>CM039678.1:170358149-171681127 GCA_022496015.1 Hordeum marinum
TTCGGTGTCTTGTGTTTCGAGGCCATGTCTGTACATGCTAGGCTCGTCAAGTTTAACCCGAGTGTTCTATATGTGCAACACTGGCTTGCACCCGTTGTATGTGAACGTAGAGTCGATCACACCCGATCATCATGTGGTGTCTCGACACGACGAACTTTCGCAACGGTGCACACTCGGGGAGAACACAATTCATCTTGAAATTCAAGTGAGGGATCACCTTATAATGCTACTGTCGTCCTAAGCAAAACAAGGTGCATAACAGGATTAACATCACATGCAAATCATAAGTGACATGATATGGCCATGAACTTGTGCTTTTGATCTCCATCTTGAAAGCACCGGCATGATCTCCATCGTCACCGGCATGACACCATGCTCTCCATCATCTTGATCTCCATAAACGTGTCGCCATCGGGGTTGTCACGCCCACCATGCTTCTACTACTATTGCTACCGTTTAGCGATAAAGTAAAGCATTACATAACGCTTAATGATTGACACGCAGGTCATACAATAATTAAAGACAACCTTATGGCTCATGCCGGTTGCCGTACTCATCGACATGCAAGTCGTGATATTCTATACAACACATGATCATCTCATACATCACATATATCACATCATGTAATTGGCCATATCACATCACAACATACCCTGCAAAAACAAGTTAGACGTCCTCTAATTGTTGTTGCATGTTTTACATGGCTGCTATGGGTATCTAGCAAGAACAATTCTCACCTACGCATAAACCACAACGGTGATACATAAGTAGCTTTTAAACCTTCTCAAGGACCGCCTTAGTCGAATCCGATCCAACTAAAGTAGGAGAAACAGACACCCGCCAGCCATCTTTGTGCAACGAAGTTACACGTCAGTCGATGGAACCGGTCTCTCGTAAGCGTACGAGTAATGTTGGTCCGGGCCGCTTCATCCCATAATACCGCTGAACCAAAACACGACCAAGGGAGGAAGCAATCTAAGCATCAACGCCCACAAACTCTTTGTGTTCTACTCAAGATCTCATCTACACATAGACCTAGCTCATGATGCCACTGTTGGGGAACGTTGCATGAGAAACAAAAAATTTCCTACGCACACGCAAGATCTATCCATGGTGATGAGAATCTACGAGAGGGAGAGTGGATCTACGTACCCAAGTAGATCGCTAAGTGGGAAGCGTTAAGAAACGCGGTTGATGTAGTCGAACGTCTTCGCGATCCAAATCGCCGAGGGTCCCGCGATCCAATCACGATCCGTCCCGATCTAGCACCGAACGGACGGCACCTCCTCGTTCAGCACACGTACGGCTTGATGACGATCTTCGCCTTCTTGATCCAGCAAGAGGGGGCAGAGAGGTGGATGAGTTCTCCGGAAGCGTGACAGCGCTCCGGCGATGGTGGTGGAGCTGTTCCGGCAGGGCTTTGCCTAAGCACTGCAGAAAACCGATCTAGAGGAGAAACTATGCACTAGAGGAGAGGGCAACACATGGTAGAAAATCTTGTGCAAAACCTCTCAAAACCACTATTATATATAGGAGGAGGGGAGGAGGAGGATTGGACCTCAACGGGCCAGCCCTAGGCTTCGGCCGAACCAAGGAAGGAGGAGTCCTCCTCCTCCACTCCTAGTAGGATTAGGACTCCTTCCTTATTTGTTCCTTTTTGCCTTTTTCCACCTTTTTCCTTTTGAGCTTTTCTTCCCAGCCGCATGGGCCTTGTGTGGGACATCCACCAGCCCACTAAGGGATGGTATTCACCTTCCTACAGCCCATGTAGCCTCTTGGGTCGAAATACCCCTCCCGATTGTCCCCCGGTACACTATCGGCACTCACGGTACACTACCGATGAGCTCGAAACTTTTCCGGCGACCAAAATAGAACTTCCTATATATCAATCTTTACCTCCGGACCATTTCGGAGCTCCTCGTGACATCCGGGATCTCATCCAGGACTTCGAACAACTTTCGGTCACCACCATGCATAACTCTATACTACCGAAACGTCACCAAACCTTAAGTGTGCAGACCCTGCGTGTTCGAGAACTATGTAGACATGACCGAGACACCTCTACGGTCAATAACCAATAGCGGGACCTAGATGCCCATATTGGTTCCTACATATTCTACAAAGATCTTTATCGGTCGAACCTCTATGTCAAGGATTCAGTTAATCCCGTATGATGTTCCCTTTGTTCTTCGGTATGTTACTTGCCCGAGATTCGATCGTCGGTATCTGTATACCTAGTTTAACCCCATTACCGGCAAGTCTCTTTACTCGTTTCGTAATACAAGATCCCGTGGCTAACACTTAGTCACATTGCTTGCAAGGCTTATTGTGATGTTGTATTACCGAGTGGGCCATGAGGTACCTCTCCGTCACACGGTGTAACAAATCCCAGTCTTGATCCATGCCAACCCAGCAGACACCCTCGAAGATACCTATAATGCACCTTTATAGTCACCCAGTTACGTTGCGACGTTTGATACACACAAGGCACTCCTCCGGTGTCCGTGAGTTGCATGATCTCATGGTCATAGGAACATATACTTGACATGTAGAAAGCAGAAGCAATAAACTGACACGATCATATGCTACGTTTGTAGTTTGGGTCTTGTCCATCACATCATTCTTCTAGTGATGTGATCCCGTTATCAAATGACATCACATGTCAAAGGCTAGGAAACCTTGACCATCTTTGATTAACGAGCTAGTTCACTAGAGGCATACTAGGGACCAAGTGTTCTCTATTTACCCACACATGTAATGTGTTTCCAATCAATACAATTATAGAATGGATAATAAACGATTATCATGAACAAGGAAATATAATAATAAAAACTTTATTTATTGCCTATAGGGCATATTACCAACAGCCCCTGTCGCATTGATGTGCCCCTGTACTAGGGCAGCAGAACTACTACTCCATGCTGGCTACTCGGATCTGAGCTCATCGAGGGACACGGCGTCGACGAGGAAGCCGGAGCAGGTTTGGGGGTCGTTTCCATTTGTGATATGTACCCTTTATTTTTATCGATGTAAAACCCTTCACACATTATCCTTCCTTTTTTTGAAGATCATGAGGTTTTGAAGTGGACAAGCTGACATGTTTGAACAATGGGGCAGACCCTTTGACCTGTGGGTTCTGCTGTTAGACCGTTACAAGGAGAAGGAGGTTCCTTTTAACCTGCAGGAGCTCTACCAATGGCGGCATGCTTTCCTTGACAATAGCATAGTACTGCATGTATGCAAGATGCAGCGAGAGAAATCGGCGCAAGAGTGCATCATGTAAGCAGCACCAAATCTGAAATTGTTGACTATTTTTTTCTTGCCCCATCATCTTATAATGCTGGGATCCTAATGTATAACTGATCCAAACAAAAAGGTGCTCGTAGCAATTGCTCTGATACTTGCTAGTTATTTGATTAAGGAATCTAATGATATTGATTTGGTGTTGTGAATGTCAATACTTTGTCCTATAAGTTTGGACATATTAGAGATACTTTGATTTTAGACAAAACTTATATGAAGACTAAACATGACCGAAGGAAATAATAACACAATGATCAAAGAGCTGAAATGAAGCGTATCATAATAGATCCATTTGTTGAAGGGTATCAAGACTGTATTACAAGAATTTCCAGCCAATAATAAGACCATAGTTTTCGTTACTGCTTGTACAGAAAAAAGGGAAAGTCCCAAGATTCAAATTTGTTCACCAGGGTGGCTTTTTTATTAGTGTTTGCTTTGTTTCAAGTGCCAATCGAGGAACCGCATCAAGTACAAGCTTTATGTTACCATGCTTTGATGCTTCACTTTGTCATCATGAGTGTAAATTCCACATCACTTATTAATATTTGCTATACATTGAAGATGCAAAAAATGGAATAGATGGTCCACAATATAGTTGTTGAGGGACCATGAACAAAGGGTATTTCTTCATGAAATGTATTTAATAGTATCTTTGAGTTAGCTTGCATCCTACAGTTAAGTGCTCCAAGATTAGGCAAGCAACCCAAACTTAACTTGAAACAAAGTGAATTTATGTTGAGTAACCTAGCAGACAAGAACGTTGAGTGTACTGCATTATCCCTTTGTGCATGTTGCCTACCAAATTTCTTTGGCATGAGGCAGATATGCTATATTGCTATTTGAGATGTGATTCTCCTGTCCTTAGAAGCATGTTCTTTGTCCTAATTTTCTGTATGCTCTCTAATCTTCAGAAAATTTATGTTGAGTAACCTAGCAGACAATTGTTTTGGTTTATGTTCATGTATTTTCTCAGATCGAAGTCAATGGGACGTGATGCACCATAAGAATAAGATGTTTGCCTATTTTTAGATAATGAGTTGTTTCAGAATTGTTAGAATAAGCTGTCCATGAAACTCCTCTGATGCTTCAAAAGAATGTTCAAGCTCTCTTCACAAAATTCAGATTTTCACACATAAGAGTAGTCTGCACATTTGCTTTCCATGGACAGACCATTGCCATCACTGAGATGGCCTTTCTTCTCAATTCACTTCACATGATATCTTTCTCTGTTTTGTTGTATAATGTGTGTTCATGTCATGTCAGCCATAAAGCTCCTTCTGCTTATCTACTATCCCCTTTTTACACACACACACGTCACAATTTTTTTGGCTAACTTTCTTGAAATTTATTCGAACATATTGTTGAGTTGCGTGTGATCATCAACATATAAATGCTGATAGTAGCACATTCTTTGTTGTATTTAACAACATTTTTCTACATGTTTTCTGCAGAATCCAGGCTCAAGAGATTTTGGAAAGTCAGTATTTAAATCTGTGAGAAAGTTGATAACCCAATTCCAAGGTTTTTCAGAAGATAGGCAATTGCATATTGCAATCATATATCTGGTTGTAACATCTCCGAACATTTGTTTAAAGGGAACAAAATACTCCATGTGTTTGTCTTTGATTAATGGATAAAAACAATACACAATCTTTCGTGAGATGACCGAATCTTAAGCATAAATAATAAAGGCATTCAAATGTTATTATCATTTGTAATGAAGTGCAGAACACAGAGTTCAATGTTTTGATTTTTTTAACAAAATTCATTGTAGGTGAAGTGGATTTTAATTTTTTTATTGGCTATCTTTTCAATCCATGTTACATTTGACATGCAATCAGTACAAATTTTACAAATCCCATGGCAACGCACGGGCAGTCTACTAGTATATAAAAGAATTCAAAACCTAATTTACTAAGTTTGCAAAAAATGTTCGCCACACAATAAACAATGTTCATGCAATTTAAAAGTTTGTTTCTCTAGATACAAAAAGATTGTTCGTGCAATTCCGAAAAATAATCGAGAAATTTAATGATGTTTACACGCTTAGAAATAAGTTCATGGCATTTTGTTTTCAGAAAGTGTTCACGAGAATGTATTTTTTTGCACAGTTGTACACAATATTCACAGTTTTTTTAAAAAAATTGTGACATTTAGAAAACGTTCACTTGTTTTACAATATTTTACAAAACTATTTGTGAAATGTGAAGAATTCTTCTTGTATTGTTATAAAAAACCTCCTGACATATACAAAAAATGTTTGTGACATTTAAACTATATTCACAAACACTTAAGAAATGTCGGCATGTTTTCAAAACGGATCATGTCATTTAAAAAACAATACTCAATGCATGTTTAAAAATGTTCGCTCCGTATTTTACAAAAATCAATGTGCATGTACAATTATGCAAAAATTAATTTGAATATATGTTCATGTCTATTGTAAACATGTTCGAATGAAGGAGATAATATGCCATTGGCAATATGGTGAATAGGGGAAGCCTTTTCTTGTAGAACATTTTTTCAGATTCATTACAGTTTAAAAGGAGTTTTAGAAAACACCAAAAACTACATTCATGTTTTTAACTGCTCAGGGAAGGGAACGTGAAATTCTACTAGCGAACCTTGCTAGGTTTTACTCATTTTTTTACCCTTTTTTTATCATCCCGAACTTATAGGGTCCAGATTTTCGAACCTCTAGGGTTTATATTGTTGAACTAGCAGGGTTTTCTCTTGTGATTTTATTGCCATCATTTTATTTATATATTTCACCTTCCTCGGAACTCCCCAAATTAACTTACGCATACAAACTTGTTGATTTAGTCCCGTGAAATGGCTTAATTCTGTTGCCTGCGGATTTCAAGCACTAAAGGTATGGACTTCTCTGATTTCCAAGGTGAACTTCATGACTCCAAACTTTTGTAAAATTGTGCCTTGAAATTTTAATTTTATTTGGTGAATTCTCACATGGTATATATTTTTTATCTTACCTTTGTTTTTATCTAAACTTCTTTGAATGTTTCATCTGAACTTCCAAAAAGAAATAACCGTGGGATTCCCGTTTAAAAACTTAGTTTTTAGTTTTCTTCTTTTAGACTTTTGATTTGGTTTTAAAGCGTGTAAATGCATCTTGTGTACCCTTTCCGATTTTGGAATATTAATGAAAAAATGGTTAAGAAACTGATGTGTTTGTGAGTATACATAAGTGAAAGTCCATGAATATTTAGTTTAACCATCGTAGACGACCCCTAAATATCTATGAAAACTTTGTATGGTTCGCCCTCATGAAGAACTAGCTGAAGAATCAAAATGCGAAGGTAGCTGTTTGATTTAAGACTAAGTTTGTGAAAGGTTGCCATATCTAAAGTTAAGCAAGTTTGACCAACTTAGGAGGGTGTTTGGTTCAAGCCATACCTTAGGCAAGCCACACTAGTGTCCCACATCATATACACTTAAAAAGTATGGCAAGATTCTCTTAGGATTGCCAACTTGTGGCTCCCATTTTGAAGAACTAAACTTAGGCAAGTGTGGCAACATTGTGTGTCAAAGTATGACATTGCTAGGTGTAGAACCAAACATCCCCTAAGTCCTTTGATAGTCATTTTCCTTCCCATTTGATTCATAGGGAACATTGTACTATTAAGAGGGGTTAAGGTGAGACGAAGAAAATATTTTTGAATCCAAACCAATTTATCCGAGTGGCTTGTAGTGTAGTTCATTTTCGTTAGCGTCAAAGACAATGTCCTTAATGACACTTTAGCAAATGTTTTCACCGAAGAGTTAGAAAATCATCTCTTTGGTTCTCCTATCGCAAAGAATTTGAAGAATTTAAATCCTGACTTGAGATTGCAACGGTTGGCTGGTGGGTCTGTCCCATCCAACGGCCATATGAAGACCTTGGATTGCGACCCCGACTAAAAATAGCCACCCAGTCGACCATTAGTTGGTCTGATGCTCCGAGTTAACTTCTGAAAAGTGTCAATTAGAGCAACCCATCCTCCTGAAGCATTCAAGATAATCCTAGTGAGGAAAACCCCAAATATCTATAGATAAAGTTATTTTAAATCACTGAGAATCTGTTATGCCAGAACCGAAGACTTACTACTCTTGTAGACTGTGATCTTCCAGACTGTTAGGTTTCAATTCCGAGATTCTAACAGTCCTTGTGGAAAGCCGAAGAACGACTATGTAAAGGTTTCGTGAGTGTACCTTGAAGAGTTACCTTGAGTGATTGGACGAGGTTTGGGTGGAATTGGCTCAAGGAGAATAAGGTGAAGGTTTGGTCTTTTAAGTTAAATCAGAGTCTCTCCAACTAGAAGTAAAGTTGTCACAACAAGTTGAACTGATCACACAAGCCCGATACCTTCTTCGACTCACTGGTTTCATTTCTTCACCCTTTACATTCAATATTTATGTGTTGTGAATAATTTTTTTCTCCTCCTCTCTTTGAAGACTCTCTTGTTTCCGGTGTGTATGTCATGTTTTGTTCCGTATCTAGCCAAGTTGTACTCAAGTCTGTTTGCCTTTGGTGTACTTAGTTTTCTCGTACTACTACCTCGTTTGCATGCTTTCCTTGGATTTGATGACTTTGTTGATTGATCAATATTTTTGCAACTTTTGTATGATGTTTTTGATGTGGTTTTCATCGAGTACTCGATGTTTCTTTTCTCTTTCTAATGCCGACCCTACGAGAAATTCTTCCCATCCTCCACATTTCATAGGAAAAAAATTTAGCCTAGACTTAATGAAAAAAAATCCTATGATGTAAACGAAAGGGCATCTTCTTTCCTAATCCTATTCATAGGATTTGAGATACATGCATCTCATTTCCTATAACTTTCTTATTCCTATTATTTTCCTACCCTATGAACCAAAGGATGCCTAAGTTTGATTCGCCTACAAAACAAACAATCTTCATGTTGGTATCACGATACAAGGTAACTGGTATTGACGTTGCATGCCACACTTGATATAAACCTTGATCCGGAAGTTCTTCATGCCTAATCTATCACCTGCAAGCAACAACCTTTTACTTCTAGTTGTTTAATTTATGTTCTTTATTTCCAGGTCATTACTATTCTTGTTGAAACACCATTCATTTACACCACTCTGGTATATTCGTTTCACGGATTAATACAATCCGTAGATTTTCAAGTAGTTATTTCACACAAGACTAATGACAACTTGTGTGTGACCGAAACAGTTCCCACAATACACTCGTCTGCTCTTCGTTGGGAATGATAACATTGGAATACTAACATAAAGGTGCTACGCTAACCTATGAGGCTTGCAGGCCATCATTTATCTCTACATTGGATCCATGCTTAGCATAGTTTCCCTTTCTTCTAGTATTTCTCACTACTTAATGTATGTTTCTTCGAAGAAATAGATTCCTTCAAAGAATTTATTAAAAAATTCCCCATTCAGCTCCTCTAGTCGATTAAACGCTCTTCTGCTTATTTTGCTTTCTCATGATCTAAGTTGGTTACATTCTTTGAATTTATAGCATTTTTAACTTCTCTTATTTGTTTATTTTTTTCTGATACAAATGTGTTACATCACTTATGGAGTTTGTCTTTTGAAAAAAATTATTTCTCCTAAGCACAACAAGTTTCATCCTTTGAACCTCTGCTATTTTATTTTTACTATTTTTAATTTTTTTTCCGAGCTTACTTGTATTTAGTCTTCTAACTTCCAAAAATATCAGTCTTGTGAAATCCGTCATTTTGTTTGTGGAAATTCATTGGGTTTGAAATTTGAACTTCCAATTGTTTTTGTTTTTTTATGTTTCAATTGCTTTGGAATGAGCATGTGAAATTTTTGCAGCAAACTTCTTAGATGTTGTTATTTATCTTTTCCCACCGAACATTGTAGGGTTTATCTATATGAATTTCGTGAATTTTTTCATTCAATTTTTGAAAATTTTCCTTTTTTGAACCTACTCGCGGTTAATATATGAACTTCTAGACTGCATATATGAATTTACTAAAACTTTTTTCTTCGAATTTCTGTGACCACCCAGGTTAAACTTCTACGTTCTTTTTATTTTTTTACTTATTTTTTCCCTCTGAACTTACTTGTGTTTAATACTTCAACTTCCTGCAAGTTTAGTTCTAAGAACTTCGTGAAGTTCTTTTTTGTTAGAACTTCATTTGAACTTTTTTTCTTCTTGTTTTTAATGTTTCAACTTCCTCTGTGACAATAATTTATTTATTTATTGTCAACAAGCTCTCATGTATTTTTGGTTCCATCACCTTACTGTGTTTTCCCGTGTGAACTATGAGGCTTCGTTTTAAACTATTTTTCATTCATTTAATCTCTATGTATTTATCTTTTTTTAATTTCTATTTAATTTCATAGGGTGACGAGGATATGTACCTAGGGTAGGGTCCTAGGCCTGACCTACATACCCTACCTAAGGGCACTATATTGCAGGACTTAGAGATTACAAGAGAGATTCCGACTCGATTCACCATGGTGCTCAAGTCACTCGACATTCATCTACTCGGAAGCTTCTCCCTTCACTCGATAGTCACTTGTCACTCGGAAGACCACACTTCCAGTCGATGCCAGAAGACAAGAAGCCACTCCTGGGAGGCCAACGAGCAGGCGTTATATTCATTAGTAGCAATCATGATGTACGTTACTAGTAATGCTCGCCTTTATACCCACGATCAAGCCCTTGGATGCCTCACATTTATGAGGGGCAGCGTACCCATCCCCTCTGGCACAAGGGTTCACAACTTGTGTAACTCACACTCTCCACACGACAAAAGCTCTCGGGCACTAAGATGTAGGGCTGTTACCTCCACGAGAGGGGCCTGAACTCATACATCCGTGTGTACATCCTTGCCATAGCTAGGACTCTGCTATCTCCTTTTGTACCCCTAACTTTTACTATCACACTCGTTCCCAAGATAGTTGGCGCCCACCGTGGGGCAGGCATCTAAGCGACTTCCGGTGAGGTTGCAATTTTCCCCCTTCGTCATGTCTTCCGGCGGTGTTTTCTCCCTGGGCCAAGAGATCTGATTCGGAGCGCTCACCTTCATCGCCGACGATTAGACATGGCTCCAAGAAGCGCCTCTCGACGTCAAGGAGATCCCAGTCCACGGGGCTGCGCACTTTCGCGCGAGTTCCTGCGGTGTGCTTCTGCGGCAGCCGTCGACCCCGTACTCTTTGGCTCTCCCCGCTGTTCGCCGTCACAAGCGATCCTGTCGCTCACAGCTCCAGCACTGGGTGAGACATGTGGTGACCCGCCAAGTTTCGTCTCCGTAGATTGCGGTGATCGAACCCGTCGAGTCCCTTCATGGCGTGTTCGAGTTGGACTCCGATCAGTCTGATGTTCCCTCCGAGTGCGAGAGCTGGGATCCTGCAACGGAGGTACTTATGGCTGGTGCTCATCGGAGCCTGCCTCCAGGCTTCGGCCACGGTAGGCGATAGACTGGTGGACCGTCGAGTGAGCCGCCACACTGCGATGAGGAGGTCCTCCATACACCCATCGTCGGTGCAACCGCTGAAGCTAAGGCCTTGGAGGTGATGACCCACAAGTATAGGGGATCTATTGTAGTAATTTCGATAAGTAAGAGTGTCGGACCCAACAAGGAGCAGAAGGAAATGACAAGCGGTTCTTAGTAAGGTATTCTCCGCAAGCACTGGAATTATCGGTAACAGATAGTTTTGTGATTAGATAATTCGTAATGGGTAGCAAGTAACAATTGTAAAAAAGGTGCAGCAAGGTGGCCCAATCCTTTTTATATCAAAGGAAAAGCCTGGACAAACTCTTATATAAAGCAAAGCACTCCCGAAGACACATGGTAATTTATGTCAAGTTAGTTTTCTTCATGCTCATTTGATTCACGTTCGCTGCTTTGATTATTTGATATGTGGGTGGACCGGTGCTTGGGTGTCGTCCTTACTTGGACAAGCCTCCCACTTATGATTAACCCCTCCCGCAAGCATCCGCAACTACGAAAGAAGAATTAAGATAAATCTAATCATAGCATGAAACATGTGGATCCAAATCAGCCCCTTACGAAGCAACGCATAAACTAGGGTTTAAGCTTCTGTCACTCTAGCAACCCATCATCTACTTATTAATTCCCAATGCCTTCCTCTAGGCCCACACAATGGTGAAGTGTTATGTAGTCGACGTTCACATAACACCACTAGAGAAGAGACACCATACATCTCATCAAAATATCGAACGAATACCAAATTCACATGATTACTTATAACAAGACTTATCCCATGTCCTCAAGAACAAGCGTAACTACTCACAAAACATATTCATGTTCATAATTATAGGAGTCTAAGTGATGATCAAGGATCTGAACATATAATCTTCCACCAAGTAAACCAACTAGCATCAACTACAAAGAGTAATCAACACTACCAGCAACCCACGGGTACTGATCTGAGGTTTTGAGACAAAGATCGGATACAAGAGATGAACTAGGGTTTAGAGAGGAGATGGTGATGATGAATATGTTGATGGATATTGACCCCCTCTTTATATGAGAGGATCGTTGGTGATGACGAGGGCTTCGATTTCCCCCTCCCAAAGGGAAGTTTCGCCGGCAGGATTGCCCGGCTAGAGCTCTAGATTGGTTCTGCCCAAGTTCCGCCTCGAGATGGCAGCGCTTCATCCCGAAAGGTATCTTATGATTTTTTCCTTGATGAAAGCCTCCATATAGAAGAAGATGGGCACCGGAGGACTGCCAGATGGGCCACAAGCTCACGAGCCGTGGCTAGGGGGGTGGCCAAGGCCAGCAGGCTTGAAGCTCGCTGGTGGGCCTCCTGATGTATTTCTTTCGCCCAATATTTTTATATATTCCAAAATAATTCTCTGTAGATTTTCAGGAATTTTGGAGTTGCGCAGGATAGGTATCTCAGATTTGCTCCTTTTCCAGTCTAGAATTCCAGCTATCGGCATTCTCCCTCTTCATGTAGACCTTGTAAAATAAGAGAGAAAAGGCATAAGTATTGTACCGAAATGTGTAATAACAGCCAATAATGCAATAAGTATCAATATAAAATCATGATGCAAAATGGACGTATCAACTCCCCCAAGCTTAGACCTCGCTTGTCCTCAAGCGGAAGCTGAAATCAATAAATATGCCCACATGTTTAGAGATAGAGGTGTCGATAAAATAAAATACAGACATGAAGGTATCATGATCATCTTTAGAAGAGAAATATATTGACATATAATTTTTTATGCTAAAGTAACAATTCATTCACAATGGCAAAGTATGAATCAAGAACTCTATTGAGAACTGACAAACTATGACCTCAGTCATTGAAGCAATTCCAATTTATCATAATGTTGGAAAGAGTCAATATAAGAGCTTATAAAGCAAACCCACATACTCAATCATCTTTTAGTCTTTCACAATTGCTAACACTCACGAGGTACCTATGAGTTCAAAGTTTCAATCGGACACAAAGAAAGATAGGGGCTTATAGCGTTGCCTCCCAACTATTTATCTCAAGGGTAACGTCAACAGTAATAACTCATGCTCACCCACTTCCGAGTGGATATATGTGCCTAGATCATTCCCCAACATGTGGCACTTGCCAGAAGATAAAGGAGAAAATAACGAAGGTGATTGAGATCACCACGACTCTTGCATAAAGGTAAGTACTTACAAAATAAAAGTAACCGATAGGTCCTTCGTAGAGGGAAGCAGAGGTTGTCATGCTCTTTTATAATTGGATGCACAATCTCTTAATGCAAAATAACATCACTTTATATTGCCCCTTGTGATAGAGAACTTTATTATGCAGTCCGTCGCTTTTATGTCTTCCCTATCACAAGTTCGTATAAAGTTTATTTTCCTCACACTCATAGATCACACATATTTAGAGAGCAATTTTTATTGCTTGCACCGATGACAACTTACTTGAAGGATCTTATTCTATCCTTAGGTAGGTATGGTGGACTCTCATGAAAAAACTAGGTTAAGGTGTTTGGATGCACAAGTAGTATCTCTACTTGGTGCAGGAGTTTTGGCTGATATGAGGTGGAAGCAAGCGACACATGTTGAGGGATCTATAACAATATAACTTCTAGTCGGAGATAAGCAAACATAACCCATTATATTGTCTTCCTTGTCCAACATAAACTTCTTAGCATATAATATTTTAATGAGTGCTCACAATCATAAACGATGTCCAAGATCATATATTTATATGTGAACCTCTCTTTCTTTATTACTTCCTTTTAATTGCCCCAATGACCAACATCTATGTTTGTCAACCCACAACAGGTTTCAATGGACATACCTCTTATATGTGAAGTCATCACTCCCCATAATATTTTCATATGTACTCTTTGCTTTTATTCTATACTTCTTTCTACTTTATCTTTCTCAAGATTAAGATCATACCAAGAAGGGCCATCAACTCAAAAGCACTTTTCATTATATAACTCGCGGACTTGCTTACATAGGAGGAATCACAAAGCAAAGACTCAAAGCTAGATCACATGAAAACTTTATTCTACTAGATCAAGATATAACCAAAAGGATTAAACTAAAAAAAGATGATGAAAATAAAAATAAAAATAAAAATATGTGATGGTGAACCGGGGCACCTCCCCCAAGCTTGGCTCAAGCCAAGGGGAGTGCCCATACCCATGTGTTTAGTTGTCTTGCTTCGGAGGTGATGATGTGGGAGTTGTTGATGAGGTTGGAAGCTTGTCCTCCATCTTCCAAGGCATAGGCTCACAATCATAAAAGGATGAACGAGTCTCTAGAATCCTCAAATCTGCAGCCAAACTCATTCTCTTAAATCTGTATTCATACTCATAGTTTTGGTTTTGCAGGTCGTAGATTTGGGCTTGGAGGTGCTCGATTCTCTCGTAAATCTTAAAGATGTGATCCCCAACGTCCTTGGCGTCCAGCTTATGTTTATGGGTAAATTCCTTGATCATCATCTGATTAGCATCGAGTCCTCGTTCCACCATCCCTTGGCAGTTGAAGCCTGCTGCTCCATTGCTTCGAGCCTTGTCTCCATGCTTCTGGTTTCCTTTGGCACCTCCACATCACGGATGTGCAGCACCCCCTCACACACCTCAATTGTTTGAGGGTGTTGCAGCACCTCCGCAAGGTAGGGGCTCATGGCCTTCTCGGAGAACTTGTCCTTCGAAACACTTGGGGACGCCATGTTGATCTAAATCTGCTCTAGAAACAGCTCAAAAGAGAAAACGAGAGGTATTGTTGTGATACGAGATTCAAAACCTTCGAGAGATTATATAATGAATTTTTACGGACCCGAAGGAGTATGCCACAAGAAAACGGAGTCCTCGTGGTGCACGAGGTGGCCACAAGCCCCAGGGGCATGACTAGGGGGTGGCCGCGTCGAGAAGGCTTGTCGCCTCCTCGTGCACTATTCAGACTACTTTAAATTTTCCTAATTTTTTAAATATTCCAAAACATATGAAAATTGCCACAGAAAAGGTTTTGGAGACTTTTTACTTACCGTACCACGTACCTATTCCTTTTTGGAGTCTGAAACATTCTGGTAAGTCTCCCTAATGTACTCCTCCAGAGTTATGGTATTGATGACATTGGTTTCGACATTTATGGGAGTACCTGAGATATAATGTTTGATTCTTTGATCGTTCACCATCTTTGGGTTCGTTCCTTCTTGGTTGTTAATCTTGATGGCACCAGAACGGTATACCTCTTCGATGACGTAAGGAGCTTCCCATTTAGATAGAATTTTTCCTGCAAAGAATCTTAAACGAGAATTGTATAGCAAGACATGATCACCTACATTAAATTCACACTTTTGTATCCTTCTATCATGCCATCTCTTAACCTTTTCTTTAAACAACTTATCATTCTTGTAGGCTTGGGTTCTCCATTCATCAAGTGAGCTAATGTCAAATAACCTCTTCTCACCAGCAAGTTTGAAATCATAATTGAGCTCTTTGATTGCCCAATAAGCCTTATGTTCTAGCTCTAGAGGTAAGTGACATGCTTTACCATAAACCATCTTATACGAAGACATACCCATAGGATTTTTGTAAGCAGTTCTATAAGCCCACAATGCATTGTCGAGTTTCTTAGACCAATTCTTCCTAGATTTATTAACAACCTTTTGCAAAATCAATTTAATCTCTCTATTGCTAAATTCTACTTGACCACTAGACCGAGGATGATAAGGAGATGCAACTCTATGATTAACATCATATTTAGCGAGCAATTTACGGAAAGCACGATGAATAAAATGTGAACCACCATCAGTCATCAAATATCTAGGGACTCCAAATCTAGGGAAAATAACTTCTTTAAGCATTTTAATAGAGTGTTATGATCAGCGCTACTAGTTGGAATAGCTTCTACCCACTTAGTGACATACTCAACAACAACTAGAATATGAGTATACCCATTAGATTGTGGAAAAGGCCCCATATAATCAAATCCCCAAACATAAAATGGTTCGATAACAAGAGAGTAATTCATAGGCATTTCCTGACGTCTACTAATATTACAAATTCTTTGACATTCATCACAGGATAAGACAAACTTACGAGCATCCTTGAAGAGAGTAGGCCAATAAAACCCAGATTGTAGTACCTTGTGTGCAGTTCTATCTCTAGTGTGATGTCCTCTGTAGACTTCAAAGTGACACTTGTGTAAGATCTATGCCTGTTCACGCTCAGGTACACAACATGTAATAATACCATCTACTCCTTCTTTATAAAGCTGTGGGTCATCCCAAAAGTAATGCCTTAAATCATAGAAGAACTTCTTCTTTTGTTGGTATGTGAAACTAGGAGGTATAAATTTAGCAACAATGTAATTGGCATAATCAGCATACCAAGGAGCATTATGTGAAGTATTCACGACATCTAATTGTTCATCAGTAAAGCTATCATCAATAGGTAGTGGGTCATCAAGAACATTTTCTAACCTAGACAAGTTATCTGCCACGGGGTTATCAGCACCCTTTCTATCAATGATATGCAAATCAAATTCTTGTAGCAGAAGGACCCACCTAATAAGTCTAGGTTTAGCATCTTTCTTCTCCATAAGGTATTTAATAGTAGCATGATCAGTGTGAACAGTTACCTTGGAATCAACAATATAAGGTCTAAACTTATCACAAGTAAACACAACTGCTAAAAATTCCTTTTCAGTAGTAGCATAGTTTCTTTGAGCACTTTCTAGAGTTTTACTAGCATAATGGATAACATTTAATTTCTTATCGACTCTTTGTCCTAGAACAACACCAACATCACAATCACTAGCATCACACATAATTTCAAAAGGTAGGTTCTAGTCGGGTGGTTGAACAACAGGTGCGGTAATCAAGGCATTCTTAAGAATTTCAAATGCTTCTATGCAATCATCATAAAAAACAAACGGAATATCTTTTTGCAAAAGGTTTGTGAGAGGCCTATAAATCTTAGAGAAGTCTTTGGTAAACCTCCTATAGAAACCACCATGACCAAGGAAACTTCCTATACCTTTGATATCCGTAGGGCACGACATTTTATCAATAGCATCAACTTTAGCTTTATCAACTTCAATACCTCTTTCGGAGATCTTGTGCCCCAAGACAATACCTTCATTAACCATAAAGTGGCACGTTTACCAATTGAAGACAAGATTAGTTTCTTCACATCTCTACAAAACTCGATCAAGGTTGCTCAAACAATGATCAAATGAAGTTCCGTAAACGGAAAAATCATCCATGAAAACCTCAAGAATCTTTTCACAAAAGTCAGAGAAGATAGCCATCATACATCTTTGAAAGGTATCAGGTGCATTGCATAAACCAAAATGCATACGTCTATAAGCAAGGGTACCTAAAGGGCAAGTAAAAGTGGTTTTTTCTTGATCCTGGCTTGATACAGGTATTTGAGAGAAACCAGAGTAACCATCTAGAAAGCAAAAATGAGTATGTTCAGATAATCTTTCTAGCATTTGATCAATAAAAGGTAAATGGTAATGATATTTCTTAGTAGATTTATTTAATTTCCTAAAATTAATTACCATTCTATAACCTGTAACAATTCTTTGTGGGATCAATTCCTTTTTATCATTAGGAACAACGGTAATACCTCCCTTCTTAGGGACACAATGGACAGGACTAACCCATCTATTATCAGCAACATGATAAATTATACCTGCCTCCAGAAGCTTTAGTACTTATTTTCTTACCACTTCTTTCATCTTCGGGTTCAATCGTCGTTGGTGATCAATAACTCGTTTGGCATCAGGCTCCATATTAATTTTATGCCGGGATACAGTGGGACTAATGCCCTTAAGATCATCAAGAGTATAACCAATAGCAGCACGGTGCTTCCTCAGAGTTTTCAATAATCTCTTTTCTTCATGCTCCGAAAGGTTAGCACTACTAATAACAGGATATATCTCCTTTTCATCAAGATAAGCATATTTCAACGTATCGGGTAATTGCTTGACCTCAAACACGAGTTCACCCTTGGGTGGAGGAGGATCTCCAAGTATTACAACAGGTAAGTTATGCTACAAAATAGGCTGCTGCTCAGAGAAAATTTTGTTGGAAATATGCCCTACAGGCAATAATAAAATGGTTATTATTATATTTCCTTGTTCAGGATAATTGTCTATTGTTCATGCTATAATTGTATTAACCGGAAAGCGTAATGCATGTGTGAATATATAGACCACAACATGTCCCTAGTGAGCCTCTAGTTGGCTAGCTCGTTAATCAATAGATGGTCACGGTTTCATGACCATGGACATTGGATGTCATTGATAACGGGATCATATCATTAGGAGAATGATGCTATGGACAAGACCCAATCCTAAGCATAGCACAAGATCGTGTAGTTCGCCTGCTAAAGCTTTTCTAATGTCAAGTATCATTTCCTTAGACCATGAGATTGTGCAACTCTCGGATACCGTAGGAATACTTTGGGTGTGCCAAATGTCACAACATAACCGGGTGGCTATAAAGATACACTACGGGTATCCCCGAAAGTATTTGTTGGGTTGGCACGAATCGAGACTGGGATTTGTCACTCCGTGTGACGGAGAGGTATCTCTGGGCCCACTCGGTAAGACATCATCATAATGAGATCAATGTGACTAAGGAGTTAGCCACGGGATGATGTGTTACGGAACGAGTAAATAGACTTGCCGGTAATGAGACTGAACAAGGTATAGGGATATCGATGATCGAATCTCGGGCAAGTATCATACCGGTAGACAAAGGGAATTGTATACGGGATTGATTGAATCCCCGACATTGTGGTTCATCCGATGAGATCATCATGGAGCAGGTGGGAGCCAACATGGGTATCTAGATCCCGGTATTGGTTATTGACCGGAGAGGTGTCTTGATCATGTCTACATGTCTCCCGAACCCGTAGGGTCTACACACTTAAGGCTCGATGACGCTAGGGTTATGAGGAAATTGTGTACGTGGTTACCGAAGGTTGTTCGGAGTCCCGGATGAGATACCGGATGTCACGAGGAGTTCCAGAATGGTCCGGAGGTAAATATTCATATATAGGAAGTGAGGTTTTGGTCACCAGAAGTGTTTCGGGCATCACCGGTAGCGTACCGGGACCACCGGAAGGGTTCCGGGGGTCCACCGTGTGGGGCCACCGGCACCAGAGGGCTGCATGGGCTGTAGGTGGGAGGGAACGAGCCCCTAGGTGGGCTGGTGTGCCTCCCACAAGGGACCAAGGTGCAGCACTAGGTGAGAGGGGGCAAACCCTAGGGGCAGATGGGCCCTAGGCCCACCTAGGATGCCGCCCCTCCCTCTCCCTCTCTGGCCGCCGCACCAGGAGCCATCTAGGGCTGCCTCCGGCCCTAGGGTGGCAGCCCTAGGGGCTGTGCCCTCCCTCCTCCTCCTCCTATATATAGTGGAGCCCTTGGGGCTACCGGAGACACACATCTCTCTTTCCCATGACGCATCCCTACCCCTCCTCCTCCTCGTCCTCCTTAGTGCTTGGAGAAGCCCTATCGGAGTACCACGCAGCTCCATCGTCCCCACGCCGTCATGCTGCCGGAGCTCTCCCTCAACCTCTCCTTCCTCCTTGCTGGATCAAGGCGTAAGATACGTCACCGGGCTGCACATGTGTTGAACGCGAAGGCTCCATTGTTCGGCGCTTAGATCGGAATCCGCCGCGATCTGAATCGCAGCGAGTACGAATCCACCAACCGTGTTCTAGTAATGCTTTCGCTTTGCGATCTTCAAAGGTCTGAAGATGCACTTCCCCTTTGCTCATTGCTGGTTTCTCCATAGATAGATCTTGGTGACACGTTGGAATTTTTTTGATTTACTACTATGTCTCCCAACAAATTTCATCTATTTCATTCCTCTCATTCATATGCATATCATTTTCATGGTCTAGCAAATATTGTTCTAAGGGATCAGCAGGAGGAACAACAATAGAAGCGAGACTAATAATTTCATATTTACTAGGCAATTCCTTGTCATGGGGTTGTCTACGAAATATAGAGAATTTAAACTGATGAGACACATGCCCAAAGCTTACGGTAACTATTTCTTTCTCACAACCAGTCTTAGCATTAACAGTATTCAAGAAGGGTCTTCCAAATATAATGGGACAAACATTATCTTGTGGGGAACCAAGGACAAGAAAATCAGTAGGATACTTTATTTTCCCACACAAGACTTCAACATCTCTAACAATCCCCATTGGTGCAATAGTGTCTCTATTAGCGAGCTTAATAGTAACATCAATATCCTCTAGTTCAACTGGTGCAATATTGTAACGCCCAAGATGCGCACCTATCCATATTTGGGCATGGGGGCCTCGACAGGGATAGAGGCGCATCTAGTCGTTTCGCGAGTTTAGTATCATCACATACATTTATGAAGAGAGGAGTATATGAGTTGGCTTACACTCGCCACATGCTCAATGTCACATCCCTAGCTAGCTTCTTAGGACAACATGTGTGTGCATCATATTTCATTTTTTTGCATCAACTTGAAATGGGGATTAAAAGAAACCCCAAACCCTCATTTGAACCAAACTAATTCAAAGTTTGTGAAAAACCAACAAATTTAAAATGCCCATCTAAAATGTCCCCTATGTTTGATAAATATGGACATGAATATATCAGGGGCCATCTTAAATATTGGAACATTATAGCAATTTAATAATGAATAATAATGCTTTTGAAAATGCCAAATAAAGCATTATCATTATTTTAGATCACAAAATATCCTGAAACTTTTTACAGAAGTTTGAAATATTCAAACTTAATGCTATAAAATATTTGGGATATTGTTACTCAGCAATTGTGCCTGAAAATAAAATAAAACTAATGTCAGAAATTAGAAAAGAAAACAAATACAGAAAAAGGGGGAGAAAACCCACTTGGGCCTTACCTGCGAAGAAGAGGCCCAACCCATGGGGGCAACAGCTTCTTCTTCCTCCTGGCAAGAGGAGAAGCAGCTGCGTGCCTCCACCGCAGCCGGCCGTGGCCACTCGCCCGGCCACCTCCTCCCTGCCTGCCTGGCCTCCTCCTCGTCGCGCTGGCGAGGGGACAGACCCCAGCTGCCGCCAGGACCTCTTCTTCCCGCCATTCCTCTGTCTCTCCTCCTCTGCTTGCCATGGCCGAAGCCATCGCCACCGTAGCGTCGTTGCTCCATCCGCTCACTTGCCTCGCTGAGTAGCCTCCGAGCTCCGCCGTGACCCCCTCGACCTCCCAGTGGAGCCAGAAGCCTCTGGGAGTTCCTCGAAGCCATTCCGCCGCCGTCTTCCCTGCTTCCGGCCGCCTGTCCCGTCATCGATTCATCGGCTGCCGGTCGTCCCGGAGCCCGCTGAGCCTCCCCTACGGCCCCCTGTGAGCCCTCGATGCTCCCCTTTCTCCTCCCCGGTATTTCCGTGGCCTCTAGCACTGTAGCCGAACCTTCTCGAGCCGCCGTCGCCACCGAGCTCGTCGTGGCCGTCGTCTCTGGCGACCCCAAGCCCCCAGACCAGCCCCACTCGACGCGGACGAGCATGGGCATCCTGTAGTCACTTCCAGCGCGCGAAACCGTGCCCTGTGACACATTTCCGGCCAACTCCAGCGGTCCTCCGCCGCGGGTTTGGTCGCCGCCGGCCCCGCTCTGATGGGTGCCGACGTGGCGGCTGATTAGTACTAATCAGCCCGGATAATTAAGCCGTTAGCCACTGACAACGGGCCCCGCAGAGGGTCAAACCTCTGGTTAGCACGGGGAATTAGCCCCTGACGCTGACATGAGGGCCCCACCCTGTCAGGTTTGACCTGGCTGGGTCTGTTGACCTGCTGATGTCACAATGACGTCAGGCTGACGCATTAATTGAATTCTTAGTATTAAAATAAATCAGGAAATTCTAGAAAATGTTTAAAACTTCTAAAATTCATATAAATTAATCTGTAAATCAAATGAAAATAATTTATATATGAAAATTTATCAGAAAAATCCAATGAATCCAATGGTTCTGTTATCATGCATGTTAGATCAACCTATATAGATGACAATTGACATTTACTAATAGGTTAAATTATGAAATGTGAAATGGAGAATGACTTTGAACCTATATTCGAACTCACTTCAATTAACTTGGAGAATAGTTGCATTAGCTCATCCATACATGCTTCCATGTCATGATCATGCATCATATTGTTGCACTTGCATGTATTGATTGCTATTTATCTGCATTGCGTTAGGCCCTGCTTTTGAGGATACCTCCGAGTATTCCAACGAAGGAAAAAACCTTTCTGCTACCCAGCAAGGCAAGCAACCCTTTTGATCATTCTGATAACATCCCACTCTCTCGCTCCTTCTCTTGTTTATTGCATTAGGATAAACGTTCACTTGTCTGTCATACATGGTAGATGAACCTATTCCTTTGCATGACCTGTCATTGTCACAGTAAATAGCTAAACCTTGCAACCTAGCATACCTGGTAGATGCTTGTGCCATGATGTTCTTTGCTTACTTTGCCTGCTATGCTTGCTACGCTTAGAGTTGTGTCAGGTCTGATTCATCTGGGTGATGGACTGGAGTGAAACAATGTTGTTCTGATGTGATAAGCTTATGATGAACCCGAGTTGGTAAAGGTAGCGATGAGAGGTTATGTAGGAGTACATAGGGGGTTGTCTCATTGGGACCGTTCTTAGGAACTGAGTTCCGTGTTTGTGATCCAAGATTAGTTCCTACCACGCATTGGGTTTCGGTAACTCGATCCCTCTCGACTTATCAATTGCTTAGTCCTTGGTCCAGGAGTTGCAAGTAGTTTCTGGTGTTTATAGCATGCTGGAGGCCATGCATAGCGCTGACCCTAGGGTGGGTTAAGATGCAGTAGGAAGTGGCACGATGTACCAAGGGTCACCCGAATGGTGGGCTTGGGAACCCTGGGCACATCGTTTGGGGCCGTAGCGGAAACTTCGGTCGGACTTCTGTGTGGGTTCAGTCTCAAATAGGAGATAGCCTGGACTAGAGGTCTTATGTGATTGTCGGTTGTGGCCGACTCCCTCGCTGGGCTTCCGCTTGAAGGTTGCCGAGGTGCATGGTTTTATGAGCACATAGCGATAAATGGCGAGAGCGTGTGTGAACAAGTACACCCCTGGAGGGTATGAAACTATTCGTATAGCCGCGTCCTCGGATATGGACTACTTGGAAAGCTTATGCTGTTCGTAGATAATTAAATGGATACTCATAAAAATATCAAGACAAGTGTGAGTACCGTGGATGGCACTCTCGTAGGAGACAGAAGTGAATCCATGGTGGTGTATAGTTATGGAGTTAGTGGACTCGTGTACGATATCTAAAATTTAAACAAAGAGTTAAAATTGTGTAGTGTAGGTTAGCCATGAGTCAAAGCTGGCATTGCTGCATAAACTCCACCACTCCCCTTGTTGATACATGAGCATGAATAGTCTAGGTTTTTTTTAAATACTTGCTAAGTATGTTTGTACTCACGTTTGCTTAATAAATGTTACAGATGAGACTCAGGACCCATCAAGTGGGTTCTATATAGATGTTGATGATGCCGAATAGCTGGTGTCCCAGCTATGACCTTATGCCCTGTGGCGGGCTGTAGATAGTCAGGCCATGTGCCTTTTTACCCTTTCATCTGTCTGTACTCAGACAGCTTTATGCTTCCGCTTGGTTTGTATCAACTTGCTTGTATGACTTGAGTGTCGGGTCATGTGACCCCTACCTGTAAGAACATATTATGCAAGGCTCATTTGAGCCTCTTAAATAAAAGTTGTGTTGATGTATGGTTATGTTGTGATTCCATAATTGTATCTATGCATATCGGGCATGTCGTGCGTACGTGTGATGTGCAATGGTATGTATGGGATTCGACACCTAGTCATGTGCCTTTAGTAGTACTCTTTACGGGAAACTACCTCTATGTGCTTCCACCGAGCCCTGGTAGCTTGCTACTGCTCCTAACACATTGATTGACCAACATGTATCCTTCTTTGCTGCTGTGTCTGTCCCTTCGGGGAAATGTCTTGCAGTGTAATGGAGTCCCTGTAGCCTGCTATAACTCTTCTACGTGTAGTGATGACATTTATGTCCCGCGGCGTAATGGAGTCCTTGTAGCTTGCTATGACTCGTCTACACACGCTTGAAACCGACACCTGCATTGCTGGGTTACGTATGCCTGTTTCCGTACAGATGTGCCACTTGGGTTGTATGACTAGTCATGTCGGACCGGGTTCTCTGTCGTTTCATTGCCAGCGACATGTTCATATACGTGAGCCAAAAGATGCAAACGGTCCTAGCTAAGGTAAGGCTGCAGCCGTGGAGCTTACCGTGCGTGAGGCCGCAAAGTTATGTGATATGTTACAGTATGAATTCATATGCCTTAGAATCGGGGTCCCGACAGCGTTGGTATCAGAGCCTGACTGACTGTAGGACTACCAAGCCAAACCGGTCGAAGTTGAGTCTAGAAACACTATAGAAAAGTAGGGGAATTGATTGTGGAAGGGAACGTAAGGCTCTTTTTTACTCCTCTTCCCAAGTTATTCTATTCTGAGTCATTCTCATCTTTCTACGGGGATAAGAACTAGGCTTCTCATCTATTGCTTAGGATGACGAGTTACTAACCATGGACTATTAGCTAGCTTGTTTGCAAGTGAATGTCAGTACTTGAGTATTGTTGGTGTGACAAGCAGTTGGAGAAGAGTTTTGAGTCTAGAAAGTTGAGTGGTTATGCTTTTCCAATCTTTTGCAGTTGTCTCAAAATCCTTTTGAGCAATTACAGTCATTATGCTGTCCAATTTATGCTAGAGTCTCTAATGTCTTTGCATCATTCTCTGTTTCAAATGCCCCCTCGTCCTTCCCGTCAGGCGGTCCATCTGACCAGCTGCATCGATGTACCGGGTCACACAGCCATGTTGGTTAGAGTTATGATGGAGGCTAGTTACCGTTGGTACCCAGAGTACACAGTGGAGGAACAGTATCGAGATTTCAACCGGAGCCAGTATCTGTGTACTGTTAAGATATATCCTTCATATCCTGGAGCTGCAGAGCCACTTCACTGGACGTATGGATTAGGTGTCACCATAGACATGGCAGTTCAGGAGGCCGCCTACACCATGCTGACTATCATGAGGTTTCACCATGGTCTGCTTCAGAACACAGATTTCTGTTATGTTCTTGCTTCTCTAGGAGGAGAGGAGAGCTATCTTAGCGCAGCCTACTATGATCATTCTCATGAGGACCCTAGGATACAAGTGACCGCTCAGATGTTGGAGAATAGTGATCGCGATGCATGTGCCTTTCACATGGAGCTTTATGCTACCTGTGCACGTCTTTGGACAGCCCTGACGTAGTTGGCACCTGTCGTGCAGACAGGCTATGGAGATTTGGAGATGCTGAACCCATCGCGGACTCATCTGCCAGCACACGTAGACTGGCCCGATGTTGGAGGCATCACCCCTCTTCGAGGACCACTGTTGCCGCCAACAAGGGGACGAAGGCCACATCCATGTCCTTACGGTTTCCAGGGATCACAGGCTAGAGTGTTTCCAGATCCTTAGGTTTAGCTCCCGGGTCATGGGGGTAACCTATATGAGGCATTCTACGGTGATGCTTGAGTACGTGGATGTTAGTACTAGTATGGTAGTAGTCGTATCGCCACAGTCCTGCGTGTCTTGTGGGATATGACCGAGGTCCGGAGGTGTAGATAGATAATGTATAGGAAGCTTGTAATGCCTCCGATGAGTTGTGTCATCTCTCTGTAGTTTGTATTTCAGCTTGGGCTTGTACTGAACTATGTCATGGTGTGTATGAATCATGGTGTTCATATGGCAGTTGTTGTTACCATGTTGATTGGGTGTTTACCCTGCATGCCATGTTGTCCAGTACATTCCTTATGTCATGTCTTAGAGTTGATGTCCTCTATGTCTAAGCTATGGGTTTGTTTTACCTAGGATGGTGGCAACTAGGAATAACCCCGTGCCTGCCCCTGAGCAGGGCGAGGGAAGCCAGCCAAGGCAAGAGAACCTGCCACACGCGCCCTCTTTGGCAGAAGTGATGCTTGAGGCTAAACGGAATAAAAGGGAGACCAACAGACTCCTGGAACGTATTGAGCAGAACACAACACGTGCTCCCCACAATGATCACAATGATAGCATGTCTCTCGATGATTTCTTCAAGTTGTGCCCACCTAAGTATCATCATTCGGTCGACCCGCTCAATGTGGATGACTGGCTGACCAGCATGTCCCACAAAATCCGGGCTGCCAATGTATCTGAGGCCAACAAGGTGACCTTTGCTACTTACTTTCTCGAAGGACCGACCAATCTATGGTGGGAAAATTATGAAGCCATGCGTCCCGCAGGCCCCGCACCAACTTGGGCGGAATTCAGCACGACATTCCGTACCCATCACATCCCGGAAGTTTCAACTAATGCCAAGAAACAGGCTAGGTTCCGCAAGGGACTTAGTCCCGAGCTCCGTCGAGATCTATGCCTGCATGAGTGCACAACCTTCCAGGCTCTCGTTAACAAGGCTATCAATGCCGAGACTGGACAAACTGACTACGAGGCCACTAGGAAGCACAACCATGACTTCAGCCCCGCATCTGGCTCGGGCACCAACAAACGCCAGGTGTGGGTGCCCAACGCAGCTCTCTCGCCAAGGTACACCGCGAGGCCATCCTTCCAGGCGCCTCGCCCAACTCAGCCCAACCCTCCAGCCAGGCCATTTGGAGGTCCTCCTGCCAATGTTGCTCCCCGTGCCACTGTTGTCTGCTATAAATGTGGGAAACCAGGACACTACTCCCGTGAGTGTCCTCAGAACAATGCTAAGCAGGCTGGACGTGGAAAGCCGGGAAAAGCCTTCTATGTGAAGCCATCTCCTGCTCGTGGACGAGTGAACTATGTTTCTGCTGAGGAAGCCCTTGAGGATCCTGATATTATCCTAGGTACGCTCTTTGTCAATAGCCATCCAACATCTATTCTATTTGATATTGGGGCATCTCATTATTTCATCTCAGAAAGTTATGCACAGTTGCATAACATGTCTTTTTGTGATATGCCTACTCCTTTAGTAGTTCAGACTCCTGGTTCAAAATGGCAAACTTGTAGAGTGAGCCATGACAATGAGATTCTTGTGGATAGGCTAGTCTTCTTAGCATCTTTGATAGCCCTCAAGTCTTCAGACATCAATATCATCTTAGGCATGGACTGGATGAAAGCCCACTATGCTAAGATCGATACTCATACTAGGAATGTTCAACTTACACATCCCTCGGGTGAGATAGTTAATGTCCCCACTCAAGCAGCCAAGCACCAACTCTATTCTCTCAATGCTAGCCCTCTTCCAGAATTAGAAGATATTCCGGTAGTCCATGACTTTCCGGATGTCTTTCCAGAAGAACTGCCAGGAATTCCACCTATCAGAGATGTTGAGTTTGTGATGGAGCTCATTCCAAGGACTGTCCCAATAACCAGAAGACCCTATAAGATGGCACCCTTAGAACTAGCCGAACTTAAGATTCAACTCGATGAGGCTTTGAAGAAAGGTTTCATCCGTCCTAGTTATTCTCCTTGGGCTTGCCCCGTCCTCTTTGTCAAGAAGAAGGATGTATCGGATCGGACGGTTGTGGATTATCGACCAGTGAATCTGGTCACCATAAAGAACAAGTATCCGCTTCCCAGGATCAATGATTTGTATGATCAACTCGCTGGATCCTCTGTCTTTTCCAAAATGGATTTGAGGTTGGGATACCATCAAATCAGAATTAGAAATGGGGACATCCCAAAAACGGCTTTTGTTACTCGTTATGGCTAATACGAGTACACCGTCATGTCCTTTGGTTTAACCAATGCCCCAGCCACCTTCTCTCGCTTGATGAATTCGATCTTCATGGAGTATTTGGATAAATTTTTCATGGTTTACCTCGACGATATACTCATCTACTCGAAGAACAAACAGGAACATGCCGAGCATCTAAGGATGGTATTGATGAAACTTCGAGAGCATTGTGTGTATGCCAAATTCTCCAAGTGTGAATTTTGGTTGCCAGAAGTGACCTACCTAGGCCATGTAATCTCTAGTAAAGGTATTGCTGTCAATCCCGAGAGAGTTCAGGCCATCCTTGATTGGACTCAACCTGAATCGGTTAAGCAAGTTCCGAGTTTCCTTGGCTTAGCGAGCTATTGTCGCCGCTTTGTCGAGAATTTCTCCATGGTTGCGAAACCTCTCACTGAACTCCTCAAGAAAGATAAAAAGTTCGAGTGGACTCCACAATGCGAGCACAATTTTCAGGAGTTGAAATGATGCTTCACCTCTGCTCCCGTTCTGGTGCCGCCAGATTTCTCTAAGGACTTTGTTATCTATTGCGACACCTCGCGACAAGGTTTAGGTTGCATTCTCATGCAAGATCGTCATGTGATTGCATACGCATCTCGCAGTTGCGTCCACATGAGGATAATTATCCAACACATGATCTTGAGCTTGCAGGTGTGGTCCATGCACTGAAAACCTGGCGACATTACCTTCTGGGTAATCATTGCGAAATTTACACTTATCACCAAAGTCTGAAATATATTTTCACCTAGCCGGATTTGAATCTCAGGCAAACACGGCGGGTTGAGTTGATTATAGATTACGACTTAGGGATAACTTACACCCCAGGGAAAGCCAATGTCATGGCTGATGCACTAAGTCGTAAGTCTTACTGTAATAATTTGATATTGCAACAAGGTCAACCACTTCTCTATGAGGAATTTCGGAAGTTAAACCTCCACATTGTTCCTCAAGGATTCCTTTCCAACCTGGTGGCGAAACCTACTATTGCGGATCAAATCATAGAAGCCCAGAAGCATGATGCCGGGATATCTCGGATCAAGAAAAACGTTAAGAAGGGTAATGTTAGATGCTTCTCGGAAGATGATCTGGGTGTTGTCTTGTTTGAGAACCGCTTGGTGATCTCGAAGAAGCAACATCTGCGACAGTTGATACTTAAGGAGGCTCATGATTCTCCTCTCACAATTCATCCGAGTAGTACCAAGATGTATCAGGACCTACGCCAGAGGTTCTGGTGGACTAGGATGAAGAGAGAAATTGCTCAGTTCACTGCTAATTGCGACATTTTTCGTCGCGTTAAGGCAGAACATCAAAGGCCTGCTAGCACCCTTCAACATTTAGCTATTCCTGAATGGAAATGGGATAAGGTCGGTATGGATTTCATTACCAGATTTCCCAGGACTAAGAGAGGGAATAATGCTATCTTTGTGTCATCGACCGCCTTTCCAAAGTGGCTCAGTTTCTTCCTGTTCGAGAGAGTATAACTGCTAGCCAGCTAGCGGAGCTATATGTTTCTCGAATAGTTTCTCTTCATGGTATTCCTTTGGAGATTAACTCAGACCGCGGAAGTATCTTTACTTCTCAATTTTCGGAAAGTTTCCAAACCGCTATGGGGACTCATCTATCCTTTAGCACTGCTTTCCACCCGCAATCAAGTGGTCAAGTTGAGCGAGTCAATCAAATCCTCGAAGACATGCTCTGAGCTTGTGTTATATCCTTCGGTATGAATTGGGAGAAATGTCTTCCATTTGCCGAATTTGCTTATAATAATAGTTATCAATCAAGCTTGGGCAAAGCCCCTTTTGAAGTTCTCTATGGATGAAGGTGTCGAACACCTCTTAACTAGTTAGAAACCGGAGGGAGGCACCTCTTTGGCCCGAATATGATCCAGGATGCAGAGGAGCAAGTTCGCATTATTCGTGAAAAGTTGAAAACAACCCAATCTCGTCAAAAGAGACAATATGATTGCCATCATAATGCTGGGACCTATGAAGTTGATGAGAAGGATTATCTTCGGGTTACACCTCTGAAGGGTACCCACCGATTCGGTATCGAGGGCAAGTTGGCTCCTTGTTACATTAGACCTTTTCACATTCTTGCTAAACGAGGAGAGGTTGCCTACCAATTAGAACTTCCGCCGCATCTTTCCAAGGTTCATGATGTCTTCCATGTCTCGCAACTCAGGCGTTGCTTCTCGGACCCAGTCCGTGAAGTAGACCACGGAGTGCTTGATCTCCAAGATAACCTTACATATCGAGAATACCCTATTCGTATTCTTCACCAAGCTGAGCCTACCACTCGGCATTGGAACATCATGTTTCCCAAGGTTCAGTGGTCACACCATTCTGAGAAGGAGGCCACATGGGAAAGAGAAGATCGTCTTCGACTAGAGTACCCCGTGCTCTTCCGGACGACTTCAAAATCTCGGGACGAGATTCCTTTGAGTGGGGGTGAGTTGTCACATCCCTAGCTAGCTTCTTAGGACAGCATGTGTGTGCATCATATTTCATTTTTTTGCATCAACTTGAAATGGGGATTAAAAGAAACCCCAAACCCTCATTTGAACCAAACTACTTCAAAGTTTGTGAAAAACCAACAAATTCAAAATGCCTATCTAAAATGTCCCCTATGTCTGATGAACTAGATGATGCCCCAACGCGTTGCTGTGGGAAACTTGCTAAAAGAATGCACAACTATTGTTAAAATTATCTATAACTAATGGGAAGAGAAATGTGTGTTTAAAAATAAATAAAATACAAAGGGTATAAAAATGAATTGCTCTTAAAAGAATCTCAATGTGAATGTAAACTGCATAGGTATGGTGCAAGTGGCAAACACATATATTTTCAATACAAAATCTAATGCAAAAAAATAAATAGTGAGTAACATGCATGAATTGATGATGTGGTGCTTGCATGCATTGAGTTATGCAAAAAAATAGTTTATGACTTGCATGCATGGCTCGCTTTTGTGTCATAGTTGCATGTCTAGGAAAAATAGCTAGTGGGTTGTAGCTATTTAGGAATGGAAGATATGAACATGAATATATCAGGGGCCATCTTAAATATTTGAACATTATAGCAATTTAAGACTAAATAATAAACCTTCTGAAAATGCCAAATAAAGCATTATCATTATTTTAGATCTCAAAATATCCCGAAACTTTTTACAGAAGCTTGAAATATTCAAACTTAATGCTATAAAATATTTCAGATATTGTTACTCAACAATTGTGCCTGAAAATAAAATAAAACTAATGTTAGAAATTAGAAAAGAAAACAAATACAGAAAAAGGGGGAGAAAACCCACTTGGGCCTTACCTGTGAAGAAGAGTCCCAGCCCATGGGCGGCAGCAGCGTCTTCTTCCTCCTACCAGGAGGAGAAGCAGCTGCGTGCCTCCATCGCAGCCGATCATGGCCACGCGCCCGGCCACCTCCTCCCTGCCTGCCTAGCCTCCTCCTCTTCGCGCTGGCGAGGGGATAGACCCCATCTACCGCCTGGACCTCTCCTCCCCGCCATTCCTCTCTCTCTCCTCCTCTGCTCGCCATGGCTGAAGCCATCGCCGCCGTAGCGCCATCTCTCCAGCCGCTCCATTGCCTCGCTGAGTAGCCTTCAAGCTCAGTTGTGACCCCCTCGACTTCCCAGTGGAGCCAGAAGCCTCCGGGAGTTCCTCGAAGCCATCACGCCGCCGTCTTCCCTACCTTCGGCCCGCCTCTCCCCGACGTTGATTCGTCGGCTGCCGGTCGTCCTCACGCCCGCTGAGCCTCCCCTGCGGCCCCCTGTGAGCCCCTGATGCTCCCCCTTCTCCTCCCCAGTCTTTGCATGCCCTCTAGCGCTGTAGCCGAACCTTCTCAAGCCGCCGTCGACGCCGAGCTCGTCGTGGCCGTCGTCTCCGGCGACCCCGAGCCCCCAGACCAGCCCCACTCGATGCGGACGAGTGTGGGCGTCTAGTAGCCGTTTCCGACGCGCGAAATCGTGCCCTGTGGCATGTTTCTGGCCAACTCCGGCGGTCCTCTGCCGCGGGTTTGGTCGCTACCTGCCCCGCTCCGGTGGGCGCCGACGTGGCCGGCTGATTAGTGCTAATCAGCTCGGCTAATTAAGCCGTTAGCCGCTGACAGCGGCCTCGTAGAGGGTCAAACCTCTGGTTAGTGTGGGGAATTAGCCCCTGACACTGACATGAGGGCCCCATCCTGTCAGGTTTGACCTGGCCGGGTCTGTTGACCTGCTGACGTCACAGTGACGTCAGGCTCAAGCATTAATTGAATTCTTAGTATTAAAATAAATCAGGAAATTCTAGAAAATGTTTAAAATTTCTAAAATTCATATAAATTAATCTGTAAATTATATGAAAACAATTTATATATGAAAATTTATCAGAAGAATCCAATGAATTCGATGGTGCTGTTATCATGCATGTTAGAGAAACCTATGTAGATGAACATTGACATTTACTAATAGGTTAACTTATGAAATTTGAAATGGAGAACGACTTTGAACCTATATTCAAACTCACTTCAATTAACATGGACAATAGTTGCATTAGCTCATCCATACATGCTGCCATGTTGAATCATGCATCATGTTGTTGCACTTGCGTGTATTGATTGCTATTTATCTGCATTGCATTAGGCCCTGCTTCTGAGGATACTTCCGAGTATTCCAACAAAGTAGAAAACCTTTCCGCTACCCAACAAAGCAAGCAGTCCTTTTGATCATTCCGATAACATCCCACTCTCTTGCTCCTGCTCTTGTTTATTGCATTAGGACAAACGTTCACTTGTCTGTCATACACGGTAGATGAACCTATTCCTTTGCATAACCTGTCATTATCACAGTAAATAGCTAAACCTTGCAACCTAGCATACCTGGTAGATGCTGGTGCCATGATGTGCTTTGCTTACTTTGCCTGCTATGCTTGCTACACTTAGAGTTCTGTCAGGTCTGATTCATCTGGGTGATGGACTGGAGTGAAACAATGTTGTTCTGATGTGATAAGCTTATGATGAACCTGAGTTGGTAAAGATAGCGATGAGAGGTTATGTAGGAGTACATTGCGGGTTGTCTCATTGGGACCGTTCTTAGGAACTGAGTTCCGTGTTTGTGATCCAAGATTAGTTCCTACCACACATTGGGTTTCGGTAACTCGATCCCTCTCGACTTATCAATCGCTTAGTCCTTGGTCCAGGAGTTGCAAGTAGTTTCTGGTGTTTATAGCATGCTGGAGGCCATGCATAGCGCTGACCCTAGGGGTGGGTTACGACGCGGTAGGAAGTGGCATGGTGTACCAAGGGTCACCCAAATGGTGGGCTTGGGAACCCTGCGCACATCGTTTGGGGCCGTAGCGGAAACTTCGGCCGGACTTCCGTGCGGGTTCAGTATCAAATAGGAGATAGCCTGGACTAGAGGTCTTATGTGATTGTCAGTTGTGGCCGACTCCCTCGCTAGGCTTCCGCTTGAAGGTTGCCGAGGTGCATGGTTTCATGAGCACACAACGATAAGTGGCGAGAGCGTGTGTGAAGAAGTACACCCCTGTAGGGTATGAAACTATTCGAATAGCCACGTCCTCGGATATGGACTACTTGGAAAGCTTATGCTGTTCGTAGATAATTAAATGGATACTCATAAAAATATCAAGACAAGTGCGAGTACCGTGGATGGCACTCTCGTAGGAGACGGAAGTGAATCCATGGTGGTGTATTGTTATGGAGTTAGTGGACTCATGTGATATCTAAAATTTAAACAAAGAGTTGAAATTGTGTAGTGTAGGTTAGCCATGAGTCAAAGCTGACATTGCTGCATAAACTCCACCACTCCCCTTGTTGATACATGAGCATGAATAGTCTAGGTTTGTTTTAAAGACTTGCTAAGTACGTTTGTACTCACGTTTGCTTAATAAATGTTAAAGATGAGACTCAGGACCCATCAGGTGGGTTCTATCTAGATGTCGACAATGCCGAATAGCTGTTGTCCTAGCTATGACCTTATGCCCTGTGGTGGGTTGTAGATAGTCAGGCCATGTGCCTTTTTACCCTTTCATCTGTCTGTACTCAGACAGCTTTATGCTTCTGCTTGTTTTGTATGAACTTGCTTGTATGACTTGAATGTCGGGTCATGTGACCCCTACCTGTAAGAGCTTATTATGCAAGGCTCGTCTGAGCCTCTTAAATAAAAGTTGTGTTGATGTATGGTTATGTTGTGATGCCATAGTTGTATCTATGCATATCGGGCATGTCGTGCGTACGTGTGACGTGTAACGGTATGTATGGGATCCGACACCTAGTCATGTGCCTTTAGTAGTACTCTTTACAGGAAACTGCCTCTTTGTGCTTCCACCAAGCCTTGGTAGTTTGCTACTGCTCCGAACACATTGATTGACCGACATGTATCCTTCTTTGCTGCTATGTCTGTCCCTTCGGGGAAATGTTCTGCAGTGTAATGGAGTCCATGTAGCCTGCTACGACTCGTCTACGTGCAGTGATGACATTTATGTCCCACGGCATAATGGAGTCCTTGTAGCTTGCTATGACTCATCTACACACGCTTGAGACCGACACCTGCATTGCTGGGTTACGTATGCCTGTTTCCATATGGATGTGCCACTTGGGTTCTATGACTAGTCATGTCAGCCTGGGTTCTCTGTCGTTTGATTGCCAGCGACATGTTCACATACGTGAGCCAAAAGACGCAAACGGTCCCGACTAAGGTAAAGCTGCAGCCGTGGAGCTTACCATGCATGAGGCCGCAAAGTGATATGATATGTTACAGTCTGGATTCATATGACTTAGAATCGGGGTCCCAACACTAAATTACAATCCATATAGTTTATTCAATCATCATTCAAAAGATAGGGTCCGTCTATGAACGAAAACAAACGAGAAAAGATGTGATGAAACTTTCTTGCTAGCCCCGAAGATCAAGACCAAGGCCACTCAACTAGTCTGGATATGTGACGTACATCCTGCCATGTTCCACGTCATACTCCCACTGGAACTGCGTCAAATCATCTGGTACGATCTCATCTGCACCTGCATCTTTATTTGTTGTACTAATCTGTTAGCCACGGGGACTCAACAATCTCACAACTGGGTACCAAGACTATTCAAGCTTATTAGGTTGGTTGGGGGGTAAGTGGTGAGTTTGCAGCAGCACTAAGCATTGTATGGTGGCTAACTTACGAGAACATGAATGTAATTATGGTGGACTACGTTAAACGATCGAGTTCTACCATGACCTCTACAAGATCCTGAACACCTACTTACGTCAAGCATAACCCCACCGTGTTCTCTCTGGGTTTATGTTCACGAGTAGAGATGATAACGGTTACTCACACAGTTAGTGTATTTTATTGGAGTTTACTTCAAGTTAACTATGACCGGGTGTTAAACAAAATATCCAAGTTGCCACATAACCGCGGGCACTGCTTTCCGAATGATTTAACCCTACAGGGGTGCTCCAACTAATTCATCACAAATTAACCACACTCCACAGGAATAACCTAGACCACGAATCTTGTGTTCACCCTAGGCAATTCCAAAGGGAATCCGACACCTCGAGATAGCCTGAGGAAAATCAGAGTCCCTCATGCAAGCCATTCGAGAAAGGTAAAACAAGTCCAGCAAGACCGCCCGGCAGGCCAGATCCCAATGGGAGCCATGCGTATCTCTATCTCAGGGCACTATCAGATGGGACTAGCTACAGGGAAAACCAATCCTCAAGTTTCCTCGAGGCGGCCCCGCAGGCAGCCCATTTTGGACCAACACTCATGAGGAGCACTGGCCCGGGTTGTTGATTAATTATCCTTGGGGTAGCTAATTGCTATGCATTTTATTAAGTTGTTTAAGCAAATAGTACCAATGTTGGGTCTTGCCAAACAAGTTTTAATCTCAGCCAAATAATCAAGGGGTCCCCATAACAACCCCGAGCATGTCAGGACCACAGATTATGGAAACATAACACCGCTAATGTCGTGGATTTGTCACGGTAGATATCCGGGTGAACGGACTTAGGTTCGGGGCAAAAGCGCAACTATGTGGCGGCTTGAAGGGGTTGGTCGGAATCGAGAGACGCGGAGTTTACCCAGGTTCGGCCCCTCCGATGGAGGTAAAAGCCTACGTCCTGCTTGTCTGGTATTAGTGATGAAGGAGATCTCTCGGTTACAAGGATGTTGTTTGCTACCTCTAATGACGAGAGCCTCTAATCTGTCTATGTCTAATCTCTTGTATTTGTCTAAACTTGTGGACTTGTGAACTTGTCTTTCTAAGGGTGCTCTACCCCTCCTTATATAAGTGGAGAGGGTAGTTTTACAAATAGAGTTCTACTCCAGTAGGACTAGGACTAGTCTTTCACGAATCCTAATCCGGGTCTTGTTTCTCTTGTAAGGGAATACCCTCTCCTTTGGGCCTTCTCTTGTGAGCCGTCTGGCACCGGCTTACACGCAAGTTCTTGGGCCTGGTCGTCCTGCGACCCACCTGCCGGGTCACCAATAAAATGCCATGTCTTGACCAGGTCTCCTGTGAGTGGCCAGGCCAGGTCATACCGTAGGGTATATCCCCGACATTAGCCCTAGGTTAGCTTGAATTTATTCATGCTAAGCTCCTGAAATAAGAGTAACAAATATGTTAAGTTACCGGCTTGCTCCTTTGGCCGGCTTATAAAATGGCTCCTCAGAAATCCAGGTCTTTTCTGCATATGAATGAGTCGTCTTGATAATCATCTTGCTTGTCAATGTCCTTTGAAAAATATTGAGAATAGAACACCCATATGCCATTGAGTCGGCTTATAATACTCTTGGCGGGTCATCTCCGACGGGTCATAATCATTGATGAAGCCAGGTCATTATCGTTGGTGATGCCGGGTCTAACAACTGAACTCCATAATTAACATCTTGAAAATTCTCCCCAAAGTTTTTGATATGTCCATATTACCTGTAGCCCCCAAGTTCCAAGATTATCCATGATAACTTGGTTTTTTGCAATAATGTACTAGACTGTGTAGCCCCCAAGTACCAGGTTGTCTTGCCTGCAGCAGCCTGAGACTTTGTGACTGTCTTATACCTTATAAAAATTCAGCGGGTGTAGCTCGCAAGGGCTGGCTCATCAATATGTGATGGGCCGGTTCCTCAATTTGAGCCATATAATCTGTTTGAACAGTTGAATAGTGTAGCCCCCAAGTGCCGGGTCACATGCCTGCAGCGACTTGGGACTTTGAAAAATTGATCTGAGCGGTGTAGCCCCCAAGTGCTGGGTCAGTAAGAATTACTGGGCTGGGACTTAGAAAATATGGAAAGGCCGGCTCATCTCCTTGAGATAATAGGGTCTTGCTGACAATGTCATGATTTGAAAACTAGCTTGCATCAGCCCCCAAGTGTCGTGATGCATGCTTGCAGCGACATGGGACTTGCATATTTGATATAAACTGAACTTGAATAATGTAGCCCCCAAGTGCCGGGTAGTCTGCCTGCGGCGACTTGGGACTATGTAAGAATAATATGACTCACCACAATTTGTTGAATGAATCCTTGATCGTGGTTGTAATAGAACCCTGAATGAATATCCTGAAGTAATTCCTTTGTCTTTAACATGAAATCCCTGCTCGTAGTTGCGGTGCAACCCGACAAATATATGTTTGAGAAATCCATGAGTGTTGTAGTTTACAACGGAGCACAATTGAAGAAATCCAAGAACTGGTCAATTAGATGACACGACATTATATCCGATAGGGCGGCTCTTGAAAAATAATGAATTCTCCGAGCTGGCTTGAAAACCCCAATCCTTTAGTACTGGTTATGACAAACCATGATGAAGATCCATCCAGGTTGGCTAATAAAGATCCATTTGCTCTTGCAGAAGTTTTTCATCATACTTAACAATGGCTTATATTAAGATATAAAACCTGCAAAAATAAACAAGACAAAATATATTCTGCATTGTTGTAAGGCCGGCTTAAAAAACAAAACCTGGAGATGTTATATCTTTCATAACATTGCTCTGACCTCGCTTGATAAGCCGGCATGACATGTGAATATGATGAAATGTATGATGCAATGTATGATGCTATGTATGATGCTATGTATGATGCTATGTATGATGCAATGTATGCAACATTTTTGGCTTGAGAGACGACCGATAGGGTCTGATAAACTACACCCGGAGGGTGGGAAGCCCCCTGTACGGCCATGTTGACTTGTCAACATTTTTGGCTTAAGAGTCGGCTGTTAGGGTTAGATAAGCTACACACGGAGGGTGCGAAGCCCCCTTCGACAACCAAGTTGACTTGTCAACTTTTTCGTCTTAAGAGCCGGCTGTTAGGGTTAGATAAGCAACACCCGGAGGGTGGGAAGCCCCCTTCGACAGCTATGTTGACTTGTCAACATTTTTGGCTTAAGAGTCGGCTGTTAGGGCTAGATAAGCTACACCCGGAGGGTGGGAAGCCCCCTTCGACAACCAAGTTGACTTGTCAATTTTTTTAGCTTAAGAGCCGTCTGTTAGGTTTAGATAAGCTACACTCGGAGGGTGGGAAGCCCCCTTCGACAGCTATGTTGACTTGTCAACATTTTTGACTTAAGAGCCGGCTGTTAGGGTTAGATAAGCTACACCCGGAGTGTGGGAAGCCCCCTTTGACAACCATGTTGATGGAGTCAACTTTGTGCACCATCTTGTAAGTCGCCATCTTGTAAACCACCATCTTGTATGAAGAAACAGCAGAAGCTCCAAGTGACTTTATGATGATCCAATAAATCCGGGGACCCATGATTGAATGGTGCATCACGGCGGTTCGTCTTCTTGGGCAACTTTTTTAATCTTTCGCCAATAATGTAATAGCCCCCAGGATTGGGTTTTCTCTTGCAAAGACCTGGGGTTCTCGTTGAAAACGACCAAATGAGTCTTGCCATGTCTGTAGCCCCCGAGTCTTAAGTTGACTCAAAGAGGCGGCTTGAGAGTCTCCACTGATGGTCGATGTTGACCGTGGCGGGTTATTGATGATCCCGTATGATTTGTTTCAATGATCTGTTCGACGGTTCGTCTCGGTTGGTTGTTCAAGTGAATCAAACTGTAGTGGCGGAGACCTATGTGCCTGTCCGTTGGGCGGCTCCTATTGACGAGCACTGCACTAATATGTTGATGTAGATTAGACTGTGGGCGGCGTCTTGCGCACGTCAGTTGGGTGGCTCATACAGGCGAGCACTGCACCAATATGTTGATGTAGATCAAATTGTGGGTGGTGTCTTGCGTCCGTTGGGTGGCTTGTATAGGCAGCCACGACCCCGACTTGCTGAGTTGATTGCGAAAGTTGTCTGGCAACTTGACACGAATGCGAGAGTCGGCCGCGGTGTTGTAAGCCGGTGCAGCCGTAAGAGACGGCCGCGGTATTATAAGCCGGCACAGACGGACACCGGTGCATAATGATGTTGGCATGCTTCCATCTGACATGTTTTTGTCGCATTATCTGTGGCGTAGTTGATGATGACTACCATGAAGGTGAAATCAACCACGGGCGAGTAGAAAATACTCGCAATTAATGCATGTACGCCTTAATGAATTTTGAGCTGAGCACCCATTTTTTTTAAATCCGGGTCCCCACTTCTTTTCTTATCCATAGTATTCCACTCCTACTTTCTTTCTTTCTTTTTTGCAGTCAAAGCACGGTGGGCAGCAGGCACGCACAAGGAAAAGCTGGCGAAGTGAGGGAGAGTGTTGGAGGCGGGGTGAGCTTGGGCCGACGCAGGCGTGCGACGGCTCAAAGGCCGGGTTGGAGAGATGGCGAGGCAGGGTGCAGCCAGCACAACGGCGGCTCATGGCGGAGGGGAGTAGTGGCCAGAGCGCAGGGGGCGACACAAGGACGGCGGACACTGTGGTGGCGGAGGCAAGGCGGCGACTCGCGGAGGTGCGACGACTGGGTGGAAACACGCCGGAGAGGAGGGGCCATAGCGGCGGTTCTCGATGGGGACAGACCCACCGACAACTCCTGGAGGCAGCTCTCGACGGGGAGAGGCCCACCAGCGGCTCCTAGCGGCAGCTCTCGGCGGGAAGAGGCCCACCGACGGCTCTCAGCGGGGAGATGCCCATCGACGATTGCAGCTCAGGCCACGTCGTTTCGGAAAGGCAGGGTGTAGCGACAGAGGCGAGCGACGCTGACAAAGGCTAGAGCCAGCGAGGCGACGAAGGCACCCGGAAAAACGACGCGTGGAGGCGGTCTTGAGACAAGCACGACTCTCGACGTGTGACAGAAGAGCGAGTCCGGCTTGGAACCAAAGCGACGAGGAGGCGTGGACGACGTGGATGCCATGGCAGCTCGGACGGGATGCGCAACTGAGGTGGAGCTAGCGCGGCGGCAGAGGTGGAGCCCGGGGCGGCGGCAATAGCTATCACGGGGCGAAGCATCGGCGTCTCAGCAGTGGGCAAACGAAATGGTGCGAGGCAAGGGCGAGTCATAGTTGTTTGAGGTGAAGGCGGCTTTCGAGGAGACGGCGACCCAACAGCACGAGGCGGCTCGGAGATGGTGCAACGCTTGTCCCGGGCCATCCGTACGTGTGCACGGTCGGAGGACGGCACAGAGGTCGGGACAAGGCCGAGGCGACTCAAGGTGGAGCTGGCGGCTCTCGCTCCAGTAAGCCAAGGGCGAGGTGGAGCAAAGCCGGCCGATGGGCCACATCCATGGAGGCGGAGAAGGGAGCGTCAACACGGTGGCTGTGGGCACGGACGGAAAGCCGGAGCGAGGGACACGACGACACCCTGTTCCTAGCAGAGGAAAAAACGACTCCCAATCGTGGCGAGGGTGGAGGCCGGCTATCACCTCTGTCTCCGAGTTGGGGCTTGGCTCTGTCGGATCCGCGTCTGAATCCTCCTCCCAGCCATGGCATTTTTTATAACTTTGACTCCACAGCATATTGCACCGCCTGACGTGACCGTGGCATGTAGGTCCTTTAGTACTTCCACATAATGAACATCACTTCGAGCAAAAATCGGCCGCCGCGGCTCTTCCTAATCGACATGATGTTGTAGTTCTCATACGGCTGCCATCACCAGTATAGATTTCCTTTGCTACCATGAATCCAGTAACTGCATGAATAGATCCGATTGGTGTCTGTAGCAGAGGTCCGATCTACCGTCCATCATCGCGTAGGTTGCTGTCAAAAACCTTTTCAATCTTGATTGATGAACTCAGAGTTAATGTAGATTTTTCTTTGCCAGCTCTTTGCGGATCCAGCGGGTCATAAGCTGCTCGATCCCTATGGAGATCCCTTCAAGAACACAACTCCGCAGCCACGGGCCCCATGGTAGATGTCCGGATAAACGGATTTAGGTTCGGGGAAGAAGTGTAACTATGTGGCGGCTTGAAGGGGTTGGTCGGAATCGAGAGATGCGGAGTTTACCCAGGTTTGGCCCCTCCGATGGAGGTAAAAGCCTACGTCCTGCTTGTCTGGTATTGATGATGAAGGAGATCTCTCGGTTACAAGGGTGTTGTTTTCTACCTCTAATCACGAGAGCCTCTAATCTGTCTATCTCTAATCTCTTGTATCTGTCTAAACTTGTGACATGTGAACTTGTCTTTTCTAAGGGTGCTCTACCCCTCCTTATATAAGTGGAGAGGGTAGGTTTACAAATAGAGTCCTACTCCAGTAGGACTAGGACTAGTCTTTCATGAATCCTAATCCGGGTCTTGTTTCTCTCGTAAGGGAATCCTCTCTCCTTTGGGCCTTCTCTTGTGAGCCGCCTAGCGCCGGCTTACACGCCGGGTCTTGGGCTGGTTGTCCTGTGACCCGCCTGCCGGGTCACCAATAAAATGGCAAGTCTTAACCAGGTCTCTCGTGAGTCGCCAGGCAAGGTCATACCGCGGGGTATATACCCGATAGGTAACAAGTAACTATGGCGGTAAAAGTGGAACAAAACACCGAGCAAAAGTCCAAGCATTCCACCATAGCAAGATATATATGTGCTTTAACTTAGATAGTGTTAATATTGTGATATCTCCAGATATCCATGTTATCATATGGAAACAACCTGCACCTACAACTAAGAACGCTATAAGAGGGGCTGAGCAGCGATAACTTAGCCAAACAAGGTTTGCTAGGATGTGGATGGGTTAGAGGCTATCATGGGAATGTAGGAGGCTTGGCATTCAAGTGGTAGGTAGCGCATAAGTAACAATAAGAGCAAGACATCTAGCAAAGCAAAAATAGTGTTGGGATCTGGGTACGATCATCTTGCTTGTTGGTTCTTCAAAGGGACAAAGAGCTGGGTTCTCGTAGTGGTACTCTCCTGGATCCTCGTACTCAGGTTCAACACTCGCATCTACCCAAGAGAAAAAGCAACAATAAACAACCAACCAAGGTGCAATGCACAAACAAGATTATGCATGATTCATTTGAAGTATTTAGCATGGCAATCCTAAGCTAGTCATGTTTCTCGTGCAATAGATAAGTTATTTAGAATTCTAGACAGAACCTCATGTTAAGTTGTTTGAACATGCATGATCATGGAAATTATTGATGCTTCATGCAAAATATATGCAAATTCATATGTAGAATGTAGGAAACGGAGTAACGGATCTCACGCTACGCTCACAGCAAGGTAAGAAGGAAAAATACAAGATATGGAAGGCCATGAGCTATTCCTTGGTATTCCAAGGTAGCCACTGGTTAGGAAATGAAAAAACAAGCACAATAGAGCCAAAGATCAAACAAAACAATGGAGCATAGCTCCCACAAGTCACAAAACACTAACACACACATCTGCCTCAAAACAGCAACATAGCAACTTTCACAACAAATATCTAGAGCTACAGGAAGTTTCCAACCTCAAGCAAAGCATGAACATAAACTACATAACATGCTCATCAAATCATCAAACTACCCAAACTGGAAAGGAAGCACTTATCACTAAGCATGAAGCTCACAAGATGACATGATGAAACAGATTCTAGGGACTTAGTGAAAATCACAATTTTCTGGAATCTGAGTTAAGCTGGTAGCAAGTTGACAGCAGAAACTAATGTTGATAGAGACCACCTCATGTCATGGAAATTAATAGGATGATAGAGGGCAACATCTACTTCAAAACACTAGCACTGAGCTTGAGCTAAAACACAACATATCACTAGGTACCACCCACTCATCATGGCATGAAAATCATAAAAGATTCTCAGACTTCGAAATATTTAGCATGTTGAAATCAGCAACATTTTAATAGCCACTTTGGAGCAAGGTTCCCACTCACATGCAAGATTATCATGTCAAAAGAAAATACCATGTCATAATACTCATGAAATACTACCACTTCCATGTTGACACCAATATCAAAGCATGCATGGATTAATTCTAACTAAAATGACAAAATGGCACTTTGAAGCAAAATGACATTTTTTTCAAACTTGCTCAAATGACCAAACCAATTGCACCAATGGATTCATTGGGAAACTCTACCCCAATTTCATATATCATACTCATATATAAGCTTTTGCACAACTCTCAAAATCATGCTCGAAAAACAACATGTCATTCCCATAAGTTAAAACTTACTAAAAATGCATATAGCAAAAAATACACATGTCCATATTTAGTACATTACCAGAAAAGCAAATATCCTAGATAAACACAATAAAACCAAATCAAACACCAAAGAAAATAAAAGGAGGGGACCCACCTGACATAGACACCAGGGCCCTGTTGAGGAACTTCGCATGGGAAACAAAAAATTTCCTACGCACACGCAGATCTATCCATGGTGATGAGCATCTACGAGAGGGAGAGTGGATCTACATACCCTTGTAGATCGCTAAGCAGGAAGCGTTAAGAAACGCGGTTGGTGTAGTCGGACATCTTCGCGATCCAAATCGCCGAGTGTCCCGTGATCTCATCACGATCCGTCCCGCGATCCAATCACGATCCGTCCCGTGAACTCATCACGATCTGTCCCGCGATATCATCACGATCCGTCTTATGATCTTGATCATGATCTGTCTCATGAACTCATCACGATCCGTTCCGTGATCTCATCACGAACCGTCTCGCGATCTCGATCATGGTCCTTCCGATCTAGCGCCGAACGGATGGCACCTCCGCGTTCAGCTTGATGACAATCTCCGTTGTCTTGACCCAGCAAGAGAGAGAGGAGAGGTAGAAGAGTTCGCCGGCAGCATGACGGCGCTCCGGCGATGGTGGTGGAGCTGTTCTGGCAGGGCTTCGCCTAAGCACTGCCGAACTAGTCTAGTTTAGAGGAACTTGATCTAGAGGTAGGGTTTAGACGTGGCTGAAAATCCTTGTCCAAAAAACCCTAAAACCACTCATATATATAGGAGGAGGGGAGAGTAGGCTGCGCCCAAAGGAGGGCTCTCCTTTTGGTTCGGCCGAACTGGTGGAGGGAGAGTCCTCCTCCACCTGAGAGTCCACCTCTCACACGAGAGGTGGAACTTGGGGAGGACTCCACCCCAATTCGGTTTGGGCCTTCTCTTCCTGTGCCTAGCCCACCTTGGACGAGCCCACCAGCCCACTAGGGGCTGGTGGGTCGCCACTTTGGCTCATGGGGTGGGTTGGCCCCACTAGTGGACCCCCGGGACCCATTCGTCACTCCCGGTACGCTACCGAAAGTGCCCGAAATCTTTTCGGAGTCCAAAATAGCACTTCCTATATATGAATCTTTACCTCCGGACCATTCCGGAGCTACTTGTGACGTCCGGAATCTCATCCGGGACTCCGAACTACCTTCGATCACCACCATTCATAACTCTATACTACCGAAACGTCACCAAACCTTAAGTGTGCAGACCCTGCGGGTTCGAGAACTATGTAGACATGACCGAGACACCTCTACAGTCAATAACCAATGGCGGGACCTGGATGTCCACATTGGTTCCTACATATTCTACGAAGATCTTTATCGATCGAACCTCTTTTTCAAGGATTCAGTTAATCCCGTATGATGTTCCCTTTGTTCTTCGGTATGTTACTTGCCCAAGATTCGATCGTCGGTATCTCCATACCTAGTTCAACCTCGTTACCGGCAAGTCTCTTTACTCGTTCCGTAATACAAGATCCCGCAACTAACAATTATTCACATTGCTTGCAAGGCTCATTGTGATGTTGTATTACCAAGTGGGCCCCAAGATACCTCTCCGTCACACGGAGTAACAAATCCCAGTCTCGATCCATGCCAACTCAACAGACACCATCGGAGATACCTGTAGAGCACCTTTATAGTCACCCAGTTACGTTGCGACGTTTGATACACACAAGGCGCTCCTCCGATATCCGTGAGTTGCATGATCTCATGGTCATAGGAACATATACTTGACATGCAGAAAACAGTAGCAACAAACTAACACGATCATATGCTATGTTTGTAGTTTGGGTTTTGCCCATCACATCATTCTCCTAATGATGTGATCCTGTTATCAAATGACATCTCATGTCCATGGCTAGGAAACCTTAACCATCTTTTGATCGACGAGCTAGTCTATTAGAGGCATACTAGGGACATGGTTTTGTCTATGTATCCAGACATGTATCTAAGTCTCCGATCAATACAATTATAGCATGGATAATAAACAATTATCATGAACAAGGAAATATGATAATAACTAATTTATTATTGCCTCTAGGGCATATTTCCAACAGTCTCCCACTTGCACTAGAGTCAATAATCTAGTTCACATCACTATGTGATTCGCATTGGTATGAATCTAACACCCACTTAGTTCTGGGGCTCGATCATGCTTTGCATGTGAGAGAGGTCTTATAGTCAACGGGTCTGCAAAATTCAGATCCGTGTGTACTTTGCAAATCCCTATGTCAAATTGTAAACACTGCTACCACACTCCACTTGGTACTATTCCAAATGGCCACTCCACTATATGTATCCAGATTGCTATTATGAGTCATCCGGATTGGTGTTAAAGCTTGTATCGACGTAACTCTTTACGACGAACTCTTTATCACCTCCATAATCGAGAAATATCTCCTTAGTCCTCTGGTTACTAAGGATAATTTTGACAGCTGTCCAGTGATCCTACTCCTGGACCACTTCTTGTACCCCTTGACAGATTCATGGCAAGGCACACACAGGTGGTACACAACATGGCATAATTTAGAGCCTATGGCTAAAGCATAGGGGACGACGTTTGTCCTTTCTCTTTCATATGTCGTTGTCGAGCTTTGAGTCTTACTCAACTTCACACCTTACAAATCAGGCGAGAACTCTTTCTTTTAAAATCACTTTCCAAACAACCGTTTATGCTTTCGAGAAATTCTACATTATTTTCGATCAATATGTCATCCACATATACTTATCAGAAATTCTATAGTGCTCCCACTCACTTTATTGTAAATACAAGTTTCTCATAAACTTTGTATAAACTACAAAAGTTTGATCACCTTATCAAAGTGTATATTCCAACTCCGAGATGCTTGATTCCGTCTATAGAAGGATCGCTGAAGCTTGCACACCTTTTAGCATCCTTAGGACTGACAAAACCTCTTGGTTGTATCACATACAACCTTTCCTCAAGTAAACCGTTAAGGAAATGATGTTTTGACATCCATCTGCCAGATTTCATAATTTGAAAAATGCAGCAACTGCTAACATAATTCCAATAGACTTTAGCATCGCTACGAGTGAGAAAGTCTCATTGTAGTCAACTCCTTGAACTTGTCACAAACATCTTTGCAACAAGTCGAGCTTTACAAATGGTGACATTTACCATCAGTTTTTGTCTTCATTTTAAAGATCCATTTGTTCTGAATGGCCTTTTGCCCTTCAGGTAATACTTCTAAAGTCCATACTTTGTTTTCATACATGGATCCCATCTCGGATTTCATGGCCTCCAACCATTTGTCGGAATCCGGGCCCATCATTGCTTCTCCATAGCTCGTAGGTTCATCGTTGTCCAACAACATGACCTCCAAGACAGGGTTGTCATACCGCTTAGGAGCAGTACACATCCTTGTCCACCTACGAAGTTTGATAGTAACTTGATCCTGAAGCTTCATGATCATCACCATTAACTTCCTCTTTAACTAACGTAGGCTTCACAGAAACATCTTTCTACGCTGCGCTACTCTCTAGTTGAACAAAGGTTTAACAACCTCATCAAGTTCTATCTTCCTCCCACTCAATTCTTTCGAGAGAAACTTTTCCTCGAGAATGGATCCGTTTTAGCAACAAACACTTTGCACTTGGATTTGAGATAGAAGGTTCACCCAACTGTTCTTAGCGTATTCTATGAAGATGCATTTGTCCACCTTGGGTTCGACCGCATTAGGTGAAAACATTTTCCACACAAGTGTCGCAGCCCCTCAAATATTAAGAAATGACAGCTTAGGTTTCTATCAAACCATAATTCACACGGTGTCATCTCAATGGATTTAGATGGTGCCCTATTTAAAGTGAATATAGTTGTCTCTAATGCATAACCCCAAAATTATAGTAGTAAAATGATAAGAGACATCATAGCACGCACCATATCCAATAGAGTATGACTTATGATGTTCGGACACACCATCACACTATGGTGTTCCAGGTGGCGTTAGTTGTGAAACATATTTCACATTGTCTTAAGTTTTATGCCAAACTCGTAACTCAGATATTCATCTCCACGATCATATCGCAGTCATTTTTATCTTCTTGTCACGATGATATTAAACTTCACTCTATATTTGCTTGAACCTTTCAAATGATTCAGATTTGTGTTTCATTAAGTAAATATACACTATATCTACTTAAATCATCAGTGAAGGTAAGAAAATAACGATATCCACTGCATGCTACAAGACTCACTGGATTGCATACATCAACATGTATCATTTCCAATGAATCACTTGCCCGCTCCATCCAACGGGGTTTTTTAGTCATCTTGCCCAAGAGGCATGGTTCGCATGTCTCAACCGATTCAAAATCGAATGAGTCCAAAGATCCATCAACATGGAGTTTCTTCACGCGCTTTATTCCAATATGACATTTAGCGGTAGTGCCACAAGTATGTGGTACTATCATTATTAACTTTGTATCTTTTGACATCAATGTTATGAACATGTGTATTACTACGATCAAGATTTCAACAAACCATTCTCACTGGGTGCATGACCATTGAAGGTATTATTCAGGTAAACAGAATAACCATTATTCTCTAACTTAAATGAATAACCTTATTGCAATAAACATGATCTAATCATGTTCATGCTCAACGCAAAACACCAAATAACATTTATTTAGGTTCGTCACTAATCCTGAAGGTAGAGAGAGCGTGCGATGTTGATCTCATCAACCATGGAACCATTTCCAACACATATCGTCACCTCACCCTTAGCTAGTTCTCCATTTATTCCATAGCTTTTATTTCGAGTTACTAACATTTAGCAACCGAACCGGTATCCAATACCCAGGTGCTACTAGGAGTACTAGCAAGGTACACATCAATAACTCATTATATCAAATATACTTCTGTCGATGTTGCCAGCCTTCTTATCTACCAAGTTTCTAGGGTTGTTCCGCTTCAGTGACCGCTCACCTCATAACAGAAGCACTTAGTCTCGGGTTTGAGTTCAACTTTGGGCTGCTTCACTGGAGCAGCAACTAACTTGCTATCCATGAAGTTTCCCTCCTTGCTCTTGCCCTTCTCGAAACTAGTGGTTTGATTAACCATCAACACTTGATGCTCCTTCTTGATTTCTACCTTCGCGGTGTCAAACATCGCGAACAGCTCAGGGATCAATATTTCTATCCCTGGCGTTTTATAGTTCATCACTAAGTTCTAGTAGCTTTAGTGACAGTGACTTGGAGAACTATATCAATCACTATCTTATCAAGAAGATCAACTCCCACTTGATTCAAGCGATTGTAGCACCCAGACAATCTGAGCACATGCTCAACGATTGAGCTATTCTCTTTCATCTTGCAGGCAAAGAATCTTGTTGGAGATCTCATATCTCGCAACACGGGGACGAGCCTGAGATCCTAATTTCAGCTCTTAGAAACATCTCATATGTTCCGTGACGTTCAGAACGTTTTGGAGCCTCAATTCTAAGACATAATGCATGACGCACTAAACTATCAAGTAGTCATCAGAACGTGCCTGTCAGATGTTCACAACATCTACAGACGACGCTAGAGGGGTTGGCGCACCGAGCGGTGCATTAAGGACATAAGCCTTCTATGCAGCAATGAGGACAATCCTCAGATCACGGACGCAATCCGCAATTTTGCTACCATCATCTTTCAACTCTATTTCTCTAGGAACATATAAAAACTAAGGGAGCTACAGCGCGAGCTAGTAATCTACAACATAATTTTCAAAAACACTATTGACTATGTTCATGATAATGAGTTCAATTAACCATATTACTTAAGAACTACCACTCAAATTGACATCCCTCCGGTCATTCGAGTGATACATGATCCAAATTCACCCACTCAAGTCCGATCATCACGTGAGTTGAGGTGGCTACAATGGTGAACATCATCATGTTGATCATATCTACTATATGACTCATGTTCGACTTTTCGGTCTCTTGTGTTCCGAGGCCATGTTTGTACATGCTAGGCTCGTCAAGTTTAACCCGAGTGTTCTGCATGTGCAACACTGGCTTGCACCCGTTGTATGTGAACGTAGAGTCTATCACACCCGATCATCACGTGGTGTCTCAACACGACGAACTTTCACAACGGTGCACACTCGGGGAGAACACAATTTATCTTGAAATTAAGTGAGGGATCACCTTATAATGCTACCGTCGTTCTAAGCAAAACAAGGTGCATAAAAAGGATTAACATCACATGCAAATCATAAGTGACATGATATGGCCATGAATTTGTGCTTTTGATCTCCATCTAGAAAGCACCAGCATGATCTCCATCGTCACCGGCATGACACCATGATCTCCATCATCTTGATCTCCATCAACGTGTCGCCATCGGGGTTGTCACGCCCTGCATGCTTCTACTACTATTGCTACCATTTAGCGATAAAATAAAGCATTACATAGCGCTTAATGATTGACACGCAGGTCATACAATAATTAAAGACAATCCTATGGCTCCTGCCGGTTGCCGTATTCAACGACATGCAAGTCATGATAATCTATACATCACATGATCATCTCATACATCACATATATCACATCATGTAATTGGCCATATCATATCACAACATACCCTGCAAAAACAAGTTAGACGTCCTCTAATTGTTGTTGCATGTTTTACGTGGATGCTACAGGTATCTAGCAAGAACAATTCTCATCTATGCAAAAACTACAACGGTGATACACTAGTTGCTTTTCAACCTTCTCAAGGACCGCCTTTGTCGAATCTGATCCAACTAAAGTGAGAGAAACTGGCACCCGCAAGCCATCTATGCAACAAGTTGCATCGAGGGAACCGGTCTCTCGTAAGCGTACGAGTAATGTTGGTCCGGGCTGCTTCACCTCACAATACCGCTGAACCAAAATATGACCAAGGGAGGAAGCAATCTAAGCATCAACGCCCACAAACTCTTTGTGTTCTACTCGAGATCTCATCTACACATGGACCTAGCTCATGATGCCACTGTTGGGGAACTTCGCATGGGAAACAAATTTTTTCCTACGCACACGCAGATCTATCCATGGTGCTGAGCATCTATGAGAGGGAGAGTGGATCTACATACCCTTGTAGATCGCTAAGCGGGAAGCGTTAAGAAACGCGGTTGGTGTAGTCGAACATCTTCGCGATCCAAATCGCCGAGTGTCCCGCGATCTCATCACGATCCGTCCTGCGATCCAATCACGATCCGTCCCGTGAACTCATCACGATCCATCCCGCGATCTCATCATGATCCGTCTCACGATCTTGATCACGATCTGTCCCACGAACTCATCACGATCCATTCCGCGATCTCATCACGAACCGTCTCGTGATCTCGATCACGGTTCTTCCGATCTAGTGCCGAACGGACGACACCTCCGCGTTCAGCACACATACAGCTTGATGACGATCTCCGCCGTCTTGATCCAGCAAGAGAGAGCGGAGAGGTAGAAGAGTTCACCAGCGGCGTGATGGCGCTCCGGCGATGGTGGTGGAGCTGTTCCGGCAGGGCTTCGCCTAAGCACTGCCGAACTAGTCTAGTTTAGAGGAACTTGATCTAGAGGTAGGGTTTAGACGTGGCTGAAAATCCTTGTCCAAAAAACCCTAAAACCACTCATATATATAGGAGGAGGGGAGAGGAGGCTGCGCCCAAAGGAGGGATCTCCTTTTGATTCGGCCGAACTGGTGGAGGGAGAGTCCTCCTCCACCTGAGAGTCCACCTCTCACACGAGAGGTGGAACTTGGGGAGGACTCCACCCCAATTCGGTTTGGGCCTTCTCTTCCTACGCCTAGGCCACCCTGGACGACCCCACCAGCCCACTAGGGAATGGTGGGTCACCACTTTGGCCCATGGGGTGGGTTGGCCCCACAGGTGGACCCTCGGGACCCATTCGTTACTCCCGGTACGCTACCGAAAGTGCCTGAAATCTTTCCGGAGTCCAAAACAGGACTTCCTATATATGAATCTTTACCTCTCGACCATTCCAGAGCTCCTCGTGACGTCTGGGATCTCATCCAGGACTCCAAACTACCTTCGGTACCCACCATTCATAACTCTATACTACCGAAACGTCACCAAACCTTAACTGTGCAGACCCTGCGGGTTTGAGAACTATGTAGACATGACCGAGACACCTCTACGGTCAATAACCAATGGCCGGACCTGGATGTCCACATTGGTTCCTACATATTCTACGAATATCTTTATCGGTCGAACCTCTATGTCAAGGATTCAGTTAATCCCGTATGATGTTCCCTTTGTTCTTCAGTATGTTACTTGCCCGAGATTCGATCATCGGTATCTCCATACCTAGCTCAACCTCGTTACCGGCAAGTATCTTTACTCGTTCCATAATACAAGATCCCGCAACTAACAATTAGTCACATTGCTTGCAAGGCTCATTGTGATGTTGTATTACCGAGTGGGCCCCGAGATACCTCTCCGTCACACAGAGTAACAAATCCCAGTCTCGATCCATGCCAACTCAACAGACACCATCGGAGATACCTGTAGAGCACCTTTATAGTCACCCAGTTACGTTGCGACGTTTGATACACACAAGGCACTCCTCCGATATCCGTGAGTTGCATGATCTCATGGTCATAGGAACATATACTTGACATGCAGAAAACAGTAGCAACAAACTGACACGATCATATGCTACGTTTGTAGTTTGGGTCTTGTCCATCACATCATTCTCCTAATGATGTGATCCCGTTATCGAATGAAATCTCATGTGCATGGCTAGGAAACCCTAACCATCTTTTGATCGACGAGCTAGTCTATTAGAGGCATACTAGGACATGGTTTTGTCTATGTATCCACACATGTATTTAAGTCTCCGATCAATACAATTATAGCATGGATAATAAACGATTATCATGAACAAGGAAATATGATAATAACTAATTTATTATTGTCTCTAGGGCATATTTCCAACAGGCCCCTCTAGTGGATGACATGTGGGCCATGACCCACTGTCATACACACACACCCACTTATCATACAAACACAAGCACAAGCACACACAAGCACACTCTGGATCTCCTGCCACAGGGGATTCACTCTTGTTCACACACACAGGCACACACCACACACGCACACAGCCACACCAGATCCGGTGTAGCCACACCAGATCCGGCCCAACACACACAACAAAATGCACCAATGGGAAAAAAGGGGGCAAATGTGCCCGTGGGGGTTTCGAACCCCAGTCCTCGCGGGCTCACCGCGGGTTGGTTTCCACTGCTCTAGGCGGGGAAGTCTGAACAAGGGGGGGCCTTGCTGCTTATCTACCGACCTGCCTATGCGAACCTTGACAAAACTGAAAAACAACAGCGATAGACTGACGATGACGACACGATTCCCGCGACAGCCGGGGGGCTTCGGTGACGCGAACCTGCTGAGGGGGAAGTGGGAACCTAGAGGAACCCATGCCCCTCCTTAGCTACAGCTTGGCGCGGCGGCAACGAGTAGCTCGAGCACGAGCTTGCACTTGGCCCGAACACGGCGGCGACGAGCTCTACGGCGACCTACGCAGCTACGCCATTGATAGAGAAGGAGACGCGCGATGTTCACCTAGAGGGGTGGCAACGATGGTTTGGACATGCGAGAAGAGGAGGAAGGCGACGACGACATGGGGCTCGGAGCAGAGGAAGAAGAGGTGTAGGGAGCTCCCTGTCTGAGCCTCCGGTGCGGACGAGGCCATCGATGAGGGGGAACCCAGCTCCTCCTAGCGATGGGGACGACCTGCAGGAAGGGCCCCCGTCCTCCACGACATCCTTGACACGAAGGCGCTCGACAGAGATGCGCGAACGACGGCGAGGAGGACCGGCGGAGGCTCTCTAAACATACATGCGCTCTCTGAAACTCTTTACTGGGGGGGGGGGCGAAGCAGAAGGAGGGATAAGGAGGAATGGCGGCCACGAGGAGGAACAGGGGAACCCTATGGCTCCGCACCCTTTTAAAGGGGTCGGCCTCGACGTCCATGAGCTCCTCTCACGGCGACGCGACGAGCTCTCTCTCTCTCTCTGCGGCTCTCTCTGAACTGGCGGAAGGGAAACGGGAGTAGGTAGCCGCTAGCGTTGGGCTAGGCTGTGGCCGCACGAGTTAGCTGGGCCATGAGGGGGGGGGGCAGGGAAGAGGACCATGCACCTGCTACCTCTCTCACAGGAAAAACAACAGAGGTTTTCCTTTTAAAAAATAAATCCCAGAGCAAAATAAATCACAACAGAAAAAGGGGTCCTTACCCAAAAATAAAATTACTTTTGAGCTCACAAAAATGCAAGCTATTTAATAAAAAAGGTTAGGGCATTTTTAGATCAAGCAATTATTTTACCTAATATTTAACTAAGCATGGATTCAAATCATTTGGAAGGGCAAAACCCCTAACCATGGCAGCAGGACTGCTCTAGAAAATCTTAGAAGAATAATTAGAAGATGGCCAACATTTAAAGCAAGGGAAAACAACAAGCAAATATTTGACAAACAATAAATTTGAATAGAGTGAGAGAGAAGGAGTAGTTTTGAATTGGGAGGAACTAGAGTAGCACTCCAACACACACACTCCCATTCACCCACATACACACATCTCAAGCAAGCAACACTAGTATGCAAATGATATGATGAGCATGATGCATGATGCATGATGTGTTCGAAATATGCCTTAGGGGCAATAATAAAGTGATTATTATTATATTTCCTTGTTCATGATAAGTTTATATTGTTCATGTTATAATTGTATTAACCGGAAACCGTAATACATGTGTGAATACATAGACCACAACATGTCCCTAGTGAGCCTCTAGTTGGCCAGATCATTGATCAATAGATGGTCATGGTTTCATGACCATGGACATTGGATGTCGCTGATAACGGGCTCACATCATTAGGAGAATGATGTGATGGACCAGACCCAATCCTAAGCATAGAACAAGATCGTGTAGTTCGTCTGCTAAAGCTTTTATAATGTCAAGTATCATTTCCTTAGACCATGAGATCGTGCAACTCCTGGATACCATAGGGATACTTTGGGTGTGCCAAACGTCACAATGTAACTGGGTGGCTATAAAGGTACACTATGGGTATCCCCGAAAGTATCTGTTGGGTTGGCACGAATCGAGACTGGGATTTGTCACTTCGTGTGATGGAGAGGTATCTCTGGGCCCACTCGGTAAGACATCATCATAATGAGTTCAATGTGACTAAGGATTTAGCCACAGGATGATGTGTTACAGAACGAGTAAAGAGACTTTCTGGTAAAGAGGTTGAACAAGGTATAGAGATACCGACGATCGAATCTCAGGCAATTAACATACCGGTGGACAAAGGGAATTGTATAAAGGATTAATTGAATCCCCGACATCATGTTTCATCTGATGGATCATCATGGAGAATGTGGGAGCCAACATGGGTATCCAGATCTCGCTGTTGGTTATTGACCGGAGAGGTGTCTCGGTCATGTCTACATGCCTCCCAAACCCGTAGGGTCTACACACTTAAGGTTTGATGACGCTAGGGTTATATGGGAATAGTGTACGTGGTTATCGAAGGTTGTTTGGAGTCCTGGATGAGATCCCGAACATCACGAGGAGTTCTAGAATGGTCTGGAGGTAAAGATTCATATATAGGAAGTGAGGATTTGGTCACCGGAAGTGTTTCCGGCATCGCCGGTAATGTGCCGGGACCACCGGAAGGGTTCCGGGGGTCCATCGGCTGGGGCCACCGGCCCCGAAAGGCTACATGGGCCAATTGTGGGAGGGAATCATCCCCTAGGTGGGCTGGTGTGCCTCCCCCTCAGGCCACGGCGCAACAAAGGGTGAAGGGGGCCAAACCCTAGGCGTGGAGGGGCCCCAGGCCTACCCTAGGGCGCCGCCCCTCCTCCCCACCTTGTCCGCCGGCCCTCAGGGCCATCTAGGGTTGCCGCAACCCCTAGGGAGGGAACCCTAGGGGTGAGAACCCTCCTCCCTCTCCTCCTATATATAGTGGAGGGTTTGGGGGCTGTGGACACACAACTCTCTCTCTGTCTGTCAGTGCAGCCCTACCCCTTCCTCCTCATTGTCCCCCGTAGCGCTTGGCGAAGCCCTGCCGGAGTACCACGCAGCTCCATCGTCACCACACCATCGTGCTGCCGATTCTCTCCCTCAACCTCTCCTTCCTCCTTGCTAGATCAAGGCGTACGAGACGTCACCGAGCTACACGTGTGTTGAACACGGAGGCACCGTTGTTCGGTGCTAAGATCGGAATCCACCGCGATCTGAATCGCTGCGAGTACGACTCCACCAATTGCGTTCATAGTAACGCTTCCCCTTAGCGTTATACAAAGGTATGAAGATTCTCAAACCGCTTTCTCGTTGATGGCTTCACATAGATTGATCTTGGTGATACGTAGGTAAATTTTGAATTACTACCGCGTTCCCCAACAGTGGTATCAGAGCTAGGTCTATGCGTAGAATCTATGAATGAGTAGAACACAAGTAGTTCTGGGCGATGATTTGGTCAATTTGCTTGCTGTTACTAGTCTTATCTTGATTCGGCGGCATTGTGGGATGAGGCGACCCGGACCGACTTTACACGTAGGCTTACGTGAGACTCGTTCCACCGCCTGACATGCACTTGTTGTTGGAAATATGCCCTAGAGGCAATAAATAAAGTTTTTATTATTATATTTCCTTGTTCATGATAATTGTTTATTATCCATGCTATAATTGCATTGATTGGAAACACATTACATGTGTGGGTAAATAGACAAAACTTGGTACCTAGTATGCCTCTAGTGAACTAGCTCGTTAATCAAATATGGTCAAGGTTTCCTAGCCATTGACATGTGATGTCATTTGATAACGGGATCACATCATTAGAAGAATGATGTGATGGACAAGACCCAAACAACAAACATAGCATATGACCGTGTCAGTTTATTGCTACTGTTTTCTGCATGTCAAGAATATGTTCCTACGACCATGAGATCATGCAACTCACGGACACCGGAGGAGTGCCTTGTGTGTATAAAATGTTGCAACATAACTGGGTGACTATAAAGGTGCATTACAGGTCTCTTAGAGGGTGTCTGTTGGGTTGGATGGATCAAGACTGGGATTTGTTACTCCGTGTGACGGAGAGGTATCTCAGGGCCCACTCGGTAATACAACATTATAATAAGCCTTGCAAGCAATGTGACTAAGTGTTAGCCACGAGATCTTGTATTACGGAACGAGTAAAGGGACTTGCCGGTAACGAGGTTGAACTAGGTATGGAGATACCGACGATCGAATCTCGGGCAAGTAACATACCGAAGAACACAGGGAACATCATACGGGATTAACTGAATCCTTGACATAGAGGTTCGATCGATAAAGATCTTCGTATAATATGTAGGTAACAATATGGGCATCCAGGTCCTGCTATTGGTTGTTGACTGTAGAGGTGTGTCAGTCATGTCTACATAGTTCTCGAACCCGCAGGGTCTGCACACTTAAGGTTTGGTGACGTTTCGGTAGTATAGAGTTATGCATGGTGGTGACGTCAGGTTGTTCGGAGTCCCGGATGATATCCCGTATGTCACGAGGAGCTCCGGAATGGTCCGGAGGTAAATATTTATATATAGGAAGTACTGTTTTGGTTGCCGGAAAGGTTTCGGGCTCATCGGTAGTGTACTGGGAGTGCCGGTAGTGTACCGGGGGACCATCGGGAGGGGTATTTCGACCCAAGAGGCTACATCGGCTGTGGGAAGGTGAATACTAGCCCTTAGTGGTCTGGTGGAAGTCCCACACAATGGCCATGTGGCTGGGAAGAAAAGCCCAAAAGGAAAAAGGTGGAAAAAGGCAAAAAGGAACAAATAAGGAAGGAGTCCTAATCCTACTAGGAGTGGAGGAGGAGGACTCCTCCCTCCTTGGTTCGGCCGAAGCCTAGGGCTGGCCCCTTGAGGGCCAAGCCTCCTCCTCCCCTCCTCCTATATATACTAGTGGTTTTGAGGGTTTTTGCACAGAATTTTCTACCACGTGTTGCCCTCTTCTCTAGTGCATAGTTCTCCTCTAGATTGGTTTTCTGCAGTGCTTAATCGAAGCCCTGCCGGAACAACTCCACCACCATCGCTGAAGCACCATCATGCTGCCAGAGAACTCTTCCAGCTCTCCGCCTCCTCTTGCTGGATCAAGAAGGCGGAGATCATCATCAAGCCGTACGTGTGCTGAACGCCGAGGTGCCGTCCGTTCGGTGCTAGATCGAGACGGATCGTGATTGGATCGCGGGACGCTCGGTGATTTGGATCACAAAGACGTTTGACTACATCAACCGCATTTCTTAACGCTTCCTACTTAGCGATCTACAAGGGTATGTAGATCCACTCTCCCTATCATAGATGGTCATCACCATGGATAGGTCTCGCGTGAATGTAGTAAATTTTTTGTTTCCCATGCAACGTTCCCCAACTATGGTATCAGAGCTAGGTCTATGTGTAGATGAGATCTCGAGCAGAACACAAAGAGTTTGTGGGCGTTGATGCTTAGATTGCTTCCTCCCTTGGTCGTGTTTTGGTACAGCGGTATTGTGGGAGGAAGCGGCCCGGACCAACATTACCCGTACGCTTACGATAGACCTGTTCCTTCGATTGACGTGTAACTTCGTTGCACAAAGATGGCTGGCGGGTGTCTGTTTCAACTACTTTAGTTGGATCGGATTCGACTAAGGAGGCCCTTGAGAAGGTTGAAAATCAACTTATGTATCACTATTGTGGTTTATGCGTAGGTGAGAATTGTTCTTGCTAGATACCTATAGCAGCCATGTAAAACATGCAAACAACAATTAGAGGACGTCTAACTTGTTTTTGGAGGGTATGTTGTGATGTGATATGGCCAATTACATGATGAGATATATGTGATGTATGAGATGATCATGTGTTGTATAGAATATCACGACTTGCATGTCGATGAGTACGGCCACCGGTAGGAGCCATAGGGTTGTCTTTAATTATTGTACGACCTGCGTGTCAATAATTAAGCGCTATGTAATGCTTTACTTTATCACTAAATGGTAGCAATAGTAGTAGAAGCATGGTGGGCGCAACAACCCCGATGGTGACATGTTGATGGAGATCAAGATGATGGAGATCATGATGTCGTGCTGGTGACGATGAAGATCATGCTGGTGCTTTCAAGATGGAGATCAAAAGCACAAGTTCATGGCCATATCATCTCACCATGGATAGGTCTTGCGTGAACGTACGAAATTTTTTGTTTCCCATGCAACGTTCCCCAGCACTTGTTGCATAAGGTGGCTAGCGGGTGTCTATCTCTCCCACTTTAGTCGGATTAGATTCAATTAAGAGGGTCCTTATGAAGGGTAAATAGCAATTGGCATATCACCATTGTGGCTCTTACGTAGGTAAGAAACGTTCTTGCTAGAAACCCATAGGAGTCACGTAAAACTTACAACAACAATTAGAGGACGTCTAACTTGTTTTTGAAGGGTATGCTATGTGATGTGATATGGCCAAAAGAATGTGATGAAATATATATGGTGTATGAGATTGATCATGTTCTTGTAATAGGAATCACGACTTGCATGTCGATGAGTATGACAACCGACAGGAGCCATAGGAGCTGTCTTAATTTATTGTATGACCTGCGTGTCAATCAAAAATGCCATGTAATTAATTTACTTTATTGCTAATCGTTATCCATAGTAGTACAAGTAATAGTTGGCAAGACAACTTGATGAAAACACAATGATGGAGATCATGGTGTCATGCCGGTGACAATGATGATCATGGTGCCCTGAAGATGGAGATCAAAGGAGCAAGATGATATTGGCCATATCATGTCACTATATGATTGCATGTGATGTTTATCACATTCTACAACTCATTTGGTTAGAAAAACGGTAGCTTAAATAATATTATCTCTCACTAAAATTTCAAGTAATATCTTCCACGTAACTATGCACCGTTGCTAAGGTTCGTTGTTCCGAAGCAGCACGTGATGATCGGGTGTGATAGGTTCTAACGTTCACATACAATGGGTGTAAGCCAGATTTACACACGCAATACACTTAGGTTGACTTGACGAGCCTAGCATCTACATACATGGCCTCGGAACACGGGAGACCGAAAGTTCGAACATGAGTCGTATAGAAGATACAATCAACATGGAGATGTTCACCATTGATGACTAGTCCGTCTCACGTGATGATCGGACACGGGCTAGTTGACGTGGATCATGTGTCACTTGGATGACTAGAAAAAAGTCTATCTAAGTGGGAGTTCAGTAAATAATTTGCCTATGTGAACTTAATTATCATGAACTTAGTCTAAAATGTCTTTACAATCTATCTTGTAGATCCAATGGCCCACGCTAATGTTGCCCTTAACTTCAATGCGTTTCTAGAGAAAACCAAGCTGAAAGACGATGGAAGCAACTATACGGACTGGGTTTGTAACTTGAGGATCATCCTCATAGCCTCCAAGAAATTATATGTCCTTGATGCACCGCTAGGTGACGCACCCGTTTTCCCAGCAACTTAAGACGTTATGAACGCCTGGTAGTCATGTAGTGATGATTACTCCCTGGTTCAGTGCGGCATGCTTTACAGCTTAGAACCACGGATCCAAAAGCGTTTTGAGCAACACGGAGCATATGATATGTTCCAAGAGCTAAGATTGGTTTTCCAAGATCATGCCCGGGTCGAGATATATTAAGTCTCCGACAAGTTCTTCACTTGTAAGATGGAGGAAAATAGTTCTGTCAGCGAGCACATACTCAAAATGTCTGGGTTGCACAACCGCTTGTCTCAGCTGGGAGTTAATCTTCCGGATGACTCGGTTATTGACAGAATCCTCCAGTCACTTCCACCTAGCTACAAGAGCTTTGTGATGAACTACAAAATGCAAGGGATGGAGAAGTCCATTCCTGAGTTGTACTCGATGCTGAAATCACTGGAGGTCGAGATCAAAAAGGAGCATCAAGTGTTGATGGTCAATAAGACCACTAGTTAAGAGAAAGGCAACGGTAAGGAGAACTTCAAGAAGGATGGCACAGCACTTGCCGCGTCCGGTAAGCAAGTTGCCGGGAAGAAGAACAAGAATGGACCCAAGCCTGAGACTGAGTGCTTTTATTGCAAGGCTACCGGTCACTAGAAGCGGAACTGCCCCAAGTACTTAGCGGAAAACAAGGCCGGCAATGTTAAAGGTATATGCGATATACTTGTTATTGATGTGTACCTTACCAGTGCTCATAGTAGCTCCTGGGTATTTGATACCGATGCAGTTGCTCACATTTGTAACTCCAAGAAGGAGTTGCGGAATAAGCGGAGACTGGCAAAGGACGAGGTGATGATGCGCGTCGGGAATGGTTCCAAGGTCGATGTGACCGCCATCGGCACACTACCTCTACATCTACCTTTGGGATTAGTTTTAAACCTTAATAATTATTATTTAGTACCAGCTTTGAGCATGAACATCGTATTTGGATCTCGCTTGATGCGAGATGGCTACTCATTTATATCTGAGAATAATGGTTGTTCTAGTTATATGAGAGAAATGTTTTGTGGTCATGCCTTGCTGGTCAATGGTTTATTTTTGATGAATCTTGAATGTGATGTTACACATGTTCATAGTGTGAGTACCAAAAGATGTAAGGTTGATAACGATTGTCCCACTTACATGTGGCACTGCCGCCTTGGTCATATTGGTGTCAAACGCATGAAGAAACTCCATGCTGATGGACTTTTGCAGTCTCTTGATTTTGAATCATTTGACACGTGCGAACCATGCCTCATGGGCAAGATGACCAAGACTCCGTTCTCCGGAACAATGGAGCGAGCAACTGACTTGTTGGAGATAATACAAACCGATGTATGCGGTCCAATGAGCGTTGAGGCTCGCGGTGGCTACCATTATGTTCTCATCCTCACTAACGACTTAAGCAGATACGGGTATGTCTACTTAATGAAACACAAGTCTGAAACCTTTGAAAAGTTCAAGGAATTTCAGAGTGAGGTAGAGAATCAACGTGACAGGAAAATAAAGTGCCTACAATCTGATCGTGGTGGAGAATATTTGAGTCACGAGTTGGCACACACCTAAGGAAATGTGGGATTGTTTCACAACTCACGCCGCCTGGCACACCTCAGCAAAATGGTGTGTCTGAACGTCGTAATCGCACTCTATTAGATATGGAGCGATCTATGACGTCTCTTATCGACTTACCACTATCATTTTGGGGATATGCATTAGAGACTATCGCATTCACTTTAATTAGGGCACCGTCCAGGTCCATTGAGACGATACCGTATGAATTATGGTTTGGAAAGAAACCTAAGCTATCATTTTAGAAAGTTTGGGGATGCGATGCTTATGTGAAGAAACTTCAACCTAAGAAGCTCAAACCCAAAGCGGAGAAGTGTGTCTTCATAGGATACCCCAAAGAAACTGTTGGGTATACCTTCTACCTCAGATCCGAAGGCAAAGTCTTTCTTGCCAAGAATGGATCCTTTCTAGAGAAACAGTTTCTCTCAAAAGAAGTAAGTGAGCGGAAAATAGAACTTGATGAGGTAATTGTACCTCCACTCGAACCGGAGAGCAGCGCATCACAGGAAGTTGTTTCTGTGGAGCCTGCACCGGCTGGAGAGGAAGTTAATGATGATGATCATTAAACTTCAGATCAAGTTGCTATTGAACCTCGAAGGTCCACAAGGACATGTTCCGCACCAGAGTGGTGCGGCAACCCTGTCCCGGAGATCATGTTGTTGGACATCGGTGAACCTTCAAACTACGAAGAAGCGATGGCGGGCCCAGATTCCAACAAACGGCTTGAAGCCATGAAATCCGAGATAGGATCCATGTATGAGAACAAAGTATGGACTTTGGTGGACTTGCCCGATGATGGCGAGCCATAGAAAATAAATGGATCTTTAAGAAGAAGACCGACGCAGATGGTAATGTGACTGTCTATAAGGCTCGGCTTGTCGCTAAGGGTTATCGACTAGTTCAAGGAGTTGAATACGATGAGACTTTCTCACCCGTAGCGATGCTGAAGTCCATACGAATCATGTTAGCAGTTGCCGCATTTTCTGATTATGAGATCTGGCAAATGGACGTCAAAACGACATTCCTTAATGGTTTCCTTAAGGAAGACCTGTATATGCAGTCGGAAGGTTTTGTAGATCCTAAAGATGCTAAAAAAGTATGCAAGCTTCAACGCTCCATCTATGGGCTGGTGCAAGCATCTCAGAGTTGGAACACTCGCTTTAATGAGGTGATTAAAGCGTTTGGACTTATACAGGTTTATGGAGAACCCTGTATTTACAAGAAAGTGAGTGGGAGCTCTGTAGCATTTCTCATATTATATGTGAATGACATATTGTTGATGGGAAATGATATAGAACTTTTGGAAAGCATAAAGGCCTACTTGAATAAGTGTTTTTCAATGAAGGACCTTGGAGAAGCTGCTTACATATTAGGCATCAAGATCTATTGAGATAGATTGAGACGCCTCATAGGTTTTTCACAAAGCACATACCTTGACAAGATAGTAAAGAAGTTCAATATGGATCAGTCCAAGAAGGGGTTCTTGCCTGTGTTAGAGGGTGTGAGATTGAGTACGACGCAATGCCCGTCCACGACAGAGGATAGAGAAAAGATGAGTGTCATCCCCTATGCTTCAGCCGTAGGATCTATTATGTATGCCATGCTGTGTAGCAGACCTAATGTGAACCTTGCCATAAGTTTGGTAGGGAGGTACCAAAGTGATCCCGGAGCGTAACACTGGACAGTTGTCAAGAATATCCTAAAGTACCTGAAAAGGACCAAGGACATGTTTCTCGTATATGGAGATGTCGAAGAGCTCGTCGTAAAGGGTTACATCGATGCTAGCTTCGACACAGATCCGGATGAATCCAAGTCAGAAACCTGATACGTGTATATTTTGAACGAAGGGGCAGTCAGTTGGTGCAGTAGCAAGCAAAGAGTCGTGGTCACATCTACATGTGAAGCGGAGTATATAGATGCTTCGGAAGCAGCACAGGAAGGAGTCCGGATGAAGGAGTTCATCAGTGACCTAGGAGTGATTCCCAATGCGTCGGGCCCGATGACTCTATTCTGTGACAACAGTAGATCTATTGCCCCGCCAAGGAGCCCAGGTTTCGCAAGATGGCAAGACACATCAAGCGCTGCTTCAACTCCATTCATGGATATATCCAGGATGGAGATATAAACATTTGTAAAGTACATACAGATTTGAATGTCACAGATCCGTTGATTAAACCTCCCTCACGAGCAAAACATGATCAACACCAGAACTCTATTGGTGTTCGATACATCACAATGTAACTAGAATATTGACTCTAGTGCAAGCGGGAGACTTTTGGTAATATGCCCTAGAGGCAATAATAAAGTGATTATTATTATATTTCCTTGTTCATGATAATTGTCTATTGTTCATGCTATAATTGTATTAACTTGAAACCGTAATACATGTGTGAATACATAGACCACAACATGTCCCTAGTGAGCCTCTAGTTGGCTAGATCATTGATCAATAGATGGTCACGGTTTCATGACCATGGACCTTGGATGTCGTTGATAACGGGATCATATCATTAGGAGAATGATGTGATGGACAAGACCCAATCCTAAGCATAGCACAAGATCGTGTAGTTTGCTTGCTAAAGCTTTTCTAATGTCAAGTATCATTTCCTTAGACCATGAGATTGTGCGACTCCCGGATATCGTAGGAATAATTTGGGTGTGCCAAACATCACAACATATCTGGGTGGCTATAAAGATACACTACGAGTATCCCCGAAAGTATCAGTTAGGTTGGCACGAATCGAGACTGGGATTTGTCACTCCTTGTGACGGAGAGGTATCTCTAGGCCCGCTCGGTAAGACATCACCATAATGTGCTCAATGTGACTAAGGAGTTAGCCACATGATGATGTGTTATGGAACGAGTAAAGAGACTTGTCGGTAATGCGATTGAACAAGGTATAGGGATACCGACAATCGAATCTCGGCCAAGTAACATATCGGTGGACAAAGGGAATTGTTTACGGGATTAATTGAATCCCCGACATCGTGGTTCATCCGGTGAGATCATCGTGGAGCATGTGGGAGACAACATGGGTATCCAGATCTTGCGGTTGGTTATTGACTGGAGAGGTGTCTCGGTCATGTCTACATGCCTCCGAACCCGTAGGGTCTACACACTTAGGGTTCGATGACGCTAGGGTTATATGGGAATAGTGTATGTGGTTACCAAAGGTTGTTCGGAGTCCCAGATGAGATCCCGGACATCTCGAGGAGTTCCTAAATGGTCCAGAGGTAAAGATTCATATATAGTAAGTGAGGATTTGGTCACTGGAAGTGTTTCGAGCATCACCGGTAATGTACCGGGACCACCGAAAGGGTTCGAGGGGTCCACCGGGAGGGGCCACTGGCCCCGAAAGGCTACATGGGCCAAGAGTGGCAGGGAACCAGCCCCTAGGTGGGCTGGTGCGCCTCCCACCTCAGCCCAAGGCGCAGCAAAGGGTGGAGGGGGCCAAACCGTAGGCGTGGAGGGGCCCTAGGCCCACCCTAGGCGCCGCCCTGCCTCCCCACCTTGGCTGCCGGCCCTCCTGGCCATCTAGGGTTGCCTCCACCCCTAGGGAGGGAACCCTAGAGGTGCGAACCCTCCTCCTTCTCCTCCTATATATAGTGGAGGGCTTTGGGGCTGTGGAGATGCAACTCACTCTCTGTCGGCGCAGCCCTACCCCTCCTCCTCCTCGTCCTCCGTAGCGCTTGGCGAAGCCCTACCGGAGTACCACGCAGCTCCACCGTCACCATGACGTCGTGCTGTCAGAGCTCTCCCTCAACCTCTCCATCCTCCATGCTGGATCAAGTCATAGGAGACATCACCGGGCTGCACGTGTGTTGAACGCGGAGGTGCCGTTGTTCGATGCTTAGATCAGAATCCACCGCGATCTGAATCGTTGCGAGTACGACTCCACCAACCGCGTTCATATTAACTCTTCCGCTTAGCGATCTTCAAAGGTATGAAGATGCTCAAACCCCTTACTCGTTGTCAGCTTCACATAGATTGATCTTGGTGATACATAGGAAAATTTTGAACTACTACGTTCCCTAACATGATGCATGAGATGGAAATGGCAATGAAGCAAAAGTCATAATTCATTCGAGCCCATGGCAAACATGGGGTTCACAAGAGGTACATGACCAAAAATGGCAAGGGGAGCACTTGGGCTGTTACAACTCTCCCACACTACAAGAGCATCTCGACCCAAGATCTAAGAACGAAAGAACTCAGGATATTCAGAACGGAGAAGATCCTCACGTTCCCAAGTAGCTTCTTTATCGGAATGATGAGACCACTTCACCTTGAGAAACTTGATTGATTTGTTGCGAGTCTTATACTTAGTTTCATCGATAATAGCCATTGGATGCTCACGATAAGACATGTCTTCTTGGAGATAAATGTCTTGGAGGTCAATGGTACGCTCGGGAGTCTTGAAGCACCTCTGGAGCTGAGAGACATGGAAGACATCATGCACATTTGCGAAGTTTGGAGGAAGCTCTAGTTGATAGGCAAGATCACCTCTCTTGCCCACAACTCTGAAAGGACCCAAAAGCGAGGAGCTAGCTTCCCTTTAATTCCAAACCGCTGAGTGCCCTTCATGGGAGAGAATCTGAGATCGACTAGATCATCAACTTGAAAGGAGACATCCCGATGTTTGTTATCGTAATAACTCTTCTGTCGGGATTGAGCTGCTTTGAGGTTCTCACGAATGACATGACACGTCTCTTATGCTTCGGTGATCATGCCATTGCCCAAAATTTGACGCTCACCAGTTTCAGACCAATTGAGCAGGGTACGACACTTCCTGCCGTAGAGAATCTCGAAAGGGCCTTGCCTAAGCTAGCCTGAAAGATGTTGTTGTATGAAAATTTAGCGTATGGAAGACAGTCTTCCCATTTCATGCCAAACGAAATCACACAGGCTCCGAGCATGTCTTTAAGGATTTGATTGACTCTTTCAAATTGATCACTTGTCTGCGGATGGAATGCAGTGCTGAAACGGATCTTGGTACCCATAGCAGTCTGGAAGGACTCCCAAAACTTGGAAGTGAAGAGGCTTCCACGGTCAGATGAGATGAGCTGCGGAATATCATGCAAAGAAACTATCCTTGATGTATACAACTCTGCTAGCTGAGTTGCCGAGATAGATTCTTTGACCAGAAGGAAATGAGCAACTTTGTTCGGCTTGTCGATAACCACAAAGATGGCATCGTTGCCCTTTTTGGACTTAGGAAAACCAGTGATGAAATCCATCTCCACATGATCGAATTTCCACTTTGTAATAGGCAAAGGCTGAAGGAGACCTGCTGGATGTTGATGTTCCACCTTCACTCTGCGACAAAAATCACACTCGTTCACGCTGAGCAATTTCACATTTCATGCGAGTCCACTAGAAGGTTTGCTTGAGGTCCTGATACATCCTGGAACTGCCTTGATGAATGAATAGGAGAGAATTCTGCGCTTCGTCCATGATAACATTCCTGAGATCACCTTTTGGAACCACCAGACGGTCCTCAAGGAACAAGGTATCTTTGTCATCAACGCGAAAGCACTTCTACTTCAGAATGCCCTTGGCCACACCTTTCTTCACTTTCTTAACCATCGCATCAAGAAGTTGAGCTTGGTGAACCTGATCTTCCAAAGTTAGAGAGACTTTAAGATTGGCAAGAAATCCTTGTGGAATCATCTGAAGATTGAGCTTGCAGAAGGCTTCACAAAGCTTCGGTTGAAGTCCTCAAGCATTTTCACAAAGCTTCAGGATAAGGCTGTTGCAGTACGCCTTTCGGCTGAGCGCGTTTGCAATGACATTTGCTTTTCCAGGAGTATACTCAATGCTTGGATTGAAGTCCTCAAGCATTTCCACCCAACGAGACTGCCGAAGATTGAGATTGGGTTGAGTGAAAATGTACTTCAAGCTCTTGTGATCGATGTACACCTAAACTAGTCTACCCAACAACAAATGCCTCCAAGTCATCAGAGCATGCACAACTGCCGCCAACCCAAGATCATGAGTGGGGTAGTTCTTCTCGGTAGGCTTCAACTGATGCGAGGTATAAGCAACTATCTTCTTATCTTGCATGAGAACACCACCAAGACCTAGGAGAGAAGCATCACAGAAAACTTGGAAAGGCTTTGATTGCTCGGGAGGGACAAGAACTGGAGCTGAAGTCAGTCTCTGCTTGAGAGTATTAAACGCCACATCACACTTAGGAGACCAAACATACTTGACATTCTTCTAGAGGAGATTAGGTAGAGGCTTAGCAATTTGATAAAAGTTCTCCATGAATCTTCTGCAATAACTTGCAAGCCCGAGAAAGCTACGAAGCTGCTTGACATTCCGAGGAGGCTTCCACTTCAAGATTGCCTCAACTTTCTCAGGGTGCACTTTAATTCCGTTGGCACAGATCACATGCCCAAGGTACACCACTTCATTGAGCCAAAACTCACACTTGGAAAACTTGGCATAGAATCGATGCTCTCTTAACTTGTCAAGCACAATCCAAAGATGTTCTGCATGCTCTTCTTCAGTCTTCGAGAACACGAGGATGTCATCCAGATAGACCAAGACGAAATCATTCTTGAAAGGAGAGAATATGAAGTTCATCATTCTTGAGAAGGTTGGAGGAGCATTGGCGAGACCAAACGACATGACGGTGTACTCATAAGAGCTAAAACACGTCCTGAAAGCAGTCTTTGCAATATCTTCTTCGCGAATGCGAATCTGATGATAGCCCATGCGAAGATCAAGCTTCGAGAAAACCTTGGCACCTTTCAGTTCTTCAAACAACTCATTGATGTTGGGAAATGGGTGCTTGTTTTTTATTGTCTTTTTATTCAATGAACGGTGATCGACACAAAGTCGGTTCGTGCCATCCTTCTTCTTGACAAATAAAACACCACAACCCCATGGAGAAGAACTTGGTCTGATCAGACCCAGATGTTCTTGTTCATCTAGCTGCTTCTTCAACTCTTTCAGCTCTTCGGGGCCAAGTTTATAAGGACGCTTGCAAACCGGTTCAGTTCCAGGTTTGAGATCAATCACACACTCAACTGGCCGGTGCGGAGGCATTCCTCGCAATTCATCTGGAAAGACATCTTCATACTCACAAACCACCACAATTTGAGAAATAGCCGAGATTTCACCCTTCTCATTAAGAGCAAAGAGACGGATTGTGTCATCGCGAGCTGCAAAAATAATCACATCTTTTGAAGGATGAGTCAATTTGACCTCCTTGGCTTGACAATCAACATGCGCCTTGTTCATAGCCAGAAAGTCCATGCCCAGAATGAGATCAATATTGACATTACCAAGAACAATTGGAGAGGCCAGAAAAGAATAATTACCCATCTTGATAGAGGCATCCCGAACCACCATTTTCAAGCTCAGACGCTTCCCGGGAGACACAACTTGCAATGCATTTGGCAAAAACTCCATGGTAAAACTATGCTTTGCCGCAAAAGGATATGGCACGAAATAATGCGATGCACCAGTATCAAACAAAACTTTTGCAGGAATAGAATTAACCAAGAGATTACCCATGATCACTTGAGAAGAATCCTCTGCCTCTGTTGCGTTCACCATGTTCACCCTTGCTGACTCGGCATTATGCTTCACCATAGCATTGCCTAGAGGCTAACTGGAGGAGGAGGCGGAAGACGCCGCTAGTTATTGCACTTGTTTGAGTAGTGACCCTTCTCACCACACTTGTGACAAGTAACCTCTGATAGAAGACGGAAGTTTCCTGGAGGACGAACATAAGCAAACTTGGGTGCCTAGGGCCTCTACTGATATCCTGGGTTGGTTGGGTGGGAAGAACCACGACCACCGAACTGTCTTTGCTGCCGAGGGGGACGAAACGGAGGCAAAGATGGAACCCAATATTTCTGCTGCTTAGGGACCATCTGAAAGCTGGAAGAAGAAGAATAGGAATCCCTAGAACGCTTCCTTGAGTTCTCTAACTTGAGCTGAGTTGCCTCGACCATCAAAGCCATGTTGTAGAACTGATCAAACTCACGAGGCTCTTTGTGACAGCCCAAGTGATGTCCCTACCTTATTTGGCATGTAACCCCATTGTATGAATCTTGTGTCATGAGCTTATGAGAAGTATGATTTCCAACTTGTCATCCATGTGTGGTTGTGCATTCATGCATCATTTCTTTCATCTTGCCATGTTGGGGTTTTCTTGTGTCCTTGTATGAATGTGAGTGTGACTTGTGTTGTGATGATGTTTGAGTGTGGGTGGAGTTCATGTGTGCTCCTCTTCTTCTTCCCCTCTCTTTTCCTTTGCAACATCCCCTTCCAAACCCCTTTCTTCCGATTGTTATTTATCATCAGATTTAAGTTGTTTTAAAAATTGTTTAAAAATGTTCAAGAGGTTGCCCTATTTATATAAATAATTTAGAGTGTGGTTCTTTTGTTATTGGGAGTTTGTTTATTTTGTGTTTTAAATAAAACAGGAGCTGCCATTTTTATAATATTGAAATTACTTCCTCTTTATATCAACATAATATTTTTATTAAATAGGGCTCTTTATTTCCTTTAAGAAAATATTTTGCTTTTATCCAAAACCCTTTTCTTTTACCCTGGGGATTTATTTTGAGTGGCTGTGAGTTTTTAATTAGAAAACCCCTTGTGTTTTTTTTCTGTTTTGTTTGCAAGTGAGAGAGAGAGAGAGATAGTGGGCCGCGGCCCAGCCCAGGTGAGCAGGACGGCCACCTACCCCGTCTCCCTCCTCCGTCAGGCATCGTGCAGGTGAGCAGAGAGCAGAGTGCGAGCACTGTCGCCGTCGCCGTTAGGTGCTCACGGACGTCGAGGCGACCCCCCCTCCTATTTATACCTGGACGTCCGTGCCCCTCTAGGGTTTCTCCTTGCCGCTGCCGCTTCCCTCTCCTTCTTCCTCCTTCCTCCCCTTCTCTGTCAGAGAGAGTCCGTAGGTAAGTTCAGTGAGGAGAGCAGAGAGCCGCACTGGTCGTCCTCGCGTCGCAGCTCGTCTCCGGTGGTTCCCCTTCGCGTCCAAGATGGCGTGGCGAACGTGGAGTATCCCCGCGTTCCGTTCCCGGCGTTAAAGCACTGCAGGAGGCTCCAGGGGCGTTGCCTTCTTCCTCCTTGCCGCGGTTCATTGCCGGTTTGCTTCTCCTCCATTGTCGGTGTCTTCTTCCTCTTCTTCTCGCCATCGCCCGCGCCCCCGCGTCTCCGAGAAGCCCTCGATGAGCAGCCGATCCCCACTGCCCCCTCTCCTCGTCGTAGTTTGTAGGAGCGCCGCCGTGGGCATCATGCTGCCGCTCGAAAGGCATGAGCTTGAGCTCGCCTCTGTTCCCCCTCATCGCGAGATGAGACGAGGGATGGGTTTCCCGTAGATCCCCGCATCAATTTCGCCCGTTCACGCCGTCGGAGACCCCTTGTAGTGGCCGACATCGTCGCTGCCGTTTGCTTGTTGCCGGCGCCCTGCTTTTATTCAGTTTGGTCAGAAACTAGGCTTGTGTGTGTGTATTAGAGGTGCAGTGGCCTCCCTCTGTTAACATCAGCATCCGTAGCAGAGTGGTAGCGCTCTGTGTGGATGACCCGGAGGTCTCGGGTTTGATCCCGAGCCCCCATTTTGTTTTGCTGTTTTCTTTTTTCTTCTTCTTTGTTTTCTTTTCCTTTGTTATAACCTGCTATGTGCATATGTATGAGTGTGTGTGTGGGTTTTCCTTTTTTTCATGTAGTGTGTGAGTGTATGTGTCGTGCATATGCACATGTATGTGTTTGTGTGTGTATGCACCTAATGGTATATGTAAACATGTATGCATACATATGTATGTGAGTTGTGCATGTGTAGGTTTTGTGCATGTGTATGTGTGTGCATGAGCATGTAAGTGGTGAGTGTGTGTGTGTATGCTAGGCATACATACATATGTATGTGAGTGGTTAGTGTATGTGTTCTTGTGTGTGCTTGTGTGTATAGTGTGTAGGTATGAGAGTGTGTGTGTATGTTATACATACACACACATGGTCTTGTGGTGTGTGTATGTATGTTTGTGAGTGTGTGCATGAGCATATGGGCATGCTCGTATGTATGAGAGTGTGTATGTGTATATGCCTAAGTGAATGTATGCATGTGTTTGTTGAGTGTATGTGTGTGAATAGCTATATGCATATGCTTGTGCATATATGCCTTGTGCATATATGAGTGCATATGTGTGTGGATGCACACCCACACTCATGAGCTTGTGTGTGTGTGTGTGCTAGTTTAGTAGATGTGTGGTGGTTTATGATTTGAGCATGACTAGAATCCATGTGTAGGAGTTGTCTCTTAAGTGCATTTGAGCATACCTCTTCCTCTAGTTAGTTTCATCCTTGCAAATGATGTTATGCCATGATATCATGTTCCTAAGATGATATTTACCCATTTCCAGCAAGTATCATTAGGGTATATGACCTTGGGGGCCATTTTCATTAATGGGCATAAGTGACATAAGTCACCTCCCCTTTTATGCTTGAATTTCGACCCCCACAAACTCTCACTTTCTCCAAGCATGCATATGAGTATGAGTAATGATTTTGGGGTAGCATCAACAAACTAATGCAGCTGTGAAGTCAGATTTCACTTTTGGGCAAGTTCATAAATCTATCATTTTAGCTAAGATGCCATTTTGTCATTTTTTGCTTGAATTAATCCATGCTTGCTTTGGGAGATGTGTCAACTAGGAAGTGCTAGTGTTTTGTATCTCTCATGCCGTGATATTTTTAGTTTACATGATAATCACCCATGTAAGTGGGAACCATGTTGTTAAGTTGCATACTTAATGTTTCTGGTTCATCATGCTAAAAACTGTTAAGTCTGAGAATCTGCTGTTATTTTTATGCCATGTAGAGTGGATGGTATCTTGCAATGTGTTGTGAATTTGAGCATGCTCAGTGTTAGTTATTTGTAGTAGATATTTCCTTATACCAATATGTTAATTTTCATGCCAATAGGAGCTCTCCATCATATTTAACCTATGTTGTCAACTTGCTACTTTATGATCTTAGATTCCAAAAAACTGGAATTTTCACTAAGTCCCAGAAAATTGTTTCATCATGTCTACTTAATAGCTTCTTGCTTATTGATGTGTGGCACCTTTGCTGATTGGGTAGTTGGGTGAATTGATGTTATGTTGAGTAGATTTTGTCCATATCTTGTTTGTGGCTGTAGGGTTCCTGTAGCTTAAGTTGTGAGCTGTAGAAGTTGCTATGTTGCTGTTAGTGGCAGATTTGGTGTTTTATTGTTTTGTGACTTGTGGGAGCTATGCTCCATGGAATTGATTGATTCTTGAGGATATTGTGACTTATTTTTTATTACCTATCTAGTGGCTGCCTTGGAATGCCAAGAATTAGCCCATGGCTTGGTGTTCTTGTGATTTGCCTCCGTACCTTGTCGTGAGCGTATCGTGAGAACCGTAACTCCGATTCTTGCGTTCTTTATATGCATTTCTATCGATTTTGCATGATGCATCCATATTTTCCATGTTCATGCATGTCTAAATAACTTAAAATGAGGTTCTTATCCAGATTCATTAATAAACAACTTTGCACGTGAAACATGACTAGTTTTGGATTGCCATGTTAGAATTCTTCATAAATGAATCATGCATCATTTTGATTGTGCATTGCACTTGGTTGGATGTTTATTGTTTCTGTTTCTATTGGGTAGACGCGAGTGTTAATACTGAGTACGAGGACCCAGGAGAGTACCACTACGAGGATCCCGCTACCTGTTTTGCTGAAGAACCAACATGCAAGATGATCGTACCCGGATCCCGATACTATTTTTGCTTGCTAGTTTCTCGCTCTTATCGTTAAAATTGCACTACCTACCACCTGTTATCAGCCCCCATGTTGCCATGACAGCCTCTAACCTCCACATCCTAGCAAACCTTTGATTGGCTAAGTTACCGCTGCTCAGCCCCTCTTATTGCATTTTAGTTGCAGGTGCAGGTTGTTCCATGTGATAACATGGATTTGGATATCAAAATATTTTCTGTTATTTAATTTAATGCACATATATATCTTGGTATTGGTGGAAGGCTTGGCCTTTTGCTAAGTGATTTGTTCTGCTGTTACCGTCATTAGTTCCTGGTTACCGGTGTTATGTTTTCCATACTTTGCGCTCCTAACATGCTCAGGGCTGTTATGAGGACCCCCTTGTTTATTCGGTTGAGATTAAAAATTGTCTGGCAAGACCCAACATTGGTAGTACATTTGCTAACAACTTAATAAAATTGCATAGGGTCTTGCAAACCCGTCGTTCATTTAATCAACCCCCAGGCTAGTGCTCCTCATGAGTGTTGGTCCAAACTAGAGCACTGTGCGGGGCCAACCCAGGGCAACTTGGGAGATTTCTATCAGGCCTCCGTACGCATCGCTTACCCGTCGTGTCCTGAGAACGAGATATGTGGCTCTTATCGGGTTCGTCGACACGTCAGGTGGTCTTACTGGATTTGTTTTACCTTTATCGAATGTCTTGCGTGTGGAGTCTGACTTTCTTCGGGTTTACTCGAGGTGTTGGAATTCCTTTGGAATTACCTATGATGATCGCGAGATCCACGGTCGAGGCATTCCCATGGAGTGTGGTTAAGTTTTTAATGGATTAGTTGGAGCACCCCTGCAGGGTTAAATCTTTCGAAAAGCCGTGGCCGCAGTTATGTGGCAACTTGGATATTTGTTTAACACCCTATTATACTAAACTTGAAGTAAACTCTAATTAAAAATACACCAACCGTGTGAGTAACCATAACCGTCTCTACTCGTGAACATGATCCGAGAGAGAACACGGTGGGGTTATGATTGACGTAAGTAAGTGTTCAGGATCTCATAGAGATCATACTAGATTCGATCGTTCTTTGTAGGCCACTCATATTTAATTCTTGTTGCGTAAGCTAGCCACCATATAAGCTTAGTGCTGCTGCAAACCAAACACTTACCTCATCCCAACCTTAAGCTTGAATAGTCTCGGTACCCGGGCACATGTTAGCTGAGTCCTCTGTGGCCCACAGTTTACTACAAGACTCCAGGTACAGGTTTAGATGAGTACGTGCAGGATGATCTTACCCAGGTCCAGTGGGAGTATGACGAGGAAAGAGGTAGGATGTACGTGACGTATCCGAATGAGAAGAGGACTTGGTCGTGATCTTTGGGCAGCGAGATAGTTTCATTTGCATCTGTTTTATCGTTTGATTAAGTAAGTAGTCGGACCCTGTTTTCATCTTGATGATTGAACTCTGAGTGGATTGTAATTTAGCATGTGGCGAGTGTAAGCCAACTTGTATTCTCATCTCTTTTGTAATGTATGATGCAATGTTGCTATACCTGCTAACGGCAAGATGCGCCTCTATCCCTTGCGAGGTCCTCGTGTCTTAAAATGCATAGGCGCGCATCTTGGGTGTGACAAGTTGGTATTCAGAGCCATACGACCATAGGACCCTTTGCTTGTTCGAACTTGGCCGAGTCGTGTCTGGTAAAAAACTATTTTGAGTCTAGTTATATCGGAGAGTAGGATTCTTTTTACTCCTCTTCTATGCTCTGGTGAGGTATTTGACTTTGGAAATTTTGATTCTACTCCTCTTCTCGCTCAAATTTTTTTTAGGATCACGCAGGTATTTTGGAGTCTATATGATGCCGATGTGACAGGGTTCTGTCTTGGTGCCTTCTGTCTGCCTTGATTTCTTTCGAGGAGTCGAGCTCCAGGGAATGTTGGCACATCATTATCATTCAGCTTCCTTGATATCTCAGGACAGAGAGTGTTCGGAATTACTTCAATACTTATCGTGGTGAGATAAGGTCGGAGTCACCCAGTACTGGGGAGGCGTCCGGGGTGCCACCATGGTTTAGTATCGTTGTGAGTTTGAGGAGTCGAGATTAGATGAGTTTGCGAAAGCCTCTGGTTATGTGTTGAAGGATGGATACAGTTGGGGTGTAGGATTGTTAGTTGTGTGAGATATTTCCTCCTTGTATCCCCCACACCGGATTGCATAACCAGAATTTTTTTGGAAGTTCATAGGTGGGAAATCTTGTAGTTATCTAGGATCATCTTCTTTATGTATATGTGCATGTACATTTGTTTCGAGCGCTTAGCTCAATACTTTTGTGTTATTGCAAGTGGCTTCTAATTTCTGATGATGATATCATAAACCGAAGAAGCATTCTTACTAATTTTTCAGTAGGAAGGCTATGTTGTTATTTGTTCAATTTCTTTCGAGCATTTGATTCAGCTTATGATTCATCTTATCAATGAGGTGCTGATGTGTTTTGTCCATCTTCAGGATGGCTCCGCCAACTCGCAACAATCCGGGTCGTGGTGAGGAGCAGACTGATGTTCCACCACCACCCCTGCCACCGCCTCCTCCGCCTCCCCCTCTAGAAGCTTGGCAAGCAATGATGGACACAACCAATGCGAACACTCAGATGTTGCTCAGACTGTTGCAAGAAAGGGAGCAGGGTCAGCAAGGTTTTCAAGGCAATTTTCAGAATCAACTGTAGTTAGCGACACTCAATCAGTTCCTTGCCAACCAGCCCAAGACTTTCACCTGTTGTGAGCAGCCTCTCGATGCTGATGATTGGCTTCATGATATGAGTAATCATTTTGAGTGCAGCAATGTCAGGCTAGAGGACTTTGTCAGATTTGCATCATTCTAGCTCAAGGGTCAAGTAGCTGATTGGTGGCAGCAGTACAAGGATTCCTGGGGCGATCGTGTTGTTACTTGGGATGATTTCTGGCGTGACTTCAGGGCTCATTACATTCCGACAAGCTTTGTCGAGGAGATGCGTGAGAAGTTCAGGCACCTGAAGCAGGGAAGAAAGTCTGTCTATCAGTACAACGTCGAGTTCCAGAATCTAGCCCGTTATGCCAAGCAAGATGTTCCAGATGACAAGGCTATGATCTATCAGTTCAGAGGTGGTCTCAAGGATGAGCTTCTGCCAGGCCTAGTTCTTCAAGAGCCTCGTGAGTTTGATTAGTTCTATAACATGGCTTTGAAGATTGAAGCAACTCATCACAAGTTGGAGAATTCTAAGAAGCGTTCAAGGGATTAATATTCTTCTTCTTCCGGCTCTCAGATGGTTCCAAAGCAGCAGAAGTAGGGTGCCAAATCCTCCTCCGTTTCGTCCTCCTCAGCAGCAGAAGCAGTTCGATGGTCGTGGTTCTTCCCACCCACCCAACCCAGGATTTCAGCAGATACCCCAGGCGTCCAAGGCTGTCCTTGTTCCTCCTCCAGGCAATGTTCGTTCACTTTCTGAGGTGACTTGTCAGAACTGTGGTCAGAAGGGCCATTATGCAAACAAGTGCAATCAGCGGCGTCTTCCGCCCCCTCCTCCTGTCAAGCCTCCAGGCAATGCTATGGTGAAGCATAATCCCAAGACCGCAAGAGTGAATATGGTGAATGCAGCAGAGGCAGAGGATTCTTCTCAAGTGATCATGGGTAATCTCTCAGTTAATGAATTTCCTGCTAAAGTTTTGTTTGATTTGGGAGCATCGCATTCATTCAGGTCTAAAGCATTCTTCGTCAAGCATGATTTTGAGTCTCAATATTTGAATAAGGCTTTGCGTGTTGTTTCGCCTGGTACTCTCATGAGCGCTAACAAGGTGGTTACGGATGTTTCTATCAAGATGGGCAATTCTTCTTTTTTGGCTTCTCCAATTGTTCTCGGCAATTCTGGTATTGATCTCATTCTGGGCATGGACTTTTTGGCTATGAATAAGTCATATTGATTGCAAAGCAAAAGAAGTCAAGCTGACTCATCCTTCAGAAGACGTGATTATTTTCGCGGCTCGCGATGACACAATCCGTCTCTGTGCTCTTAATGAGAAGGGTGAAATCTCGGCGATTTCTCAAATTCCGATGGTTTGTGAGTATGAAGATGTCTTTCCAGAAGAATTGTCAGGAATGCCTACGCACCGGCCAGTCGAGTTCGTGATTGATCTCGAGCCCGGAATTGAACCGATGTGCAATCGTCCGTATAAACTTGGCCCCGAAGAGCTGAAAAAGTTGAAGAAGCAGCTAGATGAACAAGAACGCCTGGGTCTGATCAGACCAAGTTCTTCTCCATGGGGTTGTGGTGTTTTGTTTGTCAAGAAGAAAGATGGCACAGATCGTCTTTGTGTTGATTATCGTCCATTGAACAAGAAGACAATCAGGAACAAGTACCCACTTCCCAACATCAATGAGTTGTTTGAGCAACTGAAAGGTGCCAAGGTTTTCTCGAAGCTTGATCTTCGCATGGGTTATCATCAGATTCGCATTCGCGAAGAAGACATTCCTAAGACCGCTTTCAGGACGAGTTTTGGCTCTTATGAGTACACTGTCATGTTGTTTGGTCTTACTAATGCCCCTCCAACCTTTTCAAGAATGATGAATTTCATTTTCTCTCCTTTCAAGAATGAATTCGTCTTGGTCTATCTGGACGATAACATTGTCTTCTCAGAGACAGAAGAAGATCATGCAGAGCATCTCCGCCTTGTGCTTGACAAGTTAAGAGAGCATCGGTTCTATGCCAAGTTTTCCAAGTGTGAGTTTTGGCTCAATGAAGTGGTGTACCTTGGGCATGTCATCTCTGCCGAGGGAATTAAAGTGCACCCTGAGAAAGTTGAGGCAATCTTGAAGTGGGAACCTCCCCAGAATGTGAAGCAGCTTCGGAGCTTCCTCGGGCTTGCTAGTTATTGCAGAAGATTCGTGGAGAACTTCTCTCAAATTGATAAGCCTCTGTCCAATCTCCTCCAGAAGAGCGTCAAGTATGTTTGGTCTCCTGAGTGTGATGTAGCGTTCAATACACTCAAGCAGAGACTGACTTCAGCTCCAGTTCTTGTGCCTCCCGAGCAGTCCAAGCCCTTCCAAGTTTTCTGTGATGCTTCTCTCCAAGGTCTTGGTGGTGTTCTCGTGCAAGACAAGAAGATTGTTGCTTATACCTCGCGTCAGTTGCAGCCTGCCGAGAAGACCTACCCCACTCATGATCTTGAGTTGGCGGCAGTTGTGCATGCTCTAATGACTTGGAGGCAATTGTTGTTGGGTAGACCAGTTGAGGTGTACACCGATCACAAGAGCTTGAAGTACATTTTCACTCAACCCAATATCAATCTTCGGTAGTCTCGTTGGGTGGAAATGCTTGAAGACTTCAACCCAAGCATTCAGTATACTCCTGGGAAAGCAAATGTCATTGTAGACGCGCTCAACCGTAAGGCGTACTGCAATAGTCTCATTCTGAAGCCTCTTCATCCCGAGCATTGTGAAGCCTTCCACAAGCTCAACCTTCAGATGATTCCACAGGGATTTCTTGCAAATCTTCAAGTCTCTCCGACTCTGGAAGATCAGGTTCGCCAAGCGCAGCTTCTTGACGCTATGGTGAAGAAAGTGAAGAAAGGTGTGGCCAAGAGCATTCCGAAGTATAAGTGCTTTCGTATTGATGACAAAGATACCTTGTTCTTTGAGGACCGTCTTGTGGTTCCAAAAGGTGATCTTAGAAAGGTTATCATGGATGAAGCACATAATTCTCTTCTATCCATTCATGCAAGCAGTTCAAAGATGTATCAGGATCTCAAGCAAACCTTCTGGTGGACTCGCATGAAATGTGAAATTGCTCAGTTCGTGAACGAGAGTGATGTTAGTCACAGAGTGAAGGTGGAACATCAATGTCCAGTAGGTCTTCTTCAGCCTTTGCCTATCCTAGAGTGGAAATTCGATCATGTGGAGATGGACTTCGTCACTGGGTTTCCCAAGTCCAAGAGAAGCAATGATGCCATATTTGTGGTTATCGACAAGCTGTCAAAAGTTGCTCATTTCCTGCCAGTCAAAGAATCTATCTCAGCAGCTCAGCTTGCAGAGCTGTATACGTCAAGGATAATGTCTTTGCATGGTATTCCTCAGCTCATCTCTTCTGACCATGGAAGTCTCTTTACTTCCAAGTTTTGGGAGTCCTTCCAGAGTGCTATGGGTACCAAGATCCATTTCAGCACGGCGTTCCATCCGCAGACAAGTGGTCAAGTTGAGAGAGTCAATCAGATCCTTGAAGATATGCTCAGAGCCTGTGTGATTTCATTCGGCATGAAGTGGGAAGACTTCCTTCCATATGCTGAATTCTCATACAACAATAGCTTTCAAGCAAGTTCAGGCAAGGCCCCTTTGAGATTCTCTACGGCAAAATGTGTCGTACCCTGCTTAACTGGTCTGAAACCGGTGAGCGTCAGATATTGGGCAATGACATGATCACTGAAGCAGAAGAAATGTGCCATGTCATTCGTGAGAACCTCAAAGCAGCTCAATCCCGACAAAAGAGTTATTATGATAACAAACATTGGGATGTTTCCTTCCAAGTGGGTGATCTAGTCTATCTCAGAGTCTCTCCCATGAAAGGCACTCAGAGGTTTGGAATTAAAGAGAAGCTAGCTCCTTGTTTTGTTGGTCCTTTAAAAGTTGTTGGCAAGAGAGGTGGTCTTGCATATCAACTAGAGCTTCCTACAAATTTCGCAGATGTGCACGATGTCTTCCATGATTCTCAGCTCCGGAAATGTTTCAAGACTCCTGAGCAAACCATTGACCTCCAAGACATCGATCTCCAAGAAGATCTCTCCTATCGTGAGCATGCAGTTGTTATTCTTGAAGAAACTGAGCGTAAGACTCGAAAAGTCTATCAAGTTCCTCAAGGTGAAGTGGTCTCATCATTCCGACAAATGAGCTACTTGGGAATGCGAGGACCTTCTCCGTTCCGAATTTCTAGACTTCTTTCGTTCCTAGATCTCGGGTCGAGATCCTCATGTAGTGTGGGAGAGTTGTGATAGCCCAAGTGTTGTCCTTACCTTATTTGGCATGTAACCCCATTGTATGAATCTTGTGTCATGAGCTTATGAGATGTATGATTTCCAACTTGTCATCCATGTGTGCTTGTGCATTCATGCATCATTTCATCATGCATCATTTCTTTCATCTTGCCATGTTGGGTTTTTCTTGTGTCCTTGTATGAATGTGAGTGCGACTTGTGTTGTGATGATGTTTGAGTGTGGGTAGAGTTCATGTGTGCTCCTCTCCTTCTTACCCTCTCTTTTCCTTTGCAACATCCCCTTCCAAACCCCTTTCTTCCTATTGTTATTTATCATCAGATTTAAGATGTTTTAAAAATTGTTTAAAAATGTTCAAGAGGTTTCCCTATTTATATTAATAATTTAGAGTGTGGTTCTTTTGTTATTGAGAGTTTGTTTATTTTGTGTTTTAAATAAAACATGAGCTGCCATTTTTATAATATTGAAATTAATTTCTCTTTATATCAACACAATATTTTTATTAAATAGGGCTCTTTATTTCCTTTAACAAAATATTTTGCTTTTCTCCAAAACCCTTTTATTTTACCCTCGGGATTTATTTTGAGTGGCTGTGAGTTTTTAATTAGAAAACCCCTTGTGTTTTTTTCTGTTTTGTTTGCAAGTGAGAGACAGAGATAGTGGGCCGCGGCCCAGCCCAAGTGAGCAGGACAGCCACCTGCCCCATCTTCCTCCTCCGTCAGGCATCACGCAGGTGAGCAGAGAGCAGAGTGCGAACGATGTCGCCGTCGTTGTTAGGTCCTCACGGACGTCGAGGCGACCCCCCTCCTATTTATACCTGGACGTCCGTGCCCCTCTAGGGTTTCTCCGCGCCGCCGCCGCTTCCTTCTCCTTCTTCCTCCTTCCTCCCCTTCTCTGTCATATAGAGTGCGCAGGTAAGTTCAATGAGGAGAGCAGAGAGCCGCGCCGGTCGTCCTCGCGTCGCAGCTTGTCTCCGGTGGTTCCCCTTCGCGTCCAAGATGGCATGTCGAATGCGGAGCGTCCCTGCGTTCCTTTCCCGGCATTAAAGCGCTGCGGGAGGCTCCAGGGGCATCGCCTTCTTCCTCCTCACCGTGGTTCGTCGCCGGTCTGCTTCTCCTTCATCGCCGGCGTCTTCTTCCTCTTCTTCTCGCCATCGCCCGCACCCCCACATCTCTGAGAAGCCCTTGGTGAGTAGCCGTCCCTGCTGCCCCCTCTCCTCGCCGTAGTTCGTACGAGCGCCGTCGTGGGCATCATTGCCGCTGCTCGAAATGAGCTTGAGATCGCCTCCGGATCCCCTCATCGCGAGATGAGACGAGGGATGGGTTCCCCGTAGATCCCCGCATCGATTCCGCTCGTTCACGCCGTCGGAGACCCCTTGTAGTGGCAGGCATCGTCGCCGTCGTTTGCCTGTCGCCGGCGCCCTGCTTATATTTAGTTTCGTCAGAAACTAGGCTTGTGTGTGTATTAGAGGTGCAGTGGCCTCCCTCCGTTAACAGCAGCAGCCGTAGCAGAGTGGTAGCGCTCTGTGTGGATGACCCTGAGGTCTCGGGTTCGATCCCGAGCCCCCCCCCCTTTTTGTTTTGCTGTTTTCTTTTTTTCTTCTTTGTTTTCTTTTCCTTTGTTATAACCTGCTATGTGCATATGTATGAGTGTGTGTGGGGGTTTTTCCTTTTTTTTCCAGTGTAGTGTGTGAGTGTATGTGTAGTGCATATGCACATGTATGTGTTTGTGTGTGTATGCACCTAATGGTATATATACACATGTATGCAGACATATGTATGTGAGTTGTGCATGTGTAGGTTTTGTGCATGTGTATGTGTGTGCATGAGCATGTAAGTGGTGAGTGTGTGTGTATGCTAGGCATACATACATATGTATGTGAGTGGTTAGTGTATGTGTTCTTGTGTGTGCTTGTGTGTATAGTGTGTACGTATGAGAGTGTGTGTGAATGTTATACATACACACACATGGTCTTGTGGTGTGTGTATGTGTGTTTGTGAGTGTGTGCATGAGCATATGGGCATGCTCATATGTATGAGAGTGTGTATGTGTATATGCCTAAGTGAACGTATGCATGTGTTTGTTGAGTGTATGTGTGTGAATAGCTATATGCATATGCTTGTGCATATATGCCTTGTGCATATATGAGTGCATATGTGTGTGGATGCACACCCACACTCATGAGCTTGTGTGTGTGTGCTAGTTTAGTAGATGTGTGGTGGTTTATGATTTGAGCATGAGTAGAATCCATGTGTAGGAGTTGTCTCTTAAGTGCATTTGAGCATACCTCTCCCTCTAGTTAGTTTCATCCTTGAAAATGATGTTATGCCATGCTATCATGTTCCTAAGATGCTATTTACCCATTTCTACCAAGTATCCTTAGGGTACATGACCTTGGGGGCCATTTTCATTAATGGGCATAAGTGACATCAGTCACCTCCCCTTTTATGCTTGAATTTCGACCCCCACAAACTCTCAGTTTCTCCAAGCATGCATATGAGTATGAGTAATGATTTTGGGGTAGAATCAACCCAGGATGCAGCTGCGAAGTCAAATTTCACTTTTGGGCAAGTTCATAAATCTATCATTTTAGCTGAGATACCATTTTGTCATTTTTTGCTTGAATTAATCCATGCTTGCTTTGGGAGATGTGTCAACTAGGAGGTGCTAGTGTTTTGCATCTATGATGCCATGATATTTTTGGTTTACATGATAATCACCCATGTAAATGGGAACCATGTTGTTAAGTTGCCTACTTAATGTTTCTGCTTCATCATGCTAAAAACTGTTAAGTCTGAGAATCTGCTGTTATTTTTATGCCATGTAGAGTGGATGGTATCTTGTAATGTGTTGTGAATTTGAGCATGCTCAGTGTTAGTTATTTGTAGTAGATACTGTCTTCTACAATCCTGTTAATTATCATGACAATAGGATCTCTCCAGAATATTTAACCTATGCTGTCAACTTGCTACTTTATGATCTCAGATTCCAGAAAACTGGAATTTTCACTAAGTCCCAGAAAACTGTTTCATCATGTCTACTTGATAGCTTCTTGCTTATTGATGTATGGATCCTTTGCTGATTGGGTACTTGGGTGAATTGATCTATATGTTGAGTAGATTACGTCCATATCTTGTTTGTGGCTGTAGGGTTCCTGTAGCTTAAGTTGTGAGCTGTAGAAGTTGCTATGTTGCTGTTAGTGGCATATTTGGTGTTTTATTGTTTTGTGACTTGTGGGAGCTACGCTCCATGGAATTGATTGATTCTTGAGGCTATTGTGATTGATTTTTCATTACCTATCCAGTGGTTGCCTTGGAGTGCCAAGAATTAGCACATGGCGTGGTGTTCTTGTGATCTGCCTCCGTACCTTGTCGTTAGCGTATCGTGAGAACCGTAACTCTGATTCTTGTGTTCTTTATATGCATTTCTATCGATTTTGCATGCTGCATCCATATTTGCCATGTTCATGCATGTCTAAATAACTTAACATGATGTTGTGTCTAGATTCATTAATAAAAAACTTTGCACGTCAAACATGACTAGTTTTGGATTGCCATGTTAGAATTCTTCATAAATGAATCATGCATCATTTTGATTGTGCATTGCACTTGGTTGGATGTTTATTGTTACTGTTTATCTTGGGTAGACGCGAGTGTTGATACTGAGTACGAGGACCCAGGAGAGTACCAGTACGAGGATCTCGCTACCTGTTTCGCTGAAGAACCAACAGGCAACATGATCGTACCCGGATCCCGATACTATTTTTGCTTGCTAGTTTCTCGCTCTTATCGTTAAAATTGCGCTACCTACCACCTGTTATCAGCCCCCATGTTGCCATGACAGCCTCTAACCTCCACATCCTAGCAAACCTTTGATTAGCTAAGTTACCGTTGCTCAGCCCCTCTTATAGCATTTTAGTTGCAGGTGCAGGTTGTTCCATGTGATAACATGGATTTGGATATCACAATATTTTGTGTTATTTAATTTAATGCACATATATATCTTCGTGTTGGTGGAAAGCTTGGCCTTTTTCTATGTGATTTGTTCTACTGTTACCGCCACTAGTTCCTGGTTACCGGTGTCATGTTTTCCATACTTTGCGCTCCTAACATGCTCGGGGTTGTTATGGGGACCCTCTTGTTTATTCGGTTGAGATTAAAACTTGTCTGGCAAGACCCAACATTGGTACTACATTTGCTAAAAACTTAATAAAATTCCATAGGGTCTTGCAAACCTGTGGTTAATTTAATCAACCTCCGGGCGAGTGCTCCTCATGAGTGTTGGTCCAAACTACAGCACTATGCGGGGCCAACCCAGGGCAACTTGGGAGATTTCTATCAGGCCTCCGTACGCGTCGCGTATTCGTGATGTCCTGAGAACGAGATACACGACTCTTATCGGGTTCGTCGACACGTCGGGTGGTCTTACTGGATTTGTTTTACCTTTATCGAATGTCTTGCGTGTGGAGTCTGACTTTCTTCGGGTTTACTCAAGGTGCTGGAATTCCTTTGGAATTACCTATGATGATCGCGAGATCCGCGGTCGAGGCATTCCCACGGAGTGTGGTTAATTTTGTAATGGATTAGTTGGAGCACCCCTGCAGGGTTAAATCTTTCGGAAAGCCGTGCCCGCGGTTATGTAGCAACTTGGATATTTGTTTAACACCCGGTTATAGTAAACTTGAAGTAAACTCTAATTAAAAATACACCAACCGTGTGAGTAACCATGACCGTCTCTGCTCGTGAACATGATCCAAGAGAGAACACAGTGGGGTTATGATTGACGTAAGTAAGTGTTCAGGATCTCATAGAGATCATACGAGATTCGATCGTTCTTCGTAGGCCACTCATATTTAATTCTTGTTGCGTAAGCTAGCCACCATATACGCTTAGTGCTGCTGCAAACCAAACACTTACCTCATCCCAACCTTAATCTTGAATAGTCTCGGTACCCGGGCACATGATAGCTGAGTCCTCTATGGCTCACAGTTTACTACAACACTCCATGTATAGGTTCAGATGAGTACGTGCAGGATGATCTTACCCAACTCAAGTGGGAGTATGACGACGAAAGAGGCAGGATGTACGTGACGTATCCGGATGAGTAGAGGACCTGGTCGTGATCTTTGGGCTGCGAGATAGTTTCATTTGCATCTGTTTTATCGTTTGATTTCGTCCGTAGTCGGACCCTATTTTCATCTTGATGATTGAACTCTGAGTGGATTGTAATTTAGCATGTGGCGAGTGTAAGCCAATTTGTATTCTCATCTCTTCTGTAATGTATGATGCAATGTTGCTATACTTGCTAACGACAAGATGCGCATCTATCCCTTGTGAGGCCCTCGTGTCTTAAGATGGATAGGCACGCATCTTGGGCGTGACACTCTTGAAGGACCAAACCCGGCAGAACCTCATCCTTGAGACCACCTCTGAACTGATAAATCATGGACTTGTCATTTGGAACATCTTGCTTAGCATAGCGGGCCAGATTCTGGAACTCGATGTTGTACTGATTGACAGACTTGCTTCCCTGCTTCAGTAGCCTGAACTTCTCACACATCTCCTCAACAAAGCTTGTTGGAATGTAATGGGCCCTGAAGTCACAACAGAAATTGTCCCAAGTGACAACACAATCGCCCCTGGAGTCCTTGTATTGCTGCCACCAATTTGCTGCCTGATCCTTAGGCTGGAATGACGCGAATCTAACAAAGTCCTCTGGTCTGACATTGATGCACTCAAAATGCTTACTCATATCACAGATCCAATCATCTGCATCAAAAGACTGCTCACAACAGGTGAAAGACCTGGGCTGGTTGGCAGGGAACTGGTTGAGCGTCGCGAACTGAGGCTGATTCTAAAAATTCCCTTGAAAGCCTTGCTAACCCTGGTCTGTTTCTTGCAACAGCCTGAGCAACATGTGAGTATTCGCATTGGCTACATCCATGACAGCTTGCCAAGCTTTTGGAGGAGGAGGCGGTGGGGGGGGATCAGACTGCTCCCCATCACGACCCGAACTCCCGTGAGTTGTTGGAGCCATCCTAGAGATGGACAAGAACATCAGCACCTCATTGACAAAGATGATGGCAATCAGTTGAATCAAATGACTTGAAAGAAATTGAACGAATAATATAAACAACCGTCCTACTGAAAAATTAGTAAGAACGTCTTCTTCGGGTTTGCGATAACAACAACAGATAGTAGAAGCCAGTTGCAATAACACAAAAGTATTGAGCTAAGGTTGCTCGGAACAAATGTATATGCCCTCATACATCTGAAGAAGATGATCCTAGATAACTACATGAGTTCCCACCTAAGAACTTCTGAAAACTTTCTAGTTGTGCAATCCGGTGTTGGGGATACAAGGAGGAAATATCTCACACAACTAACAAGCCTACACCCCAACTGTATCCATCCTTCAACACATAACTAAAGGCTTCACAAGTCCATCTAACTTGGATCCTCGAAAGCATAACGATACTAACCATGGCGGTACCCCTAGATGCCTCCCTAGTACTAGGTGACTCCGACCTTATCTCACCACGACAAGTATTGAAGCAATTCCGAACACCCTCCGTCCTGAGATACTAAGGAAGTTGAATGATAACGATGTGCCAAGAATTCCCTAGAGCTCAACTCCCCGTAAGAAATCAAGTCAGACAGGAGGCACCAAGATAGAACTCCATCACATCGGTATCATATAGATTCCAAAATACCCACGCGATCCTAATTTTTTTGAGTGAGAAGAGGAGTAGAATCAAAATTCCTAAGTCGAATACCTCACCAGAGTATAGAACATGAGTAAAAAGAAACCTACTCTCCGATATGACTAGACTCAAAATAGTTTTTACTAGACTCTACTTGGCCAATTTCGATCAAGCAAAGGGCTCCTATGGTCGTATGGCTCTGATACCAACTTGTAACGCCCAAGATGCGCGCCTATCCATATTTTGGCATGGGGCCTTGACAGGATAGAGGCTCATCTAGTCATTTCGCAAGTTCAATATCATCACATACATTTGTGAAGAGAGGAGTATATGAGTTGGATTACACTCACCACATGCTAAATTACAATCCACACAGTTTATTCAAACATCATTCAAAAGATAGGGTACATCTACGGACGAAAACAAACGACAAAAGATGCAATGAAACTATCTTGCTAGCCCCAAAGATCACGGTCAAGGCCACTCTACTCGTCTGGATATGTTACATACATCCTGCCACGTTCCTCGTCATACTCCCACAGGAGCTGCGTCACATCATATGGCACAATCTCATCTGCACCTGCATTTGTATTTGTTATTGTAATCTGTGAGCCACGGGGACTCAGCAATCTCGCAACCGGGTACCAAGACTATTCAAGCTTATTAGGTTGGTTGGGGGTAAGTGGTGAGTTTGCAGCAGCACTAAGCATTGCATGGTGGCTAACTTACGAGAAAATGAATGTAATTATGGTGGACTACATTAAACGATTGAGTTCTACCATGACCTCTAAAAGACCCTGAACACCTACTTACGTCAAACATAACCACATCGTGTTCTCTCTCGGTTCATGTCCACGAGCAGATACGATCAAGGTTACTCACACGGTTCATGTATTTTATTAGAGTTTACTTCAAGTTAACTATAACTGGGTGTTAAACAAAATATCCAAGTTGCCACATAACCGCAGGCACGGCTTTCTGAAAGATTTACCCCTGTAGGGGTGCTCCAAGTAATCCATCACAAATTAACCACACTCCACGGGAATAACCTCGACCATGGATCTCGTGATCATCCTAGGCAATTCCAAAGGGAATCTCACACCTCGAGATAGCCCAAAGAAAATTAGAGTCCCTCACGCAAGCCATTCGAGAAAGGTAAAACAAGTCCAGCAAGACAGCCCGGCAGGCCAGATCCCAATAGGATCCACGTGTATCTCTGTCTTAGGGCACTACAAGATGGGACTAGCTACAAGTAAAACCAATCCTCAAGTTTCCTCGGGGCGGCCCCGCAGGCAGCCCGTTTTGGACCAACACTCATGACGAGCACTGGTGTGGGTTGTTGATTAATTATCCACGAGGTACCTAATCCCTATGCATTTTATTAAGTTGTTTAAGCAAATAGTACCAATGTTGGGTCTTGCCAGACAAGTTTTAATCTCAACCGAATAATCAAGGGGGTCCCCATAACAACCCCGAGCACTTTAGGAGCACAAATTAAGGAAACATAACACCGGTAACAAGTAACTATGGCGGTAAAAGTGGAACAAAACACCGAGCAAAAGGACGAGACTTCCACCATACCAAGATATACATGTGCTTTAAATTAAATAGCAGTTAATATTGTGATATCTCTAGATATCCATGTTATCACATGGAAACAACCTGCACCTGCAACTAAGAATGCTATAAGAGGGGCTGAGCAGCGGTAACTTAGCCAAACAAGGTTTGCTAGGATGTGGAGGGGTTAGAGGCTATCATGGCAATGTAGGAGGCTTGACATTCAAGTGGTAGGTAGTGCATAACTAACGATAAGAGCAAGACATCTAGCAAAGTAAAAATAGTGTCAGGATCCGGCTACGATCATCTTGCTTGTTGGTTGTTCAGAGGGACAAAGAGCGGCGTCCTCGTAGTGGTACTCTTCTGGATCCTCGTACTCAGGTTCAACACTCGCGTCTACCCAAGATAAACAGCAACAATAAACAACCAACCAAGGTGCAATGCACAAACAAGATGATGCATGATTCATTTGAAGTATTTAGCATGGCAATCCTAAGCTAGTCATCTTTCTCGTGCAATAGATAAGTTATTTACAATTCTGTACAGAATCTCATGTTAAGTTGTTTGAACATGCATGATCATGGCAATATGGATGCTTCATGCAAAATCGATGCAAATGCATATGTAGAACGTAGGAAACGGAGTAACGGATGTCACGCTACGCTCACGGCAAGGTACGAAGGAAAAATACAAGATATGTAAGGGCATGGGCTATTCCTTGGTATTCCAAGGTAGCCACTGGTTAGGAAATGAAAAACCAACCACAATAGAGCCAACGATCAAACAAAACAATGGAGCATAGCTCCCACAAGTCACAAAACACTAACCCACACATCTGCCTCAAAACAGCAACATAGCAACTTTCACAGCAAATATCTAGAGCTACAGGAAGTTTCCAACCTCAAGCAAAGCATGAACAGAAACTACATAACATTGTTATCAAATCATCCAACTACCCAAACTGGAAAGGAAGCACATTTCCCTAAGCATGAACCTCACAAGATGGCATGATGAAACAGATTCTTGGGACTTAGTGAAAACCACAATTTTCTAGAATCTGAGTTAAGCTGGTAGCAAGTTGATAGCAGAAACTAATGTTGATAGAGACCACCTCATGGCATGAAAATTAACAGGATGATAGAGGGAAATATCTACTTCAAAACGCTAGCAATGAGCTTGAGCTAAAACACAACATATCACTAGGTAGCACCCACTCATCATGGCATAAAAATAATAACAGATTCTCAGACTTAGAAATATTTAGCATGTTGAAATCAGCAATATTTTAATAGCCACTTTGGAGCAAGGTTCCCACTCACAAGCAAGATGATCATGTCGAAAGAAAATACCATGGCATAATACTCATGAAATACTACCACTTCCATGTTGACACCAATATCAAAGCATGCATGGATTAATTCTAACTAAAATGACAAAATAGCACTTTGAAGGAAAATGACATTTTGTCAAACTTTCTCAAATGACCAAACCAATTGCACCAATGGATTCATTGGGAAATTCTACCCCCATTTCATATATCATACTCATATATAAGGTTTTGCACAACTCTCAAAATCATGCTCAAAAAACAACATGTCTTTCCCATAAGTTAAAACTTACTAAAAATGCACATAGCCAAAAATACACATGTCCAGATTTAGTACATTACCAGAGAAGGAAATATCCTAGATAAAAACAATAAAACCAAATCAAATACAAAAGAAAATAAAAGGAGGGGACCCACCTGGCATAGACGCCAGGGCCCCTCTAGTGGATGACATGTGGGCCATGACCCACTGTCATACACACACCCACTTATCATACACACACAGGCACAAGCACACGCAAGCACACTCTGGATCTCCTGCCGTAGAGGATCCACTCCTGCTCACACACACACAGGCACACACCACACACGCACACAGCCAAACCAGATCCGGTGTAGCCACACCAGATCCGGCACAACAGACACAACAAAATGCACCAATGACAAAAAAAGGGGGCAAATGTGCCCACGGGGGTTTCAAACCCCAGACCTCGCAGTCTCACCGCGGGTCGGTTACCATTGCGCTAGGCGAGGAAGTCTGAATAAGGGGGGCCTTGCTGCTTATCTACCGACCTGCCTACGCGAATCCTAACGAAACTAAAAAACAACAGCGATAGACTGACGACGGCGACATGATTCCGGTGGTCGGGGGGCTTTGGCGATGCAGACCTGCTGAGGGGCAAGCAGGAACCTAGGCGAACCCATCCCCCTCCTTAACTATAGCTAGCCGCGGCGGCAACGAGCAGCTCGAGCATGAGCTTGCGCTCGGCCCAAACACGACGGCGGCGAGGTCTACAGCGACCTACACAGCTACGCCCTAGACAGAGAAGGAGACACGCGATGCTCACCTAGAGGGGGGTGACGATGGTTCCGACATGCGAGAAGAGGAGGAAGGCGACAGCGATGCGGGGCTTAGTGCAGAGGAAGAAGAGGCGCGAGGAGTTCCTTGTCCGAGGCTTCGGCGCGGACGAGGCCGTCGATGAGGGGGAGCCCGGCTCCTCCTAGCGACGGGGATGAGCTACGGGAAGGGCCCCGGACCTCCACGACATCCTTGATACAAAGGGGCTCGACAGAGACGCATGGACGACGACGAGGAGGACCGGCGGATGCTCTCTGAGCTTACCTGCACTATCTAAAACTCTCTGCTGGGGGGGCGAAGCAGAAGGAGGGAGAAGGAGGAATGGAGGCGGCGAGGAGGAACAATGGAACCCTACGGATCCGCGCCCTATTTAAGGGAACGGCCTCGACGTCCGTGAGCTCGTCTCATGGCGACGCGACGAGATCTCTCTCTCTCTCTGTGTGGCTCTCTCTAAACTGACGGAAGGGAAACGGGAGTAGGTAGCCGCTAGCGCCAGGCTAGGCTGTGACTGCACGGGCTAGCTGGGCCATGTGGGGGGGAGGGAAGAGGCCCATGCACCTGCTACCTCTCTCACAGGAAAAACAACAGAGGTTTTCCTTTTAAAAAAATAAACCCAGAGCAAAATAAATCACAACAGAAAAAGGAAGGGGTCCTTACCCAAAATAAAATTACTTTTGAGCTCACAAAAATGCAAGCTATTTAAAAAAAAGGTTAGGGCATTTTTAGATCAAGCAATTATTTTACCTAATATTTAACTAAGCATGGTTTCAAATCATTTGAAAGGCCAAAACCCCCCATGGCACAAGGACCGCAACAATTAGAAGATGGCCAACATTTAAAACAAGGGAAAATAACAAGCAAATATTTGACAAGCAATAAATTTGAAAAGAGTGAGAGAGAAGGAGTAGTTTTGAATTGGGAGGAACTACAGTAGCACTCCAACAAACACATTCCCATTCACCCACATACACACATCTCAAGCAAGCAACACTAGTATGCAAATGATATGATGATCATGATGCATGATGCATGAGATGGAAATGGCAATGAAGAAAAAATCATATTTCATTCAAGCCCATGGCAAACATAGGGTTCACAAGAGGTACATGACCAAAAATAGCAAGGGGAGCACTTGGGCTGTTACAAATATCATGCATGATTTATTTGTATAAGGAATGGGGAATTGCACTTACGCTAGCACCCATATCACATAAGCCATGATAACAATGATCTCCTATTTTACCAGAAACAACACGCATGCCAACAACTGGTCTATGTTTATGCTTAGTATCAGGCCTAGCAATTCTAGGAGCTTCATCACAGAAATGAATAACATGGCCATCAATATTATCAACCAAGAGATCTTTAACCATAGCAATACTAGGTTCAACTTTGATTTGTTCAGGGGGTGTAGGTGTTCTAATAGAACTCTTACGAACCACAGTTGAAGCTTTAGCATCTTCCTTTATCCTAACAGGGAAAGGTGGTTTCTCAATGTAAGCAGTAGGGAGAACAGGATCAACATTGTAAGTAATAATTTTCTCTTCAACTTTAATAGGTTCCATTACTTTCACTTCAATGGGAGGATGATACTTAAACAACTTCTCCTTAGGGAGATAAACATGAGTGGCAAAAGTTTCACAGAAAGAAGCTACTATCTCAGAGTCAAGTCCATATTTAGTGCTAAATTCACAAAAAGCATCAGTGTCCATGAAGGATTTAACACAATCAAACTTAAGATTTATACCTTACTCCTTACCTTCCTTGAGTTCCCAATCTTCAGAGTTGCATTTAATTCTTTCCGATAAATTCCATTTGAATTCAATATCATTATTCATAAAAGAACTTGCACAAGAAGTATCAAGCATGGATTGATCATTATGAGAAAGCCGGGCATAAAAATTCTGAATAATTATTTCTCTGGAGAGCTCATGATTGGGGCATGAATATAACATTGACTTAAGCCTCCCCCAAGCTTGAGCGATTCTTTCTCCTTCACGAGGCCAAAAATTATAAATATAATTCCGATCGCGATGAACTAGATGCATACGATAGAAGTTTTGATGAAATTCCATTTTCAACCGGTTGTAGATCCATGATCCAATATCATCACATAGCATATACCATGTCAATGCCTTCTCCTTCAAAGATAAAGGAAATACCTTCTTCTTGACGTGATCCTCGGGCTTTTAAATAATCCACAAACTTCATCCACATAGGTTAGATGCAAATCAGGATGTAGTGTTCCATCTCCTGTATGATGAAGATATGTGCCTAGGGTAGGGTCCTAGGCATGTCCCACATACCCTACCTAAGGACACCACATGGGAAGACTTAAAGATCAAGCATGAACTTCCGAGTGGATCCCTAGAGACGTTCAAAGTCACTCGACAGCAATCCACTCGGAGACTTCCGCTCCTACTCGGCAGTCGTGTGTCACTCGGAAGACCCCGCTTTCACTCGACGCCAAAAGACCAGGAGCCATCATCAAGAGCCCAACGGGCAGACGCTGGTTCAATAGTCATTAGTAGCTTTTATTACGTACGTTACCTGTAACGGCAGACTTTAAACCCCACGACCAAGCCCTTAGATGCGGGATAATTATGAGGGGCAGCAAACTCTATATAAGCCGCCCCTCCCCTCCTGCACATGGGTTCAAAACCATTGTAATTTCAACATCCCACATGACGTAAAGCTCCCGAGCACTGAGACGTAGGGCTGTTACCTCCACGAGAGGGGCCTGAACTCATTCATCTGTGTGTACACCCTCGCCGTAGCTGGGACTCTGCCCTCTCCCTTCGTACCCCTCCCATCTATTGCCAGGCTCGTTCCCACGACAGTTGGCGCCCACCATGGGGCAAGCATCTAAGCGACTTCCGGCGAGGTTGCGATTTTCATCCTACGACATGTATTCCGGCGGTGTTTTTGCTCTGGGTCACAAGGTCCGTTTCGGAGCGCTCGCCTTCATCGCCGACGATTCGGCATGGCTCCAAGAAGCGCCTATCGATGTCGAGGCGCTCCCGGTCCGTGGGGCCGCACACTTCCACGCGAGTCCCTGTGGCGTGTTGCTACGACAGTCATCGACCCCCTACACATCGGTTCCTCTTGCCGTTCGCGGTCGCAAGTGGTCTGGCCGCTAACAACTCCAGCGGTGGGTTGAACATGCAACGATGCGTCAAACTTCTCTGCAGGTTGCAGCGCTCGAGCTCGCCGAGTCCCTTCACAACATGTTCGAGTCGGATTCCGACCTGTCGGACGTGCCTTTCGAGTGTGAAAGCTGCAACCCTGTAGGAGAGGTCTTCATGGCAGGCTCTCATCAGTGTTCACCTCTTGGTTTCGGCCGTGGCAAGTGCGAGGCTTGAGGCCCGTCGAACGAGCAGCTGCATCAGGATGAGAAGGTTCTTCATATTCCCATCATTGGCGAGACTGCCGAGGCCCAAGCTTTGGAGGCCATGTGCATTCGTCTAGAAGAGCTCCAGGCAGAGATTGACGAGCGCGCTCGCCAGTGTCCGCCGTGCCCCAGTCGACGTCATCGACAACTATTTCCGACTGGATCTCACGATGGTGTTGAGGTATACCGAACTTGTATGCTAAATGTTGTTGCTGCTGCTAGGATAGCCGATTCCATTCAGCCGTCCCGGTCAGAGGCTGGTAGAGGGCGGTTGTAGATCATAGCGTTGTTGGATGCAGCACAACGTCAAAATTCAGCAGTTTCTTAGTCCCGTAATAGGATATACATTAATTCACCCAAGGCAGAGATCGTTCAGTCGGCACACAGCCTTGGATCGCCTTTGTGTCGTCAAGGCGGCGGTTTTCGTGAAGGACAAGAGGGAGATCACCATCGAAGACCACTGACGAGTGCCCACTCCTCCGCGGAGTGGTCCGTACGCACCCCGGCGCCAGGACGACAGACGCTCCTTCAGTAATGAGCGGGACGCGGACTTTGACGCTTGTGCCTACCTTGTTCAGAAGCAGATCGACAAGAGGAGAGCCTACAAAGAAGGACACAACAGAGATGTTCCGAGTGGAAGCTCAGCTGTGGTGTCTGGTCCTGAGTGTTTCAGCAGGGCTATGCATTCTGTAGAGATCCCCCCAAACTTCAGGATGGCAGCGGGAATCGGAAAGTTTTCTAGCGAAACAAAGCCAGAGACTTGGTTAGATGATTATCGAGTGGCTGTGCAGATTGGCGGCGGAAATGACAATGTCCCGATGAAGCACCTGCCCCTCATGTTGGATGGTTCATCTCGAGCTTGGTTGAATCGTTTGTCTCCTTCCAACATACATTGTTGGGAAGATTTTGCCCAAGTGTTTGTCTGGACCTTTGAGCGCACTTGCAAGCGCCCGACAGGTCTGGTCAACTTACAGCACTGTGTCCAGAAGCCCAATGAAACCTTAAGGGATTATATTCAGCGATGGTCCACCCTGCATCATATGGTGGAGAATGTGTCGGAACACCAGGCTGTTTGTGCCTTCAAGGCCGGTGTGAGATACAGGGAGTTGTACCTGAAGTTCGGGCGCACTGGTGACATTTCACTCGGCAAGATGATGGAAATTGCCACTCGCTACGCTAATGGTGAGGAAGAAGACCACCTCCGTAGTGGCAAAAGAAAAAACAGTCGCCAACGAGTCTGGCGGCGGCAACAATCAGAAACAGAAGCGGAAGGCTGAAGACCCGGCTTCGGCAGAGGCAACAGCACTGGCGACTCAGTCGAAAAACAAGGGCAAAGCCAAGGCTCAGTATGCCCCCAAGAAGGGGAAGGGTCAGTCAGGAACTGATATCTTGGATCAGCCGTGTGTAATTCACACGCGGAAAGATGCAGAAGGCAACCTGATTTTTCCCAAGCACACCACTCGATAGTGTCGAACCCTTATCCAGCAATTCAAGGGGACTAGTCGAGTGTAAAATCTCCTGAAAAGGGAGATGAGGATGAAGAAAAGGAAACATTCCCAGATGTCACTGCAACACTAGTGATCTTTGCTGATGTCGAGAGCAAGGGTCGTCTAAAAGTCATCAATAGAGAGATCAGCATGGCTGTGCCAGACACCCCCACCTACCTCAAATGGTCCCAATATGCTATCACATTCGACCAGACAGACCATCCTGCTTGTGTGGCCACTCCCGGTTGGCAGGCTCTGGTAGTTGATCCGGTGGTACAAGGGACTCGACTCAGAAAGGTCCTCATGGATGGTGGCAGCGGCCTGAACATTCTTTATGCGGATACCCTGAAAGGGATGGGCATCCCGATGTCCCTTCTAAGCGAGAGCAGCATGCAGTTTCACCAGGTCATCCCAGGAAAGAAGGCCAAGTCACTCGGCTATATAGCATTGGATGTGACATTCGGAGATAGCAAAAATTTCCGAAAAGAAAAGTTGACATTTCAAGTCGTGGATTTCAAGAGTGCTTACCACGCCATCTTGGGTCGACCCGCTTATGCACGTTTCATGGGCCGACCATGTTACGTGTATCTTAAGTTGAAAATGCCAGGCCCTAAGGGCGTGATCACGGTCACTGGCAATCGACAGCGGGCCAAAAAGTGTCTCCAGCAAGGATCCAAGATCGCTGATCAATAGATGGCCATGGTCGAACTGGAGGAGTACAAGAAAACCGCTGATCCTCCTGATTTGCTACGCGCAAAAAAGCCGGCTTCCGAGTCAGCATTTCAGCCGGTAGGGGGAGTGAAGAAGGTGCATATCCACCTGACGGATCCAACTGCTGCCCCGACGAATATCTCAACAACACTCGATAGTAAATAGGAAGTCGAGCTCATCCAGTTCCTCCGTGAGGATTGGGATATCTTTGCACGGAAGCCTGGTGACATGCCGGGGATTCCCAGGGAGCTGGCTGAGAACCATCTACGAGTGGATCCGAAATCCAAGTCCGTCAAGGAGCATTTGTGTCGATCAACAGTGGAGAGACGCAAGGCAATCGGAGAAGAAGTGGCCCGTCTCTTGCCAGACAAGTTCATTCGGGAGATTTACCACTCTGAGTGGCTCTTGAATGTTGTGATGGTGCCAAAGAAAGATAAGTCGTTGCGCATGTGCATTGACTTCAAACATTTCAATAAGGTGTGCCCGAAAGACCATTTTCCGCTCCCCCGCATAGATCAAATTGTTGACTCGACAGCGGGGTGTGAGCATTTATCATTTTTGGATGCTTATTCTGGGTACCATCAGATCCGTCTGTATGGCCCGGACGAAATAAACACAGGCTTTATCACCCCTTTCGGGTGTTTTTGCTACATCACCATGCCTTTTGGTCTTAAGAATGGCGGCGCTACTTTTATGCGCATGATTCAGAAATGTTTACTCGACCAGATCCCTCGGAATATCGAAGCGTACATGGATGATATAGTAGTCAAGTCACGCAAAGGTTCCAACCTGCTAGCTGACTTGGCTGAGACATTCGCCAATCTGAGGCGATTCGACATAAAGCTGAATCCGGCCAAATGTACCTTCGGTGTCCCTGGCGGCAAGTTTCTCGGTTTTCTCGTTTCCGAGCGAGGAATTGATGTCAATCCCGAGGAGATCAGTGCCATTACCCATATGAAGACTCCCATGCGAGTGTACATGTTCAGAAGCTCACAGGTTGCTTGGCAGCATTGAGGTGATTTACTTCTCGTCTTGGTGAGAAGGCTCTGCCCTTATATCAGTTGATGAAGAAGTCCGACACATTCGACTGGACTCCCGAAGTCGAAGCAGCATTTATTGAGCTCAAAGCCCTGCTCTCCACCCAGCGGTGCTTGCCGCTCCAGCCGACAAAGAGCCCTTGCTCCTATACATCGCGTCTACAAATTATGTCGTCAGTACAGTGTTAACTATCGAGCGAGAAGAGGAGGGTAAAGCCTATAAGATCCAGCGGCCAGTTTATTATTTCTCAGAAGTATTGTCCCCCCTCAAAGCAAAGATATCCACACTATCAGAAGCTGGTGTATGGTATTTACCTGTCAGCATAGAAGGTGGCACATTATTTCAAAGAAAATTCGATCTCAGTCGTCAATGATGCTCCTTTATCCGAGATTTTCAATAATCGCGACGCATCAGGTCGAGTGGCTAAATGGGCAATTGAGCTTGGACACTTTGACATCAGATTCGAGGCCAATAAGTCAATCAAGTCCCAAGCATTGGCAGATTTCATGGCCGAGTGGACACAATAGCAACAACCCATCCAAGTTTACTCGGCGAATTGGACAATGTTCTTTGACGGCACTTTTGTATGGGTTGCACATGGCTATCTCTCACGGCATCAAACACCTGATGGTTTATGGCGACTCAGATTTGGTGGTGAATCAAGTGATGAAAGAATGGGATGTTAGAAACCCCGCTATGACCGGATACTGCAACACAGTCCGGAGGTTGGAGAAGAAATTTGAAGGCCTGGAACATCACCATGTTCCCCGACTGAAAAATAAAGCGGCCGATGACCTGTCCAAGATTGGCTCCACTCGACGGTCTATCCCCAGCGGGGTGTTCCTGGAGCATTTGCACACTCCTTCAATTCAAGAGGATCCCTTCACTGAAGAGCCCCCACAAGCTTTCAGCTCTTTGACTCGACTGAAGTCAATGTTCCTGTTGTGATTGACCTAGTCATGGAGATGCTAGTTATCATTCCCGACTGGACTGTGCCATACATTGCCTATATCCTCAGACAAGAGCTCCCTGAAGATGAAGCAAAGGCTCGACAGATTGTGCGCAGGTCCAAGACTTTCACTCTGATGGGAGATAAGCTATTCAGAGAGAGTGTGACTGGTGTCACCCAGCGCTGCATTTCCCCCGAGGAAGGTCGGATGATTCTAGACGAAATCCACTCGGGAACTTGCGGCCACATGCGTCATCAAGGGCGATCGTCGCTAAAGCATACCGAGCTGGTTTTTACTGGCCACGAGCTAATGAGATGGCTAAGGACATTGTTGATCACTGCGAAGGCTGCCAGTTCTATGTGAATCTGTCACACAAGCCGGAGTCTGCTCTGAAGACAATTCCTCTCGCCTGGCCGTTTGCGGTTTGGGGACTCGACATGGTTGGTCGCTTCCGACTAGGAGAAGGAGGATTCACCCACCTGTTGGTAGCAACCGACAAATTCACCAAGTGGATTGAAGCCAAGCCCATCAAGAAGCTGAATTCCCGCACGACGGTCACGTTCATGAGGGAGATCATTATCTGTTGGGGATATAACCCCATGGTGAGACCCGCCCTGAGGGCTCCGGGTCATACCTGGCGGCTCGTACATCGGCCCAAGAGTGAGCCGAGGAGGCTTAAGGCCCAAGGCGCTTGGCGGCTTGACATGATGGGCCAGCAGGTGCCTCGGATGAAGAAGACCTGGGCGTGTAAGCCGCCCGGGGATGACCTGGTCAGGAAAGGCAAGAGAAGATAGAGGTAGACTCGAACATGTAATGAGAGATGGTTACAACTTGTGTGATCAATGGTATTGACCTCCTATATAAAGGCAAGACCCGGGGCAACTTAGGGATCAGGTTATCGAGAACTAGGTCAACCAATAGCTCCCTTGTAATCGATACATCAAGCAATACAAGCACAAAGCAGGACGTAGGCTATTACCTCAACTTGAGGGGCCGAACCTGGGTAAACTCGTGTCCTTCATCCCAATCAACCCCTTTGAGTTCATCACATTAGCAATGGCCTCGAACCTAAGTCCATTCACCCAGACATCTGCCGTGATAAAACCAAGACAGTTGGCGCCCACCGTGGGGCCTGCGCTCGGTGGTGTTGAGTTCTCAAAGGGCTCTCTCCCAGGGCTTGAGGGATACGTGGTCGGAAGGATGAGCAAGAGTCTCCGCGGCCGGCTCTACACCGACGACGACGGCTGGGGGCTCGATGCCGGCTCTGTGGAGTATGGATTCCGCGTTCCTTTCGGCGGGATTCACGTTTTCATCGGAAGAAATGACGGATCTACACCTGGGCCGGACGTCTGCACCAACATTGTCGAGCCGGCTCGGCGCGCACAACCCGCCCGGGATATGCAGCCCGCCCGTGTTAATCCGGGCCGGAGGCACGTCTTCGTAGGCTTTATGCAAGTCACGGATTTTGAAGCTTTCGAGTCGCAGGAAACTCTTATCTGTTCGGAAGACGAATCTTCAAGCGGAGAGACGGAATCAGTTTACCAGCTTCACAACGGCAGGCTCGGGGGCTATGATGAGCTTTGCCCTGAGTCGGATCATTCTGAGACGGACCCGTTTGGGCTGCCGGCTCACGCGGCGGTGTTCATGGCGGGGTCGGCCCCAGGCACAAGCAGTACAGCCGCCGGAGTGGCAACCTCAGGAGCTGACCGGCCCCCGCCGGCTCAAGTTCTTCTGGATTTGAAGAACGAGCTCGCGGCCCTGATGGCCACTAAAGTTACACCAGATAATCAGGCTGCCCAGAACTTAGAGATTATGATGCTCAAGGACCGGATGGCGGAGGAGCAACAGAGGATAGCTGAGCTGAAAATCCAGATGGAGGAAGAGGCAGAACGTATTAAGACGGATGCTTTCTGCCTCGGGCTGGAGCAGCAATAGGCGGCTGCAGTACATCGGAGGAGGCATCAATCCCGCTTTCCCGAACGATATGAGGCTAGGAACCTCTTCAACACACCAGGAACAGGACGAGCCGCAGACGCACCTGGAAGTCGCCCGGCGGCTTGACCGACGTTTCACCCAGCCCGATGAAACCAGGCCTCACCAGAGGTTTTTCCAACACCGGCGGGTCGTTATTCTAATCCGGCCGAGAACATGGTGGCGGCGGCCACCCAACTTGAGATGATTCCTATTCCGGATAAAGCGCCTTTTGCGGAAGAGGTAAGGAATGCCATTGGATACCTGCAGATGGTGATGGCCCAGCAGGAGAGGTACAATCACAGCCGAAGCCACGTTCATTCAACCCCTCTCCCCAGCCGGAGCTTTAGCCGGCGCTATGAGTCGCCAGCGGTTTCCAGTAGCGATCGACAGAGAGCACCTTCGGGGGACGATCAGGTGGCTCTGGATGTGCAAGCACTCATGAACCGGGCAAGGAACCAACAATAGGCGGCCGTTGTAGCCACGGCAACTCACCAGGAGCCCACGCCTTCTGTATCAGTAGGAGCTGGAATAACTGCCAGGGCCGTGGGAGTGCCGTGTTTATCGCCGGCTCTGCGAAGTGAATGGTTGCCGAAGGTTTTTAAAGTACCTCGCAAGGTTCCAAATTACACTGTTGATTTGCCTCTAGAGGCCTGGGTCGAAAGTTATGAGCTGGCTATGGAGATGCTAGATGTCAGTGAGGCAGTGTGTGCTAAATACTCTATCATGATGCTTGAAGGTCCGGCACACGCGTGGTTAAAGGGGTTGCCTCCCAATACCATCAGTTCATGGGCCGAGTTAAGGGCAAGGTTCATCAAAAAAATTCAAGGGACTTGCAGACAACCTATGACCATCGTGGATCTTGATCACTACGTTCAGCAGGAGGGTGAGTCGGCTCATCATTGGGTCCGACGGGTGCCAGCCATCATCCATTCGTCTGAGCAGATCACAGCAGCCCAAGCCATGCTCATCTTAGAGAAGAACTGTGACTTCATTCCACTGAAGCAGAAACTTGTCCGGCTCAAGCGTACGTGTCAGGATATGGGAGAGCTCATGACGGCTCTTACAAAGTACGCCGACTCTGATAACACGAAGGACCCAAGCTCGGATGAGGAGAAAGCCGGTCAAGGTAAGAAAAACAATCAAGGGAAAGGTGTGGTTAACAATGGTAACCAGAACAAGCGGAAGAACCCCGATGGCAGATCAGAGCTGGTAGCCAATGCAAGTGCCGGCCAGAATCCTCCCAAGGGCAATGGGAAGTTCAGACCATATTTTAATAAGAACAGGACTCCCTTCAATTTGGAGGAGGCGCTTCAAAAGCCCTGTCCAAAACACAGCCACCCCGGCAAACCTTTGTCACACGCTTGGGGTGATTGCCACATCATGCAAAAGTTAAAGAATTACCATACGCGGCCCAACGACCAGGGCGGTGGTCCGCCCGGCGGCTCAGGCGACGGCGGCTCAGGAGCCGGGTTTGGATCCGGCGGCTCAGGGTCTGTTCATCATGGTCAAGGTGATCAAGGAGGGCATCCGCAGCACTCCGGTAATAACAACCAGCAGCAGCATAACCAATCTGGGTATCGAAGTAATCCGAAGCAGCTTAGCTCAGGCCAGTATCATGTTTTCACGACCGGTCTTAACAAGCGGGATTAGAAATTACACAGACGGGTGGTCCACGTGGCTGTGTCGGCTCTGTCGCGGTACTTAAAGTGGTCTGAATATGACAAAACGTGGAGCCGGAAAGATCACCCGCCGCGTGTTGATGACCCGGGGCGGCTGGCTTTGGTAGTTGCCCCCCAAGGAGGAGGTTATATGGTGAACAAGGTGCTTATGGACGGAGGCAGTAGTATCAACATCCTCTATTATGACACCTTTCGATGGATGAAGTTGCTTGACAAGGATCTTAATCCCTCATCCACCATCTTTCATGGTGTGGTGCCCGGCAAGTCGGCCTATCCGGTGGGCAGAATTTCTTTGGAGGTTGCCTTCGGTGATGAATATAACTACAGGGTGGAGTCCTTGTGGTTTGAAGTGGTCAAAATCAACAGCCCTTATCATGCGTTGTTTGGACGGACGGCTCATGCTAAGTTCATGGCTAGGCCCTACTACGTATACTTACAGCTCAAGATGCCCGGGTTGAAGGGCACAATTACCGTTCATGGTGATCGGAATACGGCTATTGAGTGTAAAGAAGGAGACGCGGCTTATGCAGAGGCCAGTTGTGCTCTGGAGGAGCTTAAGTTCTATAAGGAGAATGTTGATCCGAAGGATATGACGCCGCTACAAAAGCCCACAACAGAGGTTGAGCCACCCCTTATGTTTTTGGCGGATGATACCAAGGCAATCGACTTCACTCCGGGCGACTCATCCAAACAGTTCATCATTGGGGCTCATACGGATCCCAAATAGGAAAGCGCGCTCATCGAATTCGTCCGTGAGAATCGGGACATCTTTGCATGGAAACCTTCTGACATGCCGAGTGTTCCGAGAGATTTCGCTGAGCACAATCGTAATGTGGATCCTAATTTTAAACCGATCAAGCAGTTTCTACGGCACTTCAATGAGGAGAGGCGAAAGGCCATCGGGGAAGAGGTCGCCCGGCTCTTAGCAGCGGGTTTCATCGTCAAGGTTTTTCACCCGGAGTGGCTTGCCAACCCAGTGCTGGTGCTTAAAAAGAGCGGCACGTGGCGGATGTGTGTGGATTACATGGACCTCAACAAGGCTAGTCCGGCTGATCCTTTTGCTCTCCCGCGTATTGATCAGATCATTGATGCTACGGCGGGTTGCGAAAGCCTGTGCTTCCTGGATGCATATTCAGGATATCATCAGATCAAGATGGCAGTTAAGGACCAAGAGAAGACGGCTTTCATTATGCCTTTTGGAGCCTTCTATTATGTATGTATGCCTTTCGGGCTCAAGAGTGCCCAAGCAACTTGTCAGTGTTGTGTGCAGAATTGTCTTCACAGTCAGATCGAGCGCAACGTTCATGCTTACATGGATGATATTGTGATCAAATCAAGGAAGAAGGAGACCCTTTTGGACAACTTGAGGGAAATTTTTGACAATCTCCGGGTCTATAAGATGATGCTTAACCCGACCAAATGCGTCTTTGGTGTTCTAGCTGGCAAGCTCTTGGGATTTCTGGTTTCTGAGCATGGCATTGAGGCTAACACGGATAAAATCAAGGCTATCACCTCTCTGGCAGAGCCGGCCTATGTTAATGATGTCCAACGCCTGGCGGGGCGAATTGCTGCGTTAAGACGGTTCATAAGCCGCCTCGGTGAGAAAGCAATTCCTCTGTATCAAATGATGAAAAAGACAGATAATTTTGTCTGGAGTACAGCGGCGGGTGAAGCATTGGAGACGCTCAAGAAACAGCTCACTGAGCCGCTGGTTTTGGCCGCTCTAGCTAAGAAAGAACCTTTGCTCCTGTATGTGGCGGCTAACAACCGGACAGTCAACGCCACAATTGTGGTCGAGTGCAAGGAGGCCGGGAAGGAGTATCCGGTTCAAAGGCCAGTTTATTATATCAGTGAGGTCCTCACCGAATCCAAACAGAGATATCCACATTGGCAGAAGCTGGTGTATGGTGTGTTCATGGCCAATCGCAAGTTAAAGCACTATTTCTTAGGGCACCTGATCATAGCGGTCAGCTCTGCTCCGTTGGGGGACATAATTCAGAACAGGGAAGCCACCGGTAGGATTGCTAAGTGGGCATTGGAGCTGGGACCTCTTAATTTAACATACGTGCCTTGTACGGCCATCAAATCCCAGGCCCTTGTGGATCTTATAAATGATTGGACAGAGTGTCAAGCTCCTGAGGAAAAGCCGGATAACACATACTGGACTATACATTTTGATGGATCCAAGCAGCTGGAAGGATCGGGAGCAGGAGTTGTTTTAACATCTCCCAAAGGTGAGAAATTTTGTTATGTGCTCCGGCTGATGTTCCCTTGCACTAACAATGCGGCTGAATATGAGGCTCTGCTTCATGGTCTCAAAATAGCCACGGAGATGAATTTAAGCCGGGTAAGGTGTTTGGACGACTCAGATCTTGTGGCTCACCAAGTTTCAGGCACGTGGGATTCCAGGGACCCACAGATGGCGGCTTATCAATAGGCGTTGGATGTCATTGCTGGTCACTTCAAAGGTTATCAGGTAGATCATATTGATCGTCGCAAGAATGAGGCGGCGATCATCGCAGGAATGAGGCGGCGGATGCCTTATCACGGTTAGGCTCTCAACGAAAGCCGGTGCCGCCCAACATCTTTTTGGACGTTTTATATCACCCGACTGTCAAGTTGCCTCTAGAGGAAGATTTGGCTATCCCTGACCCAGAGGGGCAATTGGTGGCGGCTCTACATGCTATTCCAGATTGGACTGTGCCTTACTTGGCATATTTGACTCGGGGCGACTTACCTGATGATGAAAATCTAGCCAGGCAGATCAACCGGCAGTCTAAGTCAATGACAATAATTAATGGTGAGTTACACAAGTGCAGCGTGACCGGGGTTTTTCAGCATTGTGTCTCACTAGAGGAAGGTCAGGAAATTTTGAAGGAAATTCTCGTTGGCGATTGCGGACATCACGCCGGCTCAAAATCTTTGGTAGCTAAGGCATTCCGGCACGGTTTCTACTGGTTGATGGCTCACAAAGATGCAGATGATCTGGTCCACAAGTGTGACGGCTATCAAAAGTTCGGCCGGCATGCTCATGTTCTGGCTCAAGAGTTGCGCATGATACCAATTACTTGTCCGTTTGCAGTCTGGGGGCTTGAGATGGTAGGACCTTTCAAGAGATCCAAGGATAAGAAAACACACCTCTTGGTGACGGTTGATAAGTTCACGAAATGAGTAGAGGCTGAGCCGGTCAGCAAGTGTGATACGGCAACTGTGGTTCAGTTTGTTAAAAAACTGATCTACCGTTTTTGTTACCCCCATAGCATCATCACTGACAATGGCACAAATTTGTTCAAGGGGGCTATGAAAATTTTGCGACGAAGAGCACATCCGGCTGGATGATTCGGCAGTTGCTCATCCGCAGTCAAATGGTCAGGCGAAGCGTGCCAATCAAGAAATCTTGAGGGGTATCAAGCCACAGCTCATGGTTCCTTTACAACGAACACCCGGTTGTTGGGTAGAAGAGCTGGCCTCCGTCTTATGGAGTATCAGAACTACCCCCAATAGATCCACACGGTATACACCTTTCTTCATGGTTTACGGTGCCGAGGCCATGTTGCCAAGCGACATCCGGCTAGACTCGCCACGAGAGGTGGCATACGTTGAGACGGACAATGAGACGACACGTCAGGATGCCTTGGATGCTTTGTAAGAGGAACGAGAACTGGCGGCTGCTCGTTCGGCGATTTATCAACAAGACCTGCGCCGCTATCATAGCCGCAGGGTTAAAACCCGGACGTTTCAAGAGGGCGACTTAGTTCTACGGCTGATTCAAGACTAGACAAATATGCATAAATTATCTCCTCCATGGGAAGGGCCTTTTTTGGTCATCCGAAATCTCAACAACGGGTCGTATTACCTCATCGACATCTGGGATGACTCGGATACTTTGGGTCAGGAGACCCGCGGGCTGTGGAACATAGCGCATCTGCGGCCTTACTACACCTAAGGTTGTTGAGAGTCGTCACTGTACATTATCATTGTACATATCATATTTATAAATCAAATAGCATCCCTGCAAGTCAGGGCCTCTGACACATCACACATCCACATTGATGCGAATACATTGGTTGTTGAAGGGGGCTTCTTTCCTTCGGGTATCGATTATCTCACCCTAACAGCCGGCTTTATGCCATTTCCGGTTAACATGTTAATCGCGGCTGTCGAAGGGGGCTTCTTACCTTCGGGTATCGCTTATCTCACCCTAACAACCGACTTTATGCCATTTCCGGTTAACATGTTAACCGCGGTTGTCGAAGGGGGCTTCTTACCTTCGGGTATCACTTATTTCACCCTAACAACCAGCTTTATGCCATTCCAGTTGACATGTCAGCTGCGGCTATCGAAGGGGGCTTCTCACCGATGGGTGTCGCTTATCTCACCCTAACAGCCGGCTTTATTCCATTTCTTGTTAACATGTTAACCGCGGTTGTCGAAGGGGGCTTCTTACCGACGGGTTCGCTTATGTCACCCTAGCAACCGGCTTTATGCCCTTCTAGTTGACATGTTAGCTGCGGCTGTCGAAGGGGGCTTCTTACCTTCGGGTATCGCTTATCTCACCCTAACAGTCGGCTTTATGTCATTCCGGTTAACATGTTAACCGCGGTTGTTGAAGGGGGTTTCCCACCTCCGGGTGTAGCTTATCTATCCCTAACAACCGGCGTTCGTGCCAGAAATGTTGACAAGTCAACATAACCATACAGGGGGCTTCCTGCCCTACGGGTGAAGCTTATCAAACCTTCTCGGCCGACTCTGAAGCCCAGTGAAGAATTCTATCAAACACGTTGAGAAGACACAACATCTTGGAGTTACGCTTTTAAGCCGCCCTCCTAATGGTGTAAAGGTAAATTTATACATGCAGAAAGCTAAGCTATGAAGAGCCGGTAAGGCATACAATAAGAAGGAACAGGAAAATGACACATATCTATTTTAAAGTCGGACTTTCATATGTGCGCAATAGCACTAACTCAAGAACGACAAAAGTTGTTACTAGTCTATTACAGATACTCTCTGTGGAGCCCAAAAGTATCATCAGGTTTTTTACGTCACCCACAGCAGGTCATGGAGAGCCGGCTATTACGAATTTCTACAAAACAATCAGCTAGCTGGCGGGTCATCCTACTCCGGCTCTTCAGCTGTCTTGATCTGGAGATTATAAAAGTCCCAATTGTAGTCGGTTAAAGCTCCAAAAGTTCCTTCTTCAAAGAAGGGGGACGGGTCAAGATCAGAAGCAAAGAGAGTCTTACTCCGAGCGGGTGTCAGATCCTGGGATTCAAAGAGCGGACCACGAATCCTCTTTTGATCAGCACTGTAAGCCGCCTGGTAAGTCGCCAAGCTGACCTGTTGTGCTAAGATGGAGGCTAGGTCTTTGGAATCTTTTCTGCACCGCGCATAGTCAGCATCGGTGAACTCAGAGCCGTCGTCCTTCTTGGAGGGAAACCCATCCATCATCCTAGCCGGCGTAAGCTCTGGAGCGAATGCCAATGCCCGGCTTATGGCCGCAATTGCCCCCTGGCAGGCGGCTGATTTCTTCAGTTCCATATTCTTCTTGGGCATCGTGGACAAGACCTCCAAGACACTTTTCAGAGCCAAGGGAATGTTTTCTTTATACAGCACAACTTTGATTGTGCATACTGCGCCACAGTAGAATTGCTCTGTCAATGTGTATATGGCCTTCAAAGGCAGCAGACTGCCGGAGGCAAGTTGGCGGCTCCTAGGGCCTGCGTGAGACGGAGGCCTCGTTATGAATCGCTAGCACAAGTTTAAAAACCCGGATCAAGCCAAGATATTAACTTACCAAAGAGGGCAGCCACCACCTTCGTGATTTGGTGCTTCAAAGATTGCAGCTCGTCAGATACGATCATGAGACACTGATCGACATCATCCGCCCGTTTAGTCAATGTTGTTTTTTCCGCCTCGACAGATTCCTTGAAGGCGGTGAAGTCAGCTTTGGTCTTCTCTAGCTCTTTGGCAAGGCGCCAACATGTTTTGTCAGCTTCACTCCGGGCGGCTTGCTGAGTAGCTAAGTTTGTCTTTAAGCCGGCCAATTCTGACCCGGCCTCGGTTAAGGCTTCCTGCGACATATTAAAGTATGGAGTACATGAGCAAGTCTCAAACATATTGCAAGCAATATGCATGACACTTGGGGGCTAATGTTTATTTTCAAGACAGTTTCCGACTCAACTTCGGCAAGATTGACCCGGAACTTGGGGGTTACACATTGGTTTTCTACGGAGGTTTAACATGAAAGACCCGACTCAACTTTGGAAAAGATTGAGCCGGCCCTTGGGGGCTAACATTGGCTCCATTAAACTATCTTCTACGAAGTCCCCACTCAACCTTCGAAAAGATTGAGCCGGCCCTTGGGGATAACATTGGCTCTGCTGTTTTTTCTTTCAGGAAGTTCTGGCTCAAAATTTTCAGTTATTGAGCCGGCCCTTGGGGGCTAGCACAATGATTTGAGATCAAGATTAAGTAAATTGAGGCCTACATATTACATATGTTTACTTCTGCTAAGATGGAAGAGACGGATTATTATCAGTCAATATTAACCCGTACCTTGGGGGCTATGTAAGGATATAAGGAGGAAAAAGGAATACCTCATATTTTCTCTTCATTAAGTTAACTAGCTTGAGCTCCAGATCCCGGCTCGTGGATAGCTGGTTCATGTAGCCAGCATGAAGTTCGTCAGTCGTCATCTTCTCCAAAGCAGGGAGTTCAAACTTAAGCTTCATGGAAGCTTCAGCCGTCTCGCTATGCTTGGTTAGCATGTGAGGTGAAGGAGAGTGCAAGCCGGCGACAGTAATCTCGACCGCCGGAGCGACGGTATCATCAACAGCCTTGGCAGGGCTCGGCGGCTTGGAAAGGTCCCTTTGCGGGCTCTCAAGAATAATGTCATCAGCTGTCGGCTCTGCAGAAGTTGCTGGGAGTCCGGATTAGCAAGCTCCGGTTCTTGAGTAGCAGGGCTAGGGGAGGACTTGTTGGTTTTCCTCCGCTTAGCTTGAGCCCTAGAAAAGACATGAAGACCAGAATTTAAGGGTTACAACCGCCGAAGAGCCGGGTGTAAAGGCTACAAAATGCTTACAGAGGATTAATTTCTGGAGGTGGAAGAGCGGTGGCCGTAGAGTCGCCGGATGAAGGTGATCCCTGTGAGATAGTTTAGATGATATAAGGCAAGTGTTGAGACTATAAAGGAAAGCTAATAAAATCAAACAGAGATACATACCTCTGTAGGGCGTTTCTTCTGAGCTGGGGAGTTAGGCAACCCGGACATAAGACCAGTAGAGCCGGCGCTCCGGGTCTGACGGTAGACGACTTGTTATTGCTTTTTCAAAAGAAAATGAGGATCCAAATGAGCAAGAGGATGAGAAAGGGGAACTTTTCGAACAACCCACCGTATCTTCTGGGGTACAAAACATTCTGAGTCGGATGAAATATAAGTTACCTCTGGAGCGTTGGCGCGGCTCATCTCTACCTCGTCCTATGAATAAGTTGTTATCAGTAAGGTGAATAACGAGGTTACAGAAAATAGTCAAAACTATACCTCTGAGTGGGATGATTCCGGCGGGTCAAACCATTCCTCCCGAGGGGTGGTCTTCTTTGTCCTGTTGGCCGGGGCCTTTTTCTTGCTTTTCTTCAGAGGAGGAACATACTTCTTCTTCCAGAAGTCGGAGTCAGCCTGAAAAGGGAAGCCAGATAATAGTAATGAATTGACAAGTCATAGCTACACAAAAAGAAGAGATGATGAAGCCTTTCGTCTGGGGCCAGATTAACGGCACTGAAAGGTGCCAGTCCAATAGCACTGCAAGCTCCTGACGTTTCATGAACAAGACTCCGGATGACAGTGGTAATATCGTCTTCGGTTAGAGTTGTCCGGCTGAAGCATAGGGAACCATCATACTTGCCAGGGTATTCGCACATGAGGCGGCCTCTCAGGCTCAAAGGCATAATTCTCCAGGAGATCCAGCAGCTGATCAAGTCCAAACCTGTCAATCCATTGGCCATGAGGGTTCTAATCTTGGCGTGAGCCGGCTCGTGTCTTGCACGTTTAGAAGTCGATAGCCGGCCAAGAAGCTCAGAAGTTGTCTTGAGCCGGGCGGGGCGATAACCCGACAGCGGATGTTCACCCTCCGGGGAAGTATCCTTGCAGTAGAACCAAGTCTTATTCCATTCCTTTGGGTGACTCGACATTGGTACAGCCGGAAAGGTAATATCCCGGCGCCTCTGAATGGAAATTCCACCAAGTTCTAAGCTCGGACCGGCCTTTACTTCAGTCTGCCGATTCGCATAAACGAATTCTCAGAAGAGACATACAGACGGCTGAGTCTGTAGATAGACCTCGCTGAGCACTTGGAAGTTGCAGATGTTTGAGACGGAGTTGGGGGCAAGGTCTTGGGGATGCAGCTTATAGAAATGAAGGATGTCTTGGAAGAACTTTGAGCCGGGGGGTACAAATCCACGTTCAATATGATCCGAAAAAACAACTACCTCGCCCTCCTAAGGAATGGGCCTCAGTTCATTGCCCGGAACCCGCCAATGGATGATCTCTTTGGCAGGAAGGGTGCCCGCAAGTACAAAATCCATCAGAAACACTCTGGTAATGCATGAACCGACCCAGTTGCAGGAGTTAGACACGCAAGACATGGCGGCAGTTTTTAACTGTATAAGATAACCATATACGACGATTCAAGAAAAAGGCGAATAAATATGGGCGGCTTAAAAAGCTTAAGAGCTTAAGGATGAGACGCCAAGATCCGATTGATATGAGCCGGAACAGCATGGCGGATCAGCATCACGAAAAGACAGAGTGAAATTTGGCTAAGTTCTGAAAACAGGTTTCGCAAAGTAGTATGACAGGTGCGGATCTATAAATCAAAAGAAATGTCTTTATTTCCAGACCTAGTGATGAACTGCTAAAAACAGAGAAAGTCTGAAAATAACGGACGGAGCTATGGTGAACCTAAACAACGTCGGTGTCGATCTTCTACCTAGCGTCGCCGTGGAGGCAGGTTATGGGGGAGGACTATTGAATTAAAACGTGGCTGACATTGATGGAACTTGAGTTCTAAGAACAGCGGCGACAAAGCTCCACGGAAACCCTACCGAAACAAGTTGCGGACCTAAGGGGAGAACGACTCACCAGTGAAGGCGCGATGAAAGCGGAGGATGTTGTGGATTGCGTCAGGTTGATGCAGTGGCCCTGACGATGGCGAGGAGGAGACTACGCCGGAGTAGGAGGCGCTGGAAGAGGGAGCGTCTCAAGGAAGGAGATGACGGAACAAGCGGGAGAAGGCAAATGCCATCCCAGGCGGTCCTATTTAATAGGGAAAAAGGCAGAACGGGCGCGAAAATCCAGGCGTCGGATGTCATTTGACTGAGGTGGGCGCCTCGATCTTCGGGATACTCATTTAATAAGAAGATTCGTTGTGTGTGTCAGAGGATCTTTTTTGTAGATTTGGCATGACGTCACGGCGGGTCATTTCCGGGTGACTCGTCGAGGAGTAAGAAGAAAGGCTGAAGTGAGCAAGCTCAAATCAACCTAGGTCCTAATGTTGGGGATATAACCCCACGATGAGACCCGCCCTAAGGGCTCCGGGTCATCCTTGGCGGCTCGTACATTGGACCAAGAGTGAGGCGGGGAGACTTAAGGCCCAAGGCACTTGGCGGCTTGACATGATGGGCCGGTAGGTGGCCCGGATGAAGAAGACCCAGGCGTGTAAGCCGCCCGGGGATGACCTGGTCAGGAAAGGCAAGAGAAGATAGAGGTAGACTCGGACATGTAATGAGAGACGGTTACAACTTATGTGATCCATGGTCTTGACCTCCTATATAAAGGCAAGACCCGAGGAAACTTAGGGATCAGGTTATCGAACTAGGTCAAGCAATAGCTCCCTTGTAATGGATACATCAAGAAATACAAGCACAAAGCAGGACATAGGCTATTATCTCAACTTGAGGGGCCGAACCTGGGTAAACCCATGTCCTTCGTCCCAATCAACCCCTTTGAGTTCATCACGTTAGCAATGGCCTCGAACCTAAGTCCTTTCACTCGAACATCTGCCGTGATAAAACCACGACATTATCCGATACGGCATTCCGCACAGCATCATCACGGACAACGGCACTAATTTTGACTCGGTAGAATTCAGGAGATTCTATAACTCCCAAGGCACCCGAGTGGATTACGCTTCCGTTGCAATCCTCAAAACAATGGGCAAGTTCAGCGGGCTAATGGTCTCATTCTGCAAGGTCTGAAGCCTCGTCTCATGCGCGATTTGGATCATGTCGCCGGTGCGTGGGTAACTGAGATGTCGTCTGTTTTGTGGGGATTGAGGACAACACCTAATCGGTCGACGTGACGAACTCCTTTCTTCCTTGGCTATGGCGCCAAAGCCATGTTGCCGAGTGACTTAGCCCACAATTATCCTCGACTGGAGCTATATTCTGAGGCTAAAGCTGAACAGGCCAGACAGGATGGGGTAGATCTTCTGGAGGAGGAGCATGAGATGGCTCTGATCCAGACCACTGCCTATCAGCAAGACCTACGGCGCTTCCATGCAAGGAATGTCAAAAGCCGAGCATTCCATGAAGGATATTTGGTGCTTCGAGTGAATCAACACCGACCTCACATGCTTGCTCTTGCATGGGAAGGCCCTTTTGTCATCACTAAGGTGCTAAACAATGGAGCCTATCACCTATATAATCTCATGAAATAGATAGATGAGCCACGAGCCTGGAATGCAAACCTGCTCCGGCGTTTTTACACTTGAGACAAGAGTTTTCTAATGTAATAAGAGTACTTCATCAATGCAATTTGCGTTTCTGCGATTAATACTTCGTCAATTCCAACCATACAGTTACATTCTTGGGGATACTCCGAGTGATGAGCAATCCTCACATTCGGGGGCTTAGCTGCGAAGCACGTTTCACCTAAGTTGAAAACCCCGTCATGTGGATAGTAATCCATTCACTTGACAACTTAGATGCGAATTGACATTCGCCTAAGATCGAAGATACTCCGAGTGATGAGCAATCCTCACATTCGGGAGCTTAGCTGCGAAACATGTTTTGCCAAAGTTAAAAACCCTGTCGGGTGGATAGCAGTCCATTCACTCGACGGCCTATTTGCGAATCCGTCTTTGCTTAGGTTCAAAAAAAATATACTCCGAATGATGAGAGATCCTCACACTCGGGTGCTTGGCTGTGAAACACGTTTCGCCTAAGTTAAAAACCTCGTCGAGTGGATAGTAATCCATTCACTCGACAACTTAGGTGCGAATCGACATTCGCCTAAGTTCAAAAATATTTCGAGTGATGAGCAATCCTCACACTCAAGGGCTTAGCTACGAAACACATTTTGCCTAAGTTAAAAACCTCGTCGAGTGGACGGTAATCCATCCACTCGACAACTTAGCTGTGAATCGACATTCGCCTAAGTTCAAAAATACTTCGAGTGATGAGCAATAATCACACTTGGAGGCTTAGCTGCGAACACGCTTCGCGTAAGTAAAAAACAAACTTAGTCAAACAGACGATTGAAAGCGAAATACGAACAAAATCCAAAGGGTAAACCATGGATAAACATTTCATACAAAAGCAAATGTGCTCAGACCTAAGGCCTGAATGAAGTTTTAAAAGATACAAATCCACTCGGCATACCGAGGAAAATTTAACTGTTTTTTTCCAAAGAAAAGTTTTTTAAATAGGAGACGGACTGGCGGGCTCGACGAAAGTGTCCAAGTTGATGCTGTTGGCGATTCTGGTGGCTGCTTCGATGAAGGTTTCCATGAAGTCCTCGAACTGGAGTTTCTTCTTGTTGACCACCTAGAGCTCCTTCAGCCTTTCCTCCCTCACGTCCCTGCAATGGACCCTGACGAGTGACAACGCCACGTCGGCCCCGCAGCGAGCAGCAGATTTTTTCCAAGCTTGCACTCGACTGGGAAGTTCGTGCAGGCGAGCCATCATGGAGTTGATGTCGAGTTGAAGAGTGTCCTTAGGCCATAGATCCTTGTCGATTCTTTCCATGGCAGATTTCAGTCGAGCGATGTAGGCCTCGACGCCTTGGAGCCGTAAGTTGAGCTGGAGCATGTTCATCGCCACCGCATCAGTAACAGGCGACTTGGTGGGGTCAAGATTGGGCTCAACCTCCTTTGTTTCCTTTTCGAAGTCCTGGCGGAATTCTGTTGAAGAAGGGGAAATTGGAGGAGAATTGGTGAACTGCTTACCTCAAAAAATTTACAAATGTTAGTCGACAAAAATACTCACTGTCAAGCAAAAGTTACATCTTCCTCGAGAATTCACCCAGATGCTTCTCCAGACCATTACCCCTCTTGGTTAGTTCTTCGGCCTTCTTGACAAGATCTGCATGCTCCTGCTTCAGTTTGGCGTTCTGGTCCTCCAGTTTCTTGGCAGCCACTAGCTTCCGATCCCCAGCTTCAGTCTTCTCCGTGGCCGCTCGTTGAGTGTCAGCAAGCGCCTTGTCCTTCTCCTCCAGCGCCTTCTTCATGGAATCTAAAGAAACAACATTGTTGAGTCACGCTCGGAGTCGACGGTTTTCATTGCGCACGTCTGTTCGAGTGAGAGCACTCATTTCAAAACATGAAGAGTGAAGGGGAGAATGCAAAAAGTTGGCAGTAATTACCTCCCAAGATCTTCATCCCAGCATGCACTCGCTCCAGGGCGTTGTTGGCGACCGCCAGATACACCTGCAACCGGTTCCTCTCATCCTCCATGTCCTTGTACTCCACCCCAAGTTTGCAAGCCCTCTAGAATCAACATAAAACAGAAATTCAATCGGCGAGTGACGCTAAGGACAGTCGACTGGGTATCGAACGTCGACAAGTGACTATCTTAGAGGAGTTCAATAAGAAAGTCCACTCGACATGTCAAGTGGCTCTGGCGCTCCGCGCACCTTAAACAAATTAAAAAGCTATCTCTATTAAGACCCCTGCCGATGCAAGCACTCGACAGTGGTCTTGGGGACTACACCCAGTGGGTGCGCTGAGAGCGCCCCCACTGAGACGCTTAACTCTCGATCTGTCGAGTAACTCATCAGAAAATACACTCGACATGTCGAGTCACCCTAGTACCATGCGTACGACAAGTTTTCAAGCCTACTGTTTATCGTCTACGATGAACAGTAGCCTCGGGGACTACACCCAGTGGGTGCACTTAGCGTGCCCCCACTGGTTATTCAAACATTCGACAAGGTCAGCCCTGTCACGACACTCGACCTGTCGAGTGACGCGCCTCCCTACTCTATGAAGTGCAGTCTATCCTTATGTAGCGGCATATCATGGTTTGCCAATAATATCCATGAAACCTGCAAGGTAGCTACAGAGTGGTGTAATTCAAGGCGAAGTGTATCCTGTATACAACAGACTCTAAAACCCCTACTGATGCAAGCACTCGACAGCGGTCTCAGGGACTACACCCAGTGGGTGCGCTAAGAGCGCCCCCACTGAGATGGTTAACTCTTGATCCGTTGAGCAACTCATCAAAAAATACACTCGACATGTCGAGTGACCCTAGTACCATGCGTACTATCAATCCCAGCCCTACTCGACTATGATCCGTTCTATTCGAGTGGAGAAAGTTCAAGCATTCTACGGCAACCACCCACTGGGTGTACTGCAGCCAAGAGAAGAAATAAGATAGGAATTCAATTGACAATGGACTTACAATCGAACTTACTCGGACATTGTTACGGAGAGTTGCGTTGACGTTAACAGCCAGTTTGCTTGCCTCGAACGCCTCCTGAGTTCTTAGCATGAGCTGCTCCGCATGAATCATGGCTTCCTTCGCAGCTCCGGTCTGATCTTCCGGGGTGCGATACAGAGAGAAGGCCGTCACAGGTGGAGTCGGCGTGATCGCTGGGACAGCTGAAGTAGTCTGAGAGGGCCCAGTTGGAGTCCATGTCACAACGGTCGAGACGGCTGGTGGAGCATGCGACAGAGATGTTGCTGGTTCAGCCCTGGGTTGTGTCGATCCACCTCTCCCCTGGGAAGACTCTGTAGTCGAGCGTTGAGGCGCCTGCGCCGATGATGCCCTCCGGGTACAAGCACGCGAAGTGCCCAGTTGCTCCTCGTCGTCCTCCACCTGAATGACCTCTGCAATGACAACCGATAGTGTTAACATCTACATGTGTTGAGTCCCATCCGGACGAGCCAACACTTTTTTACCTCTATGAGAAGTGGTTGCATTAGCAGTGTCAACATCCATCACTTCTTCTCCAACTCCAGACTTCAGTTGACAGAACAAGTACGGAAATAAACACTAACGTGGAGACGACAGGCACGACCACCCTCATGCGAGGCAGAGCCTTGCGAGGCTTGGTGATGGCTTCATTGGGCTGCTTGGCCAGTTTTTCACTCGACTCAGCGGTTGAAGGGCGACTCCGTTTCGGGTTCTTCTCACTAGGGCCCGGAGCCCTGTCCTCGACAGCTGACGGATCTTGGCAGGACTTGGTGTGGCTTTCGTGTCGGGGGGTGACTCGACTTCTTCCTCCTCGCCAGAGTCCTCGTATTCTTCCTCGGTGTCAGAAGAACCGTCGCCGTCCACACTGCCGCCCTCGCTCACCACGCCATCTTCAACATGGTTCCCGTTGGGAATGGGCGAGTGCATGTGCGTCCATTCCTGCGTGATTCAAGCAAAGAAGTATGTTCAATATATCACTCGACAGTACGATATATCAGTCGACATCACACAACCCACCAGGTTCTTCGATGGGTTTTCGGCCGAGTATGGCAGGATCCTCTTGGCTCCGAAAGGATCGTCGCAGGCTCCGGTGATGCTATGGAGCCACTACTCGACAGTTTTCTGAGGAACTTCCTCGGGATGCATCCTTGTCGAGTCCTTAGGGCCTACGTAGTGCCACATGGTGTGGTCTCTGGCTTGGAGCGGCTGAATACGTCGACCGAGAAACGTCTCCAATAGGTCCATGCCAATCACTCCACCCCGGATCGGCTGCACCACCGCTTCAACCAAGATACCTACTTGGATGTGCTCCTCTTCAGTCACCTTCAGAGACTTGGGGACATCTGGACGGTCAGGTGTATATGGGGGAAGGCCAGTCGACATATTGGGTGATGCTGCATCCTTGCAGTAGAACTAGGTCGACTACCAACCTCTGACAGACTCAAGAAAGGTCATGGCAGGGAAGGAGCTACGAGCTCTTTTCTGAACTCTTAAACCTCCGCACAGCTGGAGCACGTGAGTCTTCCCATCGGCGGGGAGAGATTTCTTCATGGTCTAGATTCTGACCGTGAAGAGGTGTTTGAACAATCCCCAATGGGGAGAGCACCCCAGGAAACATTCGCACAAAGTGACGAATGCAGATAGATAGGCGATGCTATTTGGCCAGAGGTGGTGCAGTTGGGCACCGAAAAAATTCAGAAAGCCCCTAAAGAACGGGTGGGGTGGCAGAGAAAAACCTCGCTCGACATGGGAGAGAAGGAGGACCCGCTCCCCGTCGCGTGGCTCCGGCTCGTGCTCCTCCCCCGGCAACCTCCAGGCACCGTCCGCCACGAGCCCGTCGGAGACGAGGCCCTCCATGTCCTCGTGGGTGACGACAGAGGGGAGAAAATCCCCCTACATCCAACCCACCGGCATGGTGAATCGGGCGGTCGAGGGCTTCTAGCCCTTGAGCTTCGCCACCCCCTTCTTTGCTCGCTCCAGCTTCTCCATCATGTTCTTCATCATCGTCGCGGCTGCTCTCGTCGAGGGAGATCGGAGTGGGGCACTGGGAGCAGAGGAGGCGGAGGAAAAGAGAGAAAGAACTGGCGGAGCTACTGTGCAAACCGCTGTGCGGAAAGCTTTATATGCTCCCGAGTGTCTCGCTGACCAGTGGACCCGCGAGGTTACCGCGCATGCCAACCGCTAATGGCGCTCGGTACGTGGCGATATGACCAGCGCGAAGATCGAGGCATCGCGCCTCCACTTGCCCCGGTCGTGGCATAATCGTCGCGTGAGCGCGCACGCTTCCCAAATGTTCGTATCCCAGAAAATCCAGGTCTGTCAGACCGACCCGTCGCCTCCCAAGATACTATCAGCTCACTCAGACCAAAACAAATGTTGAGCATCCACTCGGACACCTTTAAGGCTAAATGGATCCAGGCGAGCGGAGAGGAATTCAATCGACACAAGTTTCGTTGAAGCCCCGAATATCATTCGGAAGATTTTGCGTGTTGACCCTGAACAAATGTTAATGCTCAGAGTTCAATTGACACAAGTTTCATGGAAATCCAAAATATCATTCGGAGGATCTGATGCACTAACTCAAAGTCTATGTAGATACCTCCTTCCACCATTCGGGGGCTAATGATGAAGATATGTGCCCAGGGTAGGGTCCTAGGCATGGCCCACATACCCTACCTAAGGACGCCACATGGGAAGACTTGAAGATCAATCATGAACTTCTAAGTGGATTCATGGAGACGTTCAAAGTCACTCGACAGCAATCCACTCGGAGACTTCCGCTCTCACTCGGCAGTTGCTTGTCACTCGGAAGACCTCACTTTCACTCGACGCCAGAAGACCAGAAGCCATCATCAAGAGCCCAACGGGCAGACGCTGGTTCAATGGTCATTAGTAGCTTTTATTACGTATGTTACCTGTAACAGCAGACTTTCAACCCCACGACCAGGCCCTTAGATGCGGGATAATTGTGAGGGGCAGCGAACTCTATATAAGCCGCCCCTCCCCTCCTCCACAAGGGTTCAAAACCATTGTAATCTCAACATTCCACACGATGCAGAGTTCCCGAGCACTAAGACGTACGGCTGTTACCTCCACGAGAGGGGCCTAAACTCATACATCTGTGTGTACACCCTCGTCATAGCTGGGACTCTGCCCTCTCCCTTCGTACCCCTACCATCTACTGCCAGGCTCGTTCCCACGACACTATATAAATTTTTCCTTACCAAGTTCCACTCACCAAAGGCACTTCACTCCCCGGCAATGGCGCCAGAAAAGAGTCTTGATGACAAACAAGTATAGGTGATCTATCGTAGTCCTTTCGACAAGTAATAGTGTTGAACCCAACGAGGAGTAGAAGGAAATGACAAGCGGTTCTCAGTAAGGTATTCTCTGCAAGCACTGAAATTATCGATAACTGATAGTTTTGTGATAAGATAATTCATAATGGGTAGCAAGTAAAAATTGTAACAAAGGTGCAACAAGGTAGCCCAATACTTTCAGTAGCAAAGGACAAGCCTGGACAAACTCTTATATAAAGAAAATCACTCCCGTGGACACATGTGAATTTATGTCAAGTTAGTATTCATCATGCTCATTTGATTCGTGTTCGCTACTTTGATAGTTTGATATGTGGGTGGACCGGTGCTTGGTGTTGTACTTACTTGGACAAGCCTCCCACTTATGATTAACCCCTCCCGCAAGCATCTGCAACTATGAAAGAAGAATTAAGACAAATATAACCATAGCATGCAACATGTGGATCCAAATCAAAGCCTTACGAAGCAACGCATAAACTAGGGTTTAAGCTTCTGTCACTCTAGCAACCCATCATCTACTTATTACTTCCCAATGCCTTCCTCTAGGCCCAAACAATGGTGAAGTGTTATGTAGTCGACGTTCACATAACACCACTAGAGGAGAGATAACATACATCTCATCAAAATATCAAACGAATACAAAATTCACATGATTACTTATAACAAGACCTATCCCATGTCCTCAAGAACAAACGTAACTACTCACAAAACATATTCATGTTCATTATCAGAGGAGTATAAGTGATTATCAAGGATCTGAGCATTTAATCTTCCACCAAGTAAACCAACTAGCATCAACTAAAAAGAGTAATCAACACTACTAGCAACCCACACGTACCAATCTAAGGTTTTGAGACAAAGATCGGATACAAGCAACCCACACGTACCAATCTAAGGTTTTGAGGCAAAGATCGGATACAAGAGATGAAATAGGGTTTGGAGAGGAGATGGTTCTGATGAAGATGTTGATGGAGATTGACCCCCTCTCGATGAGAGGATTGTTGGAGATGACGAGGGCTTCGATTTCCCCCTCCCGGAGGGAAGTTTTACCGGCAGGATCGCCCTGCCGGAGCTCTAGATTGGTTCTGCCCAAGTTCCGCCTCGAGACGGCGGCGCTTCGTCCCAAAATATATCTTATGATTTTTTCCTCGACTAAACCCTTCATATAGCAGAAGATGGGTACTGGAGGGCTACCAGGTGGGCCACAAGCTCGCTAGCCAGGCCCAGTAGGCTTGTGGCTCCCTGGTGGGCCTCCTGATGTATTTCCTTCGCCCACTATGTTTTATATATTCCAAAATAATTCTCCAGATATTTTCAGGACTTTTGGAGTTGCACAGAATAGGTATCTCAGATTTGCTCCTTTTCCATTCCAAAATTCCAGCAGTCGGCATTGTCCCTCTTCAAGTAGACCTTGTAAAATAAGAGAGAAAAGGCATAAGTATTGTACCAAAATGTGTAATAACAGCCCATAATGCAATAAATATCAATATAAAATCATGATGCAAAATGGATGTATCAGGAGGCCACACGCATTCGGCTCAAAGAGCTCCAGACGGAACTTGACGAGCACGCACGCCAGCGCCCACCAGCTCCCAATCGACGTCAGCGACAACTATTTGTGAGTGGTTCACATAAGAATGTTGAGGTATACCATACCCCAGTTTTAAACGTTTCGGTAGCAGCTAGGATAGCAGATTCCATCCAGCCGTCACGATCAGAGGCTGGCAGAGGGTTGCTACAGATTAGAGCATTGCTTGATGCAGCGTAGCGTCAGAATTCTCTTGTTTCACAGTTGCACAATACGATGCACAGTAGTTCACCAAAAGCAGAGACTGTATAGTCGACACATAGTCCTGGATCGCCCTTGCGTCGCAGGGGCGGAGGTTTTCATGAAGATCAGTACAGAGATCAGTTTCACCATGATGACCACCGTCGAGTGACCACTCCTCCGCGGGGTGGTCCGCACGTGCCCCAGCACCAGGACTAAAGGCGCTCGTTCGGTGATGAGTGGAACGTAGGGTTTGATGCTCGAGACCTATTATTTCTGGTCCTCGGTGCTTTAGCAGGGCTATTCGTTTTGTAGAGATTCCCCCAACTTCAAGTTGGCGGCCGGGATTGGCAAGTTTTCTGGGAGGTCAAAGCCAGAAACATGGTTGAATGATTACCGAGTGGCTATTTAGATTGGTGGTGGTAATGATAACATTGCAATGAAGCATTTGTCCTTGATGTTAGATGGTTCGGCTCGTGCATGGCTGAATCGCTTGGTTCCTTCTAGCATCCATTGATGGGAAGATCTCGCCCGAGTGTTCATCAGAATGTTCGAGGGCAGTTGCAAGCATCATGTCGGTCTTATTGATTTGCAGCATTGTGTTCAGAATCCCAACGAGACTTTGAGAGATTACATTCAGCGCTAGTCCACTCTGTATCATACAATGGAGAATGTTTCCGAGCATCAGGCTATTTGCGCTTTCAAAGCTGGAGTGAAATACAGAGAGCTCTATCTAAAGTTTGAGCGAACAAGCGATATTTCTCTGAGTAAAATGATGGAAATCGCCACTCGGTATGCCAATAGTGAAGAAGAAGACCGCCTCCACAGCGGCAAAGGAAAGGCAGTCGACAACGATGCCGGTAGCAATTCGAGTTGGAAGCAGAAGAGGAAGGTTGATGGCCCTATCCAGGTAGAGGCAGCCGCTCTGGTGGCCCAAGGGAAAAACAAGGGGAAGTCCAAGGGACAATTCAACCCCAAGAGAGGAAAGAACTAGTCAGGGACTGATGTGTTGGATTTACCGTGTGCAATCCACACGAGGAAAGACGAAGAAGAAAATTTGATATTGCCCAAGCATACCACTCGGCAGTGTCAACTATTGATTCAGCAGTTCAAGGAGGCCCCATCGAGTGAGAAAACCCCTGAAAAGGATGATGAAGACAAAGAAACGTTTCCCGAAGTCAACGCTATGGTGATGCTTTTTTTTATGTTGAAAGCAAGAGTCGACTGAAGGTCATAAATAGGGAAGTCAACATGGTCGTGCCCACAACTCCCACTTACCTCAAGTGGTCTCACTATGCCATCACATTTGATCAGATGAATCATCCTGCTCATGTGGCCACTCCCGGTCGGTAGGCTTTGGTGTTCGATCCTGTTGTGGGGGGCACTCGACTCCGCAAGGTCCTCATGGACGGCGGTAGTGGTTTGAACATTCTGTATGCAGATACCCTTAAAGGAATTGGCATCCCGATGTCCCAACTCAGTGAGAGAAATATTAAATTCCACGGAGTCATCCCAGGGAAGAAGGCCAAGTCAATCGGCCAGATCGCATTGGATGTGACATTCGGGATGGATAAAAATTTCCGCAAGGAAAAATTGACGTTTGAAGTCGTGGACTTCCAAAGCGCGTACCATGCCATTCTTGGTCGGCCAGCATATGCTCGTTTCATGGCCCGTCTGTGTTACGTGTATCTCAAGCTAAAGATGCCTGGGCCCAAAGGTCTGATCACAGTCACTGGCAATTGACAACGGGCTGAGGAGTGCCTCAAGTAGGGCTCCAAAAATGCTGATCATCAGATGACTATGGTCGAGCTGGAGGAATACAAGAAGAGCACTAACCCTGCTGATTTCCTATGTGCTAAGAAGTCTGCTTCTGAGTCAGCTTTCCAGTTGGCAAGGGAAGTGAAGAAGGTGCTCATTCACCCAACAGATTCAACTGTCACGCCGATCAACATATCGTTCACACTCAACAGCAAATAGGAAGTTGAGCTCATCCAGTTCCTCCGTGAGAACTGAGACATCTTCGCATGAAAGCCTACTAACATGCCGGGGGTTCTTAGGGAGCTGGCTGAGCACCGACTGGGAGTTGTTGCAAAGGCCAAGCCGGTGAAAGAGCATTTGCGTCGATCGGTGGCAAAGAAGCGTAAAGCAATCGGCGAAGGGGTGGCTCGTCTCTTGTAGGACAAGTTCATTCGGGAGATTTACCACTCCGAGTGGCTCTCAAATGTTGTCATGGTCCCCAAGAAGGACAAATCACTACGCATGTGTATCGACTTCAAGCATATCAATTAGGCCTGCCCGAAAGATCATTTTCCGCTCCCTCGCATCGATCAGATTGTTGACTCGACTGCGGGATGCGAGCGTTTATCGTTTCTGGATGCATACTCCGGTTACCATTAGATCCGTCTGTTTGGTCCGGATGAAATAAAAACAACCTTCATCACCCCATTCTGGTGTTTTTGCTATATCACCATGCCATTTGGTTTGAAGAATGCTGATGCTACTTTCATGCACATGATTCAGAAATGTTTACTCGACCAGATCCCTCGGAATGTTGAGGTGTACATGGACGATATCGTCAACAAGTCCCGCAAAGGTTCCGACCTGCTGGCTGACTTGGCCGAGACCGTCGCCAATCCGAGGAGGTACGATATAAAGCTAAATCCGGCTAAGTGTACCTTCGGTGTCCCTGGCGGCAAGTTACTCGATTTTCTCGTTTTCGAGCGAGGGATCGATGTCAGCCCTAAGAAAATCAGCGCCATTACCCGAATGAAGAGTCCCATGCGAGTGCACGATGTTCAGAAGCTCACAGGTTGCTTAGCAGCATTGAGTCGATTCATTTCTCGTCTCGATGAGAAGGCATTGCCTTTATACCGACCGATGAAGAAGTCCAACACGTTCGAGTGAACTCCAGAAGCTGAAGCAGCGTTTGTCGAAGTCAAAGCCCTGCTTTCCACCCAGCCGGTGCTTGCTGATCCGCACAGCAAAGAGCCTTTGCTCATGTACATCGTGGTGACTAGTTAGTTCATTAGTACATTTTTGACTGTCGAGCGGGAACAGGAAGGCAAGGCCTACAAAGTCAACTGCCTAGTTTACTACATTTTTGAAGTGTTAACTCCTTCGAAGCAAATGTACCTGCATTACCAGAAGCTTGTCTATGGCATTTATCTGTCAGCAAAGAAGGTGGCACGTTATTTTCAAGACCACTCGATTTCAGTTGTCAGTGATGCTCCGTTATCTGGAATTCTCAACAATCGAGACGCGACTGGTCAAGTTCGAAGCCAAGAAAGCAATCAAGTCTCAAGCACTTGCTGATTTTATGGCCGAGTGGATTGAACAACAACAGCCAATCTAGATTCACTCGGCACACTGGACCATGTTCTTTGATGGCTCTAAAATGTTGAATGGGTCAAGTGCTGGCATTGTCTTGGTGTCTCCGAAAGGTTACAAACTTAGTTATGTTCTGCAGATTCACATCGATTCCTCCAACAATGAAGCAGAATATGAGGCAGTCTTGTAAGGATTGTGCATGGCTATCTCACTCGACGTCAAGCGCCCAATGCTTTATGGTGACTCGGATTTGGTGGTCAATCAAGTGATGAAAGAGTGGGATGGTCGGAACCCCGTGATGACGGGATACTGCAATGCTGTTAGAAAGATCGAGAAGAAGTTTGAAGGTCTGGAACTCCATCATGTTTCCCGAGTGAAGAATCAAGTGGCTGATGAACTGGCAAAGATTGGATCCACTCGACGACCTATCCCCAGCAATGTATTCTTGGAGCACCTCCACACTCCTTCGGTGCAAGAGGATCCTTTCATGGAAGAGCCCCCGCAAGCTAAGAGCCCTTCTGATCCGACTGAGGTTCATGTTCCTATAGTTGTTGATTTAGTCATGGAGATTCTGGTCATCATTCCCGACTGGACAGTGCCCTATATTTGCATATATCCTGAGGCAGGAACTTCCTGAAGATGAGACTGAAGCACAACAGATCGTGCGCGGATCGAAAGCTTTTACTGTAGTCGATGATCAGATGTACAAAGAAAGTGTGACTGGTGTGATGCAGTGATACGTCCATTTTGCATCATGATTTTATATTGATCTTTACTGCATTATGGGTTGTTATTACAAATTTTGGTACAAAACTTATGCCTTTTCTCTCTTAGTTTACAAGGTTTACATGAAGAGGGAGAATGCCAGCAGCTGGAGTTCTGGACTAGAAAAGGAGCAAATCTGAGATACATATTCTGTGCAACTCCAAAAGTCCTAAAAATCTATGGAGAATTATTTTGGAATATATAAAAAATACTGGGTGAACGAAATACATCAGGAGGCCCTCCAGGGAGCCACAAGCCTGCTGGCCGCGGCCACCCCCTGGTCGCGGCTAGCGAGCATGTGGCCCACCTGGCAGCCCTTCGGTGCCCATCTTCTGCTATATGGAGGGTTTCATCGAGGAAAAAAATCATAAGAGACCTTCCGGGACGAAGCGCCCCCTCTCGAGGCGGAACTTGGGTGGAACCAATCTAGAGCTCCGGCAGGGCGATCATGCCGGTGAAACTTCCCTCCGGGAGGAGGAAAACGAAGCCATCGTCATCACCAACAATCCTCTCATTAAGAGGGGGTCAATCTCCATCAACATCTTCATCAGCACCATCTCCTCTCCAAACCCTAGTTCATCTCTTTTATCCGATGTTTGTCTCAACACCTCAGATTGGTACTTGTGGGTTGCTAGTAGTGTTAATTACTCCTTGTAGTTGATGCTAGTTGGTTTACTTGGTGGAAGAATATATGTTCAGATCCTTGATCATCACTTATACTCCTCTAATTATGAACATGAATATGTTTTGTGAGTAGTTACGTTTGTTCCCGAGGACATGGGATAAGTCTTGTTATAAGTAATCATGTGAATTCTGTATTCTTTCGATATTTTGATGAGATGTGTGTTGTCTCTCTTCTAGTGGTGTTATGTGAACGTATACTACATAACACTTCACCATTGTTTGGGCCTAAAGGAAGGCATTGGGAAGTAATAAGTAGACGATGGGTTGCGGAGTGACAGAAGCTTAAACCCTAGTTTATGCGTTGCTTCGTAAGGGGCTGATTTGGATCCACATGTTTCATGCTATGGTTAGATTTATCTTAATTCTTCTTTCGTAGTTGTGGATGCTTGAGGGAGGGGTTAATCATAAGTGGGAGGCTTTTCCAAGTAAGGACAGTACCCAAGCACCGATCCACCCACATATCAAATTATCAAAGTAGCGAACACGAATCAAATGAGCATGATGAAAACTAGCTTGACATAAATTCCCATGTGTCCTCGGGAGCGCTTTGCTTTATATAAGAGTTCGTAAAGGCTTATCCTTTTCTATGAAAAGGATTGGGCCACCTTGCTGCACCTTTGTTACAATTGTTACTTGCTACCCATTACGAATTATCTTATCACAAAACTATCTGTTACCGATAATTTCAGTGCTTGCAGAGAATACCTTACTAAGAACCGCTTGTCATTTCCTTCTGCTCCTCGTTGGGTTCGACACTCTTACTTATCAAAAGGACTACAATAGATGCCCTATACTTGTGGGCCATCAAGAATCTTTTCTAGTGCCGTTGACGGGGAGTGAAGCGCCTTTGGTGAGTGGAACTTGGTAAGGAAAAAATTTATGTAGTGTGCTGAAATTTACTGTCACTTGTTATTATGGAAAGTAATACTTTGAGGGGCTTGTTTGGGGTATCTTCACCTCGATAGGAAACACAAAGAGTTATCCCTCAACCTACTGAAAATATTTATTATGAAATTCCTTCGTGTATGATAGAGAAACGGCTAGCTACTCCTTATGCAGGAGATGGAACAATACATCCTGATTTGCATCTAATCTATGTGGATGAAGTTTGTGGATTATTTTAGCTTGCAGGTCTTTCCGAGGATCACGTCAAGAAGAAGGTCTTTCCTTTATCTTTGAAGGATAAGGCATTGACATGGTATAGGCTATGTGATGACATTGGATCGTGGAGCTACAACCGGTTGAAAATGGATTTTCATTAGAAGTTCTATCCTATGCATCTAGTTCATCGTGATCGGAATTATATTTATAATTATTGGCCTCGTGAAGGATAAAGAATCATTCTAGCTTGGGGGAGGCTTGGGTCAATATTATATTCATGCCCCAATGATGAGCTCTCGAGAGAAATTATTATTCAGAATTTTTATGCTCGGCTTTGTCGTAATGATCAATCCATGCTCGATACTTCTTGGGCGGGTTCTTTTATGAAGAAAGATATTGAATTCAAATGGAATTTATTGGAAAGAATTAAACACAACTCTAAAGATTGGAAACTCGACGAAGGTAAGGAGTCAGGTATAAATCTTAAGTTTGATTGTGCTAAATCCTTCATGGACACCGATGCTTTTCGTGAATTTAGCACTAAATATGCACTGGACTCTAAGATAGTAGCTTATTTCTGTGAATCTTTTGCTACTCATGTTGATCTCCCTAAGGATAAGTGATTTAAATATCATCCTCCCATTGAAGTGAAAGTAATGGAACCTATTAAAGTTGAAGAGAAAATTATTACTTACAATGTTGATCCTGTTATCCCTACTTCTTACATTGAGAAACCACCTGGCCCTGTTAGGATAAAGGAACATGCTAAAGCCTCAATTGTGATTCGTAAGACTTTTATTAGAAGACCTACACCCCTTGAAAAAATCAAAGTTGAACCTAGTATTGCTATGGTTAAAGATATCTTGGCTGATAATATTGCTGGGCATGCTATTCATTTTTGTGCTGAAGCTGCTAGAATTGCTAGACCTGATACTAAGCATAAACATAGACCAGTTGTTGGCATGCCTGTTGTTTCTGCTAAAATAGGATATCATTGTTATCATGGATTATGTGATGGGTGCTAGCGTAAGTGCAATTCCCCATTCCTTATACAAAGAAATCATGCATGATATTGCACTAGTTGAACTAGAGGATATTAATGTTACTATTAAGCTCGCTAATAGAGACACTATCGCACCGATAGGGATTATTAGATATGTTGAATTCTTGTGTGGGAAAGTAAAATATCCTACTGATTTTCTTGTTCTTGGTTCCCCACAAGATAATCTTTTTCCCATTATATTTGGCAGACCCTTCTTGAATACTGTTAATTCTAAGATTGATTGTGAGAAGGAAATAGTTACTATGAGCTTTGGGGATGTGTCCCATGAGTTTAATTTCTCTAAATTTTGTAGACAACCCCATGACAAGGAATTGCCTAGTAAAAATGAAATTATTGGTCTCGCTTCTATTGTTGTGCCTCCTACTGATCCCTTAGAACTGTATTTGATAGACCATGAAAATGATATGCATATGAATGAGAGGAATGAAATAGATGAAATTTCCTCTGAGCAGCAGCCTATTTTGAAACATAAATTACCTGTTGAAATACTTGGGGATGCTCCTCCACCCAAGGGTGATCCCGTGTTTGAGCTCAAGCAATTACCCGATACATTGAAATATGCTTATCTTGATGAAAGGAGATATATCCTATTATTATTACTGCTAACCTTTCAGAGCATGAAGAAAAGAGATTGTTGAAAACTCTGGGGAAGCACTGTGATGTTATTGGTTATACTCTTGATGATCTTAAGGGCATTAGTCCCACTCTATGCCAGCATAAAATTAATATGGAGCCTGATGCCAAACCAGTTATTGATCACCAACGACGATTGAACCCTAAGATGACAGAAGTGGTAAGAAAACAAGTACTAAAGAGTCTAGAGACAAGTATAATTTATCCTGTTGCTGATAGTAGATGGGTTAGTCCAGTCCATTGTGTCCCTAAGAAGGGAGGTATTATCGTTGTTCCTAATGATAAAAATGGATTGATCTCGCAAAGAATTGTTATAGGTTATAGAATGGTAACTGATTTTAGGAAATTAAATAAAGGTACTAAGAAAGATCATTACCCTTTACCTTTTATTGATCAAATGCTAGAAATATTATCCAAACATACTCATTTTTCCTTTCTATATGGTTACTCTGGTTTCTCTCAAATACCTGTATCAAGCCAAGATCAAGAGAAAACCAATTTACTTCCCCTTTCGGTACCTTTTCTTATAGACATATGCCTTTTGGTTTATGCAATGCACCTGCTACCTTTCAAATATGTATGATGGCTATATTCTCTAAATTTTGTGACAAGATTCTTGAGGTTTTCATGGATGATTTTTCCATTTACGAAACTTCATTTGATGATTGTTTGAGCAACCTTGATCGAGTTTTGCAGAGATGTGAAGAAACTAATCTTGTCTTGAATTGGGAAAAGTGCCACTTTATGGTTAATGAAGGTATTGTCTTGGGGCAAAAGATCTCCGAAAGAGGTATTGAAGTTGATAAAGCTAAAGTTGATGCTACTGAAAAAATGCCATGCCCTACGGATATCAAAGGTATAAGAAGTTTCCTTGGTCATGCTAGTTTCTATAGGAGGTTTATCAAAGATTTCTCTAAGATTTCTCTAAGATTTCTAGGCCTCTCATAAACCTTTTGCAAAAAGATGTTCCGTTTGTTTTTGATGATGATTGCGTAGAAGCATTTGAAATTCTTAAGAATGCCTTGATTACCACACCTCTTGTTCAACCACCCGACTAGAACCTACCTTTTGAAATTATGTGTGATGCTAGTGATTATGTTGTTGGTGTTGTTCTAGGACAAAGAGTTAATAAGAAATTAAATGTTATCCATTATGCTAGTAAAACTCTAGACAGTGCTCAAAGAAACTATGCTACTACTGAAAAGGAATTTTTAGCAGTCGTGTTTGCTTGTGATAAGTTTAGATCTTATATTGTTGATTCCAAAGTAACTGTTCACACCGATCATGCTGCTATTAAGTACCTTATGGAGAAGAAAGATGCTAAACCTAGCTAGGTGGGTTCTTCTGCTACAAGAATTTGATTTGCATATCATTGATAGAAAGGGTGCTGACAACCCTGTAGCAGATAACTTGTCTAGGTTAGAAAATGTCCTTGATGACCCACTACCTATTCATGATAGCTTTCCTGATGAAAAATTAGCTCTCGTGAATACTTCACATAATGCTCCTTGGTATGCTGATTACGCCAATTACATTGTTGCTAAATTTATACCTCCTACTTTCACATATCAACAAAAGAAAAGGTTCTTCTATGATTTAAGGCATTACTTTTGGGATGACCCACATCTTTATAAACAAGGAGTAGATGGTATGATTAGACGTTGTGTACCTGAGCATGAATAGGAACAGATCTTACACATGTGTCACTCCAAAGCCTATGGAGGACATCACGCTGGAGATAGAACCGCACACAAGGTACTACAATCTGGGTTTTATTGGCCTACTCTCTTCAAGGATGCTCGTAAGTTTGTCTTATCCTGTGATGAATGTCAAAGAATTGGTAATATTAGTAGACGTCAGGAAGTGCCTATAAACTACTCACTTGTTATCGAACCATTTGATGTTTGGGGTTTTGATTATATGGGGCCTTTTCCACAATCTAACGGGTACACTCATATTCCAGTTGCTATTGATTATGTCACTAAGTGGGTAGAAGCTATTCCAACTAGTAGAGTTGATCATAACAACTCTATTAAAATGCTTAAAGAAGTTATTTTCCCTAGATTTGGAGTCCCTAGATATTTGAAGATTGATGGTGGTTCATATTTTATTCATGGTGCTTTCCGTAAATTGCTTGCTAAATATGATGTTAATCATAGAATTTCATCTCCTTATCATCCACAGTGTAGTGGTCAAGTAGAATTGAGCAATAGAGATATTAAATTGATTTTGCAAAAGACTGTTAATAGATCAAGGAAGAATTGGTCTAAGAAACTTGATGATGCATTGTGGGCTTATAGAACTGCTCATAAAAATCCTATGGGTATGTCTCTGTATAAGATGGTTTATGGTAAAGCATATCACTTACCTCTAGAGCTAGAACATAAGGCTTATTGGGAAATCAAAGAGCTAAATTATGATTTCAAACTTGCTAGTGAGAAGAGGTTATTTGACATTAGCTCACTTGATGAATGGAGAACCCAAGCCTATGAGAATGCTAAGTTGTTTAAAGAAAAGGTTAAGAGATGGCATGATAGAAGGATACAAAAGCATGAATTTAATGTAGGTGATCATGTCTTGCTATAAAATTCTCGTTTAAGATTTTTTGCTAGAAAACTTCTCTCTAAATGGGAAGGTCCTCACGTCATCGAAGAGGTATACCGTTCCGGTGCCATCAAGATTAACAACCCCGAAGGCACAAACCCGAAGGTGGTGAACGGTCAAAGAATCAAACATTATATCTCAGGTACTCCCATAAATGTTGAAACCAATATCATCAATACCATAACTCCGGAGGAGTACATTATGGAGACTTACCAGAACGTTTCGACTCCGAAAAGGAATAGGTATGTGGTACGGTAAGCAAAAAGACTCCAAAACTTTTTCAATGGCAAATTTTATCTGGTTTGAATATCTAAAAAATTAGGAAAATTTAAAGTATTCTGAATAGTACACGAGGAGGCGACAAGCGTGCTCGGCACGGCCACCCCCCTGGTCGCGCCCCTCGGCTTGTGGCCACCTCGTGCACCACCCGGACTCCGTGTTCTTGTGGCATACTCCTTCGGGTCGGTAAAAATTCATTACATAATCTCCTAAAGGTTTTGACTCTCGTATCACGACAATACCTCCCGTTTTCTCTTTTGAGCTGTTTCTGAAGCAAATTTAGATCATCATGGCGTCCCCAAGTGTTTCGAAGGACAAGTTCTTTGAGAAGGCCATCAGCCCCTACCTTGCGAAGGTGTTGCAACACCCTCAAACCATTGAGGTGCGTGAGGGGGTGCTGCACATCCCTGATGTGGAGGGGCCAAAGAAAACCGGAAGCATGGTGACAAGGCTCAAAGAAATGGAGCAGCAAGTCTTCAAGTGCCAAGGGATCGTGGAACGGGGACTCGATGCTAATCAGATGATGATCGCGGAATTTACCCACAAACATAAGCTGGATGCCAAGGATATTGTGGATCACATCTTCAAGCTTTACGAGAGAATCGAGCACCTCCAAGCCCAGATCTACGACCTGCAAAACCAAAACTGTGAGTATGAATACAAATTTAAGAGAATGAGTTTGGCTGCATATTTGAGGATTCCGGAGACTCGTTCATCATTTTATGATGGTGAGGCTATGCCTTGGAAGATGGAGGACGAGCTTCCAACCTTGTCGTGGTTTTATCACGGCAGATGTCCGAGGACTTATGTTCGAGGCCATCGCTAAGGTGATGGACTCAAACGGGTTGGTTGGGACGAAGGACACGAGTTTACCCAGGTTCGTCCCCTCGAGATGAGGTAAAAGCCTACGTCCTGCTTGTGTTGTATTGATTGGAGTATCGATTACAAGGGAGAGGATTCGCTTGACCTAGTTCTCAATTAATTAGTTTCTGTCTAAGTCGCCCTGGGTCTCGCCTTGCCTTCCCAGGTTACAAGTCTCATACTGACTCTTACAATGTATCCGACTCTATCTCTATGTCGCCTTGCCTTCCTGGGCAAGCCGTCTCTAGGCGGCTTAATCGCCCGGGTCTTCATGCCTTCTTGGTCTGGGCCGTGCCTAGGCCCATCTTGGTAAATTGCCATATGTCTAAGCTTACGTCTCTAGGACCATCGGTGTTGGTCTGGTATATGAGCCGCCAGGTATAACCCGACCCCACCTGGGCAAGTCTCACCACTAGGTTATATCCCCAACATTAGGCCCCAGGTTGATTTGAGCTTGCTCATGTCAATCGTCCATTTTACTTGGCGACAAGTCTCTTCCTTCAACACCTGAAAGTAAGAAAATGTAACCCGCCGTGACATCATATTGGATATGCCAAAAAGACTCCCTGACGACCACAACGGATCTTTCATCATTAAACGATGGCCCGAAAATCGAGGCGTCCGTCTCGGTCGGTCAGTTTTGGTCGCTTGGATTCCCGTGTCAGTTTCTTTCCTTTTAGCCTGTTAAATAGGACCGCGAACAGTCCTTCTCATTTCCTCCGTAACCTGCGCCTCTTCTTCTTCCTCTCGACGTCGCCGCCCCCAAGCTTTCTCGCTCCAGTGAAACACCTGCGTTGTCATCGCCCGAGGCCACTACATCAACCTGAACGGACCAGAGCATCATCCGCGCCCATCCCATTTCCTCCGGTACGTCCTTCTTCGTTCCCTAGATATGTAATTTAGGGTAGTGAATCCATGGAGTTCTTCCATCCGCTAGAACACGAGCTCTTCGTAATGCCAGTCGACATGTAGATCAGCAAACCTGACAAGTATCCCTTTTCCACTACGATAAATCATAGGAAACCAAAGAATAGTGCAATACAGATCCGTAGTTGCCCCCCTTTTACTGTCTTCGACCGCCTGCCAGTTCCTCCGTTCGTCGTTAGGTTTAGAATAAACTTGTTTTTTCCTTTGTCTGAAGATCCGCACGTATATAGATAGCATGTGAAACCTATTTTGCACACTTAGCAGTATTTTGCTCCATTTCCCTATAACATAACCCGCCGTTAAACTTTCGGCTTTCGCCCTGAACTGCACGGGCGGCTCAGCCTTGTAGAACTTAGATTTCATTAGTCGTCGTTAGCTTGTCTGTCACCTTCTAACTCGCCATGCGCTATTACTTTCCACAGCTTTTAGGACACCATTGTGCCTCGTACATCCAATTCCTGTAACTGGGTCGGCTTGTCGTTATTGAAGAGTTTTTGAAGGACTTCGTAGAAGCGGGGACTTTGTCAGCAAAAAATGCCATTCACCGGCGGGTTCCAGGCAGAGAAAAGAAACCCATCCCCCAAGAGGGCAAAGTGGTTGTATTCGCAGACCACCTTATATAGGGTTTCAGCCCGCCCGCTCAAAATTCTTCTGAGATGTCCTTCACTTCTTCAAGCTACATCCTCAGGATATTGCACCTAATTCTATCTCAAACATGTGCAACTTTCAAATTCTCTATGAAGTTTACTTACAAGAAGAGTCATCTCTTGACCTCTTCCGCGAGTTCTTCTACGCAAACCACCAGAAAGAAGTGGCAGTTGCCCCAAGCTTGGAGCTTGGTGGGATCTCCATCCAAAGAAGATGGGACATGAGATTTCCGGCTGTTCGGATGCCAAGTCATCCCAAAGACTGGAACAAAACCTGGTTTTATTGCAAAGATACCTCTCGAGAGGGAGAACATACATTGCTGGGTTATCGCTTGTCCCGACTCAAGACAACAATTCAACTCCCTGACCGGATGCCAGCCTCTGAACAAGCGAAATATGCTCCGGCTTACACCAAGATTAAAGCCCTCATGGCCAACGATCTGACAGGGATTGATCTGACCCTTTGCTAGGTCTCCTGGCGAGTCATGCCTCTAAGCCGGAGAAACCGCCTCATGTGCGAATATACGAGTGATGCCAACGATCCCCTCTGTTTTAGCTCTACCACTTTGTCTGAAGACAACATTGTTGCTGCTGTCAAAAGCCTTATCCATGAATCCTAAGATTCCTGCCACGCCATTGGATTACCACCTTTCTGCGCCGCAAACCCGGCCCCGGACGTAAGGGCAACTCTCAACCTCCTGACTTCTACATTTAGCTATCCATGTATATTTTATGATCTTTACCCTCTTTTGGCTGCTTTTACTTCTAGGAGAACTCTGGCTTCCGGAACAAGAAGTACATTCCTCCTCCAAAGAAGTTGAAGGAAAAGGCCGTTGGCCGAAACAAGAAACCTGCACCTGAAGAACAGCCTGAGGCTGACGACTGAGAGGTAAAACTTGACTCTCTTGGCCGTCTCTTCATGAACCTTACTAACAACAATAACTTCACAGGACGAGATGGAGACAAGCCACGCCAACGCCCCTGAGGTAACTTATGTCTCATCTGACTCAGAACATCTTGCACCATAGAAGATATGGCGGGTCGTCCAAAAAGTCGCCTTTTCTCATCTTCTTGCTTACTTAGACCCCAACTTTCTTTTGAAAAAGCAACAGCAAGTCTCCCGGCGCCAAACCTGGAGCACCGGCTCTGAAGACCTTATGGCCGGGTTATCTCACTCGTCGGTTCAATGGAAATGGCCGGCTGAGGTATTTGTTTCACTTGGCTTAATTTTGTCAATCTTGCCTTACAACTTTATTCTGTCTTTATAATGCGTTAACATCTTTCAGTAATCACCCCCTTCTTCCGGCGACTCTACGGCAACCAAGCTGCCGGCTCTGAAAATCAACCCAGAGTACGTGCTTCCATATTTGCATCCTATCCTTTGTCATCCTTTGGATTTTGTATAACCACTTTCTATGCTCTCCATGGCTCAAGCAAAGCGAAGAAAAACCGTCGAGTCTACCTCGGCCCCCACTGCTCAAGAACTGGAGGCTGCCAAGTCAGACTCTCCGGCTGCACATGGTGATCCTTCTCTTGCCTCCAAGGATGCACCCGAAGACACTCGTCGTTCTGCAGAGCCGGTGGCCCACGAGACGGCCATAGAGAGCCCTCCGAGGACCAATTCTAAGCCATTGAGCCCTTCAACGACCGCCGACAATTCAACTACTCCAGACGTCATACTCACCAGGACCGGCTTTCAAACTCCTGAACCTCGTGTGTTGACAAAACACACTGAGCCTCTGACAAGCTGGACCTTGAACTCCCCGTGTTGGAGAAGCTGAATGCTGACGAGCTACATGCCGGTTATCTCAACCGCCTCACCACGAGTCGGAACATGGAACTCAAGCTCGTCAACCTGATGAAGAAAAAATATGAGGTGCTCTTTCCTTTCCTTATATCCTTAAGTAGCACCCAAGAGCCGGTTTAGTATTTATAAATGGTAAACTGGGTCTTCCAAACCATGCCTTAAGTAGAACTACTTAACCTGTAGCCCCCAAGTATCGGCTTAATATGCAAATATTGAGCTAGTACTCAATTTTAAGTAGTTGATCAACTGTAGCCCCCAAGTTTGGGTCAGTATAGAAATAATGGGCCGAATTTCCTCATGGAAAGAGCCAAATGTAGCCCCCAAGTGTCGGCTTGTCAATGACAAATATGACCTGGAACTTCAATGTAAACTTGAACAAAGAGACAATTGTAGCCCCCAAGTGTCGGCTTATCTTGACAAAGATGAGCCAGGACTTACTTTGTGGTTTGTAGTTTGTAGTCTTGGAGAGCAAATAGACATTAGCCCCCACGTGCTAGCTTAACTTGATAAAGATGAGCCGGTACGTACTTGTAATCTTAGAGAGCAAATAGACATTAGCCCCCACGTGCCGGCTTAACTTGATAAAGATGAGCCGGAACGTACTTTTAATCTTGGAGAGCAAATAGACATTAGCCCCCGCATGCTAGCTTAACTTGAGAAAGATGACCCAAAGCGTACTTGTTGTCTAAACATTAGCCCCCAGTGTCAAGTATATTGCTTACAATCTGTTGGAGACTTGCACTATATTTGTTAATTCAACCATCTAACAACATGCTATACTGGCGACTTACCCTTCTTGTACCCTTTGTTTGTCACATGAAGCTTTAAATAATGTCGAGTCTGAACTGACCGGCTTGAAGAGTAATCTGGCCTCCAAACAAGCTGCCAGGAGTGCATCAGAAGAGAAGTGTCGGCTTGTAGCCTAAGAGCCTGTAAAAGCTAAAGATGATTCTGCCGCCTTCAAGAAAGCTGTTGAGACGGAAAAAAACTGCCCTAGCTCAGTGTGTAGATAACGCTGACCAGCGGCTCATGGAAGTATCCGATGAACTGCACGCCCTGAAGCGCCATATTGCAAAGATGTCTGCTGCTATCTTTGGTAAGTCCTTTAGCCAATAGCCTTGTGTGAAGACTTATACAGGTGGCTTGTAACAAAAAATCCGTCTTATACAGGTCCAAGGAGCCGTCAACTCGCTGCTGATAGCCTGTTGTCTCTGAAAGCCATCTATACTCTCTCAGAATAGTTGTACTCTAGAACAGTCTAAACCATCAAAGCGATGCTTAACAAAGAGAGTATTCCCCAGTCCATGAAGGGAGTTATAGAAATGTTGTCCACTCTGCCCAAGCATATCCAGGAGCTCAAGAAATCATCCGCCAGAAAGGGAGCCATTGCAGCCATAAGCCAGGCTTTAGCCTTCGCCCTAGAGCTAACTCCCGAGGAGATGATGGACGGGTTTCCATCAAAGAAGGACGACGGCTCAGAGTTCACAGAAGCTGACTACGCTAGTTGCATGAAGGCCTCTAGAGTCCTTACATTGGTACTAGCGGAAGAAGTGAACCTGTCCACATATCAGGCGGCTTACAATGCCAAAAACAAGCGAGTGTGTGGCCCAACCTTCGAGGCCACAGACTTAATTCCTGCATGCCGTAAGCACTTCTTTGCTCCTAAGCTTGACCCGTCTCCCCTCTTTGAAGAGGCAACCTTTGAAGCTTTAACCAACTACAACTGGAACATGGACAATCTACACATCGAGGAGGTCGAAGACCTGACGTAGGGTGACCCGCCGTCCAGCTAAGCCCTTTGATAACACTGTGGGTAATCCGGCTCTCGAGACCCGCCGAAATTTGGAGGCGTGTAAAAAACTTTAAGTCCTTGCTTTGAGCTCTGTGGAGAGCATTGTAATAGGCTTTTAGTAAAAACTTTGCCTTGCCTGAACTGTACCATCGTGCACTGCTTTAACATATTGTAGTGCTCCAAATTATACCAGATGTCGTGGCGGCTCTTCTTGAGACAACCAACCTATGGAAATAGAATATGTTCCACACTGTTTAGTAGGGCGGCTTAAAAACCGCACAACCCGGGGATGTCATATCTTTCCGGATTTGTTTATTGAATTTTTTTAACTCATGTGCCGGTTCTTCTGGGTGGACTCGCTAATTAAAACTCCTAATCAGTACAGGGTCTCTATCGAGATTGGCCGTCAATTTCTTAGAATGGCTCAGGGTCTCTAAGAGAGATTAACTGATAGGAAGTGTAGCGTCCCAGAGAGAGACTTAGCAGGGCCTGAGTACCCTGGTAGCTCAAAAACTGCCTCTCACATGACATAAATCCGTTGTTTAAACCTTAAATAGTTCAGGGTCTTCAAAAGATTGACTGTCTAAGAGTAAGAATAGGCCACATAGCGGAGCATCGGTGGTAGATGAGAGAGTTTATCCTCGCTTTCCGTAAGCTAGCCCTCACGGGACAAGAACCCCCGGTTTAACCTTAACCAGTACAGGGTCTCTAACGAGATTGGTCGTCAATTTCTTTGAACCGGCTCAGGGTCTCTAAGCGAGATTAACTGGTAAGAGTTCGACGGGTCACCTGGTGGAGTGGCAAGTTGCAAACGGGCAGGTTTAACTCTAGCGGCTTAAGAGCCGATCAAGAGGGTATGTAAGCTAAACCTAGTGGGTTGGAAGCCCCCAAATGACCTTTTGTTGAGGAAATCAACTGTTTGGCTTGAGAGCTGATCAATAGGGTGTGATAAGCTAAACCCGGCGGGTTGGAAGCCCCCTAGACGACCTTTGCTGACAAAATCAATTGTTTGGCTTGAGAGCCGATCGATAGGCTGTGATAAGCTAAACCCAACGGGTTGGAAGCCCCTAGAAGACCTTTTTTGCACAATTGATATATGTGAAACGGCAGAGGGCCCGGCTTGTAGGGATGCCAACTTTATTCATATATATATATATATATATATGTATATGATATGTACAATGATGGTGTACAATGTCGAGTCTCAACGACTCAGGTGTAGTAAGGCCGCAGATGAGCTATGTTCCACGACCGGCGGGTCTACAGCCCAGAAGTACTTGAGTCCTCCCGGACGTTAATGAGGTAATATGACCCATTGTTGAGATTTTTGCTGACCATGAACGGGCCTTCCCAAAGAGGGGACAGCTTGTGTGCATCCGTGTGCTCTTGAATCAACCGCAACACTAAGTCGCCTTCTTGAAACGTCCGGGTCTTAACTCTACGACTATGGTAGCGACGCAGGTCTTGCTGATAGATCGCCGATCGAGCCGCCGCGAGATCACGGTCTTCCTCCAAGGCATCCAACGCGTCTTGACGTGTTGTTTCATTATCTTCCTCAATGTAAGCCGCCACTCGTGGCGAGTCATGATGGATATCGCTTGGTAATACGGCTTCTGCGCCATAAACCATGAAGAAAGTTGTATAACATGATGATCTATTGGGAGTGGTTCTAATGCTCCATAAGACGGACGGAAACTCCTCCACCCAACAACCTGGTGTGCGCTGCAAAGGAACCATAAGCGAGGGTTTGATACCTCTAAAGATTTTCTGGTTAGCATGTTTTGCCTGACCATTTGATTCTGGATGAGCCACCACAGAAACATCAAGTCGGATGTGCTCACTTTCACAGAATGCTTGCATAGCCCCCTTGGATAAGTTTGTTCCATTATTTGTGATGATACTGTGAGGATAACCAAAGCGCTAGATCAACTTCTTAAGAAATTGAACCGTCGTAACTGAGTCACACTTGCTGACCGGCTTAGCTTCTACCCACTTGGTAAATTTGTCCACCATCACCAAAAGGTGGGTCTTCTCATCCTTGGATCTCTTGAAAGGCTCGACCATATCAAGCCCCTAGACTGCAAATGGCCAAGTAACTAGAATCATGCGCAACTCTTGAGCCGAGACGTGAGTACACCAGCCAAACTTCTGACATCCATCGCACTTGCGAACCAAATCCTCTTCATATTTATGAGCCATCAGCCAGAAGAAACCATGTCGAAAAGCATTGGACACCAGAGATTTTGAGCCGGCATGATGACCACAATTGCCAGCATGAATTTCATTCAAGATTTCCTTGCCCTCTTTAGGTGAAACACAACATTGGAAGACGCCACTAATGCTACACTTATGTAACTCACCATTGATTATGGTCATAGACTTAGATCGCCTGGTGATCTACCTAGCCAGATTTTCATCATCAGGTAATTCGCCGTGAGTCAAGTACGCCAAGTAAGGCACGGTATAGTCAGGAATAGAATGTAGAGCCGCCACCAGTTGCCCCTTTGGGTCAGGTACGGTCAAGTCTTCCTCTAAAGGTAACTTGACTGGCGGGTGATGCAACACATCTAAGAAAATGTTAGGCAATATCGGCTTAAGCTGAGAACCCAGCCTTAACAGGGCGTCAGTCGCCTCGTTCTTGCAACGATCAATATGATCCACCTGATAACCCTTGAAATGACCAGCGATGACATCCACCGCCTGACGATAAGCCGCCATCCACGGGTCCTTGAAATCCCAAGTGCCTGAAACTTGTTGAGCCATGAGGTCTGAGTCGCCGAGACACCTAACCCGGCTCAGGTTCATCTCCTTAGCCACCCCGGAGGCCATGAAGCAAAGCTTCGTACTCAGCTGCATTATTAGTACAAGGAAACAGCAACCTTAACACATAACATAATTTGTCACCTTTGGGGGAGGTTAAGACAACCCCTACCCCTGATCCTTCCGGCTGCCTGGATCCATCAAAGTAGACTATCCAATATGTGTTATCTGACTTTTCCTTGGGCGCCTGACACTCCGTCCAGTCGTTTATGAAATCCACCAGGGCTTGAGACTTGACCGCCGTTCGAGGCACATACTTCAGATTAAGAGGACCAAGCTCCAATGCCCACTTAGCAATCTTGTCGGTGGCCTATCTATTTTAAATTATGTCTCCCAATGGGGCAGAGCTAACCACTATGATCTGGTGCCCCAGGAAGTAATGCTTCACTTTATGATTGGCCATGAACACCCCATATACTAGCTTCTGCCAATGCGGATACCTCTGCTTGGACTCTGTCAGGACTTCACTGATGTAATAAACCGGCCTTTGAACCGGATATTCCTTCCCTGACTCCTTACGCTCAACAATGATCGTGGCGCTGACTGCCCTGTTATTAGCCGCCACGTATAAGAGCAAAAGCTCCTTCTCAGCCGGAGCTGCTAAAACTGGCGGCTCTGTGAGCTGCCTCTTGAGGGCCTCAAATGCTTCACCCGCCGCCGCACTCCAGAAAAAGTTGCCTGTCTTCTTCATCATCTGGTACAAGGGGATAGCCTTCTCACCAAGGCGGCTTATAAACCGGCTTAAAGCCGCGATCCATCCCGCCAGGCACTGAACATCATTGATGCATGCCGGCTCAGACAGGGAAGTGATAGCCTTGATCTTATCCGGATTAGCCTCAATGCCACGCTAAAAGACTAGGAATCCCAAGAGTTTTCCTACAGGAACACTGAAAACACACTTAGCCGGGTTAAGCATCATCTTGTAGACTCGTAAGTTGTCAAAAGTCTCCTTCAGGTCATCAAGCAAAGTCTCCTTCTTCCTAGATTTAATCACAATGTCATCCACGTATGCATGAACATTGCGTTCAATTTGGTTGTGAAGACAGTTCTGCACACAACGTTGGTAAGTCACCTGGGCACTCTTGAGCCCGAAAGGCATAGACACATAGCAGAAGGCACCAAAAGGCGTGATGAAAGTCGTCTTCTCTTGGTCCTTGACTGCCATCTTGATCTGATGATAGCCAGAATAAGCATCTAGGAAACATAAGCTCTCACAACCCGCCGTTGCATCGATGATCTGGTCGATATGGGGAAGAGAAAATGGGTCTGACGGACAGGCTTTATTAAGATCTATGTAATCCACACACATACGCCACGTGTTGTTCTTCTTAAGCACTAGCATCGGGTTAGCAAGCCACTCTGGGTGAAACACTTCAACGATGAAACCCACCGCCAGGAGCCGGGCCACTTCTTCCCCAATGGCCTTGCGCCTCTCCTCATTAAACTGTTGTAGAAACTATTTGACCGGCTTAAACTTAGGATCCACATTAAGGTGGTGCTCAGCGAACTCTCGGTACACCCAGCATGTTAGAGGGTTTCCATGCAAAGATGTCCCGATTCTCATGGATGAATTCGATGAGCGTGCTTTCCTATTTGGGATCCATATTAGCGCCAATAGTAAACTGCTGTGATGAGTCGCCTCGAGTAAAATCCACTAGCTTGGTGTCATCCGCCGAGAACTTGAGGGGCGGCTCAGATTCCATGGTGGGTTTTTTGAGCTGAGTCATGTCCCTCGGGTCAACATTTTCCTTATAGAACTTGAGCTCTACTTTCACGCAACTTGACTCTGCATAAGCTGCATCTCCTTCCTCACACTCAATAGCCATCTCTCGATCACCATGCACCGTAATCGTTCACTTTAGGCCCGACATCTTGAGCTGTAAGTACACATAACAAGGCCTAGCCATGAATTTGGCGTAAGCCGAACGTCCAAACAGAGCATGATACGGACTTTTGATCTTGACCACCTCAAAACACAAGCTCTCTACCATGTAGTTGTATTCGTCACCGAAGGTGACTTCCAAAGAAATTCTCCCCATCGGATAAGCTGACGTGCCAGGCACCACACCATGAAAAACTGTTGAGGAAGGCTTAAGATCCTTATCAAGCAACTTCATCCGGCGCAAAGTGTCATAGTACAAAATATTGATGCTGCTGCCACCATCCATAAGCACCTTTGTAAACACGTATCCTCTAGCTTGGGGGGGGCAACTACCAACGCCAGCCGTCCCGGGTCATCAACACGTGGCGGGTGATCCTCTCTACTCCAGGTTATGTCGTACTCCGACCACTTCAAGTACTATGGGAGAGCCGGTGTGACGGCATTGACCGCCCGCTTGCACAACTTCTCGTCCCGCCTATTAAGGCTAGTTGTGAAAACGGCATACTGACCCGAACTGAGTTGCTTCGGATTACTTTGATACCGCGACTAATTATTTTGCTCCTGCTTATTGCCATTGGTTTGCTGATGATGCCCTCCTTGGCTGCCCTGGCCCTGGTAGCCGGATCCTGAACCGCCAGACCCCAAGCCGGCACCTGACCCGCCTGGCCCTGAGCCACCTAGCGGGCCTCTGTCATTGTTGTTATGCTGCCACACACTGTAATCCCAAAACTTGTGCATAATGTGGCAATTTCTCCATGAGTGATTCGCCACCTTATCGGGACGGTTGTGCTCTGGGCAAGGTTTATTGAGCATCTCCTCCAAATTAAAAGGAGTTTTACCCTTACTAAAGGGTTGTCTGAAGTTCCCATTGCCTTTAGCACGATTGTTTCCGATGCTCGCGTTGGCCACTAATTCTGACCCGCCGTCCGGATTCTTCCTCTTGCCTTGGTTGCCATTGCGTGTCGGACTCTTGCCATTGTTACTCTACTTGCCCTGACCAGGCTTCTCCTCGTCAAAACCTTGATCCTTCGTATTGTCTGAGTTAGCGTACTTCGTGAGAGCTGCCATGAGCTCCCCCATGTCCTGACACGAGCGCTTGAGCCAGCCGAGCTTCTGCTTCAGAGGTGTAAAGTGGCAATTCTTCTCTAGAATCAAAACTGCTTGAGCCGCTCTAATCTTTTCAAACGAGTGGATGATGGTTGAGACCCGTTGGACCCAATGATGAGCCGACTCATTCTCCTGTTGCACGCAATGATCGAAATCCACAATCGTCATGGGCTGCTTGCAGGTTCCCTGGAAATTTCTGATGAACTTTGCCTTTAACTCGGCCCAGGAATTAATGGTGTTGGGTGGCAAGCCTTCAACCACGTACGAGCTGGCCCTTCCAGCATCATGATAAAATACTTGGCACACACTGCATCGCCAACGTCTAACATCACCATCGCCAGCTCATAGCTCTCAATCCATGCCTCCGGAAGCAGATCAGCAGTATAGTTTGGGACCTTGCGAGGGCCCTTGAAGTCATTCGGCGGACGTTCGTTCCGTAAAGCCGGCGCCAAGCACGGCACTCCCACAGCCCTGGTGGTTACTCCTGCTCCTACCGAGATAGAAGGTGCCGGCTCTTGATGAGCCGTCGCTGTCGCTAGAGCCACTTCCTCGCGTCGTGCCCTTGCCCAGTCCACCAGAGCCTGAGCATCCAGAACCGCCTGATCGTCTCGTGGCGGGTTCCGGTGTCGGTCACTGCTAGAAACCGCCGGCAACTCATAACGTCGGCTCAAGCTGCGGCTGGGGTTGGGGGTTGAGTGCACACGACTCCGGCTATAGGTGTATTTCTCCTGTTGGGCCATAGCCGTCTGTAGGTATCCAATAGTGCTCCTCACCTCTTCTGCGAAGGGTGCCTAATCCGGGATAGGAATCATACCGAGCTGGGTTGCCGCCACCACCATGTTCTCCGCTGGGTTTGAATAGTGACCCACTGGCATTGGAAAAGCCATTGGTGAGGGCTGGTCCCATCGGGGCAGGTTAGGGAGCTGTTGTCGATCCGCCGGCCGACTCTCTGGTGCTTTCGCGGTTCGTCCCGCCCCTGGCATGTTAAAGAGATTCTTGGCCTCGAACTGTTCTAGCAAGTGGGACTGATGTCTCATCCGCTGAACCGCTATCGCGGATTGCTACTCTAGTTCAAGGCGTAAATCGTTTGCCTTAAGGCATTCTGCCTCTGCGTCCATCTGGGCCTTCAGCACATTGATCCCTTGCTGAACTTCAGTCATCTAGTCCTTTATCATCGCAATCTCTGCGTTCCGGGTGGCTTGATTCTCTGGTGTGACCTCAGTTGCCATCGGGGCTGCGAGCTCATTCATCAGATCTAGGAGAACCTGAGCCGGCTGCAGGTCAGCCCCTGACCCGGCTGCCCCAGCGGTTGTACTGCTCGTGCCCGGTGCTGAACCCGCCATGAAGACGGCCGCATGCATCGGCGGCCCATAGTCCTTCGACTCATGACACTTCGACCCAGGGTAAAGCTTGTCGTAGCCCCGAGCCTGCCATTGTGAAGCGGGTAGATTGATTTCGTCTCTCCGCTCAAAGATTCATCCTCCGAACAGACGAGAGTCTCCTGTGACATGGACCCCTCTAGATCTGTGCCTTGAGTAAAACCGACAAAGACATGCTTCCTGCCTGGGTTAACACGGGCGGGTTGCACTCGCTGAGCGGGTTGCGTGCGCCGAGCCGGCTCGACGATGTTGGTGCAGACGTCTGGCCCGGGTGTAGATCAGCCGACCTTGCCGATGAAAACGTGGATCCTACCGAAGGGCACTCAAAATCCATACTCGATAGAATCGGCCTCGGGGCCCCAGCCAGCGTCATCGATGTAGAGCCGCCCGCGGCGAATCTTCGTCATCCTGCCAACAACGTATCCCTCGATCCCTGGAAGAGAGCCCTTTGAGAACTCAACACCACCGAGTGCTAGCCCCACGGTGGGTGCCAACTGTCGTGGTTTTATCACGGCAAATGTTCGAGGACTTATGTTCGAGGCCAACGCTAAGGTGATGGACTCAAAGGGGTTGGTTGGGACGAAGGACACGAGTTTACCCAGGTTCAGCCCCTCGAGATGATGTAAAAGCCTATGTCCTGCTTGTGTTGTACCGATTGGAGTATCGATTACAAGGGAGCGGATTCGCTTGACCTAGTTCTCGATTGATTGGTTTCTGTCTAAGTCGCCCCGGGTCTCGCCCTTATATAGGAAGCCAAGACCACGGGTTACAAGTCTCATACCGACTTTTACAATGTATCCGACTCTATCTCTATGTCGCCTTGCCTTCCTAGGCAAGCCGTCTCTAGTCAGCTTAATCGCCCGGGTCTTCATGCCTTCTTGGTCTAGGCCTCGCCTAGGCCCATCTTGGTAAACTGCCATATGTCTAAGCTTACATCTCCAGGCCCATCGGTCTTGGTCTGATAAATGAGCCGCCAAGTATAACCTGGCCCCACCTGAGCGGGTCTCACCACGGGGTTATATCCACAACAAACCTCATCAACAACTCCACCATCATCACCTCTGAAGCAAGACAACTAAATACATGGGTATGGGCACTCCCCTTGGCTTGTGCCAAGCTTGGGGGAGGTGCCTCGGTATCATATCACCATCACATCTTTGTTTTTTATTTTTATTTTTATTTTTGTTTTAAGTTTCATCATCTTTTCTTAGTTCAATCCTTTCGGTTATATCTTGATCTAGTAGAATAAAGTTTTCGTGTGATCCAGTTTTGAGTCTTTTCTTTATGATTCCTCCTATCTGTCACCACCCTAGAATTTGCTTGAAATTGTTTGCAACAACATCAGCATGTGCATCATGTCATCATGTCTAAATTCAAATTAATTTGAAATGGGGGTGATCAAACCCTAGCACAGATAAAAAAATTCAAATAGGTTAAACTATTAAGAAATTTGAGTGAATCCAAAATCTTCTTCAAAAATGTTCCCCCTCTTTGATAAATGTTGGCAACAACATATCAGGGGTGAATTATATTTTGACAACTATTTTAATAAATTAACTAAATTAGGAAAGTTTCTAAAATCACTAACAAAGCATTGTAAATATTTTAGTTGCTTCAATTTTTTTGAAACTTTTTGTAGAGCGTGCAAATATTCCAAATATATTCCACAAATATTTTCAGGAATTTTGGCTTTATAGTTTTGCCAAACAAAATTAAATAAAAAAGCAGGAAATAGAAAAACGGAAACTAAATAAAAGAAGAGAGAGATCACGAGAGGCCCGGCAACAGGCTGGCCCAACTAGCCCATCTGCCAGTCATCGTCTACCTCTTCCAGTAGGCAGAGGAGATGAGGCCACGGTGATGGAGGCCAGGGCGCCATGCCTTCTACCTGCCTAGCCTCCTCCTCGTCACGCTGGCAAGGGGATAGACCCCATGCGCCGTCCCCATCGCTCTCTCCTCCTTTCCCCCGCTGTTCTCCCCCCCCCCCCCCCTCTCTGCTGCACCATGGCCGAGGAACCGAAGCTCCTCGCCGCCGATTCGTCACGTCTTCAGCCTCCCCGAGCCCATCGACCAGTTCCTACCCTCCCCCCTTGTTAGCTCCTCTTTCTCCTCCCCGTGAGTCCCCTCTCCCTAGCGCGCCCTAGCTAGCTCCCCACGGACCGGACCTCCGGCCGCCGCTAGCCATGTCGCCGCCGTTGCTGCAAGCCGCCCCAGCCGCTCTAGTTAGCTCAAATGGGTGTGGGTCGGTGCTATCTCCGTTTAGATGGCCTCGGCCGCCCATTTAGTCACCGGACGGCGAAATCCAACGACCCCCGCCGTGTCTGCTATCGTCGGTGTTGAGCCGTCGGTGGCTTTGACCCGGCCAACCAAGGGTTGACCCCTGGGTCACAGACAGGTGGGCCCAGCATCTCTTTAATTTTGGTTAAGATTAAATATTAACTAATTTGATTAATTAAACTAATTAGACACTAACATATGGGCCTGACCACTTAGCATGAGTAGCAACTGCTTGAGCCTTGTTGTGCTTACTCATCCATGCTTGCTTGCTTACGGTGCCTCCTATGCTTAGAGTCGTGTCGTGTCGGGTCTGATCCATCTGGGCGATGAATCGGAATGGCAGTGTTCATGTCGTACGGTGTGAGAGCTAAGTGTGTGAACACGATTAGGTAAAGCTAGCGATGAGAGGTCATGTAGGAGTACATGGCGGGTTGTCTCATTGGGACTGTCCTTAAGAACTGAGCTTTGTGTATGTTATCCAGGACAACATACTACCACACATTGGGTTTCGGTAACTCGACCCCTCTCGGCTTATTAATCGCCTAGACCTCTGTCCACGAGTTGCAACTAGTTTCTGGTGTTTGTAGGAAAAGTGTTGGCGTCCACGCATAGCGCTGCCCGACGGGGTGGACTATGATGCGGTATAGCACAGTGGCACGGTGTACAAAGTGGCACCCGAACGGCGGGCTTGGGAACCCTGCGCACATCATTTGAGGTAGTAGCGGAAACTTCGGCCAGACTTCCGTGCGGGTTCAGTCTCAAATAGGCGATAAACCTGGACTAGGGTCTTGTGTGGTTGACGATCATGGCCGACGCCCATGCCAATGATTCCGCTTGAAGGTTGCCGAGATGCATGACGTGCATATGGTGATAAGTGGCGAGAGCGTGTGTGAAGAAGTATACCCCTACAGGGTTATGAATCTATTCGAATAGTCGCGTCCTCGGATATGGACTACTTGGAGAACTTATGTGGTTCATAGAAAACTTGAAGTGGATACTCTAAAATACGCAAGATAAGCGTGAGTGCTATGGATGGCCTTCTCGTAGGGAGACGGCAGTGGATCCATAGTGGTATATTAATTGGATAATATGTGGACTCATGTGCACTATCCCACCTCAAAGATACTACTTGTAGTCATAGTATGGTTAGCCAAGAGTCAAAGATGGCTTGCTGCAATAAACTCCACAACGCCCTTCATTGATACTGATGCATATGTAGTTAGTTCTGATGTAAGTCTTGCTGAGTACCCTTGTACTCACATTTGCTTAATTGATGTTTTTGCAGAGGAGGCATCAGTCTCATTAGTGGTACTTATGACGTGAAGTTCGATGTTGACTGGATTAGCTTGGGAATCCCAGACAAAGGTCTGGTTCCTTTGGTAGGGTTGTTGTAGCTTTTCAGGCTCATCTAGCCACTTTTGTAGATGTCTATACCCAGACATGATTAACTTCCACTTGTTGTTTGAATGCTCTGAATGTTGGGTCTTGTGACCTCAGCTTGTAACATCTTATTGTGTTGGCTCTTCCGAGCCTTCTAAATAAATGGTGCAATGTTGTATGGTTATGTTGTGATGCCATAGTTGTATCTATGCATATCGCGCATGTCGTGCGTACGTGTGACGTGCAATGGTATGTATGGGATTCGACACCTAGTTGTGCGCCTTTAGTAGTACTCTTTATGGGTAAATGTCTCTTTGTGCTTCCATCGAGCCTTGGAAGCTTGGTACTACTCTAGACACATTGATTGACCGGCATGTATCCTTCTTTGTTGTTGTATCTATCCCTTCGGGGAAATGTCTTGCAGTGTAATGGAGTCCATGTAGTCTGCTAGGACTCATCTACATGCAGTGATGACATTTATGTCCCACGGCATAATGGAGTCCTTGTAGCTTGCTATGACTTGTCTACACACTCTAGAGATTGACACCTGCATTGCTAGGTTACGTATGCCTGTCCCTATACGAATTCGCCACTTGGGTTCTACAACTAGTCATGTCATCCCGGTTCTTTGACATTTGAATGCTAGCGACACATTCACATACGTGAGTCAAAAGATGCAAATGGTCCCGGCCCAGGTAAGGTGGCAGCCGTGGAGATAACCGTGCGTGAGACCGCAAAGTTATGTGATGTGTTACAGGCTAGATTCTTATGGCTTAGGATCGGGGTCCCGACAGCTTTGGTATGAGAGCTTGACTTCCTGTAGGATTACCAAGCCCAACTGTTCGATGTTGAGTCTAGAACTGCTTTAGTTATATAAGGTAATTGATTGTGGAAGGGAACGTAAGGCTCTTTTTACTCCTTTCCTTGTGTCATTCTGATTCTGAGTCACTCTCTTCTTTTCTATGGGGATTAAGAACTAGGGATTCTCATCTATCTATTAGGATGACGAGTTACTATGTTGGAGACCTATAGGAAAGTTGCTGTCTTCCTGGATCGATATCTCCATAAAAATTCATTGTTATGTTGTCAGTTGTCTTGCAGGTTGGCCATATTTCATGCCCATACAGCCATTATGCTGTCCGAGTTATCCAAGGTTTCTAAATTATCTGATGCAATTGCACAACTCTTTTGTCTTGAGTCAATGTCTTTCAGGCCAGACAAAGAACACTAATTGTTGAGTTGAGGTACTCTATTACCTCGACGAATTTGATGAAGGTGTTGGAAATATTCCCTAGAGGCAATAATAAATTAGTTATTATCATATTTCCTTGTTCATGATAATCTTTTATTATCCATGCTATAATTGTATTGATCGGAGACTTAGATGCATGTGTGGATACATAGACAAACCATGTCCCTAGTATGCCTCTAATAGACTAGCTAGTTGAGAAAAAGATGGTTAAGGTTTCCTAGCCATGGACATGAGATGTCATTTGATAACGGGATCACATCATTAGGAGAATGATGTGATGGACAAGATCCAAACTGCAAACGTAGCATATGATCGTGTGAGTTTATTGCTACTATTTTCGGCATGTCAAGTATATGTTCCTATGACCATGAGATCATGCAACTCACGGACATCGGAGGAGTGCCTTGTGTGTATCAAACGTCGCAACGTAACTGGGTGACTATAAAGGTGCTCTACAGGTATCTCTGGAGGTGTCTGTTGAGTTGGCATGGATCGAGACTGGGATTTGTTACTCCGTGTGACGGAGAGGTATCTTAGGGCCCACTCAGTAATGCAACATCACAACAAGCCTTGCAAGCAATGTGACTAATATGTTAACCACGGGATCTTGCATTACGGAACAAGTAAAGAGACTTTCCAGTAATGAGGTTGAACTAGGTATGGAGATACCGACGATCGAATCTCGGGCAAGTAACATACCGAAGAACAAAGGGAACGTTATACGGGATTGACTGAATCCTTGACATAGAGGTTCGACCGATGAAGATCTTCCTAGAATATGTAGGAACCAATGCGGATGTCCAGGTCCCGCCATTGGTTCTTGGCCGTAGAGGTGTCTCGGTCATGTCTACATAGTTCTCGAACCCGCAGGGTCTGCACACTTAAGGTTCGGTGACGTTTTGGTAGTGTAGAGTTATGTATGGTGGTGACCGAAGTTTGTTCGGAGTCCCAGATGAGATCACGGGCGTCACGAGGAGCTCCGAAATGGTCCGGAGGTAAAGATTCATATATAGGAAGTCCCTGTTTGGTCGCCGGAAAAGTTCCGGGCTCATCGATAGTGTACCGGGAGTGTCGGTAGTGTACCGGGAGACCATCGGGAGGGGTATTTCGACCCAAGAGGCTTTATGGGATGTAGGAGGATGAATACCAGCCCTTAGTGGGCTGGTGGAAGTCCTACACAAAGCCCATGAGGCTGGGAAGAAAATACCAAAAGGAAAAAGGTGGAAAAAGGCAAAAAAGGGCCAAATAAGGAAGGAGTCCTAATCCTACTAGGAGTGGAGGAGGAGGACTCCTCCCTCCTTGGTTTGGCCGACCCAAGGGCTGCCTTTTTGGCAGCCAAGCCTCCTCCTCCTCTCCTCCTATATATACTAGAGGAGTTTAGGGTTTTGACACAAGATTTTCAGCCACGTGCCACCCGTTCCTCTAGTGCATAGCTTCTCCTCTAGATCGGATTTCTGTAGTGCTTAGGCGAAGCCCTGCTGGAATAGCTCCACCACCATCTCCGGAGCGCCGTCACACTGCCGGAGAACTCTTCCTCCCCTCCACTTCCTCTTGCTGGATCAAGACGGTGGAGATCGTCATCAAGCTGCACGTGTGCTGAACGCGGAGGTGTTGTCCGTTCGGTACTAGATCGGAAGGATCGTGATCAAGGCCATGAGACGATTCGTGATGAGTTCCCGAGACGTATCGTGATTGGATCGCGGGACGGATCGTGATGAGATCGCAGGACGCTCGGCAATTTGGATCGCGAAGATGTTCGACTACAACAACCGCGTTTCTTAACGCTTCCCGCTTAGCGATCTACAAGGGTACGTAGATCCACTCTCCCTCTCGTAGATGCTCATCACCATGGATAGGTTTGCGTCTCCGTAGGAAATTTTTTGTTTCCCATGCGACGTTCCCCAACAGTGGCATCATGAGCTAGGTTTATAGTTCGATGAGATCTCGAGTAGAACACAAAAGGTTTGTGGGCGTTGATGCTTAGATTGCTTCCTCCCTTGGTCGTGTTTTGGTTCAGCGGTATTGTGGGATGAAGCGGCCCGGACCAACCTTACTCGTATGCTTACGAGAGACCGGTTCCCTCAACTGCTCTTGTTGCAACAAATGGCTAGAGGGTGTCAGTTTCTCCTACTTTAGTTGAATCGGATTCGACAAAGGCGGTCCTTGAGAAGGTTGAAAAGAAACTTATGTATCACCGTTGTGGTTTATGCGTAGGTGAGAATCATTCTTGCTAGATACCCGTAGCAGCCACGTAAAACTTGCAACAACAATTAGAGGACATCTAACTTGTTTTTGCAGGGTATGTTGTGATGTGATATGTCCAATTACATGATGAGATATATGTGATGTATGAGATGATCATGTGATGTATAGAATTTCATGACTTGCATGTCGATGAGTACGGCAACCGATAGGAGCCATAGGGTTGTCTTTAATTATTGTATGACCTGCGTGTCAATCATTAAGCGCTATGTAATGCTTTACTTTATCGCTACGGTAGCAATAGTAGTAGAAGCATGCAGGGCGTGAAAAACCCGATGGCGACACGTTGATGGAGATCAAGATGATGGACGTCATGGTGTCGTGCCGGTGATGATGGAGATCATGCCGATGTTTTGAAGATGGAGATCTTAAACACAAGTTCATGGCCATATCATGTCACTTATGAATTGCATGAGATGTTAATCCTTTTATGCACCTTGTTTAGCTTAGTACGACGGTAGCATTATAAGGTGATCCCTCACTTAAATTTCAAGATAAATTGTGTTCTCTCCGAGTGTGCACCGTTGCAAAATTTCGTCGTGTCGAGACACCACGTGATGATCGGGTGTGATAGACTCTACGTTCACATACAACGGGTGCAAGCCAAATTTGCACGTGCAGAACACTCGGGTTATCTTGACGAGCCTAGCATGTACAGACATGGCCTCGGAACACAAGAGACCTAAAGGTCGAACATGAGTCATATAGTAGATATGATCAACATGATGATGTTCACCATTGCAGCCACCTCAACTCACGTGATGATCGGACTTGAGTTGGTGAATTTGGATCATGTATCACACGAATGATCGGAGGGATGTCAATTTTAGTGGGAGTTCTTAAGTAATATGATTAATTGAACTTATTATCATGAACATAGTCAGTAGTGCCTTTGCAAATTATGTTGTAGATTACTAGCTCGCGCTGTAGCTCCCTTGAATTTTTATATGTTCCTAGAGAAATAGAGTTGAAAGATGATGGTAGCAATATTGCGGACTAGGTCCGTGATCTGAGGATTGTCCTCATTGCTGCACAGAATGCTTATGTCCTTAATGCACCGCTCGGTGCGCCACCCCCTCTAGCGTCATCTATAGATGTTGTGAACATCTGACACGCACGTTCCGATGACTACTTGATAGTTTAGTGCGTCATGCATTATAGCTTAGAATTGAGGCTCCGAAACATTTTGAACGTCACGGAACATATGAGATGTTCTAGGAGCTGAGATTGTGATCTTAGGCTCGTGCCCGTGTTGCGAGATATGAGATCTCCAACAAGATTCTTTGCCTGTAAGATGAAGGAGAATATCTCAATCATTGAGCATGTACTCAGATTGTCTGGGTACTAAAATCGCTTGAATCGAGTGGGAGTTGATCTTCCAGATAAGATAGTGATTGACATAGTTCTCCAAGTCACTATCACTAAGCTACTAGAACTTGGTGATGAACTATAAAATGCCAGGGATATAAATAATGATCCCTGAGCTGTTCGCGATGTTTGACACCGCGAAGGTAGAAATCAAGAAGGAGCATCAAGTGTTGATGGTTAGTACAACCACTAGTTTCGAGAAGGGCAAGAGCAAGGAGGGAAACTTCATGGATAGCAAGTCAGTTGCTGCTCCAGTGAAGCAACCCAAAGTTGAACCCAAACCCGAGACTAAGTGCTTCTATTATGAGGAGAGCGGTCGCTGAAGCAGAACAACCCTAGATACTTGGTAGATAAGAAGGCTCGCAACGTCGACAGAAGTATATTTGATATATGTGTTATTGATGTGTACCTTGCTAATACTCCTAGTAGCACCTGGGTATTGGATACCGGTTCGGTTGCTAAATGTTAGTAACTCGAAGTAAAAGCTACGGAATAAATGGTGACTAGCTAAGTGAGAGGTGACGATGCGTGTTGGAAATGTTTCCAAGGTTGATGTGATCAACATCACACGCTCTCTATACCTTTGGGATTAGTGATGAACCTAAATAAATGTTATTTGGTGTTTTGCGTTGAGCATAAACGTGATTAGATCATGTTTATTGCAACATGGTTATTCATTTAAGTTAAATAATAATGGTTATACTGTTTACATGAATAATACCTTCAATGGTCATGCACCCAGTGAGAATGGTTTGTTGAATCTTGATCGTAGTAATACACATGTTCATAACATTGATGCCAAAACATACAAAGTTAATAATGATAGTACCACATACTTGTGGCACTGCCACTAAATGTCATATTGGTACAAAGCGCATGAAGAAACTCCATACTGATGGATCTTTGGACTCATTCGATTTCGAATCGGTTGAGACATGCGAACCATGCCTCTTGGGCAAGATGACTAAGGACCCCGTTTTCCGGATTGATGGAGCGGGCAAGTGGTTCATTGGAAATGATACATGTTGATGTATGCAATCCAATGAGTCTTGTAGCAAGCGGTGGATATCGTTATTTCCTTACCTTCACTGATGATTTGAGTAGATATAGTGTATATTTACTTAATGAAACACAAGTCTGAATTGTTCGAAAGGTTCAAGCAAATTCAGAGTGAAGTTTAAGATCATCGTGACAAGAAGATAAAAATGTTTGTGATATGATCGTGGAGGTGAATATCTGAGTTACGAGTTTGGCATACAACTTAAGACAATGTGAAAGTTGTTTCACAACTCACTCCACCTGGAACACCATAGTGTGATGGTGTGTCCGAACATCATAGTCATGCTCTATTGGATATGGTGCATGCTATGATGTATCTTATCGTTTTACTATAATTTTAGGGGTTATGCATTAGATACAACTACATCCACTTTAAATAGGGCACCATCTAAATCCGTTGAGATGACACCGTGTGAATTATGGTTTGATAGAAACCTAAGCTATCATTTCTTAATGTTTGGGGCTGTGACGCTTGTGTGGAAAATGTATTCACCTAATAAGCTCGAACCCAAAGCGGATAAATGCATCTTCATAGAATACCCTCAGAACTGTTGGGTATACCTTCTATCTCAGATCCAAGTGCAAAGTGTTTGTTGCTAAAAATGGGTCATTTCTTGAGAAAAAGTTTCTCTCGAAAGAATTGAGTGGGAGGAAGATAGAACTTGATGAGGTTATTGAACCTTTGTTCAACAAGATAGTAGCACAGCGCAAGAAGATGTTTCTGTGAAGCCTACGTTATTTGAAGAGGAAGTTAATGATGATGATCATGAAACTTCGGATCAAGTTACTATCGAACCTCGTAGGTCGACAAGGATGTGTACTGCTCTTGAGTGGTACGACAACCCTGTCTTGGAGGTCATGTTGTTGGACAACGATGAACCTACGAGCTATGGAGAAGCGATGATGGGCCCGGATTCCGACAAATGGTTAGAGGCCATTAAATCCGAGAAAGGATCCATGTATGAAAACCAAGTATAGACTTTGGTAGACTTGCTCGTTGGACGGCGGGTCGTTGAGTACAAATGGACCTTTAAGGTGAAGACAGACGCTGCTGGTAAATGTCACTATTTATAAAGCTCGACTTGTCGCAAAGAAGTTTCCGGCAAGTTCAAAGAGTTGACTGCGATGAGACTTTCTCACTCATAGCGATGCTAAAGTCTGTTGGAATTATGTTAGCAGTTGCTGCATTTTTCAATTATGAAATCTGGCAGATGGATGTCAAAAACATCGTTTCCTTAACGGTTTACTTGAGGGAAGGTTGTATGTGATACAACCAGAAGGTTTTGTCAGTCCTAAGGATGCTAAAAGGTGTGCAAGCTTCAGTGATCCTTCTATGGACTGAAGCAAGCATCTCGCAGTTGGAATATACACTTTGATGAGGTGATCAAAGTTTTGTAGTTTATACAAAGTTTATGAGAAACTTGTATTTACAATAAAGTGAGTGGGAGCACTATAGAATTTCTGATAAAGTATATGTGGGTGACATATTGTTGATCGGAAATAATGTAGAAATTCTAGAAAGCATAAATGGTTGTTTGGAAAGTGATTTTCAAAGGAAGACCTGGATAAAGCTACCTAATTGTTGAGCATCGAGATCTATAGAGATAGATCAATATGCTTCATGAGACTTTCAATGAGTACATACCTTGACAAGATTTTGAAAGAGTTCAAAATGGATCAGCCAGAGAAATAGTTCTAGCCTAATTTGTAAGGTGTGAAGTTGAGTGAGACTCAAAGCTCGACAATGGCAAAAGAAAGAGAAAGGAAGAACGTCGTCCCCTATGCCTTAGCCATAGGCTCTCTATATTAGTTCATGCTGTGTACCGCACCTGTGTGTGCCTTGCCATTAGTCTGTCAAGGGGTACAAGAGTGACCTAGGAGTGGATCACTAGACAGCAGTCAAGATTATCCTTAGTAACTGAAAGACTAAGGAGAGGTTTCTCGATTATGGAGGTGATAAAGAGTTTTTCGTAAAGAGTTACGTCGATGCAAGCTTTAACACCAATCCGGATAACTCGTAGTAGCAATCTGGATACATATAGTGGAGCAGCCATTTGGAGTAGTACCAAGTGGAGTGTGGTAGCAGTGTTTACAGTTTGACATAGAGATTTGCAAAGTACACACGGATCTGAATGTCGCAGACCCGTTGACTATAAGACCTCTCTCACATGCAGAGCATGATCGAGCCCCGGAACTCATTGGGTATTAGATACAATGCGAATCACATACTGATGTGAACTAGATTATTGACTCTAATGCAAGTGGGAGACTGTTGGAAATATGCCCTAGAGGCAATAATAAATTAGTTATTATCATATTTCCTTGTTCATGATAATCGTTTATTATCCATGCTATAATTGTATTCATCGGAGACTTAGATGCATGTGTGGATACATAGACAAACCATGTCCCTAGTATGCCTCTAATAGACTAGCTCATTGATCAAGAGATGGTTAAGGTTTCCTAGCCATGGACATGAGATGTCATTTGATAACGAGATCACATCATTAGGATAATGATGTGATGGACAAGACCCAAACTGCAAACATAGCATATGATCGTGTGAGTTTATTGCTACTATTTTCTGCATGTCAAGTGTATGTTCCTATGACCATGAGATCATGCAACTCACGGACATCGGAGGAGTGCCTTGTGTGTATCAAACGTCGCAATGTAACTGGGTGACTATAAAGGTGCTCTATAGGTATCTCCGAAGGTGTCTGTTGAGTTGGCATGGATCGAGACTGGGATTTGTTACTCCGTGTGACGGAGAGGTATCTCAGGGCCCACTCGGTAATGCAACATCACAATGAGCCTTGCAAGCAATGTGACTAATATGTTAGCCACGAGATCTTGCATTACGGAACAAGTAAAGAGACTTGCCAGTAATGAGGTTGAACTAGGTATGGAGATACCGACGATCGAATCTCGGGCAAGTAACATACCGAAGAACAAAGGGAACATTATACGGGATTGACTGAATCCTTAACATAGAGGTTCGACCGATGAAGATCTTCATAGAATATGTAGGAACCAATGTGGATGTCCAGGTCCCTCCATTCGTTATTGTCCATAGAGGTGTCTCGGTCATGTCTACATAGTTCTCGAACCCGCAGGGTCTGCTCACATAAGGTTGGGTGACGTTTCGGTAGTGTAGAGTTATGTATGGTGGTGACCAAAGTTTGTTAGGAGTCCCGGATGAGATCCCGGACGTCACGAAGAGCTCCAGAATGGTCCAGAGGTAAAGATTCATATATAGGAAGTCCCTGTTTGGTCGCTGGAAAAGTTCCGGGCTCATCGGTAGTGTACCGGGAGTGCCGGTAGTGTACCGGGAGACCACCGGGAGGGGTATTTCGACCCAAGAGGCTTTATGGGCTGTAGGAGGATGAATACCAGCCCTTAGTGGGCTGGTGGAAGTCCTACACAAAGCCCATGAGGCTGGGAAGAAAATACCAAAAGGAAAAAGGTGGAAAAAGGCAAAAAAGGGCCAAATAAGGAAGGAGTCCTAATCCTACTAGGAGTGGAGGAGGAGGACTCCTCCCTCCTTGGTTTGGCCGACCCAAGGGCTGCCTTTTTGGCAACCAGGCCTCCTCCTCCTCTCCTCCTATATATACTAGAGGATTTTAGGGTTTTGACACAAGATTTTCAGCCACGTGCCACCTGTTCCTCTAGTGCATAGCTTCTCCTCTAGATCGGATTTCTGTAGTGCTTAGGCAAAGCCCTGCTGGAATAGCTCCACCACCATCTTCGGAGCGCCGTCACACTGCCGGAGAACTCTTCCTCCCCTCCACTTCCTCTTGCTGGATCAAGACGGTGGAGATCGTCATCAAGCTGCACGTGTGCTGAACGCGGAGGTGTTGTCCGTTTGGTACTAGATCGGAAGGATCGTGATCAAGGCCACGAGACGATTCGTGATGAGTTCGCGGGACGGACCATGATGAGTTCCCGAGACGGATCGTGATTGGATCGTGGGACGGATCGTGATGAGATCGCAGGACGCTCGGCAATTTGGATCGCGAAGATGTTCGACTACACCAACCGCGTTTCTTAACGCTTCTCGCTTAGCGATCTACAAGGGTACGTAGATCCACTCTCCCTCTCATAGATGCTCATCACCATGGATAGGTTTGCGTGTGCGTAGGAAAAATTTTGTTTCCCATGCGACGTTCCCCAACAGAAGGTGTTTAGGAAACCATGTTGTTTCAGTGAACCACCCAAATGTCTAGTTGTGTCTTTTGTTCCCAGTGTGATAATTCTGGCCATCATCATCGAAAGCATGCTGTGATGCTACTTACTCAATAGGTATTCCGTATCTGGGTTTTTGAACCCAAGGATCTTTTTGCTCATTCCCATTAATAGTATTTGCTCGTTCCTTTAGGATGCTTAGTAACCTTGTTATGGTTTTCAAGGTCTGTGGTATATCATTCTTCCAATACCATGATCCATTATGGCAGAAGTTCCTTGTGATCTTAATATCACAACAGGAGTGCTCGTGATGAGTCCTCCATTTCAGTTGTGAGTCTGCCAATTCTTTCATTTCTGCATGGATTATCTGGAAGAAACATGTTGAACTCCGTTTGATATATTCAATCCATGCATCTACAACTCAGGAAAAATCAGGTGCTCTTGAGTTGTCCTTCTTCAATTGTATTCTGACCTTTATCTATCAATGGATAGTCAAGAGTATGTCATGCATTGTGTTATCGATGTTGACTATTCTTATGGTTTGTCAAGCCATTCTATTTTAGAATGACTAGGAGAAGCAAACTCCCATACCTCATCCATTTCTCGGATTGGGTCAAAGCAGTTGTATTCCGCAGATCAAAATGCCAATCTAGCTTTTGCTCTGTTCTACCTTGAGGTATTACCCTCTTCATGTCAAGATTATCATGACAACTACACTCCCTCTTATGAAATCTTTATGTAGTGATACTTCTCGCCATCATCATTCATTCCTCGGTCCCTGTGTTGTCTGTAACCAGAACACCGACAAGTGAATCGTGATGTGCGTAATCAATACTCCTAGCAACTTTGTTGCTTGGTAGTTAATGGACAATAACTTCATTCTTGGTGTGTTGGTGTTTAAACCACTAGTCTAAAGATTGATCGTGCTACCTAGTCCATTTTCCATGGTGCACTTTTCGATCTGTGAGTTAGGATTGTGTAAATCTTTTGCTCTGTTGATCATATCGTCTCTACCTGGAAAGTGAGATTGTTCTCGAGCGTGATAACATATCGGTGGATCATGATTTTTTGAATATCTTCTCGGAAGTATTACCAAGGTTTTCCTTGACCGTTATGTTACGTTCGTGATCAAGATGGTTTTGCTATAAACCACGCTTCTCCAAGAATCGGTGTTAGATACCCTTGAGCTGGTTGGTTAAGCTAAACAACAACTTGGAGAGTTGGAAGATAAAAGCTTTGCCTAACTTAGTTCATCCAAAGGGATATCTTGTGTGTGTGTTGACTAAATGCGATATCTTCATCAATTGATCCATGTGATCAATTGTTGCATCTATCGTCTTATCCAATCTTTGATTTGAGTGTGGGCTATCATCAAATCAAAATAAGAACCAAAGATCCTCCTAATGTTGTTCTTACTCATGGATATATCCTCGAGCATACACCATTATATCCTTTGGTCTGACCAATGCTATCACCTTGTTTTCATAGTTGTGGAATTCCATCCATTTGGATACCTCGATGAATAGTTGTTGAGCTCATCGGCAACATTCTCGTCTATCCCATGACTCATGATGGACATTAAGCTGGTGTTGGAAACTTTGTAGGCTATATCTTCGTGTCGTGTACATGAAGTATATGCTTGCTGTAAGAAGTGACTTACTCTTAGTTCATGTGCATATGGTGCAAGTTGCCGCCATGAACTTAAGAAAGGTCGTTTTGTTTTCGTAGGAATCATCCCAAGTCATTCATGCACGTGCGAAGTATTCTATGATTTGATAGACTGATCATCTCCATTCCATATGTATTCCCTAGCACACCAAGCCACCAATTGACTTGTTTAAGGCAAAGAAGTTCCTTCTTAAGACCTATTCGTACGACTTAAGCAAGGACTTCATTACCCCAATGATGGTTCTTAATCCGAACTTGGTAGTGTTTTGTTGAATGGTCATGTGATCATGCTTGTCTTGGACATCATGTTCACTCGTGCCTTGCAATCCAACTCATATTTTGGAGCTGGCTTTCGTAGTTCATTTCCCGAGAATCTCGCAACATCATCTTTTCGATTTGTGTTGCAATCTTTCCACTTCAGACATGCTGAGTCTAGAATATCCCCGCACCAACCAGATCTGAATCTCGGGCAGATATAATGGTTGGGACGTTTCCCCAATAATTATAACAATGGTCTCTCTATAACCCGATAAAGGGATGTTGTGGCTAACATACCTATCCGGAAGACCTACTATTATATTATCTTGTTTCAGCAACTTGGCCACCTCCCCATGAGGACCTTGTATGACTTGCTCTAGAAGTTATTCCTCATGGACCCTTTGAGATCCCGAAGTCCAACCTTTTTACTTGATGTTCTAGATACCAAACGTTACCTATAATTGGGTTACGCTACTTCATCAAGGAGACCATTAGAAGCGGAGTGCTAAATGTATCTCAGTCGATCATCCAGATTTTGCTCCCTTTGTATAGCTAAGGTGAAATCTGAGAAAGTGTTGTCTTCCTTTGCATTTGCATCCTCCATTGTTATTCATCATGGTAGTATGAGGTGTTGCCAGAATCCTTGGCACGGATGTTGGTAAAAACCCTAATGAATATGGAAATGCTCAAGTTCTTGAGAGCACGCTGAGACACTGGGTTATACTCTCGGTATTAATTGGAATGTGCCTTCTGTTGCCGAGTTGTTTAATAACTCTAGTTTCCCTCCGATCTGAGTATGCCATTCTTTGAATTCCTTCCAACGATCACTTGTGAATTGCCTTAGATTGGTATGAAGAGTTTCAATGATCTATGTATCAAAAGTAATTCCTTTTGCCACTTAAGGGATAATCCTACGAGTCACCTCCCCTAAGGTGCCCCGTAATGGTATTATGGCAATTATCTCCTCGCTACTTTCAAACCTCGTCACCATCTGCTTTAGCATGGAATTGTTGCCTACCAATTGGACCTCCGTCATCTGCCTCATTCATTGTTCTCGACGTGTGTTTTGTGTTCCAGCTTTAGAGATGTTATTACGTCTCATTCCATGAGTTGGTTATGAGTCGCTCGATCTTCGTAAAGATCGATTCTTGTAGAGCTTCCTATCCTTGTTGTCTTTTCGCTGGATGAAGATCCCGAAGGCAAAGATGTCAAGACTAGCATGATGCAATGAAACAACAACTACGAGGATGGCACTTGGATCATGCAGATTGTGTTAGTTAGTGTCCCTTTGACTTCTTACCCTACCCCTGAATTTCAGGACGAGATTCTTGTTTAGTGGGGGTGAGTTGTCACAACCCTAGAATTTTCTTGAAATTGTTTGCAACAACATCAGCATGTGCATCATGTCATCATGTCTAAATTCAAATTAATTTGAAATGGGCGTGATCAAACCCTAGCACAGATAAAAAAATTCAAATAGGTTAAACTATTAAGATATTTGAGTGAATCCAAAATCTTCTTCAAAAATGTTCCCCCTCTTTGATAAATGTTGGCAACAACATATCAGGGTTGAATTATATTTTGACAACTATTTTGATAAATTAAATAAATTAGGAAAGTTTCTGAAATCACTAACAAAGCATTGTAAATATTTTAGTTGCTTCAATTTTTTTGAAACTTTTTGTAGAGCGTGCAAATATTCCAAATATATTCCACAAATATTTTCAGGAATTTTGGCTTTATAGTTTTGCCAAACAAAATTAAATAAAAAAGCAGGAAATAGAAAAACAGAAACTAAATAAAAGAAGAGAGAGATATCTCACCAGAGGCCCAGCAACAAGCTGGCCCAACTAGCCCATCTGCCAATCATCGTCTACCTCTGCCATTAGGTAGACGAGATGAGGCCATGGCGATGGAGGCCACGGCGCCATGCCTCCTGCCTGCCTGGCCTCCTCCTCCTCACGCTGGCGAGGGGATAGACCCCAAGTGCCGTCCCCATTGCTCTCTCCTCCTTTCCCCCGTTGTTCTCCCCCTCTCTTTATTGCGCCATGGCCGAGGCACCAAAGCTCCTCGCCGTCGATTCGTCGCGTCTGCAGCCTCCCCGAGCCCGTCGACCAGCTCCTGCCCCTCCCCCCCTTGTGAGCCCCTCTTGCTCCTCCTCGTGATTCCCCTCTCGCTAGCGCGCCCTAGCTAGCTCCCCACCGGACCCGACCTCCGGCCGCCACTAGCCATGTCGCCGCAGTCACTACAAGCCGCCCCAGCCACTCTAGTTAGCTCAAATGGGTGCGGGTCGGTGCTAGCTCCGTTTAGATGGCCTCGGCCACCCATTTGGTCACTGGACGCTGAAATCCGATGACCCCCACCATGTCTGCTATCGTCGACGTTGAGCCATCAGTGGCTTTGACCCGGCCAACCAGGGGTTGACCCCTGGGTCACAGACAGGTCGGCCCAGTCCCTGTTTAATTTTTGTTAAGATTAAATATTAACTAATTTGATTAATTAAACTAATTAGACACTGACATATGGGCCCGACCCTTTTAATTAAATAGTTAGATTAACTTAAAACTCTATTATCTAACTGTGTCATTGAAAGGTGGGGCCCAGCCACCAGGTTTGACCTGGGCTGACGCCTTTGACCTGTTGATGTCATAGTGATGTCATGATGACACAGTAAATATTTTAGGAATTCAAACAAATCAATAAATGACTTAATATTTTCAGAAAATGTTTTAAACTTCTAGAAATCATAGAAAATAATCTTTAAGTGAGATGAAAATAATTTATATATGAAAAATGATCAGAAAAATCCAATGAATTTGTTTATGCCATCATCATGCATGTTTAAGAAAGTTAACATCACCAAGTAGGATATTTCATGATATGAATAATTTAATAAATAGTGTTGGAGTTGGAATTTAGTATATATATTTCAATTCCACTTCACTTAATATGACTATCTATAGTACTAGGTCAATTCAGTACCTTAACATGCCATTTCATGCATCATGTTTGTTGCATCACATTGAATGTGTTCCTTCTTCCTAATTGTCGGTGCTTGTTCCTTCTCGGTAAACGATGGTTCCGACAATGTGAACGTTGACACTAATGAAGAGAAGTAATATCTTTAGGACTGTCAGGCAAGCAAACCCCCTTGAGCATACTGATATGAACCCACTCTCTTGCTCTTGCTCTCTTTTACTGCATTAGGACAACAACGATTCAACTGTTACATGTCATCGGTAGTTGAACCCATTCCTTTGCATGACCTGTCTTTGCCGCAGTAAATAGTTGAAACCACTTGGCATGAGTGGCAACTGCTTGAGCCTTGTTGTGCTTACTCATCCATGCTTGCTTACTTACGGTGCCTCCTATGCTTAGAGTTGTGTCGTGTCGGGTCTGATCCATCTAGGCGATGAATCGGAATGGCAGTGTTCATGTCCTACGGTGTGAGAGCTAAGTGTGTGAACACAATTTGGTAAAGGTAGCGATGAGAGGTCATGTAGGAGTACATGGCGGGTTGTCTCATTGGGACCGTCCTTAAGAACCGAGCTCTATGTATGTTATCCAAGACAAGATACTACCACACATTGGGTTCCGGTAACTCGACCCGTCTTGGCTTATTAATCGCCTAGACCTCTGTCCACGAGTTGCAACTAGTTCTGGTGTTTGCAAGAAAAGTGTTGGCGGCCGTGCATAGCACTGCCCGACGGGATGGACTATGACGTTGCATAGGCACATTGGCACGGTGTACCAAGTGGCACCCGAACGGTGGGCTTGGGAACCCTACGCACATCGTTTGAGGCCGTAGTGGAAACTTTGGCCGGACTACCATGCGGGTTCAGTCTCAAATAGGCGATAAACCTGGACTAGGGTCTTGTGTGGTTGACGGACGTGGCCGACGCCCACGCTAGTGCTTCCACTTGAAGGTTGCCGAGATGCATAACGTGCATATGGTGATAAGTGGCGAGAGCGCGTGTGAAGAAGTATACCCCTGCAGGGTTATGAATCTATTCGAATAGCCGCGTCCTCGGATATGGACTACTTGGAGAACTTATGTGGTTCATAGAAAACTTGAAGTGGATACTCTAAAATATGCAGGATAAGCGTGAGTGCTATGGATGGCCTTCTCGTAGGGAGACGGGAGTGGATCCATAGTGGTGTATTGATTGGAGAATATGTGGACTCGTGTGCACTATCCCACCTCAAAGATACTACATGTAGTCGTAGTATAGGTTGGCCAAGAGTCAAAGCTACAATAAACTCCACAACCCCCTTCATTGATACTGATGCATATGTAGTTAGTTCTGATGTAAGTCTTGTTGAGTACCCTTGTACTCACATTTGCTTAATTTATGTTTTTGTAGAGGAGACGTCAGTCTCATTAGTGGTACTTATGACGTGAAGTTCGATGTTGACCGGATTAGCTTCCCAGACAGAGGTCTGGTTCCTTTGGTAGGGTCGTTGTAGCTTTTCAGGCTCATGTAGCCACTTTTGTAGATGTATGTACCCAGACATGATTAACTTCCGCTTGTTGTTTGATTCCTATGAATGTTGGGTATTGTGACCTCTTCTTATAACATGTTATTGTGTTGGCTCTTTCGAGCCTTCTAAATAATGTTGTAATGTTGTATGGTTATCTTGTGATGCCATAGTTGTATCTATGCATGTCGGGCATGTCATGCGTACGTGTGACGTGCAATGGTATGTATGGGATTCGACACCTAGTTGTGTGCCTTTAGTAGTACTCTTTACGGGGAAATGTCTCTTTGTGCTTCCATCGAGCCTTGGTAGCTTTCTACTGCTCCAGACACATTGATTGACCGGGATGTATCCTTGTTTGCTGTTGTGTCTATCCCTTCGGGGAAATGTCTCGCGGTGTAATGGAGTCCATGTAGTCTGCTACGACTCGTCTATGTGCAGTGAGGACATTTATGTCCCACGGCATAATGGAGTCCTTGTAGCTTGTTATGACTCGTCTACACACGCTAGAGATCGACACCTGCATTGTTGGGTTACGTATGCCTGTCCCTGTACGGATGTGCCACTTGGGTTCTACAACTAGTCATGTCGGCCCAGGTTCTTTGACATTTGAATGCTAGCGACACATTCACATATGTGAGTCAAAAGACGCAAACGGTCCCGGCCCAGGTAAGGTGACAGCTGTGGAGATAACCATGCGTGAGACCGCAAAGTGATGTGATGTGTTACAGGCTGGATTCTTATGGCTTAGGATTGGGGTCCCAGCACTATGTAAGCAAGTCCGTGAGTTATATAATGAAAATTATTTTTGAGTTGAGGGCCTTGCTTGGTATGATCTTAATCTTGAGAAAGATGAAGTAGAAAGAAGTGTAGAAAAAAAGCAAAGAGTACATATTTCGCCTTTATCTTTTGGCAAGTTCCACATGTTGGGGAATGATCTAGGCACATATATCCACTCGGAAGTGGATGAGCATGAGTTATTACTGTTGACATCACCCTTGAGGTAAATAGTTGGGAGGTAACACTATAAGCCCCTATCTTTCTATGTGTCCGATTGAAACTTTGAACTCATAGGTACCTCATGAGTGTTTGCAATTGTGAAAGACTAAAAGATGATTGAGTATGTGGATTTGCTTTAGAAGCTCTTATATTGACTCTTTCCTATGTTATGATAAGTTGGAATTGCTTCAATGACCGAGATCATAGTTTATCAGTTCTCAATAGATTTCTCAATTCATACTTTACCATTGTGAATGAATTGTTACTTTAGCATAAGGAATTATATGTCAATATATATTGCTGTTCTAAAGATGATCATAATGCCCTCATGCCCATATTTTTTTTTATTGACACCTCTATCTCTAAACATGTGGGCATATTTATCGATTCCGGCTTTCACTTGAGGACAAGCGAGGTTTAAGCTTGGGGGAGTTGACACGTCCATTTTGCATCGTGATTTTATATTGATATTTATTGCATTATGGGCTATTATTACATGATGACCCACAAGTATAGGGGATCTATCGTAGTCCTTTTGATAAGTAAGAGTGTCAAACCCAATGAGGAGCAGAAGGAAATGACAAGCGGTTCTCAGTAAGATATTCTCTGCAAGCACTGAAATTATCAATAACAGATAGTTTTGTGATAAGATAATTCATAGCGGGTAGCAAGTAACAATTGTAAAAAAGGTGCAGCAAGGTGGCCCAATCCTTTTTATAGCAAAGGACAAGCCTGGACAAACTCTTATATAAAGCAAAGCACTCTCGAGGACACATGGGAATTTATGTCAAGTTAGTTTTCATCATGCTCACTTGATTCGCGTTTTCTACTTTGATAATTTGATATGTGGGTGGTTTTGGGGAATGTTGCATGGAAAACCAAAAAATTCCTACAATTCACCAAGATCAATCTGGGAGATGAGCATCCATGAGAGAAGAGATTGGATCTACGTACCCTTGTAGATCGCTAAGCGGAAGCGTTAAAGAACGCGGTTGATGTAGTCGAACGTCTTCACGATCCAATCACGATCCATCCCGCGATCTCATCACGACCGTCCCGCGATCCCATCGTGGTCCTTCTGATCTAGTGTCGAACGGACAGCACCTATGTGTTTAGCACATGTACAGCTCGATGACGATCTCCGGCTTCTTGATCCAGCAAGAGGGAGCGGAGAGGTAGACGAGTTCTCCAGCAGCGCGATGGCGTTGCGGCGATGGTGGTGGAGTAATTCCAGTAGGGCTTCGCCTATGCACCGCTGAAAACCGATCTAGAGGAGAAAACGATCTAGAGGAAGAAGAGGGCAGCACGTGGCAAATAGGGTTAGGGGCCGCCCTCAAAATACTCTATTATATATAGGAGGGAGGGGAGAGGAGGCAGCCCTAGCCACTCCTCCAAGGAGAGGTTCGGCCGAACCAGAGGGGAGGAGCCACCTCCCACAAGGGAGGTGGATTCCAAGTGGGACTCTTCCCTAACTTGGCTCCTACTCTTCCTCCTTCTTCCCTTGCGCATAGGCCCTTATGGGATGGCTTTCCCAGCCCACCAGGGGCTGGTGCGCCACCTCTAAGGCCTATGTGTCCCCTTGGGGCATGTGGGCCCCACTTGGTGGTCCCCGGAACCCATTCGTCACTCCCGATACAATGCCGGAAATGCCCAAAACTTTTCCGGAGTTCAAACACCACTTTCCTATATATCAATATTTACCTACGGACCATTTCGGAGCTCCTCGTGATGTCCGGGATATCATCCAGGACTCCGAACAACCTTCGTTCACCACCATACATAACTTTATACTACCGAAACATCACCAAACCTTAAGTGTGCAGACCCTGCGGGTTCGAGAACTATGTAGACATGACCGAGACACCTCTACGGTCAATAACCAATAGCGGAACCTGGATGCCCATATTGGCTCCTACATATTCTACAAAGATCTTTATCGGTTGAACCTCTATGTCAAGGATTCAGTTAATCCCGTATGTTGTTCCCTTCGTTCTTCTTACTTGCCCGAGATTCGATCGTCGGTATCTCTATACCTAGTTCAATATCATTACCGGCAAGTCTCTTTACTCATTCCGTAATACAAGATCCCATGGCTAACACTTAGTCACATTGCTTGCAAGGCTTGTTGTGATGTTGTATTACCGAGTGGGCCCTGAGATACCTCTGCGTCACACGGAGCAACAAATCCCAGTGTTGATCCATGCCAACCCAACAGACACCCTCGGAGATACCTGTAGAGCACCTTTATAGTCACCTAGTTACGTTGCGACATTTGATACACACAAGGTACTCCTCTGGTGTTAGTGAGTTGCATGATATCATGGTCATAGGAACAGATACTTGACATGTAGAAAACAGTAGAAATAAACTGACACGATCATATGCTACGTTTGTATTTTGGGTCTTGTACATCACATCATTCTCCTAATGATGTGATCTCGTTATCAAATGACATCTCCTGTCCATGACTAGGAAACCATAGCCATCTTTGATCAAAGAACTAGTCTATTAGAGGCATACTAGGGACATGGATTTGTCTATGTATCCACACATGCATCTGAGTCTCGCATCAATAGAATTATAGCATGGATAATAAACGATTATCATGAACAAGGAAATATGATAATAACCAATTTAGTATTGCCTCTAGGCCATATTTCCAACAGTCTCCCACTTGCACTAGAGTAAATAATCCAGTTCACATCACCATGTGATTCGCATTGTTATGAATCTAACACCCAATGAGTTCTGGGGCTCGATCATGCTTTGCATGTGAGAGAGGTCTTTTAGTCAATGGGTCTGCTTCAGATCTGTGTGTACTTTGCAAATCCATATGTCATACTATAGACACTGCTACCACACTCCACTTGGAGCTATTCCACATGGCTGATCCACTATACGTATCTGGATTGCTACTAAGAGTCATCCGGATTAGTGTTAAAGCTTGCATCAACGTAACTCTTTACGAGGAACTCTTTATCACCTCCATAATCAAGAAACATGTCCTTAGTCTTTTAGTTACTAAGGATAATCTTGACTGTTGTCCAGTGATCCACTCCTGGATCACTCTTGTACCCCTTGATGGACTCATGGCAAGGCACACACAGGTGCGGTACACAGCATGGCATACTATATAGAGCCTATGGCTAAAGCATAGGGGACGACCTTCGTCCTCTCTCTTTCTTCTGCCGTGGTCGAGCTTTGAGTCTTACTCAACTTCACACCTTACAAATCAGGAAATAACTCTTTTTATGACTGATCCATTTTGAACTCTTTCAAAATCTTGTCAAGGTATGTATTCATTGAAAGTCTCATCAAGCATCTTGATCCATCTCTATAGATCTTGATGCTCAACAATTAGGAAGTTTTATCCAAGTCTTCCTTTGAAAAACCTTTATGCTTTCCAGAAATTCTACATTATTTCCGATAAAGAATACGTCAACCACATATGCTTATCAGAAACTCTATAGTTCTCCCACTCACTTCATTGTAAATACAAGTTTCTCGTAAACATTGTATAAGCTCAAAAACTTTGATCACCTCATCAAAGCGTATATTCCAACTCCGAGATGCTTGCTCTAGCCCATAAAAGGATTGTCGGAGCTCGCACACCTTTTATCATCCTTAGGACTGACAAAACCTTCTGGTTGTATCACATACAACCTTTCCTCAACTAAACCATTAAGGAAACGATGTTTTAACATCCATCTGCTAGATTTCATAATTGAAAAATGCGGCAACTGCTAACATAATTCTAACAGACTTTAGCATCGCTATGAGTGAGAAAGTCTCATCGCAGTCAACTCCTTGAACTTATCGGAAACTTCTTTGTGACAAGTTGAGCTTTACAAATAGTGACATTCACCATCAGTGTCTATCTTCATCTTAAAGGTCCATTTGTACCCGACGACCTGCCGTCCAACGAGCAAGTCTACCAAAGTCTATACTTGGTTTTCATACATGGATCCTTTCTCGGATTTCTTGGCCTCTAACCATTTGTCGGAATCTGGGCCCTTCATTGCTTCTCCATAGATCGTAGACTCATCGTTGTCCAACAACATGACCTCTAAGACAGGGTTCCGTACCACTCAGGAGCAGTATGTGTCCTTGTTGACCTACGAGGTTCGATAGTAACTTGATCTGAAGCTTCATGATCATCATCATTAACTTCCTCTTCAACTAACATAGGCTCCACAGAAACATCTTTCTGCGTTGCGCTACTCTCTGGTTGAACAAAGGTTTAACAGCCTCATCAAGTTTTATCTTCCTCCCACTCAATTCTTTCGAGAGAAACTCTTTCTTGAGAAAGGACCCATTTATAGCAATAAACACTTTGCACTCGGATCTGAGATAGAAGGTATACCCAACTGTTCTTAGGGTATTCCATGAAGATGCATTTGTCCGCTTTGGGTTCGAGCTCATTAGGTGAAAACCTTTTTCACATAAGCGTCGCAGCCCCAAACATTAAGAAATGACAGTTTAGGTTTCTATCGAATCATAATTCATACGGTGTCATCTCAACGGATTTAGATGGTGCCCCAATTAAAGTGAATGTAGTTGTCTCTAATGCATAACCCCAAAACGATAGTGGCAAATCGATTAGAGACATCATAGTATGCACCATATCCAATAGAGCACGACTATGAAGTTCGAACACACCATCACACTATGGTGTTCCAGGTGGCGTGATTTGTGAAACAACTTTCACATTGTCTAAAGGTGTATGCCAAACTCGTAACTCGGATATTCACCTCCACGATCATATCGCAGACATTTTTATCTTCTTGTCACGATGATCTTAAACTTCACTCTGTATTTGCTTGAACTTTTCAAACAATTCATACTTGTGTTTCATTAAGTAAATATACATTATATCTATTCAAATCATTAGTGAAGGTAAGAAAATAACGATGTCCACCGCACGCTACAAGACTCAATGGATTGCATACATCAACATGTATCATTTCCAATAAATCACTTGCCCACTCCATCAAACCGGAAAACAGGGTCGTTAGTCATCTTGCCCAAGAGGCATGGTTCGCATGTCTCAACCGATTCGAAATCCAATGAGTCCAAAGATCCATCGGCATGGACTTTCTTCATGCGATTTATACCAACATGAATTTCAGTGGCAGTGCCACAAGTATGTGGTACTATCATTATTAACTTTGCATATTTTGGCATCAATGTTATTAACATGTGTATTACTATTGTCAAGATTCAACAAACCATTCTCATTGGGGGCATGACCATTCAAGGTATTATTCATGTAAACAGAATAACCATTATTCTCTCACTTAAATGAATAACCACATTGCAATAAACACGATCTAATCATGTTCATGCTTAACGCAAACACCAAATAACATTTATTTAGGTTCGTCACTAATCCCGAAGGTAGAGAGAGCGTGCGATGTTGATCACATCAACCTTGGAAACATTTCCAACACACATCATCACCTCACACTTAGCTAGTCTCCGTTTATTCCGTAGCTTTTACTTCGAGTTACTAACATTTAGCAACCGAATCGCTATCCAATAACCAGTTGCTACTAGGAGTACTAGCAAGGTAAACATCAATAACACGTATATCAAATATACGTTTGTCGACGTTGCCAGCCTTCTTATCTACCAAGTATCTATGGTTGTTCTGCTTCAGCGACGACGCTCCTCATAATAGAAGCACTTATTCTCGGGTTTGGGTTCAACTTTGGGTTGCTTCACTGGAGCAGCAACTGACTTGCCATTCAAGAAGTTTCCCTCCTTGCCCTTGCCCTTCTGGAAACTAGTGGTTTTACTAACCATCAACATTTGATGTTCCTTCTTGATTTCTACCTTCACGGTGTTAAACATCGTGAACAGCTCAGGGATCATCATTTCCATCCCTGGCAAAATTATAGTTCATCACGAAGTTCTGATAATGACTCAGAGAACTATATCAATCACCATCTTATCTGGAAGATCAACTCCCACTTGATTCAAGCGATTGTAGCACCCAGACAATCTGAGCACATGCTCAACGATTGATATATTCTCCTTCATCTTGCAGGCAAAGAATCTTGTTGGAGATCTCATATCTCACATCATGGGCACGAGCCTGACATCCCAATTTCAGCTCTTAGAACATCTCATATGTTCCGTGACGTTCAAAATGTTTTGGAGCCTCAATTCTAAGATGTAATGCATGACGCACTAAACTATCAAGTAGTCATCAGAACGTGCCTGTCAGATGTTCACAACATCTACAGACGATGCTAGAGGGGGTGGCACACCGAGCGGTGCATTAAGGACATAAGTCTTCTGTGTAGCAATGAGGACAATCCTCAGATCACGGACCCAGTCCGCAATATTGCCACCATCATCTTTCAACTCTATTTCTCTAGGAACATATAAAAATTGAAGGGAGCTACAGCGTGAGCTAGTAATCTACAACATAATTTGCAAAGACACGACTGACTATGTTCATGATAATGAGTTCAATTAATCATATTACTTAAGAACTCCCACTCAAATTGGCATCCCTCCGGTCATTCGAGTGATACATGATCCAAATTCACCAACTCAAGTCTGATCATCACGTGAGTTGAGGTGGTTTCAATGGTGAACATCATCATGTTGATCATATCTACAATATGACTCATGTTCGACCTTTGGGTCTCTTGTGTTCTGAGGCCATGTCTGTACACGCTAGGCTCGTCAAGTTTAACCCGAGTGTTCTACATGTGCAACACTGGCTTGCACCTGTTGTATGTGAACATAGAGTATATCACACCCGATCATCACGTGGTGTCTCGACACGATGAACTGTCGCAATGGTGCACACTCGAGGAGAACACAATTTATCTTGAAATTAAGTGAGGGATCACCTTATAATGCTACCGTCGTCCTAAGCAAAACAACGTGCAGAAAAGGATAACTTGACATGCAAATCATAACTGACATGATATGGCCATGAACTTGTGCTTTTGATCTCCATCTTGAAAGCACCGACATGATCACCATCATCACCGGCATGACACCATGATCTCCATCATCCTTATCTCCATCAACATGTCGTCATCGGGGTTATCGCGCCCACCATGCTTCTACTACTATTGCTACTGTTTAGCGATAAAGTAAAGCATTACATAGCGCTTAATGATTGACACGCGGATCATACAATAATTAAAGAAAACCCTATGGCTCTTGCCGGCTGCCGTACTCATCGACATGCAAGTCGTGATATTCTATACAATACATGATCATCTCATACATCACATATATCTCATCATGTAATTGGCCATATCACATCACAACATACCCTACAAAAACAAGTTAGGCATCCTCTAATTGTTGTTGCAGGTTTTACGTGGCTGATACGGGTATCTAGCAAGAACAATTCTCACCTACGCAAAACCACAACGGTGATACATAAATTGCTTTTCAACCTTCTGAAGGACTGCCTTTGTCAAATCCGATCCAACTAAAGTAGGAGAAACAGATACCCACCAGCCATCTTTGTGCAACGAAGTTACATGTCAGTCGATGGAACCGGTCTCTCGTAAGTGTATGAGTAAGGTTGGTCCGGGATGCTTCATCCCACAATACCGCTGAACAAAAACACGACCAAGGGAGGAATCAACTTAAGCATCAAAGCCCACAAACTCTTTGTGTTCTACTCGAGATTTAATCTACACATAGACCTAGCTCATGATGCCACTGTTGGGGAACGTTGCATGGGAAACAAAAAAATTCCTATGCACACGCAAGATCTATCCATGGTGCTACTAGGAGTACTAGCAAGGTATACATCAATAACACGTATATCATATATACTTCTGTCGACGTTGCCAGCCTTCTTATCTTACCAAGTATCTAGGGTTGTTCCGCTTCAGCAACCGCTCTCCTTATAATAAAAGCACTTAGTCTCGGGTTTGGGTTCAACTTTGGGTTGCTTCATTGGAGCAGCAACTGACTTGCCATCCATGAAGTTCCCCCCTTGCCCTTGCCCTTCTCGAAACTAGTGGTTTTACTAACCATCAACACTTGATGCTCCTTCTTGATTTCTACTTTCGCGGCGTCAAATATCGCGAACATCTCAGGGATCATTATTTCCATCCTTGGCATTTTATAATTCACCAGGAAGCTCTAGTAGCTTAGTGACAGTGACTTGGAAAACTATATCAATCACTTTCTTATCTAGAAGATCAACTCCCACTCGATTCAAGCGATTATAGCACCCAGACAATCTGAGCACATGCTTAACGATTGAGCTATTCTCCTTCATCTTGTAGGCAAAGAATCTTGTTGGAGATCTCATATCTCACAACACAGGCACGAGCCTGAGATCCCAATTTCAGCTCTTAGAACATCTCTTATGTTCCATGACGTTCAAAACGTTTTGGAGCCTCAATTCTAAGCCGTAAAGCACGACGCACTAAACTATCAAGTAGTCATTGGAACGTGCCTGTCAGATGTTCACAACATCTACAGACGATGCTAGAGGGGGTGGCGCACCGAGTGGTGCATTAAGTGCATAAGCCTTCTGTGCAGTAATGAGGAAAATCCTCAGATCATGGACCCAGTCCGCAATATTGCTACCATCATGTTTCAACTCTATTTCTCTAGGAACATATAAAAATTGAAGGGAGTTACAGCGTGAGCTAGTAATCTACAAAATAATTTGCGAAGACACTACTGACTATGTTCATGATAATGAGTTCAATTAATCATATTACTTAAGAACTCCCACTCAAATTGACATCCCTCCGGTCATTCGAGTGATACATGATCCAAATTCACCAACTCAAGTCCGGTCATCACGTGAGTTGAGGTGGTTTCAATGGTGAACATCATCATGTTGATCATATCTACTATATGACTCATGTTCGACCTTTCGGTCTCTTGTGTTCTAAGGCCATGTCTGTACATGCTAGGCTCATCAAGTTTAACCTGAGTGTTTCGCACGTGCAACACTGGCTTGAACCCGTTGTATGTGAACGTAGAGTCTATCACACCCGATCATCACGTGGTGTCTCCACACGACGAACTTTTGCAATGGTGCACACTCAGGGAGAACACAGTTCATCTTGAAATTTAAGTGAGGGGTCACCTTATAATGCGACCGTCGTCCTAAGCAAAATAAGGTGCATAAAAGGATTAACATCAATCATAAGTGACATGATATGACCATGAACTTGTGCTTTTGATCTCCATATTGAAAGCACCGGCATGATCTCCATCGTCACCGGCATAACACCATGATCTCCATCATCATTGACGTATCATTACACATTTTGGTACAATACTTATGTCTTTTCTCTCTTATTTTACAAGGTTTACATGAAGAGGGAGAATGCCGGCAGCTGGAGTTCTGGACTGGAAAAGGAGCAAATCTGAGATACCTGTTCTTTGCAACTCCAAAAGTCCTGAAAATCTACGAAGAATTATTTTAGAATATATAAAAAGAACTAGGCGAAAGAAATACATCAAGAGGCCCATCGGGGAGCCACAAGCCTACTGGTCGCGGTCACCCCCCTGGCCACGGCTAGTGAGCTTGTGGCCCACCTGGCAGCCCTCCGGTGCCCATCTTCTGCTATATTGAGGGTTTCGTCGAGGAAAAATCATAAGAGACCTTTCGGGACGAAGCGCCGCCCTCTCGAGGTGGAACTTGGGCAGAACCAATCTAGAGCTCCGGCAGGGCGATCCTGCTGGTGAAACTTCCCTCCGGGAGGGGAAAACCGAAGCCATGGTCATTACCAATGATCCTCTCATCGAGAGGGGGTCAATATCCATCAACATCTTCATTAGCACCATCTCCTCTCCAAACCCTAGTTCATCTCTTGTATCCGATCTTTGTCTCAACACCTCAGATTGGTATGTGTGGGTTGCTAGTTGTGTTGATTACTCCTTGTAGTTGATGCTAGTTGGTTTGCTTGGTGGAAGATTATATGTTCAGATCCTTGATCATCACTTATACTCCTATGATTATGAACATGAATATGTTTTGTGAGTAGTTACATTTGTTCCCGAGGACATGGGATAAGTCTTATTATAAGTAATCATGTGAATTTGGTATTCGTTCGATATTTTGATGAGATGTATGTTGTCTCTCCTCTAGTGGTGTTATGTGAACGTCGACTACATAACACTTCACCATTGTTTGGGCCTAGAGGACGGCATTGGGAAGTAATAAGTAGATGATGGGTTGCTAGAGTGACAGAAGCTTAAACCCTAGTTTATGTGTTGCTTCGTAAGGGGCTGATTTGGATCCACGTGTTTCATGCTATGGTTAGATTTATCTTAATTCTTCTTTCATAGTTGTGGATGCTTGTGGGAGGGGTTAATCATAAATGGGAGGCTTTTCCAAGTAAGGACAGCACCCAAGCACCGGTCCACCCACATATCAAATTATCAAAGTAGCGAACGCGAATCAAATGAGCCTGATGAAAACTAGCTTGACATAAATTCTCATGTGTCCGCGGGAGCGCTTTGCTTTATATAAGAGTTCGTCAAGGCTTATCCTTTGCTATAAAAAGGATTGGGCCACCTTGATGCACCTTTGTTACAATTGTTACTTGCTACCCGTTACGAATTATCTTATCACAAAACTATCTGTTACCGATAATTTCGGTGCTTGCAGAGAATACCTTACTAAGAACCACTTGTGATTTCCTTCTGCTCCTCGTTGGGTTCGACACTCTTACTTATCGAAATGACTATGATAGATCCCCTATACTTGTGGGTCATCATGCAGCAATGCATTTCCCGTGAAGAAGGTCGAATGATCGTGGATGAAATCCACTTGGGAACTTGCGGCCATCATGCGTCCTCTCGGACAATCGTCGCTAAAGCATATCGAGCCGGTTTCTTCTGGCCCCGTGCCAATGAGATGGCAAAGAACATTGTCGATCACTATGAAGGGTGCCGGTTCTATGCAAACTTATCTCACAAACATGCGTCTACTCTGAATACTATTACCCTCGCTTGGTCGTTCGCTGTCTGGGGTCTGGATATGGTTGGTCCCTTTCGGACTGGACAGAGTGGGTGTACTCATTTGCTTGTTGCAATCGACAAGCTTACAAAGTGGATTGATGCCAAGCCAATAAAGAAACTGAACTCTCGTACTGCAGTCAAGTTCATTCGAGAAATAATCTACCGGTATGGAGTTCCCCACATCATCATCATAGGCAATGGCACAAACTTTGACTCAGAAGTATTCAGACAATTCTGCTTTTCTCAAGGCACTCGAGTGGATTATGCCTTCGTTGCACATCCTCAAACCAATGGTCAAGTCGAGCAAGCTAATGGCCTCATCTTGCAAGGTCTAAAGCCTCGTCTCATGCGGGACCTAGAACACGCTGTCGGAGCCTAGGTGTCAGAGTTGCCATCTGTTTTATGGGGCTTGAGAACAACACCTAATCAGTCGACAGGACGAACTCCTTTTTTCCTGGTCTATGGATCCAAAGCTATCCTGTCGAGTGATTTGTTTCCCAATTCTCCTCGAGTGGATCTTTATTCTGAAGCTGAAGCTGAACAAGCAAGACAGGATGGCGTAGATCTCCTAGAGGAAGAGCGAGAGATGGCTTTGATTCGTACTGTGACATATCAGCAAGATCTGTGACGCTTCCATGCGAAACATGTTAAGAGTCGGTCGTTTCATGAGGGTGACTTGGTGCTCCGAGTGGATCAACAGCGACCCCACAAGCTCGCTCCAGCGTGGGAAGGTCCTTTTGTCATCACCATGGTGTTGAACAACGGAGCTTATCACCTGTACAACCTCAAGAAGCAGATTGACGAGCCGCGAGCCTGGAATGCAGATCTGCTCTGACATTTCTATACCTAAAAACAAAGTGGTGTTGATGTAATAGAAGTATTTCAGACAATGTCATTTGTGCAAGTCAGAATTTCACAGTCTTTCGTCGATTTTGATCATACAATTTCACATTTGGGAACACTCCGAGTGTCAAGCAATCCTCATATTCCGGGGCTTAGCTATGAACTTGCTTTCGCCTAAGTTAAAAACCCTGCCGAGTGGATAGAAGTCTATTCACTCGGTGACTTACCTGTGAACCAGTCTTCGTCTAAGTTCAAAACTTCTCCGAGTGTCGAGCAATCCTCGCACTCGGGGGCTTAGCTGTGAACATGCTTTCGCCTAAGTTAAAAACCTTGTCGAGTGGATAGCAGTCCATTCACTTGGTAACTTACCTACGAATCAGTCTTCCTCTAAGTTCAAAACTTCTCCGGGTGTCGAGCAATCCTCGCACTCGAGAGCTTATCTGCGAACATGCTTTCGCCTAAGTTAAAAATCCTGCCGAGTGGATAGCATTCCATTCACTTGGTGACTTAGCTGCGAACCAGTCTTCGTCTAAGTTCAGAACTTCTCCGAGTGTCGAGCAATCCTCGCACTTGGGGGCTTAGCTGCGAACATGCTTTCTCCTAAGTTAAAAACCCAGACGAGTGGATAGTGGTCTATTCACTCGGAAACTTAGATGCGAACCAGTCTTCGTCTAAGTTCCAAGATTTTCTGAGTGTTGAGCAATCCTCACACTCAGGGGCTTAGCTGCGAACCAGCTTTCGCCTAAGTTAAAAATAAATTCCAAGTGGATTACTATCTATTCACTCAGAAACTTAGCTATGACCAATTTTTTCAAGTGTTGAGCAATCCTCACACTCGGGGGCTTAGCTGCGGACCAGCTTTTGCCTAAGTTAAAAACGAATTCATTCAAGCAAGCGATTGAAAACCAAATACGGATAAATCCAAATGTTTTAGCGCGGATAAATGTTTCGCACGCAAGCAAAGGTGCTCGGGCTTAAGGCCTGAATGAAGTTTTACGACTGATACATTTTCACTCAGCATTCCAAGGCAAATAAAATTTCCTCTGCGAATCAAGTTTTTCAAGCGCCAGATGGACTTGTTGGCTCAACGAAGGTGTCCAAGTTGATCCCATCAGCGATCCTAGTGGCCGCGTCAATGAAGGTCTCCATGAAATCATCAAACTGAAGCTTCTTCGTGTTCATCACTTGGAGATCCCTCAACTTGTCCTCCCTTTCCTCCTTGCAATGGACTCTGACAAGGGAAAGCGCCACATCAGCTCCGCATCAGGCGGCTGACTTCTTCCAAGATTGCACTCGACTGGGCATATCATTAAGACGAGCCATCATGGATGCAAGATCATTCTGAAGGGTGTCTTCGGGCCACAGCTCCTTGTCAATCTTCTCCATCGCGACTTTCAGTCAGAGGATATATGCTTGGACGCCCTGGAGTCGAACGTTGAGTCAGAACATGTTCATGGACACGACGTCGCCAACAGGAGACTTGGTGGGATCTAGATTGGGCTCGATTTCTTCGATCTCTTTTTCAAAGTCTTGGCATAATTCTATATGGAAGAAGTAATGGGAAAATGATCACATTTCTAACCGATGGAAATTGGAGAAATTCATTCGACGAGGATAATTACCATAGAGCATGATGTACATCTTCCTCGCGAACTCTCCCAAGTGTTTCTCCAAGCCATTGCTCCTCTTGGTCAGTTACTCGGTCTTCTTGATGAGTTCACCCTGTTCCAGTCTCAGTTTGGAGTTCTACTCCTCTATCTTCTTGGCATCAGCCAGTTTCTTCTTGGCGGCTTTAGTTTTCTCCCTTGCCGTCTTTTGGGCATTAGCAAGCGCCCTGTCTTTGTCCTCCAGCGCCTCCTTCATGGTATGTAAAGAAATAGCATTGTTGAGTCGCGCTTGGAGTCGATGATTTTCATCACGTACGTCTGTTCGAGTGAGAGCACTCAGTTCAAAGGATAGAAAGTAAGGGCAAGAATGCATTGGATCGACGAAGGTTACCTCCTAGAGTCTTCAGTTCAGTCCGCGCACACTCTAAGCTGTTCTTTGAGACTTCCAGATCTAGTCGCAGTTGGTTCCTTTCCTCCTCCAGGTCCTTGTACTAAGTGCCAAGTTCACAAGCTCTCTGAAATCAACAAAAAACAAGTTCAGTCGACATGGAAATTACTCCATTCCTGAGTGAAGAATGTTAAGAACAGTCGACTCGATGGTGGCGCCAGCCCCACCCCTCACCTGAAATAGCGTCATATCATGGTTGATGAAATGATGTCCATGAAACATGCGTCATATCATGGTTGTTTGAAATAATATCCATGTAACCTGCATTTGGGAGAGGAAGACGTAAAGCAAAAGAATTCACTCAACACGTTGAGTGGTAAACGTACTCCGCGTACGACAAAGAACCCTGAGTTCAAGTTCTTAAGGCTACTGCTCATCGTCAACGATCAACATTAGTCTCAGGGACTACACCCAGTTGGTGCACTCAACGTGCCCCCACTGGTTCCTAAATCAATCGACAGGGTCTGTCCTGTCCAACCACAAGATGGTCTCTATCAGACCCCCGCCAATGCAAGCACTCGACGGCGGTCTGGGTGACTACACCTAGTGGGTGCACTCAGCGTGCCCCCACTGGACCTAACACTCGATCCGTCGAGTGGCCCTTGAAGGGCCCGCCACCCCACCCCGCACCTCTAAAGTAGCGTCATATCGTCATTGATGAAATGATGTCCATGAAACCTACAAGGTAGCTGCGGAGTGGTACGGCTAAAATCACTCGACAAGGTTTGCCCTGTCCAAGTACAAGATGGTATCTATCAGACCCCCGCCAGTGCAAGCACTTGACGGAGGTCTCGGGGACTACACCCAGTGGGTGCCCTCAGCATGCCCCCACTAGACCTGCCAACACTCGATCTGTCAAGTGGTAGAACAAAAAACAACATTCGCAAGCATATGAAAATTGTCTGTTTCTAAGACCCCTGTCAATGTTTTCGTCATTCGACAGTGGTCTCGGGGACTACACCCAGTGGGTGCACTCAGCGTGCCCCCACTGGACCAAAATTTACTCGACTAAGAACTGATCTATTCGAGCAGAAATCTCACAAATATTCTACGAAATGAAGACACCCAGTGGGTGTACAGTCAAAGAAGACAGGAATTCAATTGGAAATGCACTTACAATCACACTTACTCGGATGTTGGTACGATGCGCCGCGCTAGCATCATAAGCCAGTTTGCTGGCCTCGTATGACTCCTTGGTGCGCAACATTATTTGCTCCGCCTGGATCATGGCTTCCTTCGCGGCCCCAGTTTGGTCTTCCGGGACATGGTGTAGAGGAAAGGCAGTCACCGGCTGGATTGATGTTGCGGCTAGAGTAGTCGGGGTAGTCTAAGGCTGTCCGGTTGGAGTCGACGCCATGATGGTTGAAGCAGCTGGTGGAGCACTCGACAGCGGAATCGCGAGTTCGGTTCTGGCTCGTGACGAGTCGCCTATCCCTTGGGATGATCCACAGTCAACCGATGTGGCGTTTGTGCTGACGGTGTTCATCGGGCGCGTACGCGCCGGGTGCCTGAGGTCTCACCTTCACCCCCCGTACCTCGAGGTAGTTCTTCATCGTCTTCCAGTTGAATGACCTCTACAAACATCAATCGACAACGTTAACTCTTCCAACCAACGAATCATATTCAAGAAACAGAGTTGAGTGAAGATTTGTTAACCTCTTTGGGAAGTGGCCGCGTCGGCAGTATCCACATCCATTTGCTCCTCTCCGTCTCGTGGAGGCGATGTCACTGAGGTAGTGGCACTGGTGGACCAAATTCCACTCGGTCAGCAAGAACTTGAAGTCACGGTCAATAGTGAAAGACGAAAGCAAACACTTACGTTGAGACGACGAGCACAACCATCTTCATGTGGGGCAGAGCTTTGCGAGGTGTCGTCGCATTGGGCTTAGGCTGCTTCACGGCTCATTCACTCGACTCGACAGTGGAGGTTCGGTCCCATTTCGCGTTCTTCTCACTCGAAGCCAAGGTCTTACCCGCGGTAGTCGCAGGGTCCTGACGCAACTTGGAGCGATGTTCAATGCGTGGAGGAGACTCGACTTCTTCCTCATTCTCGCCAGAGGCTTCATACTCATCTTCGCCGTCGTCAGCGTAGTCGACGTCCATGCTGCCACCCTCATTCTCCCCGCCATCTTCAGGTTGGTTCCCGTTGGGCACGAGAGAGTGCATGTGCGTCCACTCTTGCGGGATTCAAACAATGAAGTCAGTCGACATATCAATAAATCACTCGGGAAAGTAATATGACAATTGACAACGCCAAGTTTGTCACATTCTTTGGCGGATTGTTAGAAGAGTAAGGCTGGATCCTCTTGGCCCTCCGGGGGTTGTCGCAAGCCCCGGTAATGCTTCGAAGCCATTGCTCAACGATTTTTTGTGAAACCTCTTCTGGGTGCGTCCGGGTCGAGTCCTCGGGGCCTGCATAATGCCACATAGTGTGGTATCTTTCCTGGAGCGTCTGGATCCGTCGATTGAGGAATGTCTCCAGGAGATCCATACCAGTCACTCCGCCACGGACAAGGTTCACTACGGCATCCACCAGGATTCCCACTTGGACTTTCTCTCCCTCCGACACTTTCAGGGACTTAGGAACGGCAGGACGATCTGATGTGAAAGGCGAAAGACCAGTCGACATATTGGGAGAAGCTATATCCTTGCAATAAAACCATGTCGACTACCAACCTCTAATAGATTCGGGGAAGGTCATGGAAGGAAAAGAACTCCTGGCTCTCTTCTGGATTCCTAAGCCCCCACACAACTGGACTTCATGAGTTTTACCATCCTCAGGGTTGGCCTTTTTGACCGACTCAGATCTGATAGTGAAAATGTGTTTGAACAGACCCAAGTGGGGAGAGCAACCAAGAAGTAGTCGCACAAAGTGATGAAAGTAGAAAGATAGGAAATGGCGTTCGGAGGAAAGTGATGGAGCTGAGCTCTGAAGAAGTCCAAAAACCCTCAAAAATGGATGGGGGGCATGAAGAAACCTCTTTCGACATGGGTGAGGAGAAGGACCCGCTCCCCCTCGCGCGGCTCTGGCTCGTGCTCTCCCTCTGCCAGCCTCCAGGAACCATCTGCCACGAGCCCGTCAACAATGAGATTCTCGACATCCGCGATGGTGACCGTCGACGGGAGAAAATCCCCCTGGATCCACCCCGATGGCGCGGTGAACCGCGCGGTCGATGGCTTCTTGGACTTGCCCTTCGCATCCCCCTTCTTGGTGCACTCCAACTTCTCAGTCATCCCCTTCGTCATTGCGGCGGTAGTATTCGTCGGGGCAGAGCAGAGCTACGCGCTGGAAGCAGAGGAGGCGGAGGAAGAGAGGAGATTTGGGGGAAAAGTATTGTTCAGACCGCGGCGCAACGGAATTTATACCTCATCGAGTGTCTTGCTGACTCGTGGGCCCACTAGATCCCCGCATATCTTGACTACAGATGCCACCCAGTACGTGGCGAAATGAGCGGCACGAGAATCGAGGCATCGTGCCCCCACTCGCCCCAGTCGTGGCGTCATTGTCGCAGACGCGTGCACTTCCCAATTTTTCGAATCCCGCAAAATCCGGGCCTGGCAGAGCGACCCGTCGCGTCCAAAGATCCCTTCAGGTCACTCAAAACAAAATTGACATTGAGAATTCACTCAGACACTTTCAAGATAGAATCGATCCAGGCAAATGACAAAGAGTTCAGTCGACGCAAGTTTCATTGAAGCCCCGAAATTCATTCAGAAGTTTGGTGCCTTTTTCAGAACTGGCATCGATACCTCCCTTCGCCACTCAAACCCTGATCCATTCGGGGGCTAATGGTGAGGATATGTACCTAGGGTAGGGTCCTAGGCCTGACCTACATACCCTACCTAAGGGCAATATATTGCAGGAGTTAGAGATTACAAGAGAGATTCCGACTGGATTCACCATGGTGCTCAAGTCACTCGACATTCATCCACTCGGAAGCTTCTCCCTTCACTCGACAGTCACCTGTCACTCGGAAGACCTCACTTCCAGTCGATGCCAGAAGACCAGAAGCCACTCCTGGGAGGCCAACGAGCAGGCGTTACACCAGTCTTCATTAGTAGCAATAATGATGTACGTTACCAGTAACGCTCGTCTTTATACCCACGATCAAACCCTTGGATGCCTCGCGCTTATGAGGGGCAGCATACTCTATATAAGCCGCCCCTCCCCTCTAGCACAAGGGTTCGCAACCTTTGTAACTCACACTCTTCACAAGACAAAAGCTCCCGAGCACTGAGACGTAGGGTTGTTATCTCCACGAGAGGGGCCTGAACTCATACATCCGTGTGTACATCCTCGCCGTAGCTAGGACTCCGCCCTCTCCTTTCGTACCCCTAACTTCTGCTGTCAGATTCATTCCCACGACACAGGGGATTTCATTTTTCAAACATCAAACTTCTCATTATTTAATTTGAACTTGTGTGTTTTCTATTTTTAATTTTTTACTTTTCTATTTGAGTAACTCAACTTGTAGTGTACATCGTACTTGGTGTTTAAAAAAATAGCTCCAAGTAGGGATATACCATATCTTCACAAATGATTGAGATTTGAGACATAACTGATAAAAGAGTTACTCTTCAAGAGATGAGTGCTTAACAGGGAGTGTCTCCTTGCTGCAAACACCCGAAGCTGGAACACTAGTTTTTGTCTAGGTTTCCAAGAAGAAAGACAAAAATAAATATTATCACAACTTTTGAACCCAGTCTCCAAATTACAAATAATTTTATCATCGTGTTCCTCATATCAATATGTTTGAAACTAGATCATATATGGATTGAGTTTTTATTTTTATTTTTATTTTGTAGGGAGCCTTTTCGAAGCATTACAATTATCCATAGAATGCGCCATGTGTCAACCGGCGAGTAGGATATGGTACGCCGAGGATGACTACACATGTGATCATTTATAGAAGGCTAGTCATAGTAGAGAGTAACTTAGTATTAAGAGCATCTCCACCTGCGGCCCCAAAGGACCTTCCCAGGCCCCTTTTTTTATCGTTGGTGGGCAAAAAAATGCCTAGTCGCGGCCCCAAGACGTCGATTTTCGCCAGTTGGTGCCTTTTTTGGGCCGAAGAATCCATGCCGAACCCAAGGCTGGGGGTCTCCTAGGGGCGCTGGCTGAAGCGAAAAGGCGGGTGGGGCCAAGGTGTCGGCGAGACTGGCTGCCACTTCCCGTCCTTTCCCCCTCCTTTTCACTCTATCCTGCCATTTCTTCCCTCCATTCTCTCCATTTCCCTCCCTCTCCCCTCTCTCCACCGCCATGCCGCCTAAGAAGTATGTCGCCCCTCGGCAAGCCCCCGGCCCCGCCGTCGCCAAACCGCGCAAGGCTTGTGTGCCGATGGCAAGGCCGTTGGGGATGACACATGCCGAGTGGAGGGCCAACGTCGAGTGGTGGGAGACTGTGACTGCTGATCGCCGCAACAGGCTCCTCATGGAGAAAGCCTGGGAAGCGGCGGCGAGGGCGGGGGTTGAGAAGGAGGTGTCGTCTCATCGGCCGATCTTCCCGTGGCAACAGCCGTCGGGCCCGTTCCCACAAGGCGCGAGCCAGCAAAGCGTCGCGTGTCCGGCCAACCCGCACTTTCCTTCGCCGAACATCCCTACGTCGGTGTGGGGATACGCGCCCTCACCGGAGTACATCGACGGAGACGCCCTCGGCGGATTCAACCCCAACATTACTTTCCCCCGCACGCCTACCGCCTTCTCTGTCGTACGACTACGTGTCCTCACCGACGTACTTCGGCTCGTCTACGACGGGTCTGAGGCGTGGCCCTTTTCCTTTTGCTCCCAACGCGGCGCCACAGTACAACAACGCCGAGGCCGAGATGGAGGACATCATTAACACCGGCTTTGCCGTGGCCGCCTCGTGCCCTTGATTTGGTGCAAAGAGGCGAAGGACACCGGCGACATGGGCGATGCCGAGGTCGACGCCAACCCTGAGGAGGAGGAGGAAGAGATTGAGGAGGAAGAGCCGGTGCAGGAACCCGTGCCGACGAAGGGCAACGGGAAAAACAAGAGGAAGACGAGGTGAGCCAACGGCAAGCTGGGTGAGCCCCGCATCAAGTGGACGTCAGTGGAAGACATGTGCCTCGCCGAAGCATGGAAGCTGGTCAGCATGGACCCGATCACCGGTGCAAACCAGAACACTAAGACCTACCGGAAGAGGATCAAGGCAGTTTTCGACGAGCACAAGTTGGTCAACCCCGAGTTCACCGGAACATACATGGACCGTGGCACCAAGGCCATGTCCAACCATTGGGGGGCACTCACACGGCATGCAACAAGTGGCATGGCATCCAGGAACAGGTCCATGCTCGCCCAGAGAGTGGCGCGAGCGTCGAGCAACAGGTATGTTCGCTGACTCTCTTTTGCCGATCCGCGTTGTCCTTTCGCCGCCGAACAGTTGTCTTTTTTGGCGCAGATGGTTCGGATGTTCGACTCGTTTCGCTGGGACGCCGTCTTCGACTTTAAGTTCCTGCATGTCTTCATCCGGATTGAGTCCTGTGAGAAATGGGTCGAGGTCCGGCATCAGCTCGGCAAAAAGGATGGCGCGCTCAACCCGGACGCGCCTGTTCCTGGGACGGCAGAAGGGCGGCCAGATGGAAATAAGAAGGCGAAGAAGGCCAGGAATGACGCGCCGGCATTCGAGTGCCTGCAGGCGTCGACCGAGAAAAGCATCGCCAATGCAAAGACTCCCTCTGCCTTGAGGGAGGAGAAGACGGAAGCGAGGTGGTCGCTGTTGATGACGAAGCAGGAAGCCAAGCTCGACCTCCTCAGGACCAACGTCGCCACGAAGAAGCGCAACACCGACCTGGCGTTTCTCATGGGAGGCGTCACGGCGAACATGGACCCGATGGTGAAGGCATGGTACCTAGCGGAGCGCGACCTCATCCTCAACCGCATGCCGGTGCAGCCCCTCGCACCGCCCACGCCGCCGCCGAGCCCGCCTGCGTCTCCGACGTTGCCCGCTACGCTGACCTCGCCGCCATCTACCAGTACGACGACCGCTACCGCTACAACGACCGCTAGGCCCACCTCGCCTACGACGACCACTACCCCGGCCTCTCCCGTTTCTACGGCCGACGACGGGGAGCTGGCCGTTTGAGAAGTTCTACGCTCGCGTCTCACGCATTTTTTTGTACGCCAGACTATTGGCATGTTTTAATCGCCGAACCTGTGGCGATCGTCGAAACCTATGGCATGATGGATGCCGACTGTGGCATGGCCGACGCCGAACCGCTGAACTCGCGTCGTTTTTTGCGCAGCGGGAAACGCAACGTTTAAATTTGCATACGCCACGCCGGGGCCGCGACTAGGAAGCCGAGCCCCCCCCCCCCCCCCCCGGCCGATTTTAGCGTCGCCTGGCCCCAGGCAGCACTAAAATTAGCCCCTGGGGGCCGACGGCTGGAGATGCTCTAACATGCATATGTTACTACTCCCTCCGGTCTCTTTTACTTCGCATATTAGATATGTGTCAAGCAAAACTTTGCAAACTTTGCAAACTTCTCCTGTTGGAGAATATAGATGCGACCATTGAAGTAGTTATATGATCCTTTGTTGATTGATGATATGGACAATTTTATCAACAAGACTACATACAAACTATTGAAGATGCCCTTACGTGGCTTCTATGTTTACTTCCACTATGACCAGCCTAATTCTGATGGACCCGGTCAGTGAAATGTGTTTCCTGGAAAGTCAGACGTAGGATTTTGTTTAACTGGAGATGCAATGCAATGTAATGCAATACAACGCAAACGCACTAGATTAGGCATCCCCACCGGGGTTGCATATAATTACAGTAACGAAGTCCACTCTCTAGTCCCTAGCCTTTCAATCAAGAACTAAACATCAGAAGTACAAAGAAACTGAACAGCTACTAATTTAACACCAGGAGTGCAAACAAACGAAGAAATAGCAAGAGACCGCGCAGCGACGACCACATTTCACTCAGAACCAACGGGACAAGACGACGGCAGACATGACTAGCAGAACGCGAAGCAGACCGCTGAAGGGGGATGCACCGGCGGCGCCGTTGATCTCCGACGACGCGACCGCAAACGGCAGGTCGTCGACGGGGAGCGAGCACGTGGCAGGCGCGCTGGTAGCGCCCGCTTCCTCGGCCGCCATGAGGGCCTGGAGGACCGCCGTAGCGGCCGCCCGATGCCGCGTGGCGTTCAGCTGCAGCAGCCATGTCAGCCCCATGAGCTGGCAGTCACGCTCACGTTGCTTTCCCCCATGGTTGGCCTTCGCCGACGTGGCGTTCTTCTCTCCAATGGCGTTCAGCTGCAATGCGTGCATGGCACCACACAACAAGGAACGAGATGATTAGATTTCCAGGCAAGAAAATGAACCAGCTTAGTCCAACTCATGCGAGTGAGAGACAGTAATATTGAAAGAAACCGTGAAATTCAGCGTTGTCCAGGAACTGTGGAGGTCTAATAGATCATGCATATTACCAGTTGGCGGAGCCAGGAAAATGGAATGGGAAGGGCCAAATCGTTGCTAAACCTTTTTGAGAAAGGCCAGACCATTAAAATACACTGGTTTAACAGCAAAAAAAATCAATATTTATACTAGTATTAGGCTTAAACATGTGACATTAAGGGGGCCAGGGCCCCTCCTGGCCCCCCCAACTGTCTCCGCTACTGTAACACAGGTTAGCTGCTGATCCGGAGAGCGGGATAGAGATTCCAGTTGAGACAAAGGGACAAAACCCTCGCTCTCACGCAAGTTGGCAAAGAGCATGCCATCCCGTGCGACACGGTCCCACAGTGGTAGCTACCGCATCTCTCGGAAGTCTGAGCACAGTCATGTGACGCATGGTACATCTCTGTCGAGAAATTTCCCTTGGCGTCTTTTCCTTAATTTACTGGACTTGCTGTGCCGAAAAATTACTGGTAAAGCAACCAATTCTTTGTCCTTGGAAGCGGTCAGGTTCAGAAAGCAAATGATTCGGCTTTGGGTGGGAGGGAGAGAGAGGGGAAGCGGTGCCTTGCTTGACCTCGTGACCCTTTTTAGGTGAAAAAGAGGAATCAGTGGGCATCGACTTCTGAACTCAAAGTGAAAGTGGTAATAAAGGAGTGGAGTGGAGTGGAGTAGGCATGGTGTTCTGAACCGAATTATGCTCCCTACATGCTCCTCCAGGCCCTACCCATTCAGCCCGGTTGAAATACTATCATCATTGTTCAACCCTTCCAGGGGAAATTCAGGTTTACGTAAGTTTCACCAGGTTTATTTACTACAATCGGGTTTTAACTCTTGTTCCCATTCAGTTCAGTTTTACCCAGACAATATGAAACTTCAGGCATGCAGTGCATGCTCGTGTCCGTGACTGCGACTTACTACTACTAAGGATTTTGGCACTGTTCCTATGACAGAGATGAGTGTTCTGCAATGACATGTATAACTCGGGACCTGAATTCTGCACATTTTCCGTGACTCCTTGTTGGCTACCAATAAATACTAGAACCTGGATTTTTTTTGTTTTTGTAAGGGATTGGGACCGCCAATTTGTCTACCGATAAGTGCACTTGCCGCGCTCAGGGCCACAGCCCACCAGCACAGGATCAGGGATGCGCCTTCATTTGGCACGCGTATTTGTCTATTCTGATGTCTATATATGTAAGCTCAACTTAATCTCCTCAACTTTTGGTTTTGCTGTTTTCGTAATGAATTATGAATACAACCCATCTTAAAATAAGTGTTTTAATTTTAATACAACTTTATATTAAAATTAGTACAGAGTTTTGATAATTATCTTCAAACAGAGGGAGTATATGTTTGTAGATATGTTAGCTGGTGTGTTGATGCTCAAAAATATAAAGAAGTTACTGAAATGGGTGTGTCTAGGTCTCGGTCGATTTGAACTTCGTGAAATCTCAGTTAAGTACTATAATATGCAAAAGAAAAACTAAAAAAATGTTTACACGAATCTCAATATAAGATCAACGGATTGTATCAACTTAGACTTCGTATCAACTTAGATCTCAAGAAGTCTAAGTCAACTGATTTCTAGCAAAACCGTACTTAAATACGTATCCTACTACTCGGTGACAGTGTCCCTGACATCTAAACAGATAAAAAGGGTTGGTTTTAGTATCTCTTGAAGAAAAAGTGACATGATTACTTAGATTAGCATTCATCAAAGCTCACATTGTAAGTTTCCATTAAAAAATGTTAGTTGTCTGTGAGGCATGCGTGTACCTACACCACGGGAGCATCCGAGAAACATAGTACTGTAGTTCGTTTTTTTCAGCGGCGAAAAGGAAGAGAGTTCTGAATGTGAAGTCTCACCAGGTTCAGCGCCCGGAGGCACCGGAAGCAGCCGGCGAGCCCCGGCCGTGCGCAGTCCCTCTCCAGCTTCCTCGCAGCCCTGCCCGCCGGCAACGCGCAGACCGGCCGTCTCAGCCTTATCCCGCAGTAGCAGAAGGGCACGTCGCACGTCGTCCCATTGCTCCCAGCCTGCGTCTGCGGCAGCGTCGCTCCCGCGGACCTCAGCGCGCGCTCCGCGGCGCCCGCGCACTCCTCCACGTCGTCCGGCAGAAGCGGCAAGTCCGTCACGTCCGCCGCCGCGGCGGGAAGCTTCGACCACCTGCTGCCGTCGGTTCCCAGAGAGGTGGGCGCGTACGCGGCGTACAGCCATGCGGCCAGGGCCGGGCAGCACCGCAGCCGCGGCGGGAGGACGCCGCCGCCATGGCCGCCGGCGTTGCAGGAGGCAAGAACGGCCGGGAGGAGCGGCGGGGAGGGGGTGAGCTGGCAGACGGAAGAGGTGGCCGCGGCCTCGGACTGCTCGGGGAATGCCGGGATGGTGGACGCCGCGGCGGGTTGAGCCTGGGAGGCGCCGGCCGACGGGAAGAGCAGAGACGGCTCGAGCGACGCCGGGTCAGGCAGTGCCGGCGACGCCATGGCGTGCAGGAGGCAGGTGGCGGAGAGTAGGATGGGGATAGTGCAGTGCAGGCGACGCATTGCTGCCTAGTCTGTGCGTAGCAGACGTAGGTGCTTCGGCAGCGGGTGTGAGCCGGCAGGGTATTGTGCTCCTTTTGTTGGTGGTGACTGAGGCAGTGAGTGCAGTGGAGGTGGAGGTCAGGTGAGGAAGCGGATAGGGAAGTAGATGCGAGACGTCGGGCCTCCAAGATTTGTGAACTGACTGAGGCGATGGAATACGGACCGACTCGATGTAAGACCATCTCTATCACACCCCATAAAAATCGAATCCGAAGAACGCGTTTATAGACGCGTTTATAGTTCGCTGCAGATTAGATTCGGAGCGAATTCGTGCGCGAGACCCCGTATATAAAATTTTAAAATTTGAAAAAAAAACATTCGCAGGGAAAACTTGCAACCACATTTATCATACAATGTTGATCATCATACTACATCATACTCGCTTCGTTTCTAAATACAAGTCTTTTAAGAGTTTTCATTAGGAAACAACATACGGATGTATATAGACATAATTTAGAGTGTAGATTCATTCATTTTGCTCCATATGTAGTCTCCTTATAAAATCTCTTAAAAGACTTATATTTAGAAACGAAGGAAGTAGATAGTTATTCATTATAGGACACAGAGTTTTTGGTGAACAGTAAAATTCTAACTGCACGCAAAAAAAAGTCTGCCTGAAATAACATTCCTACAAGGCGTGACCAAAAAGAACAAAATTGATACTCTGAAAATACGCATTTTCAGAGTATCAATTTTGTATTTTTCGTCACGCCGTGTAGAAATGTTATTTCAGGCTGATTTTCTTTACACAGTTAGAACTTTTGTCAAGATCCAAAAAAAATCGAAATTTAAAAAAATCTCAAAAAATGGATTTTACTGTTCACCGGGCTCAAATGAGCCCGGGAGCAGAAGGGCACTTTCCTTCATCATACTACATCATAGTACTACATAGGGGGGATCTACGGGCCGTGCAGCGTACGCGAGCCTAGGCTATCAAAATCAACGGGTGCGGTGATGACGACGCGGCGGAGGAACCGGAGGAGCTCAATCCTCGTCGGAGTCAAGATCGATCCGGACCTTCAACTGCTGGGCCTTCATGACGCGTAGGTCCGCCTCCTTGGACGCGTGCGCCCCGATGCTGCGACGCCCTGCTCGAGGAAGATCTCCTCGATCTCGAGCTCGCGGCGGTGGCGCGCGTCGTCCTCCTCCTCCTCCCTCGTCGAGCGCTCCATGATGGCGTGCTCGAGGTGGTCCTCCTGCCCCGAGGGAGGTAGTCTTCAGGGCCGATGACGCCTCGACGCGACGGGTCCACGTCGACCTCGAGCTTGATGGGGAGCGGACCGAGCTCCTTCGGCTCTCTCTTGACCGGAGTGAGCCGTGAGATCGAGGCGCCCACGGACGAGCTCCCTGTGGTAGAGGAGCAGGAGGAGGCGCGGCGACGGACCGCGAGCTCGCGCTCGTACTCTTCGAGCTCGCGGCGTTTGAACGCCAGCGGCGGCCGGCTCCAATAGTAGAGCCCCCCCCCCCCCCCCGCTTGTGTGTGGCGTCGGAGATGCGGCGGCAACGGCGCTCCGCGTCATCCCCACCACTTCTGTAGCCATCCATGGGTCGGAAAGGGTCGCAAGGGCTTTTTTTGGCTCGCCGGCGACGAAAAATTAGGACGGAGGGGGAGGGAAATCACGACGGAGCTAGGCGGATAGGGTTTGATCCGTATCCGAGCGGTGAAGCCGCATAAATAACGGTGGAAAGGGTCTTTTTACGGGCCATTGTAAACTTTTTACGGGCCGGACCCGGGGTACCGAGTCTGTTCTGACAAGAAAAACGGGTCGAACCCGTATACTCGCCGGAATTATACGGGTTCAGCCCTTTTGCGGGTTTTGCTAGAGATGCTCTAATAGTACTATCTATGCACAATCCGTGAAAACAAACCGGTGAGGATATAAGAGCATCTATAACAAGAACTTGCAAATCTGGTTCCTTAAACGTCCGCGAACATGTCTGGACGCGTCCGCGGACACTGACCGGTCACGTTTCGAATAATGTATTTTCATCCAAATACCTTAAATTAAAAATCCCAAATACATATTATTACATGCAACGTAAACCTAATATTGAGCGGAGGTCGTCCGGCTCCGTCGTGCCCATATCCGGCGGCTGGCTGTGCCCCTCATAGTGACGGTCTGGTTGCCGGCAAGGTAGAGTAGGACATGGGGAACTAGCAGGCTCATGGGACACAATATCCCGCCGTCTCCCATGCCCTACTCTTCCTTGTTGGAGCCCGTAATCCGGCCGGTGCCGGTGGAAGTGAGGTGGATGATGGATCCTTCCTAGGAGAAGCCCACGTCCACCATGACGCGGTTGCGGCGCTCGCACTGGTACACCCTACGAGGCACCGAAGAGTGTCACTCCGCCTCTCCAACGTGTACCATCGCAAGGGCCTTTGATAACCCACAAGTGTAGGGGATCAATTGTATCCTTTCTCGATAAGTAAGAGTGTTGAACCCAATGAGGAGCTAAAGGTAGAACAAATGTTCCCTCAAGTTCTATCGACCACCGATACAACTCTACGCACGCTTAATGTTCGCTTTACCTAGAACACATATGAAACTAGAAGTACTTTGTAGGTGTGATCGGATAGGTTTGCAAGATAATAAAGAGCACAAAAATGAAAACTAGGGGCTTCTAAGATAGAGAAACAACTAAGTTAGTTTAACAAGTGTGGAAAAGTGGTGGTAGGAGTTGCAGAATTGTCCCTAAGCAATCTATAACTAGACCGGTAATCATTATTGTAATTTTATATGAGGGAGAGGCATAAGCTAACATACTTTCTCTACTTGGATCATATGCACTTATGATTGGAACTCTAGGAAGCATCCGCAACTACTAAAGATCATTAAGGTAAAACCCAGCCATAGCATTATAAGGTATCAAGTCCTTTTTACTCCCATAGGCAACAACCCACCTACTCAGGTTTATGCTTCTGTCACTCAAGCAACCCACCATAGGCAAATCATGAACACATTGCAACACCCTACAGTGAGGATCACTCACGCTTGTGCGACACGGAGGGAACCATAGGACAACACCAATAACAAAACATGCAACTCAAACCAATCATGATCATCAATCAACCAATAGGACAACAAAAATCTACTCAGACATCATAGGATGGCAACACATCATTGGATAATAATATGAAGCATAAAGCACCATGTTCAAGTAGAGGGTACAGCGGGTTGCGGGAGAGTGGACCACTGTAGATAGATGGGGCAAGGTGATGGAGGTGTTGGTGAAGATGACTGAGTTGTTGGACTAGATCACCGTCACGATGATGGCCCCGGCGGTGTTCCGGCGCCACTAGGAGAGAGGGGGAGAGAGCCCCCTCCTTCTTCTTATTCTTCCTTGACCTTCCCCTAGATGGGAGAAGGGTTTCTCCTCTGGTCCATGTCCTTCATGGCGGCGAAGGGGCGAGAGCCCCTCCGAGATTGGATCTCTCTTTGTTTCATTCTGTTTCTACGCTCCCAGATTCTGGCCTTTCACAGTTTCTTAAATATCTGGAGATCTGTAACTCCGACCGGGCTGAAATTTTGAAGGTATTTTCCATATAAAAATATCTTTCTTGCGGTCGAAGGAAAGCTCCAACAGACCTAAGGGGTGGCCACAAGACCTCAGGGCGTGGCCAGGGGGTGGGCCATGCCTAGCAGGCTTGTGACCTCCTCGGGCATCGTCTTGCGTTGATTCTTTTTCCCAAAAATCACATATATTCCAAAAAAATCCCCGTAAGTTTTTATCGCGTTTGGACTTCGTTTGGTATGGATTTTCTGCGAAACAAAAAACATGCAACAGACAGGAACTGGCACTGGGCACTAGATCAATATGTTAGTCCCAAAAAATAGTATAAAAAGTTGCCAAAAGTATATGAAAGTTGTAGAATATTGGCATGAAACAATAAAAAATTATAGATACGATGAAGACGTATCAGCATCCCTAGGCTTAATTCCTGCTCGTCTTCGAGTAGGTAAATGATAAAAAAGATAATTTTTGATGTGGAATGCTACCTAGCATAATCTTGATCATATAATCTAATCATGACATGAATATTAAGATACGAGTGATTCAAAGCAATAGTCTATATTGTCATAAAAATAGTAATACGTCGAGCACACCAACAATGCAATCGTGTCCTTTCAAAATAACATGGCCTTGGAAAGTTATCCCTACGAAATCATATGGTCTGGCTATGCTCCATCCTCCCCACACAAAGTATCTAAATCATGCACAACCCCGATGAACAAGTCAAGCAATTTTTTCACACTTTTATGTTCTCAAACCTTTTCAACTCTTACGCAATACATGAGCATGAGCCATGGATATAACACTATAGGTGGAATAGAATATGGTGGAGGTGATGAGGAAAAAGGAGAAGATAGTCTCACATCAACTAGGCATATCAACGGGCTATGGAGATGCCCATCTATAGATATCAATGTGAGTGAGTAGGGATTGCCATGCAATAGGTGCACTAGAGCTATAAGTGTATGAAAGCTCAAAAACAAAACTAAGTGGTCATGCAAATGATGAAAATTCCACTAGCTATATGAAAGTAACAAAATAGGAGACTCTCTATCATGAAGATCATGGTGCTACTTTGAAGCACAAGTGTGGAAAAAGATAGTAGCATTGTCCCTTCTCTCTTTCTCTCATTTTTTTTCTTTTTTTCTTTTTTTTGGTGGGAATCTTTGGCATATTTTTTTATTTGGGCTTCGTTGGCCTCTTTTATTTTTTTGTAAAGTCCGGAGACTCCTCCCAACTTGTGAGGGAATCATAGCTTCCATCATCCTTTTCTCACACGGGACAATGCTCTAATAATGAAAATCATCATACTTTTATTTACTTAAAACTCGATACCTAGAACAAAAAATGACTCTATATGAATGCTTCCGGTAGGATACCGGAATGTGTAACGATCTAGCCTAGCAAATGACATCAAAAAGCATACAAGCCATGAAAACATCATGCAAGCTATCTTATGATCATGCAAAGCAATATGAAAATGATGGTGCATGTCATACTAAATGAAACAGGGGAAGTTGCATGACAATATATCTCGGAATGGCTATGTAAATTGTCATAATAGGTAGGTATGATGGCTGTTTTGTGGAAAATATATGGTGGCTGTTTTGACGAAGGTGGGTTTGATGCACCGACGAAAGTTGCGCGGTACTATAGAGGCTAGCAAAGGTGGAAGGGTGAGAGTGCGTATAATCCATGGACTCAACATTAGTCATAAAGAACTCACATACTTATTGCAAAAGTCTATTAGTTATCAAACAAAGCATTAGATGCATGCTCCTAGGGGAGAGGTTGGTAGGAGTTAACGATAGCTCGCTCCCGACCCTCACACAAAGGTTGACAATCATTAAACAAATCATGCTCCGACTTCGTTACATAACGGTTCACCATACGTACATGCTACGGGAATCACAACCTTAACACAAGTATTTCTACAATTCACAATTACTCACTAGCATGAATCTCATATTACCATATTTATATCACAAAACTATTGTAGGGAATCAAACATATCATATTCAGTGATCTACAAGTTTTATGTAGGATTTGATGACTAACCATGTGAATGACCAACTCCTGTTAACTCTCTAAATAGGTATAAGTGAAGCATGAGAGTTTAATTATTTCTACAAAAGATATGCCCACGCTCTAAAAAATATAAGTGAAGCAAAAGAGCATTCTACAAATGGCGGTTTTCTGTGTGTGAGAAACAGGTAATCCAACCTTCAAATGTTATAAGTGAAGCACATGAAGCATTCTATAAAGCCATACTCAAAAGATATAAGTGAAGTGCATGAAGCATTCTATAAATCAACCAATGACTTTCTCATAACAGCATGGTGCATTATTCAAAGAAAGATAAAAATCACATGACGCTCCAAGATTTACGCATATCATGTCACAAATAAAAATATAGCTCCAAGTAAAACTACCGATGGTTGTTAGAAGAAAGAGGGGATGCCTTCCAGGGCATCCCCAAGCTTAGTTTCTTGGGAGTCCTTGAATATTACCTTGGGGTGCCTCGTGAATCCCCAAGCTTAGTCTCTTTCCACTCCTTATTCCTTCATCCATCGTGATCTCACTCAAAACTTGAAAACTTCAATCACACAAAACTTAACAAAACCCTCGTGAGATCCGTTAGTATAATAAAGCAAATCACAACTTTAAGTACTGTTGCCAACCAATTCATATTTTATTTTTGCACTGCAGCTACTGTATTATAATTTTTCCATGGCTTGTACCACCGATACAATCGATAGTTTCATCAAAACGAGCAAAACAATGCATCAAAAACAGAATCTGCCTTAAACATGACAGTCTGTAGTAATCTGGACATTCACCATACTTGTGTAACTCTAAAAGTTCTGAAAAATTAGAAAAAAAACATTTGCATATCAGTACTGTGTAAAAAGTTCAGAAACTTTTAACATTTCAGTAAAAAATATAAATTCACGCACTATAGCCAAAGTTTCTGTTTTTGCACTTCACACACCAAACAAGCAATCTAATCATCCTAAAGGCAAATCTTGGCACATTATGTTTATAATACAATGTATTTATACAAGGGGATAATTATTTTTGTTGAAAAGTTTCTGTAATTAATATTTGCAAAGTTTCCATGGGCATGAACAAAGTTCAAGGAGTTCCCCCATTTCAACGGTGCTCGTCCTTCTTACTTTCACTTCTCTTTTGGAAAAAGTTTTAGGTTCCCCTCTTTATTTTTTTAGTTTTTAAACTATATAAAAGCACATAACAGAATTAAATGACTCTAAAACTTCCGGGTTGTCTCCCTGGCAGCGCTTTCTTTAAAGCCATTAAGCTAGGCATAAAGTGCTCAAGTAATGGATCCATCCGGATCCCAAGGTATATCAAAGCAAATTTTAATTAACAATGATTTGTAATTTATAGTAGTGAGCACAAAGTAACATATATCATGCAACATAGAAGTCTAACTCTCTTCCTATGCATCGACATGTCATAAAAGAACAATTCATGCACACAAAGTAAAGGCCAATACATAGCATAAGCAGTTTCTTGCAATTTTATCAAATTGGAAACATAGAGAGGTGGATATGTAGTTCCTATCTCATAATAATTGCAAGTAGGAGCAACAAGCACATGCATATTATATCTATCAAAATCATCATGTGTAATAGTAAAAGGCAACCCATCTATATAATCCTTAATAAGTGCAAACTTCTCCGATGTAGTGTAGTTGGGAGAATTCAAAAAAGATAATAGGACTATCATGCGTGGGTGCAATAGCAAAAATTTCATTATTAACATAAGGAACTATAGCAAGTTCATCTCCATAAGCATCTTTCATATTAGCATCATGGCCACAAGCATAGCAAGCATCAAGTTCATCAAAGAGGGATATTTCAAATGAATCTGAGGGATCATAGCAATGAACATAGCATTCATCCTTCGGTAAGCACGAAGGGAAATTAAACAATCTATGTGTTGAAGAGTTACTCTCATCAGAAGGTGGGCATGGGTAGCTGATCCGCTCTTCCTCCTTTTGTTCTTCGCTCCCCTCGTCGTCTTTTTCATCCAATGAGCTCAGAGTGTCATCAATTTCTTCTTCCATAGATTCCTGTAAAATATTAGTCTCTTCCAAGGCAGCAGATATTCTCTCAATAAATGCATCGATATCGGAATTATATTCATAATTCTCATAGCAATATTTAAGTATAGCAAGATTTTCGGGCCTATAAACAGCATCATCATAATTTTCACACTTCTCAAACAAAGATTCAATTTCATAAGCACCCAACAAATTCCTCTATTCGTTCCACATCATAGTAATCATAAATACCTTTAGCATAAAAGCCAAGGTTTCATTATCATTAAATTTACATGAAAAATGAAGGTGTTGAGCCTTCATCCTAGAGCAACAAGTATAATCATATCTCTAGCATAGATTCCAAGCATACCATATCAACATATAAATCTGATACCATAACAATTTCCCTTTTTTGAGTCAAGCGATAATTCCTAAAGTATTCACATTGATCCAACATGTCTCCCATTATATAATTGAATGGGGTTTTCTCAGGATTATTAAAGTAGTGCATAATATATTTCACATAACGAGCATCGAGGGTTTTAGGAGGTTCCCCATCTCCATGAGTAGCAAGTACACCTGATTTTTTTGGTATTTCATGTTCCATATCCATAGCTAAAGATAGAGAACAACTTAGAACAACAAATAAAATCTACTTAGTGATAAAGAAAACAAGCACACACGAGAATATTCACCCCATGCTATTGCTCCCCGGCAACGACGCCAGAAAAAGGTCTTGATAACCCACAAGTGTAGGGGGTCAATTGTAGACTTTCTCGATAAGTAAGAGTGTCGAACCCAACGAGGAGCTAAAGGTAGAAAAAATGTTCCCTCATGTTCTATCGACCACCGATACAACTCTACGCACGCTTAATGTTCGCTTTACCTAGAACACATATGAAACTAGAAGTACTTTGTAGGTATGATAGGATAGGTTTGCAAGATAATAAAGATCATGAAAATAAAAACTAGGGGCTTCTAAGATAGAGAAGCAACTAAGTTAGTTTAACGAGTGTGGAAAAGTGGTGGTAGGAGTTGCGGAATTGTCCCTAGGCAATCGATAACTAGACCGGTAATCGTTATTGCAATTTTATATGAGGGAGAGGCATAAGCTAACATAATTTCTTTACTTGAATCATATGCAATTATGATTGGAACTCTAGCAAGCATCCGCAACTACTAAAGATCATTAAGGTAAAACTCAACCATAGCATTATAAGGTATCAAGTCCTCTTTACTCCCATATGCAACAACCCACCTACTCGAGTTTATGCTTATGTCACTCAAGCAACCCACCATAGGCAAATCATGAACACATTACAACACCCTACAGCGAGGATCCCTCATGCTTGCGCGACACGGAGGGCACCATAGGACAGCACCAATAACAAAACATGCAACTCAAACCAATCATGATCATCAATCAACCAATAGGACAACAAAAATCTACCCAGACATCATTGGATAATAATATGAAGCATAAAGCACCATGTTCAAGTAGAGGATACAGAGGGTTGCGGGAGAGTGGACTATTGTAGATAGACGGGGGAAGGTTATGGAGGTGTTGGTGAAGATGACAGAGTTGTTGGAGTAGATCATCATCACGATGATGGCCCCGACGGCGTGCCGACGCCACCGGGAGAGAGGGGGAGAGAGACCCCCTCCGTCTTCTTATTCCTTGACCTTCCCCCTAAATGGGATAATGGTTTCCCCTCTGGTGCATGGCCTCCATGGTGGCGGAGGGGCGAGTTCCCCTTCGAGATTGGATCTCTCTCTATTTCCTTCTGTTTCTGTGCTCCCAGAGTCTGGCCTTTCACCGTTTCTTGAATATCCGGAGATCCGTAACTCCGATCGGGCTGAAATTTTTAGGGGAGTTTCCTTATATAAATATATTTCTTGTCACCAAAGGACAGCTCCAAATGACCTAAGGGGTGGCCACAGGACCTTAGGGCGTGGCCAGGGGGTGGGCCGCGCCTACCAGGCTTGTGACCTCCTCGAGCATTGTCTCGCGTTGATTCTTTTTCCCAAAAATCACATATATTCCAAAAAAATTCCGTAAGTTTTTATCACGTTTGTACTTTGTTTGATATGGATTTTCTGCAAAACAAAAAACATGCAACAAACAGGAACTGGCACTGGGCACTAGATCAATATGTTAGTCCCAAAAAATAGTATAAAAAGTTGCCAAAAGTATATGAAAGTTATAGAATATTGGCATGAAACAATCAAAATTATATATACGACAGAGACGACCAGCCTCCGCCGCCTCCCACATCCTTTGCCTCTCCTGGCGGGCACGCCGCGCCATGACATCTTTTGAGGATGACCATGCTTCATGCGCGACACATCAAGATTTACTCCTAATATGTGTTTGGTTTATGTGGTTGAGAGAGATACAAATCTTTCCCCGGAAGAAAAATGTTGCTTTTGAGCTCTTGCATCCTAGTTAAATGTGTATCACTAGAGTTTAATTTTTTCCATAGTAGACTGGTTCTCCTTTATATCACAAAGGATACGACAGTGGTTATGATAGTCAATACTTAACTCTGAGAGAGTAGGTGAACACATTAAATGCAAGGCTAGGTGTCGCCATTCTCTAGCCTCCCGGAACAAGTGTTTGTCATGTTGCCACCGCCTAAGGCATTCACTTGATATTAGTGTGACATGCACTAATACACGTGTCTGTTGCTCGGTAAATAGGTTGGTAAATCAGCTCCGACGGTGCTTTAATTCCACTGGCCCGACTGCAAATCAGCCACATGTCGTAATGGCCAGACTACGCATGACTAATATGCCACACGTTGGATGCGGTGGCTTGCTTCTCCTGCTTGTCGGTGCGGGCCAGGTGGAACGGGCGTTGCCGGGCGATGTGGCTGTTTCCGGATGTCTTTTGCCTTGGGTTGTTCCCGGGCTGTTTGGGAAACTCCGTTTTGCTCGATTTCCTTGTTGATGTAACAAGAGTTAACAGATCATGACTAAGATCTGCATGCCACCACGGATCTGAATCAATAGTGGGAAGTGGACTCCTTCTGGATGTTGTAGTTAGTAAGAGTCTTATGGAAGATTTGCATACCACCACAGATCAAGGTGATGATCTGGTTGCCGGAGCGCTTTGCTGGTGGTTTCTCCCGGCAAGGAGACGACTGTGGCCCATGCGCAGTTGGGTGCGGGAACCCAATGGTCATGATACAAACACTCAATTATTTATTTCAAGAGTTTACAAAACATCCACAAAAAGCAGCAAGAGCGAAACAAAAGGGGTATAGTTTAGCAGGGATCATAACTAAGTGCAAACAAAATAAAATGATGTTTCATGCCTCACATATCCAATTATTAGGCTACCACCTAAATAAATCGGTTGAACAAACGCTAAGTGACCATGTCTCAAAGGTTGCACCCAGAAACAATGGATGTTCGGTCTTCCTCCCATCGAAGATAGGGCCACATATGGATCCAGTAAGTAGCCATCTAGAAGACCTAAATAAAAATAGGAAACTTTTGTCATGTTAAAAACACAATCATTGCAACAATTATACATTGCCCAATGTAAGGCATTAACTCTCATTCGGATTTGCACTTAAGATTTTGGGTGCATCGCATTCAACCAATTACTAAAGAAATTTGAAATACTAGTTGATAGGGGTAAATTAAACACAATGAAAATATAAAGCCACAATATCTTAGGAAGCGTACAATCAAGATTTCTCATTTTCTTAAAATACAAGTGTTGTGTAACCCTTCTTTTTTAAGAGGAGGCATATAAAGGGCATATGTTTTGTGCAACCTTGCCATCACCTCTTTTTTCAATATCTTTTGTTAGGACAAGTTCCCTATTAATAGCCTACAAGTGCAGAGGGTTTTGGTGTAACTTTTTAAACTAAGAGTATTGATCTCACAAGAAGCATAGAAAATGGAATTCGTCTCTCATAGAGATATATAAGATATGCAAGTTAGTTGAGGCCTAAGAACAAGTGGATGCAAAAGTTTGGTGATTGTAAGGGTGAATGGTGACTGCAAAATAAAAATATGCAAGAAAAGGAAATATGAATAGAGAGTAAATGGTGATGAAATCAATAGTTGGACTATGGCATTCTTGGGATTCCCCTCTAGCATGTGTCTAACGTAATTATGATGTTGCATATTTCTAGATTCGGATAATCAAGCCTCTCTTTGATGTTTGTAGTGGATGGAGCCTGGTAAAACATATGAGGTACATTCCTAGTGTCTGTATCACATACTCCACTATCGTTCCTCCCCAAATTTAGATTGCAACAATGATATAAGAGTTACCCCGTGGACGCAACCAATGGTTGGTTCTTGGGGTTCAAATCAAAGTGTTTTTGCTTGTGCCCCTATTGATAGTACACTTATTATGAATATTGGATTGACTAAAAACATAAAAAAATACATTATAAAATTTGAGGTTGACACCATCTCAAAAATTTGGAGGTAGGTGACACCACTTATGTTCCACTCAAAGCACTAGGACTTTTTTTGCGAAATATTAGGACTTAGTTCCTAAAATAAATTTCATAAACACATTAGTCCTCTTAGTTGTTCCATCGTAAATCATCAAAAACCAATAAAAATATATTTGTTCGAGCAACAGGCAAGAGCAATGCCTCATTATTTAGAGTGGACATAGGCATGTATGTACAAGAGTCATCGTGTTTTAAGGGGAACACGACAAAACCCCAAACCAAACAGAAAAATGGCTACATGGGAAATGTGGCAAGGCCTTGGTCATGCACTTTGAAAGAGGGCCCACACAACTGGATATCCTCAAGGGCTGCATGAGCTCGCTCCAAAGCGAGTATTGACCAAAAACTACCAGTTTTGGGGCCGCAATCCCACTGAACTACCAAGTTGAAATATTTGACCGAAAACTACCACATTTTTTGTAATTTGTCCCTAAAAACTACAACTTTGGTTGATGACCTTTTGATGGGTTTAAACACGAAACTGACATGTGTGGTCCATTTTTCAGTGCCACATGGCCTTAATCACTAACGGTTTGGACTTGACAGCCGTTAGTTGGCTCTCCATCATGGTCTAGTCCGACCAGGTCAAAATGTCGGTCGGCTCACTACCCCCTGCATCTCTCACTCTCCCGAGCTCTCTCTTATTCTTCTTAACTCCAATGTTCTCACTCCGGTGAAGGTGACACACTGCCACCATGCCATCGTGGCCCAACAACGAGAGCTCCGACGATGAAGAGTACATGAGCGAGTTCAGTAGCATGCAGATCGAGTACTTTGTAAGTCTTTCTCCTGTCCTCTTCTCTCCTTTTCTAGCGTTAGGGTTAGGGTTTGAAGATTGTTTGGTTTCTTCCATTTCAGTTTAGATAGGTGGTTATAGTTGTGTGTGTATTCGCTGCTGCAGCAAACTCCAGACACTTTCGTAGACCCAAGTTTCTATGGGATGGTTGTTGAATCTGAGCCCAAGTGCATACTACACAGGCAGAGGCCAGGGAAATTTGTTGCATGTGAAGGCACTAACACAGGGATGGGATTTATTGGATATGCTACTAAGGTAATATGTAGTCTTGTTTATGATTTTATAGGTAGAATTGGTGCTATGCAGTTGAAACAGAACAAAATACTAAAAATGAAGTTGTTTCATTAACTGAAAACTGAACTACAGAGCTAGTGTTATTGCATTCAGGTAGCCACATAATTTGGTTATAAATGAATTTGTTGGTAATAAGGTAATAAACTCTTTATGATTTCTTCTGAATGTTGCTTTACTATAACAACATTACTCTGCATCAATTTTCATTGAATTTGTAGCTCTGTATTTGACTGAATTTGTTATTCTGAATTTGTTTGTCACTAAAGAATATATGTTTTACTGAATTTTTAGGATGGTGTGATCTATGGTGTGGTACAGTGGGTAGATGCCTGGCGAGTAATTCTGCAAAGGTGCTTAACCAAGGTATGGGATATGTATCATGAGCAAAACTTGGTAGAGTACAGGACAATGAGGCTCATCAGAGAGAGGTGGCAAAGCTAAAAAAGGAACTTGATACATTGGGCAGTCAGTACAACCAACTTGCGAATGATGCATCCAACTTGTTTGATTATCAGGATGGAATGAAATCTCATGACATGGATTACATAAGCCAGGTAACAAATGAACTAAAGGAGAAGAGGATGCAACTTGAGGAGCAGGCAAAGATTGAGCTTCAAATGGAGAATCTTAAACTAAAAAAAAGAACAAAGGTGCTTTCTTCAGAGTCAAGCTGACATAGAAGTACCAATGTTTACAGAATACTGCTTTTCTTTACTAGTTACTTGCCAAATAGAAGGACCAGCTCCGTCTGCTTGGCAAAACTTGTCATACTTCTTGTTCTTTTCTAGAATCTCTAAATAGTTGGGAGTGATTGTCCACCTGCTTAACTGTAAATTCTCCTTAGTCTTATGTCTCTTGATCACCTGCTTGGTTCTAATCGCTTCAAACATACTCCTAATTGGTTTGATCCTAACATCAAGTATCATTTTGTTGAACACATAATTAAGGTTGTTCACAGCCATATCACTCTTGCAAACATTCTTTTTTTAACCACCTCCATACTTCATGATACTTGGCTTTTAGCTCTATGATGCCCATTTCATGGCAATGTTTAGTGTAGTAACAACTTACCTTGTCCACACACCTCTTTAGTTCTTCAAGTCAAAAACCAGTTGATTGGAAGTTTGGATAGATGTGCCTAAGATAGGAACACCTCATTTTTTCCTTAATCAAACACTATTTATTCATAAAATAATTCCCTGTTAGCCTGGTTTAAACATTGCAAACATAAGAAAACACCACTGATTATTTGTTAACCTTTTGCCTGTCAGATATTATGGTGTATGTTCCAAATTTGTTTGCATTTACAATACATCGTCTTAACCAAGTTAAGGGCCAAGTCCAGTTATCAATATCTTCCTTATCAACTACACCAAAAGCTATAGGTTAGATGTTGTCGTTGCCATCCCATCCTGTTGCTGCAAGGATTTGTTGTCCAGTGGTTAGCTTGATGAAACATCCATTAGACCTACAATTTTTACACACATTATACACATATAAATAGTCACAATAGGACCTGAATACATTATATGTACATACATTACCTATAAATGGCCTGCACCCATTTAGAAAACCTGTTTGAAGTTTGCAAGTAGTAGAACATGTACTTAAATCTTGAAGTTGGTGCAGGGTTCTCCGAGTCCTCAAATATTTTCACTATACACCTGCTTCCAGGGTTTGTATTGATCACTGCTTGAAGATAATCCCTAAGCCTATAATACTTCTAGTTATGGTCACCTTGAACCACATCAACAACATTTCTCCTTGCTTTGTGGGCTACACTTCTGGACACATCCACTGAAAACTTATTCTTTGTCTTTGTAATTAAGGAGTTGATAGGAGATCTAATATCTGCTCTTAGTGATGCCTCAAGTTATTTGGCCAACCACTTTGTAGTATCCTTTGTGTTCTCTGGAGAAGCTACACATGTGTGCAAAATATCGCACTTCCTGATACAAAAGGTTCTCTCCTAAGCTATCTTTGATGCAAAAATATAAAAACTACTTCCATTGGCTCTCTCTGAACACCACACAATAACCCTGTCAGGGGCATTCCTATGATAATTATAATTCCTCAAAGTCCTGATGAGGTAATCCCTGATTGCATCGCTGAACTCATAAACACTTCGGAAGCACAATCCCTTACAAAGCTGATCATGTGGACCACGAAGCTTCCCATCATACCAAACCTTAACCTTTATTTTCTCAATCCTTCTCTTCCTTCCACTAGGTAGGTTATATGCTTCTTCAGGCTCATCTTCTTCATCAATGATGCCAAAATCACTAGCAAAACATTTAAGATATGGTTCTAGCACCCAATCTAGTATTCGCTCTGTCTCAGATCATGGTGAGATCTACTAGTTTGGCCAGGATTTTCAAATTTCCTTGTGTTGACACACAGATCCACAGATGTAGCTTCTTTTCCAGCTTCATCTCCCGAGGATGATAAAACATGTAAGTCCACATGTTGGCTTTTGAATCTGACTTCATACCATCAGAACAAAATTCAGACACATCAGTGTTCCCTTCAAAATGCATCAAATAAGCTTTTCTGTCCATGTTGCTCTTCACAACACTAGTGCAGAAAAGCCTATCTATGACGTGGCAAAAAGGGACCTGCTGGCGTGAACGTCCTACACCATCAATATGGCGCCAATGTTAGAATCTAGTGGTGGTGTTGGAGAGATGCCAATAGTTTTTTGAATACCTATGGCGTTGGATAAGGATGCATGTCGACACTGTCATATTTAGCAAATAAAAATGCATAAATTCCCAAAAGATACTACCAGCTTTACAAAAGATACTTCCAGCTTCACAAAGTAAACATTTCAGTAATTCCCAAAAGATACTACCAACTTAATTCACAAATTAAACGTGTCGCCAAATTCACAATAAAAGAAAAGTAACAACCAATAACTTCTCACAATGTATCGATCTGCCCCTCTTGACGCTACCTAGTTTCGCGTATAAGGACTAACTTAAGCCCACGAAGCTTATTCCTATTAATCTACCCCCCATGATGTAATGGGCCTTCTCCGTCTTCAGTTGAGTCTTCTCGGACTTCATGACTTGTATTTCCTTCTTGATCTTACTTATCTCGAGGTTCAGTGACCCTATCTGACCTTTGAGACTAAAAATATTATCGTAGACAATAGCATTGTCATCGATAATCTTATCCTTCTGCTTCTTCAGGGAGCCAATCAACTCCTTCAGGGCCTTGATGATACTCTGACGTGTCGCGATCAACTCATGATTTAGCACATCCACGCCATGTGTCCGCTGCACAACGGGGGATGGAGAAGGCGGACCTCATATGTATGCCTTGCAAGGGTTTCAAATCATCAACAATTAATTAATGGTTAGGTATATGGAGATGTTTGCAATCCTCATGCATGTTTTTTGTAACCTTAATTACCTGGTTTGTGCTCACGTCGCCCTTATCTTCAGCGTATCCTGACCAGGGATCAGAGGAGCCTATCCATATGCTAGAGTCGGCCATGTTGTTTGGCTAAATAATAAAGGCCCTGAGAGTGTTTAATGCATGAAAAGAAGATGTATCTTCTAAAATTAACAGGAAGAAGCATCAAACAAGTTAAATAGAAACATAAATGATTGCAATTCTTATATTTCTATTAGATGAACTATCAGGTTCCCAAATGAGAAACTAATTGCGAGTTTTCTGGCTGCATAAAAGGAAGAGGCAGATCAATTGTGCAGATACCCATTTTTTCTATACCACTTTGAAAGCTCGATCGATAAATATTCATGAAAACATACACTAATCAATCATCTGCACACATATGCTACCAAACACATATTCAAAATTGGTAATTATATCAAATGGAGCTGGATCCCATGCCATACTCATGCAATGTAGCTCCACAAAGATGACAATGTAGCTACACACAGATCACAATGTAGCTACACAATGTATAGTCCACTATTACATGAACCCATGAATCGAATAAACTACAAAAAAACTAAGTTTCTACACATGTGCTTCAGCTTTACTAATTTTTTATAGGATAGGATTCTTATATGATTTTTTCATAGGAACACTATAGGGTAGGATTCTTATAGGATTTTTTATAATGTGAACACTACAAGATAGGATTTTTATAGGACAGGATTCTTATAGGAACACTATAGGATATTATTTTTTCATAGGAACACTAAGTTCCTACATAGGATTATCATCCACATTTCAAAGGGAAAAAACAATATTTAGCCTACATAGGATTTGAGATACATGCCATCTCATTTCCTACAATTTTCCCATTCCTATGATAATCCTATCCTATGAACCAAAGGAGGCCTAAATTTTAAAATGATTCCTAAATTCTCTTTGACCTAACCCTAACCCTAATTAGGAAAAATGACACAGGGAGGGGCACCAGACTTACCACAGAGGTACTCAGGGGGTGAGGAGAGGTGTGCGAGGTGCGTCAGGCGGTGGCCGCGTCGGGCACCGTCAGCGTAGGGTGGGACGACTGCGGGCATCGAGATGAGAAGTTAGGGATCGAGAGGAGGACAAAATGATAAGTTCTTTTTTTACTACACCGGGAGCGATTAAAACTGACTTGTGCTGGAGTGGACCTATGTGGCCTAATGTGCAACGCCGGGCCTAATGTGCAACCAACACTAAGCGAATACCTATGGCGTTCGAATTCAACCAACGCCAGTACTATTAGAAATATTACTGATGGTGTTGGTGAGAAATGACGCGCCACGAACAAGAGTTGTGTCTAGGCATTTCTCCACTAGTGCAAGCTCTTCCTTTCTTTCTTTGATTTCCTTGTCCACATCAGTACAATCCTCCGCTCTATTCCAATTGCAATTATGTTGTGTATTAATAAGATGGTCAACATACAAAGTATCTCTATTTTGATATCCTGGACATGGCTCATTAGCTCTAGCCACTCTTATGTTTACCATCTTTTCCTTTTGAAAAAATCTCAACATCTGATGCACATCATCTTCACCACCTATATGCTCTACACCTTCTAATCCCTTCTCCTCATCCTTAACATAACACATGTAATCATCAGGTCCACATCCCTCACCACCAATTAGAGAAACCATGGTCCACTACATAGATGAAAATATTACAATGTTCAGCTATCCGAAAGGTCAAATAAGGCAACTAATTTCATGTACCTACTTTCAGTTAACTAGTTCAGTAAATTAGTTTCACTTAAGTAGTTTTGGTTAAGAGATTTTAGTTAAATAGTTCCAGTTAGCTAGTTTCAGTAAGCTAGTATCAGGTATCTAGTTTTAGCTAGCTAGTTTCGGTTAAGTAGTTTCGGTTAAATAGTCTCAGTAAGCTAGTATCAGTTAACTAGTTTTAGTTAGCGATCTCAGTAAGCTAGTCTCAGTAAGCTAGTATCGGTTAACTAGTTTTAGTTAGCTAGTTCCAGTAAGCTAGTTTCTTATTTACTTAAGTGACCTAGTTTCGGTTAGCATGTAACCCAATCTAATAGTGGACATCTGAATATCAAGCTAATCCAGTAACTAATAATACATCAAAATTAGCTGACAATACGGACCTATCGGTGCTTCCCTTACGACAAGGAAGCTTGCACCTGCGTGAATCAAGTTGTGGAGCTGCACTCCGCGGTGTAAAAGCAGCCGCCGACGAGCTTCCCAACTTCTATGACGGCTAGGAATCAAGCTGTGGAGGGTGCGTTGAAAAACTGTTCTTGCCTAGCCAGTTATCCACCTCCCAGAACTCGCCAACTACGCTGCCATCGTCGACAAAATCTTCCACATCATTGGTAGCCATGGCCATAGTTGCAGTCGCCGTAGTTGCAACCGCCGTCGTTCAAACTAGGGTTCGAGAGAGGGTGGCTCGGGGCAGAGTGAGAAAGAAAGGGGAAAGAGAGCCGCCCGGCCGCTTTGTCCTGGTCCGGCCAGGTCATGACGGACCAGGCAACTAACGACCGTCAGATCCCGACCGTTAGTGATTAGGGCTAGGTTGCTCTGAAATGTGGGCCACACATGTCAGTTTCGCGTTGAAACCTAGCAAACGGTCGTCAACAAAAAGTTGCAGTTTTTAGGAACAAATTACAAAAAATATGGTAGTTTTTTTGCCAAAAATTTAAACTTGGTAGTTCAGTGGGACTGCGGCTACAAAACTGATAGTTTTTTTGTCAATTACTCCTTCGAAGCACAACATTTGTTCCACGAAATGTATGGCAAATGGGAAAACTAGTTGAATATCTGCATGTTTTTGTCCGGCCCAGTTGTCCGAATAGGCTTCCACAGATGGACAAATAGGGATGAAAATTTGGAATTACCCTTGGAGATGACTGAGAGTTTCTCTTCTCGTGGATGCTTTTTTCTTCCAGTAACCTAATGTACCAGTTCAAACTTCATCCTCCTGAGTTGTCCAATACACCGACCGTTCACCGTTGTTTGTACAAATTTACTTCCTTAATAATGTCTATATCTGAAACATACTAACTCTTGCTTCGTCTAATCGTCTATCATTCGAGAACATCAGAGTTTATAAATTTAGAGTGAGCCTTTTTTGTTGTCGCAGTGCAAGCCAAAGATCGCATCAACTTACGCGGTGATAAATGACATTACACGAAGTCTAGACTTGACTAGCTAATCAGCTTGCATTCCCAATTGGATGTTCACACTTTTGGGAGCATGTACAGCCGTGACGACGAACACGTACATGAGGACTGGGCTGGCCCGTCCAAGCCTTAGCATGTACTCACTTTGTTTTTAAATATAAATCTTTGTAGAAGTTTTATTAGAAGACTACATACGAATATATATATAGTCATACTTCAGAGTATAAATTCACTCATTTTGTTTCGTCTATAGTTCCATATTAAAATCTTTAAAAAAACTTATATTTAAAAACGGAGGAAGGAGTACATATCCATGAATGCGTGAAGCGTTAGGAGGACGTGGTCTCCACGAGCAATAATTGATGTGCATGTATGTGATGTGCAAACTTGGAATGTTCTTCAAATTGTGTCAGCACTACTGCACGGGTAGATCGAACAGGAAATGAAGGACTGGTTTTGCATTTTTACTCTTCCTTCTAGATAAGCCTCGATTTAGGGTAACTCTAGCCGATCCCTAAAAACTAAAAAATAGAGTAGTATCCAGCCGAATAAACTCAAAGCATGTACAGCTGCCGTCCCAAACCCGCCTCAAACGTCCGGATGGCGGACGATCCGGTCACAAAAAAAAAATGATCCCGACGGGCTGCTCAAACATGTCCCAAACGTCTGGACTAACCAACATCCCTAATATCCGGCCTTAATCTAGGGTGGATATGGGGCGCACATGTACGTCTACCACGTCGTATTCGACCCACGCTGGCCTGCTCGACCCCACATATATTCACCTTGATCCCCTTCCCAAACCAACCTTAGCCACTCCACTGCACTCCACTCTCCCCTCCACTCCACTTCACCACCCAAGCTTTCATCCGACGTTCTGACTCCGACCAGTCCGAATCTATCGACTGGGGTGTCGCCCCGTGAGGATTGGACGAGGCAATGACCATCCGCATTGCACTCCGATGCTCCCGAGAGGACAATACCGACCGACGACGACGCGACTTCATAGCATCGGCGTATTGGACGCGCAGATCCTCCGCTGCTGGATCATTACGGTCCCAAGAGCCTTCAAATCTCTCCTTCCCGGCGCATTGGTGGAGTAAGAGTCCCACTGGGTCCGGTGTGCCTACTGTGGGAAGTAGAGGATGAGGGCAGCCGAGGCCCGCCTCGCTACCTACATGGTGGCGGGAGGCGGCTGATGCGGCCGCGCAGGCGGCATAGAGGAGGAATCCATCCGCGCCTGCATTGCAACGAAGCGGCAGCGGAGGAACACACATGTCCTCACCTGAGAGCATAAGTAGACTGCCACCCAAGGAGGAGAAGGAGGACAATGACGGGCCAGACAATTCCGGCGACGAGAAGATCTGACTCGATCCCTACTGCGTTTTTGACCTGTACTTCTACGAGAAGAACGACAATGGCGACGGGAAGGGCAGGGGCAGTCGTGGATGATCTTCTCCACCATAGCCAAATACGCCAAATTTGAGTAGTCCGATAACATATTCTAACGTAGTAGCCGGACGATGTGTGTAATGCATCATTCACATAGTTGCATGAGTTTGTCTGGATTTGAGGTATGCTAATTGAGGTGTACGGTTGTGAGAAGGAAAATTTGAGGCTTGATTAGCCAGGTCCGGCTGTAGATGCTCTTAGTGGAGTAATTTTACTCCACTATTTTTTGGTCGGATCTAACCGATCTCATAAATTTAGCATGTAAAAAGCAAATTTGGATAAGATGAATATGTAAATTCTTAACATAAATTCGACACATAATTTACATTACCATCCACCGAAACATAACTCTAGTTTAAATCGAAACTAAAACTCAAATCTAACCAAAATTTTAGTCAGTATCCGACTTTTGTGAGGGATAACCGGTCCGCCCTAGACATCCCACCGCCCATGAGGTCAGGCTCTGTGTCGTCGTCGTTGCCGCAGGGGAAAGTTCATCACCGCTCTTCAATGTTGAAGTCATTGTCATTGCCGCCTTCTCTGCCACCGCCGTTGCCTCCATTGTCCTCCTCGTCGCTTGAATGGATGATGAAGTCCGCCCCATCGGCCGCTCGCTGCTCATATAGGAGGCGCTCCGCCTCCACTAGCTCGGAGTACTCATGGAGGAGGTCGACCAGTCCCTCACCTCGCGAGCCACTTGTGCATTCACCACCCCCTCCCGCTGGGGCGTATCGATTAACAACATCTCGCCCCACTCAAAATTTCGATGGCCGGCGGCGCTGTGCAGCCGGATGGACAAGATGTCATACTCGCGGGCAGCGAGCTCGGCGGTGTGGAAGAATCCGAGACACAAATGTTTTTGGGTCTCCTGATTCGTAATCGCTGTCAGTATCAAAACCAGCGGATCTCGGGTAGGGGGTCCTGAGCTGTGAGACTAGAATCGATGGTAACAAGAGACGAAGGAGATGATGTTTACCCAGGTTCGGGCCCTCCTATCCAGGTAATACCCTACGTCCTTCTTGATTGTATTGATGATATGTAGGTTATAGAGTCGATCTACCTCGAGATCAAATAGCTAAATCCTAGATGAGTTGTCCTCTACAACCTAAAACCCTCTAGCTTATATAGACGCCAATGGTACCTAGGGTCTACACATGGCCGGTTACGCGTCGAAGGGATAAACATGCCTATTCACTACTTCAAACGTGGAGGACATGCCACGATTCCCGAAGCTTCCTTTCTGGAGACAGGGCCTTCGATCGATCCAATGCTTGGCAAGCAGCCCATATAGTCTGGCCCGTAAGAAACAGGTCGGCCTCCCGAGGACCCCTTAAACCAGGACTCTCTCAGTAGCCCCCGAACTTGCCTCCAACGCCAAGGGTCTCAGCTCCAACTGCTTCGTATAATTAGAGTCTTTGGCTTGCGAGGCGAGTTCTTCCCTCCGAGTTTAGTTCGGCCCCCGATGACATGTAGTTTTCCAATTTAGAGGCTCGTCCGAACACCGCGAATAACTTAGCCCCGAAGGCCAAGCGTCAAGGAGCAAACAGAATTCACTGACAACCTTTCTGACGAAAGGTCGCGTCCCACCACGACCGTCGGACTAGTTGCAAAAACCCGAACCTCGGTTCGAGGCCGTTTTCATCAGCACGATCCGTCAATGCACAAACCATGCTCCATTTCACACGGGATATGTTTAATCATGCGCGCATAATGGTAGGCACATCTTGGGAAGCTATAACAGCCCGGAACTGACGCTCTAGAAGATTCCCCTTTTATTTCCATTGAGGTCGTGTGATTTGTTTGGTTGTCGCATTCATCATCACATCATTCGCATCATCTGCATAGCATCGTCACTCGTTTTCGAAAACTTGCATCCGTTCGTAGTTGCCGGTTCTCTCCGTTCGTGTTGTCGACCGCTTTGAGACCAACCACACATGCACGCACCCATGGCATCGATAAAATATTGTTTTTAAAGTGAGTATAAAATATTCTTGAATTGGGTCGAAAGTTGGCATGCGGTCTTGTTTTATTGTCAGAAGACTGCCTACCAAATTTCGTCGCAATCAGAGGTTGTTTGATACCCCAACGGACAACCGTAGCAGTGCGATCATCAGTTTATTATCGGACGTTTTTCGGTGTTTAAAACCTTGTGTCACGGGCCGCAACTTCCCCCCTCATCTCAGCCTAACACCTCTCCACAACCTAACAACCCACCTAGCACCCCCCGCCGCTTTCGAGCTGTCCGATCGGGATCAAACGACTCGAAAATGGGTGGAAACCCTCTGACCCTAGCTCCTTCCCTATATGAACACCCCCACCTGCCTAAAATAGACTCCTCCCTCCTCCCACCTCGTTTTTTGCGCGCAGCCTACCCACCTCTGCCACTTGTCGCGCCGCCGAATACCCAGCGCCGCCGCAGCCACCGCCCTCAGCCAATCAGGGGCTGCCATGCGTCCCCTGGCCGCCCCAAGACGCCGCGGCCCGTCCGGGCCCGAGGGGAGCCCGCCCGAGCCCATCGGGGCCCGACCGAGCCGCCCGTACCCCGCTCGCCCCAGGCACCCGAGGTCTTGCTCGATCTACTCCCGTAGCCCCACATCATCCCCAAAGCCCTTCTTGGAGTCGCCGCCCCTGCCAGACCTCGCCGGAGCTTCGGGTCGCATCGCCGCGGCCAAACGCAGGCCAATGCCCCGTCGTGCCCAACCCCGCGACCTCTCCTCCTTCTCTCAACTCTCTTCTCCTTCCTAATCTCTCTCTCTCTCTGTTCTGCGTGTACAGGGAGCTCCATAGCACCGTCGAGCCACCGCCTCGCTAGAAATGGAGCCGCCCCGGCCGGATCTAGAGGACCCTGCCCCCGATCTGCTCATTCACGGCCTCCTCTGCTTGCATCCTTCACCGGAGCTTCGCCGGAAGCCATAGTAGCTGCGCCACGGCCTCCTCTATAAGGGACAGAGTGTTCGTGCGCTCGTTGACCCACTGCCTGGCCACGTAGGCCCGGTGCGCCCGCAAGGCCCAACAGCTCATGTTGGCCCAGCTCCCGCATCGCCTAGTCGGGCTCCCCACTGGCCGCTACACCAACCGGCCTCATGGGCCACAAGGTGAGCGCCCACCCTATCCAACGCCTCACGCACATCTTAGTATCTTGCGCTCGCTGCTGTTGGCCCGTTTGCTCCAGTTTCAGCCCCTGTTTTAAAACGCATATATATAATTAATCGTGCATCGTCTGTAATAATTGTATATATGTAAAACATGTAGAATTTCGTGTAGAATCATAATATGCCACATTCATCCATGTTTAAAAAAGTTTAACATGTTGTTTTCTTGTAATTTGCATCATGTCATGAATTTGCATTGTGCATAATCATTGACCTGCATCGAAGTTAATCCAACAATATATTTAAAATTTGCATATTAATCGTAGTGCATTTTCATGCATGACAAGATGTGTGATGTGATATTTGCATCTAATTTGCATTTATAGTTGTTAAAAGGGTTTATTTCATTAACTCGCATAATTATTTGTGACATATTTTTCTACATGAACCTATGCATATTATATATGTTTTTGGTGTAGAAAAAACCATGGAATTTATCTATGAATTTAGTTTGTAATTTGAGTAAGTTTGTGTGCATGTCATTTTCACTGTGATTCTCCTTTGTGATTTTCGTGTGATTAAATCCATGCATCATATGAAATAATGTTGAACATGAGATATGCCCTTTGACATGTGCACTTGCCCCTGGTCATTTTGTTTGCTATGATAATCCATGTTTAGGTGTTGTTTTCTTGTTGCCAACATGCTATAATAACGTGCTGTTTTGAGATGCTAAAATATTTCCAAGTCTGGAATCTGTAACATTTTGTTACTGTCTTTCCATGTGTTTTGCTAGTGATCTAGAACCCTTTTGTGGTTGGTGCAATGAAGTTATTTGTATGTCATAAAGTCCTCTAGCATGCTGTTAAATTTCATGCCAATATATGTCCTGTAGCATGTAGTTTTACTGCTATCAATATGCTTTCGTGATAAAAACCGCACTGTCAAAAACTGTTATTTTTACTAAGTCTGAAACTGTTTTCAATTAGCCATGTTGTGAGCTTCCTACCATGTGATCCATGCATATTTTGAGTATGATATGTGAAGATGAAATGAAGTGTGTGTTATATGATACTTCCCCATTCTCAATTTGTGCATTTTAGAATACTGTAGCTTATTGTTTTCATGTGTGCAATATGCCATTTTGCTGTTTTGGCCAGATTTGAAATAAAACTTGCGTTGGTTGTTGTGATTGAACCGTAGCTCCGTTTTGGACATGCCATATATGAAACTTGCTTAGAATTTCATGTAGCATCATAATATATTGCTGAATTCATGATTTGAAAAATTTATGGTTGTCATTTGCATTCATCTTGCATTCATGGCATATAATCTTGTGATTGTCATATTTGTTAGACCGTAGCTCCGTTTGAGATGTTCTATATACGTAAATCGACTAGAATGACGTGTAGAATACTTTATTCTGTTGTTTAACAATTGGAAAATATGGTTAGTTCATATCTGGATCAATTTTGAAATTAACATATGGGGTCGTTTCGGAAATGCTATATGTTGGTTCCAGCCTCATTTAACTAAGGCTCCGCCCGCTGCAGCCCATCTCTATCAGAGAAGCTGACGAGGCTTTGAGTAGTAGCTCTCCACTCATCAAGCTTCTCCGTAGCAGGAGGAAAATTCAGGAGTAGCTTTGCTCGTGCCAACGCTTCTGCTGATGTAGTCGGCAGCGCAAGGTGCGAAGAACGTGATGTGCTCTGACTCCTAACTGTGTTAGAAGGAGCTCCATCATGGTCCTGCGACCACACACCACCTTAACCAACATTTTGGCGTGCATGCTGGTCATGTGCATCTCGGGAGTGTTGCTCAGGAGTCTTTCCGCGGGGGCACTTAGGACCACCAACGTCACGGCGCTGCTCATCACGTGCGACCTGAGAAGGCCGCGGCGTATGCGCTGGCGTGGGTGTCTTGGAAGGCGCCCTTCCATCCCTGGAGTTCACTATGCCACCCGTAGGCAGTACAACCTTGTCCTGAGATCCAAAGGCGTGTGGGTTGCCGTCATCGCTGTGAACGACGCCGCTTGCTTGGCCTTGATCACCAGAACATGGTGGAGGCTTAAGACCTCTGCCTGCATCCACACCGTCGCCTGTCCGAGTAGCTACAGGCACACCAGACTTGGATGGATCAACCACCGTAAAGCCCTTCTTCTTGGGGGCCATGGCGATGAAGATGATGGATGATGAAGAAACTGGCGCGCTAATCGTTGGATCAGGTTCATGCAAACCTTTCCCCCTACATGGCGCGCCAAAGATGTCGGGGTACGACACCTATTTGATCACGTGGATCCCTTTGTGGTTCGGCCGGGAGATGGTGTGCACAAAGAGAAAATCTGACGAGCAACGCGATGGATTTTTACCCAGGTTCGGGCCGCTGAGAAGCGTAAAAACCTACTCCTACTTTTGTGTATTATGAGTGTTTGAGTTCTAACTACACGAGCGTTGTGTGATGAACAGTACATAGCCGCTACGTGTGTGAGCCAAAAGGTCCTCCAAAAGTCCTCCCCTCGTAACGCCTTGGGCCTCCTTTTATATGACTAAGGGGTCTCCAACAGTGGCGTACATTACATACACGAGGTGTATAGTTGCTATAGTGTTATCATACCTAACACTGACTGCATTGGAGAAACACATTTAATGCTCCATCAGGCATCCCTGACCTTCTACGGGACGGGACAGGAGCCCGTCCCATCGGCACCGCTTAACCTCCACCATTGCTAGATGCCTTGGCCCGTATCCAGGAGGGATGACACCTGGAATCTACGCTGGCAGGATGGTGAGATCTTGCCGGGTGCACGTCTTGCCGGGGCTCTGTAAACCATCCTGGCAAGGTCTTGCTGGGGTCCCAACTTTTGGTCTTCGGACTTGTGATTGTTGTCTTGAACATTTTCTTGATATCTTCGTACTTGCGCTAGACCCCAGGCAACCCTTGCTGCTGGTGTGGCTACAACTACCTGTGCACAAGTATGGGGTACTAAAAGCCCAAACTTTAGTACACCGACATCTCCCTGGCAGCACTTTTTCTAGTCATTAAGCTAGGCATATAGTGCTCAAGTAATTGATCCACCCGGATCCCAAGGTATATCAAAGTCAATTTTAATTAACAATGATTTGTAATTTAGTAATGAGCACAAAGCAACATATATAACGTAAGAATGAAGTCTCACTATCTTCCTATGCATTCGCATGTCCTAAAAGAACAATTCATGCACATCAAGTAAAGGCAAATACATAGCATAAGTAGTTTCTTGGAATTTTATCATATTGGAAACATAGAGAGGTGAAGATTTGGTCCCTCTCTCGTAATAATTGCAAGTAGGAACATCAAGCACATGCATATTAAATACATAATCATCATGTGCGGGTGCAATAGCAAAATTTTCATGCTTAACATAGGGAACTATAGCAAAGTTCATCTCCATAAGCATAATTCATATTGACATCAAGTTCATCAAAAATAGATATTTCAAACAAATCCAAGGGATCATAGCAATTATCATAGCATTCATCCTTCGGTAAGCACGATGGGAAATTAAACAATGTATGAGTTGAAGACTTACTCTCATTAAAAGGTGAGCATGTGTAGCTAATCCGCTATTAGTCCTTTTGCTCTTTGCTCTCCTTATCATCTTTTTCATCTAATCAACTCACAGTTTGAACAATTTATTCGTCCATAGATTCCTGTAAAATATTATTCTCTTCCAAGGCAGCATACATTTTTTCAATAACTTCATTAATATAGGCATTGTATTCATAATTATCATAGCAATATTTAAGTATGGCAAAAAATTAGTTTTTTAAAGAATACCATCATACTTTTCAAGCAAAGAAGCAATTTCATAAGCACCCTTAAAAGCAACTAGCAAAAGGTCCCATGCGTTGCGACGGGAGAAAAAAATCATAATTTCCAATGGTCATGATCACATTTTGCTGCATCACTAAGATACAATATCTCTCTCAATTTCGTGAAATCATGGACATTTTTTGAAACTATGAACAATTTGTTAAACTCATGAACATATTTGAAATCGTAAACAACATACTATTACAAATTTCTGAACATTTTCTACAATCAAGTACATTTTTTAAATTGATGAACATTTTTTTCTATTTACAAACATTTTTTGAGTGAACATTTTTAAGCAATTTTCCTGAATTGGCAAATATTTCTCGAATCGACGAACATTTTTTAGAAATTGGGTGGAATAGTTATTGAATTTAACGAAATTTATTTGATTTAACGAACATTTTTGAAAATGCCAGTATGTTGCAACGGGAAAAACCTATCAAGTTATACATGTGTGGTAGATATAAAAAAGTATGAATCAAATTCACAAAGTATATACAAATGATGTTATGATGAGATAAGACATTTTAAAATGTAATTTGAAAAACTAACAATATGATGCTCATCAGGACTTGATTTTTAAGACCTCACAACAAAATATTTTGTGGCTGAGAAAACTACATGACGGACCCTGTGTGAGCTATACTGATGAATGAAGTGTCTCGCCTTGACTTAGTGTAGCGGTGTTTACCGTAAGCACTATTGTGATACGAGAATAAGCATAACTGTGCATGGAAGCAAAACAGACATTTTGTCGTTTTAATATAGCTTACAAAAACTAACCCTTACAAAGTTATGTCAATTTTGTTGGGTTCAGCATTGTACGAAACACGGGAATCTTTTTTTACAGGACACAAGGAACTAAATAAAATCATAAAATGACCTCTGCAGATATGCTAATAAAACCTTTATGTAAGCTACAACTAGTTTTGTTCATTATTTCCGGATGTGTTTTAGTTTTTGTGAACATTTTCTAAAAGCCGATGGACATGTTTTTTGAGTTCCTGAATACACTTTGAATATTGGATCATTTAAAAAAAATCATGAGCATTTTTTATTTCATGAAAATTCATTTCAAATAGTGATTTGTTTATAATATGTGAGCACTTTTTTACCTCATGAACAATTTATGATTTTTTGAATACTTTTTGCATTCACAAAAGTTTATCATTTTCCTACTTTTTTCAAAACTCGCAACTGTTTGATATTTTGGAAATCCGAAATTAGTTTTGAGAGAAAAAAACCAAAACAGAAATAAAAAAAGTTGTCGGGTACGACACCTATGAGATCGCATGGATCCCTTTGTGGTTCGGCACGGAGATGGTGTGCACAAAGAGCAGATCTGACGAGTAGAGTGCGGGGGGGGGGGGGCTTACCCAGGTTCGGGTCGCTGATAAGCATAAAACCCTACTCCTGCTTTTGTGTATTATCAGTGTTTGGGTTCTGGCTATAGGAGCGCTATGTGATGAACAGTACACAGCCGCTACGCGTGTGAGCCAGAAGGTCGAAGAAGATCCTGCCCTCGTAATGCCTTGGGCCTCCTTTTATATGACTAAGGGGTCTCCAAAAATGGCGTACAGTACATACACAAGGTGTACAGTTGCTACAGTGTTATCATACCTAACACTGACGGTGTAGGACAAACACATTTAACACTACTGGAATCAGAGAATTTGCTGCCTGCCAGTTCTTTGCCATCTGCTAGCTAATCGCAAAGGACGTTTTCGCCGTCAGCTTACAGAAAACAGACAGCAAAGAACAGGCAGACGGCAAATCTTTTCTTTGCCAACAGTGCATACTTTGCCGTCTGCCAGCGGACGGCAAAGAGCCCAAAGGCAGACGACAAAGAGACTAGCTAGGCCCCAGTGGGCCGTGGACCTGGCTAGTTCCAACGGATGGACTTTATGCAGTCTGCTATGGCTTTGCCATCCGCTTGCAGGCTCTTTGCCGTCCGGGGGCAGACGACAAAGAGGATGTGTGACCTAACGGCCGTCCCCCCGTCCCCACCTCCCTCTCTCTCCCTCCTCTCCCCCCTCTCTCTCCACCCACACCGCGCACTGGCCTTGATCCCCCTTCTCTTCCCCACCACCGCCGCCAGTCATCCCTCGCCGGACCTCCTCCCTGCGGCCACCCTCCCCGTGCTGGCCCTCCTCTTCGCCTTCACCCCTCCTCCCCGTGGCCACCCCTCCTCGTGTCGGCCCTCCTCTCCGCTGCCACCTCCTCCCCATGGCATCCACCCTCCTCCCTGCGTCCACCCCTCCCCGCGCTGGCCACCCCTCGCGGTGTCGGCCCTTCTCTCCGCTGCAACCCCTCCCCACGCCGGCCACCCCTCCCGGTGCCGGCCCTCCTCTCCGCTGCCACCTCCTCCCGGTGGCGGACACTCCTCCTCCTCGCGGCCACCCCTCCTCGTGTCGGCAACCCATCCTCCCTGCGGCCAACCCTCCCTGCACCGAACCTCCTGCCCGCACCGCCGCCAGCCACACCCGTCGCCAGCTTCTGCGCCGGCCTTGAGGGTAGGGCGCCCCCGCAGCCCGACGCCCCCACCGCCCCCGAAGCCCGGTCGCGCCCCCAACTCCGGTTAGTAGCTAGCTTTGTTTTCTATTTTTTCAGTTTTTTCATCTAATTAATTAGATTACTTAGGTTAGTAATTAGCTACCTACTATTAGTTAGGTTAGTTAATTAGGTTAGAAAAAATGGAAAAGGAAAATAATAATAAGAAGAAAATTAGAAGGAAAGGTAGAAAAGTAGAAGGAAAATAAGAAGAAAATTAGAAGGAAAGTAGAAAAAGTAGAAGGAAAAGAAGAAGAAAAGAAGAAATAAAGAAGAAGGAAAAGAAGAAGAAGAAGAAGAGAAGAAGAAGAAATGTCCTCTCCACGAGCACACTGAGATTTGTCAGCTGGATGCCATCATGCAAGTAATGGCTCTAAAGGCTCAGTTCAACCTAGGCAGAGAATGCTACGATGTGATGATGACAATATTTGGATGCTTTCTACCCAAAGGCCATGTATTGCCAGCTAACCTGTACCAGTCGGACAAAATCCTACATGCGCTTAAGATGCCCTATGAGAAGATAGATGCTCGTGTGAATGGATGTGCCTTATTTAGGCTTTAGTATGCGGGCTTGAACTATTGTCCCATTTGCATGTCTTCCAGGTATGTTGTGGTAGACAACGGTATGGGTTTGAAAAGTCAGACCAGAATCCCAATTAATGTTCTTCGGTATCTGCCAATCATACCAAGACTTCAACGTCTTTTCATGGTCAAAGAGATGGCCAGACAAATGACGTGGCATAAATTGGGCAAAAGAACCGAACTAGATGCATATGGGAATCCGATGTTGGGACACACTTCAGACGCTTTTGCGTGGAAGCACTTCGATGCATTACATAAGGATAAAGCGGCAGATCCAAGGCATCCTCGAGTCACCATCAGCACGGATGGGTTCCAAGTGTTTGGTATGACGGCAACCCAATACAGTTGCTAGCCTATATTTGTCATTTCACTCAATCTCCCCCAGAGAGATTATGAAAAGAAAGAACATTTTCTTGACATTGATAATTCCAGGGTCCAACTATTCATGGAATAACATGAATGTGTACATGCAGCCGCTTAAGGATGAATTGCGAGAAGCTTGGGATAATGGGATCAAGACATATGATGCCACTTCCAAAAAAACTTCAAAATGCATGTGAAGGAGAATTCTTCCAAGAAACACGTCTTTCCAATTTTTTTAAAGCACCGCTCTACTTCACCCCAGAACATTGAGGTAGGCAGCGACAGTGAATCCGACTTCGCCCCTGAACCGGAACAAGAAGAGACGGAAGAAGAAGAGGTTACTACTGCGGATGACCTCTCAATGCTTGACCGATTACATAAAGGAGGCCTTCCACATGTTGCTCCTGATAGTGATGACGATGCATTTATTAATGATAGATGATGATGATGCATTTATTGATCCCGGAGCTTATATAGACGATGAAGACTATTATTAGTTCATGTCAGGTACACATGATGATGATACACTCAAATTATATATATACATATTATTATACATGTCGTTATTCAAATTTTTATGTTGTACTAATTGTGTTTGCTCTTTTCATGGCAGGTGTTGAAATATGGTGGGCGCTGGTCGAGAGCGATCTGGGGATCCTTCGTCGGCGCGTGGTGGGAGGGGTACTTCCATTCCACTACAAACTCTCCGGAGAGTGTTGTATGATAGTATTGGGTCACCTGAGGTCACTTCTTCATCGGTGAAGTTGCCCACCGGGAGAGGAGGTCGGGGGAAGAAGAGAGCTCCTAAAGCTACACGTGGTGGCTGCGGGAGAGGTACGAAGTCTGCTATGCCTTCCTCGCCACCACCCCCAGCTGATTCACCAGAGCATAGGACTGCTACGGTGGACTTGTTTGAGGTGGAGGCTACAAGTACTCCTATCCACGAGCCTCGGGTCGATGATCCATTTGTCCCAGACGCTTCGACCCGCAAGAATCATGTGCCAGATGCTTCGTCCCGCAAGACTCCTATGCTAGACGCTTTGTCTTACGAGACTCCACAGACTTCCACCGAATAGGATACCTGGCCGGATCTGCATCACCCAGAGCTGAGTGGCCATGCTAATGGTGGCGGGGATCGGCTTTCTTATAGTGGGGACGAGGTGGTTGAGGGCACCGTCTACCATCATGGGTGTACACGGCTCCTGCCCGTACCGACGACCAGCGAGCGGAGGTGGGTGATTATGCCTGAGTCGCTGGAGTAAATGCATTTACTCTTTTTAAACCTTTTGCCTTCATGGTTCTTCACATATCTAATGCTTTGACTTTGTCATACTCAAGGGTTGGATTCACACCATGGATGTCCGCAGGCCCAACTCCATCCTTGGTGTGATTTTATAGCATAACTTCCCGGGGTTTGTCACGTTGCCCGCCGAGGGTAAGCAAGAAGAGGTAGGATTGAAATGGGAGCACTACTTAGCTGCCCCGGCCCCACTGGAGGAGATGATCGACGGTGTGTTGTGCCAAACGAGGGCCGACATGGTCATCAGGAAGTTCTGAGTAATTTCTCCTTTACACAATTAAAAATCAATAATAGCTAGTTATTATACTAATCAGTGTTGTCTATTTTGATTGCAGAACTTATACAGGTGTGAGGAGGGATACAAGGAGGCCTCTACAAAGCTTATCGATTACAAGTGTAGGCGCCTACTAACAAACTTATGGCACGAGGCTCGGGTACAGGCTGTTCGAGACTACTATGCCTTGCAGTATATTAAGAAGGCCAAGTCATCGTCCCGCCGAAAGTTTCTGGACAAGGAGCAGTACATGAAGGTAATTACCTATTCTTAAGGCCTTGTGCTTAGTTTCCTTTGCTTTGATTCGTAGGCGTAGCTCTCAAATTTCTCTTTACTAATTTAGGTACCCCGAGATGGTGTGCGGATAAGATGGGTTGTTGGGAGGCGTTGGTGAATGAATGGTGCTCTAACCAATGGAGAGTCATCCACGACGATGCCAAGGCACGGTGTGCTCAAATGGAATGTGCGCCACACCATCAAGGCAGCGCCAACATTTATCGGTTCGGGCAAAACTAGGTATGTGGTTTGCATCATGATTCCTACAATTAATTATTGTAGTGCTAGGTTTACCCATTATTAATAATTTGTTCCTCTCTTGCAGGCTCATCACAATAAGACGGAGGTTCCAGAGGTGTATGACCTCTATGCCATGGCCGATACTACCTCATACAAGAAGGTCAAGGCATTCTCTGAGTCTGACCTCGACAATCCCGAGAACTTCACCAATATCTCCTCCCACCACAAGCTCGTGAGGTACAGAGATGTGGGGAAGGCGGTGAATGGGGATGACTTCAACCCGAGCCAGCATCCTATTGATCCAGGCCTAGTGATGATAGCTGGCCACGGGAGGCCCCATGGCTCGATAGCCATTGGATATGGACATATACGGTCTTCGAGCACTCTTCGGCAGATCAAGGCACACCAAAAGAGCTCCTGTCCTGAGATGTCACCTCGTCCATGGCTAGTGCAGCTCACCATCGAGGTTAGTCATACGGACTAAGATAGGTTTCCTCCATTACATTGTGTGTGTGAACAAAGATGATTACAATGCTAATGAGGAGTTGTGTTGCGGGCTGCTCTGTAGAAAGAGAGAGACAACCTAGGCGCCTCTGGCAGAACAGGCTTGACAGGCGGCGGAGGAGAAGAGGGATGTGGAGGAGAGGACGGCTAGGTTGTTAGAGGTGGAGAGGGCACGGAACGATGCATCTAACCGGGCCATGTATGATCTCATCATGCTAAGTTTCTTCTTCATATTATCCAAATCATGCACTATATGTTCTTTTCATTAATAACCAATATGACTGACTTGGCAAAACCAAATGTGCAGACTTTGTGCGACAAGACCGGCCATACCCCTCCGCCGATGCCAGTCATTACCATGGCTGGAACGGTGAGTTTCATTTCAATGTTAATTAGTTACTAGTATTAGCATTTCAGCGTCATCATGCTAACGCAAATGATATTTGGTACAACATAACTCACGAGCCGCATCGCATGACCCGAGCAACCACAGTGCTTCACCTCTGTGATGATGAGGACGGTAAGCCCTAATATTCCACTTACTTGGCTCATTTTCTCAAACAAAGACAAACATGGCACTTAGACAAACTTAGCACAGTGACAAACTTAGCACTTAGACAAATGTCATATTTTACCGAAGTTAGATTTGTTTCCTCTAAAATGACATAGTAAGCTTACTTACCTCCAAAATGACATATTGTACCTAAGTTAGCTCTAAAATGACATATTGTACCCAAGTTAGCTCTAAAATGACCTATACTTAGCATTGTTTCCTCCAAAGTGACATAATAAGCTTAGTTAACTCAACAATGACATAATAGAGTTGGTAACCTCATAGATGCCATAGACTTAGCTTATTTTCTTGCAAAATGACACAATAAGCTTATTTAGGTAAAAAAATGTGATAATTACCTAGGTTAGCTCTAAAATGACACAAATAAGCAATAAGAAGAAAAAAATGAGAGGAGAAAGAGAAAGAGAAGAAAAACACTTCTTCTTCTTCTTCTTCTTCTTCTAGATCTTCTTCTTCTTCGTCGTCTTCTTCTAGTATTCTTCTTCTAACTTTCCTATTTCCCATTTTTCAGATTTTATTCACTTCACGGAAGCTTGCATTTATGCAGTGCTTGTGTTTACTTTCTGTTTTGGTTTTGTATCGATGAGCAATGTGGAACTTGCTACCTATGGATGAAACTATTGTAATATGGATGAAACTATGTATGTATGGATGAAACTATTGTAATATGGTGCAACATGCACTTTTCATTTGGTATGTTTGTTGGATGATCATATCCATATGGCAGCGATATAGTTTCTATGAATATCATGTATTTTCCTATGAAAATGCTTGGATGTAATAAAAACAGAAAAAGGGCCAATACATGCACTTTGTCGTCTGCCACCGACGACAAAGGGTGCTTTGCCGTCTTCCCTGGATGACAAAGGTGCGATGTGGAGGACACCTGTGAAACCTGGGAAAACAAGGCTGGGGACATTTTGCCTCTTTGTCATCCGCGGCAGACGGCAAAGGGGGGCATGGGCGGTAGACGACAAAGGGGGGCGCGGGCAGCACACAACAAGGAGGGGGGGGGGCGGTAGACAACAATGGAGGGCCACGGGAGGCAGATGGCAAAGAGGGGGTGGGCGGCAGACGGCCAAGAGGGGGGGTCCGTTAGCCACCTAACGGTGGCGTCGTTAGTAATACGCAGTCAAGGGCCTTTGCCGTCCACAAGTGGACGACAAAGAATATTTGTCGTCCGCTGGGCCGAAGCAGATGGCAAAGAATCCCTTTGTCGGAGCTAGCCGGGCCCAAAAATATGCCGTCCGCTAACGCACGACAAAGTCCTTTGCCGTCCGCCTTTATGCCTTTGCCGTCTGCCATGGCAGATGGCAAAGTGCCTAATTCCTGTAGTGTAAAGCTCTGCCACGCGTCCTTGACCTTCTACGGATGGGATAGGAGCCCGTCCCATTGGCACCGCTTAACCTCCACCATCGCTAGATGCCTCGACACATATCCAGGAGGGATGACACATGGTCTCTACGCTGGCAGGATGGTGAGGTCTTTCCGGGTGCACGTCTTGTCAGGGCTCTGTAAGCCATCCCGGCAAGATCTTGCCGGGGTCCCAGCTTTTGGCCTTCGGTCTTGTGATTGTTGTCTTGGAAGTTTTCTGACGTCTTTGCACTTGCATCCAGCAGTCCCCACACAGGGCTTGCTACCGGTGTGGCTACAACTACCCATGCACAAGTATGGGGTACTAAAAGACCCAAACTTTAGTACACTGACAGGAGCCTCAGGGCCTAGGTCATGCACGGATGCGAGGCATTGTTGAGCTAGGCCCAAATAGTGCACGGTCACGCGTGGCAGGAGTCTGCGGTTGTAATCATTCCGCTTAGTGCGCCAGGCCGTTTCCGCCACGTGCGCCGCATGCATAGCGGGGGAGTTGGCAACAAGCGCCCGTGACTTAAAGTCATGATCGTGGCAGAAACCGCAGTGCCATGGATTGCAGTAATGGGGTGGTTACCTGTTCGCCCGTGATCATGGGAGACGGGATTGGTGGAGATGGGTGGCGACTCTTAGGACGGAGGAGAGCCAGCCCCCGCGCTTCTTCCTATAAATTGGGGGGGTTTAGCAAGGGGTGATGCTCATTAATCCTTCCATCCTTCTTCAGTGCGAACCTCTAGAGCTTGCCCTTCTACACCTTCCCGATCTTGAGTTGTGCTCGCCCTTATCCATGGCTAAGGGGCAAGGGCAGCCACCATCCTCCGCCCCAATGGCGAGGGGTTCCTGTCGGGATCATGCCACTGCTTCAGCCACGGAAGTGGAGGGTGGCTCAAGCGCGCGTTGTGGAAGAGTTACGAGGGGTCATGGTCTACGTGGAGGCCATGGTCGGGGGAGGCGGAGCGTCGTTCCACCCCTTCTTCCAATGCCATACCCCTTCCTTGAAGAGACCCATGCTGAGGGGACAACACCGGAGTTCATCATCAAGTTGCACAGTCCCCTTCGGAGTCATCTGCGCCATCCTCACCCTTTTGCCAGGGTAATGGATGTTGAAAGGACGCCCGCTGTGTGTCTAAGGGCGCATGGATGTTGCAGTGGCGCCACATGGGTGGATGTTGAGTACTCGGAGAGTCGCGTCATGCTCCTCGAGCGCGGTTGGAAAACCTTCGTTCGTGCCCACAACCTCCTGGATGGGCATGTTCTCCACTTCAATATGGTGGAGGCCGACCTGATCTCCGTCAAGATTTACGAGCGCTCAGGTGCCCGCCTTAGCTGCCGCAAGGAAAGCCCAAGCGGTGCCGAAAGTTCCTCCTCGAGTGATAGTGACGAGGAGGACAGTGTCGGTGAAGACGACGACAATGAGTCTGAGCTCCACGCCATCAAGTCAGAATACAACAACCTAAGCTCTGACTAATCGCTGGCTGCACCATCATCGTCAGCTCACCTTGTCGGGGGTCCTTGTCCCGGGCGCTGCCTCATCTTGCAGCTGGATTTCCTGGTAGGCCTGTGGACTTTGGCTTCGTCTTCCCTTCTGGATGTTTCACCCTCCGTGCAGTGCTGGTCCTGGAGGGGTCAGGTTGGGCTTCTGTTGGGGGTCTCTTCCCATTTTTCTTCTTGTAATCTACCCCTAGGGGAGAAAGTCAAATAAAGATTTGCTTATGAAGAGACGCCATCTCGTGTAAATTTCATTCCCTTTGAATGAATGCAAGTTATTCCTCTTGTTAGATTCCTCTCTATATGGTACACTTCATATGCTTTATCAGAAACTTGTCAGTGCATGCAACCCTTCTGCGAGCACTTTGAGGAGCGGATACTTAGCAGCCTGCTGGCGGTGCCGCTGCCGGCAAGATACCTTGATATTTTCAGTGCAGCCACTTAATCTGTTGAGAGTGCTCGAAACAGAGTAAGGGCGCGACCGATCATGACAAGGTTACCTTCACATTTTCGGTGCAGCCAGTTATGCTGTTGAGCGGACTCGAAACAAAGTAAGGGCGCAACCGATCACGACAAGGTTCCTTCGCATGCAAGTTTCCCATACAAAAGTTGAAATCATCCAAGAAAAATACTTCACAGTAAAAAAATTACTTAGAGTTTTGCAACTTAGCTTTTCATTGATGTACTCCTTTCTGCCAGATGTCAATTCTGAATATCGCCCGTCGGTGTCCATACCATCTCATCCCCTGGCAAACTTGCACGCGACAGAACCTTCTATCCTCTTTGAAAAAGAAAGAAGAGAAAATAGAGATATGGAACCTTGGCGGTTCGTTAGCACTTGCTGGAAATAAGCATAACGCAACATCTCAGATGAACATGCACATAAGTAAACATGGAAATCGACAAGAGTTAAAGAATGCTTGATCTTCTTCAACTATGCACAGGGTCTGCGCCTGGCTTTGTACAAAGGATTACATGCCTCACCGACAAGACTTGTACAAAGAGGTGGTTGCCGAGGGACCCGGCAACCGCGTCTTATGGATAGAACTTACGAATATGTTCGATATTCCAGGAGTTTCTCACTGGAACGCCATCTTTAGTCTCTAGGCGGACTGCGCCAGGCCTGGTGACTCATACTACCCGATAAGGGCCTTCCCACTTTAGCGTCAACTTGTTTGAATTCTTGGCCGACTGAACGCGCCGAAGAACAAGGTCGCCTTCCTGAAGACTTCGGGCATGAACTTTACGACTATGGTAGCGGCGCAAAGCTTGCTGGTAATGTGCAACTCGCACAGCAGCCTGAAGACGGTCTTCCTCAAGGAGCATTACGTCATCTTGGTGCAACTTCTCTTGCTAAAGCTCATCATAAGCGAGCACTCGAGGTGACCCGTATATGAGTTCCGTGGGGAGAACTCTTTCCGCCCCGTATACCATGGAGAAGGGTGTCTAGCTGGTGGCTTGATTTGGTGTCGTTATGATTGACCAAAGAACTGCCGACAGTTCCTCAATCCAGCGTCTTCCGCACTTGTGCAGCCTGTCGAAATTTCTTGTCTAAAGTCCTCGTAGCACTTCATTATTTGCCCTTTCTGCTTGGATGTTGCTCCTCAGATGAGCAACAGAAGCAAAACAGATCTTGCAGCCAAGGTCTTGGACATATTGCATGAAGGTGCGGCTTGTGAACTGTGTGCCACTATCAGTGATGACCCTATTTGGTACACCAAAACGGCAAACTAGTCCTTTGAAGAACTTGACGGCTGATTACGCTGTCACCTTTCTCACTGCTTCCACTTTTGGCCACTTTGTGAACTTGTCGATCACGATGTACAAGTACTCAAAGCCCCCGATAGCATGGGGAAAGGGGCCCAAGATGTCGAGCTCCCAGACCGAAAATGGCCAGGAAAGAGGGATTGTCTGAATAGCTTGAGCTAGTTGTTGTAGTTTCTTTGAATGGAACTGGCATGCTTCACACTTTGTTACTAGTGGAGTTGCATCCTGGAAAGGAGTGGGCCAAAAGAAGCCTTGCCAGAATGCCTTGCCGGCAAGAGCTCTTGATCCTATGTGGAGACCACATAGGCCTCCATCTATCTCTGCCAACAACTCTAGTCCATCCTCCTGAGGAATGCACTTCAATTTCACATCGTTCAGTCTCTTTCTATATAGGACATCGTCCACAAACTTGTACATATTAGAATGACGGGCTACTTTCTCCGCTTCTTCCTGTTCCTTAGGGAGTTCTCCTGTTTGAAGGAACTAAACGATGTGTTGTGCCCATGTTGGAGCCTAGGGCTTGACGGCAAGGACTAAAGGCATGTCTTCTGCCGTGGGAGTGTTTGTCTCTACGACAAGGGCTTGAAGCCCTGCCGGAGCCTGTTGCACCCCGGTAGGCTTGGCGTTGACCCGGCAACTTCCTTGCCGGCAACTTGTGGGAGCTCTGCGGGAAGTAGTGGCTGGAATTCAACTTCCTTCTCTTGTTTTGTCTCGCTGATGGTGCTATGGATGGTTGAGTCAATTGGAACACAAAAGTCCCTAGTTCCACAGGTAACTTGAGGGCAGCACGCTTCGGCAGCTCGTCGACAATGCTATTCTCTGCACGAGGAACAAGCTTTGTTTGCAGACCGTCAAAGTGCTCCTCCAACTTTCTCACATCATCTACATAGGCTTCCATCAACGGACTCTGATAATCTTTATTGACTTGCTTGACGACAAGTTGTGAATAACCTCCGACACTGGGCTTTTTGATTCCAAGGTCTGTCACAATACTGAGACCGGCAAGCAGCCCTTCATATTTTGCGGTGTTGTTTGTCGACCTCTACTAGGGAAAGTGCATCTGAATTACATATTTGAGGTGCTCTCCGGTGGGTGCGACAAGCAATATGCCAGCACCGGCTCCTTGCAGGGAAAAAGCCCCATCAAAATACATGATATATTCTTGATTTGTTTCCTTGCCGGGGAGAGTCATTTGTTGGAGCTCTTCATTGGGCGTTGGAGTCCACTCTGCAATGAATCCTGCCAAGGCTCTGCTCTAAATAGTTGAAGTACTTTCAAATTTGAGACCAAAGCTTGACAATTCCAAAGCCCACTCCACAATCCTACCGGTCGCATCTGGATTCCGTAAAACCCGTTGCAACGGAAAGCGAGTGATGACTGTGATCTCATGTTCTTGGAAATAATGACGTAGCTTCCTCGAGGCCATGAGGAGGCCAAAGAGAAACTTTTGCATGCTAGAGTATCTTGACCTAGGCCCCTGCAAAAGGGACTGACAAAATAAACTGGGTGCTGTGCCATCTTCTTCCTTTGTGTCCCTTCATTTATCTGCTTAGATCCTGCTTTGCCGGCACCAGACTCTACCGGGGAAAATCCTGGCTCATCGCTTGGCGGTCCTGCCTCTATTGCTGCTTCTTCGTCGGCTTCTCTATTCGCCACTAACACAGCACTAACCACTTGATTTGTTGCTGCCAAGTATAGAAACAATGGCTCTTGTGGTTTAGGTGCGACTAGTATTGGCGGAGAGGAGAGGTACCTCTTCAAATCCTGCAGCAATGCCTCTGCTTCTGGACTCCACTTCATTGGACCTGCTTTTTCAAGATTTTGAAAAAGGGTAGGGCGCACTCAGCAGATTTTGAGATGAAGCTACCCACAGCCACAACGCAGCCGGCAAGACGACGCAAATATTTGACTCGTCTTGGTGCTTCAATCTGCTCAATTGCCTTGATCTTGTCGGGGTTCGCCTCGATCCCACACTGAGACACAAAGAATCCGAGAAGCTTGCAGGACGGAACACCAAACACACACTTCTCAGGATTGAGGTTCAAATTGATCTTGTGCAGATTTCCAAACGTCTCTACTAAATCTTGTATAAGTGTTGCTTTGTCCTTGGTTTTAACCACTATGTCATCCATATAAGCTTCCATATTTCTATGTAGCTGAGGCTCAAAACTGATCTGGACTGCTCTTGCAAATGTTGAACCAACACTTTTCAACCCGAAAGGCATACATACGAAGCAATGCGTACCACATGGGGTGATAAATGCGGTCTTCTCTTCGTCTTCCTTAGACATGAAGATCTGATGATATCCTGAATAAGCGTCAAGAAATGGCAGCAAATCACAACCTGCAGTGGAGTCTACAATCTGGTTGATGCGCGGCAAGGGAAAATGATCTTTTGTACATGCTTTATTGATATCTGTATAATCAATACACAGCCTCCATTTTCCATTCGCCTTGCGCACTACAACCGGATTGGCCAACCATGTTGGATGGAGCACTCCTGTGACCAAACCTGCCGCTTCTAACTTCCTGATTTCCTCGTCCTTGCCGCTCCAAGTCGTGCTTCCTAACTTTCTACTTGACGGGTCGTGCATGAGGACAGACAGCAAGATGGTTCTCAATTACCTCCCTGGGAACACCGGAGACATCAAATGGTTGCCATGAAAACACATCGATATTCGCCCGTAGGAAGGCAATGAGCACACTTTCTTATTTGTCGTCAAGGGTGTAACTTATAGTGAAAGTTCCTCACATACCATCCTCCTTAATGGACACCTTTTTGGTTTCTGGTGGAGCTGCCTTGGATTTCTTGCTCTTGCCGGTGGAGCTCTCTGGCACATCATCAACAAGAGCACAACACTCCGAAGAGGTGCGCTTGCCAGAGTGTGTACAGAGGTCTTGCCGGTCTTCTTCACCCCGGGAGCTTCAGCGGCAGGAGCAGGTGCCTTGGCGGCAGGTGCTCCAACTACCTCCCGGTAAATTTGGTCAGCGCAGGCAAGTGCATCCTTCTTGTAAGAGTTGATTGTGATGACGCTAATCGGCCCGACCATCTTCAATACATTATAAGCATAGTGCGATGCCTCCATGAACTTGGCCAGCGTTGGACGGCCAAGGATCCCATTATATGGCAATGGAATCTTAGCAACATCGAAAACAATCTTCTCCATCCTGAAGTTCAGGTCACTACCAAATGTTACCGGTAGTGTGATCTTGCCGTTCGGCTGGCTCCTCCCTGGATTGTTCCCCTGAAACGTGCATGTTTCCTCGATATCTTCATCAGGAATTTGCAACCTTTTGATGACATTAGGCGAGATCAAGTTCAAACCAGCCCCACCGTCAAGAAACATTTTCGTCACCTTGAGTTTGCGAATTGTTGGCGAAACCAACAATGGCAGACACCCGACCGCAGTTGTGCGATCAGGGTGATCCTCAGTGTAAAAAATGATGGACGTGCAAGACCATCTCATTGGTTTCCAGGCATCGACAGACGGCTTTGTCGCATTAATCTTGCACGCCCATTGTTTAAATTGTTGGTGAGAAGAATGCAACGAGGCGCCTTCATCGACGTAGATGACGTCTGTAGCTTTTTGAAATGCGTTATCGCTGGACTCGTCGTCCTCTTCGTTGCCATCGTCATCCCCCTCTTCCTTGTCGCGGCCTCGAGCGGGCCTCTCCTTCTGCTTGGCCTTGCCGCAATGACCTCCTCGGCCACCGCATTTCTTGTCAGAACCCTCTGCACCATCTTGGCCTTCTCCTTATCTTGCCTCACATACTCAGCTTTCTGTCTCTCGGCAAGCTGTTCAACTTGCCAGCAGTTTTGGAGATCGTGGCCCTTGGTGCGACAGATCTTGGGGTACTGCTTGTCGGAGCCCTCCGGCTTGTCGGGAGCTGCCAAGGCCTGACAAGAATCGCACCCGGCAATCTCCTTGCTGGGGCCGTCAACCTTAGTCTTATTGGAGGTGTTGAGGTTGCCGGATTCCTCGAAAACAAGCATGGCCTTGCCCTTGCGTTTCTTGTTCCGCCGTTGGCCTTTCCTTGCCGGGGCGGCGGTGTCTTCATCTTCAGAGTCGACTCCAGCACCAGCATCCTTGTCGGGGAGTCTCCTTCCTTCTTTAGCTCGAGCACATCTATCAGCCAGATCATAGAGCTCGGCAACATGCCTGACTTTGTTCATCGCTAGCTCTTCGCGCATCCTGTGGTTGCGCACATTCTGATGAAACGCATTGATAACAGCAATAGGATGAACATCTAGGATGTTGTGATGTATACGGCTGAATCTCTGGATGTAGTTGCGCAAGGTTTCGCCTTCTTTTTGGGGGATGAGATGCAAATCACTTGCTTGGCCACGAGCTTGGTGGCCTCCGGTAAAGGCACCAACAAACTCATGACATAGATCTGCCTAGGAAGAAATGGAATTCTCCAGAAGATGCATCAACCACGAGCTGACGTTGGGCTAGAGTACCAACGGGAAGTAGTTGGTGAGTATCTTGTCGTCGCGAGACCTGACAGCCTGCATCGCAATGGTGTAGATGCTCAAGAACTTCGACGGGTGAGTCTTGCCGTCGTATTTCTCCAGGACCTCCGGTTTGAACGTTCGGGAATTGGGCCACTAGACTCGCCGTAGCTTACACGTAAAAGCTGGACAACCCACCTCATAAGGTAGGTCAACAGTATACCCTGGCCCAGGCTTGTCTATAGTGGGTCCTGCGTGCCTACCAGATTGATGGTGCTTCCTGTCGTCGCTCGATCGTAGTCCAAGCGTCTTATTTGCTTTGCTCCCGAAGAACTTGACGTTGATCATGGCGAGTTCGTGGATCAGACGATGCCGTTGAATCATCACCACCATCGCCGACCTGTCGAGTAGGCGACCGCTATTGCCGCCATGGCGGAGAGTGCATCGTGGTCATGCCACCTTCGGCCTTGTCACCATTGGTGCACGCTGACTCGATGGACCGCCGCTGTGAAGGCTCTGCCTGCTGCAGCCCATCTCTATCAGCAAAGTTGACCAGGCTCTGAATAGTAGCTCTTCACTCATCAAGCTTCTCCGCAGCAGGAGGAAAATTCAGGAGGAGCTTTTCCTGTGCCAACGCTTCTACTGATGTAGTCAGCAGCACAAGGTGCGAAGAACGTGAGGTGCTCTGACTCCTAACCGTGTTAGAAGGAGCTACATCACGGTCCCATGACCGCGCGCCACTTCCACTAGCATTTTGGCGTGCATGCTCGCCCCGCACATCTCGGGAGTGATGCTCAGGAGTCTTTCCATGAGGGGCGCTTAGAACCACCAACGTCACGGCGCGGCTCATCGTGTGCGACCTGAGAAGGCCGCGACGTATGCACCGGTGTCTTAGAAGGCTCCCTTCCGTCCTTGGAGTTTACCATGCCAGCCAGAGGCAGCACAGCTCCATCCTGAGACCCAGCGGCATGTGGGTTAATGTTGTTTCTGCAAACGGCATCGCTAGCTTGGCCTTGATCACCAGAACATCATGGAGGCTCAAGACCTCCTCCTGCATCCACACCGTCGCCTGCCCGAGTGGCTACAGGCGCACTGGACGTGGATGGATCAACCTTCATAAAGCCCTTCTTCTTGGGGGCCATGGCGATGTAGATTGTGGATGATGAACAAACTAGTACCGATCGTTAGATCAGTTTCACGCAACCCTCTCCCCCTACGTGGCGCGCCAAAGATGTCGGGGTATGACACCTATGGGATCGCGTGGATCCCTTTGTGGTTCGGCAGGGAGATGGTGTGCACAAAGAGCAGATCTGACAAGCAGCGCGGGGGGATTTTTACCCAGGTTTGGACCACTGAGAAGCGTAAAACCCTACTCATACTTTTGTGTATTATGAGTGTTTGGGTTTTGCTACAGGAGCGTTGTGTGATGAACAGTACACAGCCGCTACGCGTGTAAACCAGAAGGTCGAAGATGATCCTGCCCTCATAACGCCTTGGGCCTCCTTTTGTATGACTAAGGCATCTCTAACAGTGGCATAAAGTATATACACGAGATGTACAATTGCTACAGTGTTATCATACCTAACACTGACGGCGTAGGACATACATATTTAATGCTTCGCCAGGCATCCCTGACCTTCTACAAACGGGACACGAGCCCGTCCCATCGGCACCGCTTAACCTCCACCATCGCTAGATGCCTCGACATGTATCCAGGAGGGATGGCACCTGGTCTATGCGCTGGCAGGATGGTGAGGTCTTGCTGGGTGCACGTCTTGTCAGGGCTCTGTAAGCCATCCCAACAAGATCTTGCTGGGGTCCCAGCTTTTGGCCTTCGGTCTTGTGATTTTTGTCTTGAACGTTTTCTTGACGTCTTTGCACTTGCATCTAGCAGTCCCTAGGCACGCATTGCCGCTGGTGTGGCTACAAATGTCTGTGCACAAGTATGGGGTACTAAAAGACCCAAACTTTAGTACACCGACAAAAGTAAAAAAAAAGATATACAAAACAGGGGGCGCCATGAATCCGAAATTAATTTTGATAGAAAAAGCCAAAATGGAAATAAAAAAGTAAATGCAGAACAGGGGGCGCCACGACCTGCACATGGGCTGGCCCATTACCGTGCTTAAGATAGGTAAAAAGGAAGAGAAAACGCAGCGAGAACCAGGGATCGAACCCTGGTCTCCCGTGTGGAGCTTCGCAGCCTCAGCCATTGTGCTACTCGTCCGTTGTTGTTCTTATGCCGTATCAATATGTCATAACAGAATATGGTGGTGATTTTTTAAATTAAAAACGACTCGTTTTCTTCACTTACGGGTGGCATTGGTGGGTAATTCTCGTCAACTTTGAGGTCAATTTGGACGACGTACGACGAGAAGCATTAGCTGCTTTATTATTAGGTAAAGGTAAATTCTTTTCTTAGTTCCATATCATAGTAATTAATCATACACCATTAGCATAAGAAACCAAGGTTTCATTATCATTATATTCACATTGAAAGGGAATGTGTGGAGCCTCCATCGTAGAGCAACAAGTATAATCACATCTCAAGAATAAATTTCAAGGATACCAATGCAACATTTTAATTTGATCCATACATGTTTCCCTGTTTAGTTGAGCGATAATACCTCAAATACTCACATCGATCTTACTTGTCTCCTATTATCAATTTGAATGGGGATTACTTAGGATTATCAAAGTAGTATTTAATGTTTGCCACATAAGAAACATCGAGGGTTTTAGGAGGTTCCCCATCTCCATGAGCAGCAAGTAAAGCTAATTTTTGTGGTGTTTCGTGTTCCATATCCATAACTAAAGATATAAAACAACTTTGAACAGCAAATAAAAAAAATACTTAGTGATAAAGCAAATAAGTACACACAAGAATATCAAATGCTATGCTATTGCTCCCCGGCAACGGCGCCAGAAAAAGGTCTTGATAACCCACAATTGTAGGGGATCGTTTGTAGCCTTTTAAGATAAGTAAGAGTGTCGAACTGAATAAGGAGATAAAGGTATAATTAATATTCCCACAAGTTCTACCGACCACAGATACAACTCTATGCACGATAACGCTTACTTTACCTAGAACAAGCATGAAACTACTTTGCGGGAAGGAAACTAGAAGTACTTAGTAGGTGTAATAGATAGTTTTGCAAGGTAATAAGGAATGTGTAAATTTTGGTGATATTTTAATAAAATAACAATAAAATAAATATAGCGAGTGTGGAAAAGTGGTGGTAGAATTTGCTAGATTGTCCTAGGCAATTGATAACAAGATCGGTAATCAATATTGAAGTTTTATATGAGGGAGATGCATTAGCTAACATACTTTCTGTACTTGGATCATATGAACTTATGATTGGACATCTAGAAAGCTTCTAAAACTAATAGAAATCATTAAGGTGAAACCCAACCATAGTATTAAGTAACAAGTTCCCTTTACTCCCATACACAACAACCCCCTTACTTGGGTGTAAGCTTCTGTCACTTTAGCCACCCACTATAAGCGAATCATGAACGTATTGCAACACCCTATAGTGGGAATTACACAAGTATGCACGACATGGAATGCAGTATAGGATAGCACCAAATAAACCATGCAACTCAAAGCAATAAAGATCATCAATCAACCCATAGGACAAATGGAATCTACTCAAACATCATAGGATAGCAACACATCATTGGATAATAATATGAAGCATAAGGCACCGTGTTAAAGTAGGGGGTATGGTGGGATGTGGGAGAGTGGACCGCTGTAAATATATGAGCGAAGGTGATGGTGGTGACGGCGGCAAAGTTGTTGGTGTATACTGTCGTCACAATGGTTGCCTCGGCGGAACTCTGGCGCCACCGGGAGAGAGGGGAAGAGATCCCCTTCCTTATTATTCTTCCTTGGTCTTCCCCCTAGATGGGAATAGAGTTTCCCTAATGGTCCATGGCCACGATGCACCCCGAAAAGCAGCAGCCCCTCCGAGGTTGGATCTCTCTCTCTCTCTCTCTATCTATCTATCTCTTTGTTTCTCTCTCGTTTTTGCGATTGTTTTCTGACCTCTTCACCATTTCTTAAATATCCGTAGATCCATAAATCTGATTGGGCAGAAAATTTGAGGGAATTTTTATCGGGAAATTGTCTTTACTGCGGCAAAAAAAGGCCCCAACCTACTTAAGGGGTGTCCACAAGCTATAAGGGTGCATCCACCCCGTTAGTTGCGCCCTGTTGGCTTGTGAGAACCTCAGGCACCGTGTTGCATTGATTCTTCTTCCCAAAATTCATATATATTCCAAAAAAATCTCCGCACATTTTGATCGAGTTTGCACTTTGTTTGATATGGATTTTATGCAAAACAAAAAATACACAAAAAACAGGAACTCACACTTGGCACTCGATAAGTAATTTAATCCCATAAATAATATAAAATGTTGCCAAAAGTATATGAAAGTTGTAGAATATTGGCATGAAACAATAAAAAATTATAGATACGATGGAGACATCTCACCTATCTTGTACATTTCAGTCTTTACTTTTATGCAAGAGTAAAGTATTTATCTCCATTCAACCCCTAGTTATTCTCCACTTGGTAAGCATCATGCGGTAGAGAAAGATCCAAACGTATGTATCCCGTTGGATGTAGCTTGTCATAAGTTATTATTGTTTACATTACCCTCGAGATAAATAATTTGGGAGGTGAAATATAAAGCCCCTATCTTCCTTTGTGTCTGATGGAAACATTTGTTCTGAAAATATGTTTTGAGTGTTGACAATCTTAGAAGACTATATGATGGTTGAATGTGTGATTTTTTTCAAGTCAAAAGCTCTTACATGGACTGTTCCTAACAACATATGATGAATTTTAATCTCTTGATGACCGATAAAATAGTTTGCTAGCTTTCAAGAAAGTTTATTGCTTGTACTTTTGCATTGTGGATAGACGGTTACTTATTTATGAGAAGTTTTATGATGATTTATTATTGTCATAGCAATTACCATGATGCCAACTCAATTTTTTTACCATGATGCAAATATATTTGTATTTTGTTTTACCGACAACTCTCTCTCAAGACACGTGGTCATAATTATTGGTTCGGTATTCGCTGATGAAAAGTAAGGTCTAAGCTTGGGGGAGTTGATACGTCCATTTTGCCTCATGTCCTCCTACTGTTATTTATAATGTTTTGGGTCAATATTTCACTTTATAAAGCAATTCTAATGCTTTTTTTCTCTTATTATGCAAGATTTATATGAGGAGAGAAATTGTCGGCAGTTGGAATTCTGGACCTGAAAAGAGTGACAACAAGATAGCTATTCTCCGAAGCTCCATATGACTTGAAAATTTACAAAGATTTATTTTTGAATTAGTAAAATAGACTGGAGGAAGAATCACCAAGAGGGGCCCCACCAATGAGCCACAAGCTCAGGTGGCACCCCTTGGGACGTGCCATGTGAGCTTGTGGGCCCACCGGCGGGCCTCTGCGTCCCTCTTTCTCATATATGGTGTCACCTGCCTGGAAAAATATAAGAAGTGGATTTTCAAGACAAAGCACCATCGTGTTGATGGAGAACCTAGGCAGGAGCGCTTTTGCTCTCAGGTAGAGCGATTCCAGCGGTGATACTTCCCTCCGAGAGGGGGAAATTGAGGCCTTCATCATCACCAATGGTCCTCCCATCGTGGGAGGCCTCATATCCACTAACATATTCACCAACACCGTCTGATCTCAAACCCTAGTTCATCTCTAGTATTCAATCTTTGTCACCAAACCTTAGATTGGTACATGTGGGTTGCTAATAGTGTTGATTACATCTTGTAGTTGATGCTAGTTGGTTTACTTGGTGGAAGATTATATGTTCAAATCCTTTATTATAAATTATACTACTATTATATTTAACATGAATATGAATTGTGAGTACTTTCATTTGTTATTGAGGACACAGGAGAAGTCTTATTATAAGTAATTATGTGAAGTTGGTATTCATTCAATATTTTGATGATAGGTATGTTGTTCTTCCTCTAGTGGTGACTTCACCATAATTGGGCCTAGGGGAAGGTATTGGGGAGTAGTAAGTATATTATGGGTTACGAGGGTGACAGAAGCTCAAACCCTAGATTATGCATAATTCCGTAAGGAGCTGATTTGGATCCATATGTGTCATGATATTGTATGATTTATCTTAATTCTTCTTTCGTAGTTGTGGATGCTTGTGAGAGGAGGTAATCATAAATGGGTTGTTTTTTCAAGTAAGAACAACACCCTAGCAATTGTACACCCACATATCAAATTATCAAAGTAGTGAACACAAATCAACTGAACATAATGAACATAACTAGACAAGAATTTCCATGTGTGCTCGAGAATGTTTGCTCACTATAAGAAGTACTCTAGGATTGTCCTTTTCTATAAAAAGTATTGGGCCACATTGCTTCACCTTGCTACTGTTGTTACTTGTTACAAATTATGTTGCTATCAAACTACACATTACTATTGCTTTTAGTACTTGTAGAGAATACCTTGCTAAAAACCGCTTATCATTTCCTTGTGCTCGTCATTGGATTCGACATCCTTACTTATTGAGAGGACTATGATTGATCCCCTATACTTGTGTTCATCACTGACCCTAAAGAATTCTTGAACGGGATAGAAGTTGCTCCCCTCTGAAAGAAGGTGTTTAAGATCCAACTTCTCCTTGGCAAATAACTTGTGAATTAAGATCGGGCAATATGTCATAGTCAAAGTCTGCTTCTATTTGCTAGGTTTAGGTAGGTGGGAAGCTGCACTAGCATTACCCAATCTCTGAGTCCCAAGTGATGTGAGATTAGCCCCTAACAGTTTGGTCTCATCCACTTGTCCATAATATTTCCTTTTCCCATTAATGACCAAGATTGTTGTTCTTCTGCTTCCCAATCGCAAAATTCTCTTATGAAACCTGATCCACCATGACCCAAGAGGTTGAAGAACACTTTCAAGTCCTCACAATCAAAGCTCCTTAGGGAGAAGATGGAAAAGCCAACTCTCATTCAGAACATGGAGAAACAAAATGTTTGATCCCTAAGATGCCTGACTTGGCAATCCGCTACAATACCGCCTAGACATGCATTAATATACACACTGATTGTGGTACAATCCAATTAGTGCTTGAGACGACTAAAATATGTGACAAGGAAGAATTCTCGAGCGCCTGGACCTAGTGTGAATGCAATGGGATACTTGAGTTTATGCCAAACTATATGTTGAGTCTGCATACCTGGGCGGAGATCGAGCTTCAGAGGATTGGAAATTCTGTCGATGATAGAGAATTTCACTTGAGTGACTTCAACATCTTCGCCTAAAGATGCAGGCCTCACCAATGCCGCCACGGGAATAACTTGAGGGGTTAGCAATACAATTGTGATTCATAGACAACGAACATGCAATTATGTATTCAGATCCATCCTACCCCCAATGATGGTTGAGTAGCAAGAAAACAAGATCTCACCACCCACCGTGACAGATTCACCCTCTCGTTGAACATGGGCCTCAATGATCACCTCATCTTCATCCAGGAGTGTGACGCGTCCATGGGATGAAAGGAATATTGCACCCTGATGCATAGGAATCCGAGAAGAACATAGCCGTGCTGGAAAACTCACCGCCCATTTGGCTAGGATGTGACCATGCCGAGGATCTGCTTGCGCAAGTACCTAATCACCCAAGGACATGAAAACGAGGGATGGAAGACGACTTACCTTGGGGAGGAATAGCCCGACCCAAGCAGCTAACATCGCAAGGGGGGTGGGGGATCACCATCGTGAGATCGTTGGCTACATCATTGATCTGCTATTTTCACTCATTGTGGGCATTGCATGCTTGAGCACAACTCATGAGCCATATCATGGTCGGTCTCCGTGTTCTCTTAGTACGCAACACAACACATGTCCAACCTATACGCCGACGCTAGTCGCTGAAACAATCTGCGATCAACTTGAAGCCCGACACCCCGGTAGTTTTCCACATTTGTCTTCCACAAACTTGTCGTGTCTCAGATTGATAGTTGGGTGCAAAGCTTGATAATACCGATCAAACAAGACGCTTGGATTGCAGCGACGGTTCGGGGGGCTCTGGCGACAGCCATGGCGACTCGATGACTGAAGGTGATCAGCACGACGGCGCCGGCGGCGGGCCGGGTGGCGATGGAGGAGCACAGAAAGGAGAAGGATGGAGTGGGTGGCCTCTCTGGTGAGGAGTAGAGCACCTTCAAACGGCAGGGAAAGGAGATCCTTCTCCGGGCAAGAGATCCGGAAGGGTGCCTGCACCGTTTGCGGATCAAGGCCGACGCGTTCTTCAACTTGGACATTCAATCAGCTGCAGATTCAAAGGAAGGTACGGGCTGGAATTATTCCTCCAGAGATGGGGAGAAGATCACGGCTGCTACTGCGATGCGATTTGAGGTGAGTTATGGAGAGAGTGAATCAGCACCAGCAGTTTCTGGTAGATTAATTCCTAATCCTCCTTTGCGTGGGGATGGTGATTCGATTGGGGTAAAGTCCAACGGCTCTAGTGTTGATTTGGGGGCGAATTTTGGGGGAGAAGAGGAGTATTTGAGGGGAGGAAACCACATTTCTTGGCGTACAGAGTGCTCTTCCGCTGTTCTTTCTTTGCCTCTGCTCTACACTTTGTGTGTGACTCAGGATTCGATGGCGAACCAAATGGGGAACGCGATGGACCTTGAAGAGGGTGGCATGGGATCGGGAGTTGTCAATAGAGCGCTCGCTGTAACCGTGGCGGTAGCTCCGGCCGCCGTCTCGGAGGGTGCTGCCCCATCCGGGTCTGTACCATGTCCTGTGGGTTTAGTCGAGGGTGCGCCTGCGGTGATTGAGGTGGGGCTCCTGATAGCTGATTCGTCGGGAGATGGAGGCACCGATGGGATGGCCCCGTCCTCTACGGTGCCGAGGGGAGCTGTGGCCGGGGAGATGCAGAAGTCCCCGGCTCAGAACAAGGGGAAGGCTAAGGTGGGAGGCCCTGCGGGGCTGGCGCTCACGCCTAAGGCCACTATTGGCTTAGCTGCTGCAGCGGCGCCTCAGCAGCTCTGCAGATATGGGAAGAACAAGACGGCCTCGAGCTCAAGGGCGTCCAGCAAACCGATCGTCATCAACCTAGAAGTTGCTATGCATGCGGTGGCGGGGAAGTTGGTGGTCGGCCGGGTGCTCTCGCCCTACCCGATCGAACCAAAGATGGTCGTCAACGAGCTCAGAGGGCGGTGGCGGTTGTCTGGCGATGCCGTGGCTCAGCATGTCACCAGTGAAGATTGCCGGTTCGTCATCACGTTCATGGAGGAGGGGGATCGGCTTCATCTTCTGCAAGCTGGTCCTTGGCACTTAAGAGAAGATGCCATGATTTTAGTGGCATTCGACGGGAAGGGCGACCTTGCAGACGTTCCTCTCGACACCATCAACATCTGGACCCAAATCCGGGGGCTGCCCGTGCCGCTCAAGACCATGAAGATGGCCTACCTGCTGGGTGACAGACTTGGAAAGGTCGTGGCAGTGTCACACAAGAACAAGATGGTCGTCGACGAACACCTTTGTGTACGAGTCAAGCTTTGCATGGATGAGCCCTTGAGGAAGTTCATTGACACCATCGAGACGACATCTGACGACAAAACAATTGAGACCCTCTTCAATGTAAAGTATGAAAAACTACCTAAATTATGTCTTTGTTGTGGCATGTTGGGGCACACAACGGCTACCTTCCGCAGCATTCCGTCAGAGCTCCGACAGCCTTCGCCGACATCAAGGCACCAGCATTCTGGAGGCATCTGCAGGCGGCGGTTGAGCCAGAGTGCCGCCTTAGCCAATATGGTGGGTGTTGGGGCCATGGAGGGCCATGAAAATGAGCTCCGGGACCTAGTTTAGCTCCCGAATAGGGTCGTTACTGCTGTTTCTACGGCGGTCCAGAAGATATCGGTGGGAGCTACCCCGCTGGTGGCCACCGCGGCGGATGGGGCTCTGCCTGGCCAAGGCGGGCAGGTGGTCAGCTTGGCGCTTGGGGAAGGGGCCACCCAGGAGGGGGGGCTTTCGCTGACTGATCCAAGCGCCGGGCACGACAAAGACATGAACGGTGCTGGAAAAGATGATCAGGTTCTTGTTGTTGGGGCTGCTGATGGACATAATGAAGACTTGGTTGATGCATAAGGCAACATGCATGTAGCTGTACATGTGTCTCAGAACCATGCACATGAGGAGGTGTTGATGGGGTCGGGTGATCATCCTGGAGCTGTGGCCCGGGTGGACACCAAGATGGAAATGGCTGTGAGGGGAGGTATTCAAAAGCTGCCTTCCCCTAGCGGGTCGTCGAACTTGGCACGCTAGAGAAGATTACACAGAGAGGAGCAGGAGGAGCGTGGCATAGTCCAAGCGGCGTGTGTGAGACACGTGCAGTTTGGGGTTCCAAGTCCACCTAATAGTGGCAGCGACATGTCCAGTCACAAGGCTGCCTTTGCTGATATGTTAGTGAGCTCGGTGGGCAACAAGAGAAGATGTTCAGATGGCCAAGATATGGTACTTAGTTTTGATAGCATTAGTGCTGAGTCCAGGGAGTGTAGGGGGGCCAATGTGGTTCTTCCAGCTTGTAAGAAAGTCTGTGGGGAGAGAGTGGAGGCTCTGGTAGGCATGGATGGGAACTTGATTCATGTAACAAAAGAGGTAGATGGGGAGAGGAGGAAGCTCAGGGTAGAAGGAGGGAACCTGTAGGGGAGGGAAAAGAGGATGAGGTGCATGCTAAGATAGCAACCGACCCTGGGGCTGTCGGTCAACTGACGGGCGCGTGTGAGGACGCCCGTCAGGAGCCATGAAAATGCTTAGTTGGAACTGTCGAGGGTTGGGTCGGCCTCGTACAGTTCAAGAGTTAGTGTGTCTCAATAAGTCTTACCGACCCAACATTATTTTTCTTTCCGAAACTAGACAAAATAAAGATTATGTCGAGAGGTTAAAGTATTGGTTGGGCATGAAAAATGTATTTACTGTTTCTGGTAAAGGCATGGGTGGTGGTTTAGCGGTGTTTTGGGATGAGTGTTTCTCTGTGGAGTTAAACAAATATGGAGATCATTTTATTGACATGTATATTTGTAGTAGTGTTGGTATAAAATGGAGGTGCACCTTTATCTATGGAGAACCGAGGGCCAGCCAAAGGCATGTCATGTGGGAGCTCCTTAGATGGGTAAAATATCTTGGATCTGGTCCTTGGTTTATGGTGGGAGATTTCAATGATGCTATGTGGCAGAATGAGCATTTTTTGCCGCATAAAATGTCTGTTAAAATCATGGCTAATTTTTGAGAGATCCTTTCTGAATGCAACCTGTTTGATTTGGGGTTTCAAGTGGTGCCATGGACATATGATAATAAACAGGAAGGTTCCCGTAATGTGAAGGTGCGGCTTGACCGGGCGGTGGGTTGCCCTCAATAGTCCGCTATGTTTCCTCAGTGCAAAGTCTCACATATTTTATCATCCAGGTAAGATCATTGTCCTCTATATATTCAATTGTTGGGTACTCAACGTAACCTTTCCTCTAGTAAAATTTTGAGATATGAATCTTGAATCTTACTGGAGAGGGAAAGTATGGCATTGGAGGATCAGGTGAGGAATTGTTGGAGTAAAAATAATCAAATAAGAAATCTGCAGGATGTGGCAAATAATTTGAACAATTTAATGAAATCTTTGCATTCTTGGAGTCGTATGCATATTGGCTATCTCCCAACGAAGCTTCAAAGTGCTTGCAATAGATTAAAAGTTCTCTTCCAAAGAAATGATAATGTTGCTATTGTGGAGACAAAGAAAATATGTATGGAGATTTATGAGCTTCTTTTTAAGGAAGAAATTATGTGGAAACAAAGATCCTACATCGACAACATGATTTTGGCGGATCGAAATATAAAATTCTATTAGAGAAATGCTTCATGGAGAGCGAAAAAAACAATATTGCCGCGTTGAAAAGGAGTGATGGGTCGCTGACAGAGAATATGGATGAAATCAAAGGTATCAAAAATTTGTTTTTCAAGCATATGTATACTTGTGACTCTAATGTTGATCCTTCTTGCATTATACCAATTGTGAAACCACTCGTCAATGATGAAATGAACGCGGAGCTCTACAAGCCTTTTTTTTGAAAAGGAGATTAGTGATGCTCTCTTTCAAATTGGTCTGTTAAAGGCTCCTGGCCTGGATGGCTTTCCATCTAGGTTTTTCCAGAGAAATTGGGGGCTAATCAAAGAGGATATTGTAAGGGCAGTCCAGGAATTCTTCATATCAGGAGTTATGCCTGAAGGTATCAATGATACTACTATTGTACTACTTCCCAAGGTAAAGAATCCCCAATCTGTTAAAGATTTTAGACCGATCAGCTTGTGTAATGTCATATATAAAATCATATCAAAGTGCCTAGTGAATAGGCTAAGACCTATCTTGGATGGTATGATTTCCCCCACTCATAGTGCATTTATCCCTGGACGGTTAATTTCTGATAACGCTCTTATTGCTGTTGAATGTATACATTCTCTGAGTTCCTTAAAGGATCAGAGGGGAGAATTTTGTGCTTATAAGCTGGACCTGGCAAAAGCATATGATCGAGTGGATTGGAAATTCCTAAAAAGTATGCTTGGAGCTCTTGGCTTTACACCAACCTGGATAAACTGGATTATGACCTGTGTTACTTGTTGGGACCACGATCCTAAGCCATAAGAATCCAACATGTAACACATCACATCACTTTGTGGCCTCACGCACGGTTAACTCCACAGTTGCCACCTTACCTGGTCCGGGACCATTTGCGTCTATTGGCTCATGTATGCAATATGTCGCTAGCATTCAAACATCAAAGAACCGGGGTCGACATGACTAGTCGTAGAACCCAAGTGGCACATTCGTACAGGAACAGGCATACGTAACCCAACAATGCAGGTGTCGGCCTCTAGCGTGTGTAGACGAGTCATAGCAATCTACAAGGACTCCATTACGCCGTGGGACATAAATGTCATCACTGCACGTAGACGAGTCGTAGCAGGCTACAGGGACTCCATTACACTGCAAGACATTTCCCCGAAGGGACAGACATAGCAGCAAAGAAGGATACATGTCGGTCAATCAATGCGTCTGGAGCAGTAGCAAGCTACCAAGGCTCGGTGGAAGCACAAACAGGAATTTCCCTGTAAAGAGTACTACTAAAGGCACACAACTAGGTGTCGAATCCCATACATATCATTGCACGTCACACGTACGCACGACATGCCTGATATGCATAGATACAACTATGGCATCACAACATAACCATACAACAACACAACATTTATTTAGGAGGCTCATAAGAGCCAACATAGTGTGATATTACAAGAAGGGGTCACACGACCCAACACACAAACAATACAAACAACAAGCGGAAGATTAACATTCTGGGTACAAACATCTAGAAAAGAAGAAGGCTGAGGAAGCCTGTCTATCTACAAGGCCCTCCACAGGAACCTGACCTCTAGTTGGGATTCCCAAGCTAAATGACCAACATCAATATTATCCTAGAAACCACTAGCGAGACTGGAGTCTCCTTTGCAAAAACATAATTAAGAAACACTGAGTACTGAGTACTCAGCAAGTCTACATCAGAACTAACTACATATGCATCGGTATCAACAAGAAAATTGTGGGGTTCAATGGAGCAGGCCAGCCTTGACTCGGTGGCTATCCTGTACTACGACTTTCATAACTTTGAAATTTTTTGTGAAGCGTACACGAGTCCACTAACACCACAACAATACACCACCATAGATCCGCTCCCGTCTTCCTACAAGAGTGCCATCCACAGTACTCACACTTGTCTTGAAGCTTTTATGAGTAACCATTTAAATTGTCTATGAACCATATAAGTATCCAAGTACTCCATATCCGCGGACACGGCTATTCGAATAGATTGATTACCCTGTAGGGGTGTACTTCGTCACACATGCTCTTGCCACTTACCGCCATGTGCTCGTAAAAAGGCACCTCGGCAACCTTCAAGCGGAAGCCCAGCGAGGGAGTCGGCCATGACCTGACTAACCACACAAGACTCTATTCTAGGTTTATCGCCTATTTGAGACTGAACCCGCAAGCAAGTCCGGTCAAAGTTTCCTCAACGGCCCTAAACAATGTGTACAGGGTTCCCAAGCCCACCTCGATGGATGGTACTACACTTGGTACACCAGGACACAATGCCTAGTCTGTCCCAAGCCCACCTGTACGGGGTGCCACTCGGTAGACTACTAGCATATCCTACAAACACTAGAAACTAGTTGCAACTCCTGGATAGAGATCAAGTCGGTTAATAAGTCGAGAGAGTCAATTAAGGATCCCAATGTGCGGTAGTAGCTAGTCTTGGACAACATACACATGACTCAGTTCTTAAGGACGGTCCCAATGAGACAACCTGCCATGTACTCCTACATGGCCTCTCATCGCTACCTTTACCTAATCATGTTCACAACTTAACTCTCATCATCAGAACAAGTTCAGTTCACTCCGGTTAATCACCTAGATGAATCAGACCTGACACAACTCTAAGCATAGCAAACATAGCAGGTTAAAGGCACAACATGGATCAAGCATCTACCAGGTATGCTAGGTTGCATGGTTCAGCTATTTACTGTGACAATGACAGGTCATGCAGAGGAATGGGTTCAACTACCAAGACATGTACAAGTTGAAACGTTTTGTCCTAATGCAATAAGTGAGAGCAAGAGCGAGAGAGTAGGATTGTATCGGATATGTTCAAGGGGGGTTGCTTGCCTGAGAAGACGATCACACGTTACTGCTCCTCAGATGGATACTCGACCGTATCCTCTGGAACAGTGCCTAACATGAAGAACAACCATCGAAGGGGAACAAATCAATACACATCAAATGCAACAATATGATGCATGAATTTGACATGGCAGTATGATGTGTTTGAGCTAATGCATCTAGCAACAGATTTACATGAAGTAGGTTTGAACTCAAGGTTAAAATTCAACTTCACATATGGAGTTCCATAATGTATTTGAGCTAAAATTTCCAAGTTCACCTATTTAGGTTGCTCTAACATGAATGAAAATGGTACATATGGATTCATTGAATTTTTTTGATCAAGTTTCATATATAAATTATTTTCATCTGATTTACTGATTAATTTATATGAATGTTCTAAGTTTTTAGATTTTTCTGGAATTTATTTAAATATACAAAAATGCATTTACTACGTCGGCCTTACGTCACGGTGATGTCAGCAGGTCAAAGGCGCTAGCCCAGGTCAAACCTGGTGGCTGGGCCCCACATGTCACTGACTCACTCTTCTAATAGGTTTTTTAATTAACCTAACTGAATAATTAACAGGGCTGGGCCCCCATGTCAGTGACCCAGGGGTCAACTAAATGGTGATTAGCCTTAAGCTAATCACCTGACAATGGGGCCCCATCGATCGGTGGCTCAGGCGACGGCTCGTTGCCGACGACCTCTGGTCGCGGCGGCGTCCGTGCTATCGACCACGGGAGCGGTGGCTAAGGGCACTAGGGCGAAGCCCTTGCTCACGCGCACCCGGGGAGGCTAGCTAGGGCCGCGGGGGATGCTGGAGCCGGCGGCGGCAACCTCACTCGCGGCGGTCGGAGCTCGGCCGAGGTTGCACACACACTAGAAGGGGGAAAATGGCGGCATGGCTAGGGAAAGAAGGACCGGAAGCTCACGGGGATCACGCCTGGATGGTCAGCGAGCTTGGGGATGCTTCGAGGACGACAAATCACCGACGGCGAGGGCGGTCCCGAAGGTTTAAGATGGCGACGCTGACGGTGATGCGGGGCGTCCGGCCTTCTGCAGCTCGATGGGGAGAACGGCGAGGACGCGGCGGACCCTTTGGGGGGCTCAGAATGGCACGGGAGGCGACGAGCTAGGCTAGCGACGGCGATGAGCTTCGGCCATGGCAACGGGAGGGAGCAAAGGAGAGGGAGAGAGCAGCAGGGGGGAGGAATGGCTCGAGGGGGTCTAGGGCATCACACTTGCGCTTCTAGCTGCCTCCGGCCTCAGCGGCAAGCAGGAGGTGGTCGCGCGCATGCTGGCGCACCGCGGGCACACGCCCTCCTGCCTACTGGCAGGAGGTTGAAGACGGTGGAGGCTGGGCTGGGCCAGCTGGGCTGCGGGGCCAGCCCCCTCCTGGGCCTCAGCTAAGGTTTGCCTCCCTTTTTTATTTTGTTCTTTTTCTTTAATTTCTGTCATTTCATTTGTTTTATTTTATGCACTAAAATATTTTATATAAATATGAAACTTTTTCTGGGCACTAAAGGAAATATTCCAAAGGCCCTCACCAAATTTCATATTTATTGGAGCTATAAAATTATTTATAATATTTTATAACTCCAATTCATATATTTATTGATTTAATTCAATAAACAAAAATGACTCTAAAAATATAAATCACCTCTGGTTGATGCTTCCACATTTTCTGGAAATGATGAACATTTTAGAGGGCCACTTTGGTTCATTGAAAAATATTTTAATTGAAACTATTTGAGTTCAAATAATGCTAGGGTTTGATCATCCCCATTTCAAGTTTAAAAAGAATTTAAACATTATGCAATCACAATCATGGATCCTAGTGCATTCTAAAGCTAGGGATGTGACAACTCACCCCCACTTAAAAGAATCGCGTCCCGTGATTCTGGAGTTGACGGGAAAAGAGCCGGATACTAAAATTGAAGACGATCTTCACGCTCCTTGGTAGCTTCATTCTCATAATTATGCGACCACTGAACCTTCAGAAACTTGATAATCCGACGCCAGGTTACACGCTCAGCTTGATCGAGAATACGAATATGGTATTCTCGATATGAAAGATCATCTTGAAGATCAAGCGTTTCATGGTCCACTTCACGGATAGGATCCTTGAATCTATTGGGGAAAGTTGCATGGGAAACAAAAAAATTTCTACGTTCACACAAGAGCTATCCATGGTGATGAGCATCTACGAGAGGGAGTGGATCTACATACCCTTGTAGATCGCTAAGCGGGAAGCGTTAAGAAACACGGTTGGTGTAGTCGAACGTCTTCGCGATCCAAATCACCGAGCGTCCCGCAATCCAATCACGATCCGTCCCGAGATCCAGTCACGATCCGTCCCACGAATTTGACCACGATCCATCCCACGAACTTGATCACGGTCCTTCCGATCTAGCGCCAAACGGACGGCACCTCCGCGTTCAGCACACGTGCAGCTTGATGACGATCTCCGCTTTCTTGATCCAGCAAGAAAGAGCAGAGAGGAAGAAGAGTTCTTCGGAAGCGTGACGGCACTCCGGCGATGGTGGTGGAGCTATTCCGGCAGGGCTTTGCCTAAGCACTCTAGAAATCCGATCTAGAGGAGAAACTAAGCACTGGAGGAACGGGTAGCACGTGGCTGAAAATTCTGTGCCAAAACCCTAAAATCCTCTAGTATATATAGGAGGGAGGGAGGAGAGGCTTGGTGCAAGGTCCAAGCCTCCTTTGGTTCAGCCAAAGTGGGGAGGAGAGGAGGACTCCTCCTCCAATCCTAGTAGGACTAGGATTCCTCCTTTTTTGGCCTTTTTCCACCTTTTTCCGTTTGGGCTTTTTCTCCCAGACGCATGGGCCTTGTGTGGGACTTCCACCAGCCCACAAAGGGCTGGTATTTACTCTCCCACAGCCCATGAAGCCTCTTGGGTCGAAATACCCCTCCCGGTGGTCTCCTGGTACACTACCGGCACTCCTGGTACATTACTGACTAGCCCGAAACTTTTTCGGCGACCAAAATGGGACTTCCTATATATAAATCTTTACCTCCAGACCATTTTGGAGCTCCTCGTGACATCCGGGATCTCATCCGGGACTCCGAACAACCTTCGGTGACCAACATACATAACTCTATACTACCGAAACGTCACCAAACCTTAAGTGTGCAGACCCTGCGAGTTCGAGAACTATGTAGACATGACCGAGACACCTCTACGATAAATAACCAATAGCGGGACCTGGATGCCCATATTGGTTCCTACATATTCTATGAAGATCTTTATCGGTCGAACCTCTATGTCAAGGATTCAGTTAATCCCGTATGATGTTCCCTTTGTTCTTTGGTATGTTACTTGCCCGAGATTCGATCGTCGGTATCTCCATAACTAGTTCAACCTCGTTACCAGCAAGTCTCTTTACTCGTTCCGTAATACAAGATCCCGTGACTAACATTTAGTCACATTGCTTGCAAGGCTTATTGTGATGTTGTATTACCGAGTGGGCCCTGAGATACCTCTCCGTCACACGGAGTAACAAATCTCAGTCTTGATCCATGCCAACTCAACAGACACCCTCGGAGATACCTATAGAGCACCTTTATAGTCACCCAGTTACGTTGCGACGTTTTATACACACAAGGCACTCCTCCGATGTCCGTGAGTTACATGATCTCATGGTCATAGGAACATATACTTGACATGCAGAAAACAATAGAAATAAACTGATACGATCATATGCTACGTTTGTAGTTTGGGTCTTGTCCATCACGTCATTCTCCTAATGATGTGATCCCGTTATCAAATGACATCACATGTCAATGGCTAGGAAACCTTGACCATCTTTGATTAACGAGCTAGTTAACTAGAGGCATACTAGGGATAAAGCGTTGTTTATTTACCCACACATGTAATGTGTTTCCAATCAATACAGTTATAGCATGGACAATAAACGATTATCATGAACAAGGAAATATAATAATAAACACTTTATTTATTGCCTCTAGGGCATATTCAAACAGTCTCCCACTTGCACTAGAGTCAATAATCTAGTTGACATCACTATGTGATTTACATTGTAATGAATCGTAGACCCATGCAGTTCTAGTGTTGATCATGTTTAGCCCTTGGAAGAGGTTTAGTCAACGGGTCTGCAACATTCAGATCCGTGTGCACTTTGCAAATATTTATGTCCTTCTCCTCGATGTAATCGTGGATGGAATTGAAGCGTCGCTTTATGTGTCTGGTCCTCTTGTGAAACCTTGGTTCCTTGGCCAGAGCAATGGCACCAGTGTTATCACAGAACAGGTTCATTAGATTCAGTGCACTAGGCACTACTCCAAGATCTGTCATGAACTGCTTCATCTAGACACCTTCCTTTGCCGCCTCCGAGGCTGCGATGTACTCTGCTTCGCATGTAGAATCGGCTACCACGCTTTGCTTGGAACTGCACCAGCTTACCGCTCCCCCGTTGAGAATAAATACGTATCCGGTTTGTGACTTCGAGTCATCTGGATCAGTGTCAAAGCTTGCATCGACGTAACCCTTTACGACGAGCTCTTCATCACCTCCATAAACAAGAAACATTTCCTTAGTCTTGTTCAGGTACTTAAGGATATTCTTGACCGCTGCCCAATGCTCCATTCCACGATCACTTTGAAACCTTCCTAGCCATACTTATGGCAAGGCTGACATCGGGTCTTGTGCACAGCATTGCATACATGATAGAGCCTATGGCTGAAGCATAGGGGATGACACTCATCTTTTCTCTATCTTCTGCAGTCACTGGGCATTGAGTCTTACTCAACTTCACACCTTGTAACATAGGCAAGAACCCCTTCTTGGACTGATCCATTTTGAACTTATTCAAAACTTTATCAAGGTATGTGCTCTGTGAAAGTGCTATTAAGCGTCTCGATCTATCTCTATAGATCTTAATTCCTAATATGAAAGTAGCTTCTCCTAGGTCCTTCATTGAAAAACTCTTGTTCAAATATTCCTTCACGCTTTCCAGCATTTCTATATTGTTTCCAATTAGCAATATGTCATCCACATATAATACTAGAAATGCTATAGGGCTCCCACTCACTTTCTTGTAAATACAAGCTTCTCCATAAACTTGTATAAACTCAAACGCTTTAATCACCTCATCAGAGCGCTTATTCCAACTCCGAGATGCTTGCACCAGTCCATAAATGGATCGCTGGAGTTTGCAAACATTGTCTGCATTCTCTGGATCGACAAAACCTTCTGGTTGCATCATATACAACTCTTCCTCAAGGAAACCGTTGAGAAACGCTGTTTTGACATCCATCTGCCAAATTTCATAGTCGAAATAAGAAGCTATTGCCAACATGATTCTGACAGACTTAAGCATCGCTATGGGTGAGAAGGTCTCATCGTAGTCAACTCCTTGAAATGTGAAAAACCCTTTGCCACAAGTCGAGCTTTATAGACGGTGACATTATCGTCTGCGTCTGTCTTCTTCTTAAAGATCCATTTGTTCTGAATGGCCTTTCGCCCTTCAGGTAATACTTCCAAAGTCCATACTTTGTTTTCATACATGGATCCCATCTCGGATTTCATGGCCTCTAACCATTTCTCGGAATCCGGTCCCATCACTGCTCCTCCATAGCACGTAGGTTCATTGTTGTCCAACAACATGACCTCCAAGATAGGGTTGCCGTATCACTCAGGAGTAGTACGCGCCCTTGTCGACCTACGAGGTTCAATAGTAGCTTGATCAGAAGCTTGATGATCATCATCATTAACTTCCTCTTCTACCGTCGTAGGTTCCACAGAAACATCTTTCTATGCTGCGCTACTTTCTGGTTGGAGTAAAGGTTCAATAACCTCATCAAGCTCTATTTTCCTCCCACTCAATTCTTTCGAGAGAAACTCTTTCTCAAGAAATGTTCCGTTCTTAGCGACAAACACTTTGCTTTCGGATCTGAGATAGAAGGTATACCCAACTGTCTCTTTCGGGTATCCTATCAAGACGCATTTCTTCGCTTTGGGTTCTAGCTTTTCAGGCTGAAGCATTTTGACATAAGCATCACATCCCCAAACTTTAAGAAACGACAACTTTGGCCTCTTGCCAAACCATAGTTAATATGGCGTCATCTCAACGGATTTTGATGGTGCCCTATTTAAAGTGAATGCAGCTATCTCTAATGCATAACCCCAAAACGATAGTGGCAAATCAGCAAGAGACATCATAGATCGCACCATATCTAATAAGGTTCGATTACGATGTTCGGACACACCATTACGTTATGGTGTTCCGGGCGGTGTTAACTGTGAAACAATTCCACATTGTCTTAAGTGACTGCCAAACTCATAACTCAGATATTCACCTCCTCGATCAGATCGCAGGAATTTAATCTTCTTGTTACGATGATTCTCAGCTTCACTCTGAAATTGCTTGAACTTTTCAAACGTTTCAGACTTGTGTTTCATTAAGTAAATATACCCATATCTACTTAAGTCATTTGTGAAGGTGAGAACATAACGATATCCACCACGCGCTGTAACATTCATCGGACCGCACACATCAGTATGTATGATTTCCAATAAGTCACTCGCCCGTTCCATTGTTCCAGAGAACGGCGTTTTAGTCATCTTGCCCATGAGTCATGGTTCACATGTGTCAAGTGATTCAAAATCAAGTGACTCCAAAAGTCCATCAACATGGAGCTTCCTCATGTGTTTTACACCAATATGACCTAAGCGGCAGTGCCACAAGAAAGTGGTACTATCATTATCAACTCTACATCTTTTGGCATCAATGTTATGAACATGTGTGTCATCACTATCAAGATTCAATATGAATAAACCCCTCACATTGGGTGCATGACCATAAAAGATATTACTCATATAAATAGAACAACCTTTATTCTCTGATTTAAGTGAGTAACCGTCTCGCAATAAACAAGATCCAGATATAATGTTCATGCTTAACGTAGGCACTAAATAACAATTATTCAGGTTCATCACTAATCCCGATGGTAATTGAAGAGAGAGCGTGCCGACGGCGATCACATCAACCTTGGAACCATTTCCCACGCGCATCGTCACTTTATCCTTTGCCAGCCTTCGTCTATTCCGCAGGTCCTGCTTTGAGTTGCAAATGTGAGCAACCGAACCGGTATCAAATACCCAGGCAATACAACGAGAGCTAGTAAGGTACACATCAATAACATGTATATCATATATACCTTGTTTGTCGTTGGCCGCATTCTTGTCAGCCAGGTACTTGGGGCAGTTCCGCTTCCAGTGACCAGTTCCCTTGCAATGAAAGCACTCAGTTTCTGGCTTAGGTCCATGCTTGGGCTTCTTTACAGGAGTAGCAACTGCTTTGCCATCCTTCTTGGTTTTACCCTTCTTGCCCTTGCCCTTGCCATTATTCTTGAAACTATTGGTTTTATTGACCATCAACACTTGATGTTCTTTCTAGATTTCAGACTTAGCGACTTTCAGCATCGCAAACAGCTCGGCGAATGACTTGTTCATCCCGTGCATGTTATAGTTCATCACAAAGCTCTTTTAACTAGGTGGCAGTGATTGAAGAACTCTGTTAGTGATCGCCTCTGGCGGAAGGGAAATTCCCAACTCCGCTAGACGAGTCGCATACCCAGACATTCTGAGTATATGTTCACTGATAGACCCATTCTCCTCCATCTTGCAAGCATAGAACTTGTCGGAGGTCTCATACCTCTCGATCTGGGCATTCTTCTGAAAGATAAACTTGAACTCCTCGAACATCTCATATGCTCCATGACGTTCAAAACGTCTTTGAAGTCCCGGTTCTAAGCCATACAGAATTGCACACTGAACTATTGAGTAATCTCCAGAACGTGCCTCCCAAGCGTTCTTAACGTCTTCGGAGGTCATGTCTTCTGGTTGGTCACCAAGCGGTGCATCAAGGACATATGATTTCTGGGAAGTCATGAGGATAATCCTCAGATTACGGGCCCAGTCAACAAAGTTACTTCCATCATCTTTCAACTTAGCTTTCTCCAGGAACGCATTAAAATTCAAGGGTGCTACTACGCGAGCCATTGATCTACAACATAAATATGCAAAGGTTGCTTTAGACTATTGTTCAAGAAAATGAGTTTAGTTAATCAAATTACTAAAGCTCCCACTCAAATTGACATCCCTCAGGTCATCTGAGTGTCACATGATCCAAATTCACCAACTCAAGTCCGATCATCACGTGAGTTGAGGTGGCTACAATGGTTAACATCATCATGTTGATCATATCTACTATATGACTCATGTTCGACCTTTCGGTCTCTTGTGTTCCGAGGCCATGTCTGTACATGCTAGGATCGTCAAGTTTAACCTGAGTGTTCTGCATGTGCAACACTGGCTTGCATCCATTGTATGTGAACGTAGAGTCTATCACACCCGATCATCGCGTGGTGTCTCAACACGACGAACTTTCGCAACGGTGCACACTTGGGGAGAACACAATTCATCTTGAAATTTAAGTGAGGGATCACCTTATAATGCTACCGTCATCCTAAGAAAAACAAGGTGCATAAAAGGATTAACATCACATGCAAATCATAAGTGACATGATATGGCCATGAACTTGTGCTATTTATCCCCATCTTGAAGGCACCGACATGATCTCCATCGTCACCGGCACGACACCATGATCTCCATCATCTTGATCTCCATCAACGTGTCGCCATCGGGGTTGTCTCGCCCAACATGCTTCTACTACTATTGCTACAGTTTAGCGATAAAGTAAAGCATTACATAGTGCTTAATGATTGACACGCAGGTTATACAATAATTAAAGACAACCCTATGGCTCCTGCCGGTTGCCGTACTCATCGACATGCAAGTCATGATATTCTATACAACACATGATCATCTCATACATCACATATATCACATCATGTAATTAGCCATATCACATCACAACATACCCTGCAAAAACAAGTTAGACGTCCTCTAATTGTTGTTGCATGTTTTACGTGGCTGCTACGGGTATCTAGCAAGAACAATTCTCATATACGCAAAAACCACAACGGTGATACACAGTTGCTTTTCAACCTTCTCAAGGACCGCCTTTGTCGAATCCGATCCAACTAAAGTGAGACAAACTGGCACCCGCAAGCCATCTATGCAACAAGTTGCATTTGAGGGAACCAGTCTCTCGTAAGTGTACGCATAATGTTGGTCCGGGCCTCTTCATCTCACAATACCACTGAATCAAAACACGACCAAGGGAGGAAGCAATGTAAGCATCAACGCCCACAAACTCTTTGTGTTCTACTCGAGATCTCATCTACACATAGACCCAGCTAATGATGCCACTGTTGGGGAATGTTGCATGGGAAACAAAAAAATTCCTACGTTCACGCAAGACCTATCCATGGTGATGAGCATCTACGAGAGGGAGAGTGGATCTACATACCCTTGTAGATTGCTAAGCGGGAAGTGTTAATAAACGCGGTTGGTGTAGTCCAACGTCTTTGCGATCCAAATCGCCGAGCGTCCCGCGATCCAATCACGATCCGTCCCACGATCCAGTCACGATCCGTCCCGCGAACTTGATCACGGTCCGTCCCGCGAACTTGATCACGGTCCTTCCGATCTAGTGCCGAACGGACGGCACCTCCGCGTTCAGCACACGTGCAGCTTGATGACGATCTCCGCCGTCTTGATCCAGCAATAGGGAGCGGAGAGGATGAAGAGTTATTTGGCAGCGTGACGGCGCTCCGGCGCTGGTGGTGGAGCTATTCCGACAGGGCTTCACCTAAGCACTGCAGAAATCCGATCTAGAGGAGAAACTATGCACTGGCGGAACGGGTAGCACGTGACAGAAAATTCTGTGCCAAAACCCTAAAATCCTCTAGTATATATAGGAGGGAGGGAGGAGAGGATTGGCGCAAGGTCCAAGCCTCCTTTGGTTCGGCCGAAGTGGGGAGGAGAGGAGGACTCCTCCTCCAATCCTAGTAGGAATAGGATTCTTCCTTTTTTGGTCTTTTTCCACCTTTTTCCGTTTGGGCTTTTTCTCCCAGCCGCATGGGCCTTGTGTGGGACTTCAACCAGCCCACAAAGGGCTGGTATTTACTCTCCCACAGACCATGAAGCCTCTTGGGTCGAAATACCCCTCCCGGTGGTCTCTCGGTACACTACCGGCACTCCCGGTACATTACCGATTAGCCCGAAACTTTTCCGGCGACCAAAATGGGACTTCCTATATATAAATCTTTACCTACGAACCATTTCGGAGCTCCTTGTGACGTCCGGGATCTCATCCGGGACTTCGAACAACCTTCGGTCACCACCATACATAACTCTATACTACCGAAACGTCACCAAACCTTAAGTGTGCAGACCCTGCGGGTTCGGGAGCTATGTAGACATGACCGAGACACCTCTACGGTGAATAACCAATAGTGGGACCTGGATGCCCATATTGGTTCCTACATATTCTACAAAGATCTTTATCGGTCGAACCTTTGTGTCAAGGATTCAGTTAATCCCGTATGATGTTCCCTTTGTTCTTTGGTATGTTAGTTGCCCGAGATTCGATCGTCGGTATCTCCATACCTAGTTCAATCTCGTTACTGGCAAGTCTCTTTACTCGTTCCGTAATACAAGATCCCGTGACTAACATTTAGTCACATTGCTTGCAAGGCTTATTGTGATGTTGTATTACCGAGTGGGCCCTGAGATACCTCTTCATCACACGGAGTAACAAATCCCAGTCTTGATGCATGCCAACTCAACAGACACCCTCGGAGATACCTGTAGAGCACCTTTATAGTTACCCAGTTACGTTGCGACGTTTGATACACATAAGGCACTCCTCCGGTGTCCGTGAGTTACATGATCTCATGGTCATAGGAACATATACTTGACATGCAGAAAACAGTAGCAATAAACTGACACGATCATATGCTACGTTTGTAGTTTGGGTCTTGTCCATCACGTCATTCTCCTAATGATGTGATCTTGTTATCAAATGACATCACATGTCAATGGCTAGGAAACCTTGTCCATCTTTTATGAACGAGCTAGTTCACTAGAGGCATATTAGGGACAAAGCGTTGTCTATTTACCCACACATGTAATGTGTTTCCAATCTATACAATTATAGCATGGACAATAAACGATTATCATGAACAAGGAAATATAATAATAAACACTTTATTTATTGCCTCTAGGGCATATTTCCAACAGAAGCAACACCTGAGTTGAGAAACGTGGAAGACATCATGTACTTGGGAAAGATGCGGGGGCAGTTCCAATTGGTAGGCAACCTCTCCTCGTTTAGCAAGAATGTGAAAAGGACCAATGTAACGAGGAGCCAATTTGCCCTTGATACCGAAACGATGGGTACCATTCAGAGGAGTAACCTAAAGGTAAGCCTTTTCGTCAACTTCATAAGTTACTTCCTTATGATGGCGATCATACTGGCTCTTCTAACGAGATTGGGCTTCCTGGATCATGTGTGGCCCAAAGAATTGTCTTTCCTCGGTCTCTGACCAGTTCAAAGGTGTTTGGCATCTTCGTCCATAAAGAACTTCAAAAGGAGCTTTGCCCAGATTGGATTGGTAGTTGTTATTATACGCAAACTCTGCAAATGGAAGACACTTCTCCCAATTCATTCCGAATGAGATGACACAAGCTCTGAGAATGTCTTCGAGAATCTAATTGACTCTTTCAACCTGTCCACTTGACTGAGGGTGAAAAGCAGTGCTAAAGGAGAGATGGGTCCCCATAGCATTCTAGAAACTTTCCCAAAATCGAGAGGTGAAAAGACTTCCACGGTCTGAATTGATTTCCAATGGAACACCATGCAGGGACACTATTCGAGAGATATACAAGTCCGCCAACTGACTAGTAGTGATACTCTCTCGGACATGAAGGAAATGAGCCACTTTAGAAAGGCGGTCAATAACCACGAAGATTGCATTATTTCCTTTCTTGTTTTTGGGAAATCCGGTGATGAAAATCATTTCAACTTTATCCCATTTCCATTCAGGAATAGCTAAAGGCTGAAGGGTGCCAGCAGGTCTCTAATGCTCTGCCTTCACGCGATTACAAACATCGTATTTAGCAATGAATTGAACGATTTCCCTCTTCATTCTAGTCCACCAGAACCTTTGGCGTAGGTCCTGATACATCTTGGTGCTGCCAGGGTGAATGGTGAGAGGAGATTCATGAGCCTCCTTAAGGATCAACTCTCGAAGTTTTTGCTTTTCAAGAACTACCAACTGATTCCCAAAATATACTGCACCTCTATCATCAATGGAGAAACTACCAGCAATTCCTTTTTCAACATTATCCCTGATCCGGGTAATACCCGCATCATACTATTGGCTTGCTATAATCTGATCCTCTAGAGTAGGTTTTGCAACCAAGGTTGAAAGAGATCCGCTAGGAACAATGTGGAGGTTAAGCTTGCAAAATTCCTCATGAAGAAGGGGTTGACCTTGTTGCAGCATAAGATTGTTGCAAAAGGATTTACGACTTAACGCATCCGCCATGACATTTGCCTTGCCTAGGGTGTAAGTAATTCCTAAGTCATAATACGTAATCAGCTCCAACCATCGTCTTTGTTTGAGATTCAGATTTGGTTGAGTGAATATATACTTTAGGCTTTGGTGATCTATGTAAATCTCGCAACGATTGCCAAGAAGGTAATGTCGCCATACCTTAAGTGCATGGACTACTGCTGCAAGCTCCAAATCATGTGTTGGATAATTTTCCTCATGTGGGTGCAACTGTCGGGATGCATAGGTGATCACCTGTCGGTCTTGCATAAGAACACATCAAAGTCCTTGTCTCGAAGCATCACAATAGATGACAAAGTCCTTGGATAAATCGGGTGGCACAAGCACGGGAGCAGAGGTCAAACGTCTCTTCAGTTCCTGGAAACTATGCTCATATTGTGGGGTCCACTCAAACTTCTTATCTTTCTTGAGGAGTTCCATTAGAGGCTTGGTAAATTTGGAGAAGTTCTCAACGAAGCGGCGACAATAGCTCTCTAAACCAAGGAAACTTCTAACTTGCTTAACTCTTTCAGGTGGAGTCTAGTCGAGAATGGCCTGAACTCTTTCAGGATTCACTGCAATGCCCTTTCCGGAGATCACATGACCTAGATATGTCACTTCAGGTAACCAAAATTCACACTTGGAGAACTTGGAATAAAGACGGTGCTCTCTGAGTTTTTCTAGCACAAGTCTGAGGTGCTCAACATGTTCTTCTTCATTCTTCGAATAAATCAAACGGGAGAATGTTACTGGAGCATTGGTTAGTCCAAAGGACATGACTATGTACTCGTACTAGCCATAACGAGTGATGAACGACGTCTTGGGAATGTCTCCATTCTTAATCTTGATTTGATGGTAGCCTAAGCTCAAATCCATCTTGGAGAACACTCAAGATCCAGCAAGTTGATCATACAAATCATTGATCCTGGGGAGCGGATACTTATTCTTTATTGTGACCAAATTGATGGGTCAGTAATCCACAACCATACGATCCGTTCCATCCTTATTCTTCACAAAGAGGACGGGACAAGCCCAAGGAGAAGAGCTAGGTTGAATGAAACCCTTTTGCAAGGACTCATCAAGTTTCTTCTTGAGCTCAGCTAACTCCAAGGGTGCCATCTTATAAGTTCTTCTGGAAATTGGAACAGTTCCTGGGATGAGGTCTATCACAAACTCTACCACCCTGTCAGGCGGAATGCCCGGCAATTCTTCTGGAAATACATCTGGAAAATATCTTACTATCGGTATATCTTCAAGCTCGGGAAGAGGGTTGGCATTGAGTGAATAGAGCTGACGCTTTGCAACTCGTGTTGAAACATGGACTATCTTGCCATATTGATGCGTAAGCTGAATAGACCTGGTGGAGCAATCGATCTTGGCATGGTGAGCTATCATCCAGTCCATACCCAAGTTGATATTAATATCTGAAGACTTGAGAGATATCAAGGAAGCAAGGAATACAAGTCTATCAACACGGATTTCATTTCCATGGCTTATTCTTGTGGTCTGCCATCTAGACCCTGGAGTCTAAATTTCAAGAGCAATTGGCATATCGCAAAATGACATATCATGCAACCGGGCATAGCCTTTCGAGATGAAGGAATGCGATGCTCCTGTATCAAACAAAACTAATGCCGTATGGCAATGACAAGGAGCGTTCCAAGTAGAACCTCTGGATCATCATTAGCTTCTTTGGCTGAGATGAGATTTACACATCCATGTTCAATGATGGTTGGCTTGGCATGGATCACCTTGACTGGTGGCTTATTACGGTCAACAAACTTTCCAGACTAAGGTGAAACACCATTGGACTGTGTGCAGTTGCGAGCGATGTGGCCTGGTTCTCCGCACTTGTAGCAAATCACAGAAGTATGACGTGGAACCGCATTGACAGGTGGTCCACCAACAGGTCTGGGTGGAGCATTTGGCTGAGTTGGATGAGGCGCCACACAGGATGGCCTTGATGCATATCTAGGAGGAAGCGATGAGTTCGGAACCCAAATCCGGCGCTTCTGAGATCCAGGACCCGAGGTAGAAGCCAAATCACGGTAGTGCTTGCGAGATTCTTCATAGGTGAACTGAGTTGTCTCTGCATTAATGGCCTTGTTCACAAGAGCTTGGAAGGTGTCACAATGATGCAGGTGAAGATCACGACGCAACTTTGGGTTGAGACCCTTCCTGAACCTAGCTTGCTTCTTGCCATCCGTGGACACTTCTTTTGTGGCATTACGTGCAAGGTTCTCAAACTCTCGACTGTAAACATCTACAGCTATCTCACCCTGGGTAAGGTTACAAAACTCTTCCCTCTTTTGGTCCATGAGACCCCGAGGAATATAATGCTCATGGAAAACCTCTGTGAATTCTTTCCAGGTAGGAATCTGTCCAGCTAGAATTATGGTCTCATAGTTCTCCCACCATATACTAGCAGGACCCTCCAAGAAATATGTAGCATAGGTGACCTTGTCAGCCTCGGCCACGTTCGCAGAACACAACTTGTTTGTGATGCTATGGAGCCAGTCATCTGCATCGAGTGCCTCAATGGAGTGATGGAAGGTGGGTGGGTACAGCTTGATGAAATCACGGATGGTCACTGTTCCAGCACATTGATGTGCGGTGTTTTCCTGAATACGTGTCGGCAAGCGATTTGACTCACGCTTGTCCTTCTCAATGTCTAACATGAACTGTGCCAACGAAGGTGAATCCGACAGAACTTCAGCATCTCTAGTTCCACGTCTCTGGCCCTTCTTGCGACCAATGGCAGATTGGGTACTGCGGGACATCCTTATGATGAGAAACTAGGATTAGACATGGCGGCATACCAAAAGATAGGAGGGAATGCAGAAGCATTGATATTTAAAGAAATCCTAGGGAAAATTGGGCAGCATCACGGCTGCGAATGCTTAGAAATGAGACATCCTGCAAAAGATTTAGGTGCCACGACACCTTAACATGACCATCTCAAGATTCTGAATAAGCTAACAAGCTACATAGAAAACACTCGAGGACTGGATTGCAACTCAGAGCAACCATTCCTATAAGTCTACGGAATAGTAACACGAGATCCTGATAGATAGATAAGAAGCCTAGTTCTTAATCCCCGTAGAGAATAGAGGGTGACTCAGAATCAGAATAACAAGTGGAAAGGAATAAAAAGAGCCTTGCGTTCCCTTCCACAATCAATTCCCTTATATAACTAAAGAGTTGCTAGACTCAACATCGGCCAGTTTGGCTTGGTAATCCTATGGTCAGTCATCTCTGATAACAATGCTGACGGGACCCCGATCCTAAGCCATAAGAATCCAACATGTAACACATCACATCACTTTGCGGCCTCATGCACGTTAACTCCACGGCTGCCACCTTACCTGGTCCAGGATCATTTGCGTCTTTTGGCTCACATATGCAATATGTCGCTAGCATTCAAACATAAAAGAACCCGGGTCGACATGACTAGTCGTAGAACCCAAGTGGCACATCCATACAGGAACATGCATACGTAACCCAACAATGTAGGTGTCGGCCTCTAGCGTGAGTAGACGAGTCATAGCAAGCTACAAGGACTCCATTACGCCGTGGGACATAAATGTCATCACTACACGTAGACGAGTCGTAGCAGGCTACAGGGACTCCATTACACTGCGAGAAATTTCCCCGAAGAGACATACACAACAGCAAAGAAGGATACATGTCGGTCAATCAATGTGTCCGGAGCAGTAGCAAGCTACCAAGGCTTGGTGGAAGAACAAAGAGGCAGTTCCCTGTAAAGAGTAGTACTAAAGGCACACAACTAGGCGTCGAATCCCATACATATCGTTGCACGTCACACGTACGCACGACATGCCCGATATGCATAGATACAACTATGGCATCACAACATAACCATACAACAACACAACATTTTTTTAGGAGGCTCATAAGAGCCAACATAGTGTGATATTACAAGAAGGGGTCACATGACCCAACACACAAATCATACAAACAACAAGAGGAAGCTTAACATGTTTGGGTACAGACATCTAGAAAAGAAGAAGGTTGAGGAAGCCTGTCTATCTACAAGGCCCTCCACGGGAACCAGACCTCTGGCTGGGATTCCCAAGCTAAATGACCAACATTGATCTTATCGTAGAAACCACTAGTGAGACTAGAGTCTCCTCTACAAAAACATAATTAAGCAACAGTGAGTACTGAGTACTCAGCAAGTCTTACATCAGAACTAACTACATGTGCATCGGTATCAACAAGGGAATTGTGCGGTTCAATGCAGCAAGCCAGCTTTGACTCGGTGGCTATCCTGTACTACGACTTTCATAACTTTGGAAAGTTTTGTGAAGCGTACACGAGTCCACTAACACCACAACAATACAACACCATGGATCCGCTCCCATCTTCCTACGGGAGTGCCATCCACGTTACTCACACTTGTCTTGAAGCTTTTATGAGTAACCCTTTAAATTGTCTATGAACCATATAAGTATCCAAGTAGTCCATATCCACGGACGCGGCTATTCGAATAGATTAATTACCCTGTAGGGGTGTACTTCGTCACACATGCTCTCGCCACTCACCGCCATGTGCTCATAAAAAGGCACCTCGGCAACCTTCAAGCGGAAGCCCAGCGAGGGAGTCGGCCACGACCTGACTAACCAAACAAGACTCTAGTCCAAGTTCATCGCCTATTTGAGACTGAACCCGCAAGGAAGTCCAGCCGAAGTTTCTTCAACGGCCCCAAACGATGTGTACAGGGTTCCCAAGCCCACCTCGACGGATGGTACTATGCTTGGTACACCGGGCCACAATGCCTAGTCTATCCCAAGCCCACCTGTACGGGGTGCCACTCGGTAGAATACTAGCATATCCTACAAACACTAGAAACTAGTTGCAACTCCTGGACAGAGATCAAGTCGGTTAATAAGTCGAGAGAGTCAATTAAGGGCCCCAATGTGCAGTAGTAGCTAGTCTTGGACAACATACACATGACTCAGTTCTGAAGGACGGTCCCAATGAGACAACCCACCATGTACTCCTACAAGGCCTCTCATCGCTACCTTTACCAAATCGTGTTCACAACTTAACTCTCATCATCAGAACAAGTTCAGTTCACTCTAGTTCATCACACAGATGAATAAGACCTGACACAACTCTAAGCATAGAAAATATAGCAAGTTAAAGGCAGAACATGGCTCAATCATCTACTAGGCATGCTAGGTTGCATGGTTCAGCTATTTACTGTGACAATGACAGGTCATGCAGAGGAATGGGTTCAACTACCGGAACATGTAAAAGTTGAAACGTTTTTTCCTAATGCAATAAGTGAGAGCAAGAGCGAGAGAGTGGGATTGTATCGGATATGTTTAAGGGGGGTTTCTTGCCTGATAAGACGATCACAGTTACTGCTCCTCAGATGGATACTCGATCGTATCCTCCGAAACAGTGCCTAACACGAAGAACAACCATCGAAGGGGAACAAATCAATACAAATCAAATGCAACAATATGATGCATGAATATGACATGGCAATATGATGTGTTTGAGCTAATGCATCTAGCAACAAATTTAAATGAAGTAGGTTTGAACTCAAGGTTCAAATTCAGCTTCATATATGGAGTTGCGTAATGTGTTTGAGCTAAAATGTCCAAGTTCACCTATTTAGGTTGCTCTAACATGCATGAAAATGGTACAGATGGATTCATTGAATTTTTTTGATCAATTTTCATATATAAATTATTTTCATCTGATTTACAGATTAATTTATATGAATTTTCTAAGTTTTTAGAATTTTCTGGAATTTATTTAAATATGCAAAAATGCATTTATTACGTCAGCCTTACGTCACGGTGACGTCAGCAGGTCAAAGGCGCCAGCCCAGGTCAAACCTGGCGGCTGGGCCCCACCTGTCACTGACTCACGCTTCTAACATGTTTTTTAATTAACCTAATTGAATAATTAACAGGGCTAGGCCCCCATGTCAGTGACCCAGGGGTCAACTAAATGGTGATTAGCCTTAAGCTAATCACCTGACAATGGGGCCCCACCGGTCGGTGGCTCAGGCGACGACTCGTCGCCGACGACCTCTGGTCGCGGCGGCGTCCGTGCTATCGGCCACGAGAGCGGCGACTAAGGGCACTGGGGTGAAGCCCTTGCTCACGCGCACCCTGGGAGGCTAGCTAGGGCCGCGAGGGATGCCGAAGCCGGCGGCAGCGACCTCACTCGCGGCGGTCGGAGCTCGACCGAGGTGGCGCGCGCTACAAGGGGGAAATGGCGGCGGGGCTAGGGAAAGAAGGACTAGAAGCTCACGGGGATCATTCCTGGATGGTCAGCGAGCTCGGGGATGCTTCGAGGACGACGAATCGACGACGGCGACGGCGGTGCCGAAGGTTGAAGATGGCGACGCTGACGGTGATGCGGGGCGCCCGACCTTCTGCGGCTCGATGGGGAGAATGGCGAGGACGTGGCAGACCTTTTGGGCGGCTCAGAATGGCATGGGAGGCGACGAGCTAGGCTAGCGACGGCGATGAGCTTCGGCCATGGCGACGGGAGGGAGCAGAGGAGAGGGAGAGAGCAGCAGGAGGGAGGAATGGCTCGAGGGGGTCCAGGGCGTCACGCTGGCGCTTCTAGCTATCTCCAGCCTTAGAGGCAAGCAGGAGGTGGCCGCGCGCGTGCTGGCGCACCGCGGGCACACGCCCTCCTGCCTACTGGCAGGAGGTTGAAGACGATGGAGGCTGGGCTAGGCCAGCTGGGCTGCGAGGCGAGCCCCCTCCTAGGCCTCAGCTAAGGTTTGCCTCCCTTTTTTTATTTTGTTCTTTTTCTTTATTTTCTGTTATTCATTTGTTTTATTTTAGGCACTAAAATATTTTATATAAATATGAAACTTTTTCTAGGCACTAAAGGAAATATTCCAAAGGCCCTGACCAAATTTCATATTTATTGGAGCTATAAAATTATTTATAATATTTTATAACTCCAATTCAAATATTTATTGATTTAATTCAATGAACAAAAATGACTCTAAAAATATAAATCACCTCTGGTTGATGCTTCCACATTTTGCAGAAATGATGAACATTTTAGAAGGCCACTTTGGTTCATTGAAAAATATTTTAATTGAACCTATTTGAGTTCAAATAATGCTAGGGTTTGATCATCCCCATTTCAAATTTAAAAAGAATTTAAACATGATGCAATCACAAGCATGAGTCCTAGTGCATGCTAAAGGTAAGGATGTGACATTACTTCAGGGAAATTTTCTGTGCGTTTTAATGGCCAGATGTTGGAACCTTTTTATCCATCTCGGGGTCTGACGCAAGGGGATCCTTTGTCACCATATTTGTTCCTTTTTGTGGCCGAGGCTCTATCCTTGCTGATTAAAGACACTTGTGAGAGAGGGGCTCTCAAAGAGTTTGTTCTGAACAAACAAGGCCCATGTATTTCTCATCTATTGTTTGTGGATGATTGTCTCCTATTTTTAAGGGCTCCATTGATCAAGGATTAGTTATTAAAAATATTTTGTCGGTTTATGAGGAAGGAACGGGGCAGCTTCTAAGTCCGGATAACTGTTCGATAAAATTTGGTAAGAAGTGCAGCATGGAGGATCAAATGAACACGATGGTTATTCTCAAAATTACTGCTGAAGGTTTTGAGGATAAATATCTTGGGCTTCCGGTGCCAGAGGGTAGAATGAAGGTTGGAAAATTCCTGGCGACTAAAGATAAGGCACTAAAAAGAGCCTCAGATTGGATTGAAATGTATGCATCTAGTGAGATAAAAGAATCTCAAATCAAGGCTGTTCTGCAAGTGCTTCCAGTGTATGCCATGGGACTATTTAAATTTTCGGCCTCATTATGTGACGAGTTAACGCAAATCATAAGGAATTTTTGGTGGGGAGACGAGCATGACAGAAGGAAAACTCATTAGCTAGCATGGGATAAACTAACAAAACCAACATGGCAGGATGGCATGGGTTTTCGTGATCTTAGATTATTTAATCAAGCTCTCTTAGCTAAACAAGCCTGGCGATTACTGGTGAATCCGGAATCTTTATGTGTTAAGGTTTTGAAGGCAAAATATTATCCCAATGGTCACATTCTTGACACAGTGTTTCTGCAATCCACTTCTGTGAACTGGCAAGGTATTATGCACGGGTTGGATCTGTTAAAAAGGGGGTTATTTGGAGAGTGTACGAAGCTAACAACATAAACATTTGGAGAGATAATTGGCTGCCAAGAAACGCAAGTCTTCAAATTATAGAACAAAAGAATCGAACAAGACTGAAATGGGTGTCGGAATTATTCATGAGAGGGACTAGAAGGTGGGATGAGAATTTGGTTAGGCACTTATTCTTTCGTCATGATGTTGAAGAGATCCTAAATTTACGCATACAGTCTGTGGGAGAGGGTGATCTAATTGCTTGGCATTATGAGAAAAATGATATGTTCTCTGTCAAAAGTGCGTACTCTCTGGCCTTAAAGCTCAAGGATAGCCATGGCAATTCAGGAACATTCAGCGGTGCCGTGAATGAGGAGAGAAAAATGTGGGATGTTATTTGGAAAGCCAAAGTTCCACAAAAAATAAAAATATTTGTTTGGAGAGCTGCGACCAATAGCTTAGCGGTGCAGATGAATAGAGTAAAGCATCACCAAACGGTTTTAGGTACGTGCTCTATTTGTGGTTTGGATGATGAAAGTATATTCCATGCCCTTGTAATCTGTCCTAAGGCACTTGCTTTACGGATTGCCTTGGGGGAAGCATGGAATATTCCAGGAAAGGAGATGTTTAGATTTACGGGGCCAAATTGGTTCCTCATTCTGGTAGATCATCTTGGGTTTATTGTACGCGAGCAACTTTTATTCATGTTCTAGAGAGCCTGGCGTCTGAGGAACGATTTGATTTATAGAGAAGGGAAAGAATCTGGGAATACTTCCGTGGCCTATTTGGAAAATTATTGGAAAACATTCACGAGTGTCGGTGATTGTGTGAAAGTGGATCAAAGCAACAAAGGTAAAGGGGCGATAGGTAATGGCAAGTGTCTTTTCCCATCTATGAATACACGTGACGTCTAGAATCCTCCGGATCCAAATTATATTAAGATAAATGTTGATGTAAGTTTTGTGGAGTGCATGAGATCGGCTAGTGTGGGGTTGTCGCTAGGAATCATTTGGGAGAGGTCCTGATTTCGTCATGGGATTATCTTCGTTCGTGTTCCGGAGTGGACGAAGCGGAACTTCGTGCGTGCCTTGCTGGGCTTTACATTGGTATTACTCTTCACAAACCTATTATTTTAGAAACTGACAGTTCCTATGTTGCATCTTTCCTAGCAAATGAAACCATTGACAGGTCGGCTCTTGTGGATCCAAAAAAGGAAGCGATTGGCGTTTCGAAATTTATGGAGGGTATTAAGATTGTTAAGGTCAAGGCCTGCAAATAAGGCGGCGCATGAGATTGTTAAGTTTAGTTTTGATACTAAGTCTGATGGTGTGCTTTGTAATAGTGTACCGCCAAGTGTGGCTAGCATTGTAATGAACGATTGTATGAATCTTGTTTAAATAATCAATATATGGGTGGGGTTTTTAAAAAAAGAACAAGACGCTTGGATTCATTATCTAGATCAACGAGTCGACCCGTAAACTAGCTGGTGATAGAAATTGCTAGAATTAATTTGAGACGCTTATTAATCTATAGAGTACCAAACAATTACATGAGACACAACATCAAAATTTATTAATGAGGTTTACAAAACATTGGCTAATCCCGAGGCATGACTACAGAGTCTCCCATGGGCAGAGCAAGTTGAGTACTGAGGTGTACAAATGCATACCCATTATTTTGGCAAAAACTATGTGTGTACTTTCATATAATTCACACATAAAACACTATACATCAAAACAATAGAAGAGACTTGAGTAAAACAAAGATTTTTACGGGACTATATACACTTATTGTTGAGATGTTGGCTCCGTCACTATATGATCATCCTTGTTGATACCGCAACAATAGTACACACTGGCGATCAAAGCATCGGCTCACATCGCATATGTTACGTTGTGTGTGTGCCTTCATATTATAGAGAGAGAAATATTGTTCCTACGTAAGAACTTTACAAAAGAGTTGCGTACTAATAAATTTCTATGAAGGTTAGCAAAAATCAAAGGGATAGTTCCAAGCAGAATGAACTGGTACTTAAGGATTTCGTCTAAGTTGTATAAGAATAGGATTTCTGTTATACTAGCAAAAGAGCCCATGTGTTACAGTGGGAAAAAAAGCCACACGCTCCTAACACAATAATCATGACTCAAGAACCCAAATAGGTCCATTTCTTTATTTTAACACGAAATCCCATCCATGATCCCGTTTTCCCTCTCTGTCCCTCTCTTGGCATAAAATGAACAATCTTCTTTTTTCCCCTTCCCTTTTCGAGGTTTTGCTGATGCATGCATGGTTATTGATGGCTACTTTCGTCCCTAATATGGTTTCGTTGAGGTATTAAGTTCGAACATCGATCGACGTCGGTACGAAAAAAGACGGATATTACGCTATTGATTAAAATAAATCACTAGTCATAATTAAAAAAATGTAAAATATGTAAAATAACATCATATTCACATTCGCCACATTTTCTAATCAAAATTCATATATAACAATTAAAATTGAGCTTACAACTTTAGAAACATGATGTTTTTAAAGATTTTGTCACTTAAAGATAAATAACTGGTTAATTAATAGAAAAGACATGCGGATTTGTGAAAGAAAAAAACGAAAAACGATTCGTTTTTGTCACTTAAGGTTGGACTGCGAGTTGATTTCTGAAAAAACAAGGGTTTTCTGTAAAACGAGCAACAGGTAGAAGCATTAATGACTTTATTAATAGGTATAGATAGAGGGCTATGATATAAATATCTTACAGGGACATACGGTACGACTTCAAAGTCCACGTCCAACTAAACCTATACTTTATAATCTATATCTAATAATAAAAGGATTAATGCTTTTTGCGATATGTCAAGGAAATTAGCTTCAAAATTACAAAATATTACTCCCTCCATTTTGTTTTTACTCTACGTATAAGATTTGGTAAAAGTCAAACTGTACAAAGTTTGACCAAATTTATATAAAAAATATGAACATTTACAATAATAAAAATAGATAGTATGAAAATACATTTCATAGTGCATTTGATAAAATTGATCACATACTGTGAATGTTGTTACTTTTAAATATAAAGTTAGTTAAATTTTATAAAGCTTGACTTTGACCAAACCTTATATACAAAGTAAAAAAGAAATGGAGGAAGTACCCAACAATGCCATTTATAAGTGATAAGAAATTGTTTGACGCAGCGGAATCCCCGGCCTGGCCTGGACCTCCAATATTGCGCGTTGCACGCTGAGAGAAGACGCAACCCCGTTTGGGCGGGCCATGTCCGGACAGCCTGTTTTTTATATTTTATTTTTACCTTCTTCTCTTTTTCGTTTCCATTTTTTTGCTTTAAATAATTTGGGACTTCAAAAGAATGAAAAAATAAAATAAATCAAATAATGTTTAATATATCATATAATATTTGTGGATTCAAAAATTATTCATGATTTTATAAAAAATGTTCGCTTAATAAAAAATCAAAAAATTTGAAATTAAAAGTTCAGGAAATCTAAAAATGATCAATTGTTTTTTAAAGTTCACATATTAGAAAATGTTAATGAAATTGAAAACAATTCGTCAATTCAAAAATGTTCATGAGTGAAATAATACCCTAAAAATTCAAAAACAATGTGTGTGACTTACAAAATATTTTATTCATTCACAAAATGTTCGCTGATTCAACAAATGATCATGCATTTCAAAAAATGTTCATTAAATCATAATAATGTTCATTAATTTCTAAAATTGTTCCACCAATTTTCAAAACAATGTTCCTCCATTCTACAAATGTTAGCAGATTCAAAAATATTGTTCAAAAATGTTCATAATTTAGAAAAAAAGGTTTACAACCTGTATAAACTATTCATGAATTAAAAAATGTTCTTGATTTAAAAAAATGTTCATAAATTTTGATAGGTATTCATGAAGTTGAAAGATGTTCATGATTTTAAATATGTTCATGAGTTTACAAAAATGTTCATCATTTCACGAATCAAGAGTGATAGTGTGTCTCGGTGATGCGGCAAAATTTGATCATGGTTATTAAAGATTATGATTTTTTTCTCCCGTTGGAACGTAAGGACTCGTTTGCTAGAAATATTCAACATAACTCTAACAACGACGCACCAACATGAACTAACTCAGAATGAGGATAACCGAAACAAGGAGGAAAAAAGAGGATGTGGAGTTTCTACACCAATGAGCAAATGCTCATGTTGTGAACAGTAAAAAAGTATGAATTTTTTTTGCAGCATACTTCAACAAATGCTTTTTGTGCATGCAAATTTTCAGCGCAAAATCACGTTGAAAGAAGGTATGGTAAAAAAACAAAATCGTTGCTCTGAAAATGTTACTTGCAAAAGCATTTTGAAGCTCTGATTTTGTTTTTGTGGCACGAATTCCATCAATGTGATTTCGTGATGAAATTTTCCATGCACAATAACATTTGTGGAAATATGTCACATAAAAATTCGGCTTTTTTTAATTTTTTTACTATTCACACCAGGAGAATTTGTTCCTGGATATAGAAAGGCACTTTCGGGGAAAAGAGGGGGTTTTCTGGCATGGTAGACGACTGTCACTCGGAGCAGGAGCGGCGTCTCGAGCCTCCGTACGAGCTAGTACATGTACCGTGTCGCTGCTGTCAGTGTCAACATGCCGTCCTCTGTAACGATCTGCGCGCCTTCATTAAGGCCGTGCGTTAGATGTTGATGATGACGACGTACGCATTGAGGGCGAGACGGTGTGGACGGCGTGTGCATTGATTGATCGATCCACTGATCAGTACATTAGTAGTACTACCATCTAGTACTGCACCTGCTCTAGGCGATGACGTCGATGGCCTGGCCGCCGTTGGTTGCTTGCTACCTTCGTACGCTGCCGCCGGCCTGCCGCGGTGCCGACGTGAACTGTGAATCGAACACGTCTAACCCTCGTCCCTCGATATTCCGTCCACGGACTCCACCATTGATCCAACAGCTTGGCAATGGCAGGACCAGATGCTTGTAATCTGCTGCCGGACATTGCTTCTGGTCGATCGATCTTTAAATGCAAATGGTAGGTTGATGAGCTAGCTAAAGCCCGCAGAAAAAGCTCGTGCACAAACTACGACTGTTGGGATCTCAACCTCAGGTTCATCTGGGCTGTAACTGACTTGATCTGAGCTGTTTGCCAAAAGAAGGAGTCGATCTGAGCCGTTCGCTTTTGAGATACGGCGTACCTTCCATTTGTTTGGTGAAGAAATTCGTGCCAGCAATAGGCCTCGACGTCCTCAAGAAGAAAGAAGAAGCAAGAGGCCTCGACCATGAGTGAAGCTCTGTGCGCTCTTCCCTTTTATCCCTTTTATCCTCAAGGAAAAGAAGAAGCAAGAGGCTTCAAAATTAAAAGCAAAATATGCATCAACACACAGTCAGCAGTCTCTTCATCTCTTTTCTTTTGAGAACGAATGGTCTGCTGTTCACCATTGTTAAATAAAACTAAAATTCAAATATCGTTTGTATTGTTTCAAATCAAATTTATTCTATTCATACAATCAGAACATGACTGACTAAGTTAGCATCTAAATCAAGTTTACATGAACATGGGAATCAGAACCTGGTGCATAAGTTTAGATGGTAATCACAATTTCCACACCATTTGAACCTCTCTGAATCAACTTTATCCAGCTAGATTTGAATCATACCTTGATTTGCTCCTTTAGTCCTTCGATAGCACTTCACTGTTCAGCTCATTGACTGTCGTCCCATTAAGTCATGCAGATGCAGCGGTGGCGTGCGGATGCAGCAGCAAGCCGAAAACGATGATCGGTGGCATGCAACACAGCAGCAACGCGAGATGACGAGAAGGGCATCAGCAGAGGTGCCGTACAGAAGCATCCATTCCTTGATGTAGCAACACCAGGTGGCGTGGGCATGGTTGGAAATCGGAGCCTGGATGAAATAGCCGACAAGCAGAAGAACAAGTTGGGAGAATCCGGACTTGGATGAAGACCCAGAATTTCAATTGCCATGGAGGCAAGCCACAAAGGGAGACACAGTTTGGGAAGGGAGGGACGAGCATGAGAGGCTGACAGCGCGTCGTTCCATTTGGACTGGGAGGAAAGTTGTTTACTCGTAAGCTGGACCGATGCTTAGTACTCCCTGTGTAAAAAAATATAAAAATGTTTAGATCACTACTTAATGATCTAAATGTTCTTATATTTGTTTATGGAGGAAGTAATAAAATAAAAATTCACTTTTGAGCCCCCTTTGGCCTTCACGAGGCCCGTCAATGTTTTTATCCGTCTTTTTGTTTGGTTACGGTAGATGCTAGTCCTAATCGTTTTTCTGATTCAAAAGGAAGATCATGACTAAAATTGATTATATCTCGGCCTTTGCAAGACTAAAAAATAGTCCTTAATGTGTTTTTCTTCAAATGTAGATCATGTACAATGCTGAGCCACTTTGTTCATAAAAAGATGTCAAATAAAGCCAATACTAGTGCTGAGTGAATCGACCTAAAAAACTCAAGACCATCCACATAGAATTTGTCTCGCAACCACAAGTCTAAAATTTTATCACGAGCCACACTAAAACAACATTTTCAAGAAGGAATTGTATAGCTCCCATGTTGATGTTGGTTGGTTTAACCAAGTCGTGGGTAATCATCCCCGAAGCAAATCTCCAAAGCCAACACCTTCAACAAAGAAACATACACGGATATCAACACTACCTGATCTGCCTACAAAGGTAGATCATGAGTTTTCACCTAGAAAAAACACAACCAGGATATCAGCTACCATTGTCGAGGTCAAAGGATTTACCGGCAAGCTCACACATAACTAGCCAACCAAAGGGGGAATAGCCGGAAGGGGAGACAATATGACATTGGTTTCGGTCACTTCCCACTCCCCTCTCGTTCATGGTTGTTTTGCACACAATAACAACAACTAGCAGACATGGCCACCGGATGTGTCACCTAGATGCCACTGCCCTCAAGGGCCTCGATATGTCCCATGGTCAAGCTAGATCCAACCACAATGTCGTGCACCCCCAATTGTGAGGGGGGAGGGGGGCGGCGTTACATGTCCCACAACAACTCTACAAGATGTCGTCCCCTAGTGCATCGTGCTAGATTCGTATGATCCGGCAAGCCTCGCTACATTCTATCTAAGCGGGTGGGTGCTGGACTTTCTCACCCGTCAAGTATGCCGGTGAGTCGTCCATCGTCGCTGCTAGTGACTGGACAACCAACACGCAAAACAGTGGTTTCATACACATGGCAACTCAAGTAAACAAATCCAAAAAACATAATATGAATAACTAGTATATTCTCAAAAATTTCTTAATGGTAGACCCACCTATTACGATTAGGCTCCCCTACGCTCCTTGCCTAGGGTTTCTCTCCTCGAAGGCGATCTAATCGCCCTAGAGTTCTACCCCCGTATCATTGCTGGATCGGCGCCCCCGTCGTCCTGCAGATCTCCAGCATGCCACGACGGCCTCCCTCCCGGATGCCATCTCTGCTATGTACGGTGGCCCCTCGGCGGCCGTGAACCCTATCCTGGAGGACTTCTTCGATCAACTGGATCTAAACGGTGAGGAGTTCAATGATGTGGAGATCGACGTAGAGGACCCGAGGCATCAAGGAAAGCGTGAGGTGGTTAGCCCTGGCTAGGGTTCACACCGAGGAGAACTTCTCCCAGGCGGCCTTCTACAAGGATATGAGGGCGGCCTGAATCCGGCGCAAAGCGTGAGATTCCGCCCGGTCGGCCCTAATAGATTTGTTGTCCAGGCCTCTTGCCTAGGTGACTAGGAGCGCATAATGTCACAGGGGCTATGGCTCTTATGCAACATGGCGATGTTGATCTGCCCGTATGATGGATTCACCGAGGCTGATGAGGTAGTTTTAGATCATATGCCTATATGGCTTCAGATTCATAAGCTCCCTGATCCGTACTGCAAAAAGGGCATTGTGGAGAGATTCCTGGAAGGTGGTGGCGAAATCTTGGAGATGAGACTGAACAGCAATACCCGTGGGGACTATGTTAGGGTTCGGGTGAATCATGACATTGGTAAACCCCTTACAAAGATTGTGAGCATTCTCCGGCCCAAGAGAGACAGGTTTACCTGGTTCGTTATGAAAAGTTGGCTCGCTTTTGTAGATCATGTGGCCTAATTCGACATGATCATAAGGAGTGCGACGCTGGTGATCACGATGAGCCGAAGCTCAAATTTGGGGTCTGGCTTTACGCTGATGGCCCAAACCGTCCTCGTTTTGAGCAAAACCCTAGCAGGCCAGTGTCTCAAGGTAGAAAGAGAATATTGCTAGGTCTTCCGATCCAGGGTCTATGGTTGTTGACCCCGAAATTCTGGATACGACCACTAGCCTGGTAAAGAAATCTGGTGTTAGTATGGATGTTGACCGCGATGCAAGGAAAAGGCTGAATATGGACACTGATGGGGTAGATGCTCCGCTAAACCCTAGCACCTCGGGAGCGTTACTTGCCATCACCGATGGTAGTGGGAAGGCTCTAGGGGAGAATGTCTCACCTACAAGCAGCTCCTTGAGCAGCAAACATGTCAAACTCACAAAGGATCATGTCACCAATGAGATATCGGTGGCCTCCCTTGAGGAGGACCGCCGGACGCAATGAATATCATGTCCTGGAACTGCGGGGGGGGGGGGACCGCCGGACAGTTCATGAGGTCTTGGCTCTCTCAAAAGCCAATAACCCCAAACTAGTCTTCCTGTGTGAGACTAGGCAAGAATCTGCGAAAGTTGAGAAGATGCGGTGGCATCTTGGTCTGAAAGGGTTCCACGATGTGAGAAGCGATGGAAGGAGCGGTGGCTTGGCTCTCTTATGGGATGAGTCATTGTCGATGACGGTTCTTGAATCGTGCAACCGGTTTATTGATGTCAATGTAGTGGATGGGGGCTCTAGAACAAATTGGCGTGGCACCTTCGTCTATGGGGAGCCTCGCGTGGAGAATAGTTATCGTATGTGGGAGCACTTATGCAAGCTAAGAGCTGGCTCACGTGTGCCATGGTTGGTTTGTGGTGATTTTAATGAAGCTCCATGGTAGCACGAGCACCTATCAAGACCTTGCGGTCGGAAACTCAAATGATTGCCTTTCGGGATTGCTTGGAAGTTTGCGAGCTGGAAGACCTTGGTTTTTCTAGTATTTCTTTCACATACAATAATGGGCAGGATGCTGATCGCAATGTACAAGTCCGCCTGGACAGAGCTTGTGCGGATGAATCATGGCGAGACATTTTCCCGTTTGCGAGGATTGTTCACCTTGCCACTTCGTGCTCTGATCACTGCCCCGTTTTGATTAAGCTTATGGGCATGCAAGACCAGCGCCGCCGGACCTCCTGTCAGCGCTACGAGATCATGTGGGAGTGTGACCATGCCCTCCCCAGCGTCATTGTCGAGGCTTGGGACAAACACAAACCTGCTAGTATCTTGGGATCGGTGGCCACCTCTTTGAAGGCGGTTTTGAAGGATTTAAAAGCGTGGAGTACTTCAAAGTTTCGCAATGTGCTAAAAGAGATTGAGAAGATCCGGCTCCAACTAGAGGAGCTTCAAGTGTTGGGATCGGAACGTGCTGCCATCAGGGCCAAGATGAATCAGCTCGACAAGTTGTTATATAGGGAGGAGATGCTTTAGCTTCAGCGGTCGTGCATTACTTGGCTCAAGGAAGGTGAACGCAATACCAAATATTTGCATAGGCGTGCGGTCTGGCGTGCTCGCAGGAATCTTGTCCAGCAGCTATGAAGGCAGGATGGAACATGGAGTAATGCACCTTCTGAGATGGAAAGAATGGCACTCTCCTATTTCAAGGTGATCTTTACGAAGGACCCTACCTTGTCCCTGGAGGAGGTCCTAGATTGTATCACGCCAAAGGTTTGTGCGGAGATGAATGATTCACTTTGCAAACCATACTCAGAGGAGGAGATTTCAAATACCTTGTTCTAGATTGGTCCCTTGAAAGCCTCGGGCTGTGATGGTCCTGGCTAGATTCTATCAACGGAATTGGTCGCTACTGAGAGCTGAGATTGTGGCAGCGGTCCAAGAGTTCTTTGCTACGGGGGTGATGCCTGATGGGGTAAATGACACGGCCATTGTGTTAATCCCTAAGATCCCTCACTCTAAGGACCTCAAGGACTTCCATCCAATTAGCTTGTATAATGTGATTTACAAAATCGTGTCTAAGTGCATGGTGAACAGGCTTCGTCCCCTATCGACAGAACTAATATCAGAGAATCAGAGTGCCTTCATCCCACGAAGGTTGATTTCGGACAACCCGATTATTGCCTTTGAGTGTCTTCACCATATCCAATCTGTCAAGGGGAGTGCACCTGACTTATGTGCATACAAACTCGACCCGTCTAAGGCCTACGACCGTGTGGATTGGAAGTTTTTGGAGAAGGCCCTGGCTAAATGGGGCTTCTCCCCTCTCTGGATTTCTTGGGTTATGGCATGTGTCTCATCGGTGAACTATTCAGTGAAGTTTAATGGGAAGCTGTTGGAGTCCTTCTCCCCCTCGAGAGGTCTCCGTCAAGGTGATCCATTGTCCCCTTTCCTCTTCTTATTTGTAGCTGACGCCTTGTCCTTGTTGATTCATAAGGCTACACGGGAAGATGGCCTTCAAGGGGTTAAAATATGGAGAGGTGCACCGGAGATATCCCACCTGCTGTTTGCTGATGATTCACTTTTGTTCTTCCACGCTACAGAGTAAGAGGTAGTGCTAGTGAAAGGTTTGTTGAACACATTTGCGATGGCGACTGGACAACTGATTAACCTGCCGAAGTGTTCCATCCTCTTCTCGAATCAATGCCTACCCAATGTGCTTCAAGAGATCAACACTGTATTGGAGATTACGTAGGAGGCATTCGAACCCAAGTATTTGGGCCTGCCGGTACCTGAGGGGAGGATGCATAAGGGAAAGTTTGAAACTACCCAGGAACGTTTGAGAAACATTCTCGTGGATTGGAGTGAGCACTACATGTCATCCGGGAATAAAGAAATTCTCATTAAGTCGGTGGCTCAGGCAATCCCGGCCTATGTGATGAGTGTCTTCAAAATCCCGGCTTTGGTTTGTGATGATCTGACACGTATGATACGCCAATACTGGTGGGGTGTGGAGAATGGGAAGAGGAAGATGGCCTGGTTGAGCTGGGATAAATTAGGCTACCTAAATTGATGGTCAGTATGGGCTTCAGGGATATGAGGGCTTTTAACCAGGCTTTGCTTGCAAAGCAGGCTTGGAGGCTCCTGGATAAGCCGGAGAGCTTATGTGCACGAGTGTTGAAAGTGAAATATTACCCCTCTGGTCGGCTATTAGACATGGTTTTCCCGAGCTCTGGTTCGGAGGTTTGGAAGGGAATCCTGCATGGGCTCGAGCTGGTGAAGAGGGGGGTCATTTGGCGTGTTAGCAATGGTTCTAACATCCTGGCATGGCAGGATCCTTGGATTCCGCGGCCTGTATCTTTCTGTCCTGTCACCCCGAGTGGGAGCTGTCGTTTTAATCGGGTGTTCGACTTCTTGGATGCTAATGGTGCTTGGAGACAGGACCGGCTGTGGGAGTCCTTTTGGCCATGGATGTTGAACAGATTCTGAAGATCAGGACATCACCGCATCAAAGAGACGATTTCCTGTCCTGGTATCCAGAGAAGAGTGGCTTGCTTTCTGTCCGAAGCGCTTATAAACTGGCTACACACGATCATAATGTCGCCTTTGCTTGCGGCGCATCTAGAAGCAACCCAGGTGGGAATCACGCCTTGTGGAACTCAGTCTAGAAATCTGCGGTTCCTTAGAAGATAAAGATCACTGCCTGGAGATATGTGACGGGGTCTTTGGCGACGCAGCAATGTAAGTCCTATAGGCACTTGGCCACTCGATCCACCTGCCCGCTCTGTGGTATTGAGGAGGAGGACTCATATCATGCGCTGATTGCTTGCACCCATGCGAGGATCTTATGGACAAACATGCGTCCAATATGGCCTCTTCCAGGGGATGATCTTCTTATTTGTGATGGGAAGGAATGGCTGCTGTCTTTATTGGCCAAGTGCTCTCAAGACGTTCGTGATATGCTACTCATGTTGGTCTGGCTTATCTGGCAATTGCGCAATGACATGACTCATGGGAAGGAAGTTCCTCCGATTCTGGCCACAGTGGAATACCTGGATAGCTACTACAAGTCCATCAAGTTTGCTGGTTGTTTCTTGTTGGAGGAAATTATGAAGGGGAAGATGGCCGTCTCGGCTCTGGCTATGCCGGCCCGAGGGGTTTTGGTCCTGCCGGCTCCCTGGCCGGCCCCGAGGCAGGGCAGTTTGGACCTCTCGGTTAATGGCTCCTTTCTCAGCGAGGATGGCACTGCCACGACCGGTATGGTTCTTAGGAATGACAAGGGCGAGATCCTACTGGCTGCTTACCGGTATATCTTCCACTTCAATGACCCGCTGGAAGCTGAGCTACATGCGATCATGCAAGGAATGGCATTGTCAATTCAACACTCTGATCTCCCGGCGGTGGTGCAAATGGATTCCTCTGAAGCTCTTTCCAGCTTAAGTAACGGCGCGCTCCTTTCTCAAAATAGAGTTGCCGATCGATTGGCTAAGTATAGCCGCTCCGAGCGAGCTACAGTTGTGTGGCTTGGCTCATTTCCACCGTGTATTGAGGACATGTGGCCTCTCTATTGTAACTCTACATCTATGCAATAAACTCCCTTTACCCCCACAAAAAAAGAATGTATTTTGTAGAAAAAATGAGAGTGCTTCGCAAAAACATAGAAAATCAAGGAAAAAGTACAATGTTTCATAAGAAAATCACACGATTCTTTTTTTCCTTGAATGCTTTTTATATTTTTGAGTTTTCTCAAATATATTTTGTTTCCTCCTTTTTCAATTTTGTAATTTATGCACTTTGATAAATTTTGATAATAAATACTTTATATGGAGTAGGTCTTTTTCGCTTGTTCATAATATAAAGATATAGTTCTCAATTAATTTCTATTGTTTTACCCATATTTTTCAAAAAAATTGTTACATTTGTCACATTAACACCAAATATGCCAACTATTGAAAGTCGAAGGTGCAACTATGTGGTTTGGAAGGTGATGAACAAACACAAAGTCCAGCGGTAACTAGAGGGCAAAATTGAAAGCTTCCCATTTTTAACCTAAACAAATTAAAACATAGAAAAAGATAAATATTTGCACGCCATGGAAATTAATTTACTAAAAATAAGGCACATTATCTACGTTATTTTGATCTTGTTAAATACTTTTTTGGAATTGGACTTGCTAAATACGTGTGTGACTAGGTTAGGAGTGTTGACCTTTCAGTGAGAGACAATCATCGTTTTTGGTGGATACGACTTTGTCGATCCAATACAATGTGAAGTGACATTGCATATGCAGTCACTAAACCTACTTTTAAAATGGTATTGACCATGTTGTGGCACAACCAACCTGACCACGAAGGTCTAATTCGTGCTAGCAATCGAAGAAGAAGAGAGAACTATGGTATGCAATCTAAATATTGTGAATATGCCGAAGAGAGATGTATTGTTGTTATGACTTTATGCTTAGCACTTATTACAATGGCCCGGGTAATTTTATTTCAGAGTTGTACCACATATGTTTTCAAAATGTTTATGTTGAATTTGAGGAATTTGCCATAAATTCAATCCATAATTCGATAGATAAATCAGGGTAAACATATTAAACATGATGACCGGAAGAATAAAAGTACTACATATACTAGAAATTTAATAGTTATATATGAAAAAGGTAACATGTCTAGACCAATCACTAACCAAAAGTGCAGAAGCAACCACTGTGATAAGTGGTACGAACACATATTGTGCAGTCGAAAAAGAGGTGTTCGCATTGGTAGCCATGTGAACAAAAAGATCACCGTTGTCTGGGAAGTCGTAACCATTGGGGAAGTAGTCGTTCACAACCACAATGGAGTAGGATCTAGAAATTGCACGAGAGTGCTCCCCAGGAATCTTATTGCCCCTCTACCATACAGGATCACAAGAGGAGGGGTTTTTAGAGGCATGTAGCTCCATTTCGCGGCGCACGCCTTCAAGCGGAGTGGGAGATACGCTGGTGGTGCAAAGCTTTGACACTCTAAGGTAGTACATGTTTCTAATGTGTTTGTCTAGGTACACAAGAGACCTCTTGTAGACGGGTTGAAACTGACGCACTAGAGAGTGGAGGAGAAACAGTCGTCCACTAGTGAGTGGAAGAGAAACAATCTATAATTGTTTTAATTTGTCTTCCACTAGAAAGCAAAACATTTCAACTTCTATTATGCATGCATGACAAAATGAAATACATAACTTAATGATCTCTCTTGTTACTTTCCAAAAAATAGTAATGGTGTGGGGACAAGGTACGATGCTCGTAATGAGCTCTCATGTTTATAATGTTGGGAAACATTGCACGACATAGATATGTATGATATTGTCGTCGTGAAGATATAGTTAACGCCATAGGTATCTCGAATACTGCTGGCATCGGATCCAACACCATTACTATTTTTTAAACTGTGATGCCATATTGGTGGCGTCGGGTGTCCACGCCAGCAAAGCCATTTTTGGCCACGCAATAGCTAGGCCTTTCTGCGAATGGTTCTCAAGTCTCCATATAAGTAAGATTCAGAGGAAAACTCATTTACATGTCTGAAATAATAAACACCAAGTAGATCACTGGTCTCGCCTCTAAGACTAGCTCATGTATTGTTAATGATCCTATTTACTGATCATGGGCACTGTTAATATAAGAAGGTTGCCAGCAAGAATGAGGACACGCTATTGGCAGAACAATGGTGTTGGACACACCCGACTTATGGTATATTTTTTAGATTCATTTTCAACTTTGTTATTGTTATTATCATAATATGTTAATGTGTACTTACATGCTTACCATGAGAATATTGTAGGATCTTCATACCAGACAATCACTTTGGGGTTATCCAATACTAACCATAACTGAGTAGTTATTAATGCCAACTTTTGGGTGCAGTGAAAAGCAATGTTGAGGAAATTGTTAACTGGTAGCTGCTCGGCTTGGGAGTAACGATTAATCCCTAAATCGGCCTATTAGCTGGATTAATTGGTCGACCATTAATCGATGTAATTTTAAACTCAATAGAAGGAAATATTGTATGGAGAAAAATCTAAATTTCAAATATGAAGCAAATCGCACCATTTTGTTTTCTCAATAGATGAAAAACAAGTATACAACAACAATCATTCATGTGGGTGTAAAAATCATCAACAAACATGTATACAACAACACTTTCTTTCGCTGATTTCCTGCCTGGGATGCAACTTCAAGAGATGGCGGCCACGCGAAGCAACAAACAGAGGAAAGGTGAAGGCCGCGATGCAAGGCGTCTGAACGGGTCGGTTGCTAGAGGTGGCAGGTCGCGAAGGAGGAGGGGAAGTAGCGACATACAGAGGAAGATGAGAACACGATCATAGGAGAAAGCGATGATACACAGGGGAGGAGGGGAAATGGCGGCGCCCCGGCGAGGACCTGGCCAACTGCCATCTAGGGCGGGAGGGGATGAGAGGAGCAGGAGAGGACGGGTGGAGGGCTAAACCCTAGCCCTTTTGAAGTGTGAGGGGCAGTGATATGTCTCTAACGTATCTATAATTTTTTATTGCGCCATGTTATTATATTATCAATCTAGGATCTTTATATGCAATTATATGCTATTTAATATCTTTTTGGGAACTAACCTATTAGCCCAGTGCCAAGTGCGAGTTGCTATGTTTGACTGGTTTTGCTTTCCAGGAAACCTGTACCAATTGAAGTCCAAATGCTATGAAACTTTTTTACGATTTTTTGCCTGGACAAAAGAGACCCAGGAAGCTTTGGGAGAAGTCGGTAAGTGATGCAAGGAGATGGCAAGACAACAGGGCATGTGTTGATATCTTGTGGGCCCCTAGTGGCTTGGGCTGACCTAATTCCACCACCATAAATTCTCTAAAATTTGCAAACCAACAGAGAGACACTCGAAATACTTTTTGTGCCTCCGCGAGCCTCTGTGTCGGAGGCCATCTGGAGACCTTTTCTTGTACTCTGTCGGAGGGGGAATCGACCATGGAGGCCCTTTACATCAACTTTGTTGCCTCCATGATGATGCGTGAGTAGTCCACCATAGACCTATGGGTCCATATCTAGTACCTAGATGGATTCTTCTCTCTCTTTGATCTTCAATATAAAATTCTTCGCGATTCCTGTGGTGATCTTCCCGATGTAATCTTCTTTTGTGGTGTGTTTGTTGGGATCCAATGAATTGCGGGTTTATGATCAGATTATTCATTCAAAGTGATCGAGTTTCCTCTGAAGTCTATTATGCATGATTATTACAGCTTTGTATTTCTCTCTGATCTATCGGTTGGGTTTGACCAACTAGATAGATTTATCTTTAGTGGGAGTGGTGCATTATAGTGGGTTCAATCTGGCGATGCTCTACATCCTCGTGACAGAAGGGGACAAGACATGCATTTGTATTGTTGGTATTAAGGATAAAACAACATGATCTGAATATATTGCTTGTGTTATTTTGTCTACATCATGTCGCCTTGCTCCAAGCATTACTATGTTTGTTATGAAATTGATACCTAGAGAGGCAAGCATAGAAACACTCTCGAAGTGGAGTAATAGTAGTAGATGTAGAATCATTACAGTATAGTTGTTTATGGACGTGATGCCTATATACATGATCATTGCCATGAATAGCATGTCATAACTATGTGCAATTTAGTCAATTTCCCAACAATAATTAGTCTAAATATTGTATTGCTATTTTCAAGAGAGAAGCCTCTGGCGAACAACATGGCCCCGGGTCTACTTACGCATAAATACAAAAACTCCTAAAACACTTCTATGCCTTTAATTATTTTTATTGTATTATTTTCAATATCTATTCTATAAAGATTTAATCCTTGCAAGTAACGAGTTCAAGGGGCTTGACAACAATCTTGCCCGCGTTGGGTGAAGTGTGTTTTGGGTGTTTAGGTGTTGTTGAAAGGACTTTGCTTGGTTCTCCTATTTTTTCGATAACCTTGGTTCTCACTAAGGGAAATACTTATCTCTATTGGGCTGCATCTCCTCTTCTCTTCGGGGAAAATCCCAACGCATCTCACAAGTAGCTGGAAGAATTTTTGGCGCCGTTGCCAGGGAGAATCATCAAATTCTCGTAGGTCCCTACACAAAAATTATATTTCACTTGTTATAATTTTGTTTTATTTTTATTTTTTACTTTATATAATAATAAAATAAGAAAATATTTCTATTTGCTTATTTTCTAGTTATCAAGTTCACTTGTTAGTTACTTGTTTGCTTGCTAGTTTACTTACTTTGTCACCATGTCTCAAGAAAATACCAAATTGTGTGACTTTTAAATACTAATAGTAATGATTTTATTATTTCTCCAATACCATCTACCACTAGTGTGAAATATTTTGATATAAATGCCGGTTTGCTAAATTTTGATATAAAGAACAATTTTCGGGAAGTCCTAATGAGGATCCCGCTTCGAATGTCAATACCTTCGTTGAATTATGTGATATGTAAAAGAAAAAAAGATATGGATAATGATGTGGTTGAAATGGAATTATGTCCTTTCTCACTAAGAGATAAAGCAAAAAGTTGGTTTTCATCCTTGCCTCGTAATAGTATTGGAACATGGGATAAGTGTAAGGATGCTTTTATTGCTAATTATTTCCCTCTTGCTAAGATTATATCTCTCTAAAATCAAATTATGAATTGTAAATAACATGAGGAATAACATGTTTCACAAGCTTGGGAAAGAATGAAACTAACGGTTAGAAATTGTTCTACTCATGGCTTAAATTTATGCATGATAATACAAACATTTTATGTGGGACTAAACTTTGTGTCGAGAAGTCTTCTAGACTCTGCTGCAGGTGGTACCTTTATGGAGGTTACATTGGCAGAAGCTACAAAATTACTGGATAATATCATGAAAAATTATTCTCAGTGGCACACCAAGCGAGCTCCAACTGGAAAGAAGGTAAACTCCGTTGAAGAAATTGCTACTTTGAGTGATAAGTTGGATTCTCTTATGAATATGTTTGCAAAAAAAGAATTTTCAAGTTGATACAATGCTTATAGAGGTAATTTCAAACCTAGACTGTATCCTGGTAATTCCTCTAATAATTATCGTAGTTCTTATGGTAATTCCTATGTTAATTCTTCCAATAAAAATAATACAATGCCCTCTGATCTTGGGAACGCAATTAAAGGATTTAGTAGTTCTCAATTTTTTTCAATACTATGTTAAAAGAAAAACTACATAAGTTTGACAATATGGCTAGAAACATGGATAGGATTGCTCATGACATGTAAACTCTTAAAAGTAAAACTTTGCCACCTAAATAAATGGGTGTATTAACTCCATCCAAATATCTATTAATTAAAGTAAGGAGAGAACCGCTAGATTGAGAACTAAGCGAGAATTCCTAGAAATAGTGATTCCTCCCGTTTTTTATCATAATTATGATGAAGATGTTAAAATGATTGGTGTTTCACCTATTGAATCTTTATTTACTAATCTTAAAATAGATGATAAAGGGATTGGATATGATTCAACTTTAATTAGTAGGCGTCCCGTTTGTTCGGAGGGTGATGATATTATTGATAAAAATGAAAAAGTGGGTTTGGAGAGGTCAAAACTTTAAACAGTGACGCACCTACCACTTTGGATTGAAAGGACTTTAATTATGAAATTTTCTCTTTAGTTGAATGTATTTCCTTGTTTAAATCCTTGATTATCTCACCCAATGCTTATGAAAAAATAAAGCTTTTGCTAAACATATCGACAAAGCTATGATAAAAGATGATGAGGAGAAACTTGAGTTAGAGGTTTCAATATCTATAAGATTACATGATTAATGGGAACCTAATATTAAAATGGATCTTAAAGGTTATGAATGCGAGTATTTGTGTGACCGTGGTGCTAGCATTCCTACAATACCAAAATCTCTATGTGATGTGCTAGGTCTCACCGATATAAATGTATGTTCCCTTAACTTGCATTTAGGGATTCAACTATTAAGAAACCATTGGGTATAATAAATGATGTTATTATTCTTACTAATATTAATTATGTGCATGTGTATTTTATTGTGCTTCATACTGAATGCAATCAATCTTGTCCCATTATACTTGGTAGGCCTTTCTTATGAACTATCGGTGCTATTATTGACATGAAAGAAGGTAATATAAGATTCCAATTCCCATTAAACCAAGGGATAGAACACTTCCTTAGAAATATAATTAAACCACCTTATGAATCTATTATGAGTCCATCTATGGAATCAATTTTAAGGATGACAATACTTGATACTATGCATTATGCCTAGCTAGGGGTGTAAAACAATAGTGCTTGTTGGGAGGCAACCCAATAGTTATCTCTAATTTTTTGTTTTACTTTCTATTTTGGCGTGTTGACATGATTATTTACTTTAATGATCATGTTTTTATGTTTAAATTAGTGCTTGTGCCAAGTAAAACCTTTGGGGCGGTTTGGAAGATAGTAAAATTGATATGGCGCAAAAAAAACTTTTAAGTCCACTAAAGAATTTCTATGACTTTATTGAAATGTCTTTTTTATCTGAATTTTTCCACACACGATTGCTGTATAAATTTTCCAGGTTGTCTTAATTTTTCAGATATTTTGGAGTCATATAAGTATGGTTTTGCTACAGATATTTAAAGACTGTTTTTTAGACATATTTTGTTTTTTTGCTTGCATAGTTCACTTGTTTTGATGATGATATGGCTTGTATCGGGGGGTATATGCCATGGAGAATTTAGAATACATTACATATTATGCTTGCATGATCATATAGATGGAATAGTATTTGTCGCAAAGCCAACGCTCATCATTGTCTACATGTTACACTAAATCATTGGACATCCTGGTACAATGCCAGAGGCATTCATATAGAGTCATATTGTTTTATGTTGAGTTGTAAGTAAATAAAAGAGTGATGATCATCATTATTAGAGAACTGTCCTAGTGAAGAAAAGATGATGGAGACGATGATTTCCCCACAAATTGGGATGAGACTCCGGACGAAAAATAAAATAAAATAAAAGGAGAAATGGTGAGGCAAAAAAACCCACCATGAGAAAAATGAGAGAAAAGGGAGAAGGGGCAGTGTTACTATCTATTTACCACACTTGTGCCTCAAAGTGGCACCATGTTCTTCATATAGAGAGTCCCTTGAATTGTCGTTTTCATATGCTAGTGGGATTTTTTTTTCATTATAGAACTTGGCTGGTATATTCTAATGATGGGGTCCCTCAAATGCCCGAGGTTTTTGTGAGCAAGCAATTTGGATGCACACCCACCTAGCTTCCGTTGAGCTTTCATACACCTATAAATCTAGTGCATCCTTTGCATGGCAATTCCTGCTCCTCACATTGATATTGGTTGATGGTTATCTCCATAGCCCATTGATCCGCCTAGTTGATGTGAGACTTTCTTTTCCACTTTCACTCCTTTGATATCTACCGCCATACTCTATTGCACCCATATGTTGTATCCATGGTTCACACTCGTATTGCATGAAGATGAAAATGTTGATGCTCGTTAGAAGTACGATCCAATTTCCTTGTTTGACACCGAGGTCTTCATGATTTATACATATGCAATGAAGATGGAGTCATGCCATGCTTGATATGATAAAATGAGTAGGGATTAACATTCTTTAGGGATCACATATTTTGAAAAGTAATGATTATGTTATTTAATTCTTATGGATATTATTATGTTGATATAAACTATTTCATCGTTTCTCGATGATCATACTAAAAAGTGATTACATGTTGGGTCGCATGTCAATTATGTTTTGATCATTTACCTACTCAAGGACGAGCAGGAATTAAGCTTGGGCATGCTGATACGTCTCCAATGTATCTATATTTTTTCATTCTTTCATGCTATTATATTATGATTCTAGGATACCTTATATGCAATTGTATGCCATTTTATATCATTTTTGGGAATTAACCTATTAACCTAGTGACAAGAGCCAGTTCCTGTTTTTTTGCCTATTTTTGGATTTCCACGAAATCTGTACCAAACAAAGTCCAAATGCTAAAAAACTTTTTGACAATTTTTTCTTGACAAAAGAGAACCAGGAAGCTTTATGAGAAGTCAGGAAGCAACACGACAAGATGGGAAAGAAACAGTGCGCACTCAGGGGGTAGGCATGCCCTTATGCCTTGTGGGCCCCTCGTGGCTTTTGTTTGACCTAATTCCACCTCCATAAATTTTCTAAAATTGGGAAACCAACAAAGAGCCACCCTGAAGACCTTTTCCACCGCCGCAAGCCTATGTTCTGACGGGAGGCCATCTGGAGACCTTTTCTGGTATTCTGCTGGAGGGGGAATCGACAATGCATGACATCTACATCAACATTTCTGCCTGCATGATGATGTGTGAGTAGTCTACCACAGACATAGTGGTCCATAGCTAGTACCTAGATGGCTTTTTCTCTCTTTTTGATCTTCAATACAAAGTTCGTCGTGATTCCCACTGTGATCTATCTGATGTAATCTTGTTTTGCGGTGTGTTTGTTGGGGTCCAATGAATTGTGGGTTTATGACCAGATTATTCATTGAAAGTAATTGTGTATCCTTTGAATTCTATTATGCTTGACTAATATAGATCCGTATTTCTCTCTGACCTATCGGTTTGATTTGGCCAACTAGATTGATTTATCTTTAGTGTGAGTGTGGTGTTGTAGTGGGTTAATCTTGCGGTGCTCTACATCCTCGTGACAGAAGGGGACAAGACATGTATTTGTATTGTTGCCATTAAGGATAACACGACAAGATCAAACATCCGATTTGGTATGTATCATGTCACCTTTCTCCAAGCATTACTCGATTTGTTATGACCTTAATACCTAGAGAGGCAAGCATAGAAGCGCTCTGGAAGTGGAGTAATAGTCGTAGATGCAGAATCGTTTCGATCTACTTGTTTATTGACGTGATGCCTATATATATGATCATTGCCGTGAATAACATGTCATAATTATGCGCAATTCTATCAATTACCCAACATTAATTTGTCTACCCACCGTATGGTATATTCAAGAGAGAAGCCTCTAGCGAACACTATGGCCCCGGGTCTACATAAACATAAATAGAAACAAGGTTGTGAGAATCACGACTCAAGTCTTAGAATCTTACGACTTTACGATCCAAACAACCCCCTCTGATTCTACAATTTTTCTCATAGAATCTAGGTTCCTACGATCCTAGTAGTTAAGGTTCTATGACTCACAATCCTACCAACATAGCTCCGATACGATTCAAAATCTTGATTCTGACAACTTTGAATACAAAAACACCTAAAGTACCTTTCTGCCTTTTATTTTTTGTTTTTTCAATTTATTGTTTGCAATATCTATTATATCAATATTTAACCTGTCGTTGTTTTCTCACGACAGATGCCATGGGTAGGCTTATCGTAGGTGCTTGGGGCCGGAGGATGCCGACGGACTCCGGATGCGAGATTGGGCACAAGCGGTGGTGACACATGATGTACCCAGGTTCAGGGCCCTCCGTGGGAGGTAACACCCCTAGTCCTGCTTGGTCTAGTTGGATGGATTGATGTGTTTACAAGGATGCTCCTAGAGCTGTGTCTAGAGGAGGAAGAAGGAGCAGCCGGCTCGTCTTCCTCCGTTGCTAAAGATGATATGTAAGGAGAGTTCCATGTGGGTGTGGGTGTGTGCGATTATCCATCCCCGTTGCATGGGGGGCTCGGGGGTTTTTATAGCCCAACCCCCCGGCTCTGTAATGTATTCTAAGGTACAGGGGTGGAGGGACCCGACTGGCAGCCTCTCCGACCGACCAGGGGGTCCCACCCTTCGTGCCATCTCATCGTCTGTACGGTCCACCGGCTGTGCGGTCCCGGCGCCTGCGGAGGGGGGGGGGGGCGCCAGCCGGCTCTGCGATTGGGCCTCGCCCACCTGCCGCAGCACGGGTTGCCTAGGAGGCGTCGTCTAGTGCCAGCCGGCCGAAGTCCCGGGTATGGCCGGCTGCACTATAGCCACGCCGGGGCAGGCAATCAAGTGGGCAAGGGCATGCCGACACTGTTTCCCCACCCGGTCGCGCTCGCCATGGTCAGCGGCCAGGACGGCCGGACAATAGCCATGCGCGCCTGTGCGTCAGCGGCCACTGTGGCCACAGTGTCATCCGTCGTGACGGTCGCGTCGTGTCGTCGTATCCGCGCGCAGAGGGACGGAACGTTGCATATCCGCCCCAGGGTCAATGAAGGGGGCGGCCCGGAGGCAGCCGGCGCCACCCAGTCGACCGGGAGTCAAGCCGGCTCCTTGTCCAGCCGTCTGTGTCGCCAACCGGCGGCAGCTCGAGCCGGTCGTGCCCCAGCTAGTCGTGGTCAGCTAGTCGCATAGTTTTTCTTTGAAGCAGAGGGGGGAAGAACCTTGTTGCTTTGGCCTACCCGGGGGTATTAACCCTATCAGTAGTCCGCAAAGCAGGTGGGGCCTGCGTCGGCAGACGAAGGGGAGCCGGTGGCTTCCCCCTAGTAGTACCCGTCACCGGCGCGAAACCGAAAAGCCAGCCGGGTCGGCAGTTGAATCCGATGCCTCGTGTTCCGGCGCGTCGCCCCAGGACCCAAGCCAGCGCGCTGCGCGCCATGCAGCGAGTAATGATGTGGCGGGCCACGCGCATGCGGGGAGACGGGACGTCTGCCTGGGCCTAGCCCGCTAGGCCTCGGGCATAGCCCAGTAGCCCTCAGGGTATAGGCCAGGATCCTCTGCGCCCCGAAGTGGCTGTTACGGCCTAGGCCGCCCACTCCTGCGCGAAGTTTCCGGGGGAGTGGGCGCAGTTAATCCCCACGTCCCCCGGTTGTGGCCTCCCCTTTAAAAGGTGAGGAAGGTCAGGGGGCGGAGATATCCGCACCCCCTTTTCCTCCTCACTTCTTTCCTCTTCGCCTTCTTCTCCCCCTCGCGCAACACCGCTCCCGATCTCGCAAACGTGCCCGCACGCTGCCATTTCGCCGCAATGGCCGACGGGCGCGGAGGAAGCTGGGCCGGATCCATCATCACCGAGGGGGACATCGCGGACCTCTGCCGCACGCGCATGCTGCCGCTGACGGAGCACGTGGTTGCTCGCGTGCCGAGCGACGAGGTGGTGCCGGTGCCGTAGCCAGGGGAGCATGTCGTCTTCCTCTGGCATTTCTCTCGTGGCTATGGGATCCCGGTGAGCCTCTTCTTCTGACTTCTCATGGACACCTTCGACCTCCAGCTGCACCACCTCGACCCCAACGCGATCCTTTACCTCGCTGGCTTCGTGACACTGTGCGAGGGGTACCTGGGGGTTCTCCCTTTTCTTGATTTCTTCAACGCCCTCTTCTACCTCAAGGCGCTGAAGAGCAGTGCCTACGGGGGCACAACGGTGTGCTGCCGCGGCACCGTGCGCTTCCCACCATTATCTCTTATCGAATCCGTCAAGGGGTGGCATTGGAAGTTCTTCTACGTGAAGAACCCCGACCCAAACCTGGACTACATCCGGCAGCCGCCGTTCGTCAACATGCAGTCCTCCGGGAGGAACTGGCTGGGAGCCACCCCACGTGGCGTGGATCTAGCAGAGCTCGGCCGGCTCGTGCAGCTGAAGAGGGCCGAGGGTTGGTCGCCTCCGATCTGGTGGCGGCCTTCATCTCGCGCCGGGTGTTGCCTCTCCAGTTGAGGCTGCATCGGATCTGTGACATGTCTGGCCGCCGAGTCCCCTACCGGCTGACCACCGTCGACCTGACGCCGGCTCAGGTGGTGGCGCGGGTGAACGCCCTCACGACGTTCAAGCTAAAGCCCGCGTCGTGGACATTTGGCATGGAGCCGTATGACCATATCAACCGCCCCCGGTAAGTCTTCGACGAGACAACCTCTCTTTGTTTGATTCTCGCCAGCCGGCAGCCGGCAGTGGACCTTACTTTATCGTGCTGACCGTAGCTGTTGGTGCGACAGAACACGTCGGACGGCCCGCACCCCCAAATCTTCAAGGCGGAGCGCGAACACTCTGACTATGAAGACTACGAGCGGGAAGGCCCACCGGAAGAGGGGGTGGACTCGTTGGGAGGAGTCGAGGAGCCAGCAGACCCGTGAGCCGGTGACCCCAACGGAGCAGGAGGGTCCGACGCAGCCGTGGAGCCCAGCAGAGCCGGTGAGTTCCCTTTTGCCCCCACGATCAGGGACTGGATGGACGACGACGAGGATGATGACGATGATGTGATGATTCTGAACGCGCCTCCTCCCTCAGCTCAGCAGGGCCGGCGTGGGCGGAGCGAGGAGCGGCCGGATCAAACCCCAGCGGCAGGAGCCGCCAGCCGGGCAAAGAGGCCGGCTCAGGAGGAACCGGTGGCCCCGCCACCTATCCCTAAGCGGGTGAAGGTGTCCGTGCGGAAGCCGCCGGCGCGCGCCAAGCGGGCCTTTCCCGTCGTCATCGAGTAAGTTTTTCTTTTTCTTGCGTGTGTTTCCTTCCGGGTCGCAAGCCGGTGGATTACTGACCCTCGTGCACTACAAGGACCCCATCGAGCTCCATGAGGGGGAGTCAGCGGTGGACCCAATGGACGCCGCCAACTGGCTAGCCCACGAGCATGCGGACACCCAGCGGGAGGAGAAGAGGAGGCTCATGGAGCTGTGAGCCTCAAATTACGGGACGCGAGGCTGGGGCCTCGCACTCCGGGACTTCGAGCGGCGGGAGGCGGAGGAGGTCCACGGACACCGCGCGGGTGTCATACTCGGTGACGGAATCGACCCGTCTGTCGAGGCCGCCATTGAGCGAGCCGCGAGGGGTGGCCATGGAGGTGCCTGCGCCGTCCATGGAGGAGGCCGCCCGAACGAGGGCGGCGGCCACAGAGCCGGCTCCCGAGGCGACCCGGCCGGAGGTGCCGGACGCGACTCCGCCCGCGGCCGAGTCGGCCTGGGTCGACGTGCCGGAGGCTCCGGCGGCCCAGAGGCGGCGTCAGAGGCGGCACCGGAGCTGGCGGGCATGGAGACGGAGGTGCCGTCCGTCGCGGTCATTGCGTCGGAGCGGCAGGAGGAGGAGGCGGTGACGGTGCCGGGCGAGGGGCCGGCGGGGGGCGACTCCCGGACCCTCGCTGTCATCAACCCACCCCCGGCGGCTGGCTCCGTGGAGAGCCTGGGGAAGGGTGGCAACGACGGCCAGGCCCGGAGGACCCTGCGAACCATGCAGGAGGAGCTCCGGGACTAGGAGGCGCTGGCGCGCGTCCCAACCCTTCCGGCTCCCCCAGTAGGAGGCTCGGTCCCCTCGTTCGGGGAGTTGGGGGGTGTTCTGGACTGGTGCCGCTAGTAGCTGGCCCAGTTCGCAGAGGCAGCTGATGCCACCCTATAGCGTGCGGAGGTAATCATGGTCGCCTTTGTTAGAAATTTCAGTGAGGGCGCGCGAGCGCACCCACCGGGTGTAGCCCCCAAGATGCGGGCCGGCTGACCGGCTGACGGGCAGCCGGGCCGGATCTCCTTGAGCGTCTTTTGACATTGGCTTCGTGTGATAGGAGGGGAACTCCCAACGGCAGAAGCTGTTCGAGGAGGCGGTCGATATCCACGACCGTGGCAAGCACGGCTTCTACCATCTGGAGGAGTTGACGCGGGTGCAAGGTATGCCAAGTCTTGTGGGAGGGACACGTAGCCCTCGGGAGCCGGGCCGGCTGCCTGGCAGCCGGAGCGGGCTTAGAAGAACCGGCTGATGCACGTTTTGTTTTTGAAGACGAGCTGACCGCCCTCTCGTGGAGAAGACCGGGGCCGTCTCCGAGCGGGACCGGCTGGCGCAAAGCGCCCAGGCAGTCACTCAGGAGAAGGATCGGCTGGCCACGCTGCTGGTGGATGGGGAGGCGGCCCAGGACCGCCTCAAGGCCGACGTGGCACGAGAGGTGGCGGCCAAGGAGAAGGTCATCAGGGAGGCGGTTGACACCGCCCAGCGAACCGCCGCCCTCCAAGGTGAAGTGACCCACCGCGGGAGGACGCTCGAGGAGCTTAAGGGTTCCCTCGCCAAGGCGGAGGCGGCCTTGGCATCGGAGAAAGACTCGTCGCTCCACTTTGGCATCGAGGTGGACGACTCCATTGAATGTAAGTGTCTGTTTTTCCTTTTTCCAGTCGGTTGCTTTTTACTTTGGTGGCTCTTGTATTTGGTTTTCCCTTCTTTCCTCTTCTTCCCTTTCTTCTCTTAGGACGCTTCCCAGAAACTCATCGCTGCACTGAACGCGCCATCGAGAAGCACCGGGAATGCCTTCGGGAGCGCGGGCGCTCCATCGAGGAGGACACCGCGTGGGATGTGGCGGAGCTTGGGCTTGCCATTGAAAACCGGCTAATCCACCTCGAGCGGAGCGTGGAGTGGCTAAACACGGACGACAGGGAGATCATCACTGCCCTATGGCCGGGCAGTGGGGGAGCTTCGGAAAACTGCGTGGCCTTGTGGCTGGAGCATGCTGTGGCCCGGCTCGAGGTCTGGAAGGTGTCGACGGTGCAAGCCAGAGCGCAGACGGTGCTCCGGTTCGTAACTTTTTGGTACCATGGCGTGGACCTGAACCAACTGGCCACCATGCGGGACGAGCCGACCGAGGAGCGGGAGGCTTGTGAGCAGGCCCTTGTCCGCCGCGCCAACAAGCTCGCGTCGTACGTCGACCCTGATGAGCTCCTGCTGGCCCTTGGCGAGAACGGCGAGCCAGCGGCCGAAGACTCCGTTGGCATCCCCCAAGGTCTGGAGGATGAGGAGGTTGCCGACGAGAGTACCGACTCCAGCGGCGAGACGACTGGAACCGTGGAGGTCCCCTCGAAGGCCAAGGAAACCGACTCGAAGGCCGCAACCACCTCCGGGACAAGGGTCGAGCCGCCCAGCGATGCGCCGTCTAGAGGCGCGCCGGCTGGCTATGCGCCGGTGGCCTGCACCCCCGGGCATTTTATCTTTCTTTCTTTCTCATGCATGTTAGGTTTTAAGTCCACCCACTTAGGGTGTAATGTAATGAACCGTGGTGGCTATGGGTCACTTTTGTCTTAATATTCGTATTGTGAATTTTCAATGTGTTTGCCTTATTGCGCGTGCTTGCTCGTCCTTACCCTTTTTTGCCCTCTTGGTTCCTTCTATTCTGACGCTTTTCCCCTTTGGTTTCGTCCCCACCACCCCGACAGCCGGGAGCCGATCTGTAGCTGGGTCGGGGCATCCACCTCGAGGGAGCCGGTTCTGAACTTAGGAACCGCGAGAGCTTTCTAGGATAAGTAGAGTAGCAAAGGCGAGGCGGTGATCTGGCTAGGGCTAGCCAACCTCTCTTTGCAATCGATCTTTTGTGTGAGCTAATTTTTGCCGCCCCGAGGCCCTGTCAGCTGGACAGTCGGGAGCCAGATCTGTAGCTGGGAGGGGTGGGAGGGCTTGCTCGGCTCACACTACTTGGTCAATTTTTGAGAGAGGTGACCTAGGACCAGCCGGCGAGCCCCCGGGCCCGGGAGCCAGGTTGGGGGGGGGGCGGTGAGTGAGGAGACCTTCGAGGGAAACGAAAAGGGCATGCCCCAAGAGCCGGCCTGGTCACCCATTGCATTCATAAACCTAAAAGGGGAGGGATACATACATACACTGGTCTTTTCAGCAGTAAAACGGACGGAGGAGCGCCGCGTTCCATGGGCGCTCCATCTCCTCACCGGAGGCGTCTTTTTTGTGCTTCTGCGGCTTCTGGGCGTCTATTAGGTAGTATGGATTGTTGTGCAACGCCTTCCTGATGATGAACAGGCCCTCCCATGGGGAGGACAACTTGAGTTGTCCGGCTGTCCGCTGGATCTGCCTGAGCACCAGGTCCCCTTCCCGAAAGGAGAGTGGCCGGATCCGCTTGATGTGGTAGTGCTGGAGCTTTTGCTTATAGATTGTTGTCTGGCTCAAGGCCAGTTCGCGGGCTTCTTCGAGTAAGTCGACGCTGTCTTCTCTTGCCTCCTTTGCGTCCTTCTCCGTGTATAGGGCGACCTGAGGCGAGTCAAACTTGATGTCGGTGGGGATGATCGCCTCGAACCCATACACAAGGAAGAAGGGCATGTAGGCGGTTGATTGGTTCGGGGTGGTCCTGAGACTCCAAAGGATAGCCGACAACTCGTCAACCCAGCAGCCGGCTGGCCTTACCAGCGGTGTCACGAGCCAAGGCTTGATGCCGGCCAAGATGAGGCAGTTTGCCCTCTCGACCTGGCCGTTTGACTATGGATGAGCGACGGAGGCCAGGCCGAGCCAGATTCCTTGCTTGGAGCAGAAACGTGTGACTGCGCCCTTGGCAAAGTTCGTGCCGTTGTCGGTGATGATGTTGTGGGGGACGCCATAGCGAACCGTGATGTCATCGATGAACTGGGCGGCCATGGTGCCGTCCAGCTTCTTGATTGGTCGTGCTTTGATCCACTTGGTGAATTTGTCGACAGCCACCAACAAATGTGTCATGCCGCATCATGCGGTCTTGAATGGGCCCACTATGTCCAGCCCCCAGATGGCGAATGGCCACGAGAGGGGATGGTCTGGAGGGCTGATGCCGGCAGGTGGCTCTGCATGCTGAAGCGCTGGCAGCCCTCGCACTCGTCAACCAATTTCTTGGCCACCTCAAGAGCAGTGGGCCAGTAGAAGCCATGGCGGAAGGCCTTGGCCACTAGGGTCTTGGAGGCAGCATGATGCCCGCAGTCGCCCTGGTGGATGTCGAGGAGGATCTCTAGACCCTTTTCCGGCACGACGCACCACTGGAAGACGCCAGTGGTGCTGCGATGGACGAGCTCGTTGTTGATGATATTGTATGTCGTGGCCCGACGTTGGATTTGCCTTGCGATGGCCTCGTCCGGGGGGAGCTTGCCACGTAGTAGGAACACCAAGATAGGCTGGGCCCATGAGGGAGCCGAGACGGGGGCCGGCTCGGGAGCCCCCGTGCCTAGATGATCAGCCCCCGTGACCGGCTCGCCAGTCCCCAGGGCTGGCTCGTCGATTATCATCATGAGGACCGCGTCTTTGGAGCCGGCAGCCTCGGACGTGGCCATCTCAACGGATGCCGGCAAGGCGGCCAAGGTTGAGGGAGCCGGCGGCGAAGATGCCGAAGGGGCAGCCGGAGCCGCCGATGGGCCGGCGGTGTCTGCCGATACGAAGATGGATTCCGATTCTAGGGAAGGCTTGATCGATAGCTTGAGCAGCCACTCGAGGGAGACGCCGGCTGGGTTGGCCTGCCGGGTGGAGCCGATCTTTGACAGCGTGTCGGCCGCCTCATTGTCCGCCCGTGGGACGTGATGAAACTCATAGCCCTCGAAGATGCCGGTGAGCTATTGTACGAGGAAGTGGTAGCTGGCCATGTTGGCGTCCCTGGCGTCCAATTTGCCAAAGACCTACTACACCACAAGGTCGGAGTCGCCGAAGCATAGGATGCACCTGATGCCGATCTCCTTGGCGAGCTGGAGGCCATGGACGATGGCCTCGTACTCGGCCTCGTTGTTGGAGGCGGCAAAGTGGATCTGGAGGGCGTACTAGAGCTGGTCACCTTTCAGGGAGGAGAGGACTATGCCGGCACCCAGGCCGGTCCTCAGTTTCGAGTCATTGAAATGCACGCGCCAATGTGTGGAGTCTGGGGGAGGCGGCACGAACTCGGTTTCCGCCCAGTCGACGAGGAAGTCGGCCAACGCCTGTGACTTGTTGGTGGTGCGAGGTTCATACCGGATCTCATGATCGGCGAGGGCGATAACCCATTTGGCGATCCGGCCGGTGGAGTCCCAGCCGCTCATGATCTCGCCGAGCGGGGCCGTGCTCACCACGGTGATGATATGCTCGTAGAAGTACTGCTTGACCTTCTTTGCGGCAAAGTATATGGCGTAGCACATCTTCTGGTAGTGAGGGTAGTTCTTCTTGGCCGCGGCGAGGACCTCGCTGAGGTAGTAGATGGGGCGCTGGACCGGCAGGGACTTGCCCTCCTCCGGTCGCTCGACCACCAAGACGACGTTGATGACACGAGTGGTTGCTGCGGTGTAAGCGAGCAAGGGTTCCTTCTCATCCGGCGCGGCCACGATGGGCATGCGGGTGAGGGCCTTCTTGAGGCCGCGGAAGGCCTCGTTTGCTTCGTCGGGCCAGTCAAACATGCCCGGCCTCTTGGTGTGACCCGGCTCGACCAGAGCCGTCTTGCAAAGGAGCCCATAGAGGTGCAAGGCTTTCTCTCCCAGCCAACTGATAAACCTGCTGAGCGAGGTGAGGCAGCCGGTGAACTTCTAGACGTCGCGGAGCCGGGTTGGCTTGGGCATGCGCTCGATTGCGCTGATCTTCTCGGGGTTAGCTTCGATGCCGCGGGCGGACACGAAAAAACCCAAGAGTTGGCCGGCTGGGACACCGAAGACACACTTCTCCGGATTGACCTTGATCTTGTAATCGCGTAGGTTCGCGAAGGTCTCCCGGAGATCTTTGAGGAGGCTGAAGTGCTTCTTGGTTTTGTTGACAATGTCGTCGATGTAGACGTGGATGTTCCTGCCTATCTGAGCCAAGAGGAACTTCTGCATGCGCCGCTGGAAGGTAGCGCCTGCATTCTTCAGTCTGAAGGACATGGTGATGTCGAAGTAGGCCCCGAAGGGCGTGATGAAGGAGGTCTTGAGCCGTTCTTCCGGGTCCAGCTTGATCTGGTGGTAGCCAGAGTAAGTGTCTAGGAAGAACAGTAGGTCGCAGCCGGCCGTGGAGTCGATGACTTGATCGATCCACGGCAGGGTGAAAGGGTCCTTGGGGCGTGCCTTGTTTAGGATAGTGTAGTCAATGCACATGCGCCAGGTCTTGTTCTTCTTCAGCACCAGGACTGGGTTGGCCAGCCAGTCCGGGTGGAAAACTTCCATAATGAACCCGGCTGCGAGCAGCCGGCGATCTCGTCTCCTATAGTACGCCGCTTCTCCTCGGAGAAACGGCATAGGGGTTGCTTGACTGGCTTGACGTCCATCCGTACGTGTAGTTTGTGCTCGACGAACTTCCTTGGAACACCCGGCATTTCCTTGGGGGACCATGCAGAGATGTCCCGATTCTGACGGAGGAAGTTGACGAGCTCGCCTTCCTATTTGCTGTCGAGGCGGGAGCCGATGGTGAGGCACTGAGCCGGGTTGTTCGGGTCGAGCGGGATTTGCTTGTTGTCCTTGGATGGCTTGAAGGAGGCCTCACCGACGGACTGCGAGGGGGGAGCTGGCACGACCGGTTGGCTGGCGGCAAGGGTCATGAGCCGGTCGAGCTGCCGCTTCTCCTTGGCGATTTCCAGAGCCTCGGCCAGCCGACTGCCGTCTCGAGCGCACTCGATCAACATCTTGTAGTCGCCCTGATGGTGATGATTCCCTTCGGGCCTGGCATCTTGATCTCTAGGTAGGCATAATGGGGTACCACAATGAACTTGACAAGGGCCGGCCGGCCCAACATTGCGTTTTAGGGACTTGCAAGATCCACGACCTCGAACAACATCGGCTCACGGCGGAAGTGGCCGAGTCCGCCGAAGAGGACGTCGAGCGTGATCTTGCTGACAGGGGAGCAGGACTTCCTAGGCACGACGCCATGGAAAACCGTCCGGCTCGCCTATAGGTCTTCTATCTTCAGCCCCAGCTTGCGCATTGTGTCGAGGTACAGGATGTTGATGCTGCTGCCACCATCTACCAACACCCGTGAAAAGTGGCAGGTGCTCTTCTCGGTGGCGATGGTGGGGTCGAGGACCAAGGCGTAGCTGCCGGGACTCGGCATCACAGCGGGATGATCCGCCCGGCTCTAGGTGACCGACATTCACCTTGCGATGGAGCTAGCGCTGAGCATGTTTGCTCATCTCTTCACTAGTGAAGACGACATAACAGTTGTCTTGATTAGGGAACTGGTCGATCAGACGACCGTCATTGGGCCGGACGCGGAGCCGGCGCTGGGGCGGCAGCTAGGGACAGGGCCGGCGCGCGGGCAGGCGACGCGTGAGCAGCCGAAAGGCCGTCCCCCCGGGGCAATCGCTGTGAGAAGCTGCACTGCCGGAGCGTGTGCGTAGAAGGTTTGGCCCCTGAGTGGTTCTTGCAGGGGAGGTCGAGCATCTGCTCGACGGTAAGCTTCGGTTACCAGGCAGCCTTGCCAATGCATTGGCGCTGGCTGGAAGGCTGGGCAGCCGGCTCCTGCTCCTCGATGGTGGCGACCTGCCGGCTCCCGTAGCGGGGATCCGGTTGGTCGTTCTTGCGTTTGTTGTTCTGTGGCTTTCGGTTGTTGCCATCGGCCGGGACGTTGCCGGTGTTGTCGTTGCCTTGGTGGGCGGGGTCGTCTTGACCCGGATGGCTGACTCAGCTATGGCATATTTGTCCGCCTTGGTCATGGGCTCGGCAAGCATGGCCGGCTCGGAGGAAAGAATCTTGTGCTTGAGGGGGGTGCCGTCTCGACAGCCTTCGATGAAGTACTGTATGTCCTGCACCCCGTGCTCCCCCTCGCATGAGTTGCGGAGCTAGGTCCACCGAGTGAGGTAGTCACGGAGGGACTCGTCTGGCCCCTGAACGTACATGGCAAGTTCACGGGGGCGGCCAAGCCGCTTGTAGGTGTCGATGAAGATGCGTACGAAGGCCTCTTCGAAGTCCGTCTAGGTGTTGATGCTGCCGGCCGCCAGGCTGTTGAGCCAGGTGCGGTCCGAGCCGATCAGCATGAGGGGAGCGTAGTGAACAGCCACGCGCTTGTTCCCCCTGGCGATGCCGATCGCGGTGGTGTAGTCGATCAGCCAGTCCTCGGGCTTGACGGCCCGGTTGTACTTCGGGATGTCTCGGGGGAGTGTGAAGCCGGTCGGGAACGGCTTGTTGCGGATCCGGGGGCCAAAATAGGCCAGGCAAATCGAGCCCTCCTCCTCGAGGAGGGCCAACTATGCGAGCCAGTTGATGCGGAGGCGAGCATCGTTCTCGCTATGGGGGACGCGTGGGCCGAGCGAAGCCGAGAGCTCGGGGCGGATGGCGGGTGGAACCGATCATTCCGGCTCGCACCGCGGGGGTGGAGTATGCCCGCGTCTGCGCCGGCTGCCGACGCCTCGTGGTGGCGGCCCCTGTGAGGCAGGTTGTTGCTGTGCCGGTTGTTAACAGCCGGCTGCTCGCTCCCCGCATCTGAGAGGGCCGGGGGTTGTTTGCTTCGACTCGGCAGCCGGATACGCGAGGGGAGCAGGAGTGCTGAGCCGACTGACGACCAACAGTCTCCGTGCCCTCGCGCTCGGGCTAGGGGCCTTCAGAAGCGGCGCTGCCCGTCGCGAGCAAATGCTGCTGCGCATCGGCAGCGTTGATGATGTCCTTGATGTGACACTCGTGGGCGGCACGTTCTTCGCCCTCCAAGGCAGCCAAATCCTCATAGGCTACCTTGAGGGCCCACAGGTTGGCAACAGGGGTGTCTTAGAAGGGCATCTTGCCGCCCAGGATTTCGGCGACCACGCGATCGCAGTCGCACATAGCCCCATGTCGGCTGGGCTCAGTGCCAGCCGGGGTGAGACCGTAGGCGGAAGTGTATTCCCGCTAGGCGGCCTCCATGCGACGCCGCGTGGACGTGAGGGCGGTGGCGTCCTCAAACAGGACGCAGCGAGCCGCCTCGAGCTCGGCCACGGTGGCATCAGGGTGTGCCGTCGGGGCGATAGGGGTGCTCAGGCCCCGGAGGGCCGCACCGAGCGGGTCGGAGGTGCCGATGCGGGCCGCGGCGGCATCAGCCCCAGCCCGCGCATGTCCGGAGGAGGTGGAGGATTTGATGTTCATTTCCCCCACTGGGTCACAACAAGTGCACCCACAACCGTGGGCGGACCGGCGTAGACGAGCACCTGGCTAGGGTACTTGTCAGCGGCCAGAGTCTCGGCAAGGCTAAGCCTGCCGAAACGCTCAGTGAGCGCTTCGATGTCGAGCGCGAGGTTGGTGAAGCTACCCGTAGGGCATGCCGGAGCAAGCCCCGCGTGCGGCCCCATGGTGGGCGCCAACTGTCGTCGTTTTCTTACGACAGATGCCATGGGTAGGATTATCATAGGTGGTTGGGGCCGGAGGACACTGACGGGCTCCGGGTGTGAGATTGGGCACAAACGATGGTGACACATGATGTACCCATGTTCAGGGCCCTCTATGGTAGGTAACCCCCCTAGTCCTGTTTGCTCTAGTTGGATGGATTGATGTGTTTACAAGGATGATCCTAGAGCTATGTCTAGAGGAGGAAGAAGGAGTAGCTGGCTCGTCTTCCTCCGTTGCTAAAGATGATATGTAAGGAGAGTTCCGTGTGGGTGGGTGTGCGTGCAATTATCCATCCCCATTGCATGGGGGGCTCGGGGGTTTTTATAGGCCAAACCCTTGGCTCTATAATGTATTCTAATGTATAGGGGTGGAGGGACCCGACTGACAGCCTCTCAGACTGACCAGGGGGTCCCACCCTTCATGCCATCTCATCATCTGTAGGGTCCACCGGGTGTGCGGTCCCGTCGCCTGCGGGTGGCCCACCAGCCGGCTCTATGATTGGGCCTCGCCCACCTGCCGCGGCACGGGTTGCCCGGGAGGCGTCGTCTAGTGCCAGCTAGCTGAAGTCTCCAATACGGCCGGCTGCACTGTAGCCATGCCGGGGCAATTAATCGAGTGGGCGAGGGCGTGTCGCCATTGTTTCCCCGCCCGGTCGCGCTCGCCAAGGTCAACGTCTTGGACGGCCGGACTGTAGCCATGCACGCCCGTGCGTCAGCAGCCACTGTGGCCATAGTGTCACCCGTCGTGGCGGTCGCGTCGTGTCGTCGTACCCGTGTGCAGAGGGATGAGATGTTGCATTTCCGCCCCAGGGTCAATAGAGGGGGCGGCCCAGAGGCAGCCGGCCCCCGCCCAGCCAGCCGGGGGTTAAGCCGGCTCCTTCTCCAGCTGTCTGTGTCGCCAGCCGGCGGCAGCTCGTGCCGGCCGTGCCCCAGCTAGCCGTGGTTAGCCGGTCGCATAGTTTTTCTTTGAAGCGGAGGGGGAAGAACCCCGTTGCTTTGGCCTACCCGGGGTAATAACCCCATCATAACCCTTGCAAGTAACGAGTTCAAGGGGCTTGACAAGCCTCTTGCCCTTATTGGGTGCAAGTGTTTGCTTTTGTGTGTGTAGGTGCTATTGAAAAGAATTTTCTTGGTTCGATAACCTTGGTTCTCATTGAGATAAATACTTATCTCTATCATGTTGCATCTCATCTCCTCTTTGGGGAAAATCCCAACGCAACACCCAAGTAGTAGGCTAGGAGGGGTTATGGGACAAATAACCTGACTTTGTTTGCCCACGAGTTAGCGGACGAACATAGATTAGTTGGCCTGACAACTGATTAATTAGTCTCCTAGACCATTTAATCGGTATGACAGACCATTTAAACTGTTGGACAAGTTAACGCGGTGAATAAGTGTTATTTTATTTGTTCACTCAATGAGTATTGATTAATTGTCTAATAAACTGATTAATCCGATGAATTCTTGAACAATGGTGAAAAGTATATAAACGTGCTTGATCGTTCAAGACCCGGATTTGTTCCTCCGACAATGGAGACATACTCTCTCGCCCACTTGGTATTATAGTATCTGTCATCATCTTGCTAGATACATCATGGTAGTGATCATGGGGATACCAAAATACGAAAACGTGAAAAAAGGAACAAAACGAGGCAATGAGGATAACTTGGCATATTGCTCAAGGTTTGCTTCACAAGGACACCTATAGAAGTCCGCCTCGGGTTTTTTATGTATCGCCAAGCAAAGAAAATCATGTACAGTAAACTAAGGTATGTTCGGTAGAAGATGTAAATGTATATGCGGGAGTTATCATGGGTGTTGTCGGTGTTCTGGGATTGAGGGTACCCAGACCTGCCTGCCTACGGCCCAGCGCATGGCCCACAACAACGACGCGCTATCACCCAGCGACAAGTTCCTCCAACCAAGACCCTTGCGAGGGCCCCTCGCCTCACAAGGAGGATGGCGTCAAAACCTTCGGAGAGTAGAATCCCCCTAGGCTACCTCAGAAGGAGCGGAGATTCCTATGCAAGTGCTCGACCTCCCGAGGACAGGATGACGTGGGTTATGATGATGAAGCCAGGCGGGTGCCGCAGGCGCATGAGGAGGATAATTTCCTCTTTGGTGCTAAGAAGAGAAGGATATACGCAGGTTCCCAAGGAATCCCCAAAAGGTTTCCTTCCTGGTGCAATGAGACCGAGACCACGAACTTGGCAGGACGGATGTCATTGCCGAGCCCACCACCGCGTCACCCCTGAAGCTTTGCAGGCAAAGACCACCTTTAATCAAGACAAGATGTACCTCGTGTCCCCTTTCAAATTTGGTCGTTGTGGATCCCTTCCAGCCTGTGCAATGAGGGAAGAGGACCGTGGCCCCTATAAATAGCTACCCACTCCCATCAAAGAAGAGAGCTCGACTAGAGCTAGTTCATCACCACAAAAGGTCCTCGCGAGCCCACTCCACCACTATACTAGTTCATCCTTAGCCTCCTCATGAGGTCAATCCACCACTAAAGCAGGAGTAGGGTTTTACACCGCAAGGTGTCCCAAACCTGGGTAAATTTCCGACTCCACCTACTCCCTCGCTTGAATTTGCTCATCGTAGCTAGGCCGTAGGGTGACAAGATTGAGACTTTGAGCCGGTTTAGATCCTCGCACACACCCCAATGGTCGAACCTTGAGGGTTTTGTGGAGCCCAAAATCCAACATTTGGCGCGCCAGGTAGGGGCATGTTGAAATCTTCTCCGGTTCAACCTCGTCCTCGCTCCGTCGCTCCCATGTCTAATGCCCGCTAGGTATGTGGGAGCGCCGGGCTGCCTGCGCCGTGCTGGCGGCGCTCGCCAGCTGCGGTGTCCCGCACCACTTCACCTCTCCGATGGCCAACGCAGCTACCGGTCCGGGTGCTCGAAGGCAGCAGAACCCGCCGCCACCATTCGCAGTACACCATGGTGGCCGCTCTGCTTCCCCGACTCCCGCTTCCGGCGCGACATCAACCCCCCGCACTCTCCCCGGGACAACTAACACGCAAGCCGCGCTGGTAGAGAGCGCGTAAAAGGCATTGTGGTCGTATCTTCGCACGTCTCGCGGCCCTCGGGGCTCGCACGATTGCTTACATCCTAGTCGGTTCACAGGCACCTGCATCAAGTCATCACATCAAGGAGCTCCTTCGCCATGCAGGCGCAGTGCAGCCGCAGCCTGGGGCCGCACGGGGTGAAGCAGGGCCAACGATTGACATCACCTTCCACTCCGGGGACCATCCCAGGACTATGGTCGCCATAGGTGCAGTCCCCATGCCGTGCACCCCCACCATCCGCAATGTCATGGTCACCAAGACACTCGTCGACGGCGGCTCCGGCCCCAACGTCCTCTTCGAGGAGACATTCGACGCACTCCAAGTGCCCTATGACCGGCTTGCGACTATGAGGCCCTTCTTGGGGGGTGGCTCAAGGCTCGATCGCCCCTTTGGGGTAGGTGCACCTCCCAGTCACATTTGGCACTCGGGAAAACTACCGGACCGAGATGATCGACTTTGACATGACGCACATCGGCCTTCCTGATAACCCACAAGTATAGGGGATCGCAATAGTTTTCGAGGGTAGAGTATTCAACCCAAATTTATCGATTCGACACAAGGGGAGCCAAAGAACATTCTCGAGCATTCGCAACCGAGTATTCTAATCAACCACACCTGAAAGACTTAATATCTGCAGCAAAGTATTTAGTAGCAAGGTACTATGGAAGTAATGATAACGATCGCAAAAGTAACAGTAACTGTTTTGTAGTGATTGTAACAGTAGCAACGGAGAAGTAACTTAGCAAAGATCAATATGTGGAAAGCTCATAGGCAATGGATCATTGGTGGATAATTATGTCGGATAGCATTCATCATGCAACAATTATAACATAGGGTGACATAGAACTAGCTCCAATTCATCAATTTAATGTAGGCATGTAATCCATATATAGTCATACGTGCTTATGGAAAAGAACTTGCATGACATCTTTTGTCCTACCCTCCCGTGGCAGCGGGGATCTAATGGAAACTAAGGGATATTGAGGCCTCCATTTAATAGAGAACCAGACCAAAGCATTAGCACTTAGTGAATACATGAACTCCTCAAACTACAGTAATCACCGGAAAGAATCCCAGTTATTGTCACCCTGGGGGATGCAGATCAACACTCGAAATAGGTGTCTACAACTTGCAAGACAGGATCAAGAACACATATATATTCATGAAAACATAATAGGTTCAGATCTGAAATCATGGCACTCAGGCACTAGTGACAAGCACTAAGCATAGAAAAGTCATAGCAACATCAATCTCAAAACATAGTGGATACTAGGTATCAAACCCCAACAAGAATAACTCGATTATATGATAAATCTCATCCAACCCATCACTGTCCAGCAAGCCTACTATGGAATTCCTCACGAACGGTGGAGATCATCATGGAATTGGTGATGAAGGGTGGTTGGTGATGACGATGGCGTCGATTTTCCCTCTCTGGAGCCCAAAACAGACTCCAGATCCGGCCTCTCGAGGAAGAACAGGAGGTGGCGGCATCTCCATATTGTGAAATGCGATGAACTCTTCTCCTTCATTTTCCCCCTGTGAATAGGAATATATAGGAGTGGAATTGAGGTCGGTGGAGCAACAGGGGCCCCACAAGCCTGCTAGGCACGACCAGGGGGATGGTCGCGCCTGGCAGGCTTGCCACGTGTGGGTGGCCCCCTCCGGTTGATTCTTTCGTCAGTATTTTTTATTAATTCCATAAATTTTCAGATCAATCCGAGAACTTTTATTTCTGCACAAAAATAACACCAAGGCAATTCTGCTGAAAACAGTGTCAGTCCGGGTTAGTTCCATTCAAATCATGCAAATTAGAGTCCAAAACAAGGGCAAAAGAGTTTGAAAAGTAGATACGATGGAGACGTATTAACTCCCCCAAGCTTAACCCATTGCTTGTCCTCAAGCAATTCAGTTGATAAACTGAAAGTGATAAAGAAAAACTTTTACAAACTCTGTTTGATCTTGTTGTTGTAAATATGTCTAACTGATGTTCATATTTTCAGCAAAGATCATGGAATAACCACATTTACAATAACATTTAGTTCTCATATTTACTCATATCAATGGCATAATTAACTAGCGAGTAATAATAATAACTCTTGGATGACAACACTTTTATCAAAACAATCATGATACAGTATGATGAAATGATATCTCGCTAGCCCTTTCTGAGAACGCAAAACATAAATGCAGAGCACCTCTAAAGAACAAGGACTGACTAGACATTGTAGTTCACGGTGAAAGAGATCTAGTCATGCTCATACTCAATATCAATTAATAGCAAACCATACAAATGACAGTGGTGCTCTCTAACTGGTACCTTTTATAAGAGGATGATGACTCAACAATAAAGTAAATGGAAAGGCCCTTCGCAGAGGGAAGCATTGATTTCCAGAGGTGTCAGAGCTCGAATTTTTAAAACAGAGATACATAATAATTTTTGAGCAGTATGCTTTCATTGCTCACATAATGACCAAGAGGTTTTAAACATCTTCCATGCTAGATACATTATAGGTGGTTCCCAAACAGAATGATAAAGTTTTTACTCCCCCGCCACCAATCAATCACACTCCACGTCGAGCCGAATTCACGGGTATCATCCATATAAACACAGTCCTGGGGGAGTTTTGTTTAATTATATTTTTATTTTATTTCGAGCATGTTACTGGGCATCCCAATTACCAGCCACTTTCTCTTGAATGATAGTGAATCAACACATATCGTGACAATAATACACCTAGCATGGGAGATATTGACAGCCGCCAATCGCCACATGAGCAATTTGGGCATACAAAACACAAAGTTTATTTGAAGGTTTAGAGTTTGGCACATGCAAATTTACTTGGAACGGCGGTAAATATCACATATAGGAAGGTATGGTAGACTCATATGAAACAACTTTGGGTTTGAGGAATTGGATGCACAAGCAACATTCCCGCTTAGTTAAAGTGAAGGCTAGCAAAAGATTGGGGAGAGGCCAACTAGAGAGCGACACAGTCATGAGCATGCTTTGTGATTAACCAACATTGAATGCAAGCATGAGTAGGATATAAATCACCATGAACATAAATATCATAGAGGCTATATTGATTTTGTTTCAACTACATGCATGAACATGTGCCAAGTTGAGCCACTTGAATTGTTTAGAGGAGGATACCATCCCATCATACTACATCGCAACAATTTTAATATGCATGTTGGCACCCAAGACAAACCATTATCCAATCTTAGCTAATTAAGCATGTCATGAGTGTGGGGACCCTGACTCACAAGTCGAGATCACGGAATGCACGTGTACAGTGATCCCAGAGATCAATGCTCACTGAACACACAGAAGCTGAATAACAAGAGTCTTACATCCATACTTAACGTCTTACATAAATAATGACCACAAGGGTCTTAGTCTTAAATAGATAGGGCCACATGGGCCAAACACTTAAAATAGAACAAGCAGCGGAAATCTTGGTCGAAAGCTGAACCCATGCCATCTGCCTTAACCTACATGCATTCTGACTGGGAAGCGTCCTAGTTCGCATGTTCGTCTCCAATGAGCTCTTCAACATACTCCTATTCTTCAATGCCTCGCCAATTAAATAACTAATGGCAAGCCAATGAGTACTTTGAATGTACTCGCAAGCAACCCAAGTGTGGAACGAGGTAACAATGATGCATGATATAGCACTAATGGCTAAGTTTGCGGAAAGCTAATTTTTCAACGCAAATGACATGATCAAGTAACTAGTAACATGCAGCATCAAAGCAACTATCCATATGATCAAGAAACCGATATGCTCATAAGTATCGGTTGAACATCCCATGTTCACTCATCATGCTATGTCATCGGACTTAGTCCAATCCTCACACCAAGTCATCAGACTTAGCTCATGTGACCTCTTGTCACCATCACATCCATACCCACACAAAGTTTCCAGAAAACATCCAGACGTAGTTTAAGCAGCACCACCCAACTGTCCTTGACCGTGGAAACGGCTATTCGAATAGTTTTACACCCTGCAGAGGTTGCACACTTTACCCACAAGACTCGGGGAACTTCCGTGTCATCCACGACTCACGGTATATAACATACCCGAGGTAAGCACCCGAACAATGCCTTTCCCCCGGCGATACTAAACAAAGAGTCCACTCGATTGGTACCCAGCCCTCATGATGTAGATCAAATGAGCCTCACTCTAATCGTACCATCCATGAGGGGACCAACGGTGTGCCCGGTGCCTGTGAAGACAGGGCATGATCGTACGTACCGGTACGACCCCATATTGAGAGTGACCACACCACTCCCGCCACTAGTAATGCGGGCTCCTTGCCAGTACCCACCAAGGTAATCAACAAAGCCCCGTCCCATAAGGGGTATCATGGTTGTGCATGTAAGGTTGGGACTGCCGACAAATCTTAAATCTAATCCGTTTTCGAAAACATACATACTCACTTGTTCCGGTACACCACTTCTTTCTCAAGTGGTCACCCATTTCATCATCATCTCCCTCGGGCATTATGGCACCCGACGGTTTTTTTGAAAAGTATTTGAAATCATATCCTTCCTTGCCATCACAACGCATAAGTCCCATCCCATTGTGTAGCATCTATTAGCAATATAACTGCTCCCACCCGCACAACCCTCATAAGGGGTAGGGTCATGCACGATTCAAGTGTCAACGAAGAAGTACCGGAGGCATCCCACTGAAAGGGGAACACCACAACACATGATCAAATATTGTGAAAGTAAAGTGATATATGACATGCAAGAAAATGGTTTCTTATCATGGTCAAAGGGCTTCTTGCCTGCCTCAACAAAGTCTCCGGGGTCTTCGAAGTCTTCGGGTCCAGCTTCTTCGTCAACAGCGCAATCTATCATCGCGATAAAATAACGATACAAATAATCAATCACACAGAACAAAGCAGTCAAACTCCTACCAAAAATGTCCACCTACTCTGATAAATACTAAAAATCATACTAAAAATATACTCTTAGGGTTTTGTGTGAAAAAGGTTTTGGATATAAAATAATAGAGGCAAAAGGTGCCTATATATAGGTTTTAAAATAAACTAGTACTAAAAACAGATTCAAACAATTTTACAAATGGCACTATTAAATTCTAGGGATTATTTTATGAAGTTTGGTGGAAGAAATATTGGCATTGGATAATATTTCACCCTGTGGGATTTTTGGAATCTGCAGGGAAAATAAAAAGGGAAAAGAAACATGCACATTGCCCTGGCCGGAGGAGGCCAGCAACTGGGCCGGCCCAGAGGCCAACCAGCCCAGGCGAACCGGCGCACGCGCGCGTTCGAACCTGATAGCTAGGCCCTGTCGGCCGGCGACAGAGAGAGGAGGGGGAGGGAGGTGAGGATGATAGGCGGGCCCCGCCTGTCATCTCCAACCTTGTGATAGGGTGGCCGGCATGCTCACCGGCGATGATGTAGGGGACAGCGACAACATGCGAAGGCAGGGATGAGCTCAGCATTGACCTGCCGGTCCCCTGAGGTGGAATGGAGGCCTGAGGTGGCCAGAGTCGCCGGCGACGTGCCTTTACTTCGGAGGGCGCTTCGGGAGAGGTCAACGGAGCCGTCCCATGCTGCAAAAAGGACGGGAGGAAGAGGGGGAAGCATCAGCATGGTGAGGGAGGACCAACAGGATAATAACGGGGGCCGGAGGGGCTCTGTACCCGGAGATCGACGACGAGGTTGCCGCGGCGGTCCTCGGCCCGATTCCGAGCGCAAGAGCTATGGGAGGTCCTCAGAGAGCGCATGAGGGCTATAGGGGAGAGGAGAGAGAGAGAGCAGAGGGGAGAGAGGGGCTCGAGAGAAACTTTTTATAGAGGGGGCGCGAGTCCACTGATTGCTGTGCGCCAGCAAGCTCGTGGCCGAGGCCAAAGGGCACGGGGGGAGACAGGGGCGAGTCTAGGGCGTTCCTGGCGTGGGTCTAGGCCAGAGAGAAGGAGGAGAGAGAGAGAGATGCCCGCGCGTGTGAGCTCCCCGGTTGGCCGAACCGGGCGGCCGTGGCGCATGCGAGAGGAGGTTGGAGGAGGGAGAGAGGAGGGGGCGACAGGGGTGGCGTGGCGCGGACGACGAGGGGGACCAAGTGGCGCAAGGGGGAGGCCCGAGGCTGCCGGAGCCATGCAGTGGCCAGCGGCTATAGTGCATGTCGGCACTGTAGTGCGCTCCAGAGCGCCCGTTTGGCATGCCAAGACATGCCAATGGTGTCTTCTACGTGACCTCTCATGTCTAGGGGTCTAGGTTTTTTTTTACAATAGAGGGTAGGTCATTGGATGCTCTGGTTCCTTAGGAGAGAAGGAAGGCTGAGGGAGAGGGAGGAAAATTACTGTCCAGAGGGGAAAAATGGGGGTTTTACCCCACTTACCCATGGAGTTTTGGCTAGGGAGACGCTGGAGGTAGCTACTAACTCAGAGAGGCTGTGGTAAAAAGCTAGGGCCAAGGGTAAAAGGATAAGAGGTGAAAATGTTGGTTTTACAAAATCACCAGAAGGTGTTTGGTGGAGTTTTGGGCAAGAAATAATTAACAGATTACTTAGATACTTACCAGGGTCAAAGGCTCGGTGAAAATGACATGCTCCACCAAATTTGAGCTCAAGGAGAAAAAGTTGATAATGGAAACTTGATGAACCCTAGAAATTGGCAGAATCAGATTTCTGTAGATCCAATGATGCTTGGCTTTAACCCTTGATGCACCACTTAGTGTATCATCACTATTTGGCCATTAGAGCATGCCCACAAAGTTTGAGGCCAAGGGGAGACACTTCACAATGTAAAGATGCTCAAATTTGATTCTGGACAGGAATGGTGTTGGGATGACATGATGAACCAAACCAACTTGGATTGGGATGAAACTTTGCAAGATTATCACCCATGACAGTGTTGACTCGCTAGAATTTTCCTGGAATTTATTGAGAATATTTATTATAGAAATATTCCAAAAGTTTGATCTTAACATAAATGGTTTGGAGGGGTTTTGCCTATGATCTGATCATGCCCTTGTGTTGAAACTCATACATATGGAAAATATATGTCCACTGAGTTTCTCTAAATTATCTCAAATATTTTTAAAGCACTTAAATAATTTTTGCCTAGGAAAAACCATTTCTGGCCTTAAGAAAAAGACTTTAAATAAAATATGAAAATAATCTTTGAAAATAAAATTTGGTGGTTTTGAGAAAGTTATATAGTAGGTTTGAAATAAAGCCTTTGGGAAAGAAGGGTCCACCTGATTTGAGGACTTGCAGTGCAAACCTCATTTCAGGGGGGTTTGGAAACTTAAATTAAATAAATCATTTTTGGTTAAAACAAAATTTGATAAAAAAAAGTTTTGGGCACTATTCACATGGCATGATCATTGGGCAAGGGGTTTGGATCAAGGAAGATGATTATGAAGTGGAATAGAACCTAGTAGTGACATAAAACACAATCCACAAGCAAGCAATCAGCATAGCAAGCAAACACCAACACAAGGAAAAAGTTTTAGTTGGCTCCAAATTTTATAAACCCAATCATAACAATGTGCTACAAACATAGGGTGTGACAGACCTTCCCCCCTTACAAGAATCTCGTCCCCGAGATTCCTAGGCTAAGCGCTAAAAAGATAAGGGAACTCTGATCTAAGATATTCTTCATGCTCCCATGTTGCTTCTGCTTCAGTGTGGTTGCTCCACTGGACCTTGAAGTACTTGATGGTGCGGCTTCAGGTGTAGCGCTCGGCTTCATCCAGAATGCGGACCGGCCTCTCACGATAAGTGAGATCTGGGTGAAGATCGATGGCTTGATGGTCGATGTTCTTGTAGAGGTCGAGGCGGTTGGGAACTTGCAGACACTTCCGGAGCTGTGACACATGAAAGACATTGTGCACATCTGACAGCTTGGAAGGTAACTCTAGATGATATGCAACTTCTCCTCGTCTTGCAGTGATCTTGAAGGGGCTGATGTATCTGGGTGTGAGCTTCCCTTTGATGTGGAAATGCTTGGTTCCTTTGAGAGGCATGACATGAAGGTAGACATAATCTCCGATGTTGAGGTTAAGTTCTCGGCAGTGAGAGTTAGCGTGGCTCTTCTGTCTTGACTTGGTGGTCTCAAGGCGCTCTCAGACAAGTTGAACTTGCTCTTCGGCTTCGCGGAGGATATCTGGTCCAAAAACTAATCCTTCTTCGGTCGTTGACCAGTTGAGGGGAGTACGGCACTTGTGTCCATACAACACCTCAAATGGTGCCATATGAAGACTCGACTGATAGTTGTTGTTATATGAGAACTCGGCGAAGGGTAGGCAATCTTCCCACTTGGCTCCATATGCCAAAACACAAGAGCGGAGCATATCTTCGAGTATCTGATTTACTCGTTCCGTCTGTCCACCGGTCTGAGGGTGTAATGCAGTGCCGAAGGAGAGCTTGGTTCCCATAGCTTCTTGAAACTTCTTCCAAAATCTTGAGGTGAACTGTGTTCCTCGATCTGACACGATCTCCTTCGGAACTCCGTGAAGACTCACAATGCAGTTGATGTAGAGGTTCGCGAGCTGGCTCCCATCATAGGTGGTTCTGACGGGGATGAAGTGGGCTACCTTGGTCAGGTGATCAACAATGACCCAAATGGAGTCATGTCCCTTGCTTGACCTTGGTAAACCGGTGATGAAATCCATCCCGATTTTATCCCACTTCCATTCAGGCACTTTTTGGAGGTTGCAATAGCCCGGCGGGCCGCTGATGCTCAGCCTTGACCCTCTAGCATATGTCACACTTAGCAACAAACGTGCCTATCTCCTGCTTCATGCCATGCCACGAAAATCTTGCCTTGAGGTCTTGATACATCTTGGTTCCTCCAGGATGGATGGAGTATGGAGTGCCATGAGCTTCTTGCAAGATCAGGTTCTTGAGCTCCTCTTTGCTGGGTACGCATATGCGATTCCCGAACCATACAACTCCTTATTCATCCTCCGAGAATCCTGGGGCCTTGCCTGCCTTGATCTTCCTCTTGATGCCTCCAATGCTCTCATGTCCCTTCTGGGCTTCTTTGGTATCATCCATCAAGGTAGGCTTTGCTTCAAGGTTGGCGAGGAATCCTGGTGCGACCAGTTCCAAGCCGAAGCTTTCAAGTTCTTCATATAAGGCGGGTAGCCTTTCCTTAATCATAGCATTCAAGGAACAAGCCATTCTGCTTAAGGCGTCTGCTACCACATTGGCCTTTCCGGGATGGTATTGAACATTGAGGTCATAATCCTTGATCAATTCCAACCATCTCCGCTGCCTCATGTTCAACTCCCTTTCAGTGAAGATATACTTCAAACTCTTGTGGTCTGTGAATATCTCACATTGCTTCCCCAGAATGTAATGTTGCCATGTCTTCAAGGCATGAACCACGGCTGCCAACTCGAGATCATGAGTTGCGTAGTTCTCTTCATGAGGACGTAGTTGTCTGGATAGATATGCTACGACTCTGCCTTCTTGCATCAGAACACCTCCAAGTCTGGTTTTTGATGCATCACAATAAATCATAAACTCTTTGTGAATATCGGGGGTGGCCAAAACTGGGGCTGTGGTCAATCTCTTCTTGAGTTCCTGGAAGCTTTCCTTGCACTTAGCTGTCCACTCGAACTTCTTGTCCTTCTTCAAAAGTCATGTCATGGGTCGGGCAATGCTCGAGAACCCTTCCACAAACTTGCGGTAATAACCCGCGAGTCCGAGGAAGCTTCTGACTTCCTTCAGTGTGGTTGGGGTTTGCCATTCAGTCAAGGCTTCAATCTTGGCAGGATCCACTGATAATCCTTTTGCACTCAACACATGAGCCAAGAATCCAACTTCATGCAGCCAGAATTCACACTTACTGAACTTGGCATAAAGCTGGTGCTCTCAAAGCTTTTACAGGACCAATCTCAAGTGCTCCTCATGTTCTTCTTCCAACTTGGAAAAGACGAGTATGTCATCAATGAAGACAACAAAAAACTTGTCCAAGTACTCCATGAAGACTTTATTCATGAGGTACATGAAGTATGCTGGGCATTGGTTAACCCGAATGACATGACCGTATACTCATATAGGCCATACCGGGTTACAAATGCCGTCTTCGGGATGTCTTGGGGTCTGATCTTCAGCTGATAGTACCCAGACCTGAGTTCGATCTTCAAGAACACCTTGGCTCCATTCAAGTGACCAAACAGGTCTTCAATCTAGGGGAGTGGGTACTTGTTGTTTATCGTGACCTCATTGAGAGAACGGTAATCGACACAAAGTCTGATAGTTCCGTCCTTCTTTGACACAAATAGAATAGGCGACCCCCAAGGAGAGGCACTAGGGCGAATAAATCCTTTTCTGAGCTGCTCTGCTAGTTGCTTCTTCAACTCAACCAACTCTTCGGATCCCATCATGTAGGCCTTCTTATAGATGGGCCTCGATCCGGGCATAATCTCAATGATGAACTCGATGTCACGGTGAGGAGGCATTCCGGGAAGCTCATCAGGAAACACATCCGGGTACTCACATACCGCTGGTACTTGATACAACTCAACTCCCGACAGGCAGTTAGCCTAGGGGGCTTGAGTGGAGGCAGGGTTGGGAGCATACTTGACTTCCACTCCTTAGCTATTGGTCATGGTGAAACTACTCTTGGCACAGTCTAAGAAGCCTTGGTGCTTGGTTAACCAGTCCATGCCTAGGATCACATCCAAGCCTTCTGATTTCAGGATGATAAGGTCGGCTAGGAAGTCTACCCTCTTGATGTTAATCTCAACTCCCTTACAACCTATCTCAGACTTCATAAGTGATCCCGGGGTTTGTATCAACATACAACTACTCAGGGGTGTAGGCTTCATGCCACTCTCTAGTGCAAACTTTTGGGTGACAAAAGAATGCGAAGCTCCACAATCAAACAATACTGTTGCTGGGGTTGAGTTGACGAGGAACGTACCCAGTATGACGTCCGGGTCTTCCTGGGCTTCCTATGCGGTGACATGATTCACACGACCCTTTCCGTTGTTGGGCTGGTTGCGGGGGGATGGGTTCCTTGGTGGTGCTCTACGGGCTTGACCTTGAGCTGGCGCATTGGGGCGCGGTTGTCGGGACCCCGATCCTAAGTCATATGAATAAAGACTGTAACATATCACATCACTTTGCCGCCTCACGCACGGTAAGTTCCATGGCTGCAGCCTTACCTTACCTGGGACCGTTTGCGTCTTTTGGCTCACATATGTGAACATGTCGCTGGCAATCAAACGACAGAGAACCCAGGCCAACATGACTAGTCATAGAACCCAAGTGGCACATCCGTACGGAAACAGGCATACATAACCCAACAATGCAGGTGTCGGCCTCAAGCGTGCGTAGACGAGTCATAGCAAGCTACAAGGTCTCCATTACGCCGTGAGACATAAATGCCATCACTGCACGTAGACGAGTCATAGCAGGCTACAGGGACTCCATTACACTGCGAGACATTTCCCCGAAGGGACAGACACAACAGCAAAGAAGGATACATGCCGGTCAATCAATGTGTCCAGAGCAGTAGCAAGCTACCATGGCTCGGTGGAAGCACAAAGAGGCAGTTTCCCGTAAAGTTTACTACTAAAGGCACACAATTAGGTGTCGGATCCCATACATACCGTTGCACGTCACACGTACAACCATGGCATCACCACATAACCATACAACAACATGACTTTTATTTAAGCGGTTCAAACGAGCCTTACATAATATGTTCTTACCGATAGGGGTCACATGACCTGACACTCAAGTCATACAAACAAGTTCATACAAACCAAGCGAAACATAAAGTTGTCTGAGTACAGACAGATGAAAGGATAAAAGGCACATGGCCTTACTATCTATAGCCCGCCACAGGGCAAAGGTCGTAGCTGGGACACCAGCTATTCGGCATCGTCGACATTTAGAAAGAACCCACCCGAAGGGTCCTGGGTCTCATTTGCAACATTTATTAAGCAAACATGAGTACAAATGTACTCAACAAGTCTTTAAGGGATACCTAGGCTAATCATGCTCATGTATCAACAAAGGGGGAGGTGGAGTTTATGTAGCAATGCCAACTTTGACTCATGGCTAACCTACACTACTCAATTTTAACTCTTTCTTTACATTTTAAATATCGCACACGGGTCCACTAACTCCATAGCAATACACCACCATAGATTCACTTCCCTCTCCTGGGAGAGTGCCATCTACGATACTCACACTTGTCTTGATATTTTTATGAGTATCCATTTGATTATCTATGAACAACATAAGTTTTCCAAGTAGTCCATATCCGAGGACGCGGCTATTCGAATAGTTTCATACCCTGTAGGGGTGTACTTCTTCACACACGCTCCCGCCACTTATCGCTCAGTGCTCATAAAACCATGCACCTCGGCAAACTTCAAGCGGAAGCCCAGCGAGGGAGTCGGCCATGACCGTCAATCGCATAAGACCTCTAGTCTAGGCTATAGCCTATTTGAGACTGAACCCGCACAGAAGTCCGGCCGAAGTTTCCGCTACGGCCCCAAACGATGTGCACAGGGTTCCCAAGCCCACCATTTGGGTGACCCTTGGTACACCGTGCCACTGCCTACCGCGTCGTAACCCACCCCTAGGGTCAGCGCTACGCACGACCTCCAACATGCTATAAACACCAGAAACTACTTGCAACTCCTAGACTCAGGACTAAGCGATTGATAGGTCGAGCGGGGTCGAGTTACCGGAACCCAATGTGTGGTAGTAACTATTCTAGGATCACAAACACAGAACTCAGTTCCTAAGAACGGTCCCAATGAGACAACCTGCTATGTACTCTTACATAGCCTCTCATCGCTAGCTTTACCAAATCGAGTTCATCATAACATCATCACATCAGGCAACATTGTTTCACTCAGTTCATCACCCAGATGAATCCGACCTGACACAACTCTAAGCATAGCAAGCAAGGTAAGCCAAGCACATCATGGCACAAGCATCTACCAGGTATGCTAGGTTGCAAGGTTTAGCTATTTACTGTGACAATGTCAGGTTATGCACCAGAATAGGATCATCTACCGTGTATGACTGAAATGTGATCGGTTGTCCTAATGCAATAAACAAGAGAAGGAGCGAGAGAGTGGGATATTATTGGAATGATCAAAGGGGTTGCTTGCCTTGCTGGGTTGCGGGAAGGTTCTCTCCTTTGTCGGGATACTCGGGGGTATCCTCAGGAGCAGGGCCTACCACAATGCAGATAAGAAACAATCAACACACGCAAGTGCAACCATATGATGCATGACCATGGCATGATAGCATGTATGGATGAGCTAATGCAACTAGTGTTCATGTTGATTTGAAATGAATCTGAATATAGGTTCAAAATTGTTCTTCGTTTCAAATTTCATTTACTAACCTATTAATAAATGTCAATGTTAACCTATTTATATTGCTCTAACATACATGACAATAGCACCATTGGATTCATTAGATTTTTCTGATAAATTTTCATATATAAATTATTTTCATCTGACTTACAGATTAATTTATATGAATTTTTGAAGTTTTAAACAATTTCTGGAATTATTTTAGACTAGAAATTGCTTTTATTGCATCAACATGACATCATTATGACATCAGTTGGTCAGCTGACCGGGCCAGAGTCAAACCTGACATGTGGGGGCCACATGTCAGTTGCTCAGACACTTAACTAACTAATTAAAACTAAATCCTAATTAATTAACAGAAACTGGGCCCACTGTCAGTGACAAATTAGGTTAATTAAAATAATTAAATAAATTTTAATTAACTTTGACTTGTCAAGGCCTAGCCCCACTTGCCTGTGACTCAGGGGGTCAAACCCCATGGTCAACTCCGACAAGACCCATCGGCGTTGAGCCTCCGGTGGCTCCAGAGACGTCGGAGGGGTTCGGGATCCCTCCTCCGGCGACCAAATAGACGGCAAAGGGCACCAAACGACTCAGCACACACGCGCGCATCCACTCTGACCCCTTCCAGAAGCTGGGATGGTCGGAATTGACGCCGACGTCAAGCTTGGCCGCGGCCGGAGCTCGGGCAAGCACGGGCTCGTCGAACCAGGGCACAACATGAGCTCTACTTGGCACCTATGGACTCTACACAGACTCACAAACACGACGGAGGCCTCGGATGGACCAGCTGGTCATCTGAACATGGCCGGTGTCGAGCTCGAGCGGTGGGGGCATTCGGACCTCGATGGAATCCGGCGCTAGAGCATGCAAATGATGGGGAAAGTGGGGGAAAGATCCAAGGGCTCACGGCGGTCGCAGAGACATCGAGAGCGGGCTCGGGAGGGCCTAGAGCAGCGGCGAGCTTCACTTGCTTGCTGGCGGCTCGAGGTTGAAGACGACACGAAGACGGCGATGGGGAGCTCCTGGCGGTGCACGGCTCGACGGGGAGGAAGAGGGGAGCTAGGCGGATCTATTGGGGGGTCAGGGGCGAGGGGGAGCTGCTAACGCGACGGCGGCGAGCTCGAGCAGGGCTCGACCATGGCGAAGCAGAGAAGGGGAAGGAAGAGAGGCGGGCGAGAGAGAGAGAGAGAGAGAGAGGGAGCGATGGGGACAGCTCTGGGGAGCTTATCCCCGTCGCGCTGGCGAGGAGGAAGCAGGCAGGCAGCTGCCGGCGTGGAGGCACAACACCGCGCGCGCTCCGGCCACGTGCTCATCCTCCTGGCCACCAGGAGGACGATGACCTCCCTGGGTCAAGTGGGCTGCCCTGGCCTGGGCCTTTTCCTCTTTTCTTTCCTTTTATTTCTTCTCTATTTTCTTTTACTGACTTTTGTTTATTTTCTTTTCAGGTACAAATGACTTTATAAAATATCCCATATATTTGCTATAATGAAGTTTGAATATTTCAAAGTTGTCTAAAAAGTTTCAGGATAGTTTGAAAACAAAAATAATGATAGTGCTTTATTTAATGATTTCACGAGCCTTATCAATTATTTTTGAATTACTTTGATTTTTCAAATATTTAAAATGATCCCTGTTATATCCATGTCCAATTTTATCAGACATAGGGAACATTTTTGAAGGGCATTTTGGATTTGTTGAATTTTCACCAAGTTTGAATTGTTTGGATTCAAGGTGAGTTTGGGGTTTATTTTTCTTCCCCATTTCATGTTAATGCAAAATGAAACATGATGCAAGCACAATATTATTCCTAGGATATCTAGCTAGGGATGTGACAGCGGTGCATCCGGCTTCTTGTTGGGACACAACCTAGAGATGTGTCATGGCTGACCACATCCAAAGCAAGTGACTTGCCCAGGGTTGTTGTTGAAGTTCCTGCCACCGTTGTTGTTATTGGGGTTGTTGTTGTAGGCTGGCCTGGGATTGGCATACTGCTGAGGCTGGTAGCTAGGACAAGGTGCAGGAGGTCTAGCCTGCTGCGGCTGATAGGTCGGCTTGGCTAGGGCTGGCTGCCATGGGCAAGGCTTCTGGTTGCTTCAGCTTCCCTTGGTGATCATCTTGCGCTTGCGAGTGTCATCGATGGCACGACACTTGTCTTCCAGCATGAGGGCCTTGTTCACTAAGTCAAAGATGGTACGGCAGTCGCAGATGATGAGCTAATACTGCAGGACCTGTCGAAGTCCTTCCATGAAGCGTTCCTTCTTGGCATCCTCTGTGCTGACATCTTCAGGTGCATACCTTGACAGCAGGTTGAACTTCTGCAGATACTCCTTGACAGAGCCACTTCCTTGCTTTAGCGCTCGGAATTCTCTCTTCTTGATAGCCATGATCCCAGAAGGAATATGGGCAGTGTGGAATCCATCCTTGAAGTCATTCCACGTGATCACACGTTGTCCTTGCATGACCTTGAATCCATCCCACCAAGCTCGGGCGGTACCTCCGAGGCAGTGAGGCATAAAGCACCTCCTCACGATCCTCATTGCAGTTAACCAACGCAAGGAGGTCCTCGATGGTGCGGATCCAGTCATCAACATCCAACGGTTCAGTAGTTTCGGTGAAGGTTGGGGGCTTGTTCTTCATGAACTCAGACAACATGGAGCGACCATTGCTATTCCTGCCTTACTGCTGGTTGTTCACGAGGGCCTGAGCCATCTGCTGGATAGTAGCATTGTTGGCTTGGCGCTCCTCCCAGAGAACTTGGAGAACCTGGGCTATGGTCATGTTCTCCGGCGGAGGTGGTGGCAGAGGAATGTCGCCTCATGGCTGCTCCTGGTGTTCTCCAGCGTGTGCAGCCCCACTAGCTCCCTGTTGCTGGGTGGAGTTGCCGGCTTCAGGGTTGGTGAAGGAGCTGTTGCGGGTAGCAGTCACCATCCTGTTTGGAGAAGCCAAGTCAAACAACTAGGATTGACAAGAGGATATGCAATAACGGCAAAGCGCGTCTAAGGGGGTCGGTCAAGTGCAAGTGCGTTGAAACAAAGGTCAAAAGACTAACAACATATATTAAGGTAGATGATGGAGTCACTTACATCGGAACACAAACAACAAGCACACACGATTTCATATGAACCATTGACACGGACTCGACTTCGCATCAGGGATACATGACTGATCCTACCCTAGCAGTTCTCGGACTCAGGTGGTGGAGTGCTCGGTCTCGTAGTCATGCTCCTCTGGGTCTACCTCCTGTTCATCATCTGAACGGGCATCTTTCCCGGTCGAAGGGGTCGGGGAACGAGGAGGCCCATCCCAACGATGCTTTGCAGGCGGGTCGGTGAAGAGCTCACGGTACTCCTTCGCACTCATGTGATGGCTACACGTAGGTGCATCACTAGCTGGGGTACTCCTCCTCGATAAGCGACGGTTGGTCATCCCTCGAGGGCTCCATCCTTCTTGATCTTGTCTGGCTTCGTCTTGGCTTGTCGAAGTAGCTCTCGGGTGTGGTGAAGTTCCTCGCGGAGCTTCACGAACTCCTTCATCAAGTTATGAACCAGACTATCGGCAAAGAGGCTGAAGTACGTCTGGAACCTGAGTGGTGTGCCATCTCCCTTGGTCGGAATCAGCGCCCAACTCTCGCCAAAGTCATCCTTCTTGAAGGGAAGGTAGCGAGTAGCTGGCTCGTCAACCATCTCTGGAATGATGTCTCGAAGGTGTAGGAGTGCCTTGCGTGCAACTGTCTCGACGGCAAACATCATGGTCTTCATCCGTGGTCCTTCAAAGAACCAACTGGTCGGGGAGTCGTTTGCCTTCACGACCACATCTACGTGGTACTCCTTCGTGACGGCATCGACCCAGTGCTCATGGTAGAGGAAAATGGGTGGTTGGCGAAACTGGCACTTCTCCAGGCTATCCCCAAGGAGTAAGGGAAAGTCCGATGTCAGGAAGGCTTCGGGTACGACGGCCATCTACAAAGGTTTAAAAGGAGGAGAGTCAGCAAAGTGTTGTGTGAAGCATAGGAGAGGTAAATAGTGTAGAATTCCAAAGTTCCAATGCTAGGTGTAGTTTTGAAAACGACTTTGTCCTATCTAACATCCAGGCTAACTAAGGGCTTCCTACAGTCAGGATGGCTCTGATACCAGCTCTGTGGGGACCCCGACTCATAAGTCAAGATCACCGAATGCACGTGTACAGTGATCCCAAAGATCAATGCTCACTGAACACACAGAAGCTGAATAACAAGAGTCTTACATCCATACTTAACGTCTTACACAAATAATGACCACAAGGGTCTTAGTCTTACATAGATAGGGCCACAGTGGCCAAACACTTAAAATAGAACAAGCAACGGAAATCTTGGTCGAAAGGGTGAACCCATGCCATCTGCCTTAATCTACAGTCATTCTGACTGGGAAGCGTCCTAGTTCGCATGTTCGTCTCCAACGAACTCTTCGACATACTCCTGTTCTTCAATGCGTGGCCAATTAAATAACCAGTGGCAAGCCAATGAGTACTTTGAATGTACTCTCAAGCAACCCAAGTGTGGAACGAGGTAACAATGATGCATGATATAGCACTAATGGGTAAGTTTGTGGAAAGCTAATTTTTAAATGCAAATGACATGATCAAGTAACTACTAACATGCGGGATCAAAGCAAGTATCCATATGATCAAGATACCGATATCCTCATAAGTATCAGTTGAACATCTCATGTTCACTCATCATGCTATGTCATCAGACTTAGTCCAATCCTCACACCAAGTCATCGGACTTAGCTCATGTGACCTCTTGTCACCATCACATCCATACCCACACCAAGTTTCACGAAAACATCCAGACGTAGTTTAAGAAGCACCACCCAACTGTCCTTGACCGTGGACACAGCTATTCGAATATTTTTACACTTTGCAGAGGTTGCACACTTTACCCACAAGACTCGGGGAACTTCCGTGTCATCCATGACTCGCGGTATATAACATACACGAGGTAAGCACCTGAACAATGCCTTTCCCCCGGCGATACTAAACGAAGAGTCCACTCGATTGGTACCCAGCCCTCATGATGCACATCACACGAGCCTCACTCTAATTGTACCATCCATAAGGGGACCAACGGTGTGCCCGGCGCTTGTGAAGACAGCGCATGATCGTACATACCGGTACGACCCCGTATCGAGAGTGACCACTCCACTCCCGCCACTAGTAATGCGGGCTCCTTGCCAGTACCCACCAAGGTAATCAACAAAGCCCCGTCCCATAAGGGGTATCGTGGTTGCCCATGTAAGGTTGGGAGGGTCGACAAATCTTAAATCTAATCCATTTTCGAAAACACACATACTCACTTGTTCCGGTACACCACTTCTTTCTCAAGTGGTCACCCATTTCATCATCATGTCCCTCGGGCATTAGTGGCACCCGACGGGGTTTTCAAAAAGTATTTGAAATCATGTCCTTCCTTGCCATCACGATGCATAAGTCCCATCCCATTGCATAACATCTATTAGCAATCTACCTACTCCCACCCACACAACCCTCATAAGGGGTAGGGTCATGCACGATGCAAGTGTCAACGGAGAAGTACCGGAGGCATCCCACCGAAAGGGGAACACCACAACACATGATCAAATATTGTGAAAGTAAAGTGCTATATGACATGCAAGAAAATGGTTTCTTATCATGGTCAAAGGGGTGCTTGCCTGGCTCAATAAAGTTTGCAAGGTCTTCAAAGTATTCGGGTCCAACTTCTTCGTCAATCGCGCAATCTAGCGTCGCGATAAAATAACTATAAAAATAATCAATCACACAAAACAGAGCACTCAAACTCCTACCAAAAATGTCCACCTACTCTGTTAAATACTAAAAGTCATACTAAAAATATACTCTTAGGGTTTTGTGTGAAAAAGGTTTGGAAATAAAATAACAGAGGCAAAAAGGTGCCTATATATAGGTTTTACAATAAACTAGTACTAAAAACAAATTCAAACATTTTTACAAATGGCACTATTAAATTCTAGGGATTATTTTATGAATTTTGGGGGAAGAAATATTGGCATTGGGTAAATATTTCACCCTGTGGGATTTTTGGAATCTCCAGGGAAAAGAAAAAGGGAAAAGAAACAGGCATAGTGCCCTGGCCAAAGGAGGCGAGCAACTGGGCCGACGCAGAGGCCAACCAGCCTAGGCGAACCGGCGCGCGCGCGCATTCGAACCTGACTGCTGGGCCCCGTCGACTAGCGATAGAGAGAGGAGGGGGAGGGAGGTGAGGATGACAAGCGGGCCCTGCTTGTCATCTCCAACCTCACGACAGGGTGGCCGGCGTGCTCCCTAGCGATGATGCAGGGCGTGGCGATGACAGGGATGAGCTCAGCGTCGACCCGCCGGTCCCATTGAGGTGGAACGGAGGCCTGAGGTGGCTGGAGTCACCGGCGACGAGCCCTTGCGGCGGAGGGCGCTTCGGGAGAGGTCATCGGAGCCGTCCCGTGCTGCAAAAAGGACGGGAGGAAGAGGGTGAAGCATCAGCGTGACGAGGGAGGACCAATGGGAGAAGAACAGGGGCTAGAGGGGCTCTGTACCCGAAGATCGACGATGAGGTTGCCGCGGCGGTCCTCGACCCGATTCCGAGCGCAGGAGCTACGGGAGGTCCTCAGAGCACGCAGGGGGGCTATAGGGGAGAGGAGATAGAGAGTAGAGGGTAGAGAGGGGCTCGGGAGGCTAGCAATAGAGAGAGGAGGGGGGAGGGAGGTGAGGATGACAGGCGGGCCCTGCCTGTCATCTCCAACCTCGCGACAGGGTGGCCGGCGTGCTCACCGGCGATGATGCAGGGCGCGGCGATGACAGGGATGAGCTCAGCGTCGACCCGCTGGTCCCCTTGAGGTGGAACGGAGGCCTGAGGTGGCTGGAGTCACCGGCGATAAGCCCTTGCGGCGGAGGGCGCTTCGGGAGAGGTCATCGGAGCCGTCCCGTGCTGCAAAAAGGACGGGAGGAAGAGGGCGAAGCATCAGCGTGACGAGGGAGCACCAATGGGAGAAGAACGGGGGCCGGAGGGGCTCTTTACCCGAAGATCAATGATGAGGTTGCCGCGGCGGTCCTCGACCCGATTCCGAGCGCAGGAGCTACGGGAGGTCCTCGAAGCACGCAGGGGGGGCTATAGGGGAGAGGAGACAGAGAGTAGAGGGGAGAGAGGGGCTCGGGAGGCCCTTTTATAGAGGGGGCGCGAGTCCACCGAACGTTGTGCGTCGGCGAGCTCGTGGCTGAGGCCAGCACGGGGGGGAGATGAGGGCGAGTCTGGGGCGTTCCTGGATGGGTCTAGGCCAGAGGGAAGGAGGAGAGAGGGAGAGATGCCCGTGCGTGTGAGCTCCATGGTTGGCCGAACCAGGCGGCCGCGGTGCATGCGAGAGGAGGTCGGAGGAGGGATAGAGAGGAGGGGCCGATAGGGGTGGCGTGGCGCAGACGCCGAGGGGGACCAAGTGGCGCAAGGGGAGGCCCGAGGCTGCCAGAGCCATGCAGTGGCTAGCGGCTACAGTTCCAGAGCGCGCGTTTGGCATTGGATGCTCTGGTTCCTTAGGAGAGAAGGAAGGTTGAGGGAGAGGGAGGAAAATTACTGTCCATAGGGAAAAAATTGGGGTTTTACCCCACTTACCAATGGAGTTTTGGCCTGGGAGAGATGCTGGAGGTAGCTAGTAACTCCAAGAGGCTGTGGTAAAAAGCTGGGGCCAAGGGTAAAAGGAGAGCAGGTGAAAATGTTGGTTTTACAAAATCACCAAAAGGTGTTTGGTGGAGTTTTGGGCAAGAAATAATTACCAGATTACTGAGATACTTACCAGGGTCAAAGTCTAGGTGAAAATGAGATGCTCCACCAAATTTGAGCTCAAGGAGAAAAAGTTGATAATGGAAACATGATGAACCCTAGAAATTGGTTGAATCAGATTTTTGTAGATCCAATGATGCTAGGCTTTAACCCTTGATGCACCACTTAGTGTATCATCACTATTTGGCCATTAGAGCATGCCCACAAAGTTTGAGGCCAAGGGGAGACACTTCACAATGTAAAGTTGCTCAAATCTGATTACGGACAGGAATGGTTTTGGGATGACTTGATGAACCAAACCAACTTGTATTGGGATGAAACTTTGCAAGATCATCACCCATGACAGTGTTGACTTGCTAGAATTTTCCTGGAATTTATTGAGAATATTTCTTATAGAAATATTCCACATTTTTGATCTGAACATAAAGGGTTTTGAGGGGTTTTGCCTATGATCTGATCATGCCCTTGTTTTGAAACTCATACATATGCAAAATATCTGTCCATTGAGTTTGTCTAAATTTTCTCAAATGTTTTTAAAGCATTTAAATAAAAAAATTCCTAGGAAAAACCATTTCTCACCTTAAGAAAAGGTCTTTAAATAAAATATGAAAATAATATTTAAAAATAAAATTTGGTGGTTTTGAGAAGTCATATATATATTAGGTTTGAAATAAAGCCTTTGGGAAAGAGGGGTCCACCTGATTTGCGGACTTGAAGTGCAAACCTCATTTCAGGTTGTTTTGGAAACTTAAATTAAATAAATCATTTTTGGTTAATAATTTTTTGATAAAAATAGTTTTGGGCACTATTCACATGTCATGATCATTGGGCAAGGGGTTTGGATCAAGGAAGATGATTATGAAGTGGAATAGAACCTAGTAGTGCCATAAAACACAATCCACAAGCAAGCAATCAACATAGCAAGCAAACACCAACACATGGAAAAAGTTTTAGTTGGCTTCAACTTTTATAAACCCAATCATAACAATGTGCTACAAACACAGGGTGCGACAATGAGTAACTATAATCTCTAATTGTATTTACAAAAGCAGGATAGGTCGAGTTCATACCATCTTTTCTTCATTTCAATATTTTCATCAAATATCGTCAGTATTTCCTTTCACTTGCACGACCGAACGGTTTGGATATTAATAAGAGTGCTCATGCATTGGACTAAGCTGGAATCTGCAAACAATAACTCAAAGGAGAAGGCAAGGTAATATGGGCTCTCTGATGAATAAACAATTATGCAAAGGAGAGCCACTCAACATTTTCATTGTGGTCTTCTCCTTACGACCCAAAGAAAGGAAATTCAAAACAAGAACGAGAAAAACTATTTACACGGGAAAGCTCCCAACAAGCAAAAGAAGAACAAAAAATCTTTTTGGATTTTCTTTTAATACTACAACTAAACAATTAGAAGGTAAAGCCAGAACTAATTTTTTTGTATTTTTATCAAACTTAATTAAACACACAATAAAAAGCGAATCAAGGAAATAAACTACCATGGATGGTACAATGAAAAAGTATGAACACCGACTACTAAAATGTGTGCGAGAACCAGAATGTAAACTCGGTGAGAGATACGTACACCCCCCAAGCTTAGGCTTTTGGCCTAAGTTAGACTGGGGCCATGGCTGGAAACAACTCTCTCCAGGATACTCTAGAGCGTCCTCGGAGTTCCATTGGTTGGCGAGCTCCTGCGATTCCCACTGAAAAACTAGCTCAGGGTACAGATCAAGGGCTGGCGCTAGTTCTGGAGCTGGGGGTTGCGTCAGACCCCAATATCTGTAAATGTCCTAGGGCATAATGGTGTACCTACCTGAGTGAATATTGAACAAAGAAGAAGCAGACAGAGTAATAATATCACAAGTACCTTGTCTAGAAACTAAGTTTTAAAGCAGCCGCCTATCATCATTTTTCTTAATAACATCATGTGCTACCATATGGTCATAATCTAAGAACTTCGAGGGTAGCAGCCTCTCATCTTCCTCGTCAAGCCTAATTGGTATCTCAAAGTGTTTGGCCAGACGAGATGCATAGATACCTCCGAATATGGGTCCCCCCTCGAACGGTTGGAGTTCAACTGGTTGCCAACCATAACGCCCAGACTAAATGTCCTATCAGCAAAGAAAGCATGGCGCAGAATGGCGACGTCAGGGGCACTAAGACCTCCACTCTCCAAGCGACCAACTAAACATCTCCCCGCAAATAATGAATAATAGCATAGCACAGGGAAATGTAAACTAGCCGCTCTTGCCTTTGACACTCCTCTCTCTTCCCCTACAATGACTGCGTCTATAAAATCTTCAATGTATCTAGGACGTGGTTCCCTGATGCTACCCTCATAGGGTATTTTGCAAACTTTGCAAAAATCATAAAGGTTCATTTTCTTAGGCACATCATATAAGTGAAAATCTACCATAGGAGGGTCTTCCCTAACATGAAAATGAAAATTTTGCACAAAGGTATTCGTGAGCAAGAGGTACTGGTGACACATATCGTTGATGAAGTCAATGAGGCCTGCGTATTCATAAATGTCGGCCGTGCTCAAGAATGTGTCACATGGCCATTCACATGGTCAAACTTCTGCGACATGAGGAATATTATACTCGGGTTTCTCCTTCATCTCATTTTCATCTTCCTTAGAACTCCGGCTTGAAGAGCCTCTTAACAATCTCCTCGACATTTCTTTCTCTCAAAAATTCTGAAATTTTTAGTAACCCAAAATAAAGTTGAAGAAAACTCAATAAAACTCATAGAAACTACTCCCACAAGTGCCTAGAGGCTATAACATGCATCAAAACTACTTGGGGCCATACAAATTTGACATGCAAGCTCAATAACAAGGTCACCACAGCAGCAAAAATTTGCAATAAATAAAGCACTAGAACAAAAACTAATTGGACCATTGGAGGAGTCACATACCAAAGAACAATCTCCCAAACCAGTTTTGCGAATGAAGCTATGCACAAGGAGATCAAAAACGGTAGCAAAATGAGCTAGAACACGGGTTTGAGCAATGGTGGGATTTTTCCTGGAAGAAGATGAAGTGGATGGGTGCTGGAATAAGTGAAGAGGGCACGTGGGACCCACAAGCCTCCTAGGCGCGGCCAGGGGGGTGTCTGCGCCCTGTGGGCTTGTCACGCACTAGTGCAGCCCCCTGCTGGGTACTTAGTGCCAGAGATTTTTAAATATTCCAAAAAAAATCATACTCCATTTTCAGGGCATTTGAAGAACTTTTATTTTCAGGTCATTTTTCCACTGCACGGAAAACTCAGAAAACAGAAAAATAATAGCATTTTCACTTAATTTAATATAACTAACAAAAAGTAAAGGTTGGGTATAGAAAGTTGTGCTTTCTAAATTCAACCATCTCATGCTCATCAAAAGGAATCCATCAATAAGGTTGATCAAGTCTTATTAATGAACTCCGTTCAAGTAACATGAAACTAGAGAATTTTCGAATGATCACTAAGTTACCTCCATGGGGATATGCATATCCCCAACTATAACTATATCATATTTTTTCTTGACAATAGGAGGAGGGAATTCAAAGTCTCCAATACTAATCGTTGGAATTTTTTCAATGGAGTTGATACTATGAACTTGAGGTTGTTTCTTCGGAAAGTGTACCGTATGCTCATTACCATTAATATGAAAAGTGACATTGCCCTTGTTGCAATCAATAACAGCCCTACATTATTCAAAAAGGGTCTACCAAGGATGATTGACATACTATGGTCCTTGGGAATATCTAGAATAACAAAGTCCGTCAAGGTAGTAGCATTTGCAACTACGATAGGTACATCCTCACAAATACCGATAGGTAGAGAAGTTGATTTATCAACCATTTGCAAAGAGATTTCAGTAGGTGTCAACTTATTCAAATCAAGTCTACGATATAAAGATAAAGGCATAACACTAACACCAGCTCCCAAATCACATAAAGAAGTTTTAACATAATTCCCATTAATAGAGCATGGTATAGTTGGTATTCCTGGATCTCCTAATTTCTTTGGTACTCCACCCTTAAAAGTATAATTAGCAAGCATGGTGGAAATTTCATCTTCCGGTATCTTCCTTTTATTAGTCACAATATCTTTCATATACTTAGCATAAGGATACATTTTCAGAATTTCAATCAAACGTATACGCAAAAAGACAGGTCTAAGTATTTCAACAAAGCGCTCAAAATACTCATCATCCTTTTTGTTGGATGGTTTAGGAGGAACGGGCATGGGTTTCTAAACCCATGGTTCTCTTTCTTTACCATGCTTCCTTGCAATAAAGTCACTTTTGTCATATCTTTTATTCTTAGGTTGTGGGTTATCAATATCAACAAAAGGTTCAATCTCCACATCATTATCATTACTAGGTTGAGCATCAACATGAACATCATCATTAATATTATCACTAGGCTCATGTTCTTCACCAGATTATGTCTCAGCATCAGAAACAGAAATGTCATTTAGGTTTTCAGGTGTATCTATAACAGGTTCACTAACAGCATGCAAAGTTCTATCATCATCCTTGTTCCTCTTAGTACCGGAGCAACTAGGTGCATCGAAATTACTCCTTTGAGAATCTTGCTCAATTATCTTAGGGTGGCCCTCAAGATACAAAGGTTACCGAGTCATTCTTCCACCTCTAGTGACAACTTTAACCGAATGATCATTGTTCTTACTATTCATCTCATTAAGAAAATCATTTTGTGCCTTAAGCACTTGTTCTACTTGAGTGGTTACCATGGAAGCATGTTTACTAATAAGTTTAAGATCATTGATAGTTCTACTCATATAATCACCTAAGCGATCAAGCATGTAAGCATTATATTTCAATTGTGTACTAACATAAACATTGAAATTTTCTTGCTTAACAACAAAATTATCAAACTCATCCAAGCATTGGTTAGCAGACTTATTACAAGGAATATCGCTTTCAGCACATCTACGAAGAGAATTTACGTCTACTACCTATGTTGGGTTATCAAGACCATGTATTTCTTCAATAGGTGGTAGATTCTTAACATCTTCAGCTTTAATACCCTTTACTTTCATAGATTTCTTTGCCTCTTGCATATCTTCAGGACTGAGAAATAAAATACCTCTTTTTTCGGAGTTGGCTTCGGAGGTGGTTTGGGAATAGTCCAATCAGTATCATTGCTCAATATATTATTCAATAGTAGTTCAGCTTGTTCAACATTTCGTTCCCTGAAAACACAACTAGCACAACTATCTAGGTGGTCCCTAGAAGCATCGGTTAGTCCATTATAAAAGATATCAAGTATTTCGTTTTTCTTGAGGGGATGATCAGGCAAAGCATTTAGTTATTGGAGAAGCCTCCCCAAGCTTGTGGGAGACTCTCTTCTTCAATTTGCACAAACTTAAATATTTTCTGCAAGGCAGCCTGTTTCTTACGGGGAGGAAAATATTTTTCAAAGAAGTAATATATCATATCCTGGGGACTACGCACACAACCAGGAGCAAGAGAATTAAACCATATCTTAGCATCACCCTTTAATGAGAAAGGAAACAACTTGGGAATATAATAATAACGATTTTTTTCCTCATGAGTAAATAGGGTGGCTATATCATTCAGTTGACTGAGATATGCCACAACGATTTCAGATTCATAACCATGGAAAGGATCAAATTCAACCAAGGTAATTAACTCAGGATCCACAGAGAATTCATAATCCTTATCAGTAACAAAGATAGGTGAACTAACAAACTTAGGATCATATTTCATTCTAGCATTCAGAGATTTCTCTTTCCACTTGCATAGCAATTTCTTAAGATCACCTATATCATTACAAGCAAGAAAGTCCCTAGCTACCTCTCCTTCCATAACATAACCCTTAGGAATATCAGGCAATTCATATCTAGGAGATCTAGGTCTAGCTGGTGCCTCATAGCATTCAGTTTTAATAATTTCATTAGTTTCAGCGGTATCATAATTTTCAGCATTGACTCTAGCAATTTGTTGATCAAGAAATTCACCAAGTGGCACAGTATTATCAAGAAAAGCATCATCATAAGCATCATCCATAGTAGAAGTGGCATCATCAATTACTTGCGACATATCAGAATTACTAGCAGGTGGTGGTGTCGTAAACTTACGCATAACAGAAGGTGAATCAAGTGCGGACCTACATGGCAATTCCTTACCTCCCCTCGTAGTAGAGGGATAGATCTTGGTTTTTGGATCTTTCAGATTCTTCATAGTGATCAACAGATATAAATTCCAGGCGACTTAGAGAATAGAGCTATGCTCCCCGGCAACGGTGCCAGAAAAAGGTCTTGATAACCCACAACTATAGGGGATCACAACAGTTTTCGAGGGTAGAGTATTCAACCCAAATTTATTTATTTGACACAAGGGGGGCCAAAGAGTATTCTCGAGTATTCGCAGCTGAGTTGTCAATCCAAACACACCTGAAAGACTTAATATCTATAGGAAAGTATTTAGTATCAAGGTAGTATGGAAGTAACGATAACGATGGTAAAAGTAACAGTAGCAGTTTTCTAGTGATTGTAATAGCAGAAACGGAGAAGTAACTTAGCAAAGATCAATATGTGGAAAGATTGTAGGCAATGGACCAGGGATGGATAATTATGTCGGATGGCATTCATCATGCAACAGTTATAACAAAGGGTGACACGGAACTAGCTCCAATTCATCAATGTAATGTAGGCATGTATTCCATATATAGTCATACATGCTTATGGAAAAGAACTTGCATGACATCTTTTGTCCTACCCTCCCGTGGCAGCGGGATCCTAATGGAAGCTAAGGGATATTCAGGTCTCCTTGTAATAGAGAACCGGACCAAAGCATTAGCACTTAGTAAATACATGAACTCCTCAAACTATGGTAATCACCGGAAAGAATCCGAGTTATTGGTACCCTGGGGGATGCGGATCATAACTCATAATAGGTGTCTACAACTTGCAAGATAGGATCAAGAACACAAATATATTCATGAAAATATAATAGGTTCAGATCTGAAATCATGGCACTCGGGCCCTAGTGACAAGCATTAAGCATAGCAAAGGCATAGCAACATCAATCTCAAAACATAGTGGATACTAGGGATCAAACCCTAACAAGACTAACTCGATTACACGATAAATCTCATCCAAACCATCTCCGTCCAGCAAGTCTATGATGGAATTACTCATGAACAGCAGAGAGAATCATGGAATTGGTGATGAAGGATGGTTGGTGATGACGATGGCGTCGATTTCCCCTCTCCGAAGCCCAAAACGGACTCCAGATCTGGCCTCCCAAGGAAGAACAAGAGGTTGCGGCGGCTCTACATAGTGAAACTTGATGAACTCTTCTCCTTCATTTTTTCTCCGCGAATAGGAATATATAGGAGTAGAATTGTGGTCGTTGGAGCAACACAGGGCCCACAAGCCTGATATGCGCGGCCAAGGGGTGGTCGCGCCTGGCAAGCTTGCCACCTGTGGGTGGCCCCCCTCTGGTTGATTCTTTTCCCTGTATTTTTTATTGATTCCAAAAATATTCTCCGCAATTTTTCAGATCATTCTGAGAACTTTTATTTCTGCACAAAAATAACACCAAGGCAATTCTGCTAAATACAGCGTCAGTCCGGGTTAGTTCCATTCAAATCATGCAAATTAGAGTCCAAAACAAGGTCAAAAGAGTTTGGAAAGGTATATACGATGGAGACATATCACTCCCGTAAAACGCCATCTTGGGATACTTGCTCCTCGCCAATTCATGGCGGCGATGCACACCAGCTACAATGTCATCAAGATGTCAGGGAGAAGCAGCATCAACTCAGTGGTCGGGGACACCAAGGACACGGTTCAAGCCCTCATACTCGCCTAAAGGCGGCGGCCGCTGCCTGCCCTAGCATAGAGAGCACCGCCCAGGCCTCGAGGGTTGCAGCGGTCACGACCCTCGATGATGAGAGAGACACTTCCGCTCTCGAGGCTGAAACGGCACAGAGCCCTGGTACTGAGGGAGCGGTGCAGGCTCTGGAGGCCACACCCATGAAGAAAAAGCAGTTGTTCTCTTAAGACCGAGCTAAGATGAAGCAGGTGTTTATTGATTACAGGAGCTCGGGCCCCACCTTCCCCATCGACATGGGTCTTCCTTCGGAGCAAGAAAGGGTGCTAGTCGACTTCCTCTGCGCGAAGAATGACGTGTTTGCATGGGAGCCATCAGATCTGGTGGGTGTCCCAAGGAGCGTAATCGAACACCACCTGATGGTGTGCCCCCCACGCACGCCCCGTGAAGGAGAAGGCAAGACGACAAGCGCAAGAAAAGCAAGCTTTCATCTTCAAAGAGATCCGCAAGCTACAGGAGGCTGGCGTCATTCAGGAGGTGTAGTACCCCGATTAGCTGGCCAACCTCGTGATTGCCTGAAAGAAGGGAGGGAAGGAGCGCATGTGTGTCAACTTCACGAGTCTCAACAAGGCCTGCCCGCGGGATCCCTTCTCGCTCCCGCACATCAACCAGATCGTAGAATCCACCGCCGAGTGCGATCTGCTCTGCTTCTTGGATGCCTTCTCTGGTTACCACCAAATCAAGATGGCGGTGGAAGACGTCAAGAACATGGCATTCTTATCCCCATGCGGTGTTGTATTGCTACACATGCATGCCATTTGGGTTGCAGATGTTGGAAATATGCCCTAGAGGCAATAATAAATTGGTTATTATTATATTTCCTTGTTTGTGATAATCGTTTATTATCCATGCTATAATAGTATTGGTTGGAAAGTAAATACATGTGTGGGTATATAGACCATAATGTGTCCCTAGTATGCCTATAGTAGACTCGCTCGTTGAGCAAAGATGGTTAAGGTTTCCTAGCCATGAATATGATATGTTATTTGATAACGGGATCACATCATTACGAGAATGATGTGATGGAAAAGACCCAAACTATAAACGTAGCATATGATCACGTCAGTTTATTGCTATAGTTTTCTGCAAGTCAAGTATCGGTTCCTATGACCATGAGATCATGCAACTCACTGACACCGGAGGAGTACCTTGTGTGTATCAAACATCGCAACGTAACTGGGTGACTATAAAGGTGCTCTACAGGTATCTCTGAGGGTGTCTGTTGGGTTGGCATGAATCAAGACTGGGATTTGTTATTCCGTGTGGCAAAGAGGTATCTCAGGGCCCACTCGGTAATACAACATCACTGTAAGCCTTGCAAGAAATGTTACTAAAGAGTTAGCCACGGGATCTTGTATTACGGAACGAGTAAAGAGACTTGCCGGTAATGAGATTAAATTAGGTATAGAGATATCGACGATCGAATGTCGAGCAAGTAACGTACCGAAGAACAAAGGGAATAGCATACGGGATTAACTGAATCCTTTACGTAGAGGTTCAATCGATAAAGATCTTCGTAGAATATGTAGGAACCAATATGGGCATCCAGGTACCTCTATTGGTTATTGACTGTAGAGGTGTCTCAGTCATGTCTGCATAGTTCTCGAACCTACAGGGTCTACACACTTAACGTTTGGTGACGATATAAGTATATTTGAGTTGTTATGTTGGTGACCGAAAGTGTTTCAGAGTCCCATATGAGATTCCAGACATGATGAAGAGCTCCGAAATAGTCTGGAGGTAAACATTGATATATGCGATAATAGTGTTTGGCCTCCGGAAGGGTTCCGGAATTCACCGGAAGAGTTTCGGATGTTTCTCGAAATGTTCAGAGTACAATAACACTTTATTTGGGCCAAGGGGTAAAGCCCATGAGGCTTTAGGAAGGTGCAAAAGGAGTTTTACGGAGGCCAGGAGCCAGACGCCAGGGACCCTGGCGTACGAGGCCAATCGTCGAGCAACCTGGCGTCTTATCTTGGAGTCCAAGGAGGACTCTTGCCTTGCGGGAAAACCTACATTGAGGAGGATATTTCTCCAAGTTTCGACCCCAGGGCTCAATTAAGGGGCGAGGCTAGCACCTGGAACACATCAAGTTTTCCCAAGCCATGTGCCGACAACCCTGTCCCTCTAGTTTATCCTCTATCATAGTTTCCATAGTGCTTCGCAAAGCCCTGCGGAGATTTTTCTTCACCACCACCGTCACCATGCCATTGTGCTGCCGGAAATCATCTACTACTTCACCATCGCTCGTTGGATCGAGGAGTTGAAGGCGTCATCAAGCTCCACGTGTGTTGAACGTGGAGGTGCCGTCCGTTTGGTGCTAGATCGGAAGGAGCTGATGGGATCACGAGACGGCTCGTGATGAGATCGCGGGATGGCTCATGATTGGATCGCGAAGATGTTAGACTACATCAACAACGTTTCTTAATGCTTCCGCTTAGCGATTTACAAGGGCATGTAGATCCACTCTCCCTCTCATAGATGCTCATCACCATGGATAGATCTTGCGTGTGCGTAGGAAAATTGTTGTTTCCCATGCAACGTTCCCCAACAGTGGCATCATGAGCTAGGTATATGTGTAGATGAGATCATGAGTAGAATAGAAAGGAGTTTGTGGGCGTTGATGCTTAGATTGCTTCCTCCCTTGGTCGTGTTTTGATTCAGCGGTACTGTGGGATGAAGCGGCCCGGACCAGCCTTACTCGTACACTTACAAAAGACTGGTTCCATCGACTGACGAGTAACTTTGTTGCACAAAGATGGCCAGCGGGTGTCTGTCTCTCCTACTCTAGTTGGATCGGATTCGACAAAGGAGGTCCTTGATAAGGTTGAATAGCAATTTGTGTATCACCTTTATGGTTTATGTGTAGGTGAGAATTGTTCTTGCTAGATACCCATAGCAGCCACGTAAAACATGCAACAACAATTCGAGGACGTCTAACTTGTTTTTGCAGGGTATGTTGTGATATGATATGGCAAATTACATGATGAGATATATGTGATTTATGAGATGATCATGTTTTGTATAGAATATCACGACTTGCATGTCGATGAGTAAGGCAAACGACAGGAGCCATAGGGTTGTCTTTAATTATTGTATGACATGCGTGTCAATCATTAAGCGCCTTGTAATGCTTTACTTTATCACTAAGCGGTAGCAATAGTAGTAGAAGCATGGTGGGTGCAACAACCCCGATGGCGACACGTTGATGGAGATCAGGATGATGGAGATCATGGTGTCATACCGGTGACGATGGAGATCATTCCGGTTCTTTAAGGATGGAGATCAAAAGCACAAGTTCATGGCCATATAATGTCACTTATGATTTGCATGTGATATTAATACTTTTATGCACCTTGTTTTTCTTAGGACGACGGTAGCATTATAAGGTGATCCCTAACTTAAATTTCAAGATGAATTCTGTTCTCCCCGAGTGTGCACCGTTGCAAAAGTTCATCGTGTCGCAACACCACGTGATGATTGGGTGTGATAGACTCTATGATCACATACAACGGGTGCAAGCAAGTGTTGCACATGCAGAACAGTCGAGTTAAACTTGACGAGCCTAGCATGTACAGGCATGGCCTCGGAACACAAGAGACCAAAAGGTCGAACATGAGTCATATAGTAGATATGATCAACATGAACATGTTCACCGTTGAAACCACCTCAACTCACGTGATGATAGGACTTGAGTTGGTGGATTTGGATCATGTGACACTCGAATGACCAGAGGGATGTCAATTTGAGTGGGTGTTTTTAAGTAATATGATTAACTAAACTCATTATCATGAACATAGTCAAAATGTCTTTGCAAATTATGGTGTAGATTACTAGCTCGCGCTGTAGCTAGATTGAATTTTTTATATGTTCCTAGATAAATAGAGTTCAAAGATGATGGTAGCAATAATGTGGACTGGGTCCATGATCTGAGGATTGTCCTCATTACTGCACACAAGGCTGATGTCGTAAATGCACCACTCGGTGCGCCACCCCCTCAAATGGCGACTGTGGATGTTGTGAACATCTAACAGTCATGTTCTGATGACTACTTGATAGTTTAGTGCGTCTTGCATTACGGCTTGGAATTCAGGCTCCAAATACGTTTTGAACGTCATGGATCATATGTGATGTTGCAAGAGCTGAAATTGGATTTCAGGATCGTGCCCGTGTTGAGAGGTATGAGACCTCCAACAAGATTATTTGCCTACAATATTAAGGAGAATAGCTCAATCCGTGAGCATGTTCGCAGATTGTGTGGGCACGCCAATCGCTTGAATCGAGTGGGATTTGATCCCAGATAAGATAGTGATTGATATAGTTCTCTAAGTCACTGTCACCAAGCTGCTAGAGCTTCGTGATGAACTATAAACCTGCCAGGGAAGGAAATAATGATCCTTGAGATGTTCACAATGTTTGACATCGCGAGGGTAAAAATCAAGAAGGAGCACAAGTGTTGATGGTTAAGTAAAACCACTAGTTTCAAGAAGGGCAAGGGCAAGAAGGGAAAAACATCAGGAATGGCAAGCCAGTCGCCGCTCTAGTGAAGAAACCCAAGGTTGAACCCAAACTCGAGACTAAGTGCTTCTATTATGAGGAAAACGGCCGCTTAAGCAGAACAACCCTAGATACTTGGTAGATAAGAAGGCTGGCAACATCGACATAAGTATATTTGATATGCGTGTTATTGATGTGTACCTTTCTAGTACTCCTAGTAGCACCTTGGTATTGGATACCGGTTCAGTTCCTAAATGTTATTAAATAAAAATAAAAGCTACAGAATAAACGAAGGCTAGCTAAGGGTGAGGTGACGATGTGTGTTGGAAGTGTTTCCAAGGTTGATGTGATCACCATCGCACACTCTCTCTACGTTCGGGATTAGTGATAAACCTAAATAAATGTTATTTGGTGTTTGCGTTGAGCATGAACGTGATTAGATCGTGTTTATTGCAATACGATTATTCATTTAAGTTAGAGAATAGTGGTTATTCTACGTACATGAATAATACCTTCAACGGTCAAGCACCCAATGGGAATGGTTTATTGAATCTTGATCGTAGTAATACACATGTTCATAACATTGATGCCAAAAGATACAAATTTAATAATGATGGTACCACATACTTGTGGCACTGCCGCTAAATGTCATATTGGTGTAAAGCGCATGAAGAAACTCCATGCTGATGGATCTTTGGGCTCATTCGATTTCGAATAGGTTGACACATGCAGACCATGCCTCGTGGGCAACATGACTAAAACCCCATTTTCAATATGATGGAGTGGGGCAAGTAACTTATTGGAAATGATACATGTTGATGTAAACGGTCCAATGAGTGTTGTAGTGTGCGGTGGATATCGTTCTTTTCTTACCTTCACTAATGATTTGAGTAGATACAATGTATATTTACTTAATGAAACACAAGTCTGAATCATTTGAAAAAGTTCAAGCAAAATCAGAGTGAAGTTTGAGATCATCGTGACAAGAAGATAAAATGTCTACGATATGATCGTGGAGGTGAATATATGAGTTACGAGTTTCGTATACAACTTAAGACAATGTGGACGTTGTTTCACAACTCACGCCACCTGTAACACCATAGCGTGATGGTGTCTCCGAACATCGTAGTTGTGCTCTATTGGATATGGCGTGAACTATGATGTCTCGTATCGATTTGCCACTATCCTTTTGGGGTTTCACATTAGAGACAACTACATTCACTCTAAGTCCGTTGAGATGACACCATATGAATTTTGGTTTGGCGGAAACCTAAGCTGTCATTTATTAGTGTTTGGGGCTGCAACGCTTATGTGAAAAAGGGTTTTTACCTAATGAGCTCGAACCCAAAGCAGACAAATGCATATTCATAGAATACCCTAACGTAACAGTTGGGTAAACCTTCTATCTTAGATCCAAGCACAAATTGTTTGTTGCTAAAATGGGTCCTTTCTCGAGAAAAGTTTCTCTCGAAAGAATTGAGTGGGAGGAAGATAGAACTTGATGAGGTTGTCTCACATCCCTAGCTTTAGCATGCACTAGGATCCATGCTTGTGATTGCACCATGTTTAATTTCTTTTTAAACTTGAAATGGGGATGATCAAACCCTAGAACAATTTGAATTCAAATAGGTTAAATCAAAATATTTTTCAATGATCCAAAGTGGCTCTGAAAAATGTTCATCTTCTCTGGAATAATGTGGTAACATAAACCAGGGGTGGTGCATATATTACAAATGTCATTTTGGATATTGAATTAAATCAATAATTATTCAGATTGGGGCGTGTGGCTGGGGCACGCCGGCACGCGCCGGCCACCTCCTGCCTGGCTGCCTGCCTCTGGAGGCCGGTGAGAGCGCCAGCGCGACCCCCCTCGCCGTGTCCTTCTTCCCCTCTTCCCCTGCGCTCTCTCTCTCCTCTCTGCTCTCTCCCCACACTGGACCGAAGCCGCTGTCGATTCGCCGCCCCTGTTGCCTCCCCGAGCCCATCAAGCCATCGTCTGATGCGCCGTGAGATTCCCTGTCCATCCCCCCTCTTTTTCTTGTTGTTTAGCAGTCGTAGCCGCTGTTTCCTCATCATGGCTGAGCACCTCGCCGCTGACGCCATGTCCTCCGCGGCCAGAGCCCACGCCATGCTCATTTGAGCATTTTGGCGTGCTTGCACGGACCATAGATGTTGCCCTGACCACCGTCTCCTCCTCTCGCCGCTTGTAGTGCGGCTGCCGCCCTCAACCGAGCTCCGGCCACTGCGAGCGAGCTCACCGCCGTCAGCTCCGGTCGCCCCTCGCCTCCCCGCATGTCCCACGTGATGCGGGCGAGATCGGGCTACTCCCCAGTGCCCTCAGCTCGCCTGGAGACCCCCTGCAGCGCGATTCCGGCGAGCCTCCGCCATCGGTTTGGTCGCCGCCGGCCAAACTCCAGCGGGGCCGACGTGGCAGCCATTAGTACCAACCCCCGCGCTTAATCCCCCAGTGACTAACAGTGGGCCCCACAAGCGGGTCAAACCCCAGTCAACGTGGGATTTGATCCTACTTAGCGGCTGGGTCACTGACAAGTGGGTCCCACTGGTTAGTTTTGACCTGGACCGGTCGGTTGTCCAGGATGACATCATGCTGACATATGGTTGACGCAATAATGCATTTCTGTATTTTTAGTAATTCCAAAAATTGCTAAAAACTTAGAAAATTCATAAAAATTAATCTGTAAGTCAGATGAAAATAAATTATATATGAAAATTGATCATAAAAATCCAATGAATCCATCTGTACCATTTCATGCATGTTAGAGCAACCTAAATAGGTGAACTTGGACATCTTAGTTCAAATACATTATGGAACTCCATATATGAAGTTGAATTTGAACCTTGAGTTCAAACCTACTTCATTTAAATCTATTGCTAGATGCATTAGCTCAAACACATCATATTTGCCATGTCATATTCATGCATCATATTGTTGCATTTGATGTGTATTGATTTGTTCCCCTTCGATGGTTGTTCTTCGTGTTAGGCACTATTTCCGAAAGATACGCTCGAGTATCCATCTGAGGAGCAGTAATGTGATCGTCTTATCAAGCAAGCAACCCCTCTTTAACATATCCTATACAATCCCACTCTCTTGCTCTTCCTCTCACTTATTGCATTAGGACAAAACGTTTCAACTTTTACATGTTCCGGTAGTTGAACCCATTCCTCTGCATGTCACAGTAAATAGATGAACCAGGTAACCTAGCATACCTGGTAGATGCTTGAGCCATGTTGTGCCTTTAACCTGCTATGCTTGCTATGCTTAGAGTTGTGTCAGGTCTGATTCATCTAGTTGATGAACCAGAGTGAACCGAACCTGTTCTGATGATGAGAGTTAAGTTGTGAATCTGATTTGGTAAAGGTAGCGATGAGAGGTCATGTAGGAGTACATGGCGGGTTGTCTCATTGGGACCGTCCTTAAGAACTGAGTCATGTGTATGTTTTCCAAGACTAGCTACTCTACCGCACATTGGGATCCTTAAATGACTCTCTCGACTTATTAATCGACTTGATCTCTATCTAGCAGTTGCAATTAGTCTCTGGTGTTTGTAGGACATGCTAGTAGTCTACCGAGTGGCACCCCGTACATGTGGGCTTGGGACAGACTAGGCATCGTGGCCCGGTGTACCAAGCGTAGTACCATCCGTCGAGGTGGGCTTGGGAACCCTGTACACATCGTTTGGGGCCGTTGAGGAAACTTCAGCCGGAATTCCTTGCGGGTTCAGTCTCAAATAGGCGATAAACCTGGACTAGAGTCTTGTGTGGTTAGTCAGGTCGTGGCCGACTCCCTTGCTGGGCTTCCGCTTGAAGGTTGCCGAGGTGCCTTTTTACGAGCACATGGCGGTAAGTGGCGGGAGCATGTGTGACTAAGTACACCCCTGTAGGGTAAATCAATCTATTCGAATAGCCGCGTCCGTGGATATGGACTACTTGGATACTTATATGGATCATAGATAATTTAAAGGGTTACTCATAAAAGCTTCAAGACAAGTGTGAGTACCGTGGATGGCACTCTTGTAGGAAGACGGGAGCGAATCCATGGTGGTGTATTGTTGTGGTGTTAGTGGACTCATGTGTGCTTCACAAAACTTTTCAAAGTTATGAAAGTCGTAGTATAGGATAGCCACCGAGTCAAAGCTGGCTTGCTGCATTGAACCCCACAACCTCCTTGTTGATATCGATGCATATGTAGTTAGTTCTGATGTAAGTCTTGCTGAGTACTCAGTTCTCACTGTTTCTTAATTATGTTTTTGCAGAGGAGACTCCAGTCTTGCTAGTGGTTTCTACGACAAGATCGATGTTGGCCATTTAGCTTGGGAATCCAAGCCAGAGGTCTGGTTCCTATGGAGGGCTTTGTAGATAGATAGGCTTCCTCAGCCTTCTTCTTTTCTAGATGTCTATACCCAGGCATGTTAAGCTTCCACTTGTTGTTTGTATGATTTGTGTGTGGGGTTATGTGACCCCTGCTTGTAATATTCCACTATGTTGGCTCTTATGAGCCTCCTAAATAAATGTTGTGTTGTTGTATGGTTATGTTGTGATGCCATAGTAGTATCTATGCATATCGGGCATGTCGTGCGTACGTGTGACGTGCAACGATATGTATGGGATTCGACACCTAGTTGTGTGCCTTTAGTAGTACTCTTTATAGGGAACTGCCTCTTTGTGCTTCCATTGAGCCTTGGTAGCTTGCTACTGCTCTGGACACATTGATTGATCAACATGTATCCTTCTTTGCTGTTGTGTCTGTCCCTTCGAGGAAATGTCTCGCAGTGTAATGGAGTCCTTGTAGCCTGCTATGACTCGTCTACGTGCAGTGATGACATTTATGTCCCATGGCGTAATGGAGTCCTTGTAGCTTGCTATGACTCGTCTACACACGCTAGAGACCGACACAGGCATTGCTGGGTTATGTATGCATGTTCCTATACGGATGTGCCACTTGGGTTCTACGACTAGTCATGTTGACCCTGGTTCTTTGAAGTTTGAATGCTAGCGACATATTCACATACGTGAGCCAAAAGACGCAAATGGTCCCGGCCTAGGTAAGGTGGCAGACATGGAGTTAACCGTGTGTGAGGCCGCAAAGTGATGTGATGTGTTACATGCTGGATTCTTATGGCTTAGGATGGGGGTCCCAATAGGTTCTTTGAATCTTTGTTTCAACTAGAGAGTAGTGCAGTGCAAAAAACATAGATTTGTGGAGCCTACATCAGTTGAAGAGGAAGTTGATGATGATGATCTCGAATCTTTGGGTCAAGTTGCCCTCGAACCTCGTAGGTCGACAAGGGCACGTATTGCTCCTGAGTGGTACGGTAACCCTGTCTTAGAGGTCGTGTTGACAACGATGAGCCTACGAGTTATGGAGAAGCGATGATGGGCCTAGATTCTGACAAATGGCTAGGAGTCATGAAATCCAAGAAATGATCCATGTTTGAAAACCAAGTATGTACTATGGTAGACTTGTTCGTTGAACGACGGGGCGTTGAGTACAAATGGATTTTTAAGAAGAAGACATAGAGTGATGGTGAATGTCACCATTTATAAACCTTGACTTGTCGCAAACAAGTTTCCGACAAAGTTCAAGGAGATGACTGCGATGATACTTTCTCATCCGTAGAAATGCTAAAGTCTATTGGAATTATGTTAGCAGTTGCTGCATTTTTCAATTATGAAATCTGGCAGATGGATGTCAAAACATTGTTTCCTTCCCTGAGGAAAGGTTGTATGAGATACAACAAGAAGGTTTTGTTAGTCCTAAGGATGCTAAAAGGTGAGCAAGCTCAAGTGATCCTTCTATGGGCTAGATCAAGCTTCTTGGAATTGGAATATACGCTTTGATGAGGTGATCAAAGTTTTTGAGTCTATACAAAGTTTATGAGAAACTTGTATTTACAATAAAGTTTTTGAGTCTATACAAAGCACTATAGAATTTCTAATAAGTATATGTGGATGACATATTGTTGATCGGAAATGATGTAGAATTTCTGGAAAGCATAAAGGGTTGTTTGAAAAGGAGTCTTTCAAAGGAAAACCTGGAATGAAGCTACTTAAATATTGGGCATCTTGATCTATAGAGGTAGATCAAGACGTCTTATAAAACTTTCAATGAGTACATACCTTGACAAGATTTTGAAAGAGTTCAAAATGGATCAGTCAAATCAAGAGTTCTTGCCTAATTTTTTAAGGTGTGGAGTTGAGTGAGACTCAAAGCTCGACCAGGGCAGAAGAAAGAGAAAGGACGAAGGTCGTCACCTATGCCTTATTCGTAGGCTCTGTATAGTATGCCATGTGGTGTATCGCACCTGTGTGTGCCTTGCCATGAGTCTGTCAAGGGGTACAAGAGTGATCCAAGAGTGGATAACATGACAGCGGTCAAGATTATCCTTAGTAACTAGAGGACTAAGGAAATATTTATCGATTATGGAGGTGATAAAGAGTTCATCGCAAAGGGTTACGTCGATGCAAGATTTAGCACCAATCCGGAAGACTCTAGGTAGCAGTCCGGATACATATAGTGGAGCAGCCATTTGGAATAGTTCCAAGTGGAGTGTGGCAGGAGTGTCTATAGTATGACATAGAGATTTGCAAAGTACACAGGGATCTGAATGTCACACATGCGTTGACTAAAGACCTATCTCACATGCAAAGCATTATCGAACCCCAGAACTCATTGGGTGTTAGATTCATAACAATCACATGGTAATGTGAACTAGATTATTGACTCTACATGGGTGTTACATTCATAACAATCACATGATAGTGGGTGACTATTGGAAATATGCCCTAGAGGCAACAATAAATTGGTTATTATTATATTTCCTTGTTCGTGATAATCATTTTTTATCCATGCTATAATTGTATTGATTGGAAACTAAATACATGTGTGGGTATATAGACAACATTGTGTCCCTAGTATGCCTCCAGTAGACTAGCTCATTGATCAAACATGGTTAAGGTTTCCTAGCCATGAACATGCGATGCTATTTGATAACGGGATCAAATCATTAGGAGAATGATGTGATGGACAAGACCCAAACTGTATAGTTGAGTTGTTATGTTGGTGACCAAAAGTTGTTCGGAGTCTTAGATGAGATCCCGGACACGACGAGGAGGTACGGAATAGTCCAGAGGTAAAGATACATATATGGGATAATAGTGTTTGGTTTCCAGGACGGTTCCGGAATTCATCGGAAGAGTTTCGAATGTTTACTGACATGTTCGGGGTACAAGAACACTTTATTTGGGCCAAGGGGTAAAGCCCATGAGGCTTTAGGAAGGTGCAAAAGGACTTTTGCGGAGGCCAGGGGCCAGACGCCAGGGACCCTGGCGTCTTGGGCCATACGCCGAGGACCCTGGCATCTGGTCGTCGAGTCCGAGGAGGACTCTTGCCTTGCGGGAAAACCGACCTTGAGGAGGATTTTTCTCCAAGTTTCGACCCCAGGGCTTAGCATATAAATAAAGGGGCGGGGCTAGCACCTGTAACACATCAAGTTTTCCCAAAACATGTGCTGGCAAGCCTGTCCCTGTAGGTTATCCTCCGTCATAGTTTTCATTGTGCTTGGCGAAGCCCTTCGGAGATTGTTCTTCACCACCAACATCACCATGTCGTTGTGGTGCTGGAACTCATCTACTACTTCACCATCGCTCGCTAGATCAAGGAGGTGAAGGCGTCATCAAGCTGCACGTGTATTGAACATGGAGGTGCCGTCCGTTCGGCACTAGATCGGAAGGAGCATGATGGTATCGCGGGATGTCTCGTGATGAGATCATGAGACGGCTCGTGATTGGATCGTGAAGCTTTTCAATTACATCAACCGCGTTGCTTAACGCTTCCGCTTAGCCATCTACAAGGGTATGTAGATCCACTCTCCCTCGCGTAGATGCTCATCACAATGGATAGATCTTGCGAGTGCGTAGGAATTTTTTTGTTTCCCATGCAATGTTCCCCAGCAGCAGAACGCTGGCGTGACATTCCGGCGGATGATGCACACCGCCCAGGGACCACAGCTCTAGAGGAACGCCGAGGGTTACTTCGACGACATCATGGTCAAGTTGCAGGAGGCGAGGACCTTGATCAAGAATCTGTGGAGACGTTCGCCAGCTTGTGTCAGGTGAACCTAAGGCTCAACCCCGAGAAGTGCGTTTTTGGGTTCCCCTCCAACAAACTACTCGGCTTCTTGGTGTCGCACCGGGGGATGGAGGCAAACCCCGAGAAGGTCAAGGTAACTGAAAAGATGCACCCACCACAAACCCTCAAGGAAATGCAGAAGCCGGCAGGCTATGTGACTGCCCTGGGACGCTTCATCTCCAGGTTTGGCGAGCGCGTCATCCCCTTCTTCAAGCTCATGAAGAGGAAGGGCCCATTCGAGTGGGTCCCGGAGGCAGAGGCAGCATTCTAAGAACTCAAGAAGTACCTCACAAACCATCCCATCATGGTGGCAGCCTGCGCTCGTGAACCCTTGGTGCTCTACTTGGCGGCGATCCCACATTCGGCTAGAGCAGCGCTCGTGGCGATCTGAGAGAAGCGCGTTAGCGCAGATGGAAGGGTAGGTGGCTTGCAAGGAGCCGCGCAACACTCGCCACCTCAGGACGACACTCTTGAGGATCTCACCCCCTCACCGACTCTAGATGGACCTGAGTCCTTCGCGCCCCTTGAGGAGCAGGGTGGCGCCAACACCCCACGCCTCGTCGAGCATCTATTGTACTATGTCAGCACCATGCTGCGAGACATGCGCGCATGCTACCCCATGCAGCAAAAGCTCCTGATCACACTCCCCGTCGCCTCAAGGAAGTTGCGCCACTACTTCCAAGGTCATCCCATCAAGGTTATCTCTCTGTACCCTCTGGAGAAGGTGTTGCGCAACCCTAATGCTGCAGGAAGGGTTGTAGAGTGGAACATCAAGTTGCAGGCTTTCCACCAGGAGTTCAGCACAACCACGGTCATCAAGGGAAGGCCCGTGCTAACTTCATGGCGGAATGAACGGATGCCCCCGACCGGGGGCTAGATGAGGTCCAGCCCCTCACGCTTGGCGACAAAGCGCCCGAAGGCTGGGTCAGGCAATTTGATGGCGCCTTCGCATGATAGGGCGCGGGAGCTGGGGTCGTGCTCATCTCACCTACACAAGACAAGCTCTACTACAGCATGCATCCCTGCTTCCAACACGGCGAGAAGGTCTCCAACAACATCATGGAGTACGAGGGCTTGATCGCGGGCCTACAAGCCACCGTGGCCCTAGGGATCAAGCATCTCACCATCAAGGGTGACTCCCAGCTCCTCGTCAATTGCTCCAACAAAGAGTACAAGCTGAAGGACGACCACATGGAGGCGTACCTAGAGGAAGTGCTTAAGATGGAAAAGCGCTTCCAAGGCCTGGAATTGCAACATGTCCCACAAGGCGAGAACAAGGAGGCGGACGACATCGCCAAGAGGGTGATATGTCTTCGTCATATCTATAACTTTTTTATTGTTTCATGCCAATATTCTACAACTTTCATATACTTTTGCAACTTTTTATACTATTTTTGGGACCAACATATTGATCCAGTGCCTAGTGGGAGTTCATGTTTGTTGCATATTTTTTGTTTTGCAGAAAATCCATATCAAACGAAGTACCAACGCGATAAAAACTTACAGAGATTTTTTCGGAATATATGTGATTTTTGGGAAAAAGAATCAACGCGAGACGATACCCGAGGTGACCACAAGGCAGGGGCGTGGCCTAACGCCTGGCTGCGCCCTAGGCTCTTGTGGTCACCCCGTAAGGTGTTTGGTGCCCTTCTTTCGCCAATTTTTTTTAATATCTGGCTAAAAATCCCCTCAAAATTTCAGCACGATTGGAGTTATGGATCTCCGAATATATAAGAAACGGTGAAAGGCCAGAATCTGGGAGCGCAGAAACAGAAGGAAACAGAGAGAGATCCAATCTCGGAGGGGCTCCCGCCCCTCTGCCACCATGAAGGCCAGGAACCAAAGGGGAAACCCTCCTCCCATCTAGGAGGGTTCAAGGAAGAATAAGAAGTAGGGGGCTCTCTCCCCCTCTCTCCCGATGGCGCCGGAACGCCGTTAGGGCCATCGTCGTGACGGCGATCTACTCCAACAACTCATTCATCTTCACCAACACCTCCATCACCTTCCCCCATCTATCTACAGAGGTCCACTCTCCCGCATCTCGTTGTACCCTCTACTTGAACATGGTGCTTTATGCTTCATATTATTATACAATGATGTGTTGCCATCCTATGATGTCTCAGTAGATTTTTGTTGTCCTATGGGTTGATTGATGATCATGATTGGTTTGAGTTGTATGTTTTATTATTGGTGCTGTCCTATGGTGCTCTCCGTGTCGCGCAAGCGTGAGGAATCCTCCCTATAGGGTGTAGCAATGTGTTCATGGTTTGCCTATGGTGGGTTGTGTGAGTGATAGAAGCATAAACCCGAGTAGGTGGGTAATTCCTGCTCGTCCTCGAGTAGGTAAGTGATAAACAATTATTTTTTATGTGGAATGCTTCCTAACATATTTATCCATGTAATATTCTTTATTGTGGAATGAATATTCAGATCCGTAAGATTCAAAACAATAGTATAATATTGACATAAAAAGGTAATACTTCGAGCACACCAACAAGGTAGTCGTGTCCTTTCGAAATAACATGGCATTAGAAAGTTATGCCTACAAAATCATCTGGTCTGGCTATGATCCATCTTCCCCACACAAAGTATCTAAATCATGCACAACCCCGATCAACAAGTCAAGAAATTGTTTCACACTTTTGGTGTTCTCAAACCTTTTCAACTCTCACGCAAAACATGAGAGCGAGCCATGGATATAGCATTATACGTGGAATAGAATATGGAGGAGGTGCAAGGGGGGAAAGGAGAAGATAGTCTCACATCAACTAGGTGTATCAACGGGCTATGGAGATGCCCATCAATAGATATCAATGTGAGTGAGTAGGGATTGCCATGCAACAAATGCACTTAGAGCTATAAGTGTATGAAAGCTCAAAAAGAAAACTAAGTGGTCGTGCATAATGAATATCCACTAGTTATATGAAAGTGACAAAATAGGAGACTCTCTATCATGAAGATCATGGTGCTACTTTGAAGCACAAGTGTGTAAAAGGGTAGTAGCAATTGTCCCTTCTCTCTTTCTCTCATTTTTTTTGTGGGTTTCTTTGGCCTCTTTTTTTTGTTTGGGCTTCGCTGGCCTCTTTTTTTGTAAAGTCCGGATACTCATCCCAACTTGTGAGGGAGTCATAGCCTCCATCATCCTTTTCTCTCATGACACAATTCTCTATTAATGAAAAATCATCACACTTTTATTTACTTATAACTCAAAAGAAAAATAAATTATAACTCGATTCCTATGACAAAATATGACTCTATATGCAATATGAAGTGATGATGCAAGTCATAAAAAACTACATGGTGGAAGTTGCATGGCAATATATCTTAGAATGTCTATGGAAATGCCATAATAGGTAGGTATGGTGGCTGTCTTGAGGAAGGAGGGTTTGGTTTACCGGTGAAAGTTGCGCGGTCCTAGAGAGGATAGCAAAGATGGAAGGGTGAAAGTGCGTATAATCCATGGACTCAACATTAGTCATAAAGAACTCACATAATTATTGCAAAAGTCTATTAGTTATCAAACAAAGCATTAGACGCATGCTCCTATGGGAGAGGTTGGTAGGAGTTAACCATCGCGTGCTCCCGACCCTCACACAAAGGTCGACAATCATTAAACAAATCATGCTCCGACTTCGTTACATAACGTTTCACCATACATGCATGCTACGGGAATCACAAGCTTTAACACAAGTATCTCTTCCAGTTCACAACTACTCACTAGCATGACTCTCATATTATCATCTCTATTATCTCAAAACTATGTGCAAGGAATCAAACTTCTCATAGATTTTAATGCACTTAATATGAAAGTTTTTATTATATCCCTCTTGGATGCCCATTATATTAGGACTAAATTCATAACCTAAACAAATTACCATGTTGTTTTAATAAAATCTCAAAATAATATAAGTGAGGTACGAGAGTTCAATAATTTCTAAAAAATATAACACCACCATGCTTTATAAAGATATAAGTGAAGCACTAGAGCAACATTGCCTAGCTCAAAATATTTAAGTGAAGATCAATGAGTAGTCAAACAATTAAGTAGCTATGTGAAGACTCTCTCTCCCTCAAAAAATATTTTCAGATCTTAAGTACTTTATTCAAACAGTAAGAAAAAGAAAAATAGCACTCCAAGAATAGCACGCATCATGTGAACGAATAAAAATTTAGGCTCAAATAGGCTAACCGATAATTGTTGATGAAGAGAGGTGGGATGCGTAGCATCCCTAATCTTAGATGCTTGAGAGTTATTAAAATATTTACTAGGGGTGCCCTGGGAATCCCCAAGCTTGAGCTTTTGTATCTCGTTCAATTCTCTCATATCCCGATTTCACCTATTCTCAAAAACTTCATCCACACAAAACACAAAAGAACTCATGAGATAAGTTAGTACACATAATAATAAATCAACTCTTTATGTACTTCCAAGATAAGTTGCATAATAATTTTCAAACATTAGGTACTGTATACTATCGTTTCCATAATTTATATCTATCAATATAGGCTATGGAGTCAATAAGATAAGTAGATAACGAAACTATGACAGCAATCTGTCTAAACAGAACAATCTGTAGCAATTTATGAAAACGGTGTACTTATGTAACTCAAAACATTATGAAAATTTACGAAGTGCTATAAACTTTATATGAAAACACTGTGTAAACATTTCAGAAACTTTCCACATTCCAGTAAAATATGAAAATTCAAACACTACAGCAGAAGTTTCTGTTTTTACCCAGCACATATCAAAACATGCAATGCAACCATCGTAAAGGTGATTCTTGGAACTTTTTATTGAAAAACAAGATTATAAAAAACACGTAATAGAGAACAAAAAAATAAAATGACGCTCCAAGCAAAACACATATTATGTGACGAATAAAAATATAGCTCTAAGTAAGATATACCGATAGTGTTGAAGACGAAAGAGGGGATGCCTTCAGGGGCATCCCCAAGATTAGACGCTTGGGTCTTACTTTAATATTACCTTGGGGGTTCCTTGGTCATACCCAATCTTAGGTTCTTTCCTCTCCTTATTCTTCTCATATCAGTGTCTCACCCAAAACTTGAAAACTTCAATCACACAAAACTTAACGGAACTTCGTGAGAAGGGTTAGTGTAGTAAAGATAAATCATTCACCTAGGTACTATAAATACAAGATTCATAATTGTTCCCACATGATACCTACTGTATTACATCATTCCCACGATTTATATTACTCAATCTAAGATATAGGAACACTTGAAACAAGCAAACTATGCATGCAAAACAGAACAGTCTGTAAAGATCCGAATGATCACCAAACTTCCGTGACTCTAAAAATTCTGAAACATTTGGACAATTAAAGGAATTTGCATATAAAGTTTGTGTAAAAAATTCGGAATTTTTTGAAACTCCAGTAAAATCAGATAATTCATATACTGGACGCAAAAATTTCTGTTTTTGCACAGAATCAAACAAGCAAGTATCCACACTATCCCACTTGGCACTTTATTGAAATAAAAGACACAAAACATGATTACTACAGTAGCTTAATCATGTTAACACATGAAAACAGCAGGTAAAAGTGTTGGGTTTTCTCCCAACAAGCGCTTTTCTTTAGTGCCTTTTAGCTAGGCATGATGATTTCAATGCTGCTCACATAGGAATAGTAATTGAAACATGCAAAAGAGCATCATAAATCTCATGACAAGCACATTTATTTAACCCACTTCCTATGCATAGGTATTTTGTGAACAAACAATTTATGAGAACAAGAATCAACTAGCAAAGGAAGGCAAAACAAGCATAACTTCAAAACTTTGAACACATAGAGAGGAAACTTGATATTATTCCAATTCCTACAAACATATGTTCCTCCCTCATAATAATTTTCAGTAGCATCATGAAGAAATTTCCCAATATAACCAGCACATAAATCATTATTTTGGTGATGCACAAGCATAGAAAATTTGCCACTCTCCACATAAGCAATTTTCTTCTCATTCAAAATAGTGGGAGCAGACTCAACAAAATAATTATCATGGAATACTTGATCGACATAACCACTTTGAATGTTAAATCATGATGACAAGTTTCATGGTTACCATTACCCTTTATAGCATACGTTTCATCACAATAATCATCATAGATAGGAGTCATGTCATAATCATAATAGTTTTGCTCATCAAAACTTGGGGGGCTAAAAATATCATCTTCATCAAACATAGCATCCCCAAGCTTGTGGATTTGCATATCATTAGCATAATGAATATTTAGAGAATTCATACTAACAATATCACTATCATGCTCATCACTCAAAGATTTAGTGCCAAACATTTTAATAATTTCTTCTTCTAGCACTTGAGCACAATTTTCCTTTCCATCATTTTCACGAAACACATTAAAAAGATGAAGCATATGAGGCAACCTCAATCCTATTTTTTGTAGTTTTATTTTATAGACTAAACTAGTGATAAAACAAGAAACTAAAAGATTCAATTGCAAGATCTAAATATATACCTTCAAGCACTCACCTCCCGGCAATGGCGCCAGAAAAGAGCTTGATGTTTACTACACAACATTCTTCTTGTAGACTCGTGTTGGGCCTCCAAGCGCAGCGTTTTGTAGGACAAGTGGATGACCTAAGGTTTATAAATCCACAGGAGGTGTAGGATGAAGATGGTCTCTCTCAAACAACCCTGCAATCAAATAGCAAAGAGTCTCTTGTGTCCCCAGCACACCCAATACAATGGTAAATTGTATAGGTGCACTAGTTCGGCGCAGAGATGGTGATACAAGTGCAATATGGATGGTAGATATAGTTTTTTGTAATCTGAAAATATAAAAACAGCAAGGTAAAAAATAGTAAACAGCAAGGAAAACATTGTATAAATGCTTGGAAACAAGGCCTAGGGTCCATACTTTCACTAGTGCAATTTCTCTCAACAATATTAGCATAGTTGAATCATATGTAAATACCTCTCGTGCGACAAAGAGTTCACTCCAAAGTCACAAATAGTGGAGAACTAACGAAGAAATTATTGTAGGGTATGAAACCACCTCAAAGTTATCTTTTCCGATCAATCTTATGAGCTATCCCTATAAATGTCACAAACAGCCCTAGAGTTCATACTAAAATAACACCTTAAGATACACATCAACCAAAACCCTAATGTCACCTAGATACCCCAATGTCACCTCGAGTACCCGTGGGCTTGATTATACAATATGCATCATAATTTCAGATTCGTTATATTCAATCAAACACAAAGAACTTCAAAGAGTGCCCCAAAGTTTCTATCGAAAAGTCAAGACAAAAACGTGTGCCAACCCCTATGCATAGATTCCCAAGGTCACGGAACCTGCAAGTTGATCACCAAAACATACATCAAATAGATCAATAGAACATCCCATTGTCACCACAGATATCCCATCACAAGACATACATCAAGTTTTCTTAAATCCTTAAAGACTCAATCCGATAAGAAAACTTCAAAGGGAAACTTAATTCATCACAACAAGATAGAGAGGGAAAACTCCATATGATTCAATCTATATCAACAAAGCTCGCGGTACATCAAGATCATGCCATCTCAAGAACACAAGAGAGAGAGAGATCAAACACATAGCTACTGGTACATACCCTCAGCCCCGAGGATGAACTACTCCCTCCCCGTCATGGAGAGCATCGGGATGATGGAGATGGCCTTAGGTGATGGTTTCCCCCTTCGGCAGGGTGCCGGAACGGGCTCCCGATTGGATTTTCGTGGCTCTGGAGGTTTGTGGCATGGAACTCCCGATCTAGGTTATGTGCTGGGGTTTTTGGTATTTATAGGAAATTGTGGCGGTGGAAATAAGTTTGGATGGGCCATGAGGGAGTCACAAGCCTACAGGGCGCGGCCAGGGGGGTGGCCGCGCCCCTAAGGCTTGAGACTGCCTCGTGGGTCTTCTAGCCCAACTACGATGCTCCGTGGGTCTCTTCTGGTTTAAAAAAATCACCGTCAATTTTTATTCCGTTTGGACTCCATTTGATATTCCTTTTTTGTAAAATTCAAAAAACACGAAAAAAACAGGAACTAGCACTGGGCTCTAGGTTAATAGGTTAGTCTCAAAAATAATATACAGTTGTGGTAAAATGATTGTAAAACATCCAAGAATGATAATATAACAGCATGGAACAAGCAAAAATTATAGATATGTTGGATACGTATGTGTGGGTTGTTGCATATGGGAGTAAAGAGGACTTGATACCTTATAATGCTATGGTTGGGTTTACATTAATGATCTTTAGTAGTTGTGGATGCTTGCTGGAGATCCAATCATAAGTGCATATGATCCAAGTAGAGAAAGTATGTTAACTTAGGCCTCTCCCTCATATAAAATTGCAATAATAATGACCGGTCTAGTTATCGATTACCTAGGGACAATTCCGCAACTCCTACCACCACTTTTCCACAGTCGTTAAAATGACATAGTTGTTTATTTATCTTAGCAGCCCCTAGTCTTTATTTACGCGCTCTTTATTATCTTGCAAACCAATCCCGTTACACCTACAAAGTACTTCTTGTTTCATACTTGTTCTAGGTAAAGCTAACGTTAAGCGTGCGTAGAGTTGTATCGGTGGTCGATAGAACTTGAGGGAATATTTGTTCTACCTTTAGATCCTCATTGGGTTTGACACTCTTACTTATTGGGAAAGGCTACAATTGATCCCCTATACTTGTGGGTTATCAAGACCTTTTTCTGGCGCCGTTGCCGGGGAGCAATAGCGTGGGGTGAATATTCTCGTGTGTGCCTGTTTGCTTTATCACTAAGTAGATTTTATTTTCTGTTCTAAGTTGTTCTCTATCTTTAGTTATGGATATGGAACACGAAATACTTAAAAAATTAGATGTACTTGCTACTCATGGAGATGGGGAACCTCCTAAAACCCTCGATGCTCGTTATGTGAAAGATAGTATGCACTACTTCAATAATCCTGAGAAAACCCCATTCAATTTTATAATGGGATACATGTTGGATCAATGTGAAAACTTTAGGGATTATGTCTTGACTCAAAAAAGGAAACTGTTATGGGATCAAATTTATATGTTGAAATGGTATGCTTGGAATCTATGCTTGAGATATGATATTACTTGTTGCTCTAGGATGAAGGCTAAACACCTTCCCTTTTCATGTAAATTTAATAATAATGAAACCTTAGCTTCTTATGTTAATGGTATATATGATTATTATGATGTGGAATAAATAGAAGAGTTTGTTGCTTTTAAGGGTGCTTATGAAATTGAAGCTTTGTTTGAAAAGTATGAAGATTATGATGATGTTGTTTACCGATCCCAAAATTTGGCTATGCTTCATTATTGTTATGCCAATTATGAATATAATACCCATATTGATAAATTTATTGAGGAAGTCTCCGCTATCCAATAAGAGACTAATATTTTGCAGGAATCTATGGAAGAAGAAATTGATGACACTGTGAGCTCATTGGATGAAAAAGATGAGGAGGAGAGCGAAGAACAAACGGAAGAAGAGCGGACTAGCTACCTGTGCCCACCTTCTAATAAGAGTAACTCTTCAACTCATACATTGTTTAATTTCCCTTCGTTCTTACCGAAGGATGAATGCTATGATAATTGCTATACTCCCTTGGATTCGTTTGAAATATCCCTTTTTGTTGAACTTGGTGCTTGCTATTCTTGTGGCCATGATGCCAATATGACTTATGCTTATGAAGATGAAGTTGCTATAGTTCCTTATGTTAATCATGAAATCGTTGCTATTTCACCCACACATGATAGTCCTATTATCTTTTTGAATTCTCCAAACTACACTATATCGGAGAAGTTTTCACTTATTAAGGATTATATTCATGGGTTGTGTTTTCCTGTTGCACATGATGATTTTAATGAATATAATATGCATGTGCTTGCTGCTCCTACTTGCAATTATTATGAGAGATAAACTACATCTTCACCTCTCTATGTTTCCAATACGATAAAATTGCAAGAAATTGTTTATATTATGGATTGGCCTTTACTTTGTGTGCATGAATTCTTCTTTTCTGACATACCAATGCATAGGAAGAGAGTTATGCTTCGTTGTTGCATGATATATGTTAATTTGTGCTCACTACTAAATTACAAATCATTCTTAATTAAAATTGGCTTTGATATACCTTGGGATCCGGGCAGATCCATTACTTGAGCACTTTATACCTAGATTAATGGCTTTAAAGAAAGCGCTGCCAGGGAGACAACCCGGAAGTTGTAGAGAGTAATTTTATTATGTTGTGTGATTTTATATAGTTCAAAAAAACAAATAAATAAAGTGGGGAACCTGAAACCTTTCAAAAAGGGAAGTGAAAGTAAGAAAGACGAGCACCGTTGAAGTGGGGTCTCCTTGAACTTTGTTCATGTCCATGGAAACTTTGCGAATCTTAATTACAGAAAAATTTCAAAAAAATAATTATCCCCTTGTATAAATCCATTGTATTATCAAAATAATGTGCCAAGATTTGCCTTTAGGATGATTAGATTGCTTGTTTGGTGTGTGCAGTGCAAAAACAGAAACTTTGGCTGTAGTGTGTGAATTTACCTTTTTTACTAGAATGTCAAAAGTTTCTGAAAATTTTAGATAGTACTTATATGCAAATTTTTTATTTTGTCCTAGTTTTTCAGAATTTTTAGAGTTACATAAGTATAGTAAATGTTTAGATTGCTACTAATTGTCCTGGTTAAGACAGATTCTGTCTTTGATGCATTGTTTTGCTAGTTCTAATGAAACTACCGATCTTACAGTGGTATAAGCCATAAAGAAGTTACAATACAGTAGCTAATATGCAAAAACGAAATATTAATGGGTTTGCAATAGTACTTAAAGTGGTAATTTTCTTTATTATACTAACGGATCTCACGAGGGTTTGTTAAGTTTTGTGTGATTGAAGTTTTCAAGTTTTGGGTGAGATCACGATGGATGAAGGAATAAGGAGTGGAAACAGACTAAGCTTGGGAATGCCCAAGGCACACGAAGGTAATATTCAAGGACTCCCAAGAAACTAAGCTTGGTGATGCCCCGGAAGGCATCCCCTCTTTCTTTTAACAACCATCGGTAATCTTGGAGCTACATTTTTATTCGTCACATGATATGCGTAAATCTTGGAGGGTCGTGTGATTTTTATTTTTATTTTAATAATGCACCATGATGGTATTAGAAAGTATTTGGTTTATTTATAGAAGTCTCTTTGCACCTCACTTATATCTTTTGAGTATGGCTTGATGACCCAGAAGTATAGGGGATCTACCGTAGTCCTTTCAATAAGTAAGAGTGTCGAACCCAACAAGGAGGAGAAGGAAATGACAAGCGGTTCTTAGTAAGGTATTCTCTGCAAGCACTGAAATTATCGGTAACAGATAATTTTGTGATAAGATAATTCGTAACGGGTAGCAAGTAACAATTGTAACAAAGGTGCAGCAAGGTGGCCCAATTTTTTTATAGCAAAGGACAAGCCTGGACAAACTCTTATATAAAGCAAAGCACTCCCGAGGACACATGGGAATTTATGTCAAGCTAGTTTTCATCATGCTCATTTGATTCGCGTTCGCAACTTTTATAATTTGATATGTGGGTGGACCGATGCTTGGGTGCTGACCTTACTTGGACAAGCTTCCCACTTATGATTAACGCCTCCCGCAAGCATCCGCAACTACGAAAGAAGAATTAAGATAAATCTAACCATAGCATGAAACATGTGGATCCAAATCAGCCCCCTACGAAGCAACGCATAAACTAGGGTTTATGCTTTTGTCACTCTAGCAACCCATCATCTACTTATTACTTCCCAATGCCTTCCTCTAGGCCCAAACAATGGTGAAGTGTTACGTAGTCGACATTCACTTAACACCACTAGAGGAGAGACGACATACATCTCATCAAAATATCGAACGAATACCAAATTCACATGATTACTTATAACAAGACTTATCCCGTGTCCTCGAGAACAAAAGTAACTACTCACAAAGCATATTCATGTTCATAATCAGAGGAGTATTAATGATGATCAAGGATCTGAACATATGATCTTCCACCAAGTAAACCAACTAGCATCAACTACAACGAGTAATCAACACTACGAGCAACCCACAGGTACCAATCTGAGGTTTTGAGACAAACATCAGATACAAGAGATGAACTAGGGTTCGGAGAGGAGATGGTGCTGATGAAGATGTTGATGGAGGTTGACCCCCTCTCGATGAGAGGATCGTTGGTGATGACGATGGCTTCGATTTCCCCCTCCCGGAGGGAAGTTTCACTGACAGGATCGCCATACCGGAGATCTAGATTGATTCTGCCCAAGTTCCGCCTCGAGATGGCGGCGCTTCGTCCCGAAAGCTCTAATATGATTTTTTCAGGACGAAACCCTCAATATAGAAGAAGATGGGCACCGGAGGGCTGCCAGGTGGGCCACAAGCCCCAGGGTCGCGGCCAGGGGGTGGCAAACATAGTTGTTGATCATTATGGAAATTAAAAGGAAGTAATAAAGAAAGAGAGGTTCACATATAAATATATTATCTTGGCCATCTTTTATGATTGTGAGCACTCATTAAAATATTATATGTTAAGAAGTTGATGTTGGACAAGGAAGACAACATAATGGCTTATGTTTGCTTATATTCAAATAGAAGTTATATTGTTATAGATCCCTCAACATGTGTCGCTTGCTTCCACCTCATATCAGCCAAAACTTCCGCACTAAGTAGAGATACTACTTGTGCATCCAAACTCCCTTAACCCCGTTTTGCCATGAGATTCCACCATACCTACCTAAGGATAGAGTAAGATCCACTTTTTATTTGTGAATTCATCACTCCCCATAAGATTTTCATATGTACTCTTTGCTTTTATTCTACACTTCTTTCTACTTTATCTTTCTCAAGATTAAGATCATACCAAACAAGCAAAGCCCTCAACTCAGAAGCACTTTTTATTATATAACTCACGGACTTTCTTACATAGGAGGAATCATAAAGCAAAGACTCAAAGCTAGATCACATGAAAACTTTATTCTACTGGATCAATATATAACCAAAAGGATTGAACTAAGAAAATATGATGAAAATAAAAATAAAATATGTGATGGTGATACAATACCGGGGCACCTCCCCCAAGCTTGGCACAAGCCAAGGGGAGTGCCCATACCCATGTGTTTAGTTGTCTTGCTTCGGAGGTGGTGATGCTATATACTTGGCAATGAGGCCCTTCATAATACGATTCTCCTCCTCAAGCTTGTTATTTTGCCATTTGCGATCCATTATTTCCTTGTAAAGTTTTTCAGTGATGGCTAGAGCGCCTTTAACCCATGGATGTTTCATTGCTGCGGGGGAAGAAGCAACACTCCTCTTCATATTTTCAAAAGTAAGAAATTTCGCATTGGAAGGGATAACCGAATTCGGAATTGATGAGCTCTGAATTTCTTCCAGCATGGATCCAGGTTGCGAATGAGAGGTAACTTCTTGGTCTTCCTCCATGGCATCTATCCTTTTCAAGTCGGCCTCCATCTGTTCTTTGGTAGCTAGCCCGAAGCAGTTCTCGCCGACAGACTCTTGCGAAGACATCTTGCTCTAAATCTGCTTCAAGAACAACTCAAAAAGAAAACGGGAGGTCTTGTCGTGATACGACAAACAAAACCTGCGGTACAATATATAATGAACTTTTACCGACCCGAAGGAGTACGACACAAGAAAACAGAGTCCGGGTGGTGCACGAGGTGGCCATAAGCCCCAGGGGCGCGGCCAGGGGGTGGCCGCGCCCAGCAGGCTTGTCACCTCCTCATGCACTATTCGGACTACTTTAAATTTTCCTAATTTTTTAAATATTCCAAAACACATAAAGTTTTCCATAGAAAAAGTTTTGGAGTCTTTTCGCTTACCATACCACATACCTATTCCTTTTCGGAGTCTGAAATGTTCTAGTAAGTCTCCCTAATGTACTCCTCCGGAGTTACGGTATTGATGATATTGGTTTCAATATTTATGGGAGTACCTGAGATATAATGTTTGATTCTTTGACCGTTCACCACCTTCGGGTTTGTGCCTTCGACATTGTTAATCTTGATGGCACCGGAACGGTATACCTCTTCGATGACGTAAGGACCTTCCCATTTAGAGAGAAGTTTTCCTACAAATAAACTTAAACAAGAATTGTATAACAAGACATGATCACCTACATCAAATTCACGCTTTTGTATCCATCTATCATGCCATCTCTTAACCTTTTCTTTAAACAACTTAGCATTCTCATAGGCTTGGGTTCTCCATTCATCATGTGAGCTAATGTCAAATAACCTCTTCTCGCCGGCAAGTTTGAAATCATAATTGAGCTATTTGATTGCCCAACAAGCCTTATGTTCTAGATCTAGAGGTAAGTGACATGCTTTACCAGAAACCACCTTATACGGAGACATACCCATAGGAGTTTTGTAAGCAGTTCTATAAGCCCACAATGCATCGTCGAGTTTCTTAGACCAATTCTTCCTAGATCTATTAATAGTCTTCTGCAAAATCAATTTAATCTCTCTATTGCTCAATTCTACTTGACCACTAGACTGAGGATGATAAGGAGATGCAACTCTATGATTAAGATCATATTTAGCGAGCAATTGACGGAAAGCACCATGAATAAAATGTGAACCACCACCAGTCATCAAATATATAGGGACTCCAAATCTAGGGAAAATAACTTCTTTAAGCATTTTAATAGAAATTTTATGATCAGCACTATTAGTTGGAATATCGTATACCCACTTACTGACATAATCAACAACAACTAGAATATGAGTATACCCGTTAGATTGTGGAAAAGGCCCCATATAATCAAAGCCCCAAACATCAAATGGTTCGATAACAAGAGAGTAATTCATAGGCATTTCCTGACGTCTACTAATATTACCAATTCTTTGACATTCATCACAGGATAACACAAACTTACGAGCATCCTTGAAGAGAGTAGGCCAATAAAACCCAGATTGTAGTACCTTGTGTGCAGTTCTATCTCCAGCGTGATGTCCTCCGTAGCCTTCAGAGTGACACTTGCGTAAGATGTGTTCCTGTTCATCCTTAGGTACACAACGTCTAATAATACCAGCTACTCATTCTTTATAAATATGTGGGTCATCCCAAAATTAATGCCTTAAATCATAGACGAACTTTTTCTTTTGTTGGTATGTGAAACTAGGAGGTATAAATTTAGCAACAATGTAATTGGCATAATCAACATACCAATGAGCATCATGTGAAGTATTCACGATAGCTAATTGTTCATCAGGAAAGCTATCATTAATAGGTAGTGGGTCATCAAGAACATTTTATAACCTAGACAAGTTATCTGCCATAGGGTTATCAGCACCCTTTCTATCAATGATATGCAAATCAAATTTTTGTAGCAGAAGAACCCACCTAAGAAGTCTAGGTTTAGCACTTTCTTCTCCATAAGGTACTTAATAGCAGAATAATCGGTATGAATAGTTACTTTGGAATCAACAATATAAGGTCTAAAATTATCACAAGCAAACACGACTGCTAAAAATTCTTTTTCAGTGGTAGCATAGTTTCTTTGAGCACTGTCTAGAGTTTTACTAGCATAATGGATAACATTTAATTTCTTATCGAATCTTTGTCCTAGAACAGCACCAACAGCATAATCACTAGCATCACACATAATTTCAAAGGGTAGATTCCAGTCAGGTGGTTGAACAACAGGTGCGGTAATCAAGGGATTCTTAAGAATTTCAAATGCTTCTACACAATCATAATCAAAAACTAACGGAACATCTTTTTGCAAAAGGTTTGTGAGAGGCCTAGAAATCTTAGAGAAATCTTTGATAAACCTCCTATAGAAACCAGCATGACCAAGGAAACTTCTTATACCTTTGATATCTGTAGGGCACGGCATTTTTTCAATAGCATCAACTTTAGCTTTATCAACTTCAATGCCTCTTTCGGAGATCTTGTGCCCCAAGACAATACCTTTATTAACCATAAAGTGGCACTTTTCCCAATTCAAGACAAGATTAGTTTCGTCACATCTCTACAAAACTCGATCAAGATTGCTCAAACAATCATCAAATGAAGTTCTGTAAACGGAAAAATCATCCATGAAAACCTCAAGAATCTTTTCACAAAAATCAGAGAAAATATCCAACATACATATTTCAAAGGTAGCAGGTGCATTGCATAAACCAAAAGGCATACTTATATAAGCAAAGGTACCGAAAGGGCAAGTAAAAGTGGTTTTTTCTTGATCCTGGCTTGATACAGGTATTTGAGAGAAACCTGAGTAACCATCTAGAAAGCAAAAATGAGTATGTTTGGATAATATTTCTAGAATTTGACCAATAAAAGGTAAAGGGTAATGATCTTTCTTAGTAGCTTTATTTAATTTCCTAAAATCAATTACCATTGTATAACCTGTAACAATTCTTTGCGGGATCAATTCATTTTTACCATTAGGAACAACGGTAATACCTCTCTTCTTAGGAACACAATGGACAGGACTAACCCATCTACTATTAGCAACAAGATAAATTATACCTCCCTCTAGAAGCTTTAGTATTTCTTTTCTTACCACTTCTTTCATCTTAGGGTTCAATCGTCGTTGCTAATCAATAACTAGTTTGGTATCCGGGTCCATATTAATTTTATGCTGGCATAGAGTGGGACTAATGCCCTTAAGATCATCAAGAGTATAACCAATAGTAGCACGGTGCTTCCTCAGAGTTTTCAATAATATCTTTTCTTCATGATCTGAAAGGTTAGCACTAATAATAACAGGATATATTTCCTTTTCATCAAGATAAGCATATTTCAACGTATCGGGTAATTGCTTGAGCTCGAACATGGGATCACCCTTGGGTGGAGGAGGATCCCCAAGTATTTCAACAGGTAAGTTGTGTTTGAAAATAGGCTGCTGCTCAAAGAAAATTTCATCTATTTCACTCCTCTCATTCATATGCATATCATTTTGATGGTCTACCAAATATTGTTCTAAGGGATAAGTAGGAGGCACAACAATAGAAGCGAGACCAATAATTTCATCTTTACTAGGCAATTCCTTGTCATGGGGTTGTCTACGAAATTTAGAAAATTAAACCCATGAGACACATCCCTAAAGCTCACTATAACTGTTTCTTTCTCACAATCAATTTTAGCATTAACAGTATTCAAGAAGGGTCTCCCAAATATAATAGGACAAAAATTTATCTTGTGGGGAACCAATAACAAGAAAATCGGTAGGATACTTTATTTTCCCACACAAGACTTCAAGATCTCTAAAAATCCCTATTGGTGCAATAGTGTCTCTATTAGAGAGATTAATAGTAACATCAATATCCTCTAGTTCAACTGGTGCAATATCATGCATGATTTCTTTGTATAAGGAATGGGGAATTGCACTTACGCTAGCACCCGTATCACATAAGCCATGATAACAATGATCTCCTATTTTAACACAAACAACAGGCATGCCAACAACTGATCTATGTTTATGCTTAGTATCACGTCTAGCAATTCTAGCGGCTTCATCACAAAAATGAATAACATGCCCATCAATATTATCAACCAAGAGATCTTTAACCATAACAATACTAGGTTCAACTTTGATTTGTTCAGGGGGTGTAGGTGTTCTAATAAAACTCTTATGAACCACAGTTGAAGCTTTAGGATGTTCCTTTATCCTAAGAGTGAAAGGTGGTTTCTCAATCTAAGCAGTAGGGATAACAGGATCAACATTGTAAGTAATAATTTTCTCTTCAACTTTAATAGGTTCCATTACTTTCACTTCAATAGGAGGAGGATATTTAAACCACTTCTCCTTAGGGAGATCAACATGAATAGCAAAATATTCACAGAAAGAAGTTACTATCTCAGAGTCAAGTCCATATTTAGTGCTAAATTCACGAAAAGCATCGGTGTCCATGAAGGATTTAACACAATCAAACTTAAGATGTATACCTCACTCCTTACCTTTGTCGAGTTCACAATCCTCAAGGTTGTGTTTAATTCTATCCAATAAGTCCCATTTGAATTCAATATCTTTCTTCATAAAAGAACCAACACAAGAAGTATCGAGCATGGACTGATCATTACGAGAAAGCCGAGCATAAAAATTCTGAATAATAATTTCTCTTGAGAGCTCATGATTGGGGCATGAATATAACATTGACTTAGGCCTCCCCCAAGCTTGAGAGATTCTTTCTCCTTCACGAGGCCAAAAATTATAAATATAATTCCGATCACGATGAACTAGATGCATAGGATAGAACTTCTGATGAAATTCCATTTTTAGTCGGTTGTAGGTCCATGATCCAATATCATCACATAGCCTATACCATATCAATGCCTTCTCCTTGAAAGATAAAGGAAAGAACTTGTTCTTGATGTGATCCTTGGGCAGACTTGCAAGCTTAAATAATCCACAGACTTAGTCTACATAGATTAGGTGCAAATCAGGATGTAGTGTTCCATCTCCTGCATAAGGATTAGCTAGCAGTTTCTCTATCATACCCAAAGGAATTTCATAATAAATATTTTCAGTAGATTCAGTAGGTTGAGGGACAACTTTTTGTGTTTCCGGTCCCCTAGGAGCATGCGTCTAATGCTTTGCTTTGATGACTAATAGACTTTTGCAATAAGTATGTGAGTTCTTTATGACTAATATGAGTCCATGGATTATACGCACTCTCACCCTTCCACCTTTGCTAGCCTTTCTAGTACCGTGCAACTTTCGCCGGTGCATTAAACCCACCATACATCCTCCCTCAAAACAGCCACCATACCTACCTATTATGCCATTTTCATATCCATTCCGAGATATATTGCCGTTCAACTTCCACCGTTTCGTTTATTATGACACACACCATCATTTTGATGTTTCTTTGCACGATCATAAGATAGCTAGCATGATGTTTTCATGGCTTTTCCATTTTTTGATGTCATTTGCTATGCTAGATCATTGCATATCCCGGTACACCTCCGGAGGCATTCATATAGAGTCATATTTTGTTCTAGATATCGAGTTGTAATTCTTGAGTTGTAAGTAAATAAAAGTGTGATGACCATCATTATTAGAGCATTGTCCCACGTGAGGAAAGGCTGATAGAAGCTATGATGGCCAGCGAAGCACAAATAAAAAAGAGGCCTTATATGCCCACCCAAAAAAGAGAAAAAAAGAGAAGGGACAATGCTAATATCCTTTTTACACACTTGTGCTTCAAAGTAGCACTATGATCTTCATGATAGAGAGTCTCCTATTTTGTCACTTTCATATACTAGTGGGAATTTTTCATTATAGAACCTGGCTTGTATATTCCAATGATGGGCTTCCTCAAATTGCCCTAGGTCTTCGTGAGCAAGCAAGTTGGATGCACACCCACTTAGTTTTCAGTTTGAGCTTTCATACACTTATAGCTCTAGTGCATCCGTTGCATGGCAATCCCTACTCACTCACATTAATATCTATTATTGGGCATCTCCATAGCCCGTTGACACGCCTAGTTGATGTGAGACTATCTTCTCCTTTTTATTCACAACCTCCACCATATTCTATTCCACCTATAGTGCTATATCCATGGCTCACGCTCATGTATTGTATGAGAGTTCAAAAAGTTTGAGAACATAAAAGGTGTAAAACAATTGCTTGACTTGTCATCGGGGTTGTGCATGATATAAATACTTTGTGTGGGGAAGATGGAGCATAGCCAGACTATATGATATTGTAGGGATAACTTTCTTTTGCCATTATATTTTGAAGAGATACAATTGCTTTATTAGTATGCTTGAAGTATTATTGTCTTAATGTCAAATGATAGACTATTGCTTTGAATCACTCATGTCTTCATATTCATGCCACGATTAGATTATATGAACAAGATTATGATAGGTAGCATTCCACATCAAAAATTATGTTTTTACCATTTATCTACTCGAGGATGAGCATGAATTAAGCTTGGGGCTGCTGACACGTCTCTGTCGTACCTATAATTTTTGATTGTTTCATGCCAATATTCTACAATTTTCATATACTTTTGGCAACTTTTTATACTATTTTTGGTACTAACATATTGATCCAGCGCCTAGTGCCAGCTCCTATTTGTTGCATGTTTTTTGTTTTGTAGAAAATCCATATCAAACAAAGTCCAAACGCGATAAAAACTTACAGAGATTTTTTTGGAATATATGTGATTTTGGGGGAAAAGAATCAACGCGAGACGATGCCCGAGGTGACCCCAAGCCAGGGGGTGCGGCCTGCCCCCTGGTCGCGCCCTCGGCCCTTGTGGTCACCCCGTAAGGCAGTTGGTGCCCTTCTTTCGCCGAAAGAAAGCTAATGTCTGGATAAAAAGCCCCTCAAAATTTCAGCCCGATCGGAGTTACAGATATCCAGATATTTAAGAAATGGTGAAAGGCCAGAATCTGGGAGTGCAGAAATAGAAGGAAACAGAGAGGAGAGAGAGAGAGATCCAATCTCGGAGGGGCTCCTGCCCGTCCGATGCCATGGAGGCCAAGGACTAGAGGGCAAACCCTCCTCGCATCTAGGGGGAGGTCAAGGAAGAATAAGAAGGAGGGGGCTCTATCCCCCTCTCTCCCGGTGGCGCCAGAACGCCATCGGGGCTATCATCGTGACGGCGATCTACTCCAACAACTCTGTCATCTTCACCAAAACCTCCATCACCTCCCCCCATCTATCTACAACGGTCCACTCTCCCGCAACCCAATGTACCCTTTACTTGAACATGGTGCTTTATGCTTCATATTATTATCCAATGATGTGTTACCATCGTATGATGTCTGAGTACATTTTTGTTATCCTATGGGTTGATTGATGATCATGATTGGTTTGAGTTGCATGTTTTATTATTGGTGTTGTCCTATGGTGCTCTCTGTGTCGCGCAAGCATGAGGGATCCTCGTTGTAGGGTGTATCAATGTGTTCATGATTTCCCTATGGTGGGTTGCGTGACTGACAGAAGCATAAAACCCGAGTACGTGGGGTGTTGCATAAGGGAGTAAAGAGGACTAGATACCTTATAATGCTATGGTTGGTTTTAACCTTAATGATCTTTAGTAGATGCATATGCTTGCTAGAGTTCCAATCATAAGTGCATATGGTCCAAGTAGAGAAAATATGTTAGCTTATGCCTCTCCCTCAAATAAATTGCAATAATGATGGCCGGTCTAGTTATCGATTGCCTAGGGACAATTATGCAATTCCTACCACCACTTTTCCACACTCGTTAAACTAACTTAATTGTTTCTTTATCTTAGCATCCCCTAGTTTTTATTTACATGTTTTTTATTATCTTGCGAACCTATCCCGTTACACATACAAAGTACTTCTAGTTTCATACTTGTTCTAGGTAAAATGAACGTTAAACGTGCATAGAGTTGTATCGGTGGACGATAGAACTTGAGAGAATATTTGTTCTACCTTTATCTCCTCGTTGTGTTCAACACTCTTACTTATCGAGAAAGGCTACAATTGATCCCCTATACTTGTGGGTTATCAGAGGGTATCGCGCCGCGAGCCTCAGGAGCCTGGCGTCTTTGAGGAGAGGCTCTTCAAGCCATTGACGGTGCCCCTGACAGCCGGACCAATGTCATCTCGAGAGGAGTTGCCGCCAGCCCCACCCTCAGGGGCCCCGGCCTGTGGACCGGCATTAGGAGCACACTTGCTCCTTGCACTGGAACCTCAGGCCGATGACTAGACCGAGGAGTACAAGGTGTATCTGCTCAGCGGCACCTTGCCAGAGGAGGAGGATGCCGAGGACGTGTCCCGTCAGGCCACTTCATACTGCCTGAAGGACGGTGAGCTGTACCGCAGGCGCCCAAACGACGTCTCACTATGGTGCATACCCGAGGAACAGGGGCGCGAGTTGCTGACCGATATCCACGGGGTGACTGTGGACACCACTCCTCGTCCCGCACCTTCATGGGAAAGGTGTTCCGCAGTGGTTTCTACTTGACCACGACGCTTGATGATGCAGTCGAGCTCCTCCGATCCTACGAGGCCTGTCAGTTCCACGCCAAGCAGATTCATCGACCAGTGCAGGGCCTCCATACAATCTTGCTCTCCTGCCCTTTCACGGTCTGGGGTCTGTACATACTAGGCCCCTTTCCTCGGGCAGCAGGAGGCTATCGCTACCTCTGCGTCGCCATCGACAAGTTCACCAAGTGGGTGGATGTGGAGCCCGTGCGCACCATCCCTACTGGCTCGGCAGTCTAGTTCATCTGGGTCCTTGTGACCTGCTTTGGGGTCCCAAACCGTATCATTACTGGCAATGGCTCACAATTCATGAGCAATATCTTTAGAGAATATTGTGCTAACCTTGGGACACAGATATGCTACGCTTCAGTTGCACACCTGCGGAGCAACAAGCAGGCCGAGCGCGCCAACACGGAGGTCCTAAGGGGCCTCAGCGCGAGAAGCTTCCGGAAGAAACTCGAGGCCTGCGGCAAGGGTTGGCTCGGTGAGCTTCAGTCTATGTTGTGGTCCATCCGCACCTCCATGACTTAGGACACCGACGAGGCCCCATTCTACCTCGTCTACGGAGCTGAGGCGGTCCTCCCGCACGAGGTGAAGCATCGCTTCTCGTGGGTCTTAGCATTCGACAAGGAGCGTGAGGATGCTGAGCGAGGGACATATCTCGTGCTCTCGGAGGAGGGCTGTTGCTAGGCCTCACTCCGCGCCAGATGGTAACAGGAGGCGCTGTGGCGATACCATTGCTGCCCGTCCACTCCAGGACCCTCGAAGTCGGAGACCTCGTCCTGAGGTGGGTCATCTCTAGGGAGGGCTTGCACAAGCTCTCGCCCATGTGGTAGGGCCCGTTTAGGGTCGCTCGCGTCTCCAGGCCTGGCGTTGTGCGCCTGGAGACTCAGGACGCGGTCCCCATCTAGAACGCTTGGAACATCCAACATCTCTGCAAGTTCTACCCGTGACAATCTCATGTAATAATGAGTGGGGTGTATATGCCCAGAGCCCCCAAGGATGCGGAGGGGTTCCCACCCACGCCCAAGTGGAAGCCTCATGCTCCGCGCTCGCAAACAACACTGTCATTCAATGACTATGCCCACACCCAGTGGATGCTCCATGTTGGGGGATGACTAGTATAGGCGTCGGACATGGCTGTTATTTGCCCTATTTTGTGACCAAATTTGCCACCTTTTGGAATGATGTATGAAGTTTTCGTGTCTTATTCATAAAATTGGGTGGGAATCTTCTCCTTGCAATGTTTTCTCGATTTGAACTCCTTCTGAAGGGGTTTGGCACCGCTAGCTCTCCCTCACAGGCCCTGCAAGCGGGGGTTGGGCATGGTACACTATGCGGGCTCCGAGCCGCGCACATACCTCGCCAAAACTTTGGCGTCCTAATCCTCGCCCATGCTCTTGGGGCGAGCTGGCGCACAATGTCACCCCGACCTCAGGAACGCCCCATATCCCGGCCTCGTCGGGCATCACGACCCGACACTCTGTTGGTGATCGGCCCTCACAAGGGGGCTTAGGGGCTCTACGGTTAAGGGAAAAAGCTATGCAGCGACTATCGACCCTCGCAAGGGGGATCGGGGGCTTTACGGCTAAGGAGAGATGCTTCGGAGGAACGTGCCCCTATGACAGAAGACCCTACCAAGGGCGTGCCAAGCTAATTTATCTTAATCACGAGTTACCTCAATCATGATGCACAGGAACATTTCAATTTGCAGTGACGAAAAGCTGGGATGCGACAAGAAAAATGCTAACACAAAAGGCACAAGCGCCACAGTTCGTTACACGCCCCATGGGGCCCCGTGATTTTTTATGTAGGAAACAAAAGTGAAAGACGACCTCCTGAAGACCATCACTCCGGCGTCATCCGCACTCAGTCGGAGTCCTCCTCCTCCTTGACGTAGGCGCGGCGACGCGGTGGCTCACTGTTCTCCTGGCCAGGGGGCGCGATGGCGCGGTGGCTCATCACCCTCCCTAGTCCGGGCGCGGTGGCTCGTTGTAATCGTCGTTGCTTGAGCTCCCCCACGGAGAAGGTATCGTCGCAGTTGGAGGAGTTACCACCATCAAGGGCAAGTTCACCGCTAAGGGCGTCATCGTTGTGCCGACCGTCGCCAGTGGGAAGACGGTCGATGTTGCCGTCATCACCCTTCGGGCAGCATGCCAGGTGCCTACCATCTTCCACGAATATCTTGACAAACAGCGTCGCCACCCTATCGTGCTTGAAGTCGATGGTGCACCTCCGCTTCAGGCTGCAAGAGCGGGCAAACGCCTGCCATCCACGGGTCAAGAACATGTAGCCCACGGGGGTAACCTCGACCTCCGCCCACGAGGCCGCGCTGCGACAACCATCGACCTGTAGCCATAGGCCAGCAGGCCCCCCTGCCGGCAGCAAATCCACGAAGAAGCTCGGGAGCTAAAACTAGGTGATTTACGGCCTCTCTGCCAACACCACGAACCCATGGACTGCATCATCTGAGTGGAGTCGAGGGCGGGGTGGCTGGATGGCTTCAACAGATCTCCCCTCTTGGGCACACCCACCGCGATCACCGTGGCCACCCGCGCGGAAGGCAGCCCGACCATGACCATCGAAGGTGGCGCCGGACCGAGCGGGAGTGTGCCCGCGCCCTTGAGGAGCCGGCGCTGGTGTGGCGATGTACTTCTAGGGCCAGCCGCAACCCCTCCTAGGCGGCGGCAAGCCCGGCTCCTCGTGGGGGCCTTCCCTTTCTCAGCGGTGGGGAACCTTCTCACCGGCGCCATGGTTGTGGAGATGGAGAATTGGAAGGGGGACGCAACAAGATGAAGATAAACTAAGGGCCTTGCCCCCTCACTCATTTAGAACATCTCCAGCCATGCCCCCAACAGGCCTCCCCAGGCATCTATTTTACCGCCGGCGCCGAAAAATTGGCCCAATCGCACCCCCAGGACCCCATTTTTTGCCGGTTAGAGCCCTTTTTCGGCTGGCGAACCCAGGCCGAACCCAGCACGCTGGAGGCCTCTTGGGGAGCTTCAGAGGTAACAAACCGGCGTGTGCGACACCACTGTCAGGCGAATCTCGTCCCTTTCCTTGCCCGAGCCACTCCCCCCGTTTTCTCCCCAATGCTGATCCCAGCACCCCTTGCCTGTTCACAGCCACTAAGACGCTGCTAGAAGGTCACCCTTCTCCCCCCTTGCCGGATTTAGCTTCCCCTGACCCTCGCCCATCGACATCCTCTAGCCCAAACCATGTCGGAAGGGCGTCGGCGGCTGCTCGCCCGTTACGCCGACAAGGTGTTCATAGTTTTTCCTACCCGGCCATGGACTCGGACGACGAGAAGGCATTCACGGCCCTATTGGAGGAAGAAGTCGAGTCCGAAACCGTCGACGAGGAACACCTCATGATACTCGCCTCGCTAGACGGCTTGTTCGTCAACAATGACAAGCCCCGGCAAGGTGGCTCGGCGTCGAGCCTGTGCAAGAGCAAGTAGAGGCATCAGATGGAGGGGCATTGCATGCTCTACGCCGACTACTTTGCCGACTCTCCATTGCATGGTGAGAAAGTATTTCGGCATCGCTACCGAATGAGCCGGAAGCTCTTCCTCGGGATTGTTCATTCCGTTCGTGGGTTTGACAGCTATTTCGTCTGCAAGAAGGATTGCACCGGCACTGTTGGATTTTCCACACTCTAGAAATGCACCCAAGCTATGAGGATGCTTGCATACGGAGCTCCCGGGGACATACAAGAAGACTATGGGTGAATGGCCGAGTCCACCACCATTGAGTGTCTATACAAGTTCTGCAGGGCAGTGGTGGCTGTGTTTAGACGACGATATTTGCGATCACCCAATGTCGAAGACACAACTCGGGTCCTAGAACAAAATGCAGCAAGAGGATTTCCTAAGATGCTTGGAAGCATTGACTACATGCATTGGTCATGGAAAAACTGCCCATTTGCTTGGTAGGGGATGTACAAAGGAGCCAAAGGTGGTTGCAGTGTGGTACTTGAGGTAGTAGCCACACATGACCTATGGATTTGGCACTCCTTTGGTATGCCAGGAACTCACAGTGATATCAACGTCTTGCAGTGCTCAAATGTCTTTGCCAAGCTTGTTGAAGGTCATGCTCCTCCGGTGAACTTTGAGGTCAATGGGCGCCACTACAGCAAGGGATACTATCTAGCAGATGGTATCGATCCGAGATGGTCCACATTTGTGAAGACTATCTCAAAACCTATGGCGCCAAAGAAGGTACACTTTGCTAAGTTGCAAGAGGCTTGCAGGAAAGATGTCGAGCGGGCATTTGGTTTGCTGCAAGCGCGATTTGCTATTGTCCGGTACCCCGCTATGACCTGGTTAAAAACGCAGATGTGGGAGATCATGAATTGATGTGTCTATTTGCACAACATGATCATTGAGAGCAAGGAGGAAGAGCCAGTCTTTGACACTAAACCATATCACAGGATGGGACCTCTTGCAGTTGTTGATCACCAGGTACTAGCAGCATTGGTTGCCTACCTCAATATGCGCCAGGAGATCCGAGACCCAAAAGTGCACCAAGAACTGCAGGACGATCTGGTGGAGCACATATGGAGGCTCAAGGGCAATGCCTAGCTTGATTTGTTTTAATTTATGTTGAAACTTGCTTCATTGAACTATTTGATTTTGTACTAATTTCTATGATGAACATTCAATTTTTTGTTGAATTTGCACCCATTTTGTTGATTTCAAGCTGAGAGAGCAACGAGTTTGTCTAAGTAATGCTAAAGTAGCGCCGAATCTGGGCTGAATCTGGGCTGAATTTGGGCCGAATTTGTGTCCAAAATGGGCCAAAAGCGGCGGCTGGGAGGCGTCCGTGGGGCGGCGACTGGGAAAACGAGCCCCCTCCCCTAGGCCGATTTTAGCGCCGGCTTGGCCCCAGGCAGAGCTAAAATCGGCCCCTAGGGGGGCAACGGCTGGAGATGCTCTTATAGCCAGTCAGAGACCAGCCAACGCCGCTCCACATCCTCAGCAATGAAATCCGCGTAGTGCACGCCAACCCGTATCAGCCAGGGAGGCAACCGAGGCAGAAGAGGGAAGTCAAGCCATCCGCGTTTCATCATGCGCCACGCATTTATGCTTGCCCGCAGGCGATTAGGGCCCGTGGCGCCTCGGTCTTCCCCCTTGGCTTCTCCTTGAAGCTAGCCCGAATACGCCTTGGGCCCGGGGGGTGCTATCGGCATTCTACGATTGGGGGTACCCAAACTTGCCTGCCTGCAGCCCAGCGCATGCCCACCACAATGGCGCGGTATGTCCCAGCGACAAGTTCCTCCAGCCAAGACCCTCGCGAGGTCCCCCCGCCTCGCGAGGAGGACGATGTCAAGACATCCTAAGAGTAGCATCCCCCCAGGTTGCCTCCAGAGGAGCGGAGATTCCTATGCAAGTGCCTGACCTCCTGAGGACGGGATGACGTGGGTTCTGACAACGAAGCCAGGCGGGCGCCAGCAGGCGTAGGAGAAGGACAATTTCCTCTTTGGTGCTGAGGAGACAAGGACATACGCGGGTTCCCAAGGAATCCCCCAAATGTTTCCTTCTTGGTGCAGCGAGACCGAGACCACGAGCTCGACAGGACGGATGTCATCGCCAAGCCCACCATCGCGTCACCCCCAAAGCTTTGTAGGTGAAGACCACCTTTACTCAGGATAAGATCTACCTCCTCTCCCCTTTCAAATTTGGCCGTTGTGGATCGCTTCCCGCCCATGTAATGAGGGAAGAGGATTGTGGCCCCTGTAAATAGCAACCCACTACCATCGTAGAAGAGAGGTCGAGTAGAGCTAGTTCATCACCACCAAAGGTCCTCGCGAGGCCACTCGACCACTGTACTAGTTCATCCTTAGCCTCCTCATGAGGCCAATCCACCACAAAGCAGGAGTAGGGTTTTACACCGCAAGGTGGCCCGAACCTGGGTATATCTCCGAGTCCACCTTCTCCCTCACTTGAGTTCACTCATCGTGGCTAGGCCATAGGGTGACAAGCTTGACACTTTGAGCCAGTTTAGATCCTCGCACATGCCCCAGTGTTCAAACCTTGAGGGATTTGCGGAGCCCTGAATCCGACATTTGGCGCGCTAGGTAGGGGCATGTCGAAATCTTCTCTGGTTCAACCCCGTCCTCGCTCTGTCGCTCTCATGGCCGATTCCCGACAGGTTTGCGGGAGCGTCGGACCGCATGTGCCCCCTTGGCGGTGCCCGCTGGCCGCGGTGTGCCGTGCTGCTTCACCTTTTCATTGGCCGAAGCGGCTACCGGTCCGGCTCCTCGAAGGCAGCAGAACCCGCAGCCACCATTCGCCGTACACCACAGCGGCCGCTCCACTTCCCCGACTCCATCTTCTGCCATGGCATCAACCCCCCGCACTCGCCCCAGGACAACTAACATGCAAGCCACGCTGCTGAGAGCGCGTAAAAGGCCTTGTGGTCGTCTTGCCACATGTCTCGCGGCCCTTGGGGCTCGCGCGATTGCTTGCATCCTCAGCAGGTCGCAAGCACCCACGTCAGGTCGTCACATCAAGTGGCTCCTTGGCCAGGCAGGCGCAGCGCAACCACAACCCGGGGCCGCACGGGGTGAAGCAGGGCTAACGACCGACATCACCTTCGACTTCGGGGACCATCCCAGGTGTTGTCCCCATGTTGTGCACCCCCACCATCAGCAATGTTGCGGTCACGAAGACACTCGTCGATGGCTACACCGACCACAATGTCCTCTCCATGGAGACCTTCGACGCACTCCAAGCGCCCTATGACCGGCTCGCGCCTACCAGGCCCTTCTCGGGGGTGGCTCAAGGCTGGACCACCCCTTTGGGGTAGGTGCACCTCCCGGTCACCTTCGGCACTGGGGACAACTACCGGACCATGATGTCAAGGAATCAGTTAATCACATATGCAATTCCATTTGTCCAATGATATGTTACTTGCCCGAGAATCGATAGTCCGTATATCCATACTTAGTTCAATCTCGTTACCATTAATTATCTTTACTCATTCCGTAATACAATATGTTGTTACCAGTTGTATTACCGAGTTGGCCCAGAGATATCTCTCCGTCACACGGAGTGACAAATCCTAGTCTCGATCCATTCGACTCAACATGCACCTTTGCAGATACCTGAATAGCATATTTATGACCACCCAATAACGAAGTGATGTTTGATAGCTCACAAGGTATTCCTCCGATATCCGGCAGTGGCATGATATCATGGTCTAAGGAACAGATACTTGACATTATAAAAGCCATGACAAAGTGAACTTAGCGTTACGATCATATGCTAAGCTTACGGTTGGTTCTTGTCCCTCACATAATTCTCCTAATTAAGTGATACCGTTAGCAAATGACAACTCATGTCTATGGTTAGGAAACCTTAACCATCTTTGATCAACGAGCTAGTCTAGTAGAGGCTCACTCGGGACAATGTGTTGTTTTATATATCCACACATGTATTTAAGTTTTCTGTCAATACAATTATAGCATGAATAATAAATATCTATCATGAACAAAGAAATATGTTAATAACCAATTTATTATTGTAGCTAGGGCATATTTCTAATAGTTCTTCGGTAGCACTTTCTTCTACATGAAAAGTCCTACTAAACCACCAATTCAGTATGCGTGGATACCGTAGAGGCATCCTATTTTGAGTGCTCGTTTGAGGAAATTAATCTCGTGACTGGGAGGGTAATACCTAGCTGCTAGAATCTACACGACCACCAACATCTTTGTCCGTTGCATTTTTTAGTATGGTTGATCTAGCCCTAAAAGCTCATAGTGATCCTGGGCATGTTTGTAGGCACAAGATTTTTTTATTTTGTACTACATTCCCAACTGTAAAAACATAGTCATTTTATAAAGTCCATCAACACGATGCTTAATAAAAACTCTTTCAATAAGAGTTATGCCAAAGAGTCCATGCAAGTCATGAGAAACAAATCCAGGCAACCCTTCGAGGGTAGCTTGAGAGCCTCCCACTAAGGGCGTGGAAATGGAAAAAGATGACGATGCCCAACTACACCTAGTGACAGCCCTAATACATCTTGAAAGAATTTGGGCCATAATCCAAGAAAAAATGGTTAGTATCTTTAGTCGCACAAGAAAGTGGGCATAGACCATCAACATGTCACTACTGCAAAAAAGCCTAGCGATGCCATGGCAAAAAAGGTTGTGCTGGCGTGGTAGACCGACGCCACTAATAAGGCGCCATTATTAAAAAATAATGGTGGCGTTGGGACCCACATCAGCGGTATCCTACGCGTTGATGGCGTGCCATGTAGGCTATGCCACCACTATAGTCGCTCACCTAGCGGTGTGCAATGTACATTGCACGCAAGGAATGTTTTGCGCAGTAAAACTAATAAAAATCACATCACATAACATTTAGCATTTTGCATTGCACATGAGGAATTAGCCCAACAGAACAATGCATTCCAGTTAATAATAAGTGTCAATCTCACAAGTACTAGCTCGAGCTAATAAGTACCTATTATACAATCCTCACAAACACGAGTGACAAGGATATATACCTAGGGTAGGGTCCTAGGCCTGACCTACATACCCTACCTAAGGACACTACATTGGAGGACCTAAAGATCTCAAGTAAGCTTTCAACTGGATTCTCGATGGCGCTCAAGTCACTCGACACGCAATCCACTCGGAGACTTCTTTCTCCACTCGACAGTCGTCTGTCACTCAGAAGACCTCACTTCCAGTCGATGCCAGAAGACCAGAAGCCACCTCCAGGAGGCCAACAGGCAGGCGTTAGGCCAAGTCGTCATTAGTAACAATTATTATGTACTTTACCAGTAACGCTACTCTTTATACCCACGATCGGACCCTTGGGCGCCTGACAATTATGAGGGGCAGTGAACTCTATATAAGCCGCCCCTCCCCTCTGGCACAAGGGTTCGCAACCATTCTAATCTCTACATTCCACACGACAAAGCTTCAAAGCATGCAAACGTAGGGCTGTTACTCCACGAGAGGGGCCTGAACTCATACATCTGAGTGTACATCCTCGCCATAGCTAGGACTCTGCCCTCTCCTTTTGTAACCCTACCTTCTACTGTCAGGCTCGTTCCCACGACAGTTGGCGCCCACCATGGGACAAGCGTCTAAGAGACTTCCGGTGAGGTTGCATTTTTTCTCCTTCGACATGTCTTCCGGCGGTGCTTTTGCTCTGGGCCACGAGATCCATTTTGGAGCGCTCACCTTCATCGCCGATGATTCAGCATGGCTATAGGAAGCGCCTCTCGACGTCGAGGCGCTCCCAGCCCGCGGGGTTGCGCACATCCACGCGAGTCCCTGCGGCGTGCTCCTGCGTCAGCCGTTAACTCTGTATTCGTCGGCTCTCCCTGCTAATCACCGTCGCAAGCAGTCTGGCCACTCACGACTCCAGGGCTGGGTTAGGCATGCAGCGGCTCGCCAAATTTCTTCTCCGCAGATTGCAGCGATCGAGCCCACCGAGTCCCTCCATGGTGTGTTCGAGTCATACTCCTATCAATCTGATGTTCCTTCTGAGTGCGAGAGCTGCTTCCTGCAGTGGAGGTTCTTATGGCGGGCTCCCATCAAATCCGGCCGCCGGGATTTGTCGATGGCAAGCGAGATGCTAGCAGCCCGTCGAGTGAACAGCCGTGTCGCGATGGTGAAGTCCTTCATACTCCCATCGTCAGTACAACTGCCAAGGCCTAGGCCTTGGAGGCCACGCGTATCCGACTGGAAGAGCTTCAGAGAGAACTCGACGAGCATGCTCACCAGAGCCCAGCAGTTTCTGGTCGACGTCAGCGACAGCTGTTTCCGACTGGATCTCACAACAATGTTGAGGTATATCATACCCCAGTGTTAAATGTTGCAGCTGCTGCTAGGATAGCAGATTCCATTCAGTCGTCACAATCAGAGGCCGGTAGAGGGTTGATGCAGATCAGAGCATTGCTAGATGTAGTGTAGCGTCAGAATTTTGTTGTTTCACAGTCGCGTAACAGGATACACAGCAACTCACCCAGGGCAGAAACCGTTCAGTCGGCACATAGCCCTGGATCGCCCTTGCACTGAAGGGGCGGAGGCTTTTGTGAAGATCAGGTCAGAGATCAGTTTCACCGTGAAGACCACTGTCGAGTGCCCACTCTTCCATAGGGTGGTCCGCACGTGCCCCAGCACCAGGACGAAAGGCGCTCGTTCGGTGATGAGCGGAATGCGGGGTTTGATGCTCGTGATCTCCTCACTCAGTGGCGGATTGACATAGGCAGAGACCATAGAGATGGACAAGACAGAGATTTTCCGAGTGGCAGCTCAGCTGTGAATTCTGGCCCCGAGTGTTTTAGCAAGGCCATTCGTTCTATAGAGATTCCCCCCAACTTCAGGTTGGCAGCTGGGAGCGGGAAGTTTTCTGGCGTGTCAAAGCCAGAGACTTGGTTGGATGATTACTGAGTGGCCGTTCAGATTGGTGGCGGCAATGGTAACGTCGCAATGAAACACCTATCCTTGATGTTGGATGGTTCAGCTCGTGCATGGCTGAATCGCTTGGCTCCATACAGTATATATTGCTGGGAGGATCTTAATCGAGTGTTCGTACGAACTTTTGAGGGCACTTGCAAGCATCCTGCCGGGCTGGTCGACTTACAACATTGTGTTCAGAAGCCCAATGAGACCTTGAGGGATTACATTCAGCGTTGGTCCGCTCTACATCATACAGTGGAGAATGTTTCTGAACATCAGGTTGTGTGTGCCTTCAAGGCTGGTGCAAAATATAGAAAGCTTTACTTGAAGTTCGGTCGAAGAGGTGACATATCAGTCAGCAAGATGATGGAAAACGCCACTCGGTACGCCAATGGCGAAGAAGAAGACATCCTCCACAGCGGCGAAGGAAAAGCGGTCGTCAGTAATGCCGGAGGTAATTCCAGTCGGAAGCAGAAGCGGAAGGCTGATGGCCCCGTCCACGTAGAGGAAGCTGCGCTGGCGACCCAAGCAAAGAACAAGGGGAAATCCAAAGGACGGTTTGTGCCTAAGAAAGGAAAGAATCAGTCAAGGACTGATGTGTTAGATCTGTCGTGTGCAATCCACACGAGGAAAGATGAGGAAGGCAATCTGATTTTGCCCAAGCACACCACTCGGCAGTGTCGACTGCTCATCCAGCAGTTCAAAGAGACTCCGTCAAGTGATAAGACTCCTGAGAAGGATGTTCAAGATAAAGAAATGTTCCTAGATGTCACCGCTACACTAATGATTTTTGTTGATGTCGAAAGCAAGAGTTGACTGGAGGTCATCAACAGGCAGGTCAACATGGCCATACCTACTACCCCCCTACCTCAAGTGGTCCCAGTATGCCATCACATTCGACCAAATAGACCATCCTGCTCATGTGGCCACCCCCGACCGACATGCTCTAGTGGTTGATCGGGTGGGGGGGCACTCGACTCCGAAAGGTCCTCATGGATGGTGGCAGCAGCCTGAACATCCTCTATGCATATGCCCTTAAAGGGATGGACATTCCGATGTCCCGACTGAGTGAGAGCAACATGCAATTTCATGGAGTCATCCCAGGGAAGAAGGCCAAGTCACTTGGCCAGATTGCATTGGACATGACATTCTAGAATGATAGAAATTTTCGAAAGGAAAAGTTGACGTTTCAAGTCGTGGATTTCCAGAGCGCTTATCATGCCATTCTAGGTCGACCCGCATATGCTCGTTTCATGGCCCGTCCATGTTACATGTATTTCAAGTTGAAGATGCCAGGCCCTAAGGGTGTGATCACGGTCACTGGCAATCGACAACGGGATGAAGAGTGCCTCCAGCAAGGCTCCAAGATTGTCGATCACCAGATGGCCATGGTCAAGCTGGAGGAATACAAGAAGAGCGCTGACCCTGCTGATTTGTTGCGTGCAAAGAAGCCCACTTCTGAGTCGGCATTTCAGTCGGCAGCGGAAGTGAAGAAAGTGCACATCCACCCGACGGATCCAACTACCGCCCCGACCAACATATCATCAAAACTCGATAGCAAATAGGAAGCCGAGCTCATCCAGTTCCTCCATGAGAACTGGGATATCTTCGCATGGAATCCTGTTGACATGCCGGGGGTTCCCAGGGAGCTGGCTGAGCATCGACTAAGAGTTGATCCAAAGGCCAAGCCCGTCAAGGAGCATTTGCGTCGATCGGTGGTAGAGAAGCGTAAAGCGATCGGTAAAGAGGTGGCTCGTCTCTTGCAAGCCAAGTTCATTCAGGAGATTTACCACTCCGAGTGGCTCTCGAATGTTGTCATGGTTCCCAAGAAAGATAAGTCGTTGCGCATGTGCATTAACTTCAAGCATATCAATCGGGTCTACCCGAAGGATCATTTTCCGCTCCTCTGCATAGATCAGATTGTTGACTCGATTGCGGGATTCTAGCATTTATCATTTCTGGATGCTTACTCTGGGTACCATCAGATCCGTCTGTATGATCCACATGAAATAAAAACAGTCTTCATCACCCCATTCGGGTGTTTTTGCTACATCACCATGCCATTCGGTTTGGAAAAAGCCGGCACTACTTTCATGCGCATGATTCGGTAGTGTTTACTCAATCAGATCCCTCAGAATGTCGAGGTGTACATGGATGATATAGTTTTCAAGTCCCGCAAAGGATCCGACCTGCTGGCTGACTTGGCCGAAACATTCACCAATCTGAGGAGATATGATATAAAGCTGAATCCGACCAAGTGTACTTTCGATGTCCCTGGCGGCAAGTTACTCGGTTTTCTCATTTCCGAATGAGGGATCGATATCAACCCTGAGAAAATCAGAGCCATTACCCAAATGAAGACTCCCGTGCGAGTGCATGATGTTCAGAAGCTCATAGGTTGCTTGGCAGCATTGAGTCGATTCATTTCTCGTCTCGGTGAGAAGGCACTGCCTTTGTACCGACTGAGGAAGAAGTCTGACACGTTCGAGTGGACTCCAGAAGCTAAAGCAACATTTCTCGAGCTCAGAGTCCTGATCTCCACCCAGTCGGTGCTTCCTGCTCCTCGCAGCAAAGAGCTCGTGCTCCTGTACATCGCGGCCACTAATCAAGTCGTCTGTATAGTGCTAACGGTCGAGCGGGAAGAGGAGGGTAAAGCATACAAAGTCCAATGACCAGTGTATTACGTTTCTGAAGTTCTGTCTCCCTCGAAGCAAAGGTATCCACACTACCAGAAGCTGGTTTATGGCATTTACCTATCAGCAAAGAAGGTGGCACATTATTTTCAAGACCACTCGATTTCAGTCGTCAGTGATGCTCCGTTATCTGAGATTCTTAATAACCAAGACGTGATTGGTCGAGTGGCTAAGTGGGCAATCGAACTCCTATATTTTTACATTACGTTTGAAGACAAGAAAGCGATCAAGTCTCAGGAACTTGCAGATTTTATCGCCGAGTGGTTCGAACAGCAACAGCCAATCCAAATCCACTCGGCACACTGGACCATGTTCTTTGATGGCTCCAAAATGTTGAATGGATCCGGTGTTGGTGTTGTCTTGATATCTCCAAAGGGCGACAAACTCAGTTACGTCCTGCAAATCCACTTCGATTCCTCCAACAATGAGGCAGAGTATGAAGCACTTTTGTATGGGATGCGCATGGCTATCTCACTCTGCGTCAAGCGCCTGATGGTCTATGGCGATTCAGATTTGGTGGTCAATCAAGTGATGAAAGAGTGGGATGTTTGAAACCCCGCTATGACTGAATACTGCAGTGCTGTCAAAAAGTTGGAGAAGAAATTTGAAGGTCTGGAACTTCATCGTGTTCCTCGAGTGAAGAATCAAGCAGTTAATGAGCTAGCGAAGATTGGGTCCACTCGATGATCTGTCCTCGGTAATGTGTTTTTAGAACACCTCCATACTCCTTTGGTACAAGAAGATCCTTTCACCTAAGAGCCCCCGCAAGCTATGAGCTCCACTGATCCGACTGAAGTCGATGTCCCTGTAGTAATTGATGCGGTCATGGAGATCCTGGTCGTCATTCCCGATTGGACGGTGCCCTACATTGCCTATATCCTCAGACAAGAACTCCCTAAGGACGAGACAGAAGCTCGGCAGATTGTGCGCAGGTCGAAATCCTTTACTGTGATCGGGGATCACTGTTCAGAGAAAGCGCGACTGGCGTGATGCAGCATTGCATCTCCCCTGAAGAAGGTCGAGCGATTCTAGATGAAATACACTCGGGAACTTGCGGCCATCATGCATCCTCATGGACAATCGTCACTAAAGCATACCGAGCTGGTTTTTTCTGGCCGCGGGCCAATGAGATGGCCAAAGATATTGTCGATCACTATGAGGGCTGCCAGTTTTATGCAAACTTATCCCACAAGTCGGCGTCTGCCCTAAAGACAATCCCACTTTCCTAGCCATTTGTTGTCTGGGGCCTAGACATGGTTGGTCCTTTCAGACTGGAAATGGTGGATTCACTCATTTGCTAGTCGCAGTCGACAAATTTATGAAGTGGATAGAGGCCAAGCCGATAAAGAACTTGAACTCCCGCACGATGGTCAAATTCACGAGGGAAATAATTTTCTGATACGGCATTCCTCAGAGCATTATCACAAATAACGGCACCAACTTTGACTCGGAAGACTTCAGAAACTTCTGCACCTCTCAAGGCACTCGGGTGGATTATGCGTCTATTGCACATCCTCAAACCAATGAACAAGTTGAGCGAGCTAATGGCCTCATACAGCAAGGTCTGAAGCCTCGTCTCATGCGCGACTTAGATCATGTGGCCGGAGCCTGGGTGACTGAGCTGCCGTCTGTTTTGTGGGGCCTGAGAACAACGCCTAATCAGTCGACTGGACGGACTCCTTTCTTCCTGGTCTATGGAGCCGAAGTTGTCTTGCCGAGTGATTTGTTTGATAACTCTCCCCGAGTGGAACTTTATTCTGAAGCCGAAGATGAACAAGCCAGACAGGATGGCGTCAACCTTCTAGAGGAAAGCATGAGATGGCTCTAATTCGGACCGCAACTTGTCAGCAAGATCTGCGGTACTTCCATGCGAAGAATGTCAAGAGTTGGTCGTTTCATGAAGGGGATTTGGTGCTCCGAGTGGATCAACAACGACCCCACAAACTCGCTGCTGCGTGGGAGGGTCCCCTCATCATCACAAAGGTGTTGAACAATGGAGCTTATCACTTGTACAACCTCAGGAAGCAGATGGATGAGCCACGGTCTTCGAACGCGGATTTACTCAGAAGTTTCTATACCTAGAGACACGAGGGTTTTTGATGTAATAAAAGTATTTCAGAGCATGTCATATATGCAAGTCAGACTTCCGCAGTCTTTTGTTGGTTCTGTTCACGCAATTTCTCACTTGGGAACACTCTGAGTGTTGAGCAAGCCTCACACGCGGGGGGCTTAGCCGCGAACATGCTTTCGTCCAAGTTAAAAATAACTACCGAGTGGATAGCAATCCATTCACTCGACAACTTAGCTACGAACCAGCCTTCGTCTAAGTTAAAACATTTTCTCAAGTGTTGAGCAATCCTCACAATCGGGGGCTTAGCTGCGAACATGCTTTCGCCTAAGTTAAAACCTTTTCCGAGTGGATAGTAATCCATTCACTCGATGACTTAGCCGCGAACCAGTCTTCGCCTAAACTCTAATTTTCTTTGAGTGTTGATCAAACCTCACACTAGGGGGCTTAGCCGCGAACATGCTTTCGCCTAAGTTAAAAAAACCAACCGAGTGGATAGTAGTTCATTCACTCGGCAACTTAGCTACGAACCAGCCTTCGTCTAAGTTTAAAACTTTTTCCCGAGTGTTGAGCAATCCTCACGCTCGGGGGCTTAGTTGCAAACATGCTTTCGCCTAAGTTAAAACCTTTCCAAGTGGATAGCAATTCATTCACTCGACGACTTAGCCGCAAACTAGTCTTTGCCTAAACCCTATTTTTCTCTAAGTATTGAGCAATCCTCACACTCGAGGGCTTAGCTGCGAACAAGCTTTCACCTAAGTTAAAACCTTTTCCGAGTGGATAGTAATCCATTCACTCGACGTCTTAGCTACGAACCAGCCTTCATCTAAGTTCACAACTCCACTCCGAGTGCTGAGCAATCCTCACACTCGGAGGCTTAGCTGCGAACATGCTTTCGCCTAAGTTAAAAAACTTTTCCGAATGGATAGGAATCCATTCACTCGTAGGCTTAGCCGCGAACCAGTCTTCGCCTAAGCTCGAAACTTTTCCGAGTGCTGAGTGATCCTTGCATCCGGAGGCTTAGCTGTGCACCAGTTTTCGCCTAAGTCAAACACAAATTCGGTCGAACAAGCGATTGAAAGCAAATGCAAATAAATTCAAAGGTTCCTTCGCGGATAAATGTTTCGCAAGAAAACTAACGTGCTCAGGCTTAAGGCATGAATGAAGTTTTGAAGCTGATACAATTCCACTCGGCATACCGAGGCAAATGAAGTTTTTCTCAAAGACCAAGTTTTTTAAGCACCCGACGGGCTTGGTGGCTCGACGAATGTGTCCAAGTCTATCCCGTCTGTGATCCTCGTGGCGGCATCAATGAAGGTCTCCATGAAATCTTCAAACTAAAGCTTCTTTGTGTTAACCACTCGGACCTCCTTCAACTTGTCCTCCCTCGCATCCTTGCAATGGACTCTTACAAGGGAGAGCGCCACGTCGGCTCTGCAGCCGGCGGCAGATTTCCTCCAGGCCTGCACTCGATTGGGAAGGTCGTTCAGATGAGCCATCATGGACGTAAGGTCAAGCTGAAGGGTATCTTCAGGCCACAGTTCCTTGTCGATCTTCTCCATCGCAGTTTTCAGTCTGATGACATGTGCTTGAACACCCTGGAGCCTGACGTTGAGTCTGAACATGTTCATGGCCACCGCATCTCCAACAGGTGACTTGGTGGGATCCAAATTGGGATCAATCTCTTCAGGGTTTTTTCAATGTCCTGGCAGAATTCTGTTATGAAGAAGGAATGGGAGGAGGATTAATGAGATACAGTCGACAAAGATTTTATAAAGTTTAGTCGACAGAGATACTCACCGTCGAGCATGATGTACATCTTTCTCGCGAACTCCCCCAAGTGCTTCTCCAAGCCATTGCTCCTCTTGGTTAACTGCTCAGTTTTTTTATGAAGTCCACATGCTCCTGCTTCAGCTTTGAGTTCTTCACCTCCATCTTCTTGGAAGCAGCCAACTTTCGATCGGCAGCTTCAGTCTTCTCCTTTGCTACCCGTTGGGCGTCAGCAAGTGCTTTGTCCTTGTCCTCCAACACCTTCTTCATGGCTTCTAACGAAATAGCATTGTTGAGTCGTGCTTGGAGTCGACGATTTTCATCGCGTACGTCTGTTCGAGTGAAAGCACTCGGTTCAAAGCATGGAAAGCAAGGATAAGAATGCATTGGGTCGATGGAAATTACCTCCCAGAGTTTTCAGTTCTGTCCGCACTCACTCCAAACTGCTATTGGAAGCCTCCAAGTCCACTCGCAGCTGGTTTCTTTCATCTTCAAGGTCCTTGTACTATGCGCCAAGTTCACAAGCTCTCTGAAATCAAAAAAGAAAGAAATTCAATCAACAAAAATACCTTCACTCCAGAGTGTAGAAGGTCAAAGACGGTCGACTGGGCGGCACGCACCACCCCACCCCACTACCCTGAAGTAGCGTCATATCATGGTTGATTGAATGATATCCATGAAACCTGCATTCAGGAGAGGAAGAATTCAAGCAAAAGTCCACCCGACATGTCGAGTGGCTTGTGTACTCCGCGTATCGTAAACAACTTCAAGATGGTCTCTATCAGACCCCCACCAGTGCAAGCACTTGATGGCGGTCTCGGGGACTACACCCAGTGGGTGCACTCAAGTGCCCCCACTAGAATGGTTAACACTCGATCTGTCGAGTGATCCGTCGGCCCCACTCCGCACCTTTGAAGCAGTGTCATATCATGGTTGATTGAATGATATCCATGAAGCCTGCGTTAAGGAGAGGAAGAATTCAAGCAAAAGTCCACTCGATATGTCGAGTGGCTCGTGTACTCCACGTACCATAAATAACTTCAAGATGGTCTCTATCAGACCCCTGCCAGTGCAAGCACTCGACGGTGGTCTCGGGCACTACACCTAGTGGGTGCACTCAGAGTGCCCCCATTGGAACGGTTAACACTCGATCTGTCGAGTGATCCGTCGGCCCCACTCCGCACCTTTGAAGTAGTGTCATATCATGGTTGATTGAATGATATCCATGAAACATGTGTTAAGGAGAGGAAGAATTCAAGCAAAAGTCCACCTGACATGTCGAGTAGCTCGTGTACTCCGCGTACCATAAATAACTTCAAGATGGTCTCTATTAGACCCCCGCTAGTGCAAGCACTCGATGGCGGTCTCGGGCACTACACCCAGTGGGTGCACTCAGAGTGCCCCCACTAGAAAGGTTAACACTCGATCTGTCGAGTGATCCGTCGGCCCCACTCCGCACCTTTGAAGGTGTGGGACGGCTAAGAAAAATAAAACACTCGACATGTCGAGTGACAACCGTACTCCGCGTACGACAAAAAATCTGATTTCAAGTTTTCAAGAGTACTGCTCATCGTCTATGATCAACAGTAGCCTCGAGGACTACACCCAGTGGGTGCACTCAGAGTGCCCCCACTGGTTACTAAAACATTCGACAAGGTCTACCCTGTCTGAGCATTCAACGGTCTCTATCAGACCCCTGCCAGTGCAAGCACTCGACGGCGGTCTCGGGGACTACACCGAGTGGGTGCACTTAGCGTGCCCCCACTGGATCTGCTAACTCTCGACCTATCGACTGGCAGAGAAAAGAAAAGCATGAGCATAGGAATATCTTCTCTTTCAAAGACCCCTATCGATGCAAGCACTCGACAGCGGTCTCTGGGACTACACCCAGTGGGTGCACTCGGCATGCCCCCACTGGAAAATCCATCACTCGAACTGTTGAGTGACATGCGACCCCACTCTTCACCCCTGGAATAGCGTCATATCATGGTTGATAAAATGATGTCCATGAAACCTACAAGGTAGCTTCGGAGTGGTGCGATCAACGGCAAATGTATCCTGCATATGCCAAACTCTAAGACCTCTGCTGGTGCAAGCACTCGACAGTGGTCTTGGGGACTACAGCCAGTGGGTGCACTCAAAGTGCCCTCACTGGCTCAAAACCTACTCGATTAAGACCTGATCTATTTGAGTGGAGAACCTTCAAACATTCTACAAGCGGAAAACAAACACCCAGTGGGTGTACAACCAAAGAAGATAGGAATTCTATCGGAAATGTACTTACAATCGAACTTACTCAGACATTGGTGCGAAGTGTTGTGCTAGCATCGTAAGCCAACTTGCTGGCCTCGTACGCCTCCTTGGTGCGTAGCATCAAATGCTCCGCCTAGATCATGCCCTCCTTTGCGGCTCCAATCTGATCTTCCGGAATGCGGTGCAGAGGAAAAGCCGCCACTGGCAGGATCGGCGTAATGGCTGGGGCAGTCGAGATAGTCTGATCAGGTTCGGTTGGAGTTGACGTCACGATAGTTGAAATAGATGGCGGGGCACTCGACAGAGGCACTGCAGGATTGGCTCTGACCCGTGTCGAGTCGCTTATCCCCTAGGAAGATCCGACGGTCGACTGCTGAGGCGTGTGCGCGGACGAAGTTCTTCGAGTGCATATGCGCGGGGTGCCTAAGGTCTCTCCTTTGCCTCCTGTGCCCCGAGGGTGTTCCACATCATCTTCCAGTTGGATGATTTCTACAAATATCAATTGGCAACATTAACTTTTACAATTGACGAACCCCATTCGAGAAGCAGAACTAAAGATTTGTTTACCTCTGTGGGAAGTGGCCGTGTCAGCGGTGTCTACGTCCATTGCCTCCCCTCCGTCACGTGGAGGCGACGTCACTGAAGTAGTAGCTCTGATAGGTCAAACGACACTCAGTCAACAATAATTCAAGGTCACAATCGACAGCGAGATTTCAAAAGTAAACACTTACATGGAGACAACAGGCACAACCATCCTCATGCGGGGCAGAGCTTTGCAAGGTTTGGCTACGTTGGGCTTGGGTTGCTTCGTCGATCGCTCACTCGACTCGACAGCCGAGGGTCGGCTCTGTTTCGGGTTCTTCTCACTCAGGACTGGGAGTGGCATTCGACGCGAGGAGGAGACTCGACTTCCTCCTCGTTCTCACCCGAGTCTTCATATTCGTCTTCGGAGTCATAAGAGTCGTCGACGTCCACACTGCCGCCCTCACTTTCCCCACCATCTTTAGGCTGGTTCCCATTGGGCACAAGCGAGTACATGTGCGTCTACTCCTGCATGGTTCGAACAATTAAGTCAGTCAACGAATCAATCAATCACTCGACAATAAAGTACTTCAGTCAACAAGGTGTTATTTACCAGATTCTTTGGCGGATTCTCGGCCAAGTAAGGATGGCTCCTCTTGGCTCCCAATGGATTGTCGCAAGATCCGGTGATGTTGTGAAGCCACTTCTCGACAGTCACCTGCGAAACCTCTTATGGATGCGTCCGGGTCGAGTCTCCAGGGCCTGAATAGTGCCACATGGTGTGGTCCCTGGCCTGGACCAACTAGATCCATCGACTAACGAATCTCTCCAGGAGATCCACGTCGGTCACTCCGCCCCGAACAAGTTTCACTACGGCATCCACCAAGATTCCCACTTGGACTTTTTCTCCTTCTGACACCTTTAGGGACTTGGGGACGGCTGGACGATCAGGTGTGAAAGGGGAAAGATCAGTCGACATTTTGGGAGAAGCTATGTCTTTGCAGTAAAACCATGTCGACTGCCAACCTCTAATAGATTCAGGAAAGGTCATGGAAGGAAATGAACTACGAGCTCTCTTTTGAATGCCTAGACCTCCACACAGCTGCACTACATGAGTTTTTCCGTCCTCGGGAAGAGCCTTCTTTACAGTCTGAGATCTAACCGTGAAAATGTGCTTGAATAGTCCCCAGTGAGGGGGACAACCCAGGAAGCACTCGCACAAGGTGATGAAAGCAGACAAGTAGGAGATGGCATTCGACAGAAAGTGGTGGAGCTGAGCTCCAAAGAATTTCAGAAACCCTCTAATGAATGGATGGGGAGGCATAGAAGAACCTCTTTCGAAGTGGGAGAGGAGGAGAACCCGCTCTCCTTCGTGTGGCTCTGGCTCGCGCTCCCCCTCTGGCAGCCTCCAGGTGTCGTCCGCCACAAGTCCGTCAATGACCAAGTTATCGATGTCCTCACCGATGACCACCGAGGGGAGAAAGTACCCCTGGATCCATCCTGGCGGCACGGTGAACCAAGCAGTCGAGGGCTTCTTGCCCTTGCCCTTCACCGCCCCCTTCTTGGCGCGCTCTAACTTCTCCATGGCTCCCTTCGTCATCATGGTGGCTGGGCTCGTCCGAGCGGAGCAGAGTGTGGTGCTGGGGACGGAGGAGGCGGAGGAAGAGAGGAAATTTGGAGAAGAATATTGTGCAATCCGCGGCGCTTCAGGATTTATACCCCGCCGACTGCCTCACTGACAGGTGGGCCCGCGAGATCCCCGCACATCCCAACCGCAGACGACGCCCTGTACGTGGCAAAATGACCGCCATGGGAATCGAGGCATCATGCCCCCACTTGCTCCGATCGTGGCGTCATTGTCGCAGGCACGCGCGCTTCCCAAATTTTCGTATCACGTGAGATCTGGGTCTGTCAGCCGACCCGTCACTTCCAAAGATTCCTTCAGATCACTCAGAATAAAATTGACATTGAACATTCACTCAGGCACTTTCAAGGCTGAATTGATCCGGGTGAATGACGAAGAGTTGAGTCGATGCTAGTTTCGTTTTATCCCCGAATATCATTTGGAAGATTTGGTGCCTTGTTCCGAACTGGCATCTATACCCCCATTCACCACTCGAACCCTGATCCATTCAGGGGCTAATGACGAGGATACATACCTAGGGTAGGGTCCTAGGCCTAACCTACATACCCTACCTAAGGACACTACATTAGAGGACCTGAAGATCTCAAGTAAGCTTCCGACTGGATTCTCGGTGGCGCTCAAGTCAGTCGACAGGCAATCCACTCGGAGACTTCTTTCTCCACTCAACAGTTGAAAGGATCAATATGATTGACTAGAGGGGTGGATGAATAGGCAACTAACACTTTTTAACTTTTCCTTAACAATTTATCAAATAAGTTAGCTAGATGTGCAACTAGGTGAATAACCTATATGATGCTAACCACAACAAGTACACAAGCAAGCAAGGGATATAACACAATAAAAGCTTGCAATAAGTAAAGATGTGAGATAACCAAAAGTGGAGCTGGTGGAGACGAGGATGTATTACCGGAGTTCCTTCCCTTGTGGGGAAGTACGTCTCCGTTCGAGCGGTGTGGAGGCACAATGCTACCCAAGAATCCACTAGGGCCACCGTATTCTCCTCACGCCCTCACACAATGCGAGATGCCGTGATTCCACTATTGCTGCCCTTGAAGGCAGCGACCGGACCTTTACAAACAAGGTTGGGGCAATCAACACAACTAAATTGGAGGCTCCCAATGACACCACGAAGCTTCACCACAATGGAATGTGGCTCCGAGGTGACCTCAACCGTCTAGGGTGCTCAAACACCTAAGAGTAACAAGATCCGCAAGGGGTTAGTGGGGGGAATCAAATTTCTCTTGGTGGAAGTGTAGATCGGGGCCTTCTCAACCTATCCCTAGGAAATCAACAAGTTTGATTGGCTAGGGAGAGAGATCGGGCTAAAATGGAACTTGGAGCAACAATGGAGTTTGGGAAGGAATAGGTAAGATTCTTGGGGAAGAAGACCTCCCTTTTATAGTGGGGGACAAGATCCAACCATTATCCACTCCCTCAGCCCCGCGCGTCGCGGTACTACCGCAACAGCCACGGTACTACCATGACGGCTTGCGATACTACCGCAGCCTCATGCGGTACTACCGCTCGTGCGGGAGTAACTAGCTCTTGCCATTTGCACAGGACAACAAGCGGTAGAACCACCGGAGCGGTACTACCGCGAGCCTGTGCGGTACTACCACACGGTCGGTAGAGGCAGCCACTGGAGGTGCACGGAAGTAAAAAATTACTTCCGTGCCTACCTCCACAGAGGGAAACTCTATGAAAAAGTCCGTCACGGTAGTACTGGACGTGAATCACGGTACTACCGTAGGAGGGCGGATGTAAAAAATTACATCCGCGCCTACTACCGCAGGTGTAGGGGCTAGGGCAGGACACAGCGGTACTACCACTCCAGCGAGCGGTACTACCGCTGGCACCTACGGTACTACCGCTCCTTTGAGCGGTACTACCGCAGACCACTGAACACAAACACCCAGTAGGCTTTCCATTTGCACAGTGAAGGAAAACGAGTTGGGGCTCCATTGAAGAGAGGGAAAGGTGGTGCAAATGAATAGATGTGTACATGTTGATTCCACCTAGTCCTTTTCAAAGCGGACCCCCTCTTAATAGTCTGGCTTTCCTATGACTCAAATCCACCAAAAGGAAACATAGAGAACAACCGTCTTTTGGAGGTTCCGAGGGGCACTGAATCGTCTTGTGCCTAGACCTGAGATACTGAAATGCTCAATGCACACGATTAGTCCACAAGGGCATTGTCATCAATCACCAAAACTACTTAGGGAGAAATATGCCCTTACAATCTCCCCCTTTTTGGTGGACTGATGACAATACGGGATTTGCACATAAGGATATAAAATGAGCATATGCAAACCCAAGACCTACAAGATATAGATGAGCTCCCCCTAGATGTGTGCATACTCTATATATGCTTTATACTGCAAGGCACACACACTAGGATCAACACTCCCCTATATTTATAGGCAATGCAATCTTTGCAACAGAATGAATAGAACTACGTATGAAAACTAGGCATAGCATGTGAGCATTAAGATAAGGGTACATAATAGACAGACTCACAAGCTATGAATCATACTAGACAATAATAAGTTAGTAGAGATAGCATATGTCTCACACCATATGATAGAGGAAGTCTCCAAGTCACACACACACACGGTATAACTCAAAATTCAATGAAACCAAAGAGACGACGAAACGCAAATACTCGCAAATCCTTCCCTCTCTCCCCTTTTGGCATCGAGATGCCAAAAAGGCAGAAAGGACACCTAACACATAGGTGGTAGCTCCCATGCAGAAAGACCAGGCATCTGACGACTCCTCTAAAGTGTCTGGGATCGACTCCTCATATGAATAAGCCCACTGGAACTGCTGCTTCGCCATCCAAGTGGCCTCAGGAGTGATGTCCTTCTCAGACCCACTCGAGATGGTCTCGCCAAGCTTCCTCAGAATACGCTTGTCACGCTGGCGACTCTCCTTCTGAGCAACGTGAGCCTGATACTGACCATTGGCCTGCATGTAGAACAATGTCCTCATCTTGAGAGAGAGCTTCTTGGCCCAAGATGGCTGAGAAGACGGTGGCACATAGGACTCAGAATTGTTATCTTCCTCCTCTTTGATCTCATCCTCATCAACCTCCATAGGAGCAGAAGTTGGCTTAGTGGTGGTATTGGCCCACTTGTCCTTCATACGCAAATGAATGGGCTCATGAAGAAACAAGTGCTCCGGCATGTCCTGGCCTGGAAAGGTCTTGTCCCAAGTAGCACGAATCAGGTGGAACAAGTAGGGCCCATAATGGGGACCTTACGATGAAGCACAGCAGTGCGAAGCTTAGTCCACATAATGTGAGACACATCTAGGATGCCAAGTTCTTCATTTCTTTATTTCTCACATAGCAGCAACATATCCACCAGATAGGAGTGTATCTTGTCCTTGTCTCCCATGCGAGGAAACAGAGTGTTGTGGAAGATCCGGTGCATGACATCAAGGAATGGGTTGAGCACAGGAATTTTCTCACCAGATCGTAAAGTCTTCAGAATGTAGAAAGGTACGAGATGCTCCTTACGTGCTGGCTGAGGGTTGCCGTGAGGGCGCAATCCAATTGGCACATCAAGCCCGGAATCAGGAACATGCAGCAAATCCATGAAGTCCTTCTGGGGGGCAGACAGGCGCTCGCCATGGTTCATCCACGTCATGGTTCGCTGCTCATCAGAGTGAAAGTGGACAGAGGCATAGAACTGACCCACTATCTCGGGATCAAAGTCAAGGTGGAATGAGATGATGTCTGCGATAGCAAACTACTGCACCAACTCCATAGCCTCATCGAAGTATGTCGCATGCTTCGTCATGTGTTCCAGATCAATGTATTGGACAGGAACATAGAGATGTTTCTTGCCCTTGATCACATCAATGTGTATAAGATACTGTTGCTTGGTCCAAAACAACTCATTGGCCCTGGAAACTTCCCTTGGCTTGACGTAGGGATCGATCAACCGTCGAGTCAGAAACTCAGCTTGGGGCATGTCCTCATAGTTTTCAACTTGTGGCTTGAGATTGGATGCGGTTCTCTTGAAATTGCGGGGTGGATCATTGGATCCCTCAGGAGCATCAGGATTGCGGAGACGCTTGGAGCTTGTGTCATGAGAGGGATTGGAGCGTCATGGAGCAGAGCTAGAACCAGAGCCACCACCTATGTCACACAACGCAAACACAATGGACAAATGGAAAAAGTAAGGCAAGTATGAAAGCAGACATGAAAACCATGTAGAAGGGAGAATAGACAGGACAAACGAGGTAGTTATGGATCGAGCGGTAGTACCAGTAATTCTTGCAGAAGTAAAAATTTACTACCGCTCCAGACGCGGTAGTACCGCGGGAGCGGTAGTACCGTGGCTGGAGCGGAAGTAAAGTGTTACTACCGCCCAGTCTGCGGAAGTAAAAAATTACTATCGCAACAAACGTGGTAGTACTGCTTGGAGCGGTAGTACCGTGGCTGGAGCGGTAGTAAGATTTTACTGCCGCCCAGCGAGCGAAAGTAAAAAAATTACTACTACCCACGACGCGGTAGTACCGTGGGAGCGGTAGTACAGTGGCGTCAGCAGAAGTAAAATTTTACTTCCGCCCTACGAGCTGTAGTACAGCACACGGTGCGGTAGTATCGCACGGGGCAGATTTTCGCAAGAACACAGATCGACAAATCATATTGGTACTATCATAGATCAAAAAGTATCCCGTTTTATCCTATCAATTCTCACTTCTACTGCAATAACACCCTCAAAACATGTCCTCATGCATAGATTGGATCAAACAAAGCGAGACCATCTCATATTTCCCCAAAACCTAGATTCAAAAATAGAGAAGCAAAACAAGAAGGGATCGGGGAAATACCGGGGTCCGTTGCAAGAGGACGAGGTGGGGAACGATCCCACCGGGGGAAATAGGAAGAGGGTGGCCGGAGACGGAGATCCGACAAGGTGCTCCGGTGCCGGTTGAGGGGAGGAGAGAGAGATACATGAGGAAACCCCCCTGCCGACTCTTACCCCCACGCCCACTCGAGTTTACGGTAGTACCGCGGTCATCGCGGTAGTACCGCTCAACGGGCGGAAGTAATTTTTTACTTCCGCACGGTAAGCGGTAGTACTGCTCCAAGCGGTAGTACCGTGGTCCTCCATGGTACTACCGTGCTGCCCTCTCAGTGCAAATTTTCGATAAAAACGAGAGAGAGAGAGAGAGAGATTGCCGCACAACAACAAGAGACAAGATAAACTACGATGCAAGACAAAAACACGAGCATGGTCCACCGGAGTAGAGAGAATAGAATAGGACCAAACAGTGAGTCTCTACTTCACATGAAGAGAGGGCGGTGGCTCTAGAGCCACCTATGTTTGAGTTAGATGGTATGGCACCGCGAAGAATTATCCTTGGGCCCATGACCAAGACTCGTCTTTTGAAGCATAGTAACCATCAAAAATGGCAAGTGTGAAAGACTTTGATTAGTTTATGCATAATAGGAGGAGGGATAGTTCATTGAGAGAACTAGACTCCCCCTAAATCCATGCCTACACCTAGACAAGACATAACGATGAGTGTGGGGAGGTGTGCACTAAGTCAATCCACATTGCTCGAATCAATGATATTTAGCTCATGCCTTAACTCGCGAAATCTTGCTTCATCTAATGGCTTCATAAAAATATCTACAAGTTGTTCGTTAGTGCTCAGATGAATAAGATTGATCTCTCCACGCTTGACGTGTTCCCGAAGAAAGTGATGATAAATATCAATATGCTTCGTCTTGCAATGTTGAACTAGGTTGCTAGAGATCATAATGGCACTTTCATTATCACAGTAAAGAGGCACTTTGTCACAATTGACACTGTAATCCTTTAAAGTTTGCCTCATCCATAGAATCTGAGCACAACAACTGGCAGCAGCTACATACTCGGCCTCGGTGGACGAGAGAGAAACACAATTTTGTTTCTTTGAAGACCAACTTACCAAAGAACTACCAAGGAATTGTCAGCCTCCAGAAGTGGACTTTCTATCCACACGGTCTCCCACCCAATCCGAGTCAGTATATCCAACGAGATCAAAGGAAGCCCCCTTGGGATACCATAAGCCAAAGTTTGGGGTATGAGCCAAATATCGAAAGATTCGCTTGACAGCCACATGGTGACTCTCCTTAGGTGCGGTCGTGCACAAATACCCACACTTAACATGATATCCGGTCTAGAAGCACAAAGTTAAAGCAAGGATCCAATCATGGAGCGATATACCTTTTCATCCACCGCTTTACCACTGGGATCGCTGTCAAGATGGCATTTGAGTGGCATGGGAGTGTTTGCCTTGGGAGGATTGAGCTTAACCATCTTGAACCTCTTGAACATGTCTTGAGTATATTTGGCTTGATTGATGAAGGTACCTTGACTTTGTTGCTTGACTTCGAAACCAAGGAAGAACTTCAACTCTCCCATCATGGACATCTCAAACTTGTTTGTCATCAAAGTGGCAAACTCTTCATTGAAAGCTTTGTTAGGAGAACCAAAAATAATATCATCAACATATAGTTGGCATATGAACAAGTTCCCGTTGACCCTCTTTGTAAAAAGAGTGGGGTCGATTTTCCCAATTTCAAACCCACGGTCTTGCAACATCTCGGTAAGGTGCTAATACCACGCGCGTGGGCCTTCTTTAAGGCCATAGAGAGCCTTATCGAGAACGTATACATGATTGGGGAACTTGGGATTCTCGAACCCCGGGTGTTGGGGATATAACCCCGCAATATGACCCGCCTTAGAGGCTCTGGTTCATATTGATGACTTGTAAGCCAGCCCATGGGTGAGCCATAAGACTGGTGGCCCAGGAAGATAGATGGCTCAAGACGTGGGCCGCATGATGGCCTGGACGTAGAAGACCCGGGTGTGTAAGCCGCCTCAAGGAAAACTTGGACAGAAAGATAGAAAGAGACTCAGAGTCACAAGAAGACCCGGATAGATAATTGTAAAGACCCGGTGGTCCTGACCTCCTATATAAAGGCAGACCCGAGGCAATTTAGACGATAGGTTATCGAGAACTAGGTCAAGCTTCTAGCTCCTTGTAATCGATACACAAGCAATACAAACACAAGTAGGACGTAGGCTATTACCTCAACTTGAGGGGCCGAACCTGGGTAAATCCATGTCTTTCGTCCCGATCAACCCCTTTGAGTCCACCCCGTTAGCGATGGCCTCGAATCCAAGTCCGTTCACCCAGACATCTGCCATGATAAATCCATGACAGTTGGCGCCCACCGTGGGGCTCGCGCTTGGTGGTGTTGAGTTCTCAAAGGGCTCTCTCCCAGGGCTCGAGGGAACGTGGTTGGAAGGATGAGCAAGAGTCACCACGGCCAGCTCTACATCAACGACGCCGTCTGGGGGCTTGATGCTGATTCTGTGGAGTATGGATTTCGGGTTCCGTTTGGCGGGATCCAGGTTTTCATTGGAAAGGTCGATGGATCTACACCCGGGCCGGACATCTGCACCAACATCGTCGAGCTGGCTCGGCGTCTCCAATCTGCGAGTGGTGTGCGGCCTTCCCGTGCCCATCCAGGTCAAAAGCATGTTCTCGTGGGCTTCATTCAAGGTATGGACCTGGAAGCGTCCGGGTCACAGGGAACTCTTGTTTGCTCGGAAGATGAGTCCTCCAGTGGGGAGACAGAGTCAGTGTATCGGCTCAGTAATGGTGGCCTTGGGGGCTACTACGACACCTATTCTGATGTAGAGGGATTTGAGTCGGATGATCCGAGACCCCTAGTTCATGCGGCGGTGTTCATGGCAGGATCGGCTCCAGCCGCCGGTCACACAGCTATGGGAGCTGCCGCAGCGGGTGATAGCCCGCCACCGCCGGCTCAAGTTCTAGTGGAATTGATGTACGAGCTTACAGCTCTCATGGCCACGGAAGTAACACCGGATAATCAAGCAGCCCGGAATCTAGAGGTGGCACGGATCAAGGGCCGAATGGCAGAGGAACGACAAAGGATGGCTGAGCTGAAGATCCGAATGGAGGAAGAAGCGGAGCGTATCAAGGTAGATGCTTTCCATCTGGAGCTGGAACAAAGGTCAGCAGCCGCGGTGCACCGGAGGAGGCATCAATCCCGTCTGCCAGAACGTTACGAAGCAAGGAACCTGTTTAATACCCCTGGTGCGGGGCGGGTTGCGGGCGCGCCGGAAAGCCGCCTGATGGAACGCCCGGCAACTCATCCACCCCATCATAACCAAACTTCACCTAGAGCTTTTCCGACACCGGCGGGTCATTACTCTAACCCGGCCAAGAACATGGTGGCGGCGGCCACCCGGCTTGGGACGATTCCCATCCCAGATGAAGCACCCTTTGCGGAGGACGTGCGAAACGCCATTGGATATTTACAGACGGCCATCCCAGCAAGAGAGATATGCTCACAGCCGGAGCCGGGTTCACTCTACCCCCCTCCCCAGTTGAAGTTTCAGCCGGCGCTACGAGTCGTCGGCGTGTTCCAGTAGTCATCCATGTCGGGGACCGCCGGAGGATGAGCAGGCGGCTCTATATGCACAAGCCCTCGCGGACCGGGCGAGCAACAGGCAAGAGGCGGAGATAGCGGCAACCCGTCCAGAGCCGGCGATTTCCGTCTCAATGGGAGTAGTTAGTACCAGAGCCATAGGGGTGCCATGTTTAACTCCGGCTCTAAGAAGTGAATGACTACCGAAAGATTTTAAGGGGCCTCGAAAAGTTCCGAATTACACAGCTGATCTACCCCCTGAGGCTTGGGTTGAGAGTTATGAGCTGGCCATGGAGATGCTAGACGTCAGTGAGGCGGTATGTGCAAAATATTTCATCATGATGCTTGAGGGTCCGGCTCGCACATGGTTGAAAGGTCTTCCGCCTAACACGATAAGTTCATGGGCGGAGCTGAGAGCGAAGTTTATTAAGAATTTTCAGGGGACCTGTAAGCAGCCTATGAGCATTGTAGACTTGGACCATTGTGTTCAGTAGGAAAATGAGCCGGCCCATCATTGGCTCCGGCGGGTGTCGACCATTATTCACTCTTCAGAGCAGATCACGGCGGCTCAAGTGGTGCTTATTCTGGAAAAGAAATGTCGTTTTGTTCCATTGAAACAAAAGATCGGCCGGCTCAAGCGCACATGTCAGGATATGGGAGAGCTCATGATGGCCCTGACAAAGTATGCCGACTCGGATAACACCAAGGATCTAGGCTCGGATGATGATAAAGCCAATCAAGGGAAGAAGAACAATCAAGGCAAAGGCTTTGTGAACAATGGGAATCAGAATAAATGGAAGAACGCTGATGGCGGGTCAGAGCTAGTGGCAAACACCAACACCGAACAGAACCATCCCAAGGGGAACGGAAAATTCAGGTCGTTTCACCAAAGGAACAGAAGTCCTTTCAATTTAGAAGAAGTGCTTAAGAAGCCTTGTCTGGAGCACGGCACACCTGATAAGCCGGCGTTACATGCGTGGGGTGATTGCTTTATCATGCAGAGATCCAAAAACCAGCATTCCCAACCACGCAATAACCAGGGCAGTGGCCCGCCTGGTGGCTCAGAGCATGGCGGATCAGGGGCTGGATTCGGCGCCGGCGGTTCAGGAGCCGGACATCCGGGTCAGAATAACCAAGGGGGGCACCAAGAGCATCCTGGCAACAACAGCAATAACAACAATCAGCAACAGCAGCAGCGCAGTCATTCTGGGTTTCAGAGTAACCCGAAGCAGCTCAGTTCTGGACAGTATCACGTGTTCACGACCGGTCACAGTAAACGAGACGAGAAGTTGCGGAGGCGAACGGTTAATGCGGTTGCTCCGGCTCTCCCGCGGTACTTACCATGGTCTGAGTATGATATAATGTGCAGCCGGGAGGATCACCTGCCGCGGGTAGATGACCCGGGCCGGCTGGCTTTAGTTGTGGCCCCTCAGGTGAATGGCTATATGGTGAACAAGGTGCTCATGGACGGAGGCAGCAGTATCAACATCCTTTATTATGACACTTTCCGGCGGATGAAGTTGCTTGACAAAGACCTTAAACCTTCCTCCACCGTCTTTCATGATGTGGTCCCGGGTAAGTCGGCATACCCGGTGGGCCGAATTTCTTTGGAAGTGGCTTTTGGCTATGAGTATAATTACAGGGTGGAGTCCTTGTGGTTTGAGGTGGTTAAAATCAAAAGTCCCTATAATGCACTGTTTGGGAGGCCGACTTATGCCAAATTTATGGCTAGGCCTTGCTATGTTTATTTACAACTCAAAATGTCCGGCTTAAATGGTACAATTACCGTTCACGGTAATCGGAAAACGGCTCTCGAGTGTGAGGAAGGAGATGCGGCATATGCAGAGTCTAGTTGTGCCCAGGAGGAGCTGAAGTTCTACAAGGAGAATGTTGACCCGGAGGATATGACCCCGCTGAAGAGCCTACTACGGAAGTTGAGCCGCCACTCAAGTTTTCGGTGGATGATACCAAGGCAGTAGATTTCAATCCAGGCGACTCATCCAAGCAGTTCATCATTGGGGCTCACATGGATCCCAAATAGGAAAGCGCGCTCATCGAATTCATCCGTGAGAATCGAGACATCTTTGCATGGAAGCCTTCTGACATGCCGGGTGTACCGAGAGAGTTCGGTGAGCACAACCTTAATGTGGATCCGAAGTTTAAGCCGATTAAACAGTTTCTACGATGGTTCAACGAAGAGAGACGTAAAGCTATTGGGGAGGAAGTTGCCTGGCTCTTGGCTGCAGGCTTTATAGTGGAAGTTTTTCACCCGGAGTGGTTGGCTAACCCGGTGCTAGTGCTCAAAAAGAACGGCACCTGGCGTACGTGTATAGATTACACGGACCTTAACAAGGCTTGCCCGGCTGACCCTTTTGCACTCCCTCGTATCGATCAGATTATTGATGCTACAGCCGGGTGTGAAATTTTATGCTTCCTGGATGCATATTCAGGTTATCATCAGATCAAGATGGCAATGAAAGATCAGGAGAAGATGGCGTTTATTACACCCTTTGGGGCGTTCTGCTACGTCTCCATGCCTTTCGGGCTCAAGAGTGCCCAGGCGACTTACCAATGATGTGTGCAGAACTGCCTTCATAGTCAGATTGGCCGAAATGTTCATGCTTACGTAGACGACATCGTGGTTAAATCTAGAAAGAAGGAAACTCTCCTAGAGGATCTGAAGGAAACTTTTGACAATATCTGGGTCTACAAGATGATGCTTAACCCGACAAAGTGTGTTTTTGGTGTTCCAGCAGGAAAGCTTTTGGGTTTCTTGGTCTCTGAGCAGGGCATCGAGGCTAACCCAGATAAAATTAAGGCTATCACTTCTTTAGGAGAGCCGACGTGCATTAATGACATTCAGTGCCTTGCAGGATGGATTGCTACGTTGAGCCGGTTCATAAGTCGGCTTGGGGAGAAGGCCATTCCCTTATACCAGATGATGAAGAAGATAGACAAGTTTAAGTATAACAAAGCAGCGGCTGAAGCACTTGAAGCTCTTAAAAAACAGTTCACTGAGCCTCCAGTGTTAGCCGCTCTGGCTGAGAAAGAGCCGTTGCTCCTTTATGTGGCGGCTAACAACAGAGCGGTCAGTGTAGAAATTGTGGTTGAGCGCAAGGAGGCAGGGAAGGAATATCCTGTGCAAAGGCCGGTTTATTACATCAGTGAAGTTTTGGCAGAGTCTAAGCAGAGGTATCCGCATTGGCAGAAGCTGGTATACGGAGTTTTCATGGCTAACCGCAAGTTAAAACACTACTTTTTGGGGCACCAGATAACCGTGGTCAGTTCTGCCCCGTTGGGAGATATCATTCAAAATAGAGAAGCCACAGGGAGGATTGCCAAGTGGGCCTTAAAGCTGGGTCCTCTTAACATCAAATATGTTCCTCGTACAGCAATAAAGTCTCAAGCTTTGGTGGATTTCATAAATGATTGGACAGAATGTCAAGCTCCCGAAGAGAAGCCGGATAACACATATTGGACTATACACTTTGATGGGTCCAAGCAGCTAGAGGGGTCCGGTGCAGGGGTTGTTCTCACCTCCCCGAAGGGTGACAAGTTTTGTTATGTGCTCCGGTTAATGTTTCCTTGTACTAATAATGCAGCTGAGTATTAGACACTGCTCCATGGTCCCAGAGTTGCTAAGGAGATGAACTTAAGCCAAGTCAGATGTTTAGGCGACTCAGATCTTGTGGCTCAGCAAGTTTCAGGTACTTGGGACTCCAAGGATCCGCGGATGGCGGCTTATCGACAGGCGGTTGATATCATTGCCGGTCACTTCAAGGGGTATTAGGTGGATCATATTGATCGTTGCAGGAATGAGGTGGTTGATGCCTTATCATGGTTAGGTTCTCAACGAAAGCCAGTACCATCTAATGTTTTTCTGGGCGTATTGCATCATCCGACTGTCAAGATACCCTCCGAGGAGGATCTAGCTATTCCTGACCCGGAGGCTGAATTGGTGGTGGCTCTACATGCTATCCCAGACTGGACTATTCCTTATTTGGCGTATCTGACACGCGGCGAGTTGCCTCAGGAGGAGGATCTGGCCAGGAAGATCACCCGGCATTCTAAGTCTATGACGGTTATCAATGGTGATTTACATAAGTGTAGTGTGACGGGTGTCTTTCAGCGCTGCATCTCATCGGAGGAGGGCCGACAGATCTTGAGTGAAATTCATGCTGGTGACTATGGACATCATGCCGGGTCAAAATCTTTAGTGGCCAAGGCTTTTCGACATGGGTTTTTCTGGTTGACGGCTCACAAGGATGCAGAAGACTTAGTCCGTAAGTGTGGCGGCTGTCAGAAGTTTGGCCGGCGTGCTCACGTTCCGGCTCAAGAATTGAGGATGATACCAATCACTTGGCCGTTTTCGGTCTGGGGGCTTGATATGGTAGGACCTTTCAAGAGATCCAAGGATAATAAAACACACCTACTGGTGGCGATTGATAAATTTACTAAGTGGGTAGAGGCAAAGCCGGTCAGCAAATGTGATGCAGCTACAGCGGTTCAATTTATTAAGAAGCTGATCTATCGCTTTGGTTACCCACACAGTATCATTACATACAATGGAACAAATCTATCCAAAGGAGCTATGAAAGTGTTTTGTGAGAAGGAGCATATCCGGCTTGATGTTTCAGCCGTGACACATCCACAGTCTAATGATCACGCGAAGCGAGCCAATCAGGAAATTTTAAGAGGAGTCAAACCACGGCTCATGGTTCCTTTGAAGTGGACACCCGGATGTTGGGTTGAGGAGTTGCCTTCCGTCTTCTGGAGCATCAGAACTACCCCTAACAGATCTACAGGTTTCACGCCTTTCTTCATGGTGTATGGTGCTGAGGCGGTTCTACCCAGCGATATCCGGCACGACTCACCAAGGGTGGCGGCTTATGTTGAGACGGACAATGAGGTAGCACACCAAGATGCATTGGACGCCTTGGATGAAGCACGAGAGTTAGCAGCAGCCAGGTCGGCAATTTATCAACAAGACCTGCGATGCTATCATAGCCGCAGGGTGAAGATCCGGACGTACCAGGAAGGTGACCTGGTGCTCCGGTTAATTCAAGACCAATCTGGAGTGCATAAGTTATCTCCACCATGGGAGGGGCCTTTTGTGATCAGCATAAACCTTAACAATGGGTCGTATTACCTCATTGATATTCGAGATGAGTCGGAAACCGCAGGTCAAGAGACATTGCGGCCATGGAATATCGCGCATCTGCGACCATACTTTACTTAGCAGGCGTTGAAAGACGCTATCATTATATATATCATGTTTACATGAGTAAAAGCTAGCATCCCCGCAAAGACTGGGGTCTCTGCTCTTATGTATATCTTTGTGCAATCAAGATGAATTTTTTCCGGCTCAAAAATTTGAGTTGAAGTGGTTTTTTCACCGTCAAAACGGCTGATCTATCATCCGGCTTTATACCCTATCAAGCGCTGTTGCAGGGAGGCTTCTTGCCTTCGGGTATAGCTTACATCTCCCCTGCATAGTCTGCTTTTACGCTGTTGCAAGGAGACTTCTTGCCTTCGGGTATAGCTTACACCTCCCTTGCACAGCCGGCGTTATGCCCAATTAAGCACTGTTGCAAAGAGGCTTCTTGCCTTCGGGTATAGCTTACATCTCCTTTGCATAGCCAGCTGTTATTAAACTGTTGCAAGGAGGCTTCTTGCCTTCAGGTATAGCTTACATCTCCCTTGCAAAGTTGGCTTTATGCCTAGTTTGGTTACATTAAGCACTGTTGTAAAGAGGCTTCTTGCCTTTAGGTATAGCTTACATCTCCTTTGCACAGCCAGCTGTTATTAAACTGTTGCAAGGAGGCTTCTTGCCTTCAGGTATAGCTTACATCTCCCTTGCACAGTTGGCTTTATGCCTAGTTTGGTTACATTAAGCGATGTTGTTGATGGAGGCTTCTTACCTGTGGTATACTTACATGACCCTAAGACAACAGCGTGTACACCAAATTCCAGTTGCTTATCAACTGCGGCCATCGAAGGGGGCTTCTTACCGACGGGTATTGCTTATCTCACCCTAATGGCCGGTGTTATGCCACTTCCGGTTACTTATTAACCGCGGTTGTCGAAGGGGGCTTCTTACCGACGGGTTCGCTTATCTCACCCTAACAACCAGCGTTTACACCAAAACTCAGTTGCTTATCAACTGTAGCTGTTGAAAGAGGCTTCTTGCCTTCGGGTATAGCTTACATCTCCTTTCAAATAGCCGGCTTTAAGTTGTCTCAGGCTAATTATTAGCCGCGGCTGTCGATGGAGGCTTCTTGCCTTGGGGTATGGCTTACATCTCCCATCGACAGCCTGTGTTCGCGCATACAACATTCGCTGTTAAAAGGAGGCTTCTTACCATCAGGTATAGCTTACATTACCCTTCATACAGCCGGCTTTAGGCCGCTTCCGGTTCATCAATAGCCGCAGTTGTCAATAGAGGCTTCTTACCATCAGGTATAGCTTACATTATCCTAAGACAACCGGCTCCTTAATGGATTCATCCGACAAGAGCCGGAGCCATGTTGCTCCAGTTGACAAAATTCAAGTTTTCAAAGATATTATCCGGCTCTAATCTTCTCGAGAAGGAATGACGTCTTCAAAGACAAACACCCCTCATCAGAAAAGCTCAAGGTATATTTATGCAAAGGAGCGATCAATCAATGGAGAGACGGCAACACATCAAATTGAAACACGGAGAGACGGAAAGTATACACAAAGAGATGGAAATATATACAGCCGGCACTATCTTTAGAACGGCAGAGTCATCCTTAAGCTATTACAAAAATTGCTCTCAGAAGGAGCAAAGGCATTACCAAGTTTCAACCGCCCACGGCGGGTCATTGCATGAGCCATCGCTCAGAAGGTTACAAAATGCAAAGTCAGATGGCCGGATCATCCTGCTCCGACCCTTCTACTGGCTTCATCTGGAGAGTTTCCAAATCCCAGCTGCAGTCAGCCAGCGCGGCGAAGGACCCTTCTTCAAAAAAGGGAAACGTGTCGAGATCATTAGGAAAGAGTTCCTTACTGTGGGCGGGTGTTAGAGATTTCCACTCGTAGAGAGGCCCGCGGATCCTCTTATCCTCGTCATCATAAGCCGCCTGGTAGACATTTAAGTTGGCTTCATCTACAAGTACAGACACCAAGAAGCGGGAGTCCTTGACACACTGGATGTAGTCTGCCTCTGTGAATTCTGAGCCGTCGTCTTTCTTCGATGGATAGCCATCCATTATTTCAGCCGGCATCAGCTCAGGGGCGAAGGCCAGAGCCTGGCTCAATCCGACAATTGCTCCTTGACGAAAAGCTGATTTCTTCAGTTCTTCAATCTGTTTTGGCATGGTGGAGAAGAGTTCCAAGACCCCTTTCAGAGCGGTGGGGATCTTATCCTTATATTGAACACTCTTGATCGTGAAGATGGCGTCGCGGTATAGTTGTTCCGCAAAGGTGTAGATGGCCTTCAGTGGCAGAAGGCTATCAGAAGCCAACTGCCCGCTCCTGGGACCTGGATAAGCCGGATAAAGCTAATGAGTCGCCAGTTTTTCAATAACAATGTTAAAATACAAAGTAAAACAGAAGCTTACCAAATAGGGCGGCTGACATCTTCACTATGTGCCGCTTCAGGCCTTGGAGTTCCTCTGCCACAGCTATAAGCCGTTGGTCGGCGTCGTCCGCCCGTTTGCTCAGAGCGGCCTTTTCAGATTCTGTCGTCTCTTTCAAAGAGGTAAGCTCAGAAGTGGCATTGGCCAGCTCCTTAGAGAGATGCCGGCACTTTTCGTCAACAATGCTTCGGGCTTCTTGCTGAGCCACCAAGTTGGCCTTCAAATCCGTCAACTGAGACCCGGCTTCGTTTAAGGCTTCCTATAACACATCAAAATACAGGATAAATCGCCAAAATATAGGACGAGTGCTACAAGTGAATTTCTGCAAGTCTCAAACAGATTGCAAGCAATATATTTGACACTTGGGGGCTAATGTATATTTGCTTTTTCAGTATGCAGTACAGTTCTGGTTCATCTCCTTCGAAGTTAATCCAGAACTTGGGGGCTACAATTTGGCTCTTCAAAGACTACTTCTGATGGAAGATCCGACTCAAAAAAAATTAAAGTTGACTCGGCCCTTGGGGGCTATGATTAGATCTTCAAGCTGTCTACATTAAAGACCCGACTCAAATAAAATCTGAGACGGCCCTTGGGGGCTATGATTGGCGGTTCACTTTATCTACAGTACTAAGCTAAAGCAATTCTAAGTGAATTTGGCATGACAATATCTACAGAGGTCACAGAAAGACCCGGTTCAACTATCAACTAGATTAAACCGGCTCTTGGGGGCTAAGTAAGGATATGGTAAGAAGGAAAGGTACCTCATCTTTGGTTTTCATCAAAGTCACCAGCCAAAGCTCCAAGTCACGGCTGCTATTTAGCCGGTTCATATATCCGACATGGAGCTCATCAGCTGTCATCTTCTCGTACGAAGAATCAAAATTTAAGTTCCTCGAGGCCTCTGACGGTTCGGTATGTTTCGTCAACACATGAGCCGGAGGTGTCTGTTGAGCTGACCCGGTGATGACAATGTTTGGGGTTGCAGGAGTTTTTGCAGGAGTCAGCGGCTTGGAAGGAGCTCTGGGAGGATTCTCCATAATGACATCTTCAGCGGCCGGCTCCGTAGAGGCAGCCGGTGGAGTTGCTTCCGGCTGAACCTCCTCCGGGTGTTCGATTTCCTGGTCTTGGATGACAGGGCCGAGGGAGGGCTTGTTGGTCTTACGACGCTTCGCTTGAGCACTGCAAAATGGAAAGAGCAGCATTTGAAGAGGTTACTATCATATTAAGATCCGGAGATCCGGATGCCATGATAAAGAATACTTACAGCGGATTGATCTTGGGCGGTGGTAGAACCGATGCCGAAGAGTCGCCAGAGGATGGGGTTTTCTAAAAGAATGAAACAGGAAAAATGAGAAAGCATCAACATTACAAAGGAAAGACAAACAAAAGTAGGGACGGAAACCTCCGCGGCGCGCTTCTTGGGAGCCGGAGAGTTTGGTAACCCGGACACGAGCTCAGTAGAGCCGGTACTCCGAGTCTGTCGATGCTCGGCCTGCTGTTGCTTTTTCAAAAGAAAGTCGGGAGCCAGGTAAGCTAGAGGATGAGAAAGGGGAACTTTTCGGATAACTCGTCGCGGCTTTCGGGGGACAAAACATTCTGAGTCGGAAGAAATATAAGTTACCTCGGAAGCATCGGCATGGCTGGTTTCCACTTCATCTTGCGAATACAATAAACATTAATAACAGGCACAGGGGGCAAAGGGCCAAGCAGGCAAATCAAGACTTTACCTATGAGTCGGACGACAGAAGCGGTTCAAGCCAATTTTCCTGTGGAGCGCTCTTCTTTGGCTTCTTGCCCGTAGTTTTCTTTTTGGCCTTCTTTGGAGGAGGGACATACTTCTTCTTCCAGAAGTCTAAGTCAGCCTAGAAAAGGGACCCCAAAAAGGGGAATGAATCAGCAAGTTACAAGCAACATACAAGAGACGGACATGAAGAGATCAACTTACGTCTGGAGCGGGGTTAGTGACGCAGAAAGGCGCCATCCTGATGGTGCTGCAGGAGCCGGAGGCTTCGTGAACAAGACTCCGGATGGTCATGGCGATATCATCCTCTGTCAAGGTCGATTTGCTGAAGCACAAGGAGTTGTCATACTTGCCTTCGTACTCGCACATTAGCCGGCCCCTGCGGCTTAAGGGCATGATCCGCCAGGAAACCCAGCAGCGGATCAGATCTATTCATGTTAATCCGTTGGCCATGAGCGCCTTGAGCCTGGCATGAGCCGGTTCAAACTTGGCGTGTTCTGATACTGAGAGCCGGCCCGGAAGTTCCGAATCTGTCTTGAGCCGGGAAGCACGATAACCCGGCAAGGGGCAATCACCCTCAGGAGAAGTATCCTTGCAGTAGAACCAGGTTTTATTCCAGTCCTTTGGGTGACTCGGCATCCTCATAGCCAGGAAGGTAATGTCTCTGCGCCGCTGAATAGAAATCCCTCCAAGATCTAGACTTGGACCGCCCTTCACCTCAGTTTGGCGGTTGGCATATAAGAACTCCCGAAATAAACCAACACATGCTCTAGACTGCAGAAAAGCTTCGCAGAGAACTTGGAAGTTGCATATATTCGAGATAGAGTTGGGGGCCAAGTCTTGAGGGTGCAGCTTATACAAATGAAGAACATCCCGGAAAAATTTAGAGTCGGGCGGCACGAACCCTTGCTCAACGTGGTTGGTGAAAACGACTACTTCTCCTTTCTTGGGTGCAGGCCGGGTCTCATTATCTAGAACCGCCAGTGAAGAACCTCTTTGGGAGGGAGAGTGCCCGCTTCGACAAGATCTGCTAAATATTCTTCCGTGACGCAGGAGCCAACCCAGTTGCATGAGTTGGACACACGAGACATGACGGCGGCTTAACTACTGTACAAAGGAGATAAATAAGGCAAGTCAAGAACAAGCAGGAATCTACGGCGGCTTACAATTTTAAAGACTCTACGATATCATGCTTCCATCCGGGTGACAAGAGCCGGATGTGGCTTAGCGACTCATCCAGGGAAAGGAAGATTGAAAATTGAGTAAGTCCTAAAAAACAGATTCTGCAAACTATTGCTATGGCTACGGATCTAGAAAAACGGAGGAAAAGATTTTATCCTGACCTAGCGACGAACAGCAGAAGGAAAGAAATGGACCGCAGCCATCGTGGTCCACGCATTGCATGCGGCCGGCCCGCGCGGGGCGGTGGAGCGAGCACACATTCTAAAAATGCCTATGGCGTCAGGGTATACCCGCAAGCGGGGGCGCCGGAGCACGAGCGGCGGCGGCGGAGCTCCCGGTGAAAACCCTAGTACGACGGAGGTGATCTAGGAAAATAGGAGAACTCACCTGAGAAGGCATGGTGGAGGCAGAAGAATCTCTGGTACGTTCAGGGTGATGCAGCGGCCAAGTTGGGGACGACGTACAGACGGCGCCGGAGCAAAGCTCGAAGACGCTGGGGCAGTGACAGGAAGAAGAAGAAGAGGCACGAGCGGGAGGATGAAAAGCTTCGATCCGCACGAGTCATATTTAAAGAAGGAACAAGGAAGGCGTGAAAATCCAGGCGACGACAACGTTTGACCGAGGTGGACGCCTCGATTCTTGGGATGACAGTTAATGAAAGATTCGGTGATACGTCAGCAGATCTCATGACGTCATGCCGGGTCATTTCCGGGCGGCTCGCCAAAATCAGAAGAGAAGGATGAAGTGAGCAAGCTCAATTCAACCTGGGGCCTAATGTTGGGGATGTAACCCCGCAATATGACCCGCCTTAGAGGCTCTGGTTCATATTGATGACTTGTAAGCGGGCCCATGGGTGAGCCATAAGACTGGTGGCCCAGGAAGATAGACGGCTCAAGATGTGGGCCGCATGATGCCCCGGACGTAGAAGACCCGGGTGTGTAAGCCGCCTCAAGGACAACTTGGATAGAAAGATAGAAAGAGACTCGGAGTCACAAGAAGACCCGGATAGATAATTGTAAAGACCTAGTGGTCCTGACCTCCTATATAAAGGCAGACCCAGGGCGACTTAGAGGATAGGTTATCGAGAACTAGGTCAAGCTTCTAGCTCCTTGTAATCGATACACAAGCAATACAAACACAATCAGGACATAGTCTATTACCTCAACTTGAGGGGCCGAACCTGGGTAAATCCGTGTCTTTCATCCCGATCAACCCCTTTGAGTCCACCCCGTTAGCGATGGCCTCGAATCCAAGTCCGTTCACCCAGACATCTACCGTGATAAATCCACGACATCGGAGGTTGCTTGAAATATACCAACTCCTTAAGAGGGCCATTAAGAAAAGCACTCTTGACATCCATTTGATATAATTTAAATTTATGATGAGAGGCATATGCAAGCAACATGCGAATAGATTCAAGGCGAGCAACAGGAGCAAAAGTTTCACCGTAGTCGATACCCTCGACTTGGGATTATCCTTGTGCCACCAATCTTGCCTTGTTGCGAATGACAATATCATTCGCATCTTGCCTGTTTTTGAAGATCCATTTCGTTCCAATGACATTGTGATTCTCCTTTGGTCTTGGCACCAGTCGCCACACTTGGTTGTGCTCGAAGTTGTTGAGTTCATCGTGCATAGCTTCAACCCACTCCATATCCTCGAGCGCATCTTGAACCTTAAGGGGCTCAATGCAAGAAACAAATGCGTGATGTTCACAAAAGTTTGTTAATTGTTTACGAGTGGTTACCCCTTTTTGCAAGTCGCCGTAGACGTTCTCCAACAAATGTTGTCTAACTTTGAGCTTGGCGGCTTTCTTGGTGGCTTGTCTCTCTAAGATTTCTTCCATGGACGGTTGAGAAACTACATTCTCTGAGACATCATCTTGATGATCTTGAGCGCCTTCTTGAGCTTGCTCTTGATCTTGAAGAAGATCTTGATCTTGAGATAGCTCGGAGACAGGAACTTGATCTTGGGCATCACTTGGTGAGACACCATCATCGGTGGATTGATATTGCCATTGATCTTGTTCATGTGGTTGAGGACCTTCAGTTTGTTCTTCGGAAGCATGTGGGTCTTGCGTTGGTGATGGTTCCACTTGAGTGTGACATTGTCCTTCTCCTTCGGCCACAAGGGGTTCCTCAATGGGTAGGAAGTATCCCACACCCATTATTCTTATGGCTTAGGGAGGAATTTGATCACCTACATCACAAAGACCACTTTGCTCCACTTGGGAGCCGTTATTTTCATCAAACTCTACATTACTCGTCTCCTCAATGAGTCCAGTGGACTTGTTGGGGACACGGTAAGCATGAGAGTTTGTAGCATAACCAACAAATATGCCATCATGGGCTCTAGATTCAAATTTAGACAAACGAGCACCTTTCTTGAGAATGAAACACTAACAACCAAACACCCGGAAGTATGTGAGGTTGGGCTTGTTCCCGGTAAGAATCTCATAAGGAGTCTTGTTCAAACATTTGCAAAGATAGAGCCGATTAGATGCATGGCACGCTGTGTTGATGGCTTCGGCCCAAAAGTTGTACGGATATTTAAACTCCGCCATCATGGTTCTTGCCGCATCAATCAACGTTCGGTTCTTCTTCTCAGCAACACCATTTTGTTGAGGGGTGTAAGGTGTGGAATATTGGTGCTTGATCCCTTGATCACTGAGAAACTCATTTAGGGTCTAATTCTTGAACTCAGTGTCATTGTCACTTCTAATCATCAAAATCTTTGCATCATGTTGGTGTTGGACTTCATTTGCAAAGTCGATGACGGTCTGTTGGGTCTCACTCTTCTTCTTGAAGAAATAAATCCAAGTATATCTCGAGTAATCATCCAAAACCACCAAGCAATATTTCCTTCCACCAAGATTGTCAAAAGATGGAGGACCGAAGAGATCCATGTGAAGGAGCTCTAAGGTCCTCTTAGAGTATATTTTAGAAGTTGGACGATGAGCCTTCTCAAGTAGCTTTCCTTCCATATAAGCATTGCAAGCACAATCTTTGGCAAAACTCACATTTGTTAGTCCAATGATGTGATCCCCTTTGGGGAGACTTTTCAAAGATCTCATATTAACATGGGCTAGCCAGCGATGCTAGAGCCATCCCACATCAACTTTAGCCATTAAGCAAGTCGCGGTCTTAGTGGGTTGCTCCGACAAGTTCACCACATAGAGACCGTTCTTGACATGCCCAGCTACTTTAAGAGTCTTGCTCCACAAAAGGGTCATAGAGTCAATACCAAAGAAGGTACTAAAACCCATGGTTGAAAGTAGATGAACTGAAAGTAAATTGTATGTGAGGGTCTCAACAAGCATGTGTTGGGGAACGTTGCATGGGAAACAAAAAATTTCCTACGCACACGCAAGATCTATCCATGGTGATGAGCATCTACGAGAGGGAGAGTGGATCTACGTACCCTTGTAGATCGCTAAGCGGGAAGCGTTAAGAAATGCGGTTGATGTAGTCGAACGTCTTCATGATCCAAATCGCCGAGCGTCCCGCGATCCAATCACGATCCGTCCCGATCTAGCATCGAACGGACGGCACCTCCGCGTACAGCACACGTATGGCTTGATAACGATCTCTGCCTTCTTGATCCAGCAAGAGGGGCGGAGAGGTGGAATACTTCTCCGGAAGCGTGACGGTGCTCCGGCGATGGTGGTGGAGCTGTTCTGGCAGGGCTTCGCCTAAGCACTGCAGAAAACCGATCTAGAGGAGAAACTATGCACTAGAGGAGAGGGCAGCACGTGGCAGAAAATCTTGTGCAACAACCCTCAAAACCACTAGTATAAATAGGAGGAGGGGAGGAGGAGGCTTGGCCCTCAAGGTTCCAGCCCTAGGCTTCGGCCAAACCAAGGAGGGAGGAGTCCTCCTACTCCACTCCTAGTAGGATTAGGACTCCTTCCTTATTTGTTCCTTTTTGCCATTTTCCACCTTTTTCCTTTTGGGCTTTTCTTCCCAGCCGCATGGGCATTGTGTGGGACTTCCACCAGCCCACTAAGGGCTGGTATTCACCTTCCCACAGCCCATGTAGCCTCTTGGGTCGAAATACCCCTCCCGATGGTCCCCCGGTACACTACCGGCACTCCCGGTACACTACCGATGAGCCCGAAACTTTTCCGGCGACCAAAACAGGACTTCCTATATATCAATCTTTACCTCCGGACCATTCCAGAGCTCCTCGTGACGTCCGGGATCTCATCCGGGACTCTGAACAACCTTCAGTCACCACCATACATAACTCTATACTACCGAAACGTCACCAAACCTTAAGTGTGCAGACCCTGCGGGTTCGAGAACTATGTAGACATGACCGAGACACCTCTACGATCAATAAAAAATAGCGGGACCTAGATGCCCATATTGGTTCCTACATATTCTACGAAGATCTTTATCGGTCGAACCTCTATGTCAAGGATTCAGTTAATCCCGTATGATGTTCCCTTTGTTCTTTGGTATGTTACTTGCCCGAGATTCGATCGTCGATATCTATATACCTAGTTCAACCTCGTTACCAGCAAGTCTCTTTACTCGTTCCGTAATACAAGATCTCGTGGATAACACTTAGTCACATTGCTGGCAAGGCTTATTGTGATGTTGTATTACCGAGTGGGCCCTGAGATACCTCTCTGTCACACGGAGTAACAAATCTCAGTCTTGATCCATGCCAACCCAACAAACACCCTCGGAGATACCTGTAATGCACCTTTATAGTCACCCACTTACGTTGCGACGTTTGATATACACAAGGCACTCCTCCGGTGTCCGTGAGTTGCATGATCTCATGGTCATAGGAACATATACTTGACATGGAGAAAACAGTAGCAATAAACTGACACGATCATATGCTACGTTTGTAGTTTGGGTCTTGTCCATCACATCATTCTTCTAATGATGTGATGCCGTTATCAAATGACATCACATGTCAATGGCTAGGAAACCTTGACCATCTTTGATTAACGAGCTAGTTCACTAGAGGCATACTAGGGACCAAGTGTTGTCTATTTACCCACACATGTAATGTGTTTCCAATCAATACAATTATAGCATGGATAATAAACGATTATCATGAACAAGGAAATATAATAATAAACACTTTATTTATTGCCTCTAGGGCATATTTCCAACAGCATGACCTTCTCTATGGTGAGTTATGGTGAGATTACCACCTTGCCAAGACCCAATACCTTTGAAATTGCATCATCACCAAATGAGACTTGGGTGGCCATAGATGTGTCGGGATGAACATCCACTACCAATTCCTTGCTTTCGGTCATATGATTTGTCGCTCCACTATCGAGCAACCATGATGTTCCTCCGGAAGCAAACCCCTACAAGAGATCAATGTTTGGCTTTAGGTACCCATTCTTTAATGGGTCCTTTCATTTTAGCAACAATGGTCTTAGGAACCCAAATACACCATTCAATGTACTCATAAGAAGAACCAACATATTTGGCATAAACATGCCCATAACTAGCACGGCATAAAACATAAGAGGGGTTAAAGTCACCTGTCTTGTTGGGTTGGATGTTCTTGTTCTTGCCCTTCTTGGCATTCTCCAACATAACTTGGTCTTTCTTCTTCTCATGAGGACCTTCTCCAGCTCTTACAAAGGTTCACTTGAGCGATGGAACTTCCTTGGTGTTTACCTTCTTCTTCTCATTAGTTTTGGGTACAAACCCCACTCCTTCTTTTGCCACAACTTCCTTCTGAGTACTCAGAAGGTCATTGAGTGTCTTCTCACCTTGGATACACGTCACCAAACACTTTTTAAGCTGCTCTTTTAGCTTGGCATTTTCCTCCACAAGGTGTGCATTCTCACAACATGGGTTAGTAGCAGATGCATTATCAATTAGAACAAAAGGAGGACATGTGGCAATTTCCTTAGTGAGTTTCACTTGGAGTTGATCATGCGACTCCTTAAGAGAGACATGAGCACACGTTAATGCCTTGTGAGCACTGTCAAGTGTGTCAAGCTCAACTTTGAGACGATCATGATCCACCCCAAGTGCAACCTTCTCAGACTTGAGAGCACGTTTACGAATAATAGCATGATCATAATCTTTACGTAATTTAGTAAGGTCATCATTTTTTGACTCCTCAAGAGTCATATGAAGACCTTTCTCTTCCTCAAGAGCAATAGATAGATCCGCTATCTCGTCGGCATAATCACGACTATGACCTCTCTGTTCCTCAAGACACTCTTCTTGAGACTCAATAGTGTCATGGGCCTCACCAAGTTGTTCCAAGAGAGCAATGAAGTGCTTATTGGACTCTCCCTTGAATTTACACATGAATTTGTCAAACTCATTTTTATCCTCTTTCGCCTCCTCAAGTTCATCCACACAATCTAAGGATGAAGTGGAAGAAATGGAAATCTTAATGTTTGAGGTTATGACGTTGGAGGTTACCTTAGTGATACATTTAGCCATGAGGCACCTCGCAACGATGTTCTCATTGGGGGCATCAAAGAGTGACACCTTTGTCGGGGTAGAGGGGGCAATTGCCATGGATGCCATTGCCATTCCTTCACCGCTTGTGTCTTTGGCATCAACATCATCATCTGAGGCATACTATTCTTGAGCCACCAATACTTTGTGAGGAGCCTTCTTGATAAAGTTGGTTTTGTTGGGGAATGACTTGGCTTTATCTTTGCGAATGACCTTGCCACCATTGTCTTCCCTCTTCTCATATGGACAATCCACCACAAAGTGACTTACATTACCACAGTTGTAGCAAGTTCTCACACATTGCTTTCTCTTTGACCCATTTGAGTTGTTCTTGGAGAAGTTGGGCCTTGAGTTTCTCTTGTTGCCCCAAAATTGTCTAGACGCAAGAGCCATGTGCTCATGATAAGCATATTTGGTGTCCTCGGGGCAAACCTCTACTTCTTCTTCTTCTTCCTCTTGACTCACCTTGGCCTTCAATGCAAGATTAGGAGAGAACTTCCTTGACTGTTGAACACGAGCGAGAGCATTGTCTGCTGTCGTGTTCAGGATGTTCATTGCAATGAATTCATCCAACACATCACCAGAGGATAAGGTGTGAAAGTCTAGCCTTTGACGGATGACAGCGGGCATGGCCTTGTTGTAGGGCATGATGGCCTTCGGGAAATTACGCTTGATCCAAGTATCATCCACAACCTTTTTGCCATGATCCTTGAGAGAAACAGCGAGAGCGGTCACCCTTCTATAGAGCTCACGCGGTTCCTCATCCTCTATCATCACAAACTTATCTGACTGATCAAGAACAACTTCATAGTTTGACCGTTTAATGCTTGAGCTGCCCTTGTACATGGAGATGATGTGTTCCCAACACTCTTTAGCAACAGTGAAGGGCCGCAGGTGAGGTAGATCTTTAGGAGGAATAGCAGCTTGGAGTATGAACAAGGTAGAAGAATTTAGCTGTTTATCCGCTTGTTCTCTTGGAGTAAGATTGCATGGATCATGAGGATAGTATCCTTCTTCAATGACTCTCATGAGATGAATTGAGTTTTGATCTAAATGAGACTTGATACTAAAAATCCAATTAGCAAAATCATTCTTAACAAGTTTAGGAGGAGGACCGAGATTAACTATATGAGGTGGGTGCATCGGTCATCCATAGACCACGGGAGGGGGAACAGAGGCAAAGTTCCCCGACCCATTAACTCTTTGAGAATGATTATCTTTGTTGGCACTAGCCCCCTCCTTACCGGAGTTGACATCCGATGACGAGTTAGTGGGTTTGACCACTTGCCCCGCATCGGTAGACATTTTAAGAGTATTAAGGAAATCTTTAAACATGGATTGAACCTCGGTCGCCATGGAGGATTTAAGTAAGGACAAAGCCTCATTCAAATCCCCGCATGAGACCGTGTTCACACCCATGGCCTCGGGAAGTTCTCCCACACGCACCTCTTCGCCAGCCATACTCTTCAGGTGGTGAAACCCTTAATAAAGAGACATGGCTCTGATACCAATTGAAAGGATCGATATGGTTGACTAGAGGGGGGTGAATAGGCAACTAACACTTTTAACTTTTCCTTAATAATTTAGGCTTAGCATCAAATAAGTTATCTAGATGTGCCACTAGGTGAATAACCTATATGATGCTAACCACAACAAGTACACAAGCAAGCAAGGGATCTAACACAATAAAAGCTTGCAAGAAGTAAAGATGCGAGATAACCAAAAGTGGAGCCGGTGGAGACGAGGATGTGTTATCGGAGTTCCTTCCCTTGTGGGGAAGTACGTCTCCGTTGGAGCGGTGTGGAGGCATAATGCTCCCCAAGAAGCCACTAGGGACACCATATTCTCCTCACGCCCTCACACAATGCGAGATGCCGTGATTCCACTATTTGTGCCCTTGAAAGCGGCGACCGGACCTTTACAAACAAGGTTGGGGCAATCTCCACAACTAAATTGGAGGCTCCCAACGACACCACGAAGCTTCACCACAATGGAATGTGGCTCTGAGGTGACGTCAACCGTTTAGGGTGCTCAAACACCCAAGAGTAACAAGATCCGCAAGGGATTGGAAGGGGGAATCAAATTTCTCTTCGTGGAAGTGTAGATCGGGGCCTTCTCAACCTATCCCTAGGAAATCAACAAGTTTGATTGACTAGGGAGAGAGATCGGGCTAAAATGGAGCTTAGAGCAACAATGGAGTTTGGGAAGGAAGAGGTAAGTTTCTTGGGGAAGAAGACCTCCCTTTTATAGTGGGGGACAAGATCCAGCTGTTATCCACTCCCTCAGCCCCGCACGTCGCGGTACTACCGCAACAGCCACAGTACTACCGTGACGGCTTGCGGTACTACCGCAGCCTCATGTGGTACTACCGCTCGTGCAGGAGTAACTGGCTCTGGCCGTTTGCACAGGACAACAAGCGGTAGAACCACCGGAGCGGTACTACCGTGAGCCCGTGCGGTACTACCGCACGGTCAGCAGAGGCAGCCACTGGAGGTGCACGGAAGTAAAAAATTACTTATGTGCCTACCTTCGTAGAGGGAAACTCTGCGAAAAAGTCCGGCACGGTAGTACCGGACGTGAATCACGGTACTACCGTAGTAGGGCGGATGTAAAAAATTACATCCGCGCCTACTACCGTAGGTGTAGGGGCCGGGGCAGGAGACAGCGGTACTACCGCTCCACTGAGCGGTACTACCGCTGGCACCTATGGTACTACCACTCCTTTGAGTGGTACTACCGCAGACCACTGAACACAAACACCCAGCAGGCTTTCCTTTTGCACAGTGAAGGAAACCGAGTTGGGGCTCCACTGAAGAGAGGGAAAGGTGGTGCAAAGGAATAGATGTGTATGTGTTGATTCCACCTAGACCTTTCCGAAGCAGACCCTCTCTTAATAGTACGGCTTTCCTACGACTCAAATCCACCAAAAGGAAACATAGAGAACAACCGTCTTCGAGAGGTTCCGAGGGGCAGTGAATCGTCTTGTGCCTAGACCTGAGATATGTGAAATGCTCAATGGACACGATTAGTCTGCAAAGGCATTGTCATCAATCACCAAAACCACTTAGGGAGAAATATGCCCTTACAACAGTCGTCTGTCACTCGGAAGACCTCACTTCCAGTCAACGCCAGAAGACCAGAAGCCACCTCCAGGAGGCCAACAGGCAGGCTTTAGGCCAAGTCGTCATTAGTAACAATTATGTGTACATTACCAGTAAATGCTAGTATTTATACCCACGATTGGACCCTTGGGCGCCTGGAAATTATGAGGGGCAGCGAACTCTATATAAGCTTCCCCTCCCCTCTGGCACAACGGTTCGCAACCATTGTAATCTCTACATTCCACACAACAAAGATCCAAAGCACTGAGACATAGGGCTGTTACCTCCACGAGAGGGGTCTGAACTCGTACGTCCATGTGTACATCCTCACCGTAGCTAGGACTCTGCCCTCTCCTTTCATACCCCTACCTTCTACTGTCAATCTCGTTCCCATGACAACGAGGAAACTAGCTATATCATAGTTAAAGGATGTTGAAAACAATCATCATCCTAATGTCATGGCGTGGGGTGTTCCTGATAGTGACTAAGACGACCTGTCCAACCGGAGATTCTTGCCAGCGAGGAAGTTGATCCACCCAGCCCCATTGAAGATAGTGTGCTCGTTTGTGTTTATTGCATAAGCACAGGTTGGGACGGAGCCCCTTGTGGTAAGGCATAGTCCAACAATGCCTTCTTCATCCAGCTAGATGCCACAGCTCACACATAGCCTCTTAGGTAATTTCTGGAAAAAAAACATGATGATCATATCATCACATTACTACACTATAATCAATATATCACATTACAAAGCATATTGCATTACTATACACTAAGCATATTATCACATTAATATACTAAGAATATCATCGCATTACTATACTATAAGCAGATATCACATTACTATATATACTAAGCATATCACATTACTAAGCATATCACATTACTAAGCATATCACATTACTAAGCATATCGCATTACTATACACTAAGCATATCATCACATTAATATACTAAGCATATCATCGCATTACTATACTATAAGCATAAATCACATTACGATATATACTAAGCATATCACATTACTACAGTAATAAGAAACATACGATGACATGGCGGTTAACCAGTGTCCGTGTCAGGCGGGTCACGAATGTAACCCCGACGTAGGCATAACGTGGCGAAAGATTTTCCCAAAGCGTTTCCGTTTCATCCTCACTCGGCCTGGTAATTCTTTGGGCAAAGAGTGCTTCATCAAGTGGGTCATCATCTTGATCGTCATAGTTGAGATAGATAACAGCCAGCCTTGGAGTTTCTCTTCTGAATGAGAAGCTGATCAATTCACCCCAGTGAGATGCATGTGGGCGATGAAACGACCCCATTGATCTCCTCCAATCTGGGTTATGTTCATTACCTTATTGACCTCCATAGTGTAGGGGCCCCAGGAGAGTCGAAGATGGCAGTGTCTCCAGTAATGAGCTCATTGAAATCCAATCTCACATTGAAAGGGACGATCTATGTAAGAAAAACCCAAAACACACACACACTGCATTAGTGGAAATATCAACAAAATCAAAAGAAAAAACTATTAGAAGGGTCATATTATTTGTTACCGCTGCAGGAACAAAACACAACTGGAAGTAAATGTCAAACAATGTGGCAATTGCAAGGCTGGTTGTGCACCTTGACTTGCACACTCGACATGGTGTCGGTTGCACCATACTACACAAAAACATATTGAAAACTAAGTATATAATCGGATTCTAAACATATTAAAAAATAACATGTGTATAATTTTACACTAGTAACATGTATACACAAGTAAACAAGATCCACGGAGGAAGACACAAATAAACAAAATCTACTCAAAATGCTACCCTAGGAGTTCATTATATTTATTCCTCTAGCATTCCAGACTAAACTACACTAATAAATCAGATTTAACATCGGATTATGACTAACATTTCTACACAAAGCAATCCATGGAATCAAATTTCAATTCTACATCACATAAAGAAATTCATTATATGTTTGCACTTAAATTTCTACACATAGCAATCCTAAATCAACTTATGGATGAATCTCACATATGGATTATGCATGAACAGAGGAGGAATGAGTGTCGGGGAAGGAGATGTAGAGAACGGAGAGAAGTGAACCTTGCTGGGCGGCGAAGGGGCGCGACGGGCGGCAACGGGGCGGCGACGAGAGGCGACGGATGGCGGCTGGTTGAGGGGGGTTGAAATGAAAGGGCGGTGGGGACTAGGTCTTTTACTGTGGCTTGGTAGTAGACTCAGGTGGGCCACTCCTAGCATGGGCCTAAACAGCAAAGACATAGCTAATAACAAGCTAAATAAAAAAGATTAATTAAGTTTAATGAAAGAGTAAATATAAGTATGTCTGGCATAAACAAATTTGACATGCAAGCACTATTTATTTAGCTACGACATGCACGCAAACTCAACGCCACCACTATGTTCTGAATAGTAAGTACGGGTGGGATAACAAATTTGTAACGTGACAAAAAAACCATGCCAACACTAATCATTTACAGCAGGCATACCAATTTAGCTGACGCTAACACTATTTAAAAGAAATAGTGTTGGCGTTGTGTGAAGATGGCGTGCCACCAACAAGAGTTGTGGCTAGCCATTTCTCTACTAGTGTGTCCATGCCTCTTATACACTGCCACCCCTTATGGGAGTCTGTCAAACACTAGCTTCCAAATGATTTTTATAATCTTGATGTGTAGTTCGGCCTTCCATACATTCATAGCTTCAAATTGTGCAGCCCCATTATGCAATGCGCAATATAATGAGCTGGTAGAGTATTGTCAAGATTGTTGAAACTTGCGATGAAAGGAGTCCACTCTTGGGGTTAGCATGACACCCCTAGCAATAGATGTGAGGCGATGCCACTCCCCTTCGTCCTCGGATCCTAGAGTTCGTCGAAACAATGGCCGCCATTGGTCGTGTCTCCAAGTGTTGCTAATGATAACATTTGGAAAACGGCCTATCGCAAACTAGCCTAGGAACTCAATTACCAACGTGCTTTGGCCAATCCACACATCTAACCAAAATATCGTTGATTTGTTGTTTCACATGGTACATATTCTCCTGATGCGTAGAAAATGATGAATCTTGGTGATGACTTTCTAGAATTGGCTATAGGTGCACGTTGAAGGTATTTATGCTTCATAATATCAAACCAAAAGGCCACCCTCACCTGTTAGGATCTTCCACGCCCATTTAACCATTAAGCACCAGTTCATATGCTTGGTGTTGATAATCCCAAGGACCCCACATCCTTGGTGGAACAAATGGTACTCCAAGGTACCATGTGGTATTTTTACTTTCCCAATTCCTTGCCCGAAAATAGGAGACCTCACAAAGTCAAACTTTGCATGAACCCCATTTTGGAGTAAACAACCCCATGACAAATATCGATAAACTAGAAATGCATGTGTTGATAAGGGGCGTTGATTTGTCGCCGGTTGATTGGTATCTCCCTACCCAAGGCTGTGACAGCCCAAGTGTTTTCCCTACCTTATTTGGCATGTAACCTATTGTATGAACCTTGTGCCATGAGCTTAATGCATGTTTGCAACTTGTCATCCATGTTCTGTTATTGCATTCATGCATCATGCATCATGCATCCATCATGTCATGCCATGTTGTGAAGTGATCTTGTATGTGAGTGTCATGTTTTGGTTTGAGTGTGGGTGGAGCTCATGGGTGCAATCTCCTCCTTCTTCCCCTCTCTTTTCTTTTCATCAATAAAACCCCATCATATGACTTAATTCCCATGTTATTTAATAGTCAGAATTAAGTTGCCTTTTAAATTATTTAAAATGTTCAAGAGGTAGCCCTATATATGTCATTATTTTAGAGTGTGGTTCTTTTGATGTTTGGGTTTTTATGCTTGTGAGTTTTATATAACAGAGGGGCTGCCTATTTCAAAATATTTAAAATTACTTGTCCTAAAAATCAACTAGATATTTTTATTAAATGGGGCATATTATTTTCCTTACAAAAGTATTTTTTTTGCCCTAAAACTCCTTTATTTTATCTATGGGGTTTTCCCTCTTGCTGTGGTGTTTTAAAAGAAAAGGAGCTTTATGTTTCTTTGATTTTGGTAGAGTGTGTGCGTGTGGGCTGTGCCCTCCCGGCCCACGCAGCCCAGCAGGTAGCTGACGGCTACTGGCCTAGTCCTCCTCCGTTAGCAGGTTCAAAGAGGTGAGAGCGCAGGGAGCCGACGTCGTCGCCGTCAAGGGCTCACGCACGTCGAGGCTGGCCCCCTTTTATAAGAGCGCGAAGCCCTAGGGTTCTTCTTCCTCCTCGCCGCAGCCGCTCCCCTTCTCCCCTCCTTCCTCTCCCTCCTCCTCTGGTCTTCTTCCCCCTTCAGGTAAGGATTCGGAGAGTAGGGGATTTCAGAGAGCGAGAGGTCGTCGTCGTCTTCGCGCCTCCGGCAGGCCTCGTCATCGGTGAAGATGGCGTGGAGCAAGGCGCCATCGTCCGCGATCCATTCCCGCTGCTAGCAGGCTCTAGGAGGCCGTCTTCTTCCTCTTTGCCGCTGGATCGTCGTCGGGTCTTCTTCCTCTTCGCACGCCACGTCTCCGCCTCTCCTTCCTCTCCGCGCGTCAGGGTCGCCGTCGTCCTCCCCTAGGTGAGCAGTCGACGCGCAGCCTCCTTCCTTTGTAGCTAGAGTCGTCACCGTCGTGCTCGTGTCGCCGCCGGTCCGTAAAGCTCATGCTTGAGCTCACCTCCGTCCCCCTCATCGCAAGATGAGTAGAGGGGTGGGTTCCCTGTTGTGTCCGTAGCCCCCTACCCCCCGTGTTAGCTCCCTCTCTCCGCTAGTGCCGTAGTTTGCCGGAGCCGCTCGCCGTCGTTGCTCTGTCGCCGCAAGCGTTCGGGATCAGTTTCGTCAGTCATTGTGTGAGTGTGTATATAAGAGGGCAAGTGCCCCTCCTCTGTTAACGTCGCAGGCGATAGCAGAGTGGTAGTGTGTGCGGGATGCAACCGGGAGGTTGCGGGTTCGAATCCGAACCCCTCCCCTTTTTTATTTTGTTTTTTCTTTTGTTTTCTCCTTGTATATATGTATGTGGTGTGTATGTGCAAGTGTTATGCATGTATGCATGTGTTTGTGGGTGTGGGTGTGTGCTTATGCATACACACTCATGGTAGTGTGTGTGGTGGTTCACATGAGCATATGTGTATGCACATAGGTGTATATGCATGTGTGTGTTTGTGTATGTGCATGTGAGTGTGCACATATGCATGACCTTGTGTTGTGAGAGTTTATATGCATGTGTGTTTGTGGGAGTGTGTGTGTGTGTGTGTGTGTGTTACCATACACATATACATGTGCATATATGCATTGTGCATATATGTATGCATATGTGTGTGGATGACCACCCACACACATGAGCTTGTGTGTGTGTGTAGTATATGTGCCTAGTGCACTTGTGAGAGTGAGTGTGTGTGTGCCATATACTTATGCATATATGGCCATGTGAGTGTGTGTGTGGATGAGCACCCCCTTCTTGGGTGGTATGCTCATGAGTGTTGGTGCTCATATGCCTTGGGAATATATAGGGCATGTGGGTGTGCTTGCTTGTAGTGTGTGTGTGTAGAGTGTATGTGTGTGGGGGGGGGACTAGTGGGTTTACCCACTTGATATACCCCTTGTTGTTTATATGCATGTGGTTTTTGTTAGCTCTTTTCCATCTCTAGCTAAGTTTACAACCTGGTTATGATCATTTATTGCTCATGTTCATTAGAGCTATGTATCACTTATGTGAATAGGTGGTGGTTCTGCTATCTTGTTTGTGCCTTGTTGTTTCACATGAACATATGAGTATGACACATGTATTTGGGGTAGAAAGAGCCAATGAATCCATTGGTGCTTTCGGATTTCACTTTTGAGCAAGTTTATAACACTGTCATTTTCAGCTGTGATGATATTTTGTCAATTTTGCACGATTTAATCCTTGCTTGCTTTGGGGCATGTGCCAACATGGAAGTGCTAGTGTTTTATATCTATTATGCCATGGTATTTTTTTAACATGAGAATCACCCATACAAGTGGGAACCATGTTGTTAAGTAGCCAACTTAATGTTTTTGCTTCAGCATGCTAAAAAAACTACTAAGTCTGAGAATCTGCTGTTTTTTTTATGCCATGTAGAGTGGTTGGTATCTTGTGATGTGTTATGAATTTGAGCATGCTCAGTGCTAGTGTTTTGGAGTAGATGTTTTCTACTACCATCCTGTTAATTTTCATGCCAAGAGGTGGTATTTAACATATTAAACTACTGTTGTCACCTTGCTACTTTATTAACTCAGATTCCAGAAAACTGTTATTTTCACCAAGTCCCAGAAAACTGTTTCATCTTGTCAAATTGAGAGCTTCATGCTTATTGATGTGTGCCTCCTATGAAGATTGTGTAGTTGGATAAGTTGCTGAATTTGTTATGTAGTTTCTGTTTATATCTTGTTTGTGGTTGTAGGGTTCCTGTAGCTCAAGATGTGGGCTGTGTAAGTTGCTACGTTGCTTAACAACTTAATAAAATTTGCATAGGGCTTTGCAAACCCGTGGATAATTAATCAACCCCCGGGCCAGTGCTCCTCATGAGTGTTGGTCCAAACTAGAGCACCGTGCGGGGCCAACCCAGGGCAACTTGGGAGATTTCTATCAGGCCACCATACACTAGCTTATCCGTCGTGTCCTGAGAACGAGATACGCGGCTCTTATCGGGTTCGTCAACACGTCGGGAGGTCTTCCTGGATTTGTTTTACCTTTATCTAGTATCTTGCGTGTGGAGTCTGACTTTCTTCGGATTTTCTCAAGGTGTTGGAATTCCTTTGGAATTACCTATGATGACCACGAGGTCCGTGGTCGAGGCTATTCCCGTGGAGTGTGGTTATTTGTGATGGACTAGTTGGAGCACCCCTGCATGGTTAAATCTTTTTGAGAAGCCGTGCCCACGGTTATGTGGCAACTTGGATATTTTTTTAACACCCGGTTATAGTAAACTTGAAGTAAACTCTATATAAAATACACCAACTGTGTGAGTAATCGTGATCGTCTCTGCTCGTGAACATTATCCCAGAGAGAACACGATGGGGTTATGATTGATGTAGGTAAGTGTTCAGGATCTCATAGAGATCATACTAGATTCGATCGATCAGCGTAGGCCACTCATATTTATTTTCATGTCGCGTAAGTTAGCCACCATATATGCTTAGTGTTGCTGCAAACTAAGCACATACTCCATCCCAACCTTTAAGCTTGAGTAGTCTCGGTACCTGGGCGCTTGATTGATGAGTCTTTGTGGCTCACAGATTACTACAAACCTCCAGGTACAGGTACAGATGAGTACGTGCAAGATGATCTTACCCAGCTCCAGTGGGAATATGATGAGGAAAGAGGCAGGATGTACGTGACTTACCCAGAGGAGTAGAGGACCATGGTCGTGATCTTTGGGGTAGCGAGATAGTATCATTTGCATCTGTTTTTATCGTTTGATTTTGTCCATAGTCGGACCCTGTCTTCATCTTGATGATTTGAACTCTGTGTGGATTGTAATTTAGCATGTGGTGAGTGTAAGCCAACTTGTATACTCATCTCTTCTGTAATGTATGATGCAATGTTACTATACTTGCGAACGGCAAGATGCGCCTCTATCCCTTACGAGGCCCTCGTGTCTTAAAATGGATAGGCACACATCTTGGGCGTGACAAGTTGGTATTCAGAGCCATACGACCATAGGAGCCTTTGCTTGATCGAACTTGGCCGAGTCGAGTCTAGTAAAACTAATTTGAGTCTAGTTATATCAGAGAGTAGGATTCTTTTTACTCCTCTTCTATGCTTTGGTGAGGTATTCGACTTAGGAATTTTTGATTCTACTCCTCTTCTCGCTCAAAAAATTTTTAGGATCATGCGGGTATTTTGGAGTCTATATGATACTGATGTGACAGGGTTCTATCTTGGTGCCTCCTGTCTGACTTGATTTCTTCCGGGGAGTCGAGCTCCAGGTAATGTTGGCACATCATTATCATTCAGCTTCCTTGATATCTCAGGACGGAGAGTGTTCGGAATTACTTCAATACTTATCGTGGTGAGATAAGGTCGGAGTCACCCAGTACTGGGGAGGCGTCCGGGGTACCACCATGGTTTAGTATCGTTGTGAGTTCGAGGATTCGAGTTAGATGAAGTTGCGAAAGCCTCTAGTTATGTGTTGAAGGATGGATACAGTTGGGGTGTAGGATTGTTGAGATATTTCCTCCTTGTATCCCCCACACTGGATTGCATAACCAGAAAGTTTTCAGAAGTTCTTAGGTGGGAAATCTTGTAGTTATCTAGGATCATCTTCTTCAGATGTATGTGGGCATATACATTTGTTCCGAGCGCTTAGCTCGATACTTTTGTGTTATTGCAAGTGGCTTCTAATTTCTGATGATGTTATCTTAAACCGAAGAAGCATTCTTACTAATTTTTTAGTAGGAAGGTTGTGTTGTTATTTGTTCAATTTCTTTCGAGCAGTTGATTCAGCTTTTGAATTCATCTTATCAATGAGGTGCTGATGTGTTTTGTCCATCTTCAGGATGGCTCCACCAACTCGCAACAATCCGGGTCGTGCTGAGGAGCAGACTGATGTTCCACCACCACCACCCTCGTCGCTGCCTCCTCCGCCTCCTCCTCCTATCAAGCCTCCAGGCAATGCTTTGGTGAAGCATAACCCCAAGACCACAAGAGTGAATATGGTGAATGCAGCAGAGGCAGAGGATTCTTCTCAAGTGATCATGGGTAATCTCTCAGTTAATTCTATTCCTGCAAAAGTGTTATTTGATTCTGGAGCATCGCATTCATTCATGTATAGACCTTTTGCTATGAAGAATGATTTCTATTACGAGATGTTGAGTACACCTTTGGGTGTTGTTTCTCCGGGTGTGGCCATGAAAACCACCTCCATTGTTCCGGATGTTTCTATCAAGATGGGCAATTATTCTTTCTTGGCTTCTCCCTATGTTCTCGGTAATTCCGACATTGATCTCATTTTGGGCATGGACTTCCTGACTATGAACAAAGCTCATATTGATTGCAAAGCAAAAGAAGTCAAGCTAACTCATCCTTCATAAGACGTGATTATTTTCGCGGCTCACGATGACACAATCCGTCTCTTTGCTCTTAATGAGAAGGTTGAAATCTCAGTGATTTCTCAAATTCCGGTGGTTTGTGAGTATGAAGATGTCTTTCCAAAAGAATTGCCAGGAATGCCTCCGCACTGGGCAGTCGAGTTCGTGATTGATCTCGAGCCCGGAACTGAACCGGTCTCCAAGCGCCCGTATAAACTTGGCCCCGAAGAACTGAAAGAGCTGAAGAAGCAGCTAGATGAGCAAGAACGTCTGGGTCTGATTAGACCAAGTTCTTCTCCATGGGGTTGTGGTGTTTTGTTTGTCAAGAAGAAAGATGGCATGGATCGTCTTTGTGTTGACTACCGTCCATTGAACAAGAAGACAATTAGAAACAAGTACCCACTTCCCAACATAAATGAGTTGTTTGAACAACTGAAAGGTGCCAAGGTTTTCTCGAAGCTTGATCTTCGCATGGGTTATCATCAGATTCGCATTCACGAAGAAGACATTCCTAAGACCGCTTTCAGGATGAGTTTTGGCTCTTATGAGTACACCGTCATATCGTTTGGTCTTGCCAATGCTCCTCCAACCTTCTCAAGAATGATGAATTTCATTTTCTCTCCTTTCCAGAATGAGTTCGTCTTGGTCTATCTGGATGATATCCTTGTGTTCTTGGAGATAGAAGAAGAGCATGCAGAGCATCTCCGCCTTGTGCTTAACAAGTTAAGAGAGCATCGATTCTATGCCAAGTTTTCCAAGTGTGAGTTTTGGCTCAATGAAGTGGTGTACCTTGGGCATGTGATCTCTGCCGAGGGAATTAAAGTGCACCCTGAGAAAGTTGAGGCAATCTTGAAGTGGGAACCTCCTCAGAATGTGAAGCAGCTTCGGAGTTTCCTCGGGCTTGCTAGCTATTGCAGAAGATTCGTGGAGAACTTCTCTCAAATTGCTAAGCCTCTGTCCAATCTCCTCCAGAAGAGTGTCAAGTATGTTTGGTCTCCTGAGTGTGATGTGGCGTTCAATACGCTCAAGCAGAGACTGACTTCAGCTCCAGTTCTTGTTCCTCCTGAGCAGTCTAAGCCTTTCCAAGTTTTCTGTGATGCTTCTCTCCAAGGTCTTGGTGGTGTTCTCATGCAAGATAAGAAGATTGTTGCTTATACCTCGTGGCAGTTGAAGCCTGTCGAGAAGAACTACCCCACTCATGATCTTGAGTTGGCGGCAGTTTTGCATGCTCTAATGACTTGGAGGCATTTTTTGTTGGGTAGACCAGTTGAGGTGTACACCGATCACAAGAGCTTGAAGTACATTTTCACTCAACCCAATCTTAATCTTCGCAGTCTCGTTGGGTGGAAATGCTTGGGGACTCCAATCCAAGCATTGAGTATACTCTTGGGAAAGCAAATGTCATTGCAGACGCGCTCAGCCGTAAGGCGTACAATAGTCTCCTCTTGAAGCCTCTTTAGCCCGAGCTTTGTGAAGCCTTCCACAAGCTCAACCTTCAGATTATTCCGCAAGGATTTCTTGCAAATCTTCAAGTTTCTCCGACTTTGGAAGATCAGGTTCGCCAAGCGCAGCTTCTTGATGCTATGGTGAAGAAAGTGAAGAAAGGTGTGGCCAAGAGCATTCCGATGTATAAGTGCTTTCGTGTTGATGACAAAGATACCTTGTTCTTTGAGGACCGTCTTGTGGTTCCAAAAGGTGATCTCAAAAAGGTTATCATGGACGAAGCACATAATTCTCTTCTATCCATTCATCCAGGCAGTTCAAAGATGTATCAGGATCTCAAGCAAACCTTCTGGTGGACTCGCATGAAACGTGAGATTGCTCAGTTCGTGAACGAGTGTGATGTTTGTCGCAGAGTGAAGGCGGAGCATCAACGTCCAGCAGGTTTTCTTTAGCCTTTGCCTATCCTAGAGTGGAAATTCGATCATGTGGAGATGGATTTCGTCACTAGGTTTCCCAAGTCCAAGAGAGGCAACGATGCCATCTTCGTGGTTATCGACAAGCTGTCAAAAGTTGTTCATTTCCTGCCAGTCAAGGAATCTATCTTGGCAGCTCAACTTGCAGAGTTGTACATGTCAAGGATAGTATCTTTACATGGTATTCCTCAGCTCATCTCTTCTGACCGTGGAAGTCTCTTTACTTCTAAGTTTTGGGAGTCCTTCCAGACTGCTATGGGTACCAAGATCCATTTCAGCACTGCGTTCCATCCGCAAACAAGTGGTCAAGTTGAGAGAGTCAATCAGATCCTTGAAGATATGCTTAGAGCCTATGTGATTTCGTTCGGCATGAAGTGGGAAGACTGTCTTCCGTATGCTGAAATTCTCATAAAACAATAGCTTTCAAGCTAGCTCAGGCAAGGCCCCTTTCGAGATTCTCTATGGCAGAAAGTGTCGTACCCCGCTTAACTGGTCTGAAACCGGTGAGCAACAGATATTGGGCAAGGACATGATCACTAAAGCATAAAAATGCGCCATGTCATTCGCGAGAACCTCAAAGCAGCTCAGTCCCGACAGAAGAGTTATTACGATAACAAACATCGGGATGTTTTCTTTCAAGTGGATGATCTAGTCTATCTCAGAGTCTCTCCCATGAAGGGCACTAAGCGGTTTGGAATTAAAGCGAAGCTAGCTCCTCGTTTTGTTGGTCCTTTCAAAGTTGTTGGCAAGAGAGATGGTCTTGCATATCAACTAGAGCTTCCTCCAAATTTCACAAATGTGCAAGATGTCTTCCATGTTTCTCAGCTCCGGAAATGTTTCAAGACTCCTGAGCGAACCATTGACCTCTAAGACATTGATCTCTAAGAAGATCTCTCTTATCGTGAGCATCCAGTTGCAATTCTTGAAGAAACTGAGCCTAAGACTCGCAACAAGTCTATCAAGATCCTCAAGGTGAAGTGGTCTCATCATTCCGACAAAGAAGCTACTTGGGAACGCGAGGACCTTCTCCATTCCGAATTTCTAGACTTCTTTCGTTCCTAGATCTCGGGTCGAGATCCTCTTGTAGTGTGGGAGAGTTGTGACAGCCCAAGTGTTGTCCCTACCTTATTTGGCATGTAACCTATTGTATGAAATTTGTGCCATGAGCTTAATGCATGTTTGACACTTGTCATCCATGTTCTGTTCTTGCATTCATGCATCATGCATCCATCTGTCATGCCATGTTGTGAAGTGATCTTGCATGTGAGTGTCATGTTTTGGTTTGAGTGTGGGTGGAGCTCATGGGTGCAATCTCCTCCTTCTTCCGCTCTCTTTTCTTTTCATCAATAAAACCCCATCATATGACTTAATTCCCATGTTATTTAATAGTCAGAATTAAGTTGCCTTTTAAATTATTTAAAATGTTCAAGAGGTAGCCCTATATATGTCATTATTTTAGAGTGTGTTTCTTTTGATGTTTGGGTTTTTATGCTTGTGAGTTTTATATAACAGAGGGGCTGCCTATTTCAAAATATTTAAAATTACTTGTCCTAAAAATCAACTTAATATTTTTATTAAATGGGGCATATTATTTTCCTTACAAAAGTATTTTTTGTTTGCCCTAAAACTCCTTTATTTTATCTCTAGGGTTTTCCCTCTTGCTGTGGTGTTTTAAAAGAAAAGGAGCTTTCTGTTTCTTTGATTTCGGTAGAGTGTGTGCGTGTGGGTTGTGCCCTCCCGGCCCACGCAGCCTAGCAGGTAGCTGATGGCTACCTGCCTCGTCCCCCTCCGTTAGTAGGTTCACAGAGGTGAGAGCGTAGGGAGCCGACGCCGTCACCGTCAGGGGCTCACGCACGTCGAGCCCCTCCCCCCCTTATAAGAGCGCGAAGCCCTAGGATTCTTCTTCCTCCTCGCCGCTGCCGCTCCCCTTCTCCCCTCCTTCTTCTCCCTCCTCCTCCGGTTATCTTCCCCCTTAAAGTAAGGATTCAAAGAGCAGGGGATTTCAGAGAGCGAGAGGTCACCGTCGTCTTCGTGCCTCCGGCGGGACTCGTCATCGGCGAAGATGGCGTGGAGCAAGGCGCCATCGCCCGCGATCCATTCCCGGTGCTAGGAGGCTCCAGGAGGCCGTCTTCTTCCTCCTCGCCGCCGGATCGTTGTCGGGTCTTCTTCCTTTTCGCGTGTCGTGTCTCCGCCTCTGCTTCGTCTCTGCGCGTCCGGGTCGCCGTCGTCCTCCCCTAGGTGAGCAGTCAACGTGCAGCCTCCTTCCTTCGTAGCTAGAGCCGTCGCCGTCGTGCTCGTGCCACCGTCGTCTCATGTTGCCGCCGGTCCGTAAAGCTCGTGCTTGAACTCGCCTCCGTCCCCCTCATTGCAAGATGAGCATAGGGGTGGGTTCCCTGTTGTGTCCGTAGCCCCCCCCCCCCTCGCGGTAGCTCCCTCTCGCCGCTAGTGTCGTAATTTGCCGGTGCCGCTCGCCGTCGTTGCTCTGTCGCCGCAAGTGTTCGGGTTCAGTTTCATCAGTCATTGTGTGAGTGTGTATATAAGAGGGCAGGTGCCCCTCCTCTGTTAACATCGCGGGTGATAGCAGAGTGGTAGTGTGTGCGGGATGCAACCGGGAGGTTGCGGGTTTGAATCCGAACCCCTCCCCTTTTTTATTTTGTTTTTTTATTTTGTTTTCTCCTTGCTATATATGTAGGTGGTGTGTATGTGCAAGTGTTATGCATGTATGCATGTGTTTGTGGGTGGGTGTGTGTGCTTATGCATACACACTCATGGTAGTGTGTGTGGTGGTTCACAAGAGCATATGTGTATGCACATAGGTGTATATGCATGTGTGTATGTGTATGTGCATGTGAGTGTGCACATATGCATGACCTTGTGTTGTGAGAGTTTATATGCATGTGTGTTTGTGGGAGTGTGTGTGTGTGTGTTACCATACACATATACATGTGCACATATGCATTGTGCATATATGTATGCATATGTGTGTGGATGACCACACGCACACATGAGCTTGTGTGTGTGTGGTATATGTGCCTAGTGCACTTGTGAGAGTGAGTGTGTGTGTGCCATATGCTTACGCATATATGGAGATGTGAGTGCGTGTGTGGATGAGCACCCCCTTCTTGGGTGGTATGCTCATGAGTGTTGGTGCTCATATGCCTTGGGCATATATAGGGCATGTGGGTGTGCTTGCTTGTAGTGTGTGTGTAGAGTGTATGTGTGGGGGGGGGGACTAGTGGGTTTCCTCACTTGATATACCCCTTGTTGTTTATATGCATGTGGTGTTTGTTAGCTCTTTTCCATCTCTAGCTAAGTTTACAACCTGGTTATGATCATTTATTACTCATGTTCATTAGAGCTATGTATCATTTATGTGAATAGGTGGTAGTTTTGCTATCTTGTTTGTGCCTTGTTGTTTCACATGAACATATGAGTATGACACATGTATTTGGGGTAGAAAGAGCCAATGAATCCATTGGTGCTTTAGGATTTCACTTTTGAGCAAGTTTATAAAACTGTCATTTTCAGCTGTGATGATATTTTGCCAATTTTGCATGATTTAATCCTTGCTTGCTTTGGGGCATGTGCAAACATGGAAGTGCTAGTTTTATATCTACTATGCCATGGTATTTTTGTAACATGAGAATCACCCATATAAGTGGGAACCATGCTATTAAGTAGCCAACTTAATGTTTTTGTTTCAGCATGCTAAAAAAACTACCAAGTCTGAGAATCTGCTGTTATTTTTATGCCATGTAGACTGGTTCGTATCTTGCGATGTGTTGCAAATTTGAGCATGCTCAGTGCTAGTGTTTTGGAGTAGATGTTGTCTACTACCATCCTGTTGATTTTTATGCCAAGTGGTGATCTCTAACATATTTAACTACTGCTGTCAACTTGCTACTTTATTAACTCAGATTCCAGAAAACTGTTATTTGCACTAAGTCCCAGAAAACTGTTTCATCTTGTCAACTTGAGAGCTTCATGCTTATTGATATGTGCCTCCTATGGAGATTGTGTAGTTGGATAAGTTGATGCATTTGTTATTTAGTTTCTTTCAATATCTTGTTTGTGGCTGTAAGGTTCCTGTAGCTCAAGATGTGGGCTGTGTAAGTTGCTACGTTGCTGTTTTGTGGCAAATTGTTTGTTTTATTGTTTTGTGACTTGTGGGAGCTATAATCCATGGAATTGATTGATCTTTGAGTCTATTATGGTTGGTTTTTCATTGACTAACCAGTGGCTACCTTGGAATGCCAAGAATTAGCCCATGGCTTTGTTGTCTTGTGTTTTTGCCTTCGTACCTTGTCGTGAGCGTATCGTGAGAACCGTAACTCCATTTCTTGCGTTCTTTATATGCGTTTATATCGATTTTGCATGCTGCATCCATATTTTCCATGTTTATGCATGTTTAAATAACTCAACATGAGGTTCTATCCAGATTCATTAATAAACAACTTTGCATGTGAAACATGACTAGTTTTGGATTGCCATGTTAATTCTTCATAAATGAATCATGCATCATCTTGGTTGTGCATTGCACCTTGGTTGGATGTTTATTGTTGTTGTTTCTCTTGGGTAGACGTGAGTGTTGAAACTGAGTATGAGGACCCAGGAGAGTACTACTACGAGGATCCCGCTACTTGTTCCACTGAAGAACCAACAGGCAAGATGATCGTACCCGGATCCCAATACTATTTTTGCTTGCTAGTTTCTCGCTCTTATAGTTACAATTGCGCTACCTACCACTTGAATTTCAGACTCCTATTTGCCATGAAAGCCTCTAACCCTCCACATCCTAGCAACCTTTGATTGGCTAAGTTACCGCTGCTCAGGCCCTCTTATAGCGTTCTTAGTTGCAGGTGCAGGTTGTTCCATGTGATAACATGGATTTGGATATCACAACACTATCTGTTATTTAATTTAATGCACGTATATATCTTGGTATTGGTGGAAGGCTTGGCCTTATGCTAGGTGTTTTGTTCTGCCGTTACCGCCATAGTTCTTGTTACCGGTGTTATGTTTTCCATATTTTGCGCTCCTAACACGCTCGGGGTTGTTATGGGGACCCCTTGTTTATTCGGTTGAGATTAAAACTTGTCTGGCAAGACCCAACATTGGTACTACATTTGCTTAACAACTTAATAAAATTTGCATAGGACTTTGCAAACCCGTGGATAATTAATCAACCCCCGGGCCAGTGCTCCTCATGAGTGTTGGTCCAAACTATAGCACTGTGCGGGGCCAACCCAGTGCAACTTGGGAGATTTCTATCAGGCCACCATACACTAGCTTATCCGTCGTGTCCTGAGAACGAGATACGCTGCTCTTATCGGGTCCGTCGACACGTCGGGCGGTCTTGCTGGATTTGTTTTACCTTTATCAAGTGTCTTGCGTGTGGAGTCTGACTTTCTTCGGATTTTCTCGAGGTGTTGGAATTCCTTTGTAATTACCTATGATGACCACGAGGTCCGTGGTTGAGGCTATTCCCGCGTAGTGTGGTTATTTGTGATGGACTAGTTGGAGCACCCCTTCAGGGTTAAATTTTTTCGAGAAGCCGTGCTCGTGGTTATGTGGCAACTTGGATATTTGTTTAACACCCGGTTATAGTAAACTTGAAGTAAACTCTATATAATATACACCAACTGTGTGAGTAACCGTGATCGTCTCTGCTCGTGAACATGATCCGAGAGAGAACACGGTGGGGTTATGATTGACGTAGGTAAGTGTTCAGGATCTCATAGAGATCATACTAGATTCGATCGATCATCGTAGGTCACTCATATTTATTTTCATGTCGCGTAAGTTAGCCACCATATATGCTTAGTGCTGCTGCAAACTAAGCACATACTCCATCCCAACCTTTAAGTTTGAGTAGTCTCGGTGCCTGAGCGCTTGATTGATGAGTCCTTGTGGCTCACAGATTACTACAAACCTCCAGGTACAGGTACAAACGAGTACGTGCATGATGATCTTACCCAGCTCCAGTGGTAATATGATGAGGAAAGAGGCAGGATGTACATGACTTAGCCGGATGAGTAGAGGACCATGGTCGTGATCTTTGGGGTAGCGAGATAGTATCATTTGCATCTGTTTTTATCGTTTGATTTCGTCCTTAGCCAGACCCTGTCTTCGTCTTGATGATTTGAACTCTGTGTGGATTGTAATTTAGCATGTGGCGAGTGTAAGCCAACTTGTATACTCATCTCTTCTGTAATGTATGATGCAATGTTACTATACTTGCGAACGGCAAGATGCGCCTCTATCCCTTGCGAGGCCCTCGTGTCTTAAAATGGATATGCGCGTATCTTGGACGTGACAAAGGCTCACCTATGTCCACAACCCCGTCTATGATAAACAGATAGTCTTTGAATGCTTGTTGGTCAGAGGGAGGCCAAGGTACCCTATAGGCAAAGATCCAAGTTTACAATTCATCATGTGGGCTGCCTAAAAAGCTTGTCCTCCAAGGTAGCTTCAGTAATGAAGGCCTCACTTTTATCGAAGTTGATTTTGAGTCCCGACATGGACCCAAAACACATCGATGAAAATTTTGGGAAAACACCCTACGAATATGTGCGTCTGTCTTAGCATCCTCTTAGGTGATAGCTAACGGGTCAACTACTAGGTTGAAAAGAAGAAGGGATATCGGGTCACCTTACCCATAGTGGGTCGAAACTTTTATACATAACCCCTTCCGAGAACTTCCAACTCACACGGTCATACACTTTCTCAAAGTCTAGCTTGAGGATAATGCATGATGTTTTCTCTCTTGATTTGTAGAGAATGTAACAAGTCATGGAGAACCGAAATACTTTCGAGGATACTTCCTACCTCGAATAAAGGCAGATTGGCTCGGATCTATGACCCGGTTGACCCTGTAATCAAGGTGGTGCCGCAGCCTCCTAATACAATGCTGCCATCGGTCCATTGCATCTGTCAAGGGACCAAACCTATGAAGAGGATGGCTGCAAGCCAAACCCCATTTCCTCCTACACAACGTCCTTCAAACCTGGGCCAACAAAGCAGTATAGGTCTGAATACCAAAGTTAACAAGAGCACCTTTCGCTAGGTGTGAGCAGTGGACCAACAAAGTGGCACAGCAAGTCATAAAGTCTTGCTCGCTCCGGTCACTGTTTCTTTTTTAAGCTGCACAGGTTAGTGGTGAGTGGTGACGCGACATGACGATGGTGAAAGAAATGGGGAATCTCGTTCGGTCGTTCATCCTTCCCAGCTCGGTCAATTGCCAAGAGAAATGTTCAGCGGACCTTCGGTCCACATTGCAACACTTTCAGTGTCACGCTCCACTTTTTGAAGCTTCTGGGCAAACCATGAATTTCCTGATACAGCACCCAAATCGTCACGGAAAATGCTCAAAACAGAAGGAAAAAAATACTGTCTCAGTGTCAATGAGTTTTTGTTTTCTTCCTTATCTTGACATAGGAATTAATCAACGTGAAAAAAAAAATCATGTTTACTCAAACTCAATTTGCGCGCCATGGATCTCACGTTGTCACCATCGGCACGAAGCTTGTGCCACGGTGTGTACGCACTTTCACCATAACTACAAAATTCCAACGGCGGCCGGCCTTCTCGAAGAACATTTTAGCTAGTACTGTAGTATATGTACACAACAAAAGGGCAGCGTCACCATCAACCTCATCGCGGCTCGACGACGGTGATGGAGACGTCGTTGATGGACTGGGGCGAGAAGGTGGACTCGGTCTTGGTGGAGAAGGGGATCATCGCCGCCGGGAAGGTCCTCAGCCTGGTGAACATGGGCGGCCTGGCCGGCGCCGGGAGGTCCATGTGGTCGCTGATGAGCATGAGCAGGACGCTGGACATGGTCGGCCGGAGGTCCGGGTCGTCCTGCACGCAGAGGAGCCCCACGTGGAAGCACCGCCACGCCTCCTCCTTGGAGTAGGCCCGCTCCAGCGCCGGGTCCATGAACTCGGCCGCCTTGTCCTCCGTCCAGCTCTTCCATGCCTGCACCAACCAATTAGCAGCAGCTCAGTGCTGGTGATCTCTGCATCATGAAATTGATAGCACCAGAGTTCTTGAGAGATTTTATTTGTACGTACGTCTTGGATGAGGGTCTGCTCGTGCTCCTCGAGGTAGAGCGCGCCGTTGCGCTTGCCGCCGAGGATCTCGATGAGCAGGACCCCGAAGCTGAAGACGTCCGACTTGACCGAGAACACGCCCTCCATCACGAACTCCGGCGCCATGTACCCGCTGCATTGCGAATTCAGGTGAGTAAGCAAAGCATGCAGTACGGCCGGCCATTTACTGGAGTACACACCAGAGAGTAATGGAGGTAGTCGCTTACTAGGTTCCGACGACGCGGCCGGTGTTAACCTCGATGCACTCGTCCTCGAAGATCTTGGCCATGCCGAAGTCGGAGATCTTGGGCCGCATCTTGTTATCGAGCAGCACGTTGCTGGCCTTGAGGTCCCGGTGGACGACCTTGAGCAGCGAGTCCTCGTGGAGGTAGAGCAGCCCGCGGGCGATGCCCAGGATGATGCTTTGCCGGGTTTTCCAGTCCAGCTGCGCGCTCTTGCTAGCGTCTACAGTAATCAAACAAAGCAGCAGCAGTAACAATTAAATTAATTAATCAAAACACTGAGTGAGTGATCAGGGATCGACCAACACGGCAAAGCGTACTCCCCACTACTAAATCATCATGTAGAGAAGAGATCACCAGCAGCAACCTAATATTAATTAAGGATCTCGTTTTCCAGCCGGAAAACTTGGGGCGTGGTACCATGTGGCGTGCAGGTCGCTCGCAGTGCGCATCACGCGATAATTATCCGGCCACTTACAGGTTGCGATCAGTACGTCGCCAGTCGGTTAATCAATGTAGAGATTGTTGGATTTAATTGCACGGTCCATGGATGGATCGCCGGGCAGTAGCTAGGCACTGCACCGGCCCGGCCCCATTAACCAAACGATGGAGGGATTTAATGGCGCGACGCCGCAGGTTTCAACCACCGCGAGAAGCTACCAACCGAAATGGATGAGAATGAGATGGAGGTACTAAGGTGAAAGGAGAGGGACGCCGTACCGAAGAGGAAGGCGTCGAGGCTGCGGTTGGGGAGGTACTCGTAGACGAGCAGCTTCTCGTCGCGCTCGGCGCACCAGCCCAGCAGCCGCACCAGGTTGCGGTGCTGCAGTTTGGCGATCAGCTCCACCTCGTTCCGGAACTCCGCCGCGCCCTGCCGCGACCGCGCCGACAGCCGCTTCACCGCGATCTCCGACCCGCCCGTCAGCACGCCCTTTCGTTGTTGGTTGGTTGGTTGGTTCACATACATGCCATGCCCATCAAACCTCGGTTCAATTTCACCACAGAAATGGCGGGCAACTTTCCCGTCGATCTTACGCCAATGTTAACCGCACCAGGGACTTGCTAAGAAATTACGTACTCTGTAGACGGGGCCGAAGCCGCCCTCGCCGAGCTTGTTGGCCTTGGAGAAGTTGTCGGTGGCGGCGTGGATGGAGGCGAGGTCCATGAGCGGCAGGTCGGAGCTCGACATCGGCCTCAGGCTCCGGAGCAGCGATCTCCTCACGGCTGAAGATTTGCATTCCTACTTCAGCCCCAGTCCCAGTAGTAATAACCAAGAAGAAGCAAGCCGTTGGATCACGTACCGTTGCGCTTCCGCCAGCGCCAGCAGTAGATGCAGTAGAAGAGCGTGCAGAAGATGACCACCACCAGCACGGACACCATGATCTTCATCGCCTCCTGGCTGGACCCGCGCCCCGCAACCTCCTCGCCGTCGCCGCCCGACGGCGCCGGGGACGACGACGCTCCCATGAGCCGGCGGTGCGCAGCGCGCGGCGACGCCATGGGCTGTTCCGCCGGAACAAGGTCTCTGCTGATGATTGCCTGAACCTTGACGTGGTGAAAAGGGAGGAGGAGGAGGAGGAGAAAGACGTGAGAATGGCGGGGACGGGGAGTGGGAGTGAGTGAGACGATGGTGGCTGCGGCCGGCTCAAAGGTTCGTAGTTGTAGTAGGAGCAGTTGCCAAATGTCCACCTACCAGATCTTTGTTTTTTCCTTCTTCAGTCGGCAGAGCATTTGGCCCAGCAACAGCGCAGCTATTAATAACCTGGCTAAAGGCCGCTTTTACAGTGGAAAGCTTCTTTATTCTCTTCTTTTTCCTTACCTCGGCAAGGTAAAAAAAACATAGGAGGTTCCATGAGTTGGCAGTAAATCTTAAGCCCTTCCCCAGTACGCTAAGTACATGAACCTGTGTAAAATGAGCTACTAAATGTATTCCCTCTCTAGACTAATATAAAAATGTTTAGATTATTAAAATAGTGTTTTAAACGTTTTTATATTAGTTTACGAAGAAAGTACCATGCAAGGAACTAAATGGGATAGAACGTCTCATGTTCACGATAGATTAGTCTACCTGTCCAAATTAAGCCACTGATGAGCTTTCATTAAGTCAGTTAGGTCTTAGTGGGATGTTGAGAGAGATGCATCCAGCTATTTACTAGTACAACATCAGGCCTTGTTATAAACAAACAGATCACATATTCAACAGTTACCAAAAATACAAAAAAAAACACCTCTCATAAAGAAAATATACTGTACATACAAATGCTATCAGAACTGGTGAACGTTCTATATAAGTAAAGTTATATTGTTTCAAATGGAAAATAAATCCTATTTAGACCCTGGACTGTGGTGTATGGTCTGAAATGAAGCCCTAAAAATGTAAGCTTGAAGTTTCAATTTGTGCCGTTGCAGCACAAGAAATGTGCGGCTATAGCCTATGATCCACTAGTTTTAAGAAAGAAACAAGCGATTGCTACATTCTAAGGAAAGTTTGCAATATTAGTACAAAAAAATGTGCGAGTAGAATCAACGAGTTTCAGGAAGTAAAAAACAAGAAAAATAAGCTGGGGTGTTAGCGTGAACTATCTCAAGCTTGTCGGAAAATAAGCTTGATAAAAACGGCATGTTATAAGCGCATAATATGTAACAAAGAGAACTAAACAGTACAAAAGCACGTGAGATAATGTATCAGTCGGTGATTTGAGGCCATAATCTCATCAACTTTTGTCTTCCAAAAAAACAAATGGCGAGAATGCTAACACATCACTATAGATAAACAAATGGCGAGGAGGCAAAGAATGAAAGACGCGGGGAGGTGGGAGAGAGGAGGAAGGTCCGGTGCTCCGCTCCATAGCGCCGGAGCACGACTTAAATAGCCGCAGCTAGGCCTCCAATGGGGCGGCCAGCCTGCTTCAATGTGACGCAGCTGTCAGAGTTGGTTCCTTGGGATGCGACGTTCGCATTGAAGCGGCAAGGCCCGAGGGGTCGTGTCCATCTGCGCCACCTTCCTGTCCGGTCAAATCATGGTTTCAATGATGGTCGTTGCATGCTCTGAGCCGACAGAAATGCGGCGCGGCAAGCGACGAAGTGCGTGGGATGGAAGGCGCGGGAAGGGCGGGTGGGGGGGGTTTGGTGGGTCAGGGCGGTCAGAATAATGCGAACTAGAGGTCCGGACTCTCGCAAACCTTCTTCGTGTTAGTCTCCAGTTTGTGAGAGAAATCGTATCCGGACCACTCCACGGACCCCGTGTTGAATGGCTTTCGCGGTCCGAACCACACGATTTGAACGGTTGTGGGACGTTTGTGGGTCTACCTTGAAGATGCCCTTACTATATTCAATAGTGTGTTTACCTTCATTTGCTAATACATGGGCCGGAAAGTCCATCGCAACGAGTTAATGGAATGCGGTAATGGATTATGATCATTGTGCCTCTCCGCATAAACCTAGCTATGCACAAATAGGCAAATTCGCATGTAGTAATGAGTTAATGGAACAATGTAACAAAGTGATAATGAGTTAATGGAACAATGTAACAAAGTGAATGGAATATAATAATGAACTGATGTACATCACCATCATTGTTCTCTTTTATGTGGTCAAATACTGATCTTTGTATTTTCTTTACTTGTTTTTTTTAAGTGAAGGCAAAAACTTTACCTCGTGTCATTAAACAAGAAGAAGTAAGACATTGTTTTGCAGGTTACGGGACCACACGAATCAAGATAATTTGGCTATTCTTCTGAAATTAAATTGCCCAATAATCTATCCCCGGCGATGACCCGCATTTTGGCCGCATCTTTGCTCGTCGCGACCACTCTGAAAGGAAGGGAAGCTTTAAAGCAGAACATCCTAATGTTCCTCTCGTTCTAAATCACCCAACATATGAGCATTTGTAACGAGTTGTTGGCCTTCTTATAGTTTCGAGTCATGCCATCATTCGAACACCACCATTGCTTGATTGACTCAAAATTACTCTAACTCGAAATCGGTGGGTGAATCCCCAACCACTCGAAAACCAAATTCTTAACTTTGAACATGTAGCGACATTTGAACATGAGACGAGTGTCCGTTTTCTGCTCCTTTTTGCATAGCTGGCAAAGACTACGGTTTTGCCACCCTCTGCGAAGTAGTTTGTCAACCGTCTAGATCCGGTCTTCCAGGATAAGCCATGAAAAAAAATCTAATCTTGGGTGATGCCAGATCTTCTACACTAATCGCGGCATCTTGGACTTGATTAGACCAGCGAAATGCATCTGGTAAGCTCTATACATGGTAATGCTACATCCAATATACGATAAACCAAACAATACTAGGTGATCTATTTCTTTAACGATTAGAGGATAGAGTAGTGGTGTGTGGCAGCATTTTAATTTCATTACCGTACATGCTAGTCTCTACCTAATAATAAAGGGGCTATTGTTTCTGATGATACGTCATGTAATTTGCCTTCAAAATTGCAAAATATTACCCACCGATACCATTAATAAGTCACAAAAAAGTTTCAAAGGGAAATCCCTTGACTGTGCTGGCCCGTGTAAGGACCTTCTATATTGTGCCTTGCGCGGTGGGAGAAGCTACAGCACACGTGTTTGGGTCGGCCCATGTCCGGGCGGCCTGTCTTTTAAATTTCCATTTCTGCTTTATCATTTTATTTTCGTTTTTTCCACTTTAAATAACTGGGGACTTCAAAAAAAATCGGAAAATATAAAAATTATTAGAATTTTGAATTAAATGTTTACTAAATATTTTTTTTGTGTATTAAAAAATAATCACGATTTTGTAACAAAATGATTACTTATTAAAAAATTGTTCAAAATTTGGGAAATAAATGTTTGGGGAATAAAAAAGTGTTCATATTTTCTCTATAGGTCGTATATTCAAAAATGCTAATGAAATTGAAAAAAATTGAGCCAATTCAAAAACTTTTCATGAATGCAAACATATTCTAAAAATACAAAAAAAAATCATGACTTACAAAATAGTTTACTTGGTCATAAAAGTTCGTTAATTCAAAAAATGATCATGCATTTCCAAAAATGTTCGTTAAATCAAAAAAATGTTCGTCATATCAAAAAAGTGTTTCTGAATTTTAAAAATTGTTATACTTATTTTCTAAATAAATGTTCATCAATTTTAGAACCAATTCCAGAAAATTAATTAAAATATGTTCACAATTTTTAAAAAATGTTTGCAAATAGCACAAAATGCCCATGAATTCAAAACAGGTCCTTGATTTTGGAAAATGTTCTAAAAAAATTAATAGTATTTTGTTCACGGTTTCAAGTATGTGCACGTGTTTAAAAAAATGTTCATGATTTAAAAAAATTGATGATTTCGCTAATTTGAAAGTGATAGTGTGTCTCGATGATGTAACAAAATGTGGTCATGGCCATTGAAGATTATAATCTTTTTTCTCCCGTTGCAATGCATGGGCCCTTTTGCTAATACTTTTACTATGGCTAATGGTAGGAAACATGGGTCTTACTTCCACCCTCTCGCCGATTCGTTGCTCGGGTGACCATCTCGCCATTGCGGCTGCGCATCTACCGTGCATGGTTTCACACTTTCCATGCACCTACTTGGGCCTCCCGCTGTACTACAAGCATCGTTTGTCGAGGGCATGCCTGCAGCCTATCTTGGACAAGGTGCTCCGTCCTCTACAGCCTTGGATCGCAGGCCTCATCACCACGGTTAGTCGCCTCATCCTTATCAAATCGGTCGTCACCTTTATACCGGTCTACCACTCCATTGCCATGGAGTTACCTGAGTGTCTAATCCAAGGGTTCGAGAAGAGGATCCGGGCCTTCTTCTGAAAAGGCTCAGATGCGGTGTGCGGTGGGCATTGTTTGGCCGTCGGGATCAAGTGTGTTGGCCTATGCAGTTCGGCGGTCTCAGCATTCTTGACCTCAGGCTTCTAGGCTACGCCTTCCGTGCATGTTGGCTTTGTCTGCAGCGCACATCCGCCTGTTGATGGGGCACTAGTAGAAAACAGGGCTTTCGTCATAGCTCGATCTATACATTAGTCCCGGTTGCATTACGAACCGGGACTAATGTGAGCATTAGTCCCGGTTCGAGCAGCTAAGGCGTCGGCACGCATCAGTCCCGGTTCCAGCAACCAACCGGGACTAAAGGGGTTGCTGCCCTTTAGTCCCGATTGGTGTCTCGAACCGGGACTAAAGGGTAGGCCATTAGTCACGGTTTTAGGCACAAACCGAGACTAAAGGGGTTGAGGCTTTAGTCCTGGTTTGTGTCTCCAACCGGGTCTAGTCACGGTTGGAGATACCAACCCGGACTAAAGGGTTTTGAAAGTTTCTTTTTTGTTTTTCTATTTTTTTTTCTAAATTGCTTATATCTTTTAGGATATTTGATGTTTTTAAGTGATTTTTTTGCATTAGATTGAACTTTTTGTCTATTTTGTGTTTGTGCAATTAGTTTTCAAATTTGAATGATTTACATTTGAATTTGTTCAAATTTGCTTCAAACCCTAGATTGTGAATAACTAGAGTTCAAAAATTGTTTTTAATTTAATTTTTTTGCTCCTAGGCACATGTTAGATGGTGCATGTTGAACGCGTAAAAAGTATGGAGTTGAAATAAGTTAAAAAAATGAAATACCTTTGTAACAGATGAGTTTTCGTCCGAAACTCACATACTTCGAAAGAGATTGTCTAGTTTGTACACAAAGTGCGTTCAGCTTTTGCCGTAACCATTTCAAGTTTTTTGCACATGTTAGGTGGATGAAATGATGATACCATGCCAAGTTTCGACCTTTTCAGTGTTCATTTGTAGTGGTTTTCAATTTCGGAGTCATTTAACTCAAAAAAAATCAATAAATGCATGAAAAATAACGAATGAAGTGGGAAAGGGGTGAAAGTTGATGATGTGGCTTTGAATGTTGCATGTTGAACGCACAAAAAGTCTAGAGTTTAAATAAGTTTTTAAAAAAATGAAATGCCTTTGTAACACATGAGTTTTCGTGTGAAACTCTGATACTTTGAAAGGGATTGTCCAGTTTGTACACAAAGTGCATCTAGTTTTTACCGTAACCCTCTTAACTTTTTAGCACATGCTATGTGGATGAAAATGATGATATCATGCCAAGTTTCAACCTTTTCAGAGTTCATTTGTAGTGTTTGCAATTTCAGGGTCATTTAGCTCAAAAAATCAATAAATGCATGAAAAATAGCGAATGAAGTGGGAAAGGGTTGAAAATTGATGATGTGGCTTTGGATGATGCATGTTGAACGTACAAAAAGTCTGGAGTTGAAACAAATTTAAAAAAAGTGTTATGAAAAAGTAAAACAGCTATAACTTTTGCATACGATGACGAAAAAAAGTGTAATGAAATTAAGTTTATTTAAAAAATGATGTCATATTTGGATTGCTCATATTTTTCTGATAATAATGGATATATTATTTGTCAAATTTTGGTTTACAGATTTAAAGATATTAATTATGCCATATTAAATGAATAAATGGTAAAAAATGAATAATGTGACATATTAATTATGCCATATTAATTATGCCATATTTAAAGATATTTTTCGAATTTTTTGCCTTTTTTGAAAATTTTAAATTAATCATTGTTGTTTATTTTAATAATTGTTTGGAATTTAAAAAATAAATCATGTGACATCAAGACGTAAGGGTTAATATGATTGATAGCTTACTATTGTGAAGAAAACAACAAGTGTAGACTTGGAAACTAGGGATGATAGAACTCGAAAGTTAAGTGTGCTGGGCTAGAGCAGTGAGAGGATGCGTGACTGACCGGAAAGTTAGACGATTTGGAATTAGAGATGATTAGAGGTTAAATTGTCTAATAATTCAAAAGCAATGAGGAGGAGGTAATTAGAGATTAAATTGTCAATTAATTCAAAGATTTAAAAATCAGAAAAAAATAATAAAAAATTATTAGAAAATACCTTTAATCTCGGTTGGTAACACCTTTTAGCTCCAAAAAGGTGTCACACGGAGTCCCTTTAGTCCCGGTTCATAAACGGACCGGGACTGAAGGTTTTGAGCTTGAGTTTCGGTTTTAGAACCGGGTCTAATGAGTCTTTAAAACCGGTACAAATGGTTCGTTTTCTATTAATGGATGGACGTCGAGTCAGAAGTGCAGGCGGTTTTCGACGCCTTCGTTCAGGTCATCCTCGGGGACGGGCGTAAGGCCTTGTTCTGGTCAGATTGTTGGCTGGAGGGTCAATCCATCTAGCTCGTCGCGTCGGATGTCTACGTTGTTGTCGATGCCAGTGCCCGCCGATCCTGTACGGTTGGTGAGGCTTTGGCAAACCGGCGTTGAATCCGGGATATCAAGGGGGCACTTTCAGTACGGGTAATCATGCAATTTCTGCTGTTCACACACACCTTGCTCGCCGTTCGTCTCTTGCCGGGACCCGGGATCGGCTAGTCTGGAAGTGCACCGCATCGGACACATACTCGGCCAGCTCTACGTACAATCTGTTCTTCGCTGGCCTTCAGCGCTTCCTAGGCGGCAAGGCCCTTTGGAAGGCCTGGGCACATGTCAAATGCAAATTGCACTTATGGTTAGCCATGCGACGGCGCCATTGGACGACGTACTGGCGGCTGCGCCATGGAAGCCATCCCACGTCACTTGTCCATTGTGTGATCAGGAGGCGGAGACCGCGGATCATCTGGCTTTGGGTTGTGTCTTCGCCAGGGAAGTTTGGCTTGCCACACTCGGTCGATGCGGGCTCGACCAGTTTGTGCCAGCGCCTGACTCCCGCCCTCCTTGTGTGGTGGACGGATTGTCGCGCACTTACCCCTTGCACGCAACGCAAAGGCTTCGACTCTATGGCCACACTCACTGTGTGGATGCTTTGGAAGGAACGCAACAACTGCGTTTTCCAAAACTCAGCGGTCGTGGTTCGCGAGCTCTGTCCACGCATTGAAGAGGAAACCGCACTATGGAAGCTTTCGGGAGCTAAAGGGTTGGCCGACATATGGCGATAACCTTCCCAACTTTTTTGCAGGGTGTTGTATCCCACTATGCGGCAGTATGGTCACTCGCCAGACAGAGCCGCGTAGCCCCTTGTAGCCATGGTTCGCCATCGGATACTCTGTACTCCATATTCTTCTTCTTCTTCGAATACATGGACACGCAGTCCTTTTGCTTCGCAAAAAAAAAAAAACCTTCGATGCGTGGAATCATAAAGCATTTATCTCGTCAATGTACTATACTTCTTTTCTATTACTATCTCTGTACATTTTTGTAAGCCGTTTTAGATTACTATAAGGCCTTGTACAATGCTAGGTATTTAGAAAGATGCTTAGAAAATTAAACCGAATTTTTTCTGAAGCATCAATGCTTATTTCTACACGAGAGTCGTCTAACTAAACGTCTACATTGTACAAATAAGCATTGATGCTTAAAAAAACATGATTTATCTTTTTAAGTACCTTCTCCTTACATTGTACAAGAACTAAAATAGTGATCTAGAACATTTTATAAAGAAAAACATTTTGTATCATTAATTAGCGAACAAAGTTGCGGGGCTGAGGTGAGGCGCCAGTGATTGGTAACGAAAATTAAATCCGTCCATATTTGTAGAGTACTTGCTTTTTACCCTCATTTTTTCTAGTGTGGCAGATGTATTGTTGTCTGAGGGCATACCGAGTAGGTAATTAGGAGCTAGCGCATACGATTAGATGTTTTGGGCGCTTGTTTATTATATACTCCCTTCGATTTTTTTTTGTCTATGTATAAGGTTGAACCCGCATATCAAGGAGAGGTCCGGGCGATTTTTTCTGAATAATGTTGCCCTGTTTTTGCATGCATCCAGCGCCCCACGCCTCGGTAATTATTGTTTGCATGCATCCAGCGTCCCATGCCTCGGTAAATCACTCTCTGCGCCCAACTCTCTCTCTGACACCTCTCTATGGCGCCGCACTATGCATCTCTCTCTCGCTCGCTTTTAAAAACCATGGCCTATGAGTATACGGAGGAGAAACAGACGTTGGATTTTTTTTGCAGTGGTCAAAATGGAGGAAATGGCGCCAAGAATTTAGCGATTCCTTCCTACATAGACCTGCGCTGGGTGGATTTGCAGATTGAAATTTTGCTTACCGCCTTGAACAACGAAATCACAGACACATGTCTAAGCTTCCCCATGACAAGAACAGTCTGCACTCTGCACTTCTCTCCTCTATCCTTTTGCTCCTCCCTTCTTCACCACGACCATCATCGGACACGAGAACGAGAGCATGCCACCGGGCGGCGAGGACGACACCATACACGAGCACGCCACCGGAGCCGTCGTCCGTGAGCATGCCACCGGACACGAGCACGCTATCGTCCGCGAGCATGCCACCGGCGACGAGCACGCCGTCGTTTGCGAGGACGCTGTCCTACGCGAGATTGCTGTCCTGCATAGGCGGCGCGTGCATGACGAGGTACACGAGGACGCTGTCCTGAGCACGCCGTCGTCCGTGAGCATGCCACCGACAAGGAGCCCGCCGTCGTCCGCGAGCAAGCCATCGGCAGCGCGCACGCCATTGTCCGCAAGCATACCACCGACAGCGAGCCCGTCGTCGTCCGCAAGCATGCCACCAGCAGCGAGCCCGCCGTCGTCCGCGAGCATGCCACCGGCAGCGAGCACGCCGCCGTCCGCAAGGACGCTGTCTTGCATCTGCATAGCCCAGCGCGTGCACGACGGGGTACACGAGGACAAGCAAGCGGAAGGCGATGGGGTCGGTTAAGAGAAAGGAGGCGGAGCGTGCGCGAGCCATGCAGAAGCGGAGGGGCAAAAGTGAAAAGATTCGATGAACAAAGCTTGCGCGCAGACCATTAAGAAAAAAAAAGAAAAAAATTATGCGCAGACTAAATGGGATCGAAGGGAGTACTATTTTTTTCGTTTTAAAATAAATGTTCATGATCTAGTATGAAATTTATATTAGTTTAATACAAAATCAACAACATTTATTTTGAAACAAAGGGAATAGTATAGTAAAACAAGACTATTATCAGCTTGAAAAAAAAACAAGACCCATGTTAAACGGAATAATCTCTGTTCCCTCGGCCCTATATCGGGCCCGATTCCAACTTGGCGAAAATCCAGAACAAAAGAAACACCGGCTAGCCCGACCGGCCCATCTCTATTTTATAATAAGAACATAAAAGTCCGTCACGTTTGTCTAAAAAAAAAGTCCGTCACGTCGCCTCGATCTCCCCCGTCCGCAGCTCCCGGAGCCACGCCCCCGCGGGGCACCGCCGGGCCACGTCCCAGCGACGGCTGTTGCCGCAGGACACATCCCGCGGCCTCCTCCGGCGGAAGCCCCAGCCCACGGATGCGATTCTGCTCCCGCCACCACAAGGCTCCGCCCCCGCACGCCGCTATTTCTGAAAATCTGTTGAGTGCTCCGGCGAGACGATTGAGGGAACATAGATTAGCTGCTGTTGTTTCTTCTATTTTTGCCTCTAAACTTGCAAGAATTGCAGAATTTTTTTAGAAAAAAGTTGATGATTATTAAGTTGCTCCCTAATTCTGCAATTCCTGTGAAATCTTTCTGGAGTTGAAGAAAAAATTCAGATTTTGGTGACGCAAGTTGTATCTGTGTACATAGTTCTAGTTTCTATCGCTACAAGTTCAAGTGATGATTCAACTTATTATTGTCAGTTCTAGTGCGGTCACTACTGATAACTTAACTTATTATTGTCAGTTCTAGTGCGGTCACTTCTGATAACTCAACTTATTATTGTCAGTTCTAGCACAGAGGTACTGAACGTTCACGCATTTAACTTCAGTCTCGATGATCTCCGGACTTGATGTATCTGATGCCCCAGCACCTCCACCACCTCGTGCACTGGCCCTCAACTCAAAGCCTGTGCTAGATCCTGGGAATTTTCAGAAGAAATGGAGCCATATCTTTTTCTCAGGTGTGTTGCTTTTAAGTTTTTGTCCCTGCTACATTTCATGATTATGGGCAGCGCAGCATTCTATTGTGTCTTTTTATCATTGCCTGGTCAAGTTTCTTATGATTTTAGCAAAGTGATAGTGTGAAATCCTATGTGCTGCCATTGTCTAATTTGTCTTCCCATGAAGCTCATCTCCAGGGCCAGTCCTGACATTTCAGCGGCCAGGGGCGACACTAAAACTGGGGCTCCTTAATGTTATCATCAAAATAATGACATATATTCTGTATGCTAAAAATACTTAAGATGCATCCAAAACCAATTTTTATATTAAATAACTTATATATTTGTAACAAATAACAAAAAAGTCCTACCATTCGATAAATGCAAAGTCATTGATGATCATACCAATATCCATATCTTCCAGAATTTCTACACGAGAAACAAACTTTTGCTAGAGGCATCTGTTAGATAATATATCTGTCAACCCTAATAAACGACATAAAACACAATACAATTAGAATTTAGAATTAAAAATATCCATATCTTCCAAAAATTTCTACATGAAAAACAAACTTTTGCTAGAGGCATCTGTTAGATAATATATATCTCAATCCTAACAACTGACATAATTGTAAAACACAATACAACTAGAATTTAGAATTAAACATACATTTTCTATATGTGGTACACATCCATTCAATATTTGAGATGATGGAAATTACACACCTTCACGACTTGGCTTTTGAGGAATGGTCGAACTGGCGAACTAGCAGGAGCAGCCAGAAGGATTTGATCGAAGAAGGGACTGGACGAGCAGCAGTAGAGAGGACAGCAGGGGCCGTTCATCGGCCTTCAATGTCTAAGAGGGCGGAAGCGAATTGTTGAACGCATGCGATCTGCCATGGTGCTTTAGATTAGGGTTTTTTGGAAACTGAATTGGGGGGGGGGGGGGGGGGGTGTCGGTGAGACAGATAAGGAGAACGAGGAAGCGAGGATCTAGATCGGAGAGTGGAGGTTCGTCCAGTGCATGCACGGAGATCATGGCGATAATGTAGCGATTTTTCGGCAAGAAAACTAGCGATTGCAACTTCTAGCTAGCAATCAATGGGATACCTGCTACGTGCGTACGTGTGCCTGCCTCCTCCCTGGGCCAACAATGGGCTACTGCATATGTGTACCTGGCAGGGGCCCGTTAGGTCTTGGGGGTCTGGGGCGGCCGCCCCCTCTACCCCCCCTCAGGGCCGGCCCTGCTCATCTCAGCTGAGTTTGAAATTAGCCGTTCTGATGTAGTGGTGTTCTATGTTCCTCTCAATGGTTTCACTTGGTTTGAGATTATTATGATTATACTTTGGTAGTATAGCACAAGAGGATTCTGTCTGATGCTCTTCTGCTGTTTGTTGTGTTCGTCTATGGGTCCACCCTTGAAATTTATCATATTGATGAGTTTGAAATTTGTAATTAACTAATATTCTTCTCTTGTATGGTTTGTTCTGTTGTAGGAATGCTCTTTTAACTCCACAAGGAGCAGCTTCTTTGATGAATCACCAATCACTCATTAGTCATATGCAAGGCAACAACATTTAATGTGTTGCTTCAGGCGGTAAGCCTCCAAACTACAAGTTCTTCTTTTATGGTCAGAAAGCTGGGGCTGCTGCTTTCTACCTTGTAGAATGCAAGGTGAACACAACATCAGCGAAGGTCCAGCTCAAAATTAAGGCCGATGATGGGACTACTGCCGAGGCTTTTTCTGCTTTGTTTCGATCAGTGTTGTCCAAATTTGGGTATTCTTGATCATGAGCATTTTCTGTCTGGTGATGCACCCGCCTCCAGATTTTCTGGCTCTATGACAATATCTTCGCAGTTCACTACTATAAACTCCAAGCAAGGCTGATGAGGATACGTATCTAGGGTAGGGTCCTAGGCCTGACCTACATACCATACCTAAGGACACTACATTGGAGGACTTGAAGATCACAAGTAAGCTTCCGACTAGATTCCCGATGACGCTCAAGTCACTCGACAGACAATCCACTCGGAAGCTTCTTTCTCCACTCGACAATCGACTATCACTCGGAAGACCTCATTTCCAGTCGATGCCAGAAGACCAGAAGCCACCCCCAGGAGGCCAACGGGCAGACGTTAGGCCTTTCGCCATTAGTAGCTTTTATTATGTACGTTATCAGTAACGCTAGACTTTAAACCCACGATCGGACCCTTGGATGCTGGGTAATTATGAGGGGCAACGAACTCTATATAAGCCACCCTTTCCCTCTGACACAAGGGTTTGCAACCACTGTAATCTCACATTCCACACGACAAAGCTCCCGAGCACTGAGACGTAGGACTGTTACCTTCACGAGAGGAGCCTGAACTCATACATTCGTGTGTACATCCTCGTCGTAGCTAGGACTCTTCCCTCTCCTTTCGTACCCCTACCTTCTACTGCCAGGCTCGTTCCCACGACAGTTGGCGCCCACCGTGGGGTAGACGTCTCAGCGACTTGCGGCGAGGTTGCATTTTTCGTCCTTCGACATGTCTTTCGTCGGTGTTTTTGCTCTGGGCCACGAGATCCGTTTCGGAGCGCTCACCTTCATCGCCGATGATTCGGCATGGCTTCAGGAAGCGCCTCTCGATGTCGAGGCGCTCCTAGTCCGCGAGGCTGCTCATTTTCGTGCGAGTTCCTGCGGCATGCTGCTGCGTCAGTCGTCGACTCCCTATGCGTCGGCGCCCCTTGCTGTCCGTTGTCGCAAGAGGTCCGGACGCTCACGACTCCAACGTTGGGTCAAGCATGCAGTGGCGCGCCAAATTGCTTTTCCGCAGATCGCAGCGCTCGAGCCCGCCGAGTCCCTTCACGGTGTGTTCGAGTCGGATTCTGATCCGTCCGATGTTCCTTCCGAGTGCGAGAGCTACGATCCAGCAGCGGAGGTCCTTATGGCGGGCTCTCGTCAAAATCCGCCGTCGGGCTTTGGCCACGACAAGCGCGATGCTGGCAGCGCGTCGAGTGAACAACCCTGTCGTGATGGTAAAGTCCTTCATACTCCCATCGTCGGTACGACCGCCGAGGCTCAGGCCTTGGAGGCCATACTTATTCAGCTGGAAGAGCTCCAGAGGGAACTCGACGAGCGCGCTCGCCAGCGTCCACCAGTTTATGGTCAACGTCAGCGACAGTTGTTTCCGACTGGATCTCACAACAATGTTGAGTTATATCGTACCCTTGTATTAAATGTTGCAGCTGCTGCTAGGATAGCAAATTCCATTCAGCCGTCATGGTCAGAGGCTGATAGAGGGTTGATGCAAATCAGAGCCTTGCTAGATGCAGTGCAGCGTCAGAATTCTATCGTTTCACAGTCGCGTAACAGGATACACAACAACTCGCACAGGGCAGAAACCGTTTAGTCGGCACACAACCCTGGATCGCCCTTGCATCGAAGGGGCGGAGGCTTTCGTAAGGACCAGGTCAGGAATCAGTTTCACCGCGAAGACCGCCGTCGAGTGCCAGCTCCTCCGCAAGGCGGTCCGCGCCTGCCCTGACACCCGGACGAGAGGCGCTCGTTCGGTGATAGCGAAATGCGTTTGATGCTCATGATCTCCTCACCCAGACACGGATCGACAGAGGCAGAGCACACAGAGAAGGACAAGACATAGATTTTTCGAGTGACAGCTCAACTGTGATTTTTGGTCCTAAATGTTTCAGGAGGGCCAACCGTTCTGCAGAGATTCTCCCCCAACTTCAGGTTGGCGGCTGGGATCGAGAAGTTTTCTGGCGAGTCAAAGCTAGAGACTTGGTTGGATTACCGAGTGGCTGTACAGATTGGTGGCGACATTGATAACGTCGCAATGAAACACCTGTCCTTGATGTTGGATGGTTCAACTCGTGCTTGGTTGAATCGCTTGGCTCCATCCAGTATATATTGCTGGGAAGATCTTGCCCGAGTGTTCGTCCATACCTTCGAGGGCACTTGCAAGCATCCTGCCGGGCTAGTTGACTTACATCACTGTGTCCAGAATCCAAATGAGACCTTGAGGGATTAAATTCAGTGTTGGTCCACTCTGCATCATACAAGGGAGAATGTTTCCGAACACCAAGCCGTGTGTGCCTTCAAGGCTGGTGTGAAATATAGAGAGCTTTATTTGAAGCTCGGTTGAACGGGCGGCATATCGCTCAACAAGATGATGGAAATCGCCACTCGGTACGCCAATGGCGAGGAAGAAGAGCGCCTCCATAGTGGCAAGGGAAAAGCGATCATCAGTGATGCTGGCGGTAATTCCAATCAGAAATAGAAACGAAAAGCTGATGGTCCGGTCCAGGCAGAGGCAGCCGCACTGGCAACTCAAACAAAGAACAAGGGGAAAGCTAAAGGACAGTTTGCCCCTAAGAAAGGAAAGAATCAGTCATGGACCGATATTATGGATCAGCCGTGTGTAATTCACACAAGGTAAGATGAGGAAGGCAATGTGATTTTGTCCAAGCACACCACTTGGAAGTGTCGGACGCTTATCCAACAGTTCAAAGAGACTTCGCTGAGTGATAAGACTCCTGAGAAGGATGAAGATGAAGATAAAGAAACATTCTCGGATGTCACCGCTACGCTTGTGATTTTCTCTGATGTGGAGAGTAAGAGTCGATTGAAGGTTATCAACAGGGAAGTCAACATGGTTGTACCTGCCACCCCACCTATCTCAAGTGGTCCCAGTATGCCATCACATTCAACCAAACAGATCATCCTACTCATGTGGCCACTCCCGGTCGGCAAGCTCTGGTGGTTGATCCGGTGGTGGGGGGCACTCGACTCCGAAAGGTCCTCATGGACGGTGGCAGTGGTCTGAACATCCTCTATGCAGATACCCTAAAAGGGATGGGCATTCCGATGTCTCGATTGAGTGAAAGCAACATGCAGTTTCATGGAGTCATCCCAGGGAAGAAGGCTAAGTCACTCGGCCAGATTGCATTGGACGTGACATTCGGGAACGATAAAACATTTCGAAAGGAAAATTTGACGTTTGAAGTTGTGGATTTCCAGAGTGCCTATCATGCCATTTTGGGTCAACCCGTGTATGCTCATTTCATGGCCTGTCCATGTTACATGTATCTCAAGTTGAAGATGCCGGGCCCTAAGGGCGTAATCACGGTCACTGGCAATCGACAGCGGGTCGAAGAATGCCTCCAGCAAGGCTCCAAGATTGCCGATCATCAGATGGCTATGGTGGAGCTGGAAGGATACAAGAAGAGCGCTAACCCTGCTGATTTGCTCCGTGCAAAGAAGCCCGCTTTTGAGTCGGCGTTTCAGTTGGCAGGAGAAGTGAAGAAGGTGCACATCCACCCGACGGATCCAACTGTTGCCCCGATAAATATATCATCAACACTTGACAGCAAATAGGAGTCGAGCTCATCCGGTTCTCCGTGAAAACTGGGATATCTTCGCATGGAAGCCTGCTGACATGCCGGGGGTTCCTAGGGGACTGGCTGAGCACCGTCTGAGAGTTGATTCGAAAGCTAAACCCGTCAGGGAGCATTTGCGTCGATCGACAGCGGAAAAGCGTAAAGCAATCGGCGAAGAAGTGGCCCGTCTCTTGCAAGCCAAGTTATTCGGGAGATTTACCACTCCGAGTGGCTCTCGAATGTTGTGATGGTGCCCAGGAAGGATAAGTCGTTGTGTATGTGCATTGACTTTAAACATATCAATCGGGTCTTCCCGAAGGATCATTTTCCGCTCCCCCGCATAGATCAGATTGTTGACTCGACTACGGGATGTGAACGTTTGTTGTTTCTAGATGCTTACTCTGGGTACCATCAGATCCATCTGTATGGCCCAGATGAAATAAAGACAGCCTTCATCACCCCATTCGGGTGTTTTTGCTACATCACTATGTCATTCGGTCTGAAAAATGCCGGCGCTAATTTCATGCGCATGATTCAGAAATGTTTACTCGACCAGATCCCTCGGAATGTCGAGGTGTACATGGATGATATAGTTGTCAAGTCCCGCAAAAGTTCCGACCTGTTAGCTGACTTGGCCGAAACATTCGTCAATCTAAGGAGATACGACATAAAGCTGAATCCTGCCAAATGTACTTTTGGCGTCCCTTGCGGCAAGTTACTCGGTTTTCTCGCTTCCGAACGAGGGATCGATGTCAATCCTGAGAAAATCAACGCCATTACCCGAATGAAGACTCCCGTGCGAGTGCACGATGTTTAGAAACTCACAGGTTGCTTGGCGGCATTGAGTCGATTCATTTCTCGTCTCGGTGAGAAGGCACTGCCTTTTTACCGATTGATGAAGAAGTCTGACACGTTCGAGTGGACTCCTGAAGCCGAAGCAGCTTTGTTGAACTCAAAGCCCTACTCTCCACCCAGCCGGTGCTTGCCGCTCCTCGTAGCAAAGAGCCCTTGCTCCTATACATCGCGGCCACTAATCAGGTCGTCAGTACGGTCCTAACTGTCAAGCGAGAAGAAAAGGGTAAAGCTTGCAAAGTCCAACGACCAGTTTATTATGTTTCTGAAGTTCTATCTCCCTCAAAGCAGAGATATCCACACTACGAGAAGCTGGTTTATGGTATTTACCTATCAGCAAAGAAGGTGACATATTATTTTCAAGACCACTCGATTTCAATCGTCAGTGATGCTCCGTTATCTGAGATTCTCAACAATAGAGACGCATCTGGTCGAGTGGCTAAGTGGGCAATCGAACTCTTATACTTTGACATTAAGTTTGAAGCCAAGAAAGCAATCAAGTCTCAGGCACTTGCAGATTTTATTGCCGAGTGGATTGAACAGCAATAGCCAACCCAGATTCACTCGGTACATTGGACCATGTTCTTCAACGGCTCTAAAATGTTGAATGGGTCTGGTGCTGGTGTTGTCTTGATATCTCCAAAAGCCGGCAAACTCAGTTATGTCTTGCAAATTTACTTCGATTCCTCCAACAATGAGGTAGAGTATGAAACACTTTTGTATGGGTTGCGCATGGCTATCTCACTGGGCGTCAAGCGCCTGATGGTTTATGGCGACTCAGATTTGGTGATAAATCAAGTGATGAAAGAGTGGGATGTTCGAAACCCCGCTATGAATGGGTACTACGGTGCTGTTAGAAAGTTGGAAAAGAAATTCGAAGGCCTGGAACTTCATCATGTTCCCCGACTGAAGAATCAAGCGGCCGACGAACTAGCAAAGATTGGATCCACTCGACGGCCCGTTCCCGGTAATGTGTTTTTAGAGCACCTGCATACTCCTTCGGTGCAAGAGGATCCTTTCACTGAAGAGCCCCAAAAGCTATGAGCTCCACTGATCCGACTGAAGTCGATGTCCCAGCGGTAATTGATTTGGTCATGGAGATTCTGGTTGTCACTCCCGATTGGACGGTACCCTACATTGCCTATGTCCTCAGACAAGAACTCCCCGAAGACGAAACAAAAGCTCGACAGATTGTGCGTAGGTCAAAGGCCTTTACTATGATTGGTGATCAGTTGTTCAGAGAAAGCACGACTGGCGTGACGTAGCGTTGCATCTCCCCCGAGGAAGGTCGAGTGATTCTAGATGAAATCCACTCGGGAACTTGCGGCCATCATGCATCCTCACGGACAATTGTCGCTAAAGCATACCGAGCTGGTTTCTCCTGGCCACGGGCTAATGAGATGGCCAAAGACATTATGGATCATTGTGATGGATGTCAGTTCTATGCAAACTTGTCACATAAGCCAGCCTCTGCTCTGAAGACAATTCCCCTCACCTGGCCGTTTGCTATTTGGGGACTCGACATGGTTGGTCCCTTTCAGACCGGAAAAGGCGGATTCACTCATTTGCTGGTTGCAGTCGACAAGTTTACAAAATGGATAGAAGCCAAGCCCATCAAGAAGTTGAACTCCCGCACGACAGTCACATTCATGAGGGAAATAATTTTCGATACGGTGTTCCTCACAACATTATCATGGATAATGGCACGAACTTTGACTCGGAAGAATTCAGAAACTTCTGCACCTCCCAAGGCACTCGGGTGGATTATGCATCCGTGGCACATCCTCAAACGAATGGACAAGTCGAGCGAGCTAATGGCCTCATCCTGCAAGGTCTGAAGCCTCGTCTCATGCGCGATCTGGATCATGCCGCTGGTGCCTGGGTAACTGAGTTGCCGTCTGTTTTATGGGGCCTGAGAATGATGCCCAATCGGTCGACTAGACGGACTCCTTTTTTCCTGGTCTATGGAGTCGAGGCTATCCTACCGAGTGACTTGTTTCACAATTCTCCTCGAGTGGAACTTTATTCTAAAGGTGAAGCTGAACAAGCCAGGCAGGATGGTGTCGATCTCCTGGAGGAAGAGCGAGAAATGGCTCTGATCCGGACTACAGCTTATCAGCAGGATCTGCGGCGTTTCCATGCGAAGAATGTCAAGAGTCGGTCGTTTCATGAGGGAGACTTGGTACTCCGAGTGGATCAACAATGACCTCAGAAGCTTTCTCCTGCATGGGAAGGTCCCTTCGTCGTCACCAAAGTGTTGAACAACGGAGCCTATCACCTGTACAACCTCAAGAAAAGATGGACGAGCCACGGGCCTGGAATGCAGATCTGCTCCGACGCTTTTATACTTAGGAACTGAAGAGGTTTTGATGTAATAAAAATACTTCATCTATGCAAATCAGACTTCCATAGTTTATTGTTGATTCCAATCGTACTTGGGAATTCTCCGAGTGCCGAGAAATCCTCACACTCGGGGGCTTAGCTACGAACATGCTTTCGCCTAAGTTAAAACCCTGTCGGGTGGATAGTAGTCCATTCACTCGACGACTTAGTTACGAACCAGCCTTCGTCTAAGTTCAAAATTCTTCTCCGAGTATCGAGCAATCCTCACACTCGGGGGCTGAGCTGCGAACATGCTTTCGCCTAAGTTAAAATCCTCGCCGAGTGGATAGTAACCCATCCACTCGACGTCCTAGCCGCGAATAAGTCTTCGCCTAGGTTCAAAGATACTCCGAGCGTTGAGCAATCCTCACACTTGGGAGCTTAACTACGAACACGCTTTCGCTTAAGTCAGAAAACAAAGTTAGTCGAACAAGCGATTGAAATCCAAATGCAGATAAATCCAAAGGTTTAATCGCAGACAAGTGTTTCGCAAGAAAGCAAACGCGCTCAGGCTTAAGGCCTGAATGAAGTTTTAAGCTGATACAATTCCACTCGGCATACCGAGGCAAATAAAGTTTTTCTCTCAAAGATCAAGTTTTTCAAGCGCCCGACGGGCTGGCTGGCTCGACAAACATGTCCAAGTCGATGCCGTCCGCGATTCTGGTGACTGCATCGATGAAGGTCTCCATGAAGTCTTCAAACTGAAGTTTCTTCGTGTTAACCACTCGGAGCTCCTTCAACTTGTCTTCCCTCGCCACCTTGCAATGGACCCTAACAAGGGAGAGTGCCGCGTTAGCACCGCAGCGAGCATCCGATTTCTTCCAGGCCTGTACTCGACTGGGGAGGTCGTTCAGGCATGCCATAATAGATGTGAGGTCGAGCTGAAGAGTGTCTTCAGGCCACAGTTCCTTGTCGATCCTCTCCATCATAGTTTTCAGTCGGAGGACATAGGCTTGAACACCCTGGATCCTGAAGTTGAGTCTCAGCATGTTCATGGCCACCGCATCTCCGACAGGTGACTTGGTGGGATGCAAATTGGGCTCGATATCCTCAGTCTCTTTTTCAAAGTCTTGGCAGAATTCTGTTGGGAAGAAGAAATGGGAGGAAGTTGGATGAGATGAAGTCGTCAAAGATTTTATAAAGTTCAGTCGATAGAGATACTCACCATCGAGCATGATATACATCTTCCTCAAGAACTCTCCCAAGTGCTTCTCCAGGTCGTTGCTCCTCTTGGTTAGCTGCTCAGTCTTCTTGATGAGGTCCACGCGCTCTTGATTCAGTTTCGAGTTCTCTTTCTCCATCCTCTTGGCAGCAGTCAGTTTCTGGTCGACAACTTCAGTTTTCTCCTTCGCCACACATTGGGCGCCAGCAAGCGCTTTGTCCTTGTCCTCCAGCATTTTCTTCATGGTATCTAAAGAAACAACATTGTTGAGTCGTGCTTGGAGTCGACGATTTTCATTGCGTACGTCTGTTCGAGTGAAGGCACTCAGTTCAAAGCATGGAAAGTGAGGATGAGAATGCAGTGGGTCGACAGAAGTTACCTCCCAGAGTTTTCAGCTCATTCCGCACTCGCTCCAAAGCATTGTTGGAGGCCTCCAAGTCCACGCGCATCCGATTCCTCTCATCTTCAAGATCCTTGTACTGCGTGCCAAGTTCACAAGCCCTCTGAAATCAACAAAGAAAGAAATTCAATCGACAAGAAATATCAGCACTCTGAAGTGCAGAAGACCAAAGACGGTCGACTATGCGGCGCACAACACCCCGCCCCACTATCCTGGAATAGCGTCATATGATGGTTGATCAATGATGTCCATGAAACTTGCGTCCGGGGAAGGAATGTTCAACGAAAAGTACACTCGACATGTCGAGTGGCTCGTGTACTCCGTGTACCATAAACAAGTTCAAGACAGTCTCTATCAGACCCCCGCCAGTGCAAGCACTCGACGGCGGTCTCGGGGACTACACCCAGTGGGTGCACTCAGAGTGCCCCCATTGGAATGGTTAACACTCAATCTGTCGAGTGATCCGTCAACCCCATTTCGCACCTTCGAAGCAGCGTCATATAATGGTTGATCAAATGATGTCCATAAAACCTACAAGATAGCTTCGGTGCGGGACGACCAAGAAAAAAAATATGTACACTCGACATGTCGAGCGACAACCGTACTCTGTGTACGACAAAAATTCCAATTTCAAGTTTTCAAGACTACTGCTCATCACCTGCGATCAACAGTAGCCTCAGGGGCTACACCCAGTGGGTGCACTTAGCGTGTCCTCACTGGTTATCAAACAGTCGACAAGGTCTGCCCTGTTAGAACATTCAACGGTCTCTATCAGACCCCCGCCGGGGCAAGCACTCGACGGGATCTTGGAGACTACACCCAGTGGGTGCACTTAGCGTGTCCCCACTGGTTCTGCCAACTCTCGACCTATCGAGTGGCAGAAAGTATCCATCAATGGAACATCCATCACTCGACCTGTCGAGTGACATGCCACCTCACTCCCCATCCTTGGAAAGGTTCGCACTGACAACCGTGAAATGCAGTCTATCCTTATGTAGCGTCATATCATGGTTGATTAATGATATCCATGAAACCTACGAAGTAGCTTCGGAGTGGTGCGATCAAGGGCAAATGTATCCCGTATACGACAAACTATAAGACCCCTGCCGATGCAAGCACTCGACAATGGTCTCAGGGACTACACCCAGTGGGTGCTCAGAGTGCCCCCGCTGACCTAAAACCTGCTCAATTAAGACCCGATCTATTCGAGTGGAGGACTTTCAAAGAAGTCTGGAATTCAATCGAAAATGTACTTACAATCGAACTTACTCGGACATTGGTGCGAAGCGCTGCGCTAGCGTCATAAGCTAACTTGCTGGCCTCGTACGCTTCCTTGGTGCGCAGCATCATCTGCTCCGCCTGGATCATGGCCTCCTTTGCAGCTCTGGTCTGGTCTTCCGAAACGCGATGCAGAGGAAAACCCGTCACTGGCGGGATCGGCCTAATGGCTGGGGCAGTCAAGGTGGTGCGAGCAGGTTCGGTTGGAGTAGATGTCATGATTGTCGAAGCAGCTGGTGGGGCACTCGACAGAGGCACTGCGGGTTCAGCTATGACCCGTGTCGAGTCGCTTATCCCTTGGGAAGATCCGACAGTCGACCGCTGAGGCGTCTGCGCAGATGAAGTTCTTCGAGTGCGTATGTGCGGGATGCCTAGGGTCTCGCCTCCGCCTCCCGTGCCCCCAAGGTGTTCTTCGTCATCTTCCAACTGGATGATTTCTGCAATTATCAATCAGCAGTATTAGCTTTTGCAATCGACAAACCGTATTCAAGAAGCAAGACTGAAGAGTCGATTACCTCTGTGAGAAGTGGTTGCATCGGTAGTGTCTACGTCCATTGCATCCCCTCCATCATGTTGAGGCGACGTCACTGAAGTAGCAGCTCTGATGGATCGAATAACACTCGGTCAACAAGGATTTAAAGTCACAATCGATAGTGAGAATTCAAAAGTAAACACTCACGTGGAGACGACAGACACATAATTCAAAAGTAAACACTCACGTGGAGACGACAGGCACAACCATCCTCATGCGAGGCAGGGCTTTGTGAGGTTTGGTCACATTCGGCTTGGGTTGCTTCGCTGCTCGCTCACTCGACTCAACATGCGAAGGTCGGCTCCGCTTCGGGTTCTTCTCGCTTGGGCCCGGGGCCCTATCCTCAGCAGTCGTAGGGTCTTGGCGAGACTTGGAGCGACGTTCAGAGCGAGGAGGGGACTCGACTTCCTCCTCATTCTCACCCGAGTTTTCGTATTCATCTTCGGAGTCATAAGAGCCGTCGCTGTCCATGTTGCCGCCCTTGCTCACCCCGCCGTCTTCAGGTTGGTTCCCATTGGGTACGAGCGAGTACATATGTGTCCACTCGTGCATGATTCAAACAAGAAAGTCAGTCAATAAATCAATCAGTCACTCGACAGTACAAGTACTTTAGTCGACAAAATTCAGCTTACCAGATTCTTCGGAGGGTTTTCGGCCGAGTAAGGTCGGATCCTCTTGGCTCCTAAGGGATTGTCACACGCCCCAGTGATGCTGCGAAGCCATTGCTCGACAGTTTTTTGCAAAACCTCTTCTGGGTGCGTCCTGGTCGAGTCCTTGGGGCCTGTATAGTGCCACATGATGTGGTCCCTGGCCTGGAGCGGCTGGATCCGTCGACTTAGGAATGTTTCCAAGAGATCCATGCCAGTCACTCCGCCCCGGATAAGTTTCACCACGGCGTCCACCAAGATTCCCACTTGGACTTGTTCCTCTTTAGATACCTTTAGAGATTTGGGGATGGCTGGGCGATCGGATGTGAAAGGGAAAGACTAGTCGACATGTTGGGAGAAGCTACATCTTTGCAATAAAACCGCCTCAATTGCCAGCCTCTAACAGATTCGAGAAAGGTCATAGAAGGGAAAGAACTACGAACTCTCTTTTGAAGTCCTAAACCCCCACACAGCTGCAGTACATGAGTTTTCCCATCCTCTAGGAGGGCTTTCTTCACAGTCTGAGATCTAACCGTGAAAATGTGCTTGAACAGCCCCAAGTGAGGAGGACAACCCAGGAAGCACTCGCACAAGGTAATGAAAGCAGACAAGTAGGAAATTGCATTCGGCGGGAAGTGGTGGAGCTGAGCACCAAAGAAGTTCAGAAACCATCTAAAGAATGGGTGGGGAGGCATGGAAAAACCTCTTTGGACGTGGGAGAGGAGGAGAACCCGCTCTCCCTCACGTGGCTCCGGCTCGCGCTCTCCCTCCGACAACCTCCAGGCGCCATCCGCCACGAGCCTGTTGGCAACCAGGCCGTTGATGTCCGCTCGAGTGACCACCGAAGGGAGGAAGTCTTCCTGCATCCATCACGCTGACGCGGTGAACCGAGCGGTCGAGGGCTTCTTGCCCTTGCCCTTCACCATCTCTTTATTGGCGCGCTCTAACTTCTCCATCGTGCCCTTTGTCATCGCGGTGGCTGCGCTCGTCGGAGAAGGGCGGAGTGTTGCGCTGAGGACAGAGGAGGCGGGGGAAGAGAGGAAGATTGAGGAAGAATATTGTGCAAACCGCGGCGCTTCGGGATTTATACCCAGCCGAGTGCCTCACTAACGGGTGGGCTCGCGAGATCACCGCACACGCCAACCGCTGACGGCGTCCTGTACATGGCGAAATGACCGGCACGAGAATCGAGGTGTCATGCCCCACTTGCCCCGATCGTGGCGTCATCGTCGCTAGCGCGCGCTTCCTAAATTTTCGTATCCCGCAAGATCCGAATCTGACAGACCGACCCGTCGCCTCAAAAGATTCCTTCAGATCACTCGGAACAAAATCGACATTGAACATTCACTTGGGTACTTTCAAGGCTGAATTGATCAAGGCGAATGATGAAGAGTTCAGTCGATGCAAGTTTCGTTGAAGCCCCGAATATCATTCGGAAGATTTGATGCCTTGTTCTGAACTGACATCGATATTCCCCATTCACCACTCGAACCCTGATCCATTCGGGGGCTAATGACGAGGATACGTACCTAGGATAGGGTCCTAGGCCTGACTTACATACGCTACCTAAGGAAACTACATTGGAGGACTTGAAGATCACAAGTAAGCTTCCGGCTAGAATCCTGATGACGCTCAAGTCACTCGACAGACAATCCATCCGGAAGCTTCTGTCTCCACTCGACAGTCGACTGCCACTTGGAAGACCTCATTTCCAGTCGACGTCAGAAGACCAGAAGCCACCCCCAGGAGGCCAACTGGCAGACGTTAGGCCTTTCGTCATTAGTAGCTTTTATTAAGTACGTTATCAGTAACGCTAGACTTTAAACCCACGATCGGACCCTTGTATGCCGGGTAATTATGAGGGGCAACGAACTCTATATAAGCCACCCTTCCCCTCTGGCACAAGGGTTCGCAACCATTGTAATCTCACATTCCACACGACAAAGCTCCCGAGCGCTGAGACGTAGGACTGTTACCTTCACGAGAGGGGTCTGAACTCATACATTCGTGTGTACATCCTCATCATAGCTAGGACTCTGCCCTCTCTTTTCGTACCCCTACCTTCTACTGTCAGGCTCGTTCCCACGACAAAGACCTTCCTGGTACATCTTTTTTACCAGAAGCTTGGAGCAGATGAAATTTACTGTTCACCTCCCAGTGACATGCAAGTACCATCACACCTTAGATTCTGCAGGGATACGACACTGGAGTTGTTTTTGGGATTTCTTTTGGTGGGTGAAGTCACTAGCACTGTACATTACTACATTCATTCAGTCATCTGGTGAAGTGGCTAATTTTCTTCAGGGTTATGGTGGTTTAGATGGTGTGTAACCTTGTTACTGAACTGGACATGAATATCACCTCCGTTGATGTAGAGAGAATAGATGGACATCCCTAATTTATTTAAGGGAGAAATAAAGCAAGAATATTTGACTTGTTCACACGCACAAGTTGGAATTCGAAGTACACATACACAAACAGAAGCGTGCAAGTTAAAGTTAAGCGTCAACTTCATAAGAAAATGTCCAATAGTTCAGACAATTAATCTCTCCATGTCACGTACAGGCAGTGATATATAAACGATCAGAGATAAATTACAGACATCGTATAACGGCAAAACCATTGTCTCTCTCGTCCACATCACAAAAATTTCTACTAGTATGTGCCAATCGTTAAACATGGCTTTCTTGCTTGACCTTGATGCAATACTATAATTATCTTATGAGAGAAGATCATGTAATTTGTATGTGAAGTTAGACAAAAAGTTCGGAGAAAAAAGATTCCTATTGAAATAAAACAAAAAGTTTGTGTATGAAGTTCATGCAATTTCATAGACAAGTTCATGCAATTTCATGGATATGGTCAACTTCAACGCGGCCATTTGGTCCGAATCTAAGTGGACAGAAACCACGAACCAACGGGCAATGCATCCCCAAATTACGCCCGCGAGGACACCGCTCGTTGTCCTCGCGAGAGAGCCAAAATCTAGGTAAAAGCTTGTGTCTACTGTTACCATCACATCTAGGCTATTAGCTTGACACCCCCTACCCAAGATTCGCCAATCGACTCCATCACCACCGATCCACCGTGCGTGCGGCCAAGGGCGACACACCTCAACATCCGCGCCAGTCACACGCCACCGGGTATGAGGTGCGCACCTCGATGGCAGTCATCAACACAAATTTGGGCACTCCACGCGCAGACCACCACCACACAACCCTTCTCACCCTTGACATGCACCGATCCAGCCGCCAGCCCGCCGATGTTTCCCACGCCAACGTGTCGCCACCACTGCCCGACACCACCGGCCCGCGCAGACCGCCATCAAGCAGGGGAAGAGAGGTCTCGTCGACGCCAATGCCAATTGGGCTTCACGTGTCAGTGCACTTTGGCGACGAGTAGGGGGGGGGGGGGGTAAGGTGGCGAGCTTAGGCCGGCGGCTAGGGTAGACGACCACTCTCCAGTTGCAAGACTTTCACCGGCTTGGTAGGGGAGTCGTTGGTAGTTTACCTCATAAAACTTAAGGTTAAATTCAATGCACGACACCGCAAAAAGTAAAAACTACTATATGAGGATATATAAAAGCATCTACAGCCAGACCTCTCATATCTCCCTCAAACGCCCGGGTAGGACGTCCGGTCACTGCCCGGTCACAAAAATTCGATGCAGTCGGGCCCCTGAAACGGGCCTCAAACGCCCGGGATGACCGGCACCCCTAATAGCCAGTCCAACTATGGGACGTATATGGGGGAGCCCGGACGCGCCCGGGCACGCCTGCCTGGCCCGCACTGGTCCGCATCGACCCCACCTATATTCGTCCTCATCCGTTTGGCGGAGCAAACCCTAGCCACTTCACTCTATTCCCTCCACTCCCATCCGCCACCCTAGCTTACCCTCGATGATCTCCGGCCTCCTCCGCCAGGGCGGGCAGCAGATCCGAGTCCTTCACCCCCAGATCCGTCGACCACGAGCTCAACCCACGCGGCCCCGTCCGGCTTGTGCTCCGCCTCTCTTGGGAGGCGGCCGCCCGAAGACATCGCTCGGACTCGCATCATCGGGAATCCATTGCGTTGGCACAACCGATGCTTGGATCTGGCGTCGCTGCTTTATTGGAGGTGATGCGGCCCGTATGGCGTCCGAACACCATGGCGGAAGCGCAACCTCTCCGTTAGTGCGCCGAGCACGAAGTATGCCCGTCCTCGGACGATGTCATGGCGTGGCGTGCCCGCGGGGGGAGGCAGTGGGCGTGGGAGGCGGCGGTGGCCCTCGCGGCAGTGGACATTGGAGAGGTGGAGTCACACTCTCCAGCGCCCTATAGGGTGTAGCAATGCGAGCGTCGCAACCGCGTCGTGGTGGATGTCGGCTCCTCCCAGAAAGGATCCGTCATCGACCTCATGTCCACCGGCACCGTCCGGGTTACGGACTCCAACGAGAAAGAGTACGACATGGAAGACGGCGGGAGATCGAGTCCCGTGATCCGGCTAGTGTCGCATGTCTTATTCTAGTTCACCAGCGACCGAACCGCCCCTACGAGGGGCGCAACCAGCCACCGGACATGGGCACGACGAAGCCGGACGACCTTCGCTTAGTATTATATTTACGTTAAATGTAATAATATGAATTTGAGGTATTCAAATATAGAATACATTATTTATGACGTGACTAGTCACGTGCTCTGACGCGGACGTTTGAGAAACCAGATTTGCAAATTCCGTCCGTAGATGCTCTTACACTTCAAAATATTGCATGCTTGTATCAGGACTGGTTTGTACTGCCCTAAACAAACTGCATACACCCGTGCAAGGTTTTCATCTCGGACCAGTGTATGGATTCATCCGTCAAAGTGAACTACTTCCTTTATTTTTAAATAAGTCCTTTTAAAAATTCCAATGTAAGCTATTCCCTCCGTAAATTAATATAAAAACGTTTAGATTACTAAAGTAATGTTCTAAACGTTTTTATATTAGTTTACGAAGGGAGTACATACATATATATATAAACATAAACGTATTATGAAGTATATATATGCACTTATTTTGTTTCGTATATAGTTTATATTAAAATCTCTAAAAGGTTATATATTTAGGAACGGAGGGAGTAAAAAATATACTATTATTTTTTTAATAACGACTACATGTTCGAAAAATAATCATGGTCCATCTGTCTCACATCACAGATCCAGGGGAACTGTACAGAAATGAATATGAGCCATCGTGAAGTGAACAAGCACGTAAAATAGTTATTAAGAAAATTCTCTCAATGCCTCTGACAGCTACATATCCATCTACACAAACAGAATATTCCATACTATTCGTGGCACCAAAGTGCAATTATTAGGCTGATCTCCTGCTGACCCCGCTGGCCTCGCTAAACACTTGCCAGTATAATGTAAAGAACTCCGTGTATTTATAGTGAGAGTGGATTTCAACAGAAAATACGCCTGGGCAGTGCAATGAACTGAAGCATCAGATGCATGCACGCTTTCCTGGGCCAACGGCTGTGATTCACTCTGTCGCGGGGTGATTGTCAAGTCAGAGGATCTAAATATGCTAGTACCCCCCGTATCGACTCCATTTAATGGACTTCACATGCCTGGTCATCACAATCGGCCACCAGATTAAGCGCATTAATGAGCAGGGCGTGTATCAAACACGTATACGCAGAGATTAAAGAATGGAGATGGTTTCTTATCTCGGAGACAAAAAGAGCACAATAAGTAAGATGGATCTGCCTGCCTACATATCTTAGCCAGTAGATCATTAAGAGTGGTACTAGTTCACATCCAAAGCATTCACTGGCTAGGCAGTGAAAACCCAAACACAACAGCTAAACATAATGGACCATCGTCGAGAGGTTGCTAATCGTCCGTGGATGTTCCCTGGGTAGGCAGTGAAAGCACAAACAATACAGCTAAGGGTTTTTTTGATTTAAAGAAATTTTATAGGATTTTTGAAGGATTGAGATCCTTGAAAATTTGTCCTACATTGGTCTTTTACTACATATGATTGTATCTCATGGGATTTTTCCTATGAAATCTTTTATACTATATTTCATAGAAAATCTAACATCCATTTCAATCTCTTTCTACAATTTTTATATTTTTTCTGTGACACCGGACACTCCTTGCTAATCCTATAAAAATCAAATGAACATGTCACTTTAACCCTGTACCCTCTCGAAATAGGCTTTCGCCCCGCTTTATAAATAAATCAACAGTCCGTACAAGCAACAGACACACATCCAACAGAACTGGATAGTCGGGGCAGCGACACACTCATGCCCAAGAAAAGAAAGAAGAGATAGAAAAAAGCCACCTAGTGGCAGCCGCGAAGCGGCCCTACGGGGAAGATAGCCGGCGCTACGTAGCCTAAAGTGCGTCCAGCATGTTGTCAAGTCGGACCCGATCTCGCTGCCTAGAGAGCGGGTGCCAGTGCTGCAGAAAGGCAAGAAATTTGAAGAATGAGTCAGACGCCTGCCTGGGGAAGATCCTCTCAATAACCATCTTATTGCGAGTCGTCCAGAGGGTCCATGACATCGCCGCAAAGATCAGCCAAAATAAGCGGCGACGTCTCCCGGTTTGGTTGGCCCTTGTCTGGAGGAACTCCGCTAGGTCCTGGGCCTCCCAGTCAGGCCCAAGAGTCTTGCGTATGAATGTCCAAAGGGCTCTCGCCGTCGTACAGATGAAGATGATGTGTGCCGTCGTTTCCGGCACCGCGCATAAGGGGCACATTCCATCCCCGGGGCCATGCCTCTTACGCACCTCCGTCCCCGAAGGGATACGATCTCGGAGAAGTTGCCACACAAAGATCTTGATCTTTAGTGGCAAGGGGCCTTCCACAGAGGCGAAAGCCAGGGGATGATGGGCGCGTGACATAACGCCTGGTATGCTGAGCTGACCGAAAATACCCTAGACGGTGATAGCCGCCAGGCCACGGTGTCCGGATGGTCCGGGAGCGTCGGTGGCAGTGCCTCAATAAGGCGGAACCACTCAGCAGTTTCCACCGGGCCAAATGAGCGCCTGAACCGGATATCCCAATGCCCCAGACGCCTGGCCGCAGAAACTAGAAGAGTCGGATAGGAACATATGGAAAATAGAACCGGGAACCCCATCCTTAGCGGCTCATCCCCAACCCATGGGTCTAGCCAGAACTGGGTTCCCTCCCCATTGCCTATAGAGAAGGAAATTCCTAGTCGAATTTCCTCCTTAATCTTTTGAATCGCCCGCCAAAACTGGGAACCTCCGGATCGGGCGCATGCGAGGAGCGGCTCGCCCCTTAGGTATTTTGCCTGAAGGAGCTGTAGCCACAGCCCTCCTTCACCACGCAGGGTCCGCTAGACCCAACGTAACATGAGAGTGATGTTCATCGTACGGGATGCCGTAATCCCAAGACCTCCACGGTCCTTGGGTAGGCAAATATCTGCCCACTTGACCATGTGGTACTTCTGACGTCCATCAGATGCTTGCCAGAAGAACCTAGCGAGCTCCTTATCGAATGAGCTATGAACGCCCTCCGGAAGGATATACAGCCCCATCATATACATGGGGAGGCTCGCAAGGTTAGAACTAATGAGGACCGTTTTACTTCCTTTGGATGTAAACCGGCCTCGCCACGGCTCGGCCCGTGCCGCCACCCGACCAACCAAAAAGGATCAAACCCACTCACCAAGATCTTCGAGTCAGCTAGAGGCATCCCCAAATACGTTGTGGGGAACGACGCCAGTTTGCAGTTTAAGTTATCTGCAATCCGTTGTTGGTCCTCAAGCGGAAACCCGAGAACGAAGACCTCACTTTTTTCAAAGTTGATCTTTAGCCCTGACATCGCCTCGAAGCATAGCAGTAAGAACTTTAGATCGTCTAAATCTAGGTCCGACCCTTCCACCATGATCATGGTGTCATCAGCATATTGTAGGTGGGTGACCCCTCCCCCAGGGATTAGTTGACCAACAACCCCTGTAAGGTGACTGACCATCCTTGCTTTATCCAAGATATCGGCCAGGACATTGATGGCGAGGTTGAAGAGCAAGGGAGAAATAGGATCCCCTTGCTTCATGCCTGCCGAGGATGTAAAGAAGGGAACCACCTCACCGTTAATATTAATGGCGGTCCTGCTAGACTGCACCAACTGCATAATCCAGGAGCACCATCTATCATCAAAGCCCCTACGCTCGAGCACCATCCGCAGGAAGGACCAATCCAGACGGTCGTACGCCTTCTGGAAATCCAACTTGAGGAAGACGCCCTTATGGCCTCGCGAATATACCTCATGTGTGATCTCATGGAGAGCCAGGATCCCATCATGGATCTGTCGGCCCTTCAGGAATGCAGTCTGGAGGGGATGGTCTAGCCTCTCCGCTACAGGGGCTAGGCGCGTAGCGCATACTTTCGAGAAGATGCGCTCGAGCACATTAATCACCGTGATAGGTCTAAAGTGTCTAATATCCGTCGCCCCAACTATTTTGGGGATCAGGGTAATCACACCGTAGTTGATCCTGGACATGTCGAAAGTTTCAATATAGAATTCATGGAACATCGACATGATCACCGGCATTATGACATGCCAGAACCGCTGGAAAAAGGCCACTGGCAGTCCGTCCGGGCCCGGGGCCAACCCCGCCTTCATGGAGGCGATAGCCCTGCCCACCTCCTCCGACGAGAATGGGAGTGTTAGCTCCGCATTCTCCGAATCCAAGACTCTGTCGGTAGGAGCCCAGAAGTCCTCAGCCAACGAAACTCCGTTACGGGGTGACGCCGAGAGTAGCTCCTTATAGAAGGAGTAGATGTGAGCCTTAATTTCCTCCGGGTGCTCCAGAAGAGTGCCCCCCTCCCAAAGGCACGGGATCGCGCATTTTCGCCGGCGTCCATTGGCGATCGCCTGGAAGTAAGCTGTATTGGCATTACCCTGAAGGAGCCATTTCTGCCCTCCACGGCGTTGCCAATAGAGCTCCTCACCCTTGAATATCTCCATCAACAAGGATTCAAGGGCGTAACGTCTAAGCCATTCATCAGCCGACAAGCCAGATGAATCAGCCAGTAGATCGAGAGCCTTAATCTGCACCGGGAGGGCCTCTTTGCGCGCTCTAATGTCCGCGCCAAGATTAGCCCCCCACCCCCGCATGAGCTGACGAGCGAGCTTAGTGCAGTGGTGCCAGGTGTCAGTGGCACAGAGAGCCCTAGGCGGGGAGGCCGCAGCTTCTACCCATCGGTCCCGCACCAACTCGAAGAACCCTGGCTGTAGCAGCCATGCAGGCTCAAAGTGAAACCCTGTACCTACTCATGCATCTTTTAAATCCTATAAATTAAAGAGGCCCTAAACAATATGGACCGTCACAGTTATACACGAGTACAATTCCCATCTTACACACACATTCTCTCTCTCTCTCTCAACTCTATGTGTTTGACCTTTTCTTTTCTTTTGACCGGGACTATGCATTTGACTTTGCTGCATCAAAATGTATAATAGCAGTTGACCCTATGGGAGCATCAGTTAACCCCCCAACTAAGATCAATAACAAAATGGCGCTGAATTTGGTTGCAAGTTGGCAAGCTACTCAAGGCAAAGGCAACCATATATATAACAGCTCACAACTTCATATACATAACAGAAAAATGTCTACCAGATAGTTTCCTAACTAAAATATAGAACAGAGGGAGTAATGAGCAAGAGCCGCACATATACAAGTTAGAGATTGTTCGTGAGCATAGGGCAAGTGAAAATGACGAGAGAAAATTATGCATCTATAAATCAAACATAAGGCAACATAATATGAACAAAAAAGGACAATTTTTTTCATGATCGACATCACCGCTAGGTTTCTATCAGATGGACCACAATCATGATAGACAGCTCATATGGCCATTGCATTGATCAACAACAAAAAATAGATATTACATCTGGGATGCTGCCATGCACCCCTAGTCTATGGGCCTCCCCTGAAACTGGCTCCTTGCTGCAGTGCAGTGGGCGTCCCTCGGATATACTAAGCGCCTTTGAATTTTCAAGATTTTTTAAGTATGTAAGTATTTTATTTTCCTGAAATATAAAAACAGCAAAAAACATGAAGTAACATTGGAAACTGAATCAATAGGTTAGCTCCCCAAAAAATAAAAAAACATTGCATAAATGATGGATAATAGACATTAAACATGTAAAAATTATCGATATGTTGAAGACGTCAGTTATGTAGTATGGGCATGTTCAGGGCAGTTCCTCAAAGCCCTCGTAAAGGTGCGGACCACGTGTGCATCGCACAGAGAAACATAGAGGAAGAAACAGAAAATGCAGACGCAGATGCCAAGGTGCAAGCAACTGCCTACATATCTTAGCCCGTACCAAAGCCAGGTGATCAACACCTGTAAATTACGCCAGTCGAAGGGATCTGGGAGCATCATGATCTTATCCCTGTAATTTTGTACGCCATTAGGATGCTAATCCGCCCTGGACATTCCTGGCTTGGCTGTGAAAACCCAAACACTACAGCTATACAGAGTGGCGAAGATGGAGGGGTAGTTACTACATGGAGCAATGACCCACCTATGGCCGGATAACTACACGGTGCAATAGAACATGTACTTCTCCAAAATGAAGTAGAAACCCCGATGAAGAAGATGATGATGTCCGTGTACGCAAAATGGAGTAGAAGGTAGAGAAAATTCTTTCAAGTCTTCAATTTCTTTCCAATACGTATAAATAAAAGAAAAGACAACAAGGATTCCCAAGCCAATTATTTCCAAAAATCATTTGTTGTGATGTTCGAATTGGTCATCATCCCACTGTGCATTGCTCCGAAGTACTAAAACAGCTCGTGCGGCCATCTATGGTATCCTCGTTGCGTCCGGGAAAACCGTAGACTTGTCGCTTGAGGTCAACTCTAGCCAATCTTTTTTTTCTTTTGTGAATATGCAAAGATTACCTATCTTTTCATTGATAGAAGGAGAATGACATCATATGATTACAATCGCTTACAAGACCATTTACACAACTAGGCATGGTAGTGAGCGGGTGATGAAATAGAATGGGGTTGCTCATCCCCAAATTAAGTAGGAACTAACTCTCAGGAATGATCCTCTTGATCTTGTTGGCGCCTGCCTTGGCCCATAGGTGCCCCTCATCTTTGATGGTTGTGGAGACATGAGAGATAGACAGTCTTTCGCTCACAGATGCACGCGTTATGGTGTTCTCATAGCCACCACTCCGTCAGGACGATTAGGGAGGCCAGTAAACTCTAGCCAATCTTCTAAAGATAGAGGAGCAAAACGGCGCAGTAAACTTAGTGGAGTTCGGCCGGACCTAGCCGAAGTCCTAAATTTAGAGGAATGGAAAGCAAACTTTCACAAGTTCATCATAGATTCGATTGAAACAAAACATGAACATCCGCCAAAACAAATTCTAGTTTAAACGTAAACATAAACCAAATCGCCTAGTCGCTATCCGACTTTACGAGCTCGAGCCATGCGGCCCTAGACATGCCACCTCCCATGGGGTCAGACCCTGTGTTGTCATCGCCACATGGGAAGAGCCAGCGAAACTCTTCGATGTCGAGGTCGTCATCATTGCCGCCATTGTCGTTACCACCACCATCGTTGCCGCCTCTTTTGTGGCCATTCTCTTCCTCGTCGCTTGAGAGGCCGATGATGTTGGCCCCACCGGTGGCGTGCTCTGTGAAGAGCTTGCGCTCCGCCTCCACCATCTTGGGGTAGTGGCGACGGAGGTCTGCCAAGTACGCCTCGTTGGTGGCCTCCGCCGCTCGCTGCACTCTCATCTCCCCATCCTCCCTTGCTACCACTACAATCACCATCCCCATCGACGATGGGTCATTGAGCGGTGTCATCTCCCCGCCAAACGGGAAGTTGAGGCGAGCATCGGCATTATTGTCACGCCCAAGATGCGGTCCTATCCCTATTTTGGCATGAGGGCCTCGACAGGGATAGAAGCGCATCTCGTCGTGTTGCAAGAATGGATATCATTACAAGTACATGTATAGAAGAGATGAGTATATAGAATTAGCTTACACTCGCCACAAGCTACAATAAGGTCACATCAATACAACAACATATTCAAACATCATACAGAAGAGTAGGGTCCGGCTACGGACGAAAACAAACGACAAAATGACATCCGTCCTTGCTATCCCAGTCTGCTGCCTGGAACCCATCCTAGATTGATGAAGAAGAAGCAGAACTCTAAATCAAACAAAAACATCGTGCTCACGTCAAATCACTGCATTACATGTACCTGCAACCGTTGTTGTAGTAATATGTGAGTCACAGGGACTCAGCAATCTCATTTCCAAGGGTATCAAGACTATTAAAGCTTAATATGTGAGGTATGGTTAAGTGGTGAGGCTGTAGCAAGCGACTAAGCATTTATTTGAGTGGCTAACTTACGAGTACAGAAAGTAAAGTATGGTGGTCTACGCATAACGGACGTGAACTAGTAATGATCACTAACTGATCCTGATCACCTACTTACGTCAAACATAACCCCACCGCGTTCTCTCTCGGATAAGGACTCACGAGAAGAGACAGTCACGGTTACGCACACAGTTGGTGTATTTTATTTGAGTTTACTTCAAGTTTTCTATGACCGGGTGTTAAACAAAGTATCCAAGTTTGCCACATAACCGCGGGCATGACTTTCGGAAAGATTTAACCCTGCAGGGGTGCTCCAACTCATCCATCACAAATTAACCACACGCAGCGGGAATAACCTCGACCACGGATCTCGCGATCTTCCTAGGCAATTCCAAAGGAAATCCGACACCTCGAGATAGCCCGAAGAAGATCAGAATTCCTCACTCAAGACGTTCGAGAAAGGTAAAACAAATCCAGCAAGGCCTCCCGACGTGTCGCCGATCCTGATAGGACCGCGTATCTCGTTCTCAGGACAGGGCGGATAAGCTAGTGTACGGTGGCCTGATAGAAATCTCCCGAGTTGCCCTGGGTTGGCCCCGCACAGTGCTCTAGTTTGGACCAACACTCATGAGGAGCACTTGTTGGAAATATGCCATAGAGGCAATAAATAAAGTGTTTATTATTATATTTCCTTGTTCATGATAATCGTTTATTATCCATGCTATAATTGTATTGATTGGAAACACATTACATGTGTGGGTAAATAGACAACAATATGTCCCTAGTATGCCTCTAGTGAACTAGCTCATTGATCAAAGATGGTCAAGGTTTCCTAGCCATTGACATGTGATGTCATTTGATAACGGGATCACATTATTGGTAGAATGATGTGATGGACAAGACCCAAACTACAAACATAGCATATGATCGTGTCAGTTTATTGCTACTGTTTTCTGCATGTCAAGTATATGTTCCTATGACCATGAGATCATGCAACTCACGGACATCGGAGGAGTGACTTGTGTGTATCAAACGTCGCAACGTAACTGGGTGACTATAAAGGTGCTCTACAGGTATCTCCGAGGGTGTCTGTTGAGTTGGCATGAATCAAGACTGGGATTTGTTACTCCGTGTAACGGAGAGGTATCTAAGGGCCCACTCAGTAATACAACATCACAATAAGCCTTGCAAGCAATGTGACTAAGTGTTAGTTGCGAGATACCGACGATCGAATCTCGGGCAAGTAACATACTGAAGAACCAAGGGAACATCATACGGGATTAACTGAATCCTTGACATAGAGGTTCTACTGATAAAGATCTTCATAGAATATGTAGGAACCAATATGGGCGCCCAGGTTCTGCTATTGGTTATTGACCGTAGAGGTGTCTCGGTCATGTCTACATAGTTCTCGAACCCGCAGGGTATGCACACTTAAGGTTTGCTGACGTTTCGGTAGTATAGAGTTATGTATGGTGGTGACCGAAGGTTGTTCGGAGACCCGAATGAGATTCCGGACGTCACGAGGAGCTCCGGAATGGTCTGGAGGTAAAGATTGATATATAGGAAGTCCTGTTTTGGTCGCCGGAAAAGTTTCGGGCTAATCGATAGTGTACCGGGAGTGCCGGTAGTGTACCGGGAGACCATCGGGATGGATATTTTGACCCAAGAGGCTTCATGGGCTCTGGGAGAATAAATACAAGCCTTTTGTGGGCTGGTGGATGTCCCACACAAGGCCCAAGCAGCTAGGGAAGAAAAGCCCAAAGGGAAAAGGTGGAAAAAAGGCCAAAAAGTAGGAATCCTAGTCCTACTAGGATTGGAGGAGGAGTCCTCCTCTGCTCCCCACTTCGGCCGAACCAAGGAGGCTTGGCCCTTGCGCCAAGTCCTCTCCTCCCTCCCTCTTATATATACTGGAGGTTTTAGGGTTTTTGCACAGAATTTTTAGTCCGTTCCTCCAGTGCATAGTTTCTCCTCTAGATCGGATTTCTGCAGTGCTTAGGCAAAGCCCTGCCGGAATAGCTCCACCACCATCGCCGGAGCACCGTCACACTGTGGAGAACTCTTCTTCCTCTTTGCTTCCTTTTGCTGGATCAAGACGGCGGAGATCGTCATCAAGCCGTACGTGTGCTGAACGCGGAGGTGTCGTCCGTTCGGCGCTCGATCGAAAGGACCGTGATCGAGTTCGCGGGAAGGATTGTGATCAAGTTTGCGGGACGAATCGTGATTGGATCACGGGATGGACCGTGATTGGATCGCGGGACGCTTGGCGATTTGGATCGCGAAAATGTTCGACTACACCAACCGCGTTTCTTAATGCTTCCCGCTTAGTTGTTATTAAGCAAATAGTACCAATGTTGGGCCTTGCCACACAAGTTTTATCCTAAAACGAAAATCAAGGGGGTCCCCATAACAACCCCGAGCATGTTAGGAGCGCTCAATTATGGAACATAACACCGATTCACAACTAACTAGGGGGGCAAGAGTGGAACAAAACACCGAGCAAAAGGCCAAGCCTTCCACCCTTTACCAAGTGTATAAGTGCATTAAATTAAATAGCAATAATATTGTGATAACAAAAGAATGTCCATGTTGTCACATGAAAGCAATTGCACATGCATCTAGAAACGCTATAAGAAGGGCTGAGCAAGCGACAACATAGCCAAACAACAGTTTGCTGGGAAGGTGCAGGGTTAGAGGCTTTTCATGGCAATGTTGAGAGGCTTGACAAACAAGTGGTAGGTAGCGTGACATAGTGATAGAAAACGAGACATCTAGCATGGCAATGATAGTAATGGTATCCAGGGAAATGTGTCATCTTGCCTGAGATCCCGCTCGGAAGAAGAACGAGTCCATGAAGAAGACGAGTCAACGTAGACAAACGAATCCTCACACTCCGAACGCTTTCGGAACTCTATCGAGAAGGAACAATACGGAAACAACAATCAACACACGAGAAACACCACAACATATTCATGGCATGATGCGCAACCAAATATGATGCATGTCCGGTTTAATATGCAAGGCATGGCAATACACCTCAAACAACTACTACACATTAAAGTGAAGCTCAATATGCAACGAGTTGCATATTGACGAAACTCCACATTTGAATTACTTAGTTCATTCCCGTTTAGGTACACATCAAAGTTAAATGTTGTTAGACATGGCAAGAGGTAAAGCATAAATAAACTATATCACCTAGGCATCTTAAATGAGGCCGGAAACCACTTATAGTATTTCCGAAATGTCCTCATAAGCATAATATGAATTTGATGCAGATCTGTCCTAACACAATTTTGTGTTTATTAAACATGGAAATAAGTGTGGCATGAGATTCTACACGTTTTTCTAGTCAAGTTACATATATAACACATTTTAAACGGATCTACGATTATTTACTTATGCAATAAACCGTTTTAACATGGCATTAATGAAAATTAATGCAAACAGCAAGTTTATGTATTTTAAACACATGTGAGAGTTGGTTATTGTGAAACTACATAAAATTCCGGTCATATTACATATATAAAGTTTTTACATATGATGCATGGGTGAAAAGTTATGGTATGCATGATCATTGAGGGTTTTTCTGTAAACAGACAATTCTCGGGATAATTACGAAATTTGCTAGATAAAAAAACGAATTGGGCCTAAAGTAGTGGGCGCAACATAGCAAGGCATCGGCCAGGGCGGAGGATAGGGTTGGCACCCACCAGAGTGGCCTTCGGGCCGGTCGGAGGCGAGGTGGGCCGTGGGCGGCTAGGCCATGAGCGCAGGGGCGAGCGGCTCCTCCGAGCGCTCCCACTGGCCCACGCGGAGCGGTCGAGCGGTCAATGCAGGAGGGCAGTGGCATCGTCCTACCCGAGCAGAGGACAGCGGCGACACGGGATGCCTCCATGGCGCGGAGGGAGGAGCTTCAGGGCGGGGCTCCGGCGGGCCGAGGGTGGCCGGATCCGGGGCAGAGGTATCCATTCCCGGCGACGGATGGTCGAGACGGTGCCGGGTTGTGGAGATCGGGCGCTTTCATGGCAAGGGATCCTGCGGGCAACAGAGACAGAGAGAGAGCTCGGTGAGAGAGAGGGAGAGAACCGAGAGGCGGAACGGGGAGGAACGAGCATGGCCTGGTGCTCGCCGGCGCAAGGCTCTGGTGCTGGACTCCGGTGAGGCGAATCCAACGCGGGCGCTGGCAGGGGCAGCGCAGCTTCCCTCCCTCGATCCAGATCGGATCAGGGAGGCACTGGTTGTAGGATCTATGGGGCTGCGGGATGCATCTTGGGTCGTTGGATCTCATATCCGACGGTCCAGATTGAGTAGGGTTTGGTTGGCTGCGGGTTGGGCTGCCAAGTGGCGAGGTTCGGCTGGGCAGCATAGAAAACAAGGTGGTGGCGGCGGCTGGTGGCTCGAGGAGGCCTAGGGTCTAGGGTTTTCTGCCTAAAATGGACGGGAGCTCATATTTATATAGGCAGGGGGTTAGGAGGGTAGTTTTGCACCGTTTTCGGACCGTTCGATCTTGATCGGACGGCCCGGAAGTGGAGGAGGGCTAGGTGGGCTGTAGTGGCCGTGTAGATGGGCTAGGTGGGGATGAGAGGGAAGTTGCGGCCCGTGACACAAGGGTTTTAAAACACCGAATACGACCGATGAATAGCCGATGACCACACTGCTACGGTTGACCGACGGGGTATCAAACAAACTCAGAATGTGACGAAATTTGGCAGGCTGTCCACCTCCAATATAATAAAACCGCATGCCAAGTTTCGACCCAATCCAAGAATATTTTTCGCATGCCTTAAAAATGGTTTTTTTAATTATGCCACGGGCGCGTGCGTGTGTGGTTGGTCCCAAAACGGGCAACGGTAAGAACGGAGAGAACCGACAACTACGAACGGATGCAAGTTTTGAAAACAAGTGACGATGCTATGCCGATGATGCGAATGATGCGATGATGAATGCGACAATAAAACGAATCACGGACGAGAACGAAAATAAAAGGGGAATCTTCTGGAGCGTCGGTCTTGGGCTGTTACAACTCTCTTCCACTACACGAGGATCTCGTCCCGAGATCTAGAACGAGAAGGGGAAGAGAAAGAGCAAAATGTAAAACTTAGTTGCTTCTTTGACAAACGTGTGAAACTAATGAAACATGAAGGTTACAAGGAGATGAAGAACGACATGAAGAATAAGCAAGAATTCAAAAGAAATTTTTGGCAGCACTTCGGTAGGAAAGAGGGATGAAATTTGATATGATGGAAAGAAATGAAAGAGAGACACCAAACTTCGGTTGGATAAGAATCAAAACTTCATAAGATGGAAGGATCATGAAAACATTGCACAACACTCCAGTTAAATGAATAAGCAAAGAAAGAACATGATCTTGACAAGGCAAGATGATAGATTGAAGAGAGCAACATCACAAGGCCTCCGTAAAAAGAGAATAGAAACTGGATTGATGGAAGGAAAAGAACGGATAAGAAAATGACAACTTCCGTCACAAATGAATTTGAAAAGCATAGGTTGAATGGAGTTGATGGAGAATCAACAACGAAAAGACTAGCTTGTTCTGGGCTTATGGAAAACATCTCAAAATTATGAGGTGACAACCTGCCACAACAGAAACAATTGATTGCTTGAGAGCAACAAGATATGCGAAACTTCTTTCACCAAGAGGAGAAGGAGAAAACTTGGATCATTTATAACACCATGATAGCAACAATCCTTAGGAAATGCTTTAGGTGAAATCCAACCCAAGATAACTCCGAGAAAACAAGATGGGTTTACTTATCTCATACTTGACAACTTTCCTTCGAGACTCCGCATAATCAAGAATTTAATAACACCATCTCAAAAGACAATGGAGAAGGAATTGAACTTAGACATCCAAGATAAAGAACACTTGAGCACCTCCAACAAGAATCTTGATGAACACTTCGAGAAAGACTTAACTCATTGACGAACCACCATGAGGAACCTTCGGAAATGAGAGGATGATAGAAAAGAATTGAAGGTTGAAAAAGAACAAGATTGGGGCCTTGCTATGAATTAGATGAAGCTTCGGGACAAGATACTTGATCAAAACTAGGAACTCCAGAAAAGAAAGCTGACCACTTGGGATAAGGAATTTGATATCATGAACAACTCTGGAAGAAGGATTGAAATCACTTGGATGAAACAAGAATAAGAATTGCGATATGCCTATCCTTCATCAAGTTAAATTGATGACAAACAACGGATTTGGTATACCACTTATCCTTTTGGAAATGATAGGAAAGATAGATAGATCACAAACTTGAAGAGGTCTTGAACGAGAACACCGGTTAGAATTCACAAACGAATGAGGATACAACGATTGAACAAAGATACATGGGAATGAAGAGATCACGATCCACCTAATGGAAAACTTAAACGAAGCACCAGAAAGAATTAGAAACTAAAGAGGACACATGAGAATGAAGAGATCTTTGCCTAATAGAAACTAAAAAAGGCACCGGAATAATTGAGATATGAACGAAGGAACAACAATTGAGAAGAATTTGAGAACGAAAGCTGAAAGCTGAGAACGAGGAATCTTCTAAAATGATGGCCTTTGGGAGGATCGAGAAATGAAAACAACTCTGAATGCACTGGATAGATATGGGAGAAATCTCTCATGATCAAACCAATTTGAGATGATAGCAACAAGCTGAAACCACGAATTTTTGGAATAACAAACAACGATTGAAGAGAACTCTCCTTCGGTCTTCAATGCTGAGAATGATGATGATAAACAACCTCACGAATAACTAAGATACTCCGGAGCAATGAATAAAGAAAAGGTTGATCCAACAAAGAAAATGATTTAGAAGCGATCTTGGAAGAGGAATATGACTGATGAAAATCGTTCTTACACCATATTTAAAAAGAACTTGAGGACATCTCCGAAAAGAATAGAAGAGTCACGTATGATCCTGGGAAAAACCTGTGGGTTATGGGCCCACTCAAAAGAAAACACCGTTGAAACAATTGATTAAAAGAGAGATTGCACCGGTACAAATTAAGAACTTGATGATATGAGACCCTTGAAATAATTTGAAAGGATTATTGAATGGAAACACAGAACTTTTGAGATATCTTCAACACTCCGTATATAAAAGAGAGATGACTAAACAAGAGATACTTGGACAAGACTTTCCAACATGAGCAACCATTGAACGAATGAGAAAGGATATGATGAACACCGAGAGATTGAATTGAATTCACCGGAGAAGGATAACAACGAGAACAAGGGATATGCAGATAGATCTTGAAATTGAAACTCTTGAGAATCTCCACAAGGAATCACCGGATACAATATGAAGAAATGATAGCGAAAGCATTACATGAATAGAAAAGACACTTGGATGAGAATTTAATCATTGAAGGAAAAGGGCGGGAGGGTGGGAAAACAAAGAAAACTTGGAACAAATGAGACACCTCAACGGGTATCTAGCAAGAACGATTCTCACCTACGCATAAACCACAACGGTGATACATAGATTGCTTTTCAACCTTCTCAAGGACCGCCTTTGTCGGATCCGATCCAACTAAAGTGAGAGAAACTGTCACCCGCAAGCCATCTAAGCAACAAGTTGCATCGAGGGAACCGGTCTCTCGTAAGCGTACGAGTAATGTTGGTCCGGGCAGCTTCATCTCACAATCCCGCTGAACCAAAATCCGACCAAGGGAGGAAGCAATCTAAGCATCAACGCCCACAAACCTTTTGTGTTCTACTCGAGATCTCATCGAACCGTCAACCTAGCTCTGATACCACTGTTGGGGAACGTCGCATGGGAAACAAAAATTTTCCTACGCACACGCAAACCTATCCATGGTGATGAGCATCTACGAGAGGGAGAGTGGATCTACATACCCTTGTAGATCGCTAAGTGGGAAGCGTTAAGAAACGCAGTTGGTGTAGTCGAACATCTTCGCGATCCAAATCACCGAGCGTCCCGCGATCTCATCACGATCCGTCCCGCGATCCAATCACGATCCGTCCCGTGAACTCATCACGATCCGTCCCGCGATCTCATCACGATCCATCTCACGATCTTGATCATGATCTATCCCGCGAACTCATCACTATCCGTTCCGTGATCACATCACGAACCGTCTCGCGATCTCGATCACGGTCCTTCCGATCTAGCGCCGAACGAACGGCACCTCCGCGTTCAGCACACGTGCAGCTTGATGACGATCTCCACCGTCTTGATCCAGCAAGAGGAGGTGGAGAGGAGAGAGAGTTCACCGGCAGCGTGACGGCGCTCCGGTGATGGTGGTGGAGCAATTCTGGCAGGGCTTCGCCTAAGAGCTGCAGAAAACCGATCTAGAGGAGAAACTATGCACCGGTGGAACGGGTAGCACGTGGCCGGAAATTCTGTCCAAAAACCACCCAATCCACTAGTATATATAGGAGGAGAGGAGAGGAGAGGCAGCCAAGGCCTTTGGGTCGGCCGAAATAGGAGGTGGGAGCAATCCTACTTCACCTCCAATCCTAGTTGGAGTAGGATTGCCTCCTATTGGCTGATTTTCCACTTTTTGCTTTAGGACTTTCTCTCCTGCGCCATGGGCCTTTGTGGCTGTTTTCCCAGCCCACTAAGGGCTGGTTATTATTCTCCCACAGCCCATGGACCTCTTGGGGTCGAAATACCCCTCCCGGAGGTCCCCCGGTACACTACCGGCACTCCCGGTACACTACCGATACTCCCGGTACACTACCGATACTCCCGGTACACTACCGATGAGCCCAAAACTTTTCCGGAAACCAAACTGGGACTTCCTATATATGAATCTTTACCTCTAGACCATTCCGGAGCTCCTCTTGACGTTCGGGATCTCATCCGGGACTCCGAACAACCTTCGGTCACCACCATACATAACTCTACACTACCGAAACGTCACCGAACCTTAAGTGTGCAGACCCTGCGGGTTCGAGAACTATGTAGACATGACCAAGACACCTCTATACTCAATAACCAATGGCGGGACCTGGACATCCACATTGGTTCCTACGTATTCTACGAAGATCTTTATCGGTCAAACCTCTATGTCAAGGATTCAGTTAATCCCGTATAACGTTCCCTTTGTTCTTCGGTATGTTACTTGCCCGAGATTCGATCGTCGGTATCTCCATACCTAGTTCAACCTCGTTACCGGCAAGTCTCTTTACTCGTTCCATAATACAAGATCCCGCAACTAACAATTAGTCACATTGCTTGCAAGGCTCATTGTGATGTTGTATTACCGAGTGGACCCTGAGATACCTCTCTGTCACACGGAGTAACAAATCCCAGTCTCGATCCATGCCAACTCAACAGACACCATCGGAGATACCTGTAGAGCACCTTTATAGTCACCCAGTTACGTTGCGACGTTTGATACACACAAGGCACTCCTCCGATATCCGTGAGTTTCATGATCTCATGGTCGTAGGAACATATACTTGACATGCAGAAAACAGTAGCAATAAACTGACATGATCATATGCTATGTTTGTAGTTTGGGTCTTATCCATCACATCATTCTCCTAATGATGTGATCCCGTTATCAAATGACATCTCATGTCCATGGCTAGGAAACCTTAACCATCCTTTGATCAACGAGCTAGTCCATTAGAGGCATACTAGGGACATGGTTTTGTCTATGTATCCACACATGCATTTAAGTCTCCGATCAATACAATTATAGCATGGATAATAAACGATTATCATGAACAAGGAAATATGATAATAACTAATTTATTATTGCCTCTAGGGCATATTTCCAACAGTCTCCCACTTGCACTAGAGTCAATAATCTAGTTCACATCACCATGTGATTCGCATTGTTATGAATCTAACACCCAATGAGTTTTGGGGCTCGATCATGCTTTGCATGTGAGAGAGGTCTTATAGTCAACGGGTCTGCGATATTCAGATCCGTGTGTACTTTGCAAATCTCTATGTCAAACCGTAAATACTGCTACCACACTCCACTTGGTACTATTTCCAAATGGCTGCTCCACTATACGTATCCAGATTGCTACTACTAGTCATCCGGATAGGTGTTAAAGCTTGCATTGACGTAACTCTTTACGACGAACTCTTTATCACCTCCACAATCAAGAAACATTTCCTTAGTCCTCTGGTTACTAAGGATAATTCCGACCGCTGTCCAGTGATCCACTCCTGGACCACTCTTGTACCCCTTGACAGACTCATGGCAAGGCACACATAGGTGCGGTACACAGCATGGCATAATATAGAGCCTATGGCTAAGGCATAGGGGACGACGTTCGTCCTTTCTCTTTCTTCTTCCGTTGTCGAGCTTTGAGTCTCACTTAACTTCACACCTTACAAATGAGACGAGAACTATTTCTCTGGCTGATCCATTTTGAACTCTTTCAAAATCTTGTCAAGGTATACACTCATTGAAAGTCTCATCAAGCATCTTGATCTATCTCTATAGATTTTGATGCTCAACAATTAGGTAGCTTTATCCAGGTCTTCCTTTGAAAATCACTTTCCAAATGACCGTTTTATGCTTTCCAGAAACTCTACATTATTTCTGATCAACAATATGTCATCCACATATACTTATCAGAAATTCTATAGTGCTCCCACTCACTTTATTGCAAATACAAGTTTCTCGTAAACTTTGTATAAACATCAAAACTTTGATCACCTCATCAAAGTGTATATTCCAACTCCAAGATGCTTGCTTCAGTCCATGGAAGGATCACCGAAGCTTGCACACCTTTTAGCATCCTTAGGCCTGACAAAACCTTCTGGTTGTATCACATACAACCTTTCCTCAAGTAAACCCTTAAGGAAACGATGTTTTGACATCCATCTGCCAGATTTCATAATTGAAAACACAGCAACTGCTAACATAATTCCAACAGACTTTAGCACCACTACGAGTGAGAAAGTCTCATCGTAGTCAACTCCTTGAACTTATCACAAACATCTTTGCAACAAGTCGAGCTTTACAAATAGTGACATTCACCATCAGTGTCTGTCTTCATTTTAAAGATCCATTTGTACTCAACGACCTGCCGTCCAACGAGCAAGTCTACCAAAGTCTACACTTGGTTTTCATACCTAGATCCTATCTCGGATTTCATGGCCTCTAACCATTTGTCGGAATCCGGGCCCATCATCACTTCTCCATAGCTCGTAGGTTCATCGTTGTCCAACAACATGATCTCCAAGACAGAGTTGTCGTACCACTTAGGAGCAGTACACATCCTTGTCGACCTACGAAGTTCGATAGTAACTTGATCCTGAAGCTTCATGATCATCATCATTAACTTCCTCTTCAACTAACGTAGGCTTCACAGAAACATCTTTCTGCACTGCGCTACTCTCTGGTTGAACAAAGGTTCAACAACCTCATCAAGTTCTATCTTCCTCCCACTCAATTCTTTCGAGAGAAACATTTCCTCGAGAAAGGATCCGTTTAAGCAACAAACATTTTGCACTAGGATCTGAGATTGAAGGTTCACCCAACTGATCTTAGGGTATTCTATGAAGATGCAATTTGTCCGCCTTGGGTTCGACCTCATTAGGTGAAAACATTTTCCACACAAGTGTCACATCCCAAAATATTAAGAAATGACAGCTTAGGTTTCTATCAAACCATAATTCACATGGTGTCATCTCAACGGATTTAGATGGTGCCCTATTTAAAGTGAATGTAGTTGTCTCTAATGCATAACCCCAAAATTATAGTAGTAAAACGACAAGAGACATCATATTACGCACCATGTCCAATAGAGCATAACTATGATGTTCGGACACACCATCACACTATGGTGTTCCAGGTGGCATTTAGTTGTGAAACAACTTTCACATTGTCTTAAGTTGTATGCCAAACTCGTGACTCAGATATTCACCTCCACGATCATATCGTAGTCATTTTTATCTTCTTGTCACGATGATCTTTAAACTTCACTCTGAATTTGCTTGAACCTTTCAAACGATTCAGACTTGTGTTTCATTAAGTAAATATACACTATATCTAATCAAATCATCAGTGAAGGTAAGAAAATAACGATATCCACTGCATGCTACAAGACTCACTAGATTGCATACATCAACATGTATCATTTCCAATGAATCACTTGCCCGCTCCATCCAACGGGGTCCTTTAGTCATCTTGCCCAAGAGGCATGGTTCGCATGTCTCAACCGATTCGAAATCGAATGAGTCCAAATATCCATCATCATGGAGTTTCTACATGCGCTTTATACCAATATGACATTTAGCGGCAGTGCCTCAAGTATGTGGTACTATCATTATTAACTTTGTGTCTTTTGACATCAATGTTATGAACATGTGTAATACTACGATCAAGATTTCAACAAACCATTCTCACTGGGTGCATGACCATTGAAGGTATTATTCATGTAAACAGAATAACCATTATTCTCTAACTTAAATGAATAACCGTATTGCAATAAACATGATCTAATCATGTTCATGCTCAACGCAAAACACCAAATAACATTTATTTAGGTTCGTCACTAATCCTGAAGGTAGAGAGAGCGTGCGATGTTGATCACATCAACCTTGGAAACACTTCCAACACATATCGTCACCTCACCCTTAGCTAGTTCTCCATTTATTCCGTAGCTTTTATTTCGAGTTACTAACATTTAGCAACCGAACTGGTATCCAATACCCAGGTGCTACTAAGAGTACTAGCAAGGTACACATCAATAAATCGTATATCAAATATACTCTTGTCGATGTTACCAGCCTTCTTATCTACCAAGTATCTAGGGTTGTTCCGCTTCAGCGACCTCTCACCTCATAATAGAAGCACTTAGTCTCGGGTTTGAGTTCAACTTTGGGTTGCTTCACTGGAGCAGCAACTGACTTGCTATCCATGAAGTTTCCCTCCTTGCTCTTTCCCTTTTCGAAACTAGTGGTTTGATTAACCATCAACACTTGACGCTCCTTCTTGATTTCTACCTTCGCGGTGTCAAACATCGCGAACAGCTTAGGGATTAATACTTCTATCCCTGGTGTATTATAGTTCATCACTAAGTTCTAGTAGCTTTAGTGACAGTGACTTGGAGAACTATATCAATCACTATCTTATCTGGAATATCAACTCCCACTTGATTGAAGCGATTGTAGTACCCAGACAATCTGAGTACATGCTCAACGATTGAGCTATTCTCCTTCATCTTATAGGCAAAGAATCTTGTTGGAGATCTCATATCTCGCAACACAGGCACGAGCCTGAGATCACAATCTCTGCTCCTAGAACATCTCATATGTTCCGTGACGTTCAAAACGTTTCTGAGCCTGAATTCTAAGCCGTAATGCATGACGCACTAAACTATCAAGTAGTCATCGAAATGTGCCCGTCAGATGTTCACAACATCTATAGACGACGCTATTGGGGGTGGCGCACCGAGCGGTGCATTAAGGACATAAGCCTTCTGTGCAGCAATGAGGACAATCCTCAGATCACGGACCCAGTCCGCAATATTGCTACCAACATCTTTCAACTCTATTTCTCTAGGAACATATAAAAATACAAGGGAGCTACAGCGCGAGCTAGTAATCTACAACATAATTTGCAAAGACACTTTGACTATGTTCAAGATAATGAGTTCAATTAATCATATTACTTAAGAACTCCCACTCAAATTGACATCCCTCGGGTCATTCGAGTGATACATGATCCAAATTCACCAACTCAAGTCCGATCATCACGTGAGTTAAGGTGGATTCAATGGTGAACATCATTATGTTGATCATATCCACTATATGACTCATGCTCGACCTTTCAGTCTCTTGTGTTCCGAGGCCATGTCTGTACATGCTAGGCTCGTCAAGTTTAACCCGAGTGTTCTGCGCGTGCAAATCTGGCTTGCACCCGTTGTATGTGAACGTAGAGTCTATCACACCCGATCATCACGTGGTGTCTCAACACGACGAACTTTCGCAACGGTGCACACTTGGGGAGAACACAATTTATCTTGAAATTAAGTGAGGGATCACCTTATAATGCTACCGTCGTCCTAAGCAAAACAAGGTGCATAAAAAGGATTAACATCACATGCAAATCATAAGTGACATGATATGGCCATGAACTTGTGCTTTTGATCTCCATCTAGAAAGCACCGGCATGATCTCCATCGTCACCGGCATGACACCATGATCTCCATCAACGTGTCGCCATCGGGGTTGTCACGCCCTGCATGCTTCTACTACTATTGCTACCGTAGCGATAAAGTAAAGCATTACATAGCGCTTAATGATTGACACGCAGGTCATACAATAATTAAAGACAACCCTATGGCTCCTGCCGGTTGCCGTACTCATCGACATGCAAGTCGTGATAATCTATACATCACATGATCATCTCATACATCACATATATCACATCATGTAATTGGCCATATCATATCACAACATACCCTGCAAAAACAAGTTAGACGTCCTCTAATTGTTGTTGCAAGTTTTACGTGGCTGCTACGGGTATCTAGCAAGAACGATTCTCACCTACGCATAAACCACAACGGTGATACATAGATTGCTTTTCAACCTTCTCAAGGACCGCCTTTGTCGGATCCGATCGAATTAAAGTGAGAGAAACTGTCACCCGCAAGCCATCTAAGCAACAAGTTGCATCGAGGGAATCGGTCTCTCGTAAGCGTACGAGTAATGTTGGTCCGGGCCGCTTCATCTCACAATCCCGCTGAACCAAAATCCGACCAAGGGAGGAAGCAATCTAAGCATCAACGCCCACAAACCTTTTATGTTCTACTCGAGATCTCATCGAACCGTCAACCTAGCTCTGATACCACTGTTGGGGAACGTCGCATGGGAAACAAAAATTTTCCTACGCACACGCAAACCTATCCATGGTGATGAGCATCTATGAGAGGGAGAGTGGATCTACGTACCCTTGTAGATCGCTCAGCGGGAAGCGTTAAGAAACGCGGTTGGTGTAGTCGAACATCTTCGCGATCCAAATCGCTGAGCGTCCCGCGATCTCATCACGATCCGTCCCGCGATCCAATCACGATCCGTCCCGTGAACTCATCACGATCCGTCCCGCGATCTCATCACGATCCATCTCACGATCTTGATCACGATCTATCCCGCGAACTCATCACGATCCGTTCCGTGATCACATCACGAACCGTCTCGCGATCTCGATCACGGTCCTTCCGATCTAGCGCCGAACGGACGGCACCTCCGCGTTCAGCACACGTGCAGCTTGATGACGATCTCCACCGTCTTGATCCAGCAAGAGGAGGTGGAGAGGAGAGAGAGTTCACTGGCAGCGTGATGGCGCTCCGGTGATGGTGGTGGAGCAATTCCGGCAGGGCTTCGCCTAAGCGCTGCAGAAAACCGATCTGGAGGAGAAACTATGCACCGGTGGAACGGGTAGCACATGGCCGGAAATTCTGTCCAAAAACCACCCAATCCACTAGTATATATAGAAGGAGAGGAGAGGAGAGGCAGCCAAGGCCTTTGGGTCGGCCGAAATAGGAGGTGGGAGCAATCCTACTTCACCTCCAATCCTAGTTGGAGTAGGATTGCCTCCTATTGGCTGATTTTCCACTTTTTGCTTTAGGACTTTCTCTCCTGCGCCATGGGCCTTTGTGGATGTTTTCCCAGCCCACTAAGGGCTGGTTATTATTCTCCCACAGCCCATGGACCTCTTGGGGTCGAAATACCCCTCCCGGAGGTCCCCCGGTACACTACTGGCACTCCCGGTACACTACCGATACTCCCGGTACACTACCGATGAGCCCGAAACTTTTCCGGAAACCAAACTGGGACTTCCTATATATGAATCTTTACCTCCAGACCATTCCGGAGCTCCTCGTGACGTCCGGGATCTCATCCGGGACTCTAAACAACCTTCGATCACCACCATACATAACTCTACACTACCGAAACGTCACCAAACCTTAAGTGTGCAGACCCTGCGGGTTCGAGAACTATGTAGACATGACCGAGACACCTCTACAGTCAATAACCAATGGCGGGACCTAGACGTCCACATTGGTTCCTACGTATTCTACGAAGATCTTTATCGGTCGAACCTCTATGTCAAGGATTCAGTTAATCCCGTATAACGTTCCCTTTGTTCTTCGGTATGTTACTTGCCCGAGATTCGATCGTCGGTATCTCCATACCTAGTTCAACCTCGTTACCGGCAAGTCTCTTTACTCATTCCATAATACAAGATCCCGCAACTAACAATTAGTCACATTGCTTGCAAGGCTCATTGTGATGTTGTATTACCGAGTGGGCCCTGAGATACCTCTCCGTCACACGGAGTAACAAATCCCAGTATCGATCCATGCCAACTCAACAGACACCATCGGAGATACCTGTAGAGCACCTTTATAGTCACCCAATTACGTTGCGACGTTTGATACACACAAGGCACTCCTCCGATATCCGTGAGTTGCATGATCTCATGGTCATAGGAACATATACTTGACATGCAGAAAACAGTAGCAATAAACTGACACGATCATATGCTATGTTTGTAGTTTGGGTCTTATCCATCACATCATTCTCCTAATGATGTGATCCCGTTATCAAATTACATCTCATGTCCATGGCTAGGAAACCTTAACCATCCTTTGATCAACGAGCTAGTCCATTAGAGGCATACTAGGGACATGGTTTTGTCTATGTATCCACACATGCATTTAAGTCTCCGATCAATACAATTATAGCATGGATAATAAACGATTATCATGAACAAGAAAATATGATAATAACTAATTTATTATTGCCTCTAGGGCATATTTCCAACAAGAAGCGCATCTCGTCGTGTTACAAGAATGGATATCATTACAAGTACATGTACAAAAGAGATGAGTGTATGGAATTGGCTTACACTCACCACAAGCTACAACAAGATCACATCAATACAACAACATATTCAAACATCATACAGAAGAGCAGGGTCCATCCTTGCTATCCCAGGCTGCTGCCTGGAACCCATCCTAGATTGATGAAGAAGAAGTAGAACTCCAAATCAAACAAAAACATCGCGCTCACGTCAAATCACCGTATTACATGTACCTGCAACTATTGTTGTAGTAATTTGTGAGCCACAGGGACTCAGCAATCTCATTTGTAAGGGTATCAAGACTATTAAAGCTTAATATGTGAGGTATGGTTAAGTGGTGAGGCTGCAGCAAGCGACTAAACATTTATTTGAGTGGCTAACTTACGAGTACAGAAAGTAAAGTATGGTGGTCTACGCATAACGTACGTGAACTAGTAATGATCACTAACTGATCCTGATCACCTACTTACGTGAAACATAACCCCACCGTGTTCTCTCTTGGATAAGGACTCACGAGAAGACACAGTCATGGTTACGCACACAGTTGGTGTATTTTATTTGAGTTTCCTTCAAGTTTGCTATGACCGGGTGTTAAACAAAGTATCCAAGTTTGCTACATAACCGCGGGCACGGCTTTCCGAAAGATTTAACACTGCAGGGGTGCTCCAACTCATCCATCACAAATTAACCACACGCAGCGGGAATAACCTTGACCACGAATCTCGTGATCTTCCTAGGCAATTCCAAAGGAAATCCGACACCTCGAGATAGCCCGAAGAAGATCAGAATTCCTCACTCAAGACGTTCGAGAAAGGTAAAACAAATCCAGCAAGGCCTCCCGACGTGTCGACGATCCCGATAGGAGCCGCGTATCTCATTCTCAGGACACATCGGATAAGCTAGTGTACGGTGGCCTGATAGAAATCTCCCAAGTTGCTCCGGGTTGGCCCAGCACAGTGCTCTAGTTTGGTCCAACACTCATGAGGAGCACTGGCCCGGGTTGTTGATTAATCCACGAGGTGATCATGCCCTATGCAAATTTTAGTTGTTATTAAGCAAATAGTACCAATATTGGGCCTTGCCAGACAAGTTTAATCCTAAAACGAAAATGAAGGGTGTCCCCATAACAACCCTGAGCATGTTAGGAGCGCTCAATTATGGAACATAACACCGGTTCACAAGTAACTAGGGGGCAAGAGTGGAACAAAACACCGAGCAAAAGGCCAAGCCTTCCACCCTTTACCAAGTGTATAACCGCATTAAATTAAATAGCAATAATATTGTGATAACAAAAGAATGTCCATGTTGTCACATGGAAGAAATTGCACCTGTAGCTAGAAACGCTATAAGAAGGGCTGAGCAAGCGGTAACATAGCCAAACAACGATCTGCTAGAAAGGTGGAGGGTTAGAGGTTTTTCATGGCAATGTTGGGAGGCTTGACAAACAAGTGGTAGGTAGCGTGACATAGCGATAGAAAACGAGACATCTAGCATGGCAATGATAGTAATGGTATCCAGGAAAATGTGTCATCTTGCCTAAGATCCGCTCGGAAGAAGAATGAGTCCATGAAAAAGATGAGCCAACTAGTCGAACGAATCCTCACACTCCGAACGCTTTCGGAACTCTATCGAGAAGGAACAATACGGAAACAACAATCAACACACGAGAAACACCACAACGTATTCATGGCATGATGCGCAACCAAATATGATGCATGTCCGGTTTAGTATGCAAGGCATGGCAATACACCTCAAACAACTACTACACATTAAAGTGAAGCTCAATATGCAACGAGTTGCATATTGACGAAACTTACACATTTGAATTACTTAGTTCATTCCCGTTTAGGTACACATCAATGTGAAATGTCGTTAGACATGGCAAGAGGTGAAGCATAAGTAAACTATATCACCTAGGCATCTTAAATGAGGCCGGAAACCACTTATAGTATTTCCGAAACATCCTCATAAGCATAATATGAATTTGGTGCAGATCCGTCCTATCACAATTGTGTGTTTATTAAACATGGAAATAAAGTGTGGCATGAGATTCTACACATTTTTCTAGTCAAGTTACATATATAACACATTTTAAATGGAGCTACGGTTATTTAGTTATGCAATAAACCGTTTTAACATGGCATTAATTCAAATTAATGCAAACAGCAAGTTTATGTATTTTAAACACACGTGAGAGTTGGTTATTGTGAAACTACATAAAATTCTGGTCATATTACATACATAAAGTTTTTACATATGATGCATGGGTGAAAAGTTATGATATGCATGATCATTGAGGGTTTTTCTGTAAACCCACAATTCTCGGGATAATTACGAAATTTGCTAGATAGAAAAAAAACGAATTGGGCCTAAAGCAGTGGGCGCAACATAGCAAGGCATCGGCCAGGGCAGAGGATAGGGTTGGCGCCCACCAGAGTGGCCTTCGGGCCGGTCGGAGGCGAGGTGGGCCGCGGGCGGTTGGGCCACGAGCGCAGGGGCAAGCGGCTCGTCCGAGCGCTCCCGCTGGCCCACGCGGAGCGGTCGAGCGGTCAACGCGCACGGGCAGCGGCATCGTCTCCCTCCTGCTCGTGCCCGAGCAGAGGGCAGCGGCGGCACGGGATGCCTTCATGGCGCGAAGGGAGGAACTCCAGGGCATGGCTCCGGCGGGCCGAGGGTGGCCGGATCCGGGGCAGAGGGATCCATTCCCGGTGACGGATGGTTGAGACGGCGCCAGGTTGTGGAGATCGGGCGCTGCCATGGCAAGGGATCCTGCGGGCAACAGAGAGAGATAGAGAGAGCTCGGTGAGAGAACCGGGAGGTGGAACGGGGAGGAACGAGCCTGGCCTGGTGCTCGCCGGCGCGGGGCTCTGGTGTTGGACTCCGGCGAGGCGGATCCAACGGGGCGCTGGTAGGGGCAGCACAACTTCCCTCCCTCTATCCAGATCGGGACCGGGGAGGCACTGGTTGCGGGATATGCGGGGCTACGGGATGCATCTTGGGTCGTTGGATCTCAGATCCGACGGTCCAAATTGAGTAGGGTTTGGTTGGCTGCGGGTTGAGCTGCCAAGTGGCGAGATTCGGCTGGGCAGCACGGAAAACAAGGCGGTGATGGTGGCTGGTGGCTCAAGGAGGCCTAGGGTCTAGGGTTTTCTGCCTAAAATGGACGGGAGCTCAGATTTATATAGGCAGGGGGTTAGGAGGGTAGTTTTGCACCGTTTTTGGACCGTTCGATCTCGATCGGACGGCCTGGAAGCGGAGGGGGGCTAGGTGGGCTGCGGTGGCCGTGTAGATGGGCTAGGTGGGGATGAGAGGGAAGTTGCGGCCCGTGACACAAGGGTTTTAGAACACTGAATACGTCTGACGAATAACCAATGATCGCACTGCTACGGTTGACCGACAGGGTATCAAACGAACTCGGAATGCGATGAAATCCAGCAGGCGGTCTACCTACAATATAATAAAACCGCACGCCAGGTTTTGACCCAATCCAAGAATATTTTTTGCATGCCTTAAAAATGGTTTTTAATGATGCCGTGGGCGCGTGCGTGTGTGGTTGGTCTCGAAACGGGCAACGGCAAGAACGGAGAGAACCGGTGACTACGAACGGATGCAAGTTTTGAAAACAAGTGACGATGCTATGCCGATGATGCGAATGATGCGATGATGAATGCGACAATAAAACGAATCACAGACGAGAACGGAAATAAAAGGGGAATCTTCTAGAGCGTTAGTCTCGGGATGATACAATTATGAAACCGGAATTGCCACCGGTCATACTCCCGGACGGCGAGCTTGACGTTGTGGAAGGACCCGAGCCAATTTTTCTTCTAGGTGTCCTGATCGGTGAGCTCAACGAGAAGTTGAGGGAAGATCGGGGAAGCCGACGAGCCGACGGGAGGGGGGCGCATCACCGCGACGACGGTGGCTTGAGGACGCGCATGTGGCGTCACGGATCAACGCTGCCGATGGGTGGCGGGGACCGATGGACACGGGATCCGGCCATTGACGGGAGGGACGGCACGGATGGCGAAGGATTCACTGACGACGTGGATTAGGGTGGAGAGGCAGAGGAGGGTCAAGATATTTTACTCCAACATCGAGCGATGGAGTAAATATAGGTGTCGAATATGCAGTAGAGTAGAACTTTTACTCCTCTATGGGTTTTAGGCCATTTCTGATCGATCCCTTATAACGGTTAGTGGAGTAAAAAATCGTTTTTACTCCACTAACCGGGACCTAGACGGTCCCTTATCCGTCATAAGGGAGTAATTTTTTTACTCCGTCCCCAAACTTCTCCCTAAATATACTCCACCGCTCGGTGCGCGAGTAAAAGCCGCGCCTCTCCTCCACTCCCCCCTTTCACTCCCCGTTGCATCTGCGTCGGCTCCACCCCTCCCGCCCGCCGCTGTCACCCTCCCGCTGCCACAAACGCTCCTTAGGCTCCGTCGGAACTTGGATTTGTGCCTTCCCGTCCCGTCGGTGGTGCAGAACCGGTGAATCTACGGATGCAATCGCCGCCGAAGTCGGATTTGGCGATTCGGCCCGCCGACGACCATGTCTTGCCATGGATTGGCCAGGAAGCGGACCCCACAGCCCCGGCAACGCCTCCGCGTCACATGTTGGTAACGGTTCCTCCTTTAGCCACCCGAATCTTTCTCGTCGACGACTAGCCGATAAAGGCACGCCCGGCCAGCACTCGGGCTTGGCGCTAGCCCATCGGCTCGTAGGATCGCTTTTGCCGGTCATAAGGTGTGACCACTGTCCGTTGCACGTGGTGTGCCGAGTTTCGACCACACCGGAACATTCTGGATGGGTGTTCTTCAAGTGCTTAAAGAGATGGGGTATGCATTTTTTTCCGATTCGGTTGTTCACCGGATTTGGCGGAATTTTGGTAGCTCATTATATCTTCAAATTTGTATGTAGGAAGGATGCAAATTTTGGTATTGGAAAGAAGAACACAACATTTATTGACAACAAGAAATTTGATAGTTGTTCGTGCACTCCTTGCTAGAAGTGAGGCTAGAGATGAGACTAGAGAAGAGACTAAAGGGGAAGCAACGTCTACTTTTTTAGTATCGAAGAAGAAATAAGTGTGGAAACTCGAGAATCTGCAGATCAACAATGAAGATATAGATATGATATGAATCCAACTAGTAGGAGAAGTGGATATCTTCTAAAATGTCTAATTGCGGTTCTTATTTTCTTTGATCTTGCTCTCATAGCAAAGAATTGGTGAATTAAGTATTTCAATGTATCAAAATGTCGTTGAATGAAATAAAATTGAAGATGAAATGTGTTTCAATGGCCGAAAATGAAATGTAGATGATAATATTAATTTTACTCCGTTAAGTACAGGGCACTGTCAAAAAATCTTCCGATTCAGCAATTTATCGTCCGATTTATCGCTACTCGTGGGGTGACCGATATGATTATGTCTTATCTTCACCGTTTATCTTTTGGGCCGATTTATCGCTCTCACAAGTGATTTACGGGATCTTCCGATAAATCAGGCATATTCCTAGCATCATGTTTGCAAAAATTATGTTTATTTGTGTTTTGTGGACTTTGTTATGCAATATTTACTATTAACAAGGTAACACTGAATATATTTTTTATGTTAAATATAGCATATTGTAGTGTTGCGAACCTGGGATTTTGCAAAAAATGGCCGATTAATAGTCGATCGATAAAATCGATTAATCGGCTGATTTTCAATTAATCTCTAATCCCCAGCTGACCGAGACGATAACGATAAGCGATATCCTCAACATTGGTACAGGGATCTACTAGAAACGATCAAAACTTAATGGAGTAAATATACTTCATTAAGATTTTACTTCACTGGATACTTCATTATTTTTAAGGGATAAATTAGGCCTTACGGGTTCGATAGGTCAACTTGAGTAAGGATCACTGAAAAAAAAATAAGACGCTATAGCGTTGCTAATAACACACTATAGCGTGTAGAATATTGTCTCGCTAAATTGATGTACAATATTATTAATACCATGATATAGCACGCTATAACACGATAATATATATATATATATATATATATATATATATATATATATATATATATATATATATATATATATATATATATATATATATATATATATGGGCCACGCTATTTTGTATAGCGTATTATTTTTTTCCCTCAATAAGGATGTGCAATTATATGTGAATCTGCAATACTGGATCGATCATACGGAGAGCAGTGCGAGTATCTCCCTAGCGACCATAAGCAACTGAGAGCATTAAATGCAATTGCATTTCTATAATCCGGCCTCCATGGCATGCGCTTGTTTAATCGCCGTCTTCCCCAGTGGCCATGTGGGTGTCGTCGCAGAGCTGCGCTATATAAGCTTGTGCCCAGGAATACCTTGCCAAATCACAGAAGCCTAGTTCCTCTCATATTCTCGTGTGTAGTACTATACCGAGACATAGTGCTTGATACACCAACACTAGAGCGCGGTGCAGCCCAGTACGTAGTAGCTCGCCTACTTTGCTCTTGTTCGCCGACGTCATTGCCACCGCCATGGCCCTAGTGGGTCAGCCAGCCACGTTCTGCTATGATGGCTTCGTCGGTGACGGTGTGCCGGCGTTCCTGGACGCCAGCGGCGTCGGATTCGGCTACGGGTACGATCACCACTCCCATCTCCTCGAGGAGGAATCCTTGCTCGGTAGCCACGCCCACGGATGGGAGTTGCCGACCGGCAATCTTGCCGCCGAGGCGTTCGGGGGCCACGATGTCGGCTGGACGCGCCCAGCCGGCCGCATGTCCTCCTCTTCCTCGGTGCTCACCTTCGACAGCCCGGGCGAGGACAACTGCGTCGCTGCCACGTGGATGGACATGGACGCCACGGACCAGCTGAGCTACAGCCCGTCAACGGCACCTGCGGCAACCGCGCCGGCGGGAAGCTTCAGCTTCGACGGCTGCGGCGGGAACGGCCGCACGGTGGCGTCCCCTTCGCACAAGCGGCCTCGTGCGCACCCGCTGGCACAGCAGGGAACGGAGCAAGAAAGCACCACGCCTCCCAAGAAACAGTGCGGCCGCGACAGGAAATCAACAGTCAAGCCTGCCAAAACGTCCGCGACCACCGGTTCAGCGAAGGACCCTCAAAGCGATGCTGCCAAGGTACTAATACGATCATGGTGTTTTGTCCCAAATCATGATGGAGCTTAATTCTCAGTGAACTGACAAGGTTAACTGCACCACTGCGTACAGACCCGTCGCGAGCGGATCGGCGAGCGGCTGAGGGTTCTGCAGGAGCTGGTGCCCAACGGCAGCAAGGTGGACATGGTCACCATGCTCGACAAGGCCATCACTTACGTCAAGTTCATGCAGCTCCAGCTTACGGTACACACATCTAGTCGGCGTTTTCGGCCTCGTTTCTTAGCCGGCATTTGTCTGATCCTAGCTAACAAACAAATGATGTCAGGTGCTCGAGACGGACGCATTCTGGCCTGCGCCGGGCGGCGAGGCGCCGGAGATCTCCCAGGTGAAGGCAGCACTCGACGCCATCATGCTCTCATCGTCGCAGCAGCCTCGTCAATGGAGCTAGCGCCAAGCCGATACATTCTGTCACCACTACATACATATTCTCACAGAATTCAGAGCATTACAGCAGTAACTTCGGGCTGAAGCTTGCTGATCAATCTCTGCTCTATCCTCCTTTTCAGTTGCTGTTCCATTCCGTAATCTTCTCATCTCGCTATGTACTCACCATAGTAGCCACAGTAAACTCTACTAATTGGCTAATGGCGGCGTGTACTCGATCAACGGTTGTAATATAAACGTTGTGCTCACTAGTTCACCGTTACTAGTTTTTTCAAAAAGAGGAGAAAATCCAGTCTCTACATCACAAGATGCTCATAGCTAGTATTTTATTAAACATGAACCAAATCCAAGTCCCTAAATACCAAAAGAGATAAAACAAAACAAAACAAAACAATGCCACATCATTTGAAAACTTCCATATAATCTTTACTATCACGCTAGCTAAACTCGTTGAATAAATTCCCTGTAACCATTTTTAAATGGTTGCATCCAAACCAAAGGCAATAAGTGTCCACAGGTCCGCACACACGATGCGCACATACTGATTAACTCCGTAGCTCCAAAAATAATTAAATAGATGATTCGTTAAAAACACATTCATACGGACAATCTCAAAGTGCCAAAGAATGGCCCAAACTCCCATGCGGATTTGGCCCTTTAGATTATGATGAATAAGATCATCTATAACCGGAACCCTCATACACGCCCAAACACCTGGGCGGGCTGTCCAACCAAATTAACTAGACGAGAAAATGCCACCTAGTCGGGTGTCCCACATCCAACCCAAATGCCCAAATCTAGGGTGGATATGAGGACGTCCAGACGCGCCTCGACATGCCCACCATGTCGAATCCGGTCCACTCTGGCCCACTCGTCCCCACATAAATTAGACCCTATCCCCACTCTCATGAAACCCTACAACATTCTACACCACTGCACTCCTCCAGTCCATTCCCCTACGCCCACAAGCTCCCATCCGACGATCTCCTACCGTCTCCGGCATTGTGGACAGCGCATCCAAATCCTACTCCTCCTGATCTGGTGAGTCGAAGCTCGTCCTACGTGGCCTCGATGAGTAAATGGTTGCCCCGCCTCGCACCATGCCTCTCCAGGGGGGAGGCATCTTGGCGGCAGTGGTCGGACTCCTTCCACCTGGAATCCATGCGTCCCCCCAAATGGCGCATGGATCCAGCGCGAGGTGTGTTGCTGCTATCCTAGCAGAGGCGGTGCGGTCTGTCTAGCGTGCTAATGCGTCGGCGGATACGCAATCACTACGTTCGCGCACTAAGCGGATGTGAATGCATGGGCATTGAGGGTGTCCTGTGTTAGGGGGTCCTCGGATAGCTGACTTATTGTGTACGGGCCAGACTGTATGGGCCACTTGCCGAACACTGGATGATTTGAAGGCCCAGTTACCAGGATGGAAGCTTCTAGGAGCATGGCTTGCGCTCCACGTTTGATGTAGTGATTAGGCATGTTTATCTCTTCGGCATGTAACCGACCATGTGTAAACCCTAGGCCTCTTCGGCATCTATATAAGTCAGAGGGTTTTAGGATATAGACATACGATCTCGAGGTAGATCAACTCTGTAACCCATTACACCATCAATACAATCAAGCAGGACGTAGGGTATTACCTCCATAGGAAGGACAGAACCTGGGTAAACTTGTGTCCCCTTCGTCTCCTGTTACCGTCGATCCTAGTCTCACAGTTCGGGATCCCCTACCCGAGATCCGCCGGTTTTGACACCGACATTGGTGCTTTCATTGAGTGTTCCTCCATCAGCGAGATGGGATTGATGCCTCACCTTTTCATCAACGAAGAGGTCCGCAGTATGGACGTTTTCGTCCCCGGACAGATCTTCGCCTTCGACAGCGTTGTGCTGCATGCTGGTTTCACCGGTCATCTAGACCGCGTTGAGATCCTAGCCCCCAATCAGGAAGTTAGATTTGGAAACCTAGAGTTTTCTGTCGACTCTCGAGGCGGCTTGTCACTAATTGGGCTCACGGCTTTGCCCATAGCCCCCGAGGACTCTGAGGCCTTAACCTTGAACCCCTCCGTCGGACACACCAATGGGGTCACCCATGGCGGCGGTCCGATCTCTAACCTCGGCCTGGAAATCAAGCCGCATGACCGGACATGTGTTCCTACCGAACACTCCCCATGGGTGGGCTTCATGAGGGTTGACCCCACGAGTCCTGAACAGCTGGATCCAATCGGGTCTTCAGCGGTCAACGAAGCCTTGGACAATTCTCATCATTGAAAATCGTCGACGATCCAGCCCCGATCTATGTCCGGCCCGGTTACAATTTGGGCAGGGACGGGTTTTTTGACCCACCCACCACCCCTTGATAGCCACCATCGAAGACTTAACCGACGTGCTAGAACTATGCCTCCGAGGAGGCAGAATACATGGATGAAGAGGACCGTGTTTCCACCCCCGTTAACATTGGGAGTTGGACTGCCACTTCTACGTACGACGTTTACATGGTGGATACTCCTGCCACCGAAGGCGACAGCACGCCTCACAACGACGGTGCCAAATCGGGCGACGAGCCATCGAGGCGCCGGAAATTGCATAAGCGGTCCAAAAGCAAAAAGGGAAGACGAACTATTATCAACAATAGGGATGGTAACACCCCTGCCAATCATGATCATCCCGATTGTCCCGAGCACCTGTTCGAGGGTCCGGACGAACCCGTGGACCAAAATGACCCAGATACCATCAAGAACCCCTAAGGCGACGATTACCTTCCCCCTAACGAGGAGGAAGACTTACCAGAAGTCGATGACTTGTACATCCCTGATAACCTCGAGGATTAGGAAGACATCAGGCAGCGGGCTCATGGCAACGGCTCGCAGCCTGAAGGCCAAAGAGCGGCAACTCCAAGCCGAATAGGCCAACCTCACTTATCGATGGACGAAAGTCCTCTCAGCCGAAGAAGCATACGACACTAGTTTTTCAAACCAGCCCAAAAGCTACCCTCGGAGGTGGCTGCTACCACAATTCGTCGATGAGCTCACTGACACTCCGTCTCTGCATCGTACTGCATATGACGAGCCAGACCGCCCTCCTCGTGGGTGCGATAGAGAGGCTAAAGAAACCGGTTATATACCGGCGATGCCTCGAAGACAAGGTAAGGAGCCATTCAAGCCCAATGACCGGTTCAACCTGCGCAACGACTTAAATTACAGAGCAGGCCATATGAGATCCATCTACGGATCCAAAGATTACTCGCCGGATAGAAGGGGAGAATATAGACCATGGTTCCACCAAAATCATAGAGGCCAGGAACGCAACCGGTCCCATACCAACACCGAATACATGCGGGACATAGCTCGGGTCAGAGGCGCCGCTCACCCACTATGCTTCACAGATGAAGTAATGCGGCATCAATTTCCCGAAGGGTTTAAACCTGTAAATATAGAATGGTATGACAGGACCACTGACCCGACGGTATGGATCGAGGACTTCCCCCTCCATATCCATATGGCACGAGGAGATGATCACCATGCTATCAAATACTTACCTCTTAAGCTTAAGGTGCCAGCCAGGCACTGGTTAAACAGCCTCCCCGAAAACTCCATGGGATGCTGGGAAGACTTGGAAGACGCATTTCACTCTGACTTCCAGGGAACCTATGTTCGCCCGCTGGACTCTTCCGACCTCAGCAACGTCGTCTAGAAGCCCGACGAGTCTGCCTGGCAGTTCTGGAACCAGTTCTTGACTAAAAAGAACCAAATCGTCGATTGTCCGGATGCGGAGGCTATAGCCTCCTTTCGACACAATATCTGGGACGAGTGGCTGGCCCGCCAGCTAGGATAGGACAAACCTCAGACTATGTCTGCCCTCACCTCCCTCATGACCCGCTTTTATGCGAGCGGAGATAACTGGCTGGCAAGATGCAGCCACAATTCGGAAGATCCTGTGGCACCTGAAGCCCAGGATGGCAACTCAAAGCCGAAGCACAATAAGAACAAACGCCGACACAATAGTAACGACGTCGATGACACTACGGTCAACGCCGGATTCCACAACTCCCGACCCGGGTAGCGGAAGAAGCCCCCTAAAGGCAATCGTGATGGACCGACTCAGCTCGAGAAGATCACGGACATGACTTGGCAAATCCATGGAACTCCGAATAAGCCAGCCAATCACACACACCGCAACTGTTGGGTGTTTAAACAGGCCGACAAAATACAACCCGAAGACTAGGGCAAGAACTTGCGCAGCGAGGACGAAGAAGAGCCTCGGGGTCCAATAGGTGGCAGGAAGAAGAAATTCCCTCCCAAAGTCAAAATAGTGAATATGATATACGCCACCCACATACCTAAGAAAGAGAGAAAGTGGGCCCTTTGGGAGGTCTATGCTGTGGAGCCTGTAGCCCGAAGTATAACCCATGGTCAGCATACCCTATCACCTTTGACCGGCGCGACCATCCGACCAGTATCCGACATGAGGGCTCGGTTGCCCTCGTCCTAGATCCCATTATAGATGGGTATCACCTCACTAAAGTCCTAATGGACGGAGGAAGTAGCCTCAATCTGATTTACTCAGACAAGGTGAAGAAAATGGGTATAGATCCGTCAAGGATCAAACCCAGCAGCACTACCTTCAAGGGAGTGATCCCAGGTGTTGAGGCCCGATGTACGGGCTTTGTAACCCTGGAGGTTGTGTTCGGCTCGCCTGATAACTTCCGTAGCGATGATTTGGTCTTCGACATTGTGCCCTTTCGCAGCGGCTATCACGCGCTGCTTGGCCGAACGACGTTTGGTCGGTTCAACGCAGTCCCGCATTACGCATACCTCAAGCTCAAGATGCCAGGCCCCAAGGGGGTTATCACTGTCAATGGCAATACAGAGCGGTCCCTTAGAACAGAGGAACATGCACTGGCATTGGCGTCCGAATTCAGCTACAAATATGACCGGCAAGCTTCGGCATTGGCCGTAAAGGCACGAAAGACCGGGAAGCGAGTTCGGATTTAGGCCGAGCACTCCGACCCTCTTTCCTCCCCTCAATAGGGACTCGCCCCCACCGCACAACCTTAGGACCAACAAAGTATGTGCCGAGGATGCACAACTTTGCACTTAAGATTCCATGGGTAGCGGCGGGGAACTTATGATAGGCGTTCGGTTGTTCCGAACTGTTACCATCAACACGTCTTCAAACAAACTGCAGGTGCTCCTAAAAGAGCCTGCCCATGGCATAAAGCTCACATTTAAACACAGCGGCCTCTCAAGATTTTGTTCGCAAAGTCCGCCTGCATCAATGATGTCTACTATGCAACTTTATTCTTGTAGACACGTGTTGGGCCTCCAAGCGCAGAGTTTTGTAGGACAGTAGCAATTTTCTCTCAAGTGGATGACCTAAGGTTTATCAATCCGCGAGAGGTGTAGGATGAAGATGGTCTCTCTCAAACGACCCTGCAACCAAATACAAGAAATCTCTTGTGTCCCCCAAGACACCCAATACAATGGCAAATTGTATAGGTGCACTAGTTCGGCGAAGAGATGGTGATAAAAGTGTAATATGGGTGGTATAAATATATTTTTATAATCTGAATAAATAAAAACAGCAAGGTATCAAATAGTAAATGGGCACACAAACGGTATTTCAATGCTTGAAAACAAGGCCTAGGGTCCATACTTTCTCTAGTGCAATCTCTCAACAATGCTAACATAGTTGGATCATATAACCAACCCTCAACGTACAACGAAGAATCACTCCAAAGTTCCTATCTAGCAGAGAACATAAGAAGAAATTGTTTGTAGGGTACGAAACCACCTCAAAGCTATTCTTTCCGTTCGATCTATCCTAGAGTTCGTACTAAAATAACAGAAGCTATTCTTTCCGATCGATCTAATCAAGAGTTCGTACTAAAACAACACCAAATAATTTCAGATTCATAATACTCAATCCAACACAAAAGAACTTCAAGGAGTGCCCCAAGATTTCTACGAGAGAAACAAAGACAGAACGTGCATCAACCCCTATGCATAGATTACCCCAATGTCATCACGGGAATCCGCAAGTTGAATGCCAAAATACATATCAAGTGAATCAATACGATACCCCATTGTCACCACAAGTATTCAATTGCAAGACATATATCAAGTGTTCTCAAATCCATTAAAGCATTCAATCCGATAACAACGAAATCTCAAAGGGAAAACTCAGTTCATCCCAAGAAGAGTACATAGGGGAGAAACATCATATGATCCATCTATGTTAACAAAGCCCATGATATATCAAGACCGTGACATCTCAAGATCACGAGAGAGAGAGATTAAGCACATAGCTACTGGTACAAACCCTCAGCCCCGAGGGTGGACTACTCCCTCCACATCGTGGTGGCCGTCAGGATGATGAATATGGCCACCGAAGATGATTCCCCCCTCCGGCAGGGTGCCCGAACGGGGTCTAGATTTGTTTTCAGTGGCTCTAGAGCCTTGCGGTGGCGGTACTTCTGATCTAGGTTAACCCCGAAGGGTTTCGGAATATTTGAGAATCTATAGTGCAAAGAGGGGGTGCGGGAGGCCACCGAGGTGGGCACAACCCACTTGGGCGTGCTAGGGGGCCCTGGCGCGCCCTAGTGGGTTGTTCCCCCCTTGGGGCACCCCCTAGGTGCAGCTCTGGCCCATTGGGTTCCTTCCGGTACAAAAAAATCTCCAAAAAGTTTCGTGGTGTTTGGACTCCGTTTGATATTGATTTCCCGCGATGTAAAAAACAAGCCAAAAACAACAACTGGCACCGGGCACTGGGTCAATAGGTTAGTCCCAAAAAAATGATATAAAGTTGCTATAAAATGATTGTAAAACATCTAAGAATGATAAAATAATAGCATGAATACTTCATAAATTATAGATACGTTGGAGACGTATCAATTAACACCCATCAAGGTACATCCAAAGCAGGAGTCAACTAGCAACATGGCATATCGGAGGCGGCTGGTCACCAATCGAAGACCCCTAGTACAACAGCTCCTACAAGACTTTTATTCTTGTCACATACTTGTAAACAGCTGCTTCGGCAATCCGAGTTATAAGAGTTGTTGAGGGAACCCAAAATTGCTTGGCACACGTACGCCTTATTCTTCCTGTTTTCGGCATATACTTTTTCCCTCCCTCTTCTCGTGAACCTATTCGGTATGACTCAAGGTCACTGGCTAATAGACCGGGGGCTCAATTTTAAACACAAAACGCCTTAACCATTGTGTGTTTGGCGTCTTGGCATTCGCTTTATATGCATCGGTTTTCGAACTATGTCTTTGGTCATTAAGTTAGGTTGCCCGGCTCCTGTGCTTGCCCCTTTATGTTCAGCTCGTTCGGCTAAAAGGGCAAAGGGAGCATCTCTGTGATTGTGCATCCGGATAGTCCGGTCAAGCACCTCAGGGGAGAAAGCCGAGAATGGACTATCATAGTATGTGCGACCCGATCCGTGAACCCCAAGTTAGAAGTATTACACTTCAACCTTCGTAAGAGGTTATTCCGTGTTATACGAGGAATTTTCCCTTTGAGCAAGCACTATGATGTCGGCTTTGGCCTCGGCTCATCCGAACATCGCAAAAACCCCGATGGCTAATCGTACGCTTTCCGCAGTCCTTTTAGCACCCCTTCGGTTAGGAGAAAGAAATAAAGCATAATAGTCCGATTGCCTAGTATGCCACACTAAATCGCCTTCGGGTTCCTATAATTTGGCTAATGAACGTAGTGCATTAGCATAGACACCCCATGTAGTGTCTACATGGGGGCTGAAGCCGATGACTCGCATCTTTCAGTATCAAACAACCATACATGAGTTATAAAGGAAGGCAAAAACATTATAAGTGCAGATACTAATATCATTAAAAATTATAAACAAGTCTTCGGACATATTACAATCTCATTCAAATATTTTTTTTGCCCGAACACTGCGACGCTATCACCCGTGCACTCTCCATTACTCCATCGAAGTAGAGCTCGAGACGTTAGTGCTCCTTTCCGGGTGGTGGTGGATCGGTGGCGACCTTCATTGGATTGAGCCCCGGCTAGTGCACTTTGGCCATGGCAAGGGCCATCCGGACTCCTTCGATGCAGGAGGAGCGCTTGATGGCGTCGAGGAGGGGCGTCGCATCAATCAGCCGTTGCACCAGGCCGAAGTAGCTGCTTGGGAGTGGTTCGCGGGGCCACAAACGGATGTAGAGGTCCTTGATGGCCGACTCCGCCATCCGGTGCATCTCCATCAGCTGCTTCAGCTGCTCCACCAGAAGAGGAGGATGCTCGGGGGCTCTGAATTGTGCCCAGAAGATCCGAGCTTCGTCTTCCTCTCCCCGCGAGGCAAGCAACTGATTGGCATCTGCCACGCTCTTTTGAAGATCGATGACCATGCCTGAGGGTCGCCACACCTGGGTTAGCAATTCAAATTTGCTATTCCTGAATATGCACTTTAGGGAGTACGGCTTATCATCGACTATCTCCTTGGCCTGGCGAACTTGTTCCTCAAAGAACCATTTGTCCATCCGCTCCTTCTGGAGATCGGACCTCAGGAAGGACAGTTAGGCCGAGACCGCCTGGTTCTTTTGCTCCAAGGACTCAAACTTATTGCTAGCATCCTTGAGCTCATCCTGTATCTCAGCCACACGAGCCTAGTGTTTATCACTCGTGGCTCGTAGGGCGAAGAGAGCGGTGGCTGCCTCTTTGGCCGCCGCCTTTTCCACGACCGCTTCATCTTTGGCACATTGAAGCTTAGCCTTTAGACTTTCGATCTCTTTCGACGAGGCTGCAACACGATTAAAACCTTAGATAAATGAAATCTGCATCAACAAATTCGGGGGAATGGTAAAATTCAAATCGAACTTACCCTGTGCCTCGCCGAACCTCTTGTTGAGGGCTTCCACCTCATCCTAGGCATGCTGGAGCTTCCGATTTAGCTCGTCCAGTTCGGCGCCATTTTTGGTCGCCGCCGATGACAAGGCCTACACTGCACATAATGCATATATTACATCGGCACTTACTTCCCGAACTATAGATATGACCCCTAGGCGAGTTCTGTTCAACTCACCTAGGGCTCCGGGGCTGCCATGTACACAATACGACTAAATGAAATCTTAGCAAAAACGACATGCAACTTACTTGAAAGCCTGCAACGAGACCTTTGAAGGCCTCCTTCTATCCGTTGTCAACGAACTGGATGCTTTGTAATACCGCACCCATCAGGGTGCGGTGCTCCTCGGGGATGGACACGCTCGATAGAGCCACCCCCATGTCCGACCACTCGCTGGTCGGTGGTACCAGGGATGACTGGATTTCCTGATCACCCACCGGGGTTGGGTTCGATGCCTCCAGAGGCACCATGCGCTCCGGAGACGTTCTCGAAGGGGTCTGATTTCCCGCCCGTCCGGTCTCCTCGGTGTCCGGGCAGGGGATTGTCCCCTATTCTTCGGTGGCCTAGGCGTTAGCCTCGGCCACGGGGGTATCGTCCTCGCCCCCTGTGTCCGCCTCCATTGGAGTGTGCTGGGACGACACCTCCGCGTCGTCTTTCGTAGCGCCTGGAGAGAGGGGGTGCGAGGCGTCCCCGCTCTCCGCTAGTTCGGCGGGTGGGGTCTCCCCATCCGATATAACCTCGGTGAGGATGACATGCGGGGGGCTGTTGGACCAACAACCTACGTGTTAGCAAACTCTGAGCCTAGTGGCGACAGAAATATGGGTCTTCAGATCCTAACCTAGATGGAGGGGGCTTGACCCTAAGGCTCCTTCGGGGAACCTCCTCGGCATGTTCGAACGCGGAGCTCGAGTCTGAACTTTCGTCGGACAGGACCATCCGCACCTGCCGCGCCTTCGTCGGGGCAGGAGAGACCGCCTACCCCGGGGCATCCAAAGACGCCGCTCTCTTCTTGGTACGGGGGGGGGGGGGATCACCTTCCCTCGCTCTCGACCGCCTCCTCCTCCTCCTCCTCTTCTTCCTCTTTGGCCTCCTCCTGATTTGAGGAGGCGAGTGTGTCTTCGGAAGCAGCATCAGCCTGATTCCTGATTAATACTAGCCTGACCTAGTTTCTTCTTCTTCTTCTTCTTCTTCTTCTTCGTGGGAGGATTGTAAGGCCTCTCCACGAGCATCTTGGCTAACAGCCCGGTCCTCCCGTCCTCGGGCTGAGGGGCCGGACTGTTGATATTGTTGGCTTTCTTCACCCACCTCTGGACAAGCATATCAGATACAGGGTTATGGACCTTCTATGTAATAAAACCGATCAGGCTAAGATGTGGCATACCTCGGAGTCTGGCTTGGCAGCGTGTAGGCCCTTGTCCTCCTCCTCAGCTGACCAGCTCTTCATGGATTTGAAGAAAGCCTTCCACAGCTTCTCCCGCATAGCGCGAAAGAGTTTCCGGACTGTGGGCTCGACATCGATTTCCTAAGCTCATAGGGAGTGTCTCGGCGCTGGCAGGGGAGGATGCGTCTTTGGAGCATTACCCGAACCACATCGGTCAGCTTGATGCCATTCTCGACCAAGGATCAGATCCGCTTTTGCAGATTGGCGACCTCCTTGCTCGACCCCAGACAAGACCCTTTTCGATCCATGAAGCTGGCTTGGTTGGAGGATCGGATCTAAATACGGCGGAGGGGTGCAGACCTTGTTCCTGTGGTTCGGTGATGTAGAACCACTCCTTCTGCCACCCCTTGATGGTGTCGATGAGGGTGCTTGCCGGACAGTCGATGCGTGAGTTTGCCGATGACGGCACCGCCAAAGTCAGCGTGCTTTCCACTGACACACTTCGGCTTGATGTTGAAAACCTACAGCCAGAGCCCGAAGTGCGGCTCGACGTGTAGGAATGCCTCGCAGAGGAGGATGAATACAGAGAGATGCATGATGGAGTTCGGCGGAAGGTCATGGAAATCGAGGCCGTAGAAGAACATTAGGCCCCTGACAAGGGGTGCAGCGGAAAGCTTAATCCCCTAATAAAGTGGGGGATGAACACTACCCGCTCGCCTGGCTTGGGGGTGGGGACTACTTGTCCCTTCTCCGCCGCACGATGAGGAATATCGGCGAGGAGGTAGCCGGCCTTCTTAAGGTCGAGGATGTCTTGGTTGCTGTCCGTGGAAACCTCCCACTGGCCATTGGAGCCTGCCATTGTTAATCTTGGAAGCGAGGGTGGAAAAGACCTAGATCTGTGCTCTGGAGGCGTAGGATAATAGGAGGCGGAGATGTCGAATGGAGAGCGTGAGGGGCCTCTCGGGTTTTCTTTCTCCTTTTATGAGGTGTGTTGATTCGGGCTCCCCTTGCTACGCCATGATTCCCTCCACTTCCCGAGACGCGCGAGACATTGTGGGCGTGTGATTAACTACATCCTGTATAAAACGGGACACGATCTACGTATGGGTTGATTGTGTGGACGGAACGGCCTCGAACCGTGCATCGGGTGCCTGTAACTGGCCTATCGGTCCTGGCGGGCCATGACCTTTCGTCAGAAAGGTCGTCATGAAACATTAACTTTTTTCCTGACGCTTGGCCTTCAGAGGCCAACTTATCTCATAGGATTCGGACATGCCACTATGCGGAAAACTATTTGGCATCAGAGGCCAAACTATGGTTCAGCAGAGAGAGCTCACCTCGCAAGCCGAAGACTCTGTTCGCGAAGCAATTGAAGCTGAAGACTCTTGGCGTTGGAGGCAAGTTCAGGGGCTATTGAGGGATTCCTGTGTTAGGGGGTCCTCGGATAGCTGACCTGTTGTGTACGGGCCGGAGTGTACGGGCCACTTGTCAAACACTGGATGATTTGAAGGCCCAGTTACCAGGATGGAAGCTTCTAGGAGCACGGCTTGCGCTCCACGTTTGATGTAGTGATTCAACATGTTTATCTCTTCGGCATGTAACCGACCAAGTGTAAACCCTAGGCCTCTTCGGCATCTATATAAGCCATATGGTTTTAGGATATAGACATGAAAACTCATGTCGGGTTAGACATACAATCTCGAGGTAGATCAACTCTGTAACCCATTACACCATCAATACAATCAAGCAGGACGTAGGGTATTACCTCCATAGGAGGGCCCGAACCTGGGTAAACTTGTGTCCCCTTCGTCTCCTGTTACCATCGATCCTAGTCTCACAGTTCGGGACCCCCTACCCGAGATCCGCCAGTTTTGACACCGACAAGCGTCGTCCGACACAAGTATGGCGTAACATGCCCACTGTGTGAGGCAGCGTGCACGAGAGGCGGAGGACATTGACGGGGCGGAGTCGCACTCTCCAGTGCCACGTATGGTGCACGGCCACCCGGGGCACCGCAACTGTGTTGTGCTAGATATCGCTGGCTCCTCCCACGACAGATCCATCATCGATCTCACATCCACCGATGATGTGCATGCAAAGGGCTCCGACGAGGAAGAGTAGGGCATGGGAGACAGCGGCGCCTCAAGTCTCGTGAGCCGGTGTGTGTCACATGTCCTACTCTACCTCGCCAGTGACCGAAGAAACACTACGAGGGGTGCAGTTGATGGTGTCCTAGACAAGGGGGTACTATCCCAGTCGGCTCATGATCCTCTGATTGGACCGATGGGCCCTCAGTCTTCCTAAAATGGACACCGAAAGATGTACAAGACTGCATCTACCGAAGGCTTGGCGTATACTCCAAGACTTCTCCTACCGCCTCTACGCCAAGATAGCGGTCTTGTAATCCTAGATACCCTACTTGTCGTGTAATCCTAGAATTAGGACACATCTCATGATCTCGAGGTAGATCAACTATGTACTTGATACTGCTCCATCAATATAAGCAAGAGCATGACGTAGGGTATTATCTCCATCAAGAGGGCCTAAACCTGGGTAAACATCGTCTTATTGCTCCTGTTACCATCCGTTTGATTTTCCAAAAAAAGTAATAACACTTATATCTTGAAACTGATGGAGTATTTAGTTCGGCCGGTGAGGGAGATGATGGAGTGTCTTTTACCTTTATTTATAATGTGGTTATTTGCTGGGTATTTTACGGCATGATTGCGTGTTATCCACTAATCAACCCACATTTATGTGAGAATATTTTTCATCCCTGGTTGCATGTACTACATTCATGCTATAGTATCACATGATGACGCTTTTTGATGGATGATAGGAGTCTACAAGGGGTTAATATGTTTTAATAGGCCAATTGCTAGTGATTGATTGGAAAAATTGTTGGCCCGATAAAATCATAAATCAAATCCAAAATTGAATACTTTAATCGGATGAAAAACTTTAAAATTAGGGAGCATAATGAATCAAAATAATTAAATAAAAGAGCTCCTGGCAAAATTATTGACCTGGTCAAAATCGGATAACCAAAGTCTAAATTGAAGCCCCAATTAATTGTGAAGATTAGGAAGCATAGTGTATTGTATAAAAAATTAAATGAGAGTAACTGAGAAATTGTTAATCCTGACAAAATCGAATGACCAAATTCTAATTGGAGACCTCAATTGATTGTGAGACCTTCAATCCTAAGAAGATTAGTAATATAATATATGGAGTTTTACTACCCGTAGGTCAAGAAAATTATCCCTAAATGTGTTAAATATCACCCAACAATAAACGTGGGCATGGACAACCCGGCCCGAAAACCAGGCTTCGAGCTTGGCATTCGGGCCGGGCTCAGGCTTCATTTTCCAGCCCGAAAGACAGTTCGGACCGGACTCGAGCTTTTCTTATCAAGGATTTTGGGTTGGGATTTTGAGCATCAGGCCGGGCTTACACGTGCAAACAATAAAAAATAGCATTCGGGCCGGGTTTTCGGGCTTCGGGTCGGCCTTCGGGTCGGCCTTCGGGCCGGGCTTAGGCTTGAAAAAAGAGTGCATTTCGGGCTTCGAATGGGTTCGGGCCTGTTTTTTTTCCAGGCTTTTCAAAGTACGGCCCGAACCCGACCCGGGCCGGCCAGTCTACCCAGCAATGCCACTTATAATGATAAAATATGTAGGAACCTCCTGTACTGCACCTTGCGTGCTAGGAAATGACACATCTCGCCTGTTTTGCCCTGCCCATATACGGGCGAAGTGTTTTTTAAATTTCGTTTTTTATTTTTGATTTTATTTTCCGTCATAGTTTTTTCTACTTTAAATAATCTGGAAATTCATAAAAGTTTTAAAAAATAAAAAATGAGAACTTTGAAATAAAACATTTAATCATTTATAAATATTTGTAAATTCAGAAAAAAATTCAAAATTTTAAAAATGTGCGCATATTGTAAAAATATTCACAAATTTTAAAACCAATATCCGGAAAATGAATAAACTTCCATGAATTTTTTAAAAGCCAGTGTATTGGAAAAATGTTAATGAAATTGAATAAACTTTCGCCAATATTCATGAATTGAAAAATATTCTAAAAATTCGAAAACTGTCCAAACATTGAAAAATAGTATACCGCTTCATAAAATATTTTTTGTTACAAAAAGATCATGCATTTAGAAAATGTTCATCAATTTCGAAATTGTTCCACTAAAAACATTGCTCGCCTATTCAAGATACGTTCGCTGACTCAAGAAAAAGGTTTTAAAAAAATTCCATATTCTTTTGCAAATAGTATAAGAGTTTCTGAATTCAAAAGATGTTAATGATTTTATAAAATGCTCGCAAATTTGAAAAATGTTCACATGATTTTTAAAAATTGTTCACGATTTCAAAACAATGAGGATGATAGTGTATCTCAATATTTATCAATAAAATATGATCATTATCATTGAAAATTATGATTTGTTTTCTCCCGTTACATCGCGCAGGCCGTTTTGCTAGTTGTTAGCTACAGACGGCAAATTGGATAGGCCACGCCAGCGGTATGCCGAGGCGTTTGTGGTGATAGCTGTATGTGAAAATGCTATGTGCCGCTCATTGCAGCACGTTGTCGGTCCTTCCCACAAGGGCGCCCCTACTGCGCCAGCCTATTTTCACTCTATTTTTTTATTGTGTTTTGTTTTGTGTACTTTTCTTCTTCCTTTCTTTATACTAAAGTTTGTTTTTCTATGTCAAAAAAAGTTCTCATTTTTTAAAAAATCATTTTTTTTCATTTTCAAATGTTGGTCAACAATTCAAAAACTGTACTGAATTTCAAAATTTGATTGCTTCTTTTCAAAAACTGATCGGAAATTCAGAAAAGTATAGCATTTCAAATTGTTTTCAAAATTTCAAAAAATGTTCGCATTTCTAAAATTTGCGCATGAATTCCAAAAAAATATCTATCTTTCAAATTTGTTCACGAAAATATTGAGGAGGTTACCACCCCAGAACTAGGTGAAACACCCATCATGAAAGCTTTCCGGGGTCGTTTTTCAATCAGGTTGTTTGTTCGTTATCCATAGAATCAATGCTTCATCGGTGGATCGCTTGTCGGTGGGGGTCATCACTATTGATATCAAGAAGTTGGAGTCGTTTTTCTTGTCCGTTTGTTTTAGTCATGTAAATCACTTGTTTAATGTTGCAACACATATTCTTATTAGTCTTTTAAATCCTCCAGTGATTCAATTTTTCAGGTAATCTCTGATCGTATTCGGGTGGCACTCTCTGTCTTGATTACCCTTGATAAATAGGTTGAGGCTTCGTGCAGATTTCTTACAAACTATATCACGTCCCTGTTGGACATTCAGCAGCATCCGAAGGCGGACATGACAAAGGGGAAACAGGTGATCAACTTCTCAAGTAGTCTGCAGGTGAACATACCTGTAGTAACACAGGCTCCACGTTGGGAGGCTCCTCAAGTAGGCCATGCAAAACTGAACATTGATGGATCCTTTATGAAGGAAGATGGATCGGCTGGAGCCGGTATGCTCTTGCGGGATCATGAAAAGGATGTGATCTTTGCAGCAACAAGGGTGGTCTTCAATTACGGTGACCGTCTAGAAGCTGAAATGGCGGCGATGGAAGAAGGGCTTAGGCTTGCTCTCCACTGGTCGGACCTACCGTTGATTGTTGAGACGGATTGTGCCGAGCTATTGAAGATGGTGCAATCTAAAGGTACAGACCGCTCGAAGCATGCATTTCGTATTAATGAGATTAAAAGCATTCTGACTCTAGAAAAAAACATTAGTCTAGCTAAGATGGGTAGGCACACGAACATGGCGAGTCATATTCTTGCTTGTATTGGACGTTCGCAGCAATGAACGGCATGCTGGCTTCGGAATTCGCCTAAGAAGATAGCTAGCATTGTGGACTCTGAATGTAATCACCATGGTTGATTAATGAAAAGTTCCTTTTCCGTAAAAATTAAATAAATAAATAAGCCATGGTATTTCTCAAAAAAGAAGAAGATAATTCATATCTTTTTTCTCTGTCGGATAAAAAGATGAGTAGGTGCCAACGATATTAAAGCAACCTCAAATCAAGGGGGGCAGACATAACTGATGATCTCTATCACGATGGTAATGTTTCGTACTTGCATTGGCACTCAGGTCAATGACTTGTCGACGATGCCGTTCTTTTTAGGGGACATGTCTATTGGTGTGCTAAAAACTAGCAATACAAATACGACCTGAGCTTTTCCAAAACCAAAAATGCTTCCATAAATAAAACAGAAAAAATACGATCTGGACCTGGACGGAAAGCAGCCTAGATATCTTATATTTGAGAATACTGCAAACACATGATTAAGCGTCGTACTAATCTCTAGGTGTCACCTGGCACCTTGCCAATGTCTCCCGGGACCTCAAGTTACATCCGGACAAGATCAGACATTTCGCTATCACTTAATCAATAAATAAAGACACTTCGCAATCATGGTTTGAATTACATGATGTGGATGTGCCTATATATGGTACCACAATTCACTGTCACTACTGCGTCAAAATAGACACTGTTTCCCAGGTAATCCATGAAAATGTCAATTAGGAACTTGCTACTAACTAGTTTTACTAGATTAAATTTACAATACTAGTTGGCAACATTGGGTTGGAGGGGAAATGTGCCTACATGGATTCAGGTGGAGATTAGTGGGCCGTTAGAGCATCTTCAACAAATGATGTAAAAGTTCATGCCCAAAAACAGTTTCAGGGCAGGCGAGAGAAAGTTTTGGGCACCAAAAGATTTTCTAACGTAACAGATGATGTAGAATTGGTGACTTAAAAATTTGGCCTTCCTCATTTTACAAAACATAACATGATAATTAAAACTGTATGATGATGGAATTGCACGATGTATTGATCAGGCGCAACCGTACGTATATATGATGTACAAGGTGCGCGCGCATATATATATATATATATATATATATATATATATATATATATATATATATATATATATATATATATATATACTCCACAGTCGAAGCGGCACCATCGCTGATGCAAAGACTGGATCGGAACTCCTGAAAGGACGCCGTGGGCAAGCCTTTGGTCATGATATCTGCAAACTGTTGGGAGGTCGGAACGTGTAAAATACAAACATGGCCAAGGGCGACCTGATCCCGAACAAAGTGAACATCAAGCTCAATGTCCTTGGTGCGGCAATGATGAATCGGGTTGGCGGAGAGGTAGAGAGCCGAGACGTTGTCGTAGTAGACCATCGTTGCCTTGTCGACTGGACATGAGAGCTCGTGAAGAAGCTGGCGAAGCCAGGAGCACTCGGCGACAACATTTGCCACAGCACGATACTCAACCTCGGCACTGGACCGGGAGACCGTAGGCTGCCGCTTGGAAGACCACGAAACCAGTGATGGTCCAAGAAAGACACAGTAACCCGAGGTGGAGCGACGGGTGTCGGGGCAGCTGGCCCAATCAGCGTCGGTGTAGGCCGTGAGCTCGGTGGAGGCAGACGCGTACAACGTGAGACCAAGACCCACGGAACCGCGGATGTAGCGGAGGATCCGCTTGACGAAGGTCCAATGAGCATCTCGAGGAGCATGCATGTGAAGACACGCCTGCTGCACAACATATTGTAGCTCCGGTCGAGTGAGAGTAAGGTACTGAAGAGCACCCACAATAGACCGATAGAAGGGAGCATCCGGAGCAAGAGAACCATCCGTAGCAAAGAGCTTGGCCTTCGTGTCGACAGGGGTGGCCGCGGGTCTGCAATCAAGCATGCCAGCGCGTTCAAGGAGCTTAAGAGCATACTTCCGTTGGTGGAGGAAGAAACCATCAGGATGACGCACTACCTCGACACCGAGGAAGTAGTGTAACGGACCCAGATCCTTGATGGCGAACTCAGTGCTGGGGAACGTTGCATGGGAAACAAATTTTTTCCTACGCACACGCAGATCTATCCATGGTGATGAGCATCTACGAGAGGGAGAGTGGATCTACATACCCTTGTAGATCGCTAAGCGGGAAGCGTTAAGAAACGCGGTTGGTGTAGTTGAATGCCTTCGCGGTCCAAATCGCCGTGCGTCCCGCGATCCAATCACGATCCGTCCCGCGATCCGATCACGATCCGTCCCACGAACTTTATCACGATCTGTCCCACGAACTTGATCACGATCCTTCCGATCTAGCACCGAACGGACGGCACCTCCGCGTTCAGCACACGTACAACTTGATGACAATCTCCACCGTCTTGATCCATCAAGAGGGAGTGGAGAGGAAGAAGAGTTCTCCGGCAGCCTGACAGCGCTCCGGCGATGGTGGTGGAGCAATTCCGACAGGGCTTCGCCTAAGCACTGCAGAAAACCGATCTAGAGGAGAAACTATGCATTGGAGGAACGGGTAGCACGTGGCTGAAAAAACTAGTGCAAAAAACCCCAAACCCTCTAGTATATATAGGAGGAGAGGAGGAGAGGAGGCAGCCTTGGCCTCCAAGGCTAGCTGGTTCGGCCGAACCTACTAGGAGGGGAGGATTCCTCCTCCAATCCTAGTAGGACTAGGATTGCTCCTTTTTGCCTTTTTTTCCCACCTTTTCCTATTGGGTTTTCCCCTCCAGCCACATGGGCCTTGTGTGGGAGTTTCCACCAGCCCACTAAGGGCTGATATTCACTCTCCCACAGCCCATGAAGCCTCTTGGGTCGAAATACCCCTCCCGGAGGCCTCCCGGTACACTACCGATGAGCCTGAAACTTTTCCGGCGACCAAAACAGGACTTCCTATATATGAATCTTTACCTCCAGACTATTCCGGAGCTCCTCGTGACGTTCGGGATCTCATACGGGACTCCGAACAAACTTCGGTCACCACCATCATAACTCTATACTACCGAAACGTCACCAAACCTTAAGTGTGCAGACCGTGCGGGTTCGAGAACTATGTAGACATGACCGAGACACCTCTACGGTCAATAACCAATGGCATGACCTGGATGTCCACATTGGTTCCTACATATTCTACGAAGATCTTTATCGGTCGAACCTTTGTGTCAAGGATTCAGTCAATCCCGTATGATGTTCCCTTTGTTCTTCGGTATGTTACTTGTCCGAGATTCGATCGTCGGTATCTCCATACCTAGTTCAACCTCGTTACTGGCAAGTCTCTTTACTCATTCCGTAATACAAGATCTCGCAACTAACACTTAGTCACATTGCTTGCAAGGCTTATTGTGATGTTGTATTACCGAGTGGGCCCTGAGATACCTCTCCATCACACGGAGTAACAAATCCCAGTCTTGATCCATGCCAACTCAACAGACACCCTCAGAGACACCTGTAGAGCACCTTTATAGTCACCCAGTTACTTTGCGATGTTTGATACACACAACGTACTCCTCCGATATCTGTGAGTTGCATGATCTCATGGTCATAGGAACATATACTTGACATGCAGAAAACAGTAGCAATAAACTGACACGATCATAAGCTATGTTTGTTGTTTGGGTCTTGTCCATCACATCATTCTCCTAATGATGTGACCCCGTTATCAAATGACATCTCATGTCCATGGCTAGGAAACCTTAACCATCTTCCGATCAACGAGCTAGTTCACTAGAGGCATACTAGGGACATTGTGTTTGTCTATGTATCCACACATGTATCCATGTTTCCAATTAATACAATTATAACATGGATAATAAACGATTATCATGAACAAGGAAATACAATAATAAACACTTTATTTATTGCCTCTGGGGCATATTTCCAACAGTCTCCCACTTGCACTAGAGTCAATAATCTAGTTTCACATCACTATGTGATTTACATTGTAATGAATCAAACACCCATGCAGTTCTGGTGTTGATCATATTTAGCCCTTGGAAGAGGTTTAGTCAATGGGTCTGCAACATTCAGATCTGTGTGCACTTTGCAAATATTTATGTCTTTCTCCACGATGTAATCGCGGATGGAGTTGAAGCGTCGCTTTATGTGTCTGGTCCTCTTGTGAAACCTTGGTTCCTTGGCCAGAGCAATGGCACCGGTGTTGTCATAGAACATGTTCATTGGATTCAGTGCACTGGTCACTACTCCAAGATCTGTCATGAACTGCTTCATCCAGACACCTTCCTTCGCCGCCTCCGAGACTGCGATGTATTCCGCTTCACACGTAGAATCAGCTACCACGCTTTGCTTGGAACTGCACCAGCTTACCGCTCCCCCGTTAAGAATAAATACGTATCCGGTTTGCGACTTAGAGTTGTCCGGATCAGTGTCAAAGCTTTCATCGACGTAACCCTTTACGATGAGCTCTTCATCACCTCCATAAACGAGAAACATTTCCTTAGTCCTTTTCAGGTACTTAAGGATATTCTTCGCCGCTTGCCAGTGCTCCATTCCAGGATCACTTTGAAACCTTCCGGCCATACTTATGGCAAGGCTGACATCGGGTCTTGTGCACAGCATTGCATACATGATAGAGCCTATGGTTGAAGCATAGGGGATGACACTCATCTTTTCTCTATCTTCTGTAGTTACTGGGCATTGAGTCTTACTCAACTTCACACCTTGTAACACAGGCAAGAACCCCTTCTTGGATTGTTACATTTTGAACTTCTTCAAAACTTTATCAAGGTATGTGCTCCGTGAAAGTGCTATTAAGCGTCTCGATCTATCTCTATAGATCTTAATGCCTAATATGAAAGCAGCTTCTCCTAGGTCCTTCATTGAAAAACTCTTGTTCAAATATTCCTTCACGCTTTCCAGCATTTCTATATTGTTTCCAATCAGCAATATGTCATCCACATATAATACTAGAAACGCTATAGAGCTCCCACTCACTTTCTTGTAAATACAAGCTTCTCCGTAAACTTGTATAAACTCAAACGCTTTGATCACCTCATCAAAGCACTTATTCCAACTCCGAGATGCTTGCACCAGTCCATAAATGGATCGCTGGAGTTTGCAAACTTTGTCAGCATTCTCTGGATCGACAAAACCTTCGGGTTGCATCATATACAACTCTTTCTCAAGGAAACCGTTGAGGAACGCTGTTTTGACATCCATCTGCCAAATTTCATAGTCGAAATAAGCAGCTATTGCTAACATGATTCTAACAGACTTAAGCATCGCTACGGGTGAGAAAGTCTCATCGTAGTCAACTCCTTGAACTTGTGAAAAACCGTTTGCCACAAGTCGAGCTTTATAGACGGTGACATTACCGTCCGTGTCTGTCTTCTTCTTAAAGATCCATTTGTTCTGAATGACCTTTCGCCCTTTAGGTAATACTTCCAAAGTCCATGCTTTGTTTTCATACATGGATCCCATCTTGGATTTCATGGCCTCTAACCATTTCTTGGAATCCGGTCCCATCACTGCTCCTCCATAGCTCGTAGGTTCATTATTGTCCAACAACATAACCTCCAAGACAAGGTTGTCGTACCACTCAGGGGTAGTACGCGGCCTTGTTGACCTACGAGGTTCAATAGCAGCTTGATCCGAAGCTTCATGATCATCATCATTAACTTCCTCTTCTACCGTTGTAGGTTCCACAGAAACATCTTTCTGTGCTGCGCTACTTTCTGGTTGAAGTAAAGGTTCAATAAACTCATCAAGCTCTATTTTTCTCCCACTCAATTCTTTCGAGAGAAACTCTTTCTCAAGAAATGTTCCGTTCTTAGCGACAAACACTTTGCCTTCGGATCTAAGATAGAAGGTATACCCGACTATCTCTTTCGGGTATCCTATGAAGACACATTTCTCCGCTTTGGGTTCCAGCTTTTCAGGCTGAAGCTTTTTGACATAAGCATCACATCCCCAAACTTTAAGAAACGACAACTTTGGCTTCTTGCCAAACCATAGTTCATATGGCGCCATCTGAACGGATTTTGATGGTGCCCTATTTAAAGTGAATGCAGCTGTCTCTAATGCATAACCCCAAAACGATATTGGCAAATCAGCAAGAGACATCATAGAACGCACCATATCTAATAAGGTTCGATTATGACGTTCGGACACACCATTATGCTGTGGTGTTCCGGGCGGTGTCAACTGTGAAACAATTCCACACTGTCTTAAGTGACTGCCAAACTCATAACTCAGATATTCACCTCCTCGATCAGATCGCAGGAACTTAATCTTCTTGTTACGATGATTCTCAACTTCACTCTGAAATTGCTTGAACTTTTCAAATGTTTCAGACTTGTGTTTCATCAAGTAAATATACCCATATCTACTTAAGTCATCAGTGAAGGTGAGAAAATAACGATATTCACCACGCGCTGTAACATTCATTGGACCGCACACATCAGTATGTATGATTTCCAATAAGTCACTTGCCCGTTCCATTGTTCCAGAGAACGGTGTTTTAGTCATGTTGCCCATGAGGCATGGTTCACATGTGTCAAGTGATTTAAAATCATGTGACTCCAAAAGTCCATCAGCATGGAGCTTCCTCATGCGTTTTACACCAATATGACCTAAATGGCAGTGCCACAAGAAAGTGGTACTATCATTATCAGCTCTACATCTTTTGGCATCAATGTTATGAACATGTGTATCATCACTATCAAGATTCAATATGAATAAACCCCTCACATTGGGTGCATGACCATAAAAGATATTACTCATATAAATAGAACAACCTTTATTCTCTGATTTAAATGAGTAACCGTCTCGCAATAAACAAGATCCAGATATAATGTTCATGCTTAACGCAGGCACTAAATAACAATTATTCAGGTTCATCACTAATCCCGATGGTAATCGAAGAGAGAGCGTGCCGACGGTGATCACTTCAACCTTGGAACCATTTCCCACGCGCATCATCACTTCGTCCTTTGCCAGCCTTCGTTTATTCTGTAGTTCCTGCTTTGAGTTGCAAATGTGAGCAACCGAACCGGTATCAAATACCCAGGCACTACTACGAGAGCTAGTAAGGTACATATCAATAACATGTATATCATATATACCTTGTTTGTTGTTGGCCGCCTTCTTGTCAGCCAGGTACTTGGGGTAGTTCCGCTTCCAGTGACCAGTTCCCTTGCAATGAAAGCACTTAGTTTCTGGCTTGGGTCCATGCTTGGGATTCTTTACAGGAGTAGCAACTGCTTTGCCATCCTTCTTGGTTTTACCCTTCTTGCCCATGCCCTTGACTTTGCCATTTTTCTTGAAACTAGTGGTTTTATTGACCATCAACACTTGATGTTCTTTCTGGATTTCAGACTCGGCGACTTTTAGCATCGCAAACAGCTCGGCGACTGACTTGTTCATCCCGTGCATGTTATAGTTCATCACAAAGCTCTTGTAATTAGGTGGCAGTGATTGAAGAACTCTGTCAGTGATCGCCTCTAGCGGAAGGGCAATTCCCTTCCGCTAGACGAGTTGAATACCCAGACATTCTGAGTATATGTTCACTGATAGACCCGTTCTTCTCCATCTTGCTAGCATAGAACTTATCGGAGGTTTCATACCTCTCGATCCGGGCGTTCTTCTAAAAGATAAACTTCAACTCCTGGAACATCTCATATGCTCCATGACGTTCAAAACGTCTTTGAAGTCCTGGTTTTAAGACATACAATATTGCACATTGAACTATTGAGTAATCTCCAGTATGTGCCTCCCAAGCGTTCTTAACGTCTTCAGAGGTCATGTCTTCTGGTTGGTCACCAAGCGGTGCATCAAGGACATATGATTTCTGGGAAGCCGTGAGGATAATCCTCAGATTACGGGTCCAGTCAACAAAGTTACTTCCATCATCTTTCAAATTAGCTTTCTCTAGGAACGCATTAAAATTCAGGGGTGGTACTTCGCGAGCCACTGATCTACAACATAAATATGCAAAGTTTACTTAGACTATTGTTCAACATAATGAGTTTAGTTAATCAAATTACTAAAGCTCCCACTCAAATTGACATCCCTCAGGTCATGTGAGTGTCACATGATCCAAATCCACCAACTCAAGTCCAATCATCACGTGAGTTGAGGTGGCTTCAATGGTGAACATCATTATGTTGATCATATCTACTATATGACTCATGTTTGACCTTTCGGTCTCTTGTGTTCTGAGGCCATGTCTGTACATGCTAGGCTCGTCAAGTTTAACCCGAGTGTTCTGCATGCAACACTGGCTTGCACCCGTTGTATGTGAACATAGAGTCTATCACACCCGATCATCACGTGGTGTCTCAACACGAAGAACTTTCGCAATGATGCACACTCGGGGAGAACACAATTTATCTTGAAATTTAAGTGAGGGATCACCTTATAATGCTATCATCGTACTAAGCAAAACAAGGTGCATAAAAGGATTAACATCACATGCAATTCATAAGTGACATGATATGGCCATGAACTTGTGCTTTAGATCTCCATCTTGAAAGCACCGACATGATCTCCATCGTCACCGGCAAGACACCATGATCTCCATCAACGTGTCGCCATAGGGGTTGTCGCGCCCAACATGCTTCTACTACTATTGGTACCGTTTAGCGATAAAGTAAAGCATTACATAGCGCTTAATGATTGACACGCAGGTCATACAATAATTAAAGACAACCCTATGGCTCCTGCCGGTTGCCGTACTCATCGACATGCAAGTCGTGAAATTCTATACATCACATGATCATCTCATACATCACATATATCACATCATGTAATTGGCCATATCACATCACAACTAACCTTGCAATAACAAGTTAGACGTCCTCTAATTGTTGTTGCATGTTTTACGTGGCTGCTACGGGTTTCTAGCAAGAACGATTCTCACCTATGCATAAACCACAACGGTGATACATAATTTGCTTTTCAACCTTCTCAAGGACCGCCTTTGTCGAATCCGATCCAACTAAAGTGAGAGAAACTGCCACCCGCAAGCCATCTAGGCAACAAGTTGCGTCGAGGGAACTGGTCTCTCATAAGCGTACGAGTAATGTTGGTCCGGGCCCTTCATCTCACAATATCGTTGAACCAAAATCTGACCAAGGGAGGAAGCAATCTAAGCATCAACGCCCACAAACCTTTTGTGTTCTACTCGAGATCTCATCTACACATAGACCTAGCTCTGATACCACTGCTGGGGAACGTTGCATGGGAAACAAAAATTTTCCTACGCACACGCAGATCTATCCATGGCGATGAGCATCTACGAGAGGGAAAGTGGATCTACATACCCTTGTAGATCGCTAAGCGGGAAGCGTTAAGAAATGCGGTTGGTGTAGTCGAACGTCTTCGCGATCCAAATTGCCGTGCATCCCGCGATCCAATGACGATCCGTCCCGCGATCCAATCACGATCCGTCCCGCGACCCGATCACGATCCGTCCCACGAACTTGATCACGATCCGTCCCACGAACTTGATCACGATCCTTCCGATCTAGCACCGAACGGACGACACCTCCGTGTTCAGCACACGTACAGCTTGATGACAATCTCCACCACCTTGATCCAGCAAGAGGGAGTGGAGAGGAAGAAGAGTTCTCCGGCAGCCTGACGGCGCTCCGGCGATGGGTGGAGCAATTCCGATAGGGCTTCGCCTAAGCACTGCAGAAAACCAATCTAGAGGAGAAACTATGCACTGGAGGAACGGGTAGCACGTGGCTGAAAAAACTAGTGCAAAAAACCCAAAACCCTCTAGTATATATAGGAGGAGAGGAGGAGAGGAGGCAGCCTTGGCCTCCAAGGCTAGCTGGTTTGGCCGAACCTACTAGGAGAGGAGGATTCGTCCTCCAATCCTAGTAGGACTAGGATTGCTCCTTTTTGCCTTTTTCCACCTTTTCCTATTGGTCATGACCGAAACACCTCTACGGTCAATAACCAATGGCGGGACCTGGATGTCCACATTGGTTCCTACATATTCTACGAAGATCTTTATCGGTCGAACCTCTATGTCAAGGATTCAGTCAATCCCGTATGATGTTCCCTTTGTTCTTCAGTATGTTACTTGCCTGAGATTCGATCGTCGGTATCTCCATACCTAGTTCAACCTCGTTATCGGCAAGTCTCTTTACTCGTTCCGTAATACAAGATCTCGCAACTAACACTTAGTCACATTGCTTGCAAGGCTTATTGTGATGTTGTATTACCGAGTGGGCCCTGAGATACCTCTCCGTCACACGGAGTAACAAATCCCAGTCTTGATCCATGCCAACTCAACAGACACCCTCGGAGACACCTGTAGAGCATCTTTATAGTCACCTAGTTACGTTGCAATGTCTGATACACACAAGGTACTCCTCCAATATTTGTGAGTTGCATGATATCTGTGAGTTTCCAATCAATACAATTGTAGCATTGATAATAAACGATTATCATGAACAAGGAAATACAATAATAAACACTTTATTTATTGCCTCTAGGGCATATTTCCAACACTCAGCGCGAAGACGATCAGTGAGCTGACGAAGGAGCCCTGTGGTGCATGCTGTCAAGATGATGTCGTCGACGTAGAGGAGCAGATATGAAGTAGCGGCGCACTGGTGATAGACGAACAACGAAGCATCGGAGCGTGTATAGCGAAACCCAAGTTGATGCAGAAACGCTGCGGTACGCTGGTACCACGCGCAAGGAGCCTGCTTCAGCCCGTATAATGAGCGCGAAAGCAGGCACACATGATCGGGATGCTCCGGATCAACAAATCCGGTGGGTTGCTGACAGAAGACCTGCTCCTAAAGATGACCATGAAGGAAAGCGTTGGAGATGTCCATCTGGTGTACGAGCCAGGCACGAGAGACTGCAAGCTGAAAAACAGTGCGGATCGTGCCTGGTTTCACAACCGGAGCGAATGTGTCGGTGAACTGAACGCCGGCACGTTGACGGAATCCACAAACCACCCAACGCTCCTTGTAGCTGTCGAGAGTACCGTCAAGGTGGACTTTGTGCTTGAAAACCCACTTCCCAGAGATCACATTAGCGTGACGGGGACGAGGGACAAGCTACCAAGTCCGGTTGCGCTGCAACGCGTCGAATTCCTCCTACATCGCCACAACCTAGAGAGGACCGCGTAGGGCCGCCCGAACAGAGGATGGCAGGGGCGACATCGCGGAGGTGGAGGCGGTGCAGACATACTCCTCCGAAGCATACCATGTGTTCGGACAGCGGATGCCCGCCCGAGCACAAGTGATGGGACCAGCCGGTGGGGCAGCTGCAGGTGGCACAAACATGGTGGCCGGAGGTGTCGAGGCCGCGGCTGAGGCATTCGCGGCGCCTGCCGTGGGTGAGGCCTGCTCGGGGGGTGATGGAGGGGCCACGGGCAAGGTTGGCAGTGTGGGCTAGGGCGGACCAGAGGAGGTCGATGCCGATGATGGGCTCGCGGTGGTGCTAGGAAGCACAACGCCTGAGCCGGAGTGTGTCGCGGCGGAAGGGCCGGGGCGGACCTCAAATCTGGGTGGCAGGCCAAGGGCCGTACATGCACTCCCGGGATGATTAGTCAGTGACCCGGCGCCACCAGAGGCTGGCGACGAAGGAGCGGCCAGAGGCACCTGCTGAAAGGGAAACACAAACTCGTCAAATTAAACATGTCGGGAGGTGTACACGCGATGGGAGACTGGATCATAGTAGCGGTATCCTTTGGAGTTGGGATAGGGTTGCGATGAAAACTGAAAACTGAAAACTGAAACTCCTAAGAATATGACAAAGAGTGACAGGGTTGGGATGATCGAGACGGGCGTGCCAAAGGTCGACACCGGCCGAGAGTGCAACTGGAGCGGCGGTGGTGGAGGACTTCGGGTGGACCGAATAGAGATCGTCGTCGGGACTATCACATCGGTGGAGTACCATCCTAGTTCGAGCGTCCTTGACACAAAAACCTAAGCCGTCAAACACAACAGTTATAGGATTTTCATGAGCAAGATAACGAATGAAAACAAGATTTTTAATGAGGTCAGGAGAAACAAGAACGTTAGACATAGTGAGTGGTGTGGAAGAAGAAGGAAATGAAGTGCGCCCGACAAGTGTGATCGGGAGGGAGGAGCCATCGCCGATAGTAATGCGGGTGGAAGTGTTGATGGGAGATAAGGAGGTGAGGTTACCCGGATGAGCGGACATGTGGGCAGTAGCACCGGTGTCCATGTACCAGTCACCACCACCAGGGTAGTTGTTGGGCGAAGGGGCGGAGTGCAGCGCGGCAAGGAGTGCCGGATCCCATGACAGTGGAGGTAGGGCCGACGGTGGTGATGGAGACGCCATGCCGTAAGCGCTGGTCATCTACGGTGGTGGAGGAGTCGGAAACCCTCCGTAGGCGGTCGGCCCGGCGAGGTAGGCGTGATGAGCCGGCGGGCGCGGCGCGGGCATGGTCGATGCCGGGGCTCGAGGAACCATCATGGTGTAGGCATGGACGACACCCGTCCATGGGTTGTAGCCGCCCGTCCAGGGTGGGGGTGGCTACTTCACATGTTGCTGCTGTTGGGGGCGCTGGCCTGTTGTTGCTGCCGATCGCCACGCTGACCACCCCGTTTGCGACCAGCGGGAGCGGGCGCCGGTTGGGCTGGAGGTGTGCCGAACGGGGCCAGCAGCGTCGGGAGTAGCGAAGGCTGCTATGGCGCGGTGGCCCACTGTTGATGAGGAGCGGTGGGGGGCGGTGGGGGACCGACGCGGGTGGTGCCGGCGGCTAGGGCAACATGCATGGCCCGACTCTTCACCTGCTTCATCCGACGCTCCTCCAACCGGAGATAGGCCACGAACTTGGAGGATGGCTCGGTGATGAGGGAAATATTCGCTGCGGCGTTGCCGAAGTCCTCGTTGAGACCGGCGATGAGTGTGTTGAGGAGGGTATCGTCATCGATCTTCGTGCCAATATCACAGAGCTCGTCAGCAAGGGTCTTGAGACGAAGGCAATATTCGTCGACGGTGGAGTTGTCTCGGTGGCACGAAAAAACTCTTGCTGCAAGAAGACGCGACATTGGAGACGATTATCGGTGAAGAGCCCGTTCAGCTTGGTCCAAACCGCACAAGTGTCGTCACCATCATGCATGACCGTGTGAAACAGATCGGGCGAGATGGTGAGGAAGAACCAGCGGATGAGGGTGGCATCGAAGGCGGACCACCCATGATGCGTAGGCACAAGGCTGGAGTCAACGGACCCGTCCACATTATCGAGGAGATTGTACTCCCGAAACACAAGGGATAAATAAGTCTTCCATGCGTAGTAGGAGGAATCTGTCTGAGTAAGGCGAATCGGAACACGATCGTGGATATCGAGGTTGCAAATGTCGGCGACATCGGGAGGGTTGGCGTCGGCGAAGGGTTGGAGCCGGACGAGGTGATAGAAGACATGGTGGCGGTGGCGTCTAGGGTTTGTGGCAGTGGCGGCGCTAGGATGGCGCGGCGGCGACGATAGAGGGTCGGGTGCGGCGGCGCGAGGAGGCGCGACGGCGACGAATTGAGGCGGTGGCTGCATAGAGTGGTGGGCACAACGGTGGCGGCGGCTGATGGTTGATGCGGCGGTGGCGCGGAAGGAAGGGCGCGATGGCGGTGACGGGCGGAAGCTAGGGTTAGAACCTAAAAAACTGATACCATGTATGATGATGGAATTGCACGATGTATTGATCAGGTGCAACCACACGTATATATGATATACAAGATGGGCCACGACCTCAACTATACAAGACTAGGAGTGGACCCAAACATCACACACACACACACACACACATATATGTATATATATATATATATATATATATATATATATATATATATATATACTCAACAAAAACTTTGCGAGATCACAACACACATAATCAACAACATATCAAATTCAAGTTCAAGCATTACCATATCAAATTTAAATTCAAACTGCAATCATTGTGTATCACAAACACGACCAAAACTGCATAGACCATGAATGCATAGCCTCTCATTGCTTCCATTGTCATCACTAGTCCATCATCCACACTACATACACCAAAAGAGTGGAACATACACGCACATCATATGACAATTGCATATAAGATATGGAATTACATGGCAAAAACAATTAAAAATCGAAGATAGCAAAAAGAATTACCCTTCGGTCATTTCATTGAAAATGCTAGGGCTGGCAATGGTCGTGGTGTTTGGCGGAGGGAGGGTAGAGAAGAGGCACTTGGTAGCACCGGAGGAGCCATTTCAACCATCAAATGGCTTAGTGGCTTGGGTGGGGGGCTCCTTCTTCAAGCGGACGACGGCCAAGGTCGGATCCCGCGACGGACTCTTCCCGATGGTGGTGGCTCACAACCTTGACCGAGAATTGGGGGCGACAACGTGGACCGGTGCATCCACCCCTCGCAACAGCATCTCTTGGGGCGACAAATCTTTGACAAAGAGCAGTGAAGGGCTTCAGCTTGGTGGTGGTGGCTCACAGCCTTGACAAAGAGTTGGGGGTGACAACGTGGACCGACGCATCCACCCCTCGCAACAACATCTCTTGGGGCGACAAATCTTTGACAATGAGCAGTGAAGGGCTTCAGCTTGGTGGTGGCGACGGGAACCGCGAGAGGGTCAGTTGAGATGTGAGCAGCAGCGAGGCTGACAAGGTCATCGTTCGCATCAGAGGTGCCTTCCATGGTGGCGGCGAGGTCGGCGGTGGATGCGGGTGCAGGCTGTCAGGTGGCAGGAACTTACAGCCATGTAGTTGCTGTTCGCATGACTATGTTGGGTTTTTGCGACAACTAGTGAGAGTGCTACAAATATGTAGCATTTAGGGTAAAATTTCAGGGCTGCTAGTTTTTTTTTTCATGACACATACATCATCTACTGGAGTTGTTTTTGCTCCAAAAGAAACCCAAACGACATGTTTTTAGACACTTTGGTTGTTTTACATCATTTGTTGGAGATGTTCTTACCGGGGAATTAGCATGTGGTAGAGGTCCATAGGACAACAAATGTCAGAAAATATAAGATTTCCGGTAATTAATTCGATGAGTAAATGTGTCGTCATTGAAATGTTTTTAGCATATATTTACCGACGGCCACCGTCGACACAAATCTTGCTTTGCCGACGGTTTTCGTCCGACCGTCAGCTTAGCTCGATCTATGTCGACAGAATCCGTTGGCATATTCAATTATTCATGTAGTGTTGTCGCTTAAATGTTTGGTGAAATACTTACTTGTCGAGTGAAAATGCCCAATTAAACATTGGTCTAGACGCATCCACGTTGAAAACAAAAATTTATAAATATCCAAAAAGTCAAACATTTCTGAAATATCTTTGTAACGAGCATCGCCTAGTGTTATCCTTTTATTTGAACACAAGTATAGTGTTATATTCACGTGTAAAGAAGAAAAGACTCATGTGGTCTTCTGTGCAAAAAGAAAACAAAACCGATTCTATGTGAAAGTTACTATTTATATTTTTTGAAGTTACAATTTTTTCGCGGAGAAGAACAAGGAAGTCATTTCTTCACGAAACTTCATGCGTGAATACTCATGTCTGTCACAAGAAACTTCCCAAACTTCCACAATTTTAAAATTAAAATACTTTAGCGCGTACGCCTGAAACCATGTTCCAAAAATATCATCCCCTTTTGAGTAGTTATCTTGTAGGTTTCTCAAAATAGAGAGAAAATATAAGCAACCATCTTGTGGTAGTAATAATCAACTCTGCCTTTGACTTGTGAGCATGGGAATGGGATGGTGCAATGATGTCTACAAGCCAGACTTGTATGACGAGGTCAAGATTCACATATGACTGAACTAGACAACGATTTGTGTGAATAGTACACAAGAGGCGGAAGAAAAACAGGCGGCGAACAAAGGCAATATTACTCCAGAAGCCTAATGATCAATTGGTATGTCAATATGTACAACTGTGAGGCCTACAATTAATATCTTGATTGGCATTTGACAATTATTTCACTTTTTTCGACACAGGATGAATTTATTCGTTTAAAATGAAGCATCTAAATATATAGAACACAATAAACACATATCCGGTCTATGCATAGTTATGATGCACACAACTAACACAAACACACACATAGAAAAAAATACGTCAACAAATATCAAAATCATATAAAATCAAAACTATGTGTAGACAAGGAAAATGAAAAACAAACATCAAAATCGCAATGGAGAATTCTTCTATTATCTTTGTGCCAATCCTTCATTTTCCTCCATATGTGTATTTAACGCTGATCCGGCAACAATGAGGCAAGGAAGAGATGAAGGCGAAAAAACTGGTCATAAGCTAAACGTCTTAGTACATTATAGGACGAATGGAGTGCAGCCAAATCAGGTCGGCCTGAAGGAATATACCAGAGGAGTATAAATTGGAGAGACAACGGTGGCCGTTAGAGAGATTGGAGGTGGAAACAGTATGCCAGTTGTACGCGTCATCTAGAAATTTGACCATGACCAAATACAGAAATAGCCAAATGTATTTTCAGACAAAATGTTCTCTCTTGAATTTTTGCTACACAAAGAAAATAAATGGAAAATCTAAGTAGACACGATGCATCGCTGGTCGTAATGGAAAATATCATGTATTATTAACATGTATATGATACTAGTGTATAATACTATCTTTGTAGTACATAGTATCGTATGTTAATACTCTCTCCGTCCGAAAATACTTGTCCTACAAATGAATAAAATAGATGTATCTATAACTAAAATAAGCCTACATACATTCACTTTTAGAACAATTATTTTCGGACGGAGAAAGTATTATAGATAGATTCATTAATTGTCATGCATGACACATATGATACTCAACACTCGCATTTTCATTTAATTTAATGCTATCTCAATAAAATTATTTAGTTAGGATGCATGATACTATTTATGACATTTCTGTTATGAACAGCTAAGAACCCTGCTGTCAGATGTATCGATCAACTGCCCGGACCGAAAGGATAGAACACATACTACATCCGGCGCCGGCGGGTCAGTCGGTACCTAATGCATGCTACTTTTACCAGGCGGTAGCGATCCACCTTCCTCCCCATAATATAACACACTCACGTCGTTGACCTCCTCCATCGTCCTTCCATTTGGGCCCATTGGCGATCACAAGCCGACACCTGCTCCATCCATCCAGAAAGCCAGCTACCTAGCCGTTCACACTCACGTTCTGCCGGAGTAGTCTTTTACATGGTGAAGGCACCGCGCCGACCCGTGGGCCACCGCCGGCTGCTGGGCACGTCGACCTCCCCGCCGCCGGCGGGCGACGAGCCAGGTGAGTTGACAAACACTCTGTGCTTGTTTTTTCACCTGAACATGCGTGCGTGCTACTAGCTGACGATCGACGAAGAGCCGTAGACTGAACTGTTGCTGTGTTGCTGTCGTGTTGTTGGTTGTTGCAGCTGCGGCGCATGGCTCAAGCCCGAACTCGATGAAGATCATGGTGTCCGTTCTGGTGGTGGTCATCTTCTGCACGCTCTTCTACTGCATCTACTGCTGGCGCTGGCGGAAGCGCAACGGTACGTGATCGATCGACACAGCACTTCCCTGAACGGGTCGGCGTCTCCATTGTTAACGACTGACGCAGAGCGATTCGCTTCAGCCGTCAGGAGAACGCAGAACGAGAACATGATGCCGCTGTCGAGGTCGATCTCGGAGCTGCCGCTCATGGACCTGGCCTCCATCGACGCCGCGACCGGCAACTTCTCCAGGGCCAACAAGCTCGGCGAGGGCGGCTTCGGCCCGGTTTACAGAGTAAGAGGCTAAGAGAAGAGCAGTCTAGTTTGTGCCAATGAATATTTGTGTTTCTCATCGGCGTTTCCCCTTCTGACCTGAACATCTGTGGGATCGAAGGGCGTCATGGCGTGCGGCGCAGAGATCGCCGTGAAGCGGCTGTCGGTGCGCTCGCGGCAGGGTGCGGCGGAGTTCCGGAACGAGGTGGAGCTAATCGCCAAGCTGCAGCACCGCAACCTGGTGCGGCTGCTGGGCTGGTGCGCCGAGCACGGCGAGAAGCTGCTTGTCTACGAGTACTTGCCCAACGGCAGCCTCGACGCCTTCCTCTTTGGTGCGTTCCACTTCCATAGCACCTGGCATTCAATTCAATTTAGGTGCGAGGAGCGATGTGGTTGCTTCAGTGGCCACCTAGATGCCACGTCACCTCCGGCGTGTGTCCAAGTATATGTTCCATTCTTCCCGCGTCTTCACACTGATCCATTCCTTGCACCTTCCTCGCATCCCTTGCCACGCCGTTCGTCATTAGCTAAACCTTTGTTCTTCGAGTTATTACGGTTAGAGGTGAGCAATTTTACATCGAAAATGAAAGAGATGGGTTAAATTGAGTTGGCCGATATTTCTAGGTTATTTGGTTTATGATATTTGGTTCGGTATATTCATCGCTAGTTGTTTGTGTTTAACTGCATCGCATCCCTTGCTTTCCCGTCAAGCCTGCACCGTCTTGGATTTGCGCAAATGTACACATCATTTGCTGCGTTAAAGCTGCAAAGCAAGCTAGGGTTGCAGCTGTTGGACATAGAGGATACTGGTAGGGGTACGGGTTGTGGATTGTCTTATCTTTTCCTTTTCCCTTTTTTTCTGGGAAAAAAGGATAACCTGCCGCTTCTGCATCCGACAAAACACAAGGTAGATAAAGGTTTAACCACAACCGGCCAATAATAGAATTATATGACTAGGATGCATAACCTATTATAGGATTGCCAATGTTGGACGTATGAAATAATGTGAAGGTAATTTAGAAGGAAGAATGTGGAGGTATGGAATGGAATGAGGTAGTATAATAGAGGCCATGTCTGCCATAATGAACCGGGTACCTATTTCCCTCTGTCATAAGGAAGTATAATAGAGGCCATGTCTAAGTCGGATACACTTTCCTTGACAAGTTTTAACTAAAGTATAGTCATGTAAAATTTCTTAAATTAGGCATTCATTGTCAATCATGCACACATGAAAGAGCATATATGGAATTTACACTAAAACAATATTAATCAACAATAGTATCATTCTGATTTTGTAGAGTATCATTGATGAGTTAATTCATCACTTCTGATATCAATGTGGTATTGAAATTGTTAGACACCAACAAGAGCGTTGAGCTAGACTGGAATACCAGGCACAATATCATCGTTGGCATCGCCCGTGGGTTGCTCTACCTCCATGAGGACTCGCTGCTCAAGGTCGTCCACCGAGACCTCAAGCCTAGTAATGTTCTCCTTGACAACAAGATGAACCCCAAGATCTCCGACTTCGGCTTGGCTAGGATCTTCAAGGACGAATGCAATTCTGTCAACACGGGACACGTCGTCGGAACCTAGTAATTAGCAAGCACACATTACTATTGGTATGTTACAACCATGAAATGCTATATGTATATGCTACTCACCTCAAGTTGGCATATTAATGCAGTGGGTATATGGCACCGGAATTTGTGATGGATAGCCTCTTCTCAGTGAAATCAGACGTGTTCAGCTTCGGAGTCCTCCTACTAGAGATCTTGAGCGGACAACGGAATGGCAGATCATACCTTGAGGAGCACCAACAATCCCTCATCCAAGATGTATGTGCATTTAAAAATCTATTATGGGATCGTAGAGTAATCTGCTAAAATGCTTCATTTCATCATTTGAACTTCCTTTTTGGCAGGCATGGAAGTTTTGGATTGAAGATAGGGCATGTGAATTTGTTGACTGCACGCTTGGGGAATCATACTCAAGGGACGAGGCATGGCGTTGCTTCCAAGCCGGCCTCCTATGTGTGCAAGACGACCCCGACATTCGGCCAACCATGTCAAATGTCCTGCTAATGCTCGTTAGTGAACACATGAGCCTTCCCACACCATCTAGGCCGGTGAGAAACGTCCCATTGTCAGTGCCATGGGCCATGTTAAAGAGCGAGTCGTTGGCTTCTCAGAAGTCGATCAACTATGCCTCGATAACTGCTATCCAGCCGCGATGATCTTGTTCTTAGGATTTCTATGTACACATTTTTTTAAGAGTTGACTTCGTATTTATTTTTACTATATTTGATTATGATTTATATCTTTGACTGAAATGTAGTACAAATGTAAATCGTTTCATATAATCTCTACTCCTAACACTACATAAATCAGACACTTTGCCGTGTGCCAGGCACAAAGGCGGACGACAAAAGACTTTGCCGTCCGCCTAGCGGACGACACAAATTTGGGCCTAGCTAGCTCCGTCAAAGGGGTTCTTTGCCGTCTCCTTCAGCCCAACAGACAACAAAGAATCTTTGCCGTCAGCTTGCAGACGGCAAAGGGCATGGACGACAACTATTGACGGCGTCGCTGTTAGAGGTGGCTAACGGACCTCACCACTTTGTCGTCTGCCGCCTACCCCACGTTTGCCGTTTGCCGCCTACCCCTCCTTTTCCGTCTGCCTCCCTCCTCATCTTTGCCGTCTGCCTCCCTCCCCATCTTTGTCGTCTACCTCCCTCCCCATCTTTGCCGTCTGCCTCCTCCTCATTTGCCGTCTGCCGCGGACGGCAAAGAGACAAAATGTCCCCAGCCTGGGCTTCCCAGGTTTCACAGGTGGCCGCCACGTGGCACCTTTGCCGTCCGGGGCAGACTGCAAAGAGTCCTTTTCCGTAGGTGGCAAATGGCAAAGTGCCTGTATTGACCCTTTTTATTCTGTTTTTTGTTATATCCAATCATTTTCACAAGAACGTATATGATATATATATATATATATATATATATATATATATATATAATTCACAGAAACTATATCCCTGCCATATCACAAGCACATATATATATATATGATCATCCAACATACATACCAAATCAAAAGTGCAAGTTTCATCCATACATGCATAGTTTCATCTATAGGTAGCAAGTTTCACAATGTTCATCGATACAAAATCAAAATAGAAATTAAACACATGAACTCCATCAATGCAAGCTTCCGTGAAGTGAATCAAATATGCAAAATGGAAAATAAGAAAGTTAGAAGAAGAAGAAGAAGAAGAAGATCTAGAAGAAGAAGAATAAGAAGAAGCTTTTTTTCTCTCTTTCTCTTTCTCCTCTTGTTTTTCTTATTCCTATTGCTTATTTGTGTTATTTTGGAGCTAACCTAGGTAATTATCACCTTTTTTTACCTAACTAAGATTATTGTGTCATTTTACAAGAAAATAAGCTAAGTCTATGGCATCTATGAGGTTACCAAGAAGAAGAAGAAAATCTAGAAGATGAACAAGAAAAAGAAGAAGAAGCTTTTTCCTTCTCTTTATCTTTCTCCTATTTTTTTTTCTTCTTATTGCTTATTTGTGTCATTTTAGAGCTAACCTAGGTAATTATCACATTTTTACCTAACTAAGCTTATTGTGTCATTTTGCAAGAAAATAAGCTAAGTCAATGGCATCTATGAGGATACCAAGAAGAAGAAGAAGAAGAAAAAGATCTAGAAGAAGAACAACAAGAAGAAGCTTTTTTTCTTCTCTTTCTCTTTCTCCTCTTGTTTTTCTTATTCCTATTGCTTATTTATGTTATTTTGGAGCTAACCTAGGTAATTATCACCTTTTTTACCTAACTAAGATTATTGTGTCATTTTACAAGAAAATAAGCTAAGTCTATGGCATCTATGAGGTTACCAAGAAGAAGAAGAAAATCTAGAAGATGAACAAGAAAAAGAAGAAGAAGCTTTTTTCCTTCTCTTTATCTTTCTCCTATTTTTTTTTCTTCTTATTGCTTATTTGTGTCATTTTAGAGCTAACCTAGGTAATTATCACATTTTTACCTAACTAAGCTTATCGTGTCATTTTGCCAAAAAGTAAGCTAAGTCAATGGCATGTATGAGGTTACCAAGTCTATTATGTCATTGTTGAGTTAACTAAGCTTATTATGTCAATGTGGAGGAAACAATGATAAGTATAGGTACCATGCTTTTGGCTTCCTCCAGTTCTTCTTTCCTTTCGTTTGTCGCATGTTTTGTAATGGTCTATCACATAGAGCCTCCTAATCGACTCTAGCCTTAGGATTATCCTTTGTCTTTCCCTCTATGCTGAACAATGTACCAAAAAGGCCTCGGCGATATTCTTTTCAGTGTGCATCACGTTGATGTTGTGTGGGCAAAGGAGGTCTTTAAAGTAAGTCAGATCCCACAAGCATATCTTGTGAGTCCAGACATGTTTCGTATTATACCCTTTGAAATACCCTGGACGTATTGGATCCGGCTCGAGAGCATTTATCTGATCCAGGGTCTATTGGCCTGTCAATGCAAGTGGTGTAGATTTTTTGACAACTCTACCTTTCATGAAATTCTTCTTGTCTTTTCTGAACTTATGGCAAGGATCCAGGACTGTCTATGCAAGTCGAAGCAAGAATACTTGTGACCCGCCTGCAGCCAACAGAACTCAAGAGCTGACTTGCATGTGGGGCATGGGAACCTTCCATGCACACACCAGCCAATGAATAGAGCATATGCCGGCAAGTCATGCGTCGAGTACATGTACCACACATGCATTTTAAAGTTTTTTGGAAGCGGCGTCATATGTCTTGATCTCATTATCACAAGCTTCTTGCAATTCATCCTTAAGCGGCTGCATGTACACATTCATATTCTTCCACAGATAGTTGAGCCCTAGAATTATCAACGTCAAGAAAATGTTCTTTCTTTTCATAATCTCTCTGGGGGGGGGGGAGATTGAGTGGAATGACAAATACAGGCCAACAACTCTATTGGGTTGCCGTCATAGCAAACACTTGGAAGCCATCTGTGCTGATGGCGACTCGAGGATGCCTTGGATCTCCCACTTTATCCTTATGTAATGCATCGAAGTGCTTCCACGCAAAAGCGTGTGAAGTGTGTCCCAACATCGGATTCTCATCTGCATCTAGTTTGGTTCTTTTGCCCAATTTATGCCACGTCATCTGTCCGTCCGTCTCTTCGACCATGAAAAGACGTTGAAGTCTTGGTATGATTGGCAGATACCGAAGAACATTAACTAGGATTTTGGTCTGACTCTTCTCACCGATACCGTTGTCTACCACAACATATCTGGAAGACTTGCAAATGGGACAATAGTTCAAGCCCACATACTCAAGTCTAAATAAGGCACATCCATTCTCAGAGGCATCTATCTTCTTATAGGGCATCTTAAGCGCACGTAGGATTTTGTTCGACTGGTACAGGTTTGCTGGCAGTACATGGGCTTTGGATAGATAGCGTCCAAATATCATCATCATCGTGTCGTAGCATTCTCTGCCTTGGTTGAACTGAGCCTTCAGAGCCATTACTTGCGCGATGACATCCAGCTGACAAAGCTCAGTGTGCTCATGGAGAGGACGTTTTGAAGACTCCAACATTTCATAGAAGGCCTTTGCAGATCCTTCCATCTCATCGTCCGAATCCCGAGCATCATCAAAGTCTTGCACCATGTCTTCAATTCCGGTACCATGCTCGTCGGTGCGACGACGAACAACCTCACCTCTGGCACGTTGGGCAGACTCACCATGAAATCTCCACACCGTATAATCAGATGTAAAAACCCATTTCTACAAGTTTTTTCCCATTTCATCCGGTGTCCACTTTCTATGGTTGTCGCACCGGACACAGGGGCACCAGGTTATTTCCTAGCCATTTGCAAATGCGGCGCTCAGAAACCCCTTGGTTTTAGTTAACCATTCAATGGTCATTTCTTTCTGACTAGGGTGACCGGTGTACATCCAAGCACGCTCACTCATCTTTCCTACCAACTAAACACACAAGAAATATATATATATAATTCATCATCTATATTCATCTATTAATCAAGTTTGTCAGTTTTATTACATCCATGCAACCTATACGCTAATAGGTAGAGATATGTCCTAATCCCACCCGAGTATGTGTAGATTGGGTTCGTTTTCCCATGCTCTCCTACGGATCCGACGCAGAATTTCGGCAGCACCTCCCCGCTGTTCTCCTAATACACATCTCGACAATAAGCAGAGATGATGTGTACTCAGATAACAACATGGAGGCACTGACGAAATTCCGCATTGGATCCAGAGCAGAGCATACGGGAAAACAAACCCAATCTACACATACTCGGGCTGTCCATGGATAACGTTGGACAATTTGAAAGGATGGTGGTTATAAATATGAAAATACATGCATATTTATAGATGTCGCTCTTTCGAACGGGAGACGCATACTGATGATTGAAGACACCTATAGATAACAAGTTTCATCGGCACGAACGCCGGAACCGAGCAAATTAAGGGGGTCAGAGGAGGAGATGTCATTTGTGCTCACCAACGGACACAGTAGGGAAGCTCGTCAAACGCATGAGGAGGTTGTCGAACACCACAACCTCGCAGCGACAAAACAACTGCACATTGAAATGAAACTTGATCAACACAAATATGATGTTTTTCATAACAGCTAGAATCGGAATATATATATGACCTAACTCATAGTTTACATCGGGGGTCGGGAGTCAATGGCATCGGGGGTCGGGGGTCAGTGGCATCGAGGGTCGAGGGTCAGTGGCGTCGGGGGTCGGGGTCAGTGGCGTCGGGGGTCAGGGGTGAGTGGCTTCTTCTTCCTCTTCTTCTTTTTTTTTTTCCTTTTCTTCTTCTTCTTCTTCTTCTTCTTCTTCTCCTCCTCCTCCTCCTCCTCCTCCTCTTCTTCTTCTTATTTTTATTATTTTCTTCTTCTTCTTCTTCTTCTTCTTTTTTTCCTTTTTCTTTTTTTCCTTCTTCTTTTCTTCTTCTTTTTCTTATAACCTAACTAACTAACCTAAACTAACATAAACTAACCTAACTAACTAACCTAAACTAAACTAACTAACTAACTAATCTAAACAAACCTAACTAACTAACTAACCTAAATTAACTAACTAACAAATTAACATAAATAAAAAACAGAAAAAAATTACCTTTGAAGGTGCCGGTGGAGGAGGGGGGCGGTGGAGTGGACTGGGAGGGAGGAGGTGGGGCGCTCGCTGCAAGGGCGGCGAGACGGCGGGCCGACTGGTGGGCGACAGGACGGCGGGGCGGCCAGTGGGTGGGGGCCACGGTTAGGGTGGCTCGCCGTGGGGCGGCGGGACGACGGGGTGGCCGGTGGATGGGGCGGCGGCTAGTGGGCGTCGGGGAGTGGCGGGACGGAGGGAGATGGAGGGAGAGAGAGGGAGCCGTGGGGTGGAGGGGCTCGCCGCAGGGCGGCGAGGAGGCCGGTGGGGAGGGGCAGCGGCAGAGCCTGTTTTCAGGGACAACCTCCTGGAGCACCTGCCTGCGCGGTGACATTTGCTTTTTGGCTTATCATCTTCTAGGTGAAAATTAATTCTTGATCCTAATTTAACTTCACTGACTAGATGTGCATGCGATGATTTGTTTTTATCATGGACATATTGCGTGGATCTTTTAAGTAGGTGACAATCCCTATTGTTTTACTCAAGAAATTTGTGATCCTTCTGCTTTGTGCCACGTTATATGTACATATGAACAAAATTAACTCTTTTTTGTTATTCTCACAAACTCTGATGACCGACTATGTTTGACACGAGAAATAACAAACATAATGTGGGTTATTATATTATTATCTCTCTATGTGTGAGGGGCAATAAACGTTACGAGCGTGCCAGTGTACTATGTACACAAATAAACATAGGGGAAGATGTACTTTATTAATTTCTCATCGGAGAAACAAAATTACAAGATTCCTTTACATATGCGCTAGGTGGCCTACTAGCGTGGCCCGCCTGACTATGCCGATTACGGTCACCTGGTTCCGGGGCCTCAGAAGGCTCTCTATTAATTACTCCCGTGGGTAGCTCCGCGAGATACCTCCGATTTAGCTGTGTGGTTGTCATCGCCGTCTTCACTTCGTGTTCTCCATGCATGATGATGGTGGTATATGTGGGCGGCGGCAGAGCCTGTTTCCTCGTCGGTACACACGCCGCTAGTAGGGTGGCCTTTACGGTGACCGCCCCCGCCCTCGTCGTCATGCCTCGTCGGTATTGACGACGTTGGAGTAGTTGTTGTTAGGCTAGCATGGGTCACACTCTTCTCGTACTTATTGACGACCAGTTACTTCATCAGGGTATGCAAGGGGCTACGCCTTGCGTGAGTAATTGTTTGAGGAGACTAGTGTCGGTGTAAAATTGCCACACGCCCACATCAACATCACCGATCTGGTTGGCGCCTCGTCTCGGTTAGACACCGAGTATAGGGTGGTCTGCAAAGACAAACAACACTGCCTCACAAGGTCGTGGAAAGGTGGCCTCATAGCGCCCGCGTCACCTTGAGATGAAGCTACGCCACAGGGTGGCCTATACGCCGTCGACGCTGATACTTGTGATCTGCGTTGGGTTTTCCGTGAAGAGGAACGGGTGATGCAGTACAATATAGGTAAGTATCTCCCTCGCTAGAGAACCAAGGTTTATCGAACCAATAGGAGTAACAACCAACCCCCGTCTTTAGAGACTGAACACACAGAAGAAAACGCTTGGACCCAACGCAAGCAAGAGGGTTGTCAATCTCCCTGGACTCGTTATATGCAAGCTTTTAAGTAGTGTGGTTGGTAGTAGATAATTATAAATTGCAAAATAAATAGAAAATAAATAAATGGCAGCATGGTATTGAAGCGTTTGTGAACTTCTAAGTGAATAGACCTGGGGCCATATTTTTTCCTAGTGGCATGAAAATAAGAACACGGTGGGTAAACAAATTATTGTTGGAAAATTGATAGAAAAGTGCATAGTTATGCAATATTTATTCACAATAATGATCATGTGTATATAGACATTAATACTTGTGATCTGCGTTGGGTTTTCGATGAAGAGGAATGGGTTATCGCAGCACAATGTGGGAAAGTATTTCCCTCAGTTATGGAATCATGGTTTATCGAACCAATAGGAATACCAATTGTCATGGGAGTAGGTCTGGCAATAATACTAGGGGTACGAACGAGAAGGGGCGAGGCCTAGCTACAACACGGGTGTAACACTCCGAGGTACGAGTTCGGACCCCACTTGGAAGTGGTAAAGACCCTATGTCTCGATCCCTAGGGCTTGGTATTTGCTTATAGGGGGTGTCTGATTACAGAGAGTTTGTAACCCTTGTCCAGGATCTCGGGATGGCTTATATAGAGTGCGCCAAGACCCACGGAGCGCCATTACAAGGCAACTAATGACAGTAACTCCCAGGGTCACTAGAAACAGTTCCTTTGACTAGGGGCGTTACAGGTAACATTGTATTCACGTCACTTTATGCGAGTTAAGTCCCTCAAATGTCGTAGCTCTTGCATCTCCTCTACTCCTTCTCGTCTGAGTGCCGAAGCTTAGCCGAATGGCTGGATGTCGTCCGAGTGACTTCTAGGGATCTGAGTGGATCTAAAAGAATCTTCCGAATGCAAAAGCAGTTCGTGGACTCCCATGATCGTGTGGGACCCCAGGTGAGACCTAGATGTTTTGTCCTTGACCCTACCTTGGTTAGGTGATCTCATTAGTATCCCTCGAGTATATTTAGGTTTGGGGGGACGAGTGAACAACGCGTTGTGACGTCATCGGTGTCCCAGGGACGTCAGGAAACGAGTCGGGTCGTTTCTCACTCGGCTTTTAAACCATAACAGATTCAGGTTGAATGGAATCAGAATGACTCGAAGAGCCGGACTGTATGGGACACTCGGCTAGAGTTGGATTTGCTCTCTCGAGAGACAATCGAAAGACTCGAGTGTACTCCTGTGGAAACTTCCGACTGGTACTGCCGGAAAACTATTGACACTTCGGGTATTCCTGTGACAGTCGTAAATTCCTCCGAGTGTTCAGTGGGTCTTCTTCATACACTCGGTGAGTTTCAGCACGTCGGAACGCACTAGTGGGCGCAGAACCCATTCTGGTCACATCTGGGCAGAATCTCCGCTGATTTTGAAATCATGGGAAACGTGCGCGGGCATGGATGGTTACGTCATAAAATTGGGGAGAGTGGATGCGGCGCCTCGATTTCTGCATTGCAAATAACGTCAGGCGTCCCTGAAATGTTGCCTCTGGGATTTCACGAATCCCGCTCCACCTGTTGATTGCGTGATGCCTGCTGATCTGACGGTCGAGAATACACCGAAGCAAAGTATAAAAATTTACCGGGGGGAGAGATAGCTCCTATTTCCCACCTCCTCAATCCCTCCGCTGTTCTGCCAAGAGCTCTGCCAGCACTACCACTCCCCCGTCTCACCGCTCCAATCTACCAAAGATGACAAAAGGTGCGACTATGAAGGTCAAGAAGGCGAACTGCGGGTCTTCCTCGAGCACCGCCGTTTTGGCGAGCTTCATCCAAGGTGACTGGATGCCGCCTCGGACCATCGCCGGTCGGCTGAGGGAGCTGGAGAGTCAGGGCTTCCTGGTCGCTAGGAGTTGGTGACTGCCGATGGCAGGCAAGGCAAGCCAATGCCGAGAGGTGATGAACGGGTCCTCCTCATGACTCATATTTACTGAGGTTTTTGTTTGCCTCCCCATCCACTTTTCCGTTCCTTCTTGGATTTCTACGGAGCGCAGCTCAATCACCTTCCCCCCCAACTCCATTTCCTATTTGGCGGCCTTCGTTTCCCTTTGTGAGAACTTCCTTGGTTGTCATCCTCACTAGGGTATATTCAACCACCTATTCACATGCCGAGTGATGATAGTAAAGAAGTCTGCTTAGGCCGGGGGAAACGAATGTAGTGTAGCTGTGCGACGGATTAGGTATTCAGTTGAGGGGGAAGGGTAGTTTCCCGCAGATGAACCTCCCTGACACAATCAAGGGTTGGCAAGGGACCTGGTTCTACTGCCAGGATGTCCCAGTCAGTGAGGGCTAATCAAGTCTCCCGCTGTATTCGCCTGAGTGCATTCGGCGGCTTCCCAAACTGATTGTGAACAAAGAAGAGAAGACCGAAGTAGACATCCTTGTGACTGCATTGGTGGCCTCGGTGAGGCAATGCGTCAATGGTTTGGACCTGTTGGAAGTCTTCTTCCAGAGAAGAATCCAGTCGCTGCATGCCAGAGTCCACCCCATGTGATTATACCTGGGGCCGAGTGATCCCACACGTACGCACCCGGAGGAAGTAAGCATTAAAGTCGTGGAGAATAAGATCAAAGCGATCACTCCAGCTCGCGGCAACCCCAAGGGGATGAGGTTGGTGCCTTCGTTCTCGGCTAAGAATCCATCAAATGAGGTAAACCCCATGTGTTCTTGTCTTTGTCCGAATTTCTACAATATTTGCCGACTGACATCTTGTCTAACGTAAAATTTCACTCGATAGGCCTTCACGAGCATGGTGAGATTGATACCTACTGTCAACCACATGCCTGCTGATGTGACGAGCAACAACGAGCGCCATGAGGACTCGGACGGGGAGGAGGAGTATGCAGAGGACAGTGAGGGCAGCAAAGAGCAGCAGCAGGAGGAGGACTCGAATCCAGGAGACGAGGCGGAATCCTCTCCATCAGAAGAGGTTCTGCCTGAGACTCGTTCCAAGGCATGCTATGACCTCGGGGCCCATGGAGGCAACACCAAAGGGCCGAGTGTCGCAAATTCCTCGACACCTGCCCTTCCCACTCAGAGCTCGAAGCACGGGCACGGTGGGCTTGCACCTTCGCTCGAGAAAACCGCCAAGAATTCAAAGGTCACTGTCAACAAACCTCGGAAGGTCGTCTTGCTGAAAACCAAAATGAACATGCCGATGGATTCAACATAAGTATCTTTGCATCGATTGCAATTTCAGTTATTTGACCAAGTGACATGATGCTCTGAATGACTTTACTGCAGAGCTGACACTTTGACTGCCTTGCTGGAAGAGGACAAAGCCGATGTTGACATTGCATCTTCGAAAGGTAACCCTGGAATTTTCTGAGACATTGTATCGTACTCTGTATGTTTTTCCTCTGTGCTCATTTCCAAATGATCTTCGAATGTTTTCACAGCCACCCGAAGTGATAGAGATTGACCCACCGAACCCTTCCACCAACGCAGACATCATAACGTGGGATGCTTCGCCCGCTAAGGCATCATCATCGGTTCGAGGAGCTTCTTGAGGGGCCGGGACAACACTTAGATCTGCTTTGCCAACTCCTCCAACGACTACCATTTTTGTGATGCACCACGCCCCGGAGGACCAGGTGGTTGCTGATACGTCTCCAATGTATCTATAATTTTTGACTATGTCATGCTATTATTTTATCTATTTTGGATGTTTTATATGCATTGATATGCTATTTCATATTATTTTTTGGGACTAACATATTAATCTAGAGCCTAGTGCTAGTTTCTGTTTTTTTCCTTGTTTTTGAGTATTGCAGACATGGAATATTAAACGGAGTCCAAACGGAATAAAATCTTCGCGATGATTTTTTCTAGAACAAAAGAGATCTACCAGGCTTGGAGTGCAAGGCAAGGAAGCTGCCAGGAGGTCACAAGCCAGTGGGGCGCGGCCACCCCCTCGCCGCGCTTGGCAGACTTGTGACTCCCTGGCAGGAGTCCTAGCCCTAATCTTCGTGCTATAAATACCAAAATATTCCCCCAATACCAAAGAGCAATAATTCCCATAGCATACTTGTCATCGGGGTTGTGCATGATATAAATACTTTGTGTGGGGAAGATGGAGCATAGCCACACTATATGATATTGTAGGGATAACTTTCTTTTGCCATTATATTTTGAAGAGATACAATTGCTTTGCTAGTATGCTTGAAATATTATTGTTTTTATGTCAACATTAAGCTTTTTTTTGAGTCTTATGGATCTGAATATTCATGCCACTATAAGAATATTACATGGATAAATATGTTAGGTAGCATTCCACATCAAAAATTCTATTTTTATCATTTACCTACTCGAGGACGAGCGGTGTGTTTGTCAAGATCTGATGAATTGTGGGTTTATGTTCAGCTTATCCATGAATATTATTTGAGTCTTTTCTGAATTCTTATATGCATGATTTCATATCTTTGTAAGTCTCTTTGAGTTATTGGTTTGGTTTGGCCAACTAGATTGGTAATTCTTGCAATGGGAGAAGTGCTTAGTTTTGGGTTCAATCTTGCGGTGTCCTCACCCAGTGACAAAGTAGGGGTAGCGAGGCACGTATTGTATTGTTTCCATCAAGGGTAACAAGATGGGGTTTTCATCACATTGCTTCAGTTTATCCCTCTAGATCATGTCATCTTACCTAATAAGATTACTCTGATCTTCATGAACTTAGTACTCTAGATGCAGGCAGGAGTCGGTCGATGTGTGGAGTAATAGTAGTAGATGCAGAATTGTTTCGGTCTACTTGACACGGACATGATGCCTATATGCCTAATAATTGCCTTGGATATCGTCGTAATTATTCACTTTTCTATCAATTGCTCGATAGTAATTTATTTATCCACCGTGATACTTGCCTTCAAGAGAGAATCCTTTTGTGAAACGTATGGCCCCCGGGTCTTCTTTCCATATTATATTTTCAGATCTATAAACCAAAAATACCTTGCTGCAATTTATTTACTTTTACTTGCCGCAATCTTTTACATCTATCTCTATCAAATCTAAATAACCGTGAAGGGATTGACAACCCCTTTATAGCGTTGGGTGCAAGAGTTTGATTGTTTGTATAGGTGCATCCATTGGTAACTTGCTTGTTCCCCCTACTGGATTGTTACCTTAGTTCTCAACAATTGAGGGAAATACTTATCTACTTCGCTGCATCACCCTTTACTCTTCAAGGGAAAACCAACGCACGCTCAGGAGGTAGCAGGTGCAAGCATGGAGGCATCGATCCATCTGAAGCTAATGGACGACATTCTAAAAGAGGCCTATGACGCTAGCGGGGCACTGGAGAAGAACGCCCGAGTAAGTACTCTTGTAAGTACCATCTTCAGTCAGAAATTTATGTCTTGTATACAGTTCTTTTAGGTCCCAAGTGGGTTTGCGTCGGGGGCACACTGATATGTCTCCAACGTATCTATAATTTTTGATTGTTCCATGCTAATATATTATCATTCCAGGATACGTTTTGGGTATTTATTTACCAATTAATAATATTTTTGAGCACTAACCTATTGACCCAGTGCCTAGTGCTACTTCCTGTTTTTTGCGTGTTTTTGTATTTTCATAGTTACTGTACCAAATGGATTCCAATTGCATTGAAACTTTTTGAAGATTATTTCTATACCAATACAAGACCTAGAAGCTTCGTAGGAGGGCCGGAAGATGCTCTAGGGCCCCACCACATATGCAGCCGTGGCACCAGGGGGCACGGCCAGATATGTGGTGGCCCCTCTAGAGCGTCCCCCCATGACGTTCTGTGGCCTATAAATTCTCATCTACCCTAAAAACACCAGAAGTGCTCCCAAAACACTTTTTCCGCCTACGCAAGTCTCTATTCCAATGGGAGGCCATCTACACCTCCATTCAGGCACCCTACCGGAGCGGAGATCGATCATGGAGGACCTCTTCATCAACCTTGCTTCCCTCACCATGATGTGTGAGTAGTTCACCATAGACCTATGGGTCCATAGGTAGTACCTAGATGGCAATCTCTCTCTCTCTCTCTATGTCTCTCTCGCTCTCTCGATCTTCAATACAATGTTCATCGCATCTTTGCCTTGTTCTATCCGATGTAATCCCTTTGTATGGTGTGTTTTTTGGGATTCGATGAATTGTGAGTTTATGTTCAGATTATTCATGAAAATTATTTGAGTCAAATCTGATTACTATGATTCTTATTTGCATGATCATCATAGCTTCGTAATGCTCTCCGATCTATTGAGATAGTTTGGTGAACTAGATTGATATTTCCTTAGTGGGAGTGGTGCGTTGTAGTAGGTTCAACCCGGCGAGTTTCTATATCCTAGTCACAGAAGGGGACAAGTTGCGTCTTTGTGTTATTGCTACTAAGGATAAAACGATGGGGTTTATTCATATTGATTGAGTTTACTTTGTCTACATCATGTCATCATTCTCAAAGCATTATGAACCTAATACATAGAGAGGTAAGCATAGAAGCGCTATTGAAGTGGAGTAATAGTAATTGGTGGATGCAGCAGTCGGCCTATTTTCTTATGGACGTGATGCATATATACACATGATCATTGCCGTGAAAATCGCATAACTATTCGCTCTTCTATCAATTGCCAAACAGTAATTTGTTTACCCACCGTATGCTTTGCTTATGAGAGATGCCACTAGAGAACGCTATGGCCCCCGGGTCTATTCACTTATATATTCACAAATGCAATCATTACCTTGCAGTTATTTATTACCTTTTATTTTATTTTGTACTTTACTATTATCTACAATTATCTATACAACCATCTTGCCAGCGTTGGGTGCAAGTTGTTTGCTCTTTTGTGTGCAACCACTGAAGACGGTTGAGGATTGGTATTCCTATTGGTTTGATAAACCTTAGTTTCATAACTGAGGGAAATACTTACCCACTTTGTGCTGCGATTACCCGTTCCTCTTCATAGAAACCAACGCAGATCACGAGTATCGGGAAGGATTTCTGGCGCCGTTGCCTGGGAATACCATCACCAACTATCAAGTAACTTCGCACAAAATTTCATTCACTTTTTCTTCTTTTTATTCTATTTTATATTTAGTTTGTCTCATAAAATCAAAAATATAAAAATATATATGTTTGCTTGTCACTAGTTTGCTACTAGTTTGCTTCTTTTGCTTGCTTGTTTGCTTGAAAGTTGCTATCATGTCCTATTTTGAGATTAGTGGTGTTTCCGCCACTAGTGCGGAAGCCCTTGAGCTTCCAACTTCACCTTGTGATAATAATACTAAAAGAAATCCTGACGAAGTTGCTAAGGAAAAACTTGATAACCTTGCGGATGATGACCCTTCTAAAAGTGAACCTATTATGGAAACTAAGAAACTCCACATAGGTAGTGGGAATATTATTGGAAAAAGTGTTATTCAAGAGTTTTTCACTTGTGCGGGATCATTGCCATTGATAGGAGGTACATTTTTTACTAGAACTACAAGTTATGTGGATGCTATATCTTTGCTCAATTTGAAAGACAATTTGTTCATATGCATCCTTTCATACAATGGTTATTCCTAGAATTCACAAATATTGAGGAAGCTTCTACTAAACGTCTAGCAACAATTTTTCTTGTTCAAGAATTTGACATTATCATACAAGAAGTTAGAAATATATTTGCTCATTATAGGATTAGTTGTGAGTGTCCATCAATAGAAGGAATCCTTTATGAGTTAGAAGTTATGAGAAAATTAAAGTCTACGGATTATGTTGCTTATGATGAAAATCTTAGAAAGAAGGTTACACCCAATGTACGAGTTGATAAAATTTCTGAACACAATAATAAATTTGCTATACCAAACTTGGAATGGGTTATGAACTTGAGAGAGCATTGAGGAAATATCTCTATCGAAACTTATTCAATGAGGAGATAGTCATCACCTATGAGAAACCAAAGGCAGAACCACCTATTCCTCCCAAAATAGACCTCTTGGCCCCTTGTGTTGTGAAGTTTAGTCCCTTCAATTAATTTTTTTACCTATTAGAAGACTTGCTTCTGAAATAAGGGAATGTTATTTTAGTATGACGGATCATCTTGATGATACTGCAACATTTGAAATTATGCATTATGCCTAGCTAGGGGCATAAAACAATAGGACTTGTTGAGAGGCAACCCAATATGTATATTTATTTTGTTTTTACTTTATGTTTTTGTGTGATAACATGATTTTTGCCTCTCTAATAATTATGTTTTTATGTTTTAATTAGTGTTTGGGCCAAGTAAAGCCTTTGTGATGACCCAAAAGATGAGTAGAAACAATGTTGAAACATAACAAAAACTTTGACTTTAGTGCAGGAATTTTTATTTTTTACCGGAGCATCATAATGATGTGAAATTTAAAAAAAGTATTTTCATACAAATTATTTACGTTTTCCTAAGTTTTATAATTTTTAGAGTTACAGAAGTATGGGCTCTTTACAGATTGCTACAGACTATTCTATTTTAAACATATTCTGTTTTGCTTGTTTTGATTATGCCATGGCCTATATTGGGGTGTGTAAGCCATGGGAAAGTTAGAATACAATACCTATTATGAAAAAATTAATTTTATTCAATTTATCACAGTACGTCAAGAATGCAATATGTTTCTTATACTAACGGATCTCACGAAGTTTTGTTGAGTTTTGTGTGATTGAAGTTTTCATGTTTTGGGTGTGATCACGATAGACTATGGAATAAAGAGTAGCAAGAGCCTAAGCTTGGGTATTCCCAAGGCACTCCAAGTATAATTTTAAGGGGACTCAAGTGTCTAATCTTGGGTATGCCCCGGAAGGCATACCCTCTTTCATCTCAATCCGTCGGTATGTCACTTGGAGCTATATTTTTATTCATCACATGATATACCAGTGACAAAAGGGGAAAAGTTGCGTCTTTGTGTTGTTGCTATTAAGGATAAAAAGATGGGGTTTATTCATATTGATTGATTTTACTTTGTCTACATCATTTCATCGTTCTCCAAGCATTACTCCATTTGTCATGAACATAATACATAGAGAGGCAAGCATAGAAGCGCTCTTGAAGTGGAGTAATAGTAATAGGTGCAGGCAAGAGTCGTCCTATTTGCTTATGGACGTGATGCCTATATACACATGATCATTGCCATGAAAATCGCATAACTATTCACTTTTCTATCAATTGTCTAACAGTAATTTGTTTGCCCACCGTATGCTTTGCTTATGAGAGATGCCACTAGAGAACTCTACAGCCCCCAAGTCTTTAACTTATATATATTCACAAGCACTATCATTACTGTGTTGTTATTTATTACCTTTTATTTTATTTTTCACCTTACAATTATCTACAAGTATCTACACTGTTGGGTAACGCAGCAGAAAACAAAAATTTCCGGTATAGCGAGCACGCCCAGGACCACTATGGAGACTGCATACAAGGTTTGATCTGATCCGTACCGACTCGAAGCGCAGCGGAAGTAGAGTCGATGACGAACGGCGGTGCAGATCCCCGCAGCTAGGATTTTACAACCTCCCAACCACGAGGATGTATACCCTCATCTGCCCTGCGGACAGCCCTCCGGGAGGCGGTCGCATAGCCCCCCGGACGGTGTCGCGGACAGCCCTTCGGGAGGACCTCCGAAACTCGGACTGTCACTCGGACAGCCCTTCGGGAGGACCTCCAAAACTTGGACGGTCACACAGACAGCCCTTCGGGAGGCACTCTCGAACTAAGACCGAAACTACGAGCTCTCTACAGAGTTGCACACATACGGTGTCATCTATCCGGCAGGGCTTCGCCGTCCAGAACTAGTTCCTGCCGGAACCCAGACAGCCTTTCGGCTCTACGAAACTATTTCGCTGGGAGGGAGAGAGAGAGCTTGCAAAGCAAAGCATGTGTATGAGAGCACAAGGATGAGGATTTTGGGCTGCCTCCTCACCCCTATTTATAGGATGAGAGACTATGGTAAAAATACCAAAATGCCCTCAGATATTTTCACTATTCATAATAGTGATTCCACTATTCATAAATAGTGTTCCTCACTATTCACAATAGTGTTTCCACTATTTTGTAATAGTGTTTTCACTAGTCATGAGATATTTTCTCCCAATAGTGTTTCCCACTATTCATAATAGTGTTTCCACTATTCACAAATAGTGTTTCCAATAAAGTAATCCAAAAAGCACTTTCACTATTCATGACGATATTTTTCAGCGTCCGTTCGAACTAAAAATATTTATGTGGGATTAGAACATTTCCAGTACCCACTAAAATAATTTTCAATACGATCCGGAACAATTCCGGAATAGTGATTTTCATCTGTGAAAAGCATCTGAAGCGGTTCCAGCAGCTCCGGAACATTTCCGGTTATTCTTCCGGAAAATTCCTAGAAGTTTCCAGAATGATTCTGGCACCCTCCAAGAATTATCAGGCATGTGCCAAAACCAATTTGACTTTATGGTATCCTCTGAAACAACTTTTCAGTTTCACCGAAACTGTTCCGGTGACCTGTCTGCGGAACATTTTCCGCTGTCCGAAACTTTTCGGTGATTTTCTCTCAGACTCCCTGTCTAGTATTCAACAGATAGATGACCCTTAAGCGTGTGACCCTATAGGTTCGGTGAAGCATAGACATGACCTGGAACCCCTTCCGATCAATGATCAACATCGGAGCCGTGGACACCCATATCGATCCCTATACCCACACGAATAAATATTCGAGTGAACCTCCAGTTGCCGTGTGCTATACCTGTTGCTTCGCGATATGTTACAAATACCCGAGGTGAGACATTTTGGCATCCCCATGGATCAACAACTTGTCCACTATGCCAGTTACCTCGTTATCGGTATTGTTCTCTTTTCTCGTTCCCGTGTTCCGGCATCCCCGTGATCAAATCGCAAAGTGTCTGGCCAGACGATGATGGATACCGTAACACCGAGAGGGCCCAGAGATATCTCTCCATCGTCGGAGGAGCAAATCCCAATCTTGAGCTATCAAGTTACTTCACTTACTTTTCCATGAACCCGTAAGCCGCCGTAATAGCCACCCATTTACGGATGACGTTTAACAAACCCCAAAGTTCATGAAGCAAGCATGAAGAAACTCGATACTCTCATGGTCTAAGGAATTATGCAAACATTAACTTCTCTGTGTTATTAACCATTAACTTATGACGAATGTATCTCATAGCATAACATTAATTTGGGTCGATTCAACACAAATGTTCTTCTAACATTGTGCCCTCAAAATTGCCGGCATAGCCATCCCCATGATCAGGAAAACAGGATCATCATGCAATACTTGAGCCAGTCTTAGAGGCCAGACTAGGAATACATTTTACCATTTATTATCCCACACGTGCACATGAGTTTCCCTCCAAGCCTCGTTTTATTTATAGACTCGAGAATCATTGCAGTTATAGCATGGAACATAAACATAATTATGAACAGGGAGATAATCAATAACATTTATTATTGCCTCTAGGGCATATCTCCTACATACACGACTCACTTGCTTGCAAATAACGAGATCAAGGGGATTGACAACCCTCTTGTCGGCGTTGGGTGCAAGTTGTTTGTTATTTTGTGTGTAGCCGCTGAAGACGGTTGAGGATTGGTATTCCTATTGGTTCGATAAACCTTGGTTTCATAACCAAGGGAAATACTTCCCCACTTTGTGCTGCGATTACCCGTTCCTCTTCACGAAAAACCCAACGCAGATCACGAGTATCACACACCCACTAGGTGTTCTTTTGTTCCAATGGGGAGCGTTGAGCGCACCCACTTGGTGTAGTCCCTGAGACTACTGTCGACTGAAGCAGATGGAGGGAGTCTTAGAGTCTGTATGTCTTGTAGGAACACTTCACCTTTAGCATGGTTCTAGTGGGGGCACGCTGAGCGCACCCACTGGCTGTAGTCCCCGAGACTGCCGTCGAGTGGAACAGTTGGCAGGTTTTCTTAGAACCTTGTAACTTAACTGAATGAACTTTTATCTTGTATCTGATTGTCATCACTGATGTTTCTTTGTTTTCTATCCGTAGAGCATGTGCGATCTCGGGACCCGTTACAACACCTAGAGAAGGAGGTGCAGGACCCGTGCCTCAGCCTTGAGGCTGAGAAGATCAAGAGCACGCGTCTGGAGCAAGAGAAGTGGTCACTCGGAGGTAAGTGCTCTCCGCCTGACTACTGTAGAGCTTGTTCTTCTTCCTTGTTCGACCAGAGCTACTTTATCAGATGTAAGTAGTGAAAATCTTCAACTTACTAAGAGGCTTTGGGCTTCCATTTATATAGACACCAAGAAGGAGGCCCTGGAGAAGAACGACGTCGAGCTAGCGTCTTCTCAGAAGGAGGCCGGTCGGAAGATGAAAGAGGCCGATGACAAGTTGAAGTCTCTCGAGAAGTAGGATGAGGAGAAGGAGAAACTAGAAGCCACTGCCAAGAAATGCATAGAGGAGGCCACTGAGGCCAAGTCAAAGTTTAAGTAGGTGTTAGCCAAGATAATTGAGTTGGAGAAGCTCATTGAAGACTGGGGCAATGAAATGAACGAGAAGCTCAAAGGTATGCCAATGTCCCGAATGAATTTTGATTTGAAATGATCCTTCACTCGTGCTTCAATAACTCCTTTTCTCCTTTACTTAGACATAGTTCTGTGTGCACTTAGAAGAGGAGACATCCAAGATTGAGAAGGAACTAGATCCAGTCATGGGCCTTCTCCATGATAGCTCAGCTCTTGCTCTCCTCCGCTGGAGGAACACAAGAGGGAGGTGACTGTCTTGTGAAATCGTCTGGGCATGGCTGCCAAGGACATCGATCGACAGGTCTCCCCGAGGGATGAGTTCTCGAGTGATCTGGTATCCCTCATCAACCATCTGCAAGATATCCCTCACCGAGTACAATCTTGGAAGAAGTCTTCAGCCCGTGCCGGAGCTGACATCGCTCATTCACTCATTTGAGTCCATTGTAAGGGGATAGACGAGGAGAAACTGAAGTCACTCAAGGTGGTCAACCAGAAGAGAGCCAAGATATAAGACTTCATGGAAATGTTCCGTGAGGTCGCCACTCAGCAGCCCCGACTACCCCGAGCGACACTCGGATAAAAACTTTGAATGAGATTTGCCTCGGAATGTCGAGTGATTTATGTAAACTCACATTTGACATGACCTGATGGCCATGGTGATCTGCTCTTTTGCTTTGAACAATATGCAGTTTGATTTCCTATGTTTGACTTGGAGGTTTATTCCCACTCGGAAGGGTTTGGCTCTTGTAGGGAATACCGAAGTGCTTGGGGCGATCGACTGAGCGCTGTCAAGTCCCCGATTGTGGCTCAGGTCCGCACTCGAAGTGGTTTTACACTTAGGTTTGCTGCTAAGGGTAAAAATGGAGGTAGTTCTTGCGAACAATGATGGTCCTGTCCATCTTGATATTCGAGTGAAGGATGCTCCCGCGCTCGGCATACCAATACTTAGGCAAGCACGAAGCTGCCGCTAAGCCCCCAAGTGTAGATCATGTCTTCACTCTGAGTAGTTTGTACTTAGGCAAAGATAGGTTCGCGGTTGAGCCTTGAGTGTGGTTTAGGCCCACACTTGGAGTAGTTTTACACTTAGGAGAAACAACTTCGCAGCGAAGGGTAAAAATGGAGGTAGTTCCTGCGAACAAAGATGGTCTTGTCCATGTTGATATCCGAGTGAAGGTTGCTCCCGCACTTGGCATATCGACACGTAGGTGAGCACAAAGATGCTTCTAAGCCCCCAAGTGTGGATCATATCCTCACTCAGAGTAGTTTGTACTTAGGCGAAAACAAGTTTGTGGCTAAGCCCCCGAGCATGGTTCGGGCCCACACTCGAAGTAGTTTTGCACTTAGGCAAAAACAGGTTCGCAGCTAAGTGTAAAAATGGAGGTAGTTCCTGCAAACAATGATGGTCATGTCCATCTTAATATCCGAGTGGAGGTTGATCCTGAACTTGGCATATCGATACTTAGGCGAGCACAGAACTGCTGCTAAGCCCCCAAGTGTGGATCATGTCCTCACTCGGACTAGTTTGTACTTAGGCGATTAAAGGTTCGCGGCTAAGCCCCCTAGCGATGTTTGGGCTCACCTTCAGAGTAGTTTTACACTTAGGTGAAAACAGGTGCACAACTGAGGGTAAAAATGGAGGTAGTTCCTGTGAACAATGATGGTCCTATCCATCTTGATATCCAAGTGGAGGTTGCTCCTGCACTCGGCATATCGACACTTAGGCGAGCATGGAACCGCTGCTAAGCCCCCGAGCATGGATCATGTCCTCACTCGGAGTAGTTTTTATTTAGGCAAAGAGAGGTTCGCGGCTAAGCCCCGAGCATGGTTTGGGACCACACTCGGAGTAGTTTTACACTTAGGCGACAATAGGTTCACAACTAAGGGTAAAAATGGAGGTTTCTCCTGCACTCGGCATATCGACACTTGGGCGAGCACAGAGCCGCTGCTAAGCCCCCAAGTAAGGGAGTCCTGGATTAGGGGGTCCTTGGATAGCCAACCTACTATTTATGGGTCGGACTATATGGGCTATTTACTGAACACCGAAGGATTTGAAGGCCAAGTCTCCAGGATGGAAACTTCGGGAAGCACGGCTTGCGCTCCACGTTTGATGTAGTAGATAGGCATGTTTATCTACTCGGCATGTAACCGACCATGTGTAAACCCTAGGCATACTCAGCATCTATATAAGCCGGAGGGTTTAGGGTAGAGACATGACAACTCATCTAGGGTTAGCTATTAGATCTCGAGGTAGATCCACTCTATAACCCCCCACACCATCAATACAATCAAGCAAGACGTAGGGTATTACCTACATAGGAGGGCCTGAACCTGGGTAAATCTGTGTCCCCTTCGTCTCCTGTTATCGTCGATTCTAGTCTCACAGTTCGGGACCCCCTGCCGGAGATCCGCCGGTTTTGACACCGACATTGCTGCTTTCATTGGGAGTTCCTCTGTGAGCAAGATTGAATCAACATCTCGCGTTGTCATCAACGAGGAGGTCCGCAATACGAACACTTTTGTCCTTGAACAGATCTTTGCCTTCGGCAGCGTTGTGCTGCACGCTGACGCCGCTGGCCATCTAGGCCGCGTTGAGAACCTCGCCCCGGATTGATAGGTTAGATTTGGAAACCTAGAGTTCTCCGTCGACTCTTGGGGCGACTTGTCGTTAATCGGGCTCTCAGCCTTGCCTGTAGCCCCCAAGGACTCTGAGGCTTTAAACTCGAGCCCCTTCTTCAGACACGTCGATGGGGTCACCCATAGCGGCAAACCGACCTCCTATCCTGGCCCGGCCATTAAGCCAGATGACCGTACTTGTGTTCTTGCCAAACACTTCCTATGTCCGGACGACCTGGAGGTTAACTCCACAAATTCCGAACAACTGGATCCGATCGGGTAGTCAGCGGCTGACGACGCCCTGGACCTGATCTCGTCGATAAGAATCACTGACGATCCAATCCCGATCTATGCTCAGATCGGCTATGGTGCGGGTCAAGACGAATTTTTCGACACACCCACCACCCACTTGATAGCCATAGTCGAAGATCTACTGACATATTGGCTATGCCTCCGAGGAGGCAGAATACATGGACAAAGAGGAGTGTACTCCCACCCCCGTTAACACGGGGAGTTGGGCCGCCACTTACACATACGATTATGGGAACAAAAATCAACTACCATAGGAAGGCAAAACAAGCATAACTTCCAAACTATGAACACATAGAGAGGAAACTTGATATTATTGCAATATGTAAAAGCATATGTTCCTCTCTCATAGTAATTTTTAGTAACTTCATGAAGGAATCTCACAATATAACTATCACGCAAAACATCATCTTCATCAAGCATAGCATCCCCAAGCTTGTGGGTTTCCTATCATTAGCATCATGGATATTCAAAGAATTCATACTAACAACATGGCAATCATGCTTTTCATTCAAGGAACTATCATGAATCAGCTTATAAATTTCTTCTTTCAACACTTCATCAAAATTTTCAAATTCATGAATTTCAAACAAAACTTCATAAATATAATCAAGTGCACTCAACTCACTAGCAATTGGTTCATCATAGTTTGGTCTTTTGAAAAGATTAGCAAGTGGAGGAGGATCCATATCAATAGATTTTTAGCAACCGAAGATGCAAGAAAATAGAAGGCACATGGCAACACGAGCAAACAAAAGATCTGACAAGAAAAAGACAAACGAGAAAGAGAGGGCGAATAAAACAGAAAATTGGTGAAGTGGGGGAGAGGAAAACGAGAGGCAAATGGCAAATAATGTAAATGCAAGAGATGAGTTTATGATGGGTACTTGGTAGATTTGACATAGATCTCCTCGGCAATGGTGCCAGAAATTCGCAAGTTGACGAGAGAGTTCTTATCCTGACTTGCTATGTATCTCCCCGACAACGGCGCGAGAAATCCTTCTTGCTACTTCTCGAGCATGCGTTGGTTTCCGTGAAGAGGAACAGTTGATGCGGCAAAGTAGATAAGTATTTCCCTCAGTTGTTGGGAACCAAGGTATCAATCCAGTAGGAGATACAAGCAAGTCCCCAATAGGTGTACCTACACAAAGAATCAAACTCTTGCACCCAACGCTATAAAGGGGTTGTCAATCCCTTTAAGGTTACTTGCAAGGATAAGATCTGATACAGATAGATTGCTTGAACGGAAAGTAAAACAAAAGGTAAAAATAATGCAGCAAAGTATTTTTGGTATTTTTTGTTTTATATATGAAAGTATAAGATGGAAAATAGACCTGGGGGCCATAGGTTTCACTAGAGGCTTCTCTCATGATGCCAAGTATTATAGTGGGTGAACAAATTACTATCGAGCAATTGATAGAAAAGCGAATTATTATGAAGATATGCAAGGAAATGATTATGCATATAGGCATAATGTCCGTGTCATGTAGACTGAAAAGATTCTACATCTACTACTATTACTCCACACATCGACGGACTCCTTCCTGCATCTAGAGTATTAACTTCAAGAAGAACAAAGTAACGAATTAGGTAAGATGACATGATGTAGAGGGATAAACCCAAGAAATATGATGAAAACCCCATCTTGTTATCCTTGATGGAAACAATACAATACGTGCCTCGCTACCCCTACTTTGTCACTGGGTGAGGACACCGCATGATTCAACCCAAAACTAAGCACTTCTCCCATTGCAAGAATTACCAATCTAGTTGGCCAAACCAAACCAATAACTCAAAGAGACTTGCAAAGATATGAAATCATACATATAATAATTCAGGAAAGACTCAAATAATATTCATGGATAATCTAAACAAAAACCCATAATTCATCAGATCTCGACAAACACACCACAAAAGAGTATTACATCAGATAGATCCATGAAGATCATGAAGAACATGGTATTGAAGAGCAATGAGAGAGAATAAGCCATCTATGTACTGGCTATGGACCCGAAGGTGTGTGGTGAACTACTCATGCATCATCAGACGTTTAATGGAGTTGATGTAGATGCCCTCCGTGATCGAATCCCCCTCCGGCAGATTACCGGAAAAGGCTCCAAGATTGGATCTCTCAGGAACAAAGGCTTTTGGTGGCGAAAAAGTTTTTTAGTGGCTTGTTCTGATAATAATGGAATATTTGGGAATTTATAGACCGAAGATTAGGGTTGGGAGAGCTGTCGTGGGCCCACAAGCCTGTGGGCCGCGTCGTATCCCCCAGGCATGCCCCTAGGACTTGTGTCCTCATGGTGGCTCTTCTGCCTTGGTTCTCAAGTCTCCTGGTTTCCTTCCGTTCAAGAAAAAATCATTCTGAAGGTTTTATTCCATTTGGACTCCCTTTAATATTCCTTATCTGCAATTCTCAAAAACAAGGAAAAACAGAAACTGTCACTAGGCTGTAGATTAATAGGTTAGTCCCAAAAATAATATAAAATAGCATATTAATGCATATAAAACATCCAAAACAGATAATATAATAGTGTGGAACAATAAAAAATTATAGATACGTTGGAGACGTCTCAATACTCCTGCCGCTAACGGGGACAATACGCCTGACAACGATGGCGACAAATGGGGCGATGCACCGTCAAGGCGCCCGAAGCCGCATTAGCGGTCCAAAGGAAAACAGGGAAGAAAGGCTATATCAGCAAACCTGGTATCCCCGAGAACCCGTTAGAGGGTCCGGAAGGGCCCGAGGACCAAAGCAACCCCGATAACGTCAACGACTTCGAAGACGACAATCACCTTCCCCATGCAGAGGAGGAAGATACATCGGAAGCCGATGACTTGTACATCCCTGATAACCTCGAAGATTAGGAGGAAATCAGGCAACGCCTCACGGAAATGGCTCGCAACCTAAAGTCTAAGGAACGACAACTCAAAGCCGAACATGAGGACCTCAACGATCGATGAACGAAAGTCCTTTCAGCCAAGGAAGTATACGACACCGGCCTGTCAAACCACCCCAAAAGTGACCCTCGAAGAAGGCTGCTGCCGCAATTCAACGACGAACTCACTGATACTCTATCTCCAAACCGTACTCCATACGATAAGCCGGACCGCACCCTCGTGGTCAGGACAGGACGGCTGTCGACACCGGTTATATACCGGTAGTGCCCCGAAGACGGGGTAAGGAGCCATTAGATCCCAATGACAGGTTCGACCTACGAGATGACGTGGAGCATAGAGTAGGCCGCACAAGATTCATTTATGGATCCAGAGAGTACCTGCCCGATAGATGGGGCGGGTAGCGACCATGGTTTGACCATAACAACAGAGTCTGGGAAGGCAACCAGACCCACACAGATGCCGAATACACGCGTGACATAGCACGGGTCAGAGGCGGCGCCCTCCCATTGTGCTTCATAGATGAGGTAATGCGGCATCAGTTCCCCGAAGGGTTTAAACCCATGAATATATATAGTATGATGGGACCTCTGACCGAACAACATGGACTGAGGACTTCCTCCTCCATATACACATGGCGCGAGGAGACGATCTCCACGCCATCAAATATCTCCCTCTTAAGCTTAAGGGGCCAGCTCAACACTAGTTAAACAACCTCCCCGCAAACTCCATTGGATGCTGGGAAGACCAGGAAGACGCGTTCCACTCTAACTTCTAGGGAAACTATGTCCGCCCGCCGGACTCTTTCGATCTCAGCAACGTCGTCCAAAAACCTGGAGCGTCTTCTCGGCAATTCTGGAATAGGTTCTTGACTAAAAAGAATCAAATCATCGACTGTCCGAACGCTGAGGCCGTAGCCTCCTTCCGGCACAATATTCGGGACGAATGGCTGGCCCGCCACCTCGGCCAGGACAAACCTTGGACCATGTCCGCCCTTTCTTCCCTCATGACCCGCTTTTGCATGGGCGAAGACAACTGGCTAGCAAGACGTAGCCCTTTCTTCCCGTAGCAAGTGAAGCCTGGGATGGCAATTCAAAGCCAAGGCGCAATAAGAATAAGCGTAGACACAATAATAGCGATGCGGATGACATGACTGTAAATGCTGGATTCCGCAACTCTAACCTGGGCAGCAGAAGAAGCCTCCTAAAGGCAATCACGACGGACCCACTCAGCTGGAGAAGATCGTGGAAAGACCTTGCCAAATCCATGGGACTTCAGAGAAGCCCGCCAACCACACACACCACAATTGCTGGGTGTTTAAACAGGCCGGCAAGATACCGCCCGAGGACCAAGGCAAAAGCTCTCGCAGTGAGGACGAGGATGAGCCTTGGGGTCCAATTGGTGGGGAAGAGAAGAAATTCCCTCCCGAAGTAAAAATAGTGAACATGATATACGCCACCCTCATATCTCAGAAGGAAAGGAAGCATGCCCTTTGGGAGGTCTACGCTGTGGAACCCATAGCCCCGAAGTACAACCCATGGCCGGCGTACCCGATCACCTTCGACCGACGCGATCACCCGACCAGTATCCGTCATGGGGGTTTGGAGGCCCTCGTCCTAGATGCCATTATAGATGGGTATCACCTCACAAAAGTCCTAATGGACGGAGGAAGTAGCCTCAATCTGATTTACTCAGATACAGTGAAAAAGATGGGCATAGATCCATCAAGGATCAACCCCACCAGTACTACCTTCGAAGGAGTGATCCCAGGCGTTGAGGCCCGACGTACGGGCTCTATAACTCTGGAAGTTGTGTTCGGCTCACCCAATAACTTTCGGAGCAAAGACCTGATCTTCAACATTGTGCCCTTCCGTAGCGGCTATCACGCGCTGCTTTGTCGGACATCGTTCGCTCGTTTCGATGCAGTCCCACATTACACATACCTCAAGCTCAAGATGCCAGGCCCCAAGGGGGTCATTACTGTAAACGGCAATACCGAGCGCTCCCTTATAACCGAGGAACATGCATTGGCCCTAGCGGCCGAATTCAGCTACAAAGAATATCGACAAGTTCCGACACAAGCCATAAAGGCATACAAGGTTGGGAAGCGAGTTCGGCTTCAGACTAAAAACTCAGATCCTTCCTCCTCCCCTCTATAGGGACTCTCCCCCCACCGCACAACCTTAAGACCGGCAAAGTACTTGCCAAGGAGGCATAACTTCACACTTAAGATCCCATCGGTAGTGGTGGCGCACTACACATAGGTTTTTGGCTGGTTCGAACATCTAGCATCAGCATGTCTTCGGAGAAAATGCAAGCGCTGCTTAAAAGGCCTGCCTATGGCATAAAGCTCACCTACCATTCGGCGGCCTCTCAAGACTTTGTTTTCAAAGTCCGCCCACCGAACACTAAACACCCATCAAGGTGCATCTAAGAGCAGGATTCAACTAGCAACAGGGCATATCGTGTACGTCAGGTTATCAATCAAAGACCCCTGGTACAACAACTCATGTATATTTTTTCTTTCACATACCTATAAACAGTTGCTTCGGCAATCCGAGATATAAGAGTTGTTGAGAAAATACAAAATTGCATAGCGCAAGTTTTGCCCCATCTATCCTTTTTTCGGTGCATATTTTTCTCCTCTTTCCCTCTTCTCGTGGGCATGTTCGGTATGATGCGAGGTAACTGGCTAATAGACTGGGGGCTCAAGTTCAAGCTTAAATCACATTATCTGCCATGTGTTCGGCGTATTGGAGTTTTCTTTATATGCATTAGTTCCGAACTATGTATTTGGTCAATAAGTTGGGTTGCCCGACTCTTGTGCTTGCCCCTTTATGTTCTGCTCGTTCGGCTAAAAGGGCAAAGGGAGCAGCCTTGTGATTGTGCTTCCGGATAGTCTGGTCAATCACCTCAGGGGAGAAAGCCTAAAACGGATTGTCATAGTATGCGCGATACGGTCTGTGAACCTAGAGCTAGAAGTATTATACTTCATTCCTCATAGACGGTTATTCCGCTCTATACAAGGAACTTGCTTTTCACGCAAACATTGTGATACCGGCTTTGGCCATGGTTCGTCCAAACATCACGACATTTCGGTAGCTAATCATACGCTTCATGTAGTCCTTTTTGCGCTCCCATGGCTAAGTGAAAGAAGTAAAGCATTATAGTCTGATTGCCTAGTCTGCTGCACCGTACCACCTTCGGGTTCCGATAATTCGGCTAAGGGCCTTAGTGCATTGGCATTAACACCCCATGTAGTATCTACATGGGGGCTGAAGCCGACGACTCGCATCTTTCAGTATTAAACAGCCACATAGGAGTTATAAAGGAATGCAAAACCATATAAGAACAAAATACTAATATCATTAATAGTTTGGACAAGTCTTCGGACGCGTTACAACTCATTCAAATATTTTGTCGCCCGAACATTGTGACGCTATCACCCGAGCACTCTCCATCACTCCATCAAAGTGGAGCTCCGGGGCGTCGATGCTCCTTCCCGGGCGGTGGCGGATCGGTGTCTACCTTCATCAGATTTAGCCCTGGACAATGCACCTTGGCCTTGGAAAGGGCCATCCGGACTCCTTCGATAAAGGAGGAGCGCTTGACGATGTTGAGGTGGGGCGAACCTACAATCAGCCTCTGCACCAGGTCGAAGTAGCTATCTGGCAGCGGCTCACCGGGACATAATCGGATGTAGAGGTCCTTCGTGGCCGGCTCTGCCATCTGGTGCAGCTCCATCAGCTACTTCAACTGCTCCACCAGAAGAGGAGGACGCTCGGGGGCTCCAAACTGTGCCCAGAATAGCCGAGCCTCATCTCCCTCTTCCCGCGAGGCGAACAACCGATTGGCGTTCGTCATGCTCTTTTGAAGATCCAAGGAAGCACCTGAGGAATGCCATGCCCAGGTAAGCAATCTTAATTTGCTATCCTCGAAGATGCACTTTAGTGAGTATGGCTTACCATCTGTTATATCCTTTGCCTGGCGGACTTGTTCCTCGTAGAACCGTCTGTCCGCCCGCTCTTTCTGAAGTTCGGACTTCAGAGTGGATAGTTCGGCCTCGCTCTCCTTGTTTTTCTGCTCAAGGGCCTCACACTTTTTGTTGGCATCCTTGAGCTCATCCAGGATCTTTGCCACATGAGCCTCATGCTTATCGCTGGTGGCTCATAGGGCGGAGAGTGCGGTGGCCGATTCTTTGGCCGCCGCCTTCTCAATGGCCGCTTCTTCCTTGGCATGTTGAAGCTCGGCATTGAGATTTTCGACAAGGCTGCAAAACGATAAAACTTCGTATAAAAGGAACTGCATTGACAGTATTCGGGGGAAAGTATTCGGATTTAGTTCGGATTTACCCTGTGCCTCGTCGAACCTCTTGTTGAGGGCTTCAACCTAGTCTTCGGAGAACTTAAGCTTCTGATGCAGCTTGTCCAGCTCGGCACCATTTTTTGCCACCACCGATGATGAAGCCTGCATTACACACATAGTTGATACATTACATGAGATCTCAATTCCCGAATTATAGACAAATCCAATCATATGTTGAGATACTCTCATATGACGAACACTAAAAGTGCATTTCGTGCGATGTCGGATACAGACGGGAGCCCTAGGTGAGATTTTCACCCCACCTAGGGCTCGGGGGCTGCCATGTGTATAATGCAAATAAACAAAATTTCTGTAAATAAACACATTGGGTGACTTACTTGAAAGCCCGTAAGGAGACGGTTGAAGGCCTCCTTCAGCCCGTTGTCCACGGACTGAATGCTCTGCAACCCCGCACCCATAAGGGTGCGGTGATCCTCGAGGATAGAGGAGGTCGATAGAGCCTCCTCCATGACCGACCACTTGTTGGTCGGCGGAGCCGGCGATGATCGGATTTCCCGATCACCCACCGGGGTTTGGACTGGTGCCTCCGGAGGCATAGAGTGCTCCAGAGATGTTCTTGGAGGGGACAGAGCTCTCGCTTGTCTGGCCTCCTTGGTATCCGTGCGGGGTGTTGCCCCACGGTCTTTGGTGCCCATAGTCTGGAATCTCTTCCGCACTACGCGAGAGAAGTTATGGAAGGCGCTCTTCAAGTCGCGAGCCCACAGGGGGGTGTCCCGGTGCTGGCAAGGAAGGATGCGTCTTCGGAGCATCACCTGGATCACATCGGTCAACTTGGTTCCCTCCTCGACCATAGAGCGGATGCACTTATGCAGGTCACTCACCTCCTTGCCCGATCCCCAGACAAGGCCCTTCTCGAGCCAAGAGCCAGTCTAGTGAGGGGACTGGATCTGAATGCTGCAGCGGGACACTGACCTTCTTCTTGTGGTTCGGTGACGTAGAATCGCTCCTTCTGCCACCCCTTGATGGTGTCAATAAGGGTGCCCGATGGCCACCCGACACAGGTGAGCTTGCCGATGACTGCCCCGCCGCAGTCCATGTGCTTGCCGTCGACACACACGGGCTTGATGTTGAATACTTTAAGCCAGCGCCCGAAGTGCGGCTTGATGCGTAGGAAGGCCTTGGAGACCAGGATGAACGCCGAGATGTGCATGGTGGAGTTCGACGGGAGGTCGTGTAAGTTGAGGTTGTAGAAGAACATCAGCCCCCTGACGAATGGGTGGAGGGGGAAGCTCAGCCCCCTGATGAAGTGGGGAAAGAACACCATCTTGCCTGGCTTGGGGGTGGGTATCACTTGACCCTCCTCTGCCACGCGGCGAGGGATGTCGGCAGAGAGGTAACCGTCCTTCGTGAGGTCGAGGATGTCACGGGCGGTGACCGTGGAAGCTTCCCATTCGCCGTTGGAACCCGCCATTGGTGAGCTCGGAGGTGGGGGCGGAAGATTTGGATCTGGGCGTCGGAGGCTCAGAGGAATGGAAATCAGCTAATGCAGAGAGGGAGCGTGAAAAGCCGCGAGGGTATTCTTCCCTTTTATGAGGACTTATTGTTTGCGCTCCTCCGCCGCAATGTGAATCCCATTGCTTCCCGAGATTTGTGCATAGTTGTGCATGCACGATTAAACATATCTCGTGTTAAATGGGACGCGGTCTGCGCTTTGATAGATCGTGTTCATGAAACGTCCTCGATCTGCCCATAGAGTGCCTGTAACTGGCCTATCGGTCGTGGTGTGCTGTGACCTTACATCAGAAAAGTTGTCAGTGGACGTTATCTTCCCCCCCCCCAACGTTTGGTTTTAAAAAGCCAGCCTACTTTACAATATTCGGAGGCCGAACTACTGTTTATGGGCCGGACTATATGGGCTATTTACCGAACAATGGAGAATTGAAGGCCCAGTCTCCAGGATGGAAGCTTCGGGAAGCACGGCTTGCATTCCACGTTTGATGTAGTAGATAGGCATGTTTATCTACTTGGCATGTAACCGACCATGTGTAAACCCTAGGCATACTCGGCATCTATATAAGCAAGAGGGTTTAGGGTAGAGACATGACAACTCATCTAGGGTTAGCTATTCGATATCGAGGTAGATCAACTCTGTAACCCCCATACCATCAATACAATCAAGTAGGATGTAGGGTATTACCTCCATAGGAGGGCCCGAACCTGGGTAAATCTGTATCCCCTTCGTCTCCTGTTACAGTTGATTCTAGTCTCACAGTTCGAGACCCCCTCCTCGAGATCCGTCAGTTTTGACACCGACACCGAGTGTGTATCATGTCGTCACTCGGAGTTTTTTGTACTTTGGTGATGAGAGGTTCGCGTCTAAGCCCATGAGCGTGGTTTCGGCCCACACTCGAAGCAGTTTTACACTTAGGCGACAAAAGGTTTGCAATGAAGGGTAAAAATGGAGGTAGTTCCTTGGAACAATGATGATCCTACCCATCTTGATATCCGAGTGGAGGTTTCTCCTGCACTCGGCATATCAACATTTAGGCGAGCATGGAGCCGCTGCTAAGCCCCTGAGTGTGGATCATGTCCTCAGTCGGAGTAGTTTGTACTTAGGCGATGCGAGGTTCGCGGCTAAGCCCCCGAGTGTGGTTTGGGCCCACAATCGGAGCCGTTTTACATTTAAGCAACAACAAGTTCGCACCTAAGCATAAAATGGAGGTAGTTCATGCGAAAGATGATGGTCATGTCCATCTTGATATCTGAGTGGAGGTTACTGCTGCACTCAGCATATTGACACTTAGGCGAGCACGGATCTGCTGCTAAGCCCCCATGTGTGGATCATGTACTCACTCGGAGTAGTTTGTATTTAGCCGAAGACAGGTTCGCGACTAAGTCGATCCATACACCCACTGGGAGCGAGGAATTTACAAGGATCATGAGGGTTAAAATGGTGATTTTTTTGACCAAGTGTAGGAAAAGTAAGGACTTTCATTTGACACCACCACTCGGAAGCTCATTACAGCAATGACATAGTGTTTTCTATTCTAAATGTAGAACTTGCAGAGCAGATTCGCGTTCCACGTACGTGGCTCTTCTACCTCAGTGTTGAAGTTATACAACTGATAAGCTCCATTGTTGAGGACTTTGGAGATCACGAAAGGCCCTTGACAAGGAGGGGCTAGCTTGCCTTCCTAGAAAGCATGCCCCCTGACCTCTGTGTGGTGATAGCGCCTTAGGTCTTGCTGATAAAGCGTTGATCTGACTAGGGCTAGTTCTCTCTTTTCTTCCAAGAGATATAAACCGTCTTGATGTGTTGGTTTTGTTTCAGCATCATTGTAGAGTTCCACTCGGGGAGCATTTTGACATACATCACTCGACAAGACGGCCTCAGATCCGTATACCATGAAGAACAGAGTGCGCTTGGTCGAGCGGTTTGGGGTCGTCCAGATACCCCATAAGACAGACGCTAGCTCTTTGACCAAAGGTCTTGCAGCGTACTCCGGATCCCTCATCATCCAAGGCTTCAATCCTTGTAGAATCATTCCATTCGCTCGCTCTGGTTGCCCATTCAACTGCGGTGAGCCACAGAGGCATAGTTCACCCGAGTGCCCTGGCAGTAACAAAACTCACGGAATTCATCTGAATCAAAGTTTTTCCCGTTGTTAGTGATGATATCATGTGGGACTCCGAATCTAAAGATAATCTGTCGAATGAAGATGATAGCAGTCTTTGCATCCGAGCTTTTGATGGGCTTAGCTTCAACCCACTTGGTGAACTTATCCACCGGCGGGTGGGCAAACCAACTCGACCCAATCCGTAGAGGGCCGACCATATCGCGACCCCACACGGCGAATGGTCGGGTTAGCGGGATGGCCTTCAGTGCTGATGTGGGCTTGTGCATCTGATTCTTATAGAACTAGCACCCAACACAGAGGTCAACCTAAGCCTTTGCTGCCTCACTGGCTCAGTGCCAATAAAAACCTGCATGGAATGCTTTTGCAACTAACGTCCGAGAGGACACATGATGACCGGAGGATCCCGAATGAATCTCATGCAAGATCTGCAGTCCTTCCTCTTGGGAAATACACTTCTGAGTTACACCCGTAGTGCTTTTCTTGTACAATTGTTCTCCCATCACATCAAAGCACTTAGACCGCCGGATGATCTGCCGGGCTTCCTCTTCATCTTTAGGGAGTTCTTACCAGAGCAAGTATGCCAAGTATGGTTGGGTCCACTCAGGAGTGATTGCCAAAATCTCGTGAACAAGGCCCACCATGGCTAAAATGTCAACCTCAGTCGGATTCGAAGGCCCGACCGCTTGCGGGGGCTCCTTAGTGAAAGGGTCTTATTTAATAGAGGGAGATCGCATGTTCTCAAGGAATATGCCTTTCGTCACAACTCGTCGAGTCGAACCGATCTTTGCCAGGTCGTCTGCTACCTAGTTCTTCGCTCGGTGTATGTGATGCAACTCTAAACCCTTGAAGTTCTTCTCTAGTTTCCTGATCGCAGTGCAGTACCCAATCATAGCCGGACTACAGATATCCCATTATTTCATCACTTGATTGACAACGAGGTCTGAATCGCCGAAATCCATCAAGCGATGGATTCTGAGTGAGATGGCCATTCGGAGCCCTTATAGGAGGGCTTCGTACTCGGCTTCATTATTAGACAAATTAAAGTTGATTTGAAGGACGTAGCTCAACCGGTCTCCCTAGGGGAGATGAGAACCACCTGGGACTGGATCCTTGGAGCATCTTGGACCCATCGAGGAACATGGTCCAATGTTTGGGTATACTTGGGGCTGGTTGTTCTTGTTCTATCTGCTCAGCTAAAAAGTCCACTAGTGCTTGAGACTTGATTGCCTTCTTGGCTTCAAACTTGATCTCCAAGGGGAGCAGCTCAATCCCCCATTTCGCCACTCGACCTGTGGCATCCCTGTTATGTAGGATTTCAGACAGGGGGGCATTACGGATAACTGTGACCAAGTGTTCTTGAAAGTAATGAGCCACCTTCTTAAAAGTGAGGTAAATACCATAAACTAGCTTTTGGTAGCGTGAATATCTTTGCTTGGAAGGTGTCAAGACTTCTGAGATGTAATAGATGGGTCTTTGCACTTTGAATGCTTTTCCCGATTCATCGCGCTCCATGGTGAGGAAAGTGTTCACCACTTGGCTGGTAGCCGTGATGTACAAGAGCAAAGGCTCTTGGATGCTCGGAGCAGATAACACTGATAGGGTGGAAAGCAAGGTAGTGCCTTCTCACCGAGTCTAGAGATGAATCTATGCAGGGCTACAAGGCACTCCATGGGCTTTTGCACGTCATGAACACATACTAGTTTCTTCATTCGGACAATGGTGCCGATTTTTTTCAGGATTAACATCGATTCCTCTTTCGAAACCGAGGAAGCCGAGTAGCTTGCATGATGGCACTCCAAGTGTGCATTTTGCAGGATTAAGCTTTATCTTAAAGCATTGTAAGTTGATGAAGGTTTCGACGAGATATGCTAGGAGGTCTTAACCTTTCCTAGACTTGACCATGATGTCATCCATATACGCCTTCACATTCAGACAGGTTTGCTTTTGTAAACATTTTTGGATCATGCGCATAAAGGTCGCCCCGATGTTCTTGAGATCGAATGGCATAGTGATGTAGCAGAAACACCCGAATGAGTTGATGAGGGATGTTTTTATTTCATCTGGCCCATACATTCAGATTTGGTGGTACCTGGAGTACGCATCCAAGAACAACAGATGTTCACATCCGGCAATAGAATCTACTATCTGGTCTATGCATGGAAGAGGAAAATGGTCTTTCGGGATTGAGGATCTTGAAGTCGATCCACATTCAGAGGGATTTATCCTTCTTGGGCACCAATACTGGGTTGTCTACCTACTCGGAATGATACACCTCATGAATAAACTCAATAGCTACGAGCCGAGAAATTTCTTCACCAATCACATTGCATTTCTCGATGGAGGATCAACGCAAGTGCTCTTTGACTGGTTTGATCTTCAAGTCGACTCAGAGTCTGTGCTCAGCTTGTTCTCTAGGAACCCCCGCATGCCAGATGGCTTCCATGCGAAGATATGCCAGTTCTCACGAAGGAACTGGATGAGCTCGGATTCCTATTTGTCGTCGAGTGTCACCTAGATGTTTGTTGGAGCGACACTCGGATCATTAGGGTGAATGTGAACTTGCTTGGTCTCACCGACCGAATGGAAAGATGATTCCGTAGCCGGCCGTTTGGACTTGAGAAAATCTGCAGCGTCCACCGTCTTCTTGTACCCGTCATGTTCGACTACACGTACTTGTTCATTGGCAATCTGGGAGCCCTGCTGGAGGAACTCCTCGGCGACAATCCGATCGCCAGTCACCGTGATCACTCCTTTCAATCCACGCATCTTAATCTTAAGATACACATAACATGTATGGGTCACGAAACATGCGTAGGCAGGCCTACCCAGGATGGTGTGATAGGTGCTGTGAAAGTCTACCACTTTGAACATTAGCCGCTCCTTTTAGAAATTCTTCTCTATTCCGAATACAACATCCAGAGCGATATGACCTAGTGACTCAGCCTTGTTCCCATGTATGACGCCACGGAAGTGCATGTTGCTCTTGCTCAGTCGGGACATTGAAATGTCCATCACCCTAAGCGTGTCAGCGTAGATTATGTTGAGCCCATTGCCTCCATCCATCAGGACTTTGCGCAGCCAGACCCCGTTGACTGCTGGGTCGACCACTAGCGCCTGCCTCTCGGGGGTGGCTATTTGAGCTGGGTGATCTGACTAGATGAAGGTGATGGGGGTCTTAGCACAATTGAGGAACTTGACAATATTCGGAGTTGCCATGTTCACCTCCCGATTAACGACCTTCAACCGGCTCTTGCTTTCAATGTCAGCAAAAATCATATTGAGGACCTTGTCGACATTGGGATACTCAGGAGCATCCTCGCCTTCTTCATTGTCGTCCTTATCACCAAAGGGATCATTACCCATCTCTTGCTTGAGCATTCGGTACTCCCGAGTGGTGTGCTTTGGGTATATCGCATTGCCCTCCTCGTCTTTTTTGGTATGGACAACGCAGGGCTGATCCAATACCTCAGGCTTGTACTCGAGCTTATTCTTGTTAGCCCATTCCTTCTTCTTTTTGCTCTGCTTGGGCTTCCCCTGGTCAGGAACCGCTGCAACCTCTGCCTTTCCTGGGCGATCGGCTTTCCGTTTTTTCTTTTTAATGGTGTTTCCCCCCGACTAAGGGGTGTCACCAACTCGCCCTTTGCAGCTTTGGAGGTGGTATTCTTCACCATTAGCATACCTATTGGCTATTTCCATGGTCTGATCAAGGGACAGATCCCCTGATTGACCAAACATCAAGATGAGCTCCCGATACCGAGTGCCTGCCTTGAAGGCGCGGACGGCTTGATGCTCAGCAACATTCTCGACAGTATTATGCAGCATGGTCCAGCACTGAATGTACTCTCGAAGAGTTTCATTGTTTTTTTGGACACAGTGTTGTAACTCTGTCAATCCACCTGGACGCTTGTACGTGCCCTCAAACGTCTTGATGAACACCTTCGCCAGGTCCTCCCAGCAGTAAATGCTGCTAGGGGGCACCTGGTTCAGCATTGCCCGTGCAGATCCCTCCAGCATGAGAGGAAGATGCTTCACCACGATGAAGTCATTGCCACTACCAATTTGGAAGACCACTCGGTAGTCTTCAAGCCAGGTTTCTGGCTTGGAATCGACATTAAACTTCCCTATGCTCATTGCCAACCTGTAGTTGGAGCAAATCTCGGCTTCTTGGATGTACCTACTAAAGCACTGGAGACCTAAAGTCCCCCATCCACTAACCCGATCTCTGATCAGTTTGTTCTTGTCCACCACATTCTGCATTATGATGGACCTGGTATTGAGCACTAGGGGTGGATGGCCACCTTCTTCATAGCCCATGGGTCGAGCGGGACTCCGGTCATGGTCTTCTCCGTGAGGTTGGCCGCTGTCGTAAGGCCGCTTGACGTACAAACCACCCCTCGGAGGGGGCATCCGACTGACATTATAGTTGTCGTGCCAACGTCGCCCATGCAGGCCTCTCGAAGGAGGAGGATAATGTCAGCGCTTTCCCTCAGTGCATGGACTAGACGGTATCGGCTCGAACGGATTTGTTGTGTATGCTCTTCTAAGATTGTGATACCTCTGAATTCTGTCTCAGTGCGGTCTTCAGCAGAGTCTGGATCTGCCAAATGCCCTCTCTAGCCGCGGAATCGAACGGCTAAATAGATTCAACGATTCGAGTGGCCGTAGCCAGGTTCTCCATCAGTGTACGCATCACCGGGATCTCGGCCGGTTTGTCATTCGGAAACAATGAACACCGAATGTGGCTGGAGCTGGGTTGCTCTCTGGCTGTGCGGTTTTCGAGTGACCACTGGAGTCGCTCGAGTCGCTCGCGCTCAGCAAAAGTGCCTTGACGCATGGCCTCCAAGGCTATTTCCTCTGGGGTAATTCTCATGATGGGAGTGGGCAGGACTTCATTATCTCTCTTCCTACTCTCCCTCGCTGCTCCCAAATAAGAGGGTCGGGGATGTATCTATCAGTGTTTCCATAGTTGCGGCCACCATCTCGGCCACGAGAATCACCTGCGGAGAACCCGGGAGGTCCATGGTTGGTGCTATGAGCCATTAATATCTCCGCAGCATTTCTGCTGCTCTCACAGTCAGACCCATCAAACAGCTCATCACCTGAGGAGGGGAACAGGTTGACAAAGGGCTAATCTGAGTCGAGCACGGTCACCTGCTCGATCGTGGACTACCATGCCACAATATGCTTGATCCACCGCTGCAACCGTAAGCGTCCAGAGCGCTTGTGGCGGCTCGCAACGGGATGGCCAAGTGTCGAGTCATGGGGGCTTAGAAATGCACAACTTGGCTTGTTAAATGTTTCTTGGCTTTGTCTTTTAAGTGACTCATGTGCCGGTTCTTCTGAGTGGACTCGCTACTAGAACTCCTTATCAGTACATGGTCTGTATGGAGATTGGCCGTCAACTTCTTTGAACGGCTCAGGGTCTCTAAGCGAGATTAACCGATAGGAGCGTAACGTCCCAGAAAGAGACATGGCAGGGCATGAGTACCCTGGTAGCCCATAAACTGCCTCTCGCGTGACATAAAGTCATTGTTTTAACCTTAAAAAGTAGAGGGTCTTTAAAAGATTAATTGTCTAAGAGTAAGAAACAAGCCACATAGCGGAGAGTCGGCAGTAGATGAGAGAGTTTGTCCTCGCTTTCCGTAAGCCGACCCTCATGTGACAAGAGTTGCCGGTTTAACCTTAACCAGTATAGGGTCTCTATCGAGATTGGTCGTCAACTTATTTGAACCGGCCCAGGGTCTATAAGCTAGATTAACTGATAAGAGTTCGGCGGGTCACATAGCGGAGCAGCATCAGCTTACAAGCAGGTTTAACTCGAGCTTGTGATGGCTTAAGAGCCGATCAATAGGGTATGTAAGCTAAACCCGGTGGGTTGGAAGCCCCAAATGACCTTGTTGATGGAGTCAACTTTTTGGGTATATAACCTGCCTGACTTTGGCTTGAGAGCCGATCAATAGGGTGTCATAAGCTAAACCCGATGGGTTGGAAGCCCCCTAGATGACCTTGTTGACGGTGTCAACTTTTGGGTATCTAACCCGCCTGACTTTGGCCAAAGAGCCGGATCAAAAGGGTGTGATAAGCTAAACCCAGTGGGTTGGAAGCCCCCTAGATGACCTTGTTGACGATGTCAACTTTTGCGCAAACTGAGATATGCGAAACAGTAGAGTCCCCGGCTTGTTGGGATGCCAACTTTATTCATATCACTACTGGAATCAGGATATTTGCCATCAGCCAGCTCTTTGTCGTCTCGTAGATGACGACAAAGAAGGTCTTTGCCATCAGCTTCAAGAAAACTGACGGCAAAGATCATGTTTGCCGTCAGCCAGCTCCTTGCCGTCAGCTAGCGGATGGCAAAGCTTCTTTGCCGTCAGCTAGCGGACGGCAAAGAGGAAGGATGGCCCACTAACGAGAACCAGCTAACGGCCACTTTCTTTGCCGTCCGCTAGCGGAAAGCAAAGCTTCTTTGCCGTCCGCTAGCGGACAACAAAGCTTCTTTGCCGTCTGCTAGTAGACGGCAAAGAAAGTGGTCAACTAACGTCCGTTCCCCTCGGCCCCACCCCACTAACTAGGCTCTTTCCCGTTTGCTAGCAGACGGTAAGGAGTCTAACCTATATGTAGTGCGCCCCACCCCTCTCTCTCCCCTTTTTCTCTCTCTCCCCTCACCTCACCCCTGCCGCCCCCATGCCCGAGCCGCCCCCCCGGTGCCCGAGCCGCCGCCCCCTCCCCCTCCATGCCACCGGCCGCCGCCGCCGCCCCCTCGTGCCACCGGCCGCCGCCACCGCCACCGCTCCCATGCCACCGGCCGCTGCCGCCCCTACCCCTATCACCCCCGTGCTCGAGTCCCTGCCGCCGGCCGCCCCCGCCTCTGTCGCCCCTAACCCTACCATCGGCCGCCCCCACCCCTGCCGTGAGGCAGGTCACGGTGCCGCCCCCTCCCCCACGGCGGCCCTCCTCCACAAGCCCCCTCTTCCCCTCTAGGTGATCTCATCTTCTCCTCTTTTTTTTGTTTTTTTAGGTTTAGGTTTAGTTTAGGTTTAGGTTTAGGTTTAGGTTTAGGTTTAGGTTTAGTTTAGGTTTAGTTTAGATTAGATTTACGTAATTAGAAGAAGAAAGAAGAAAGAAGAAAGAAGAAAGATGAAAAAAAGAAAAAAAGAATCAGTAGAAGAAGAGGAAGAAGAAGAAGAGGAGGAGGAGAACAAGAAGAAGAAGAATAAGAAGAAGAAGAAGAAGAAGAAAAATAGGAAAGAAGAGGAGAGAAAGAAGAGAAAAAGGAAAAAGAAGCCCCCCCCATCCGAAGACCCCTACTCTCTCCTCTTCTCCTCCGCCTCCCTCCTTAGAGCCTCCTATCTCCTCCCCTCTTCGAGTTCCTAGTTCTTTTCAGGGAAGAGAAGAAACAATACGCACAGAAGACCCCCCGCTCCCCATCACCCGACACCACTAACCCCCGATCCCCGATGCCACCGACCCATGACGCCACCGACCCCCGACGCCATCGACCCCCGACGCCCTGGACCCAAACCCCAGCCCCCGACAAACGAGGCCATTCGAACCCCGACATCGGACACCTCGACCCCTGACCACCGATGCCATTGACCGCCGACCACCAACACCACCAACTCCCGACTCCACTGACCCCTGATGCCACTGTCTCCCGATGCCACTAACCCCCGACCCCCGACACCTATTCTGCCTCCTATTGACAAAAAAGGTGCTCTTAAGCCTTCGTGAGGCTGAGGAGATCATAGTTTTGTAAATTATGAGCTAGGTCACATATTTTCCTATTTTGTTATAAAACATCATATTTTGTGTTGATCAGGTGAATTTCAATGTGCAGTTGTTTGATGACCTCCCCATGCATTTGACGAGCTCCCCTGCTACGTTTGTTGGTGAGTACAAATGACATCTTCTCCCCTGGCACCCTTAAAAAATTGCTTTGTTCCGGTCTTCGTGCTGATGAAACTTGCTAGCTATAGGTGTCTTCAATCATCAGTATGCGTGACCACTATGCATCTCCCGTTCGAAAGGGTTACATCTATAAACATGCATTCATTAGCATATTTATAACCGTGATTCTTTTGAATTGTCCAACGTTATCCATGGACAGCCCAAGTACGTGTAGATTGGGTTCGTTTTCTCATATATGCTCTACTCCGGATCCGATGCAGAATTTTGTCAGTGCATCCCTGTTGTTCTCCGGGTACACATCCTCTCTGCTTATTGCCGAGACGTGTATCAGGAGAACAACGGGGAGGTGCTACCGAAATTGTGCTTCGGATCCGAAGCAGAGCATGGGAAAATGAACCCAATCTACACATACTCGGGTGGGATTAGGACCTATCTTTACCTACTAGCGTCTAGGTTGCATCGATGTAATAAAACTAAAAAACTCTATTAACTGATGAATATGGCTTGTTGAATTATGTATATATTTTTTGTGTGTACAGTAGCTAGGCAAGATGAGTGATCATGGGTGGATGTACACCGGTCACACTAGTAAGAAAGACATGACCCGTGAATGGATAACAAAAACCAAGGAGTTTGTGAGAGTCGCATTTGCAAATGGACAGAAAATAACCCGGTTCCCTTGTGTTGATTGCGACAACTTTAAGAAGAAGTCAAGGTTTGAAATGATCAAACACCTACAGAAGAGGATTTTACGCCTAATTATACGGTCTGGACATTTCATGGTGAGTGTGCCCAACATGTTAGAGCTGAGGTGGTTCGTCATTGCACAGATGAGCATGGTACTGGGATCAAAGACATGGTGAAAGACTTTGATGATGATCGGGATTCGAACGATGAGATGGAGGAATCTGCAAAGGCTTTCTATGAAATGTTGGGGTCTTCAAAACGTCGTCTCCACGAGCACACTGAGCTTTGTCAGCTGGATGCCATCGCGCAAGTAATGGCTCTGAAGGCTCAGTTCAACCTGGGCAGAGAATGCTATGACGCTATGATGACGATATTTGGACGCTTTCTACCCAAAGGCCATGTATTGCCAGCAAACCTGTACCAGTCGGACAAAATCCTACGTGCGCTTAAGATGCCCTATGAGAAGATAGATGCATGTGAGAATGGATGTGCCTTATTTAGGCTTGAGTATGCGGGCTTCAACTATTGTCCCATTTGCAATGCTTCCAGGTATGTTCTGGTAGACAACGGTGTGGGTGAGAAGAGGCAGACCGAAATCCCAGTCAAGGTTCTTTGGTGTCTGCCAATCATACCAAGACTTCAACATCTTTTCATGGTCGAAGAGACGACCAGACAGATGACGTGGCATCAATTGGGCACAAGAATAGAAGTAGATGCAGATGGGAATTTGATGTTGGGACACACTTCAGACGCTTTTGCGTGGAAGCATTTCGATGCATTACATAAGGATAAAGCGGCAGATCCAAGGCATCCTCGAGTTGCCATCAGCATGGATGGGTTCAATGTGTATGGTATGCCGGCAGCACAATACAATTGTTGGCCTGTATTTTTCATTCCACTCAATCTCCCCCCGAAGAGATTATGAAAAGAAAGAACATTTTCCTGATATTGATAATTCCAGGGCCCAAATATCCGAGGAAGAATATGAATGTGTACATGCAACCGCTTAAGGATGAATTGCAAGAAGCCTGGGATAATGGGATTAAGACATACGACGTCGCTACCAAAAAGAACTTCAAAATGCATGTGTGGTACATGTACTCGTCGCATGACTTGCCGGTGTATGCGCTATTCATTGGCTAGTCTATGCATGGAAGGTTCCCGTAACCCACATGCAAGGCAGCTCTTGAGTTTCGTTGGCTGTAGGTGGGCCGCAAGTTTTCTTGCTTCGACATGCATAGACAATTCTTGGATCCTGACCATAAGTTTAGAAAATACAAGAAGAATTTCATCAAAGGTAGAGTTGTCAAAAACATTGCACCACCTGCGTTGACAGGTCAACAGATCCTAGATCAGATAAGGATCCAAATCATCCAGGGTATTTCAAAGGGTATAATATGGAACACACCTGGACTCAGAAGATATGTTTGTGGGATCTGCCTTACTTCAAAGACCTCCTTTTCCCACATAACATTGACTTGATACACACTGAAAAGAATATCACGGAGGCCCTTTTTGGTACATTGTTCGGCATAGAGGGGAAGTCGAAGGATAATCCTAAGGCTAGAGTCGATCAGGAGGCTCTTTGTGATAGACCGTTACAGAACATACGACAACCGAAAGGAAAGAAGAAATGGAGGAAGCCAAAGGCATGGTTCAATCTTGGGAGGCCAGCTATCAGGGAAATGATCTTGTGGGTGAAAATGCAGTTGATGTTCCCCGATGGGTATGCAGCGAATCTAAAGAGGGGAGCGAGTCTTGACAAATTGAAAATATTTGGTCTCAAGAGTCTTGATTCACACATATGGCTTGAGCGGCTATTGTCGGTGATGTTGTGTGGCTTTATCCCTGAGGATGAATGGCTAGTACTGGCAGAGCTGAGCTATTTCTTCCGTGCTCTTTGTGCGAAAGAACTATCGCCTGGCGTGCTAGATGAACTGGAAGAGTTGGCGACAGAGTTGATCTGCAAGTTATAAATGATCTTTCCACCGGGCTTCTTTAATCCAATACAGCCTTTGATTTTGCATCTCCTGGCCGAGGCAAGATTGGGGGAGCCCGTGAAAAATCGTTGGTGCTTCACAATTGAGAGGATGCAGAAGACGCTTCGAGGAAAATGTAAAAATAAACGTAGAGTTGAAGCATCGATAGCCGAAGCATTCATTACTGAGGAGGCGGCAAACTTCATGACAACACACTACAAAGCCAAGAATCATCATTTGCATAATCCGAAGCCTCGGTACAATGATGGCGACCGTGAAAAAGGTCGATCCAACCTCAGCCTATTCAAAGGGAAGCTCGCACCAGTCGGTGCTTCGAAAGCAATGGCGTTGGATGTTGAAGAATGGCAGACCATTTCGTTGTATATCTTCAACAACCTAACATAAGGAGGTGTGCTTCTCAAGCACCACTTCCCGGGGAAGGTCCAGTTGCCCGGTGAGGGTGAGGTTCCACAGGTAGCACTGACCTAGGAGCTGTACGTGGCTGCCCCGACCCCGCCGGAGGAGAGGGTCGACGGGTGTCTTGTGCGAGACGGTGGCCGATATTGGGATCCATCGGTTTTGGGTAATTTCTCCTTTATAGAATTAGAAATCAACAACACCTAGTGATTGTACTAATCAGTGTTGTCTTTTCTGATTGCAGACCTTCTACAGTTGTCTTGAGGAACACGAGGCGGACGTGGCTATTGTTCTGGTAGCCGAGTGCAAGCGCCTACTTCAGAACATACGACATGAGGCTCAGGTGCAGGCTCTTCGAGACTACTACGCCTCGACTAAAATTAAGAGGGCCAAGAAGAAGTGCCGCAAAAAATTTCTAAGTAAGGATAAGTACATGAAGGTAATTACCTATTCTTAAGGACTTGTACTTAGTTTCCTTGATTTGATTCGTTGGCGTAGCGCTGAAATTTCTCTTGTCTAACTTAGGTGCCCCTGAGATGGTGTGCAGATAGGATGGACTGTTGGGAGGCATTGGTGGATGAGTGGTTCTCTCCCAAATGGCTAGCCGACCACAACAAGGCCAAGGATAAGCGTGCCCAAATGAAAGGTGTGCCACACCATCAAGGGAGATCCAACCTGTTTGAGTACGGGGATCACTGGGTATGTGGTTTGCTTTATGATTCATGCAATTTCATTCTTCATGCTATCTTGAGCCCTTAACTAATATTTTGTTCCTCTCTTTTAGGCGCAACAAAACAAGAAGGAGGTGCCACCGCTGTTCGACCTCTATGCCATGGCCGATACTGCCTCGTACAAGAAGGCCAAGGCATTCTCTGAGGATGACCTCGATCGACCAGAGAGCTTCAGCAACATCTCCTCCCACAACAAGCTGTAAGGTATGGAGATGAGGGGAAGGCGAGGAAACGGGAGGACTTCAACCCGAGCCAGAGTCCTTTTGATCTAGAGCTCGTGATGATATCTGGTGGTGGGAGGACCCATGGGTCGATAGCCATTAGGGATGGGTTGATCCGTTGTCCTTGAACTTCCCCAGAGATCAAGAAGCGTCAGACGAGCTCTGATCCTGAGATAAGGCCTCATCCATGGCCAATGGAGCTCGCCATCGAGGCTAGGGCCCAGGACCTTCTGGCAGAGGCAAATGGGCAGGCGGCCCAGAGGGAGAGGGACATGGAGGAGAGGACGACTAGGTTGTTGGAGGAGGAGAGGAACCAGAATGACGTGTCTCACCAGGCCCTATACGAGATCCTCGTGGTAAGTTTCTCCTGCATGTTAGCCAAATCATGCACGTAATGTTCGTTTCATCACTAACTAATATGACTGACTCGTGAAAACAAAATGTGCAGACCTTGTGCCAGAACAATGGTCAGACCCCTCCGTCGATGCCCCATATTGCTATAGCACCCACGGTGAGTTTCATTTGAATGGTCATTAGTTACTAGTATTCACATTTGAGTTGCATCATGCTAAGGAGACATTGCAAATGATCTTTGGTGTAGCGTGCCTCCCGACAAGCATCAGCCAATCCTTCTATGTCTGCCGCAACCCCGATCGGTCCTTCTCCGTCTCACACTGGCGCAAACCCGACCGGTCCGTCACCTCCGTGATGATGGTAAGTTTTCCCAAGTGTTTTGCTTAACAAATGCATACTTAGCTTAAGAAATGACCTATTTAGCTCTAAAATGACCTATACTTAGCTTCTTTAGTTCATTTATGACATACTAAGCATACTTAGGTAAAAAATGGCATGATAATCTTGGTTTAGCTCCAAAATGACATAGACTTAGCTTATTTTCCTCCAAAATGACGAAATAACCTTACCTACCTCCAAAAGGACCGATTATAACTAGGATAGCTCTAAAATGACCTACACTTGCCATTTTGTCCTCCAAAGTGAGTAAATATGATTAGTCAGCTCAAAAATGGCATAACTACCTAGGCTAGCTCAAAAATGTCCTATACTTAGCTTCTTCAGTTCATTTATGACATACTTAGCATACTTAGGTAAAAAATGGCATGATAACCTTGGTTTAGCTCCAAAATGACATAGACTTAGCTTATTTTCCTCGAAAATGACTTAATAACCTTATGAAGCTCCAAAATGACCTATTTACCTAGCTTAGCTCTAAAATGACCAACACTTAGCATTTGTACCTAGCTTAGCTAAAAAATGGCATGTTTAGCTACCTTAGTTAGAAGAAGAAGATAAAGAAGAGGAGAGGAGAAAAAGAAAGAGAAGAAAAATTCTTCTTCTTCTTCTTCTTCTTTTTCTTCTTCTTTTCTAGCTAGTCTTCTTCTTCTTCTAACTTTCTTATTTCCCAATTTGCAGATTTGGTTTAGACAAGGAAGCTTGCGTTGATGGAGTCTACTCTTCTCCTTGTGCTTCCTTTTTGTTTTGATTGTGTACGATGAACTTTCTTGTTGGATATGTTGTTGGAAACTTGTTGGATATATGTTGTTGAAAACTTGTTGTTGGATATGTGTTGGTAACTTGTTGTTGGATATGTGTTGATATGCTTGTTGAAAGTATTTTCAAATATATATATATATATATGAAATTCTCTGAAATTGAATGAATTTAAGAAAAAACAGGAAAAACAGGGGCTATACAAGTTCTTTGCCGTCTGCTGGCTGACGGCAAAGAGCTTTGCCGTGAGCCAGCAGACGGCAAAGCTGCCACATGGCAGCTACCTGTGCAACCTGGGGTTTCACTGGCCTGGCCTATGTGGTTTCTTTGCCGTTTGATGGCAAACGGCAAAGAACTTTGCATCTTTGTCGTGAGCCAACAGATGGCAAAGAACTTTGCATCTTTGTCGTCTGCTCGCAAACGGCAAATAACTTTGCATCTTTGCCGTCTGCCAGCAGATGGCAAAGCACGCCATTAACCCCTTAACGGACATGAAAGTGCGTTATATCGACTAGAGGGGTGGTGAATAGGCGATTTTTACAAATTCATCAATTGAGGAATTTCAACTTTGGGGAATTTGAAATGTGATGAATAACTAGCAGCGGAATAAGTACTCAAGTGCATGAGGAACATAGTAACAACATAGTCTTCATGATGAAATGAAACATGTAGAAATAGTAAGTAGCGTGACACAGGATAAGCAGTGATGAACAAGGTAACTTGAAGAATTTGAGGTGAGGAATTTGTGAAAGTTTTCAATCAAATTCTTCAAACAGTAACAATCAATTTCATTAACAAATATATGAGGAATAGAGAGGTTGAGGAAATAGAACCAGATAGCTCGATGAAGACAATGGTTTGATGACCCAGTTCCAACTGTTGTCACAGTCGTACATCTGGTTTGGAGCGTCCTGGTATTTAAACTAGAGGACACACAGTCCTAGGACACACAGTCCTTACCGTATTCTCCATGAGCTAAGGTCACACAGTCCTCGCCCAACACTCGTGGTAAGTCTTCAGGGTAGACTTCCAAAACCCTCACAAACTGGTCACCCGGCGATCCACAATTTACTGTTGGATGCTCTAGAACATGGTCACTTCGTGATCCCCAATTGACTGCAGGAGCACTAGACCATGACGCCTAACCGTCTGGAGGATGCACAGTCCTCAAAGGTAACAAGCGTCGGATCCACACAGGAATTTCTTCAGTGATGCTCAATCACTATGGGTTTGGTGGCTTGGTTGTGGGTTTTTCCTCACTGGTGATTTTCTCTCAAAGTCCTCGGAGCATGGGTTGCTCTCAAATGACAAGTGTCAGTTCTCTCTCGGAGCAGCCAACCAACTAGTGGTTGTGGGGGTGGCTATTTATAGCCAGGGTGCAACTTGACATGATAAGACATAAATGCCCCCAATGATATGAACGTTATGTGGATAACAATGATTGGGGACAGCTGGCGCTAAGCACAGCAACGGTCGGAATTTCGAACTAGAAAGTCCTCAGCTTATCATGTTCCTCACTTGTAGGCAATTCGCACTAGCGAAATCCTAACTCCTCAGTCAGATCGATTTCCTCAGAGACCTAAAGAACTTCATCTCTGTCACTGAAGAACTTGTCTGAACCATAAGAGATTTCCAAAGGCTTCACTCGAAGGATTGTATAGGTTGAGGATTTTGGAGTTGAGCATCAGTTGGAAATTTTCCTTAGTATTACCTCGGCCCCCTTTACTAGTACGGTGTTTCCTATGACTCAAATAAATGAAATGAAACTACAAAAACAAAAGTCTTCACGCTTCATATTCCTCGTTCATATCTTCAAAGTCACACCAACTTCTTCCTTTTGAAAGTCTTCACAAAGTCTTCACCAAAGCCTTCACAAAGTCTTCAACAAGTCTTCAGTTGAAGACATACAATTTTAGGGGTCGAAAATCTCCGGATATATCAAACTCCTCATCGACTTATAGATCCTGTGTACACTCACAAACACATTATTGCCTTAACCTATAAGTCTTCAATACACCAAAATCACTAAGGGGCACTAGGTGCACTAACAATCTCCCCCTTTTTGGTGATTGATGACAAATAGGTTAAGTTTTCAACGGGGATAAACATATGAAGTGAAAATACAGAGTTTGAGTAATATGATTGCAAGATAAAGAACTCCCCCTGAAGATGTGCATATTTGAGGAATTTGCTTTGGACTGCAAATGCACATGGCAGGTTAAAACATGGAGAACTCCCCCTATATCTTGTAATTCATACACACATTTGAACATATGATATGAAGAATTTGAAATGCGTGAGGAAAATGGTGTCTGACAAAATTTAGCATGTATGCATTAAGGTACTTGAGGAAATAAGCATGTGAGGAAATAGTTCAAAAGTGTCAGACCAGCATCGGACTTAAGTTTACAACTCAACCAGCAAAAGTTTCCGAAGAGCGAGAGTTGTAACTTAAACAAAAATAGCCCATATATAGAGACCCGCTTGAAGACTAACTCAATTTTTCTCCCCCTTTGTCCTCGAAGAACAAAAGGGACGAAAAAGTGAGGACTAACGCCCCTTTGAAGAATTTCATCGTGTTGGTGAGGAAGGAGCGCTAGTATTGTTGGGGTCGTTTGTCGATGCAGGGCCTGCCGCAGTATCGTCAATGTCTTCATCCTCATCACGCTCTCGAGATGAAGTTGAAGAATTTACTTGTTTTGCACAATGTAACCAAGTTGATACTTCACCCACTTGTGATTGCGATCGACCTTCTGATGAAGACTTATTAGCAGCTCGCGATCAGTCATCACACGAGGGGTAGACTCTTGAGGTTTGTGAGTTGAGGCCTTTGCTTTGGAGTCCTGAGTTGTAGTGTCATCATTGGTGGAGAAGGAAGCAGCTTTGCGAAACTGTCCATCCAATGGACGAGTGCCTTCATCAATGACAGCCTTGCATTTTCCTTCCACTGAGTCAATTGTGCTCTTGATGACTTCGATTGGAGGCAGGAAGCCAAAGTGATTTTGGAAATCAGCCTTGAAGGAAACTGAGGACTTTGCCCTGATGAATTTCATGATCCAAGGCGCATAAGGCTTCTGTTCAAATGGAGCTAAAGCAACACTGGACAATGTCCACATGAAGAAATCGTGTAAGTCGATGGGAATCCCATGAATGATGTTGAAGAGCATATTCTTCATGACTCCCTCCACTTCTTCTTCTTCAGAATTGTGGCCCTTCTGAGGACATAGAGTATTTGTGAGTATGCGGTAGACCATCCTGGGCACATATAGCAAATCCTTCACAAGGAAGGTTTTCCGTTGAGACTTTCTAGGAGGCAATGTCTTCATCAGCACTTGCATCAGCTGATTCGGAAGTGAAGGTTCATCAAACAGTCTGCGAGCTTCATCTGAGGGAATTGGAACTGGTACACACTGAAGAAATTCAAAAGCTTGAGCTGTGAAGTGAGTTGATCCTGTCATCCTTTCCAAAACCCAGGAGTTGATGTCTAAAGCATTTCCACTGATATGCAGTGTGCCATAGAACTGAAGGATGATTTCCTCATTCTAGTCACAGATGTCAACGTAGAAAGGAAGAATGCCTGCATCGTGAAGAACTTGGAGCACCGGTGTGAACGATGGAAGTGTTTCCATGTCCGCATGAGGAATTTGGTGGTGCTCGAAGACTTTCATCTTCTTGAACAGGACTTATGCATAGTAGTTGAGCTGAGTTGCCATCCAGAATCTGCTAGGACCGGCCCATGCAAAGTCATAAGGATTTGGACCTGTGAAGAACATGCGCTCATTGAAGAAATTGCTCTTGAGGAATTTGGGGCGCACTGAGCCTTTGAATGGCATCCTTGGCTTCAGTTGAAGATTTGGCTTGAAGTGGCCCTTGATCTCCTTTGGCATGGGAGGAACTTGAACAATCTGGAGGGCTGGTTCCTCAGTTACGGGTGGAGCAGCAAAGTCATCAGCTGTTGTAGCTGGAATTTCTTTAGTGACTTGGGTGGTCTGATCGGCAGATTCTTCATGTATTTCTTCAGTCAGAGCAGGTGACTGAGGAATCTTTGTGAGAGGAGTAGTCATTAGTGAATTTGGGTGTGCTGATTCCCAATATTCATCATTAATGACAGGAGTTGTGTTGCCAATGTCTACGTCCTCATCAATTTCTTCAACACCAGCCTCTTCGGTAGTGAACTGAGGCTAGGGCGATGATACCTTGGGAGTTGAAGCAATGTCTTCAACTTCAATTTCTTCATCAATCTGCTCTGTCGAAGCAGCAGAATGATCTTCATCTTCTTAATCTGGGATGACATAGTCAACCCCAAATGGTACAAGTTGATAGGCAGGTGCAGAGGAGATTGGTGTAGCATCAATGGGTCCAGTTGAAGAACCTGGCATAGTCTTCAACTTCTTCATAGCCGAGGATTCTATATCGGATGCTTTTCTCTTAAGAGTCTTCTCTTTTGCAGCTGTAGCTTCTTCGGGCACGACTGATGCAATTGCCCTGGTGGGTTCAGGGTCTTCAGGTGCAGCTAAAGCTTCAGCTGGCCTTTCAGTTTCTTTAGGCACAATAGTGATGGTTGTCCTAGCATGGTCATCGGTGGTCTGAGTTTCCTTAGCAGCACTTGCCGTTGCTTCTGGTGCAGAAGCATTCTCATCAGCAGTCACATCGGGCTGAGCAGTTTCATCAACAGCCTAAGGAACTTCATCAGGCTGAGGATTTTGTGGTTGCGATCGAGCCGCAACCCTAGTGTTGTGATCCTTCACAGCAGCTTGAGAAGCCCTGACGAATCTCACCTTGGTGCCCTTCCATTTAGCATCATACCTTTCTTGATCCTCAGAGAGTGTGTGAATTTCAGACTGAACTGTGATGAGTTGATTTGGGGTCAATTTCATCACATTGTCTCTCAGAAACTTTTCTTTCTGAGCCCTGTTCCTCTTAGCTCTCAGAGCTTGTTCTCTCTTCCATTTTTCTTCAGAGATGAAGTGGGTGAGTACATGATCCACACCAAGAGGAAGATTTAGTGAAGAAAGTGGAGTGTTTGGATCTTCATGCCATATATTGATGAAGTTGAGGATCATCTTGGGATCCAGCATGAGAGGAACAGAGTTGCCCTTGGCTATAGCAGCCCTCTGCTGACTTTGCATGATGATTTCCTCCAATTCTTCATCATCAGCTTCGTCATCATCATCCTTAGATCCTGAGGGTATGGTTACCACAACTTTGCTTGTGTGAGGACTTGGACTTTGACCTCGTCCAGCAGTTTTCTTTAGCTTCAACACTGTAGGGCTAGTTGAAGACTTTGCTGTAGTAGAGGGGCTTGCCGGGATCTTTGGAAATTTTCTGAATCCCTCAGTCCTCTTACCTGATGCCAGATGCACTGGGGTTGATGACTTTGCAGCTGCAGCTAAGGACTGAGCAGCAACAGTACCAGCATCTGAGGCCTTTGTAGGTTGAGGCCTTTGGACTTGAGGAATCTGCTGCGATGGTTTTGAGGCTGAAGAACTTGTCTTCATAGCAGCTTTCTTCATCATTGTTTTTTCGGAGCACTTGCAGAGGCTCCGACAAAGGGAGGAGCAGCAGAATCTTCATTGAATTTCTTCAGTGCCTCTTTGGCTTTCCTCGCCAGCTTGGCTTGCTGCTTCTCCCACATATGAGGAAAGTCCTCACCAGTCCTCGGGCTAGTGGGATCAGCAATTTGATTTTGATCCAGGGGAGGCCTGCTGCAAGGAGGTTTCACAGCAAATTTCATCATGTATTTAGGAGTTACATAACGACATTCCTTCCATTCCCTTGCCCATCTCCTCTCAATTCTCTGTAGACAAATTTTTCTCTGCTTGGTCATTTCTTTGCCATAAGTTTCTTCATCTGGTGTGTCATATTCCTCATACAAATCATCTGGAATCTCAAAAGCAGTGTGCACATCTGGCTTCTTTCCACCTTTCTGAGGTTTCTTTTCGTCAGCCATATTCTTCACCCGAGGAATTTGAACTCTTGAGGACTCTGAAGAAGTACACAGTTTTTCCTCAAGGAACGCTGCAAATGAGTTAAGTTGATGAGAACCTAGTGATTCATCAGCGGACATGTTGTACCTGTGAACAGAGTATAGGTGCGAGGAATTTGAAGAGGTCATATGCGTTCTCAGAAATATGTTTTAAATAGAAATAGGTGAGGAATTTGACCATGGGTGTCTTGAGGAATTTGACTAATTGTTCTTTGTCTTAGGTTCCAGAGTTGTGTAAATTTTGAGGATTCACACAATTGAGGAATATTGAAGAAAATCATTACTTAGGGAAAATCATCAAGTATATGAAGATCTAAGGTGCTTTAGAATAAGATTCATGAGGAATAAACACCTTTTGAGGAATATGAAGAGCATTCAAAGATCAAACAAGGGCAGTAAAAATAAATTTTATTTACCCTGGTGAAGAACATGACGAACTGAGAGATGAGATTGGTAAGTTTGTCAGTTCAGATCTCCCATGCCCTAGCTTGGCAGAGGGAGATAGCTACAGCGGCGACGGGATGAGGACTTCCGCCGATGCGAGTACGGCGATGGTGAGGTCGAGGCAGTGAAGCTTTTCCACACCGGCGGTGATGATTTCAGTGGCAGCGCTGGGTTGGAGCTTGGGAGAGAGAGGGTAGAGATGAGGAGTAACCGAGCACAGTTGAAGGGAAGGGGGTATTTATAGTGGAAGTGAAAACCAATCTGCCCGAAGTTTTTGGACAGGTTTTCCCCTGACCCTTGCTCTCTATGCGACATGTGTCACCCACGTTCTGAGTAGTGGAGATTATGGGGGATCGTGGGTTATCTAGTCGTGGGAATCGGAACCGTTTGAGCGGGAACCGCTGAAAATTTTGATAGTGAAAATTTCAAAGTTTTCGTTCACAAATTCTTCAGCTGTCAAGGACACAGTGAAGATTTTGAACAAGTTTCAAAGTAGAACGCATATGAAGAATTTGTAAACAGACTGGGTTGAGTTTAGCATAGAGGGGAAATCGTTCGATCACATTCACTTAGATGAAAATCAATTTGAATAATTTAGCAATAAGTGAATGCTATTGAGGACATTGAAAACTCATATATGTATATATATATAGTCAATGAAGAACATGAGTTTCAAAGTTTGAAGAATTTTGAAAAGTCGAGGAATTTGAAAACTTGAAGAATTTGAAAAATGACTAAAAACTCAATTTTGAAGAATTTCAACTTTGGTTGGTGGCGTGACCCACCGTACAAGAATGATGATTTCAGACACCGCGTACAATTGTCGTAGGGTTCTGAGAATCAAATTCTTCATTAATTTCTTCACACTTAGAGGGTTATTCTTCATTGATTGAAGAAAAACGTTACTTCATGGGTTGCACATCTAAGTCATCAATTTTGCATAAGTGTTAGGATGTGTGTCCTTTTTCAAAGAACATTCGAAGATTCTAAGATATTTAGCTCACATCGCAACTTGAAAAATCTCTTTTCATCCAAGGGATTTGTGAAGATATCGGCCAGTTGTTCTTCAGTGGGGATGTGGTCGATGAAGATGTCGCCCTTGAGTACATGATCTCGAAGAAAGTGATGATGAATCTGGATGTGCTTGGTCTTGGAGTGCTGAACTGGGTTGTAAGCAAGCTTGATGGCACTCTCGTTGTCGCACTAGAGAGGCACATTCTTCAAGTTGATGCCATAGTCCTTGAGGGTTTGCTTCATCCATAGTAGCTGAGCACAACATGAGCTAGCCGCAATATACTCAGCTTCAGCAGCAGAGAGTGAGATGCGGTTCTGCTTCTTCAAGGACCAACGTACTAAGGATCGTCCGAGGAAATGACATGTGCCTGAGGTTGACTTGTGATCCACACGATCTCCAGCATAGTCAGCATCGGAGTATCCGACGAGGTGAAGATTTGAGCCCTTGGGATACCATAATCCAAGTGTTGGTGTGTGAGCTAAGTATCGAACAATATGTTTCACAACCTTATGGTGTGATTCCTTTGGTGTTGCTTGGAATCGGGCACACATGCAAACACTCGGCATAATATCGGGCCTAGATGCACATAGATACAATAATGAACCAATCATGGAGCGGTATACCTTCTGATCGAAATCTTTACCATTTTCATTAGTGCAGAGGTGGCCTTTTGAAGGCATTGGAGTTTTGACGCCTTTGCAATCTTGCAGGTCGAATTTACTCAGAACATCCTTGAGGTACTTCTCTTGGGAGATGAAAATGCCATTGTCTTGCTGAGGAATTTGAAGACCAAAGAAGAATTTCAACTCTCCCATCATAGACATTTGATATTCTTCACTCATCATATAGGCAAATTCATCACTGTAATGTTTGTCAGTACAGCCAAAGATAATATCGTCTACGTATATTTGGCATATGAACAGTTCATTGTCATAGGATTTTGTCAAAAGAGTTGGGTCGAGTGAACCGGGTTTGAAGCCTTTCTTCATGAGGAATTCCTTCAGAGTGTCGTACCACGCCCGAGGGGCCTGCTTGAGGCCATAGAGGGCCTTGTTGAGTCTGAAGACTTTGTCAGGATGCTTAGGGTCTTCAAAACCTAGGGGTTGAGCAACATATACTTCTTACTCAAGCTTACCATTGAGGAGTGCACTTTTCACGTCCATTTTATATAAGATGATATTATGATGGTTAGCATAAGCAAGCAATATGCGAATAGCTTCAAGTCTAGCAACAGGTGCAAATGTTTCATCAAAGTCAATTCCTTCAACCTGTGTGTAGCCTTGAGCTACAAGATGAGCCTTATTCCTCACCACAAGGCCATTTTCATCTTGCTTGTTGCAGTAGATCCACTGGTACCTATGATGTTATGTTTGCGAGGATCTGGCCACTTGACAAGTTCCCACACGTTGTGGAGCTTGAACTGATGCAATTCCTCTTGCATAGCTTGAATCCACTCAGGCTCCTTGAATGCTTCATCAACTTTGGTGGGCTATATGATAGAGACAAAGGCAAAGTGCCCACAAAAGTTAGTTAAATGTGAAGCTTTTGAGCGAGTGAGGGGACCTGGTGCATTGATGTCATCGATGATTTTGTCAATCTGCATTTCATTTGCAACTCTAGGATGAGCAGGTTGACGTGGCTGAGGACTTCCTTCAGCACCATTTTCTTGAGGTGTATCAACATGAAAGTCTTCATTCGTTGGAATGACTTCCTCAGTGGATATGATATCTTCAGTTGCCTTCAGCTTAATGGATTCCTCAGGAGACTGTTCATCTAACACAGAAGGCAGGTGCTCTCTTTGCGAGCCACCAGTTTCATCGAACCACGCATCTACAGTTTCAACAACCTTGTGATGGTAGGTGTTGAAGACTGTGTAGGTGTGCGAGTCCTTTCTGTAACCAAGCATAAAACCTTCATGTGCTTTCGATAAAAAATTAGAACTGTGGTGAGGATCTCTGATCCAGCATGTTGCACCGAAGACTTTGAGATAACTTAGATTGGGTTTCTTGCCAGTCATAAGTTCATACGAAGTCTTCTTGTAGAATTTGTGAAGATATACCCTGTTGAAGAGAAATCAACAATATAAAGGTCTCCTCTCCTAAAGCCTTCGAAGACTTTGGAATTGTCAGATACCATGATGACAACACAATGATATTTTCCAAATACAACAATCATATCAAGATCACAGAGCATTGAGACAGACATAAGGCTGAACCCAAGGGATTCGACAAGCATCACCTTATCCATGGTTCAGTCCTTCGTGATAGCAACCTTCCCAAGTCCTAATACCTTGCTTTTTTCCTTTGTCTGCGTAGGTGATATGCTTCAGAGGAGATGGAGTGAGTGGCAAATTCATCAGTAGATTCTTGTCACCAGTCATGTGGTTTGTGCATCCACTATCGAGGACCCACTTAGTAGCTTTTGGAGTATCATCCTGCAGATGAATTAGTACAACTTATGAACTCATATGCTTCAGAGTGAAGAATATGACATCAATTTCATCAGATAGGATTTCATCACACAAGATAGTAAGCAAGTAGTGTGAGGACGTGAGAAATGAGGAATTCATTTCTTCATGGTTAGCTTGCGTCCTTTCAAGCATTTCCTTAGGTCTCCAGCAAATTCATCAGATGTTCAGTTTCATCTGGAGACCTGATCCCGCATAAGAAATTAGTTCAATTTCTTTACCACCCACATCTGGAGGGGTGGCAAAGAGTTCATCATTCTGTGAGCACCATGTGAGAAGGGAGGCATTGAAGCAAGTGCGCTTTGTTTCACAAGGCGAGGGTTAGAGTACTCAAATGAATAAGCAGAGAAATTCTTCGAGGACTTATGAACATAATGGTTTGAAGAATAATGCACATATTCATAACTCTTAGGTTTTCCCTGCGAAATAGAAGCATTAGCGCGAGAATCATATTTTTGACCATTTGAGGAATTTGGTCCAGGTGAGGACTTTGGTCCATATGAGGAATTTGATTTGGGGTTCCTATTCTTCATGAGTGATGTCGTGAGGACATTTACTTGTTGATTTTGTAGGTAGCTCTTTGGAACCCAGATTTTCTTCATAGGAAAATCGTTCCTGCAGTTAGTTCCAACAAATCTAACAAATACTTCACCTTTCTGATTTTTGAAGAATTTGTAGTTGGAGTCAAGTGACTCATCAGAGGAATATGAAGTTTCACAAACAAAGCCAGATACAGTGGATGGATCTACAGGAGATCCTTTCACAGCAACCCATGAGGTTTTGGGGTACTGCTCAGGTGTCCAGTAGGATCCATCAGCATTGAGTTTCCGCACAAAGGCAATACCCTCTTTCCTAGGGTTCCTGTTCAGAATATGCTTTTTGAGGACATCGCAAAGGGTTTGATGCCCTTTGAGACTTTTGTACATGCATGTCACATATAATTCCTTCAACCCTGCATTGTCGTCAGTGATACTTGTGGTATCCTCAGATGAGGAATTTGAGACCACTAGAATAGTTGAAGAATTTGCAGCAATAGAAGCATTTGAACATTTAGGTGAAGAATTAGCAGTTTCACGTTCAATGCATTTCAAACAAGGTGGAACAAATTCTTCCTGAGCGTTAATGATCTGTTGAGCCAGTAAGGAATCATTTTCCCTTTGGAGATCCTATGTGACACCCTCAGTTTCTCAAGATCTTGCTTTCTTTGAAGAAATTCATAAGAAAGCTTCTCATGATCGGCTAAGAGGTCGTTATGATGACTCTGAAGGTTATCATACTTTATCTGAAGACTTTTGAGATCGTCAGACAGAGTTTGACTCTGATCCACTTCATGGTTCAACATATCATCGCTTTTGTCTAGCATTTTCTGAAACTTTTCCAGAGCACTTTGTTGCTTAGTGGCAAGTTTAACAAGTTTAGCATAGCTAGGTTTCACATATTCGTCAGATTCACCTTCACTTGATTTAGAAGAGGAATGGTGTTTGTGTACCTTTGATCCTTTTGCCATGAAGCAATATGTGGGAGCATAATCATCGTTGCTGACATCAGAGTCGTTGGAGTAGTCATATTCTTCATCGTTGAAGATGAACTTGCTGACGAAAGCAGTAGCGAGAGCAAGGCTAGCGACACCAGATTCTGATCCCTCCTCAGATTCTTCCTCTTCTTCATATTCTTCATATTCTTCGTCGGAATCTATTTCCTTGCCAATGAATGCTCGAGCCTTTTTGGAACCATTCTTCTTGTGCTTTGAGAACTTTGAAGATGAGGGCTTTGCAGATGAGGACTTTGAAGATTTCTTGTTTTTCTTCGAGTCATCATAACTATCCTCCTTGTATGTCTTCTTCTTCTTTGAATCTTTTTCCCAGAGAGGACATTCAGAGATAAAGTGACCGGGCTTCTTGCAACGATGACATGTTCTTTTCTTGTAGTCTTCTGAGGAATCTGATTTCCTCAAACCACTTTTTGATGACTTTCCAAATCCACCTCTCCTTGAGAACTTCTGGAATTTCCTCACGAGCATTGCCAGTTCCTGACTTAGTTCTTCAGGATCACAAAGGCTGCTGTCAGAATCTTCTTCTTCGGATGAGGAAATTGTTTTTGCCTTCAGAGCACGAGATCTTCCATAGCTTGGCCCGTAGAGGTCTCTCTTCTTAGCTTGTTGGAATTCATGAGTATTGAGTCTCTCAAGAATATCAGCAGGATCAAGTGACTTGTAGTCTCCATGTTCTTGAATCATCAAAGCCAGAGTATCAACTGAGGAGTCAAGAGATCTCAGCAGTTTCTTCACCACTTCGTGGTCAGTGATATCGGTGGCACCCAGTGCTTGAAGCTCATTCGAGATATCCGTGAGACGATCGAAAGTTTGTTAAACATTTTCATTGTCAAGTCTCTTGAAGCGTCTTAAGAGATTTCGAAGAACATCAACACAAGAGTCACATTGAGTGGACACACCTTCGTTGACTTTGGACAACCTATCCCAGATAAGCTTAGCAGACTCCAAAGCACTCACTCTGCCATACTGACCTTTGCTCAGATGGCCACAAATGATATTCTTCGCTTGAGAATCGAGTTGCTTGAATCTCTTCACATCAGCAGCATTGATCGTGGGAGTAATAGAGGGAACACCATTTTCCACAACATAACAAAGATCGTTGTCAATAGCTTCAAGGTGCATATGCATCTTGTTCTTCTAGTAGGGGTAGTCCATCCATCGAAGGTAGGACACCCCGCGGAAACCTTGATCATATCTGCAGTCGACATAACTAGAACTCCAGGTGGTTAAACCAAAATCACACAGAGTAAGGGAGTACCTGCTCTGATACCAATTGAAAGTGCGTTATATCGACTAGAGGGGGGTGAATAGGCGATTTTTACAAATTCATCACTTGAGGAATTTCAACTTTGAGGAATTTTAAATGTGATGAATAACTAGCAGCAGAATAAGTACTCAAGTGCATGAGGAACATAGTAACAACATAGTCTTCATGATGAAATGAAACATGCACAAATAGTAAGCAGCGTGACACAGGATAAGCAGTGATGAACAAGGTAACTTGAAGAATTTGAGGTGACGAATTTGTGAAAGTTTTCAATCAAATTCTTCAAATAGTAACAATGAATTTCATCAAAAGATATATGAGGAATAGAGAGGTTGAGGAAATAGAACCAGATAGCTCAATGAAGACAATGGTTTGATGACCTAGTTCCAACTGTTGTGACAGTCGTACGTCTGGTTTGGAGCGGCCTGGTATTTAAACCAGAGGACACACAGTCCCAGGACACACAGTCCTTACCGTATTCTCCTTGAGCTAAGGTCACACAGTCCTCGCCCAACACTCGTGGTAAGTCTTCAGGGTAGACTTCCAAAACCCTCACAAACTGGTCACCCGGCGATCCACAATTTACTGCTGGATGCTCTAGACCAAGGTCACTTCGTGATCCCCAATTGACTGCAGGAGCACTAGACCATGATGCCTAACCGTCTGGAGGATGCACAATCCTCAAAGGTAACAAGTGTCGGATCCATAGAGAAATTTCGTCAGTGATGCTCAATCACTATGGGTTTGGTGGTTTGGTTGTGGGTTTTTCCTCAGTGATGATTTTCTCTCAAAGTCCTCGGAGGATGGGTTGCTGTCAAATGACAAGTGTTAGTTCTCTCTCAGAGCAGCCAACCAACTAGTGGTTGTGGGGGTGGCTATTTATAGCCAGGGTGCAACCTGACATGATAAGACATAAATGCCCCCAATAATATGAACGTTATGTGGATAAGAATGATTGGGGACAGCTGGCGCTAAGAACAACAACGGTCGGAATTTCGAACTATGAAAGTCGTCAGGCTTATCATGTTCCTCACTTGTAGGCAATTCACACTAGCGAAATCCTAACTCCTCAGTTGGATCAATTTCCTTAGAGACCAAAAGAACTTCGTCTCTGTCACCGAAGAACTTGTCTGAACTGTAAGAGATTTCCAAAGGCTTCACTCGAAGGATTGTATAGGTTGAGGATTTTGGAGTTGAACATCAGTTGGAAATTTTCCTTAGTATTACCTCGGCCCCCTTTAACAGTACGGTGTTTCCTATGACTCAAATAAAGGAAATGAAACTACGAAAACAAAAGTCTTGATGCTTCATATTCCTCGTTCATATCTTCAAGGTCACACCAACTTATTCATTTTCAAAGTCTTCACAAAGTCTTCACCAAAGTCTTCACAAAGTCTTCAGGAAAGTCTTCAGTTGAAGACATACAATTTTAGGGGTCGAAAATCTCCGGATATATCAAACTCCTCATCGACTTATAGAGCCTGTGTACACTCACAAACACATTAGTGCCTTAACCTATAAGTCTTCAATACACCAAAATCACTAAGGGGCACTAGATGCAATAACATGACGTAAGCTGCCACGTGTGCCATCCATGGTCTTTGTCGTATGCTGGCATACGGCAAAGACATAAGCATCTTTGCCGTCTGCCAGCAAATGGCAAAGCGCCCTTTACCGGAGCTTATTCAGCCGGACGCTGGCCGTCAGTTGGTAGACGACAAAGCCTTTTCCGTCCCCCATGCATGCCTTTGTCGTCCGCTATGGCGGACGGCAAAGTTGGTGATTCCTATAGTGTATATGTATATGTGATATGTACAATCATGGTGTACAAGGTTGAGTGTTGATGACTCAAGTATAGTAAGGCCGAAGATGAGCTATATTCCACGGCCGGCAGGTCTCCTGCCCAGAAGTGCTTGACTCGTCTCGTATATCAATGAGGTAATACGACCTGTTCTTGAGATTTTTGCTGACCACGAAAGGTCCTTCCCATGGAGGGGATAACTTGTGTGCATCTGTCAGATCTTGAATCTACCGCAACACCAAATTGCCTTCTTGAAATGTTCGGGTTTTAACTTTACGACTATGATAGCGACGCAGGTCTTGCTGATAAATCGCCGTTCGAGCTGCTGCCAGATCACACTCTTCCTCCAAGGCATCCAACGCGTGTTGACATGCTCTTTCATTATCCGCCTCAACGTAAGCCGCCACTCGTGGAGAGTCATGACATATATCGCTTGGTAATACGACTTCTGCACCATAAACCATGAAGAATGGTGTATAGCCTGTTGATCTATTGGGAGTTGTCCTGATGCTCCATAAGACTGACGGCAACTCCTCTACCCAACAACCCGGCGTTCGCTGTAAAGGAACCATAGGCCGGGGTTTGATACCTCTCAAGATTTCCTGGTTAGCATGCTCTGCCCGACCATTGGATTGTGGATGAGCAACTGCAGAAACGTTAAGTCGGATGTGTTCACTTTCATAGAACGCTTGCGTAGCCCCCATGGTTAAGTTCGTACCATTATCTGTGATGATACTATGAGGTTAACCAAAGCGGTAGATCAACTTTTTGACAAACTGAACCATCGTAGCTGCATCACACTTGTCGACCGGCTCAGCTTCGACCCACTTGGTAAATTTGTCCACCGCCACCAAGAGGTGGGTCTTCTTGTCCTTGGATCTCTTGAAAGGCCCGACCATATCAAGCCCCCAGACTCCAAATGGCCAGGTAATTGGAATCATGCGCAACTGCTGAGTCAGGACGTGAGCACGCCGGCCGAACTTCTGACATCCATCGCACTTGCGAACCAAGTCTTCCGCATCCTTATGAGCCGGCAGCCAGAAGAAATCATGTCGAAATGCCTTGGCCACCAGAGATTTTGAGCCGGCATGATTACCACAATCACCAGCGTAATTTCATTCAACATTTCCTTGCCTTCTTTAGGTGATATACAACGTTGAAAAACACCGGTCACGCTGCACTTATGTAACTCTCCATTGATGATTGTCATAGACTTAGACCGCCTAATGATCCGTCTTGCCAAGTTTTCATCCTCGGGTAAGGCAGGGTCCAGTCAGGGATAGCATGCAGAGCTGCCACCAGCTGCCCCTCCGGGTAAGGTATAGCCAAGTCTTCCTCTGAAGTTAACTTAACTGATGGGCAATGTAGTATATCTAAGAAAACATTAGGCGGCACCGGCTTATGCTGAGAGCCCAGCCTTGATAGGGCGTCAGCCACCTCGTTCTTGCAATGATCAACATGATCTACGTGATAACCCTTGAAATGTCCAACGATGACGTCCACCGCCTGACGATAAGCCACCATCCGCGGGTCCTTGGAATCCCAAGTGCCTAAAACTTGCTGGGCTATGAGATCTGAATCGCCAAGACATCTAACCCGACTTAGATTCATCTCCTTAGCCATCCGGAGGCCATGAAATAGAGCTTCATACTCAGCTGCATTGTTAGTACAAGGAAACATTAACCTTAGCACATAACAAAACTTGTCACCTTTCGGGGAAGTTAAGACAACCCCTACCCCTGATCCTTCTAGTTTCCTGGATCCATCAAAGTGGATTGTCCAGTATGTGTTATCCGGCTTCTCCTCAGGCGCCTGACACTCTGTCCAGTCGTTTATGAAATCCACCAAGGCTTGAGACCTGACTGCCATGCAGGGCACATATTTCAGATTAAGAGGTCCAAGTTCCAATGTACACTTAGAAATCCCGCCGGTGGCTTCTCTGTTTTGAATTATGTGCCCCAACGGGGCTGAGCTAACCACCATGATCTGGTGCCCCATAAAGTAATGTTTCAGCTTACGATTCGCCATGAACCACCCATATACCAGCTTTTGCCAATGTGGGTACCTCTGCTTTGACTTTGTCAGGACTTCACTGATGTAGTAAACCGGCCTCTAAACCGGATATTCATTCCCTGCCTCCTTACGCTCAACAACGATCATGGCGCTGACTACCCTGTTATTAGCTACCACGTATAAGAGCAAAGGTTCCTTCTCAGCCGGAGCAGCTAAGACCGGTGGCTCAGTGAGTTGTTTCTTGAGTGCCTCAAATGCCTCACCCGCTGCCATACTGCAGACAAAGTTGTCTATCTTCTTTATCATATGGTATAAAGGGATAGCCTTCTCACCCACGCGGCTTATGAACCGGCTTAAGGCAGCGATCTGTCCCGCCAAGCGCTGAACATCATTGATGCATGCCGACTCAGACAGGGAAGTAATAGCCTCAATTTTATCTGGATTAGCCTCAATGCCACGCTCGGAGACTAGAAACCCCAAGAGCTTGCCTGCAGGAACTCCAAAAACACACTTAGTCGGGTTAAGCATCATCTTGTAGACCCGTAAGTTGTCAAAAGTTTCCTTCAGATCGTCAAGTAGAGTCTCCTTCTTCCTTGACTTGAGCACAATGTCATCCACATATGCATGAACATTGCGTCCAATTTGACTGTGAAGATAGTTCTATACACAACGTTGGTAAGTCGCCTAGTCACTCTTGAGCCCGAAAGGCATAGATACATAACATAAAGCACCAAAAAGCGTGATGAAAGTCGTCTTCTCCTGGTCCTTGACTGCCATCTTGATCTGACGATAACCAGAGTAAGCGTCCAGGAAGCACAAACTCTGGCAACCCGTCGTTGCATCAATAATCTGGTCGATACGGGGGAGAGAAAACGGGTCAGCTGGACATGCCTTGTTAAGATCCGTGTAATTCGCACACATATGCCACATGTCGTTCTTCTTAAGTACTAGCACCGGATTAGCAAGCCACTCTGGGTGAAACACTTGAACAATGAAACCCGCCGCCAGAAGCCGGGCCACCTCTTCCCCAATGGCCTTGTGACTCTCTTCATTAAACCACCGAAGGAACTGTTTGATCGGCTTAAATTTAGGATCCACATTAAGGTGGTGCCCAGCAAACTCTCTTGGTACACCCGGCATGTCAGAAGGCTTCCATGCAAAGATGTCCCGATTCTCACGGATGAATTCGATGAGCGCGCTTTCCTATTTGCGATCCAAATTGGCCCCAATAGTAAACTGTTGAGATGAGTCGCTCGGAGTAAAATCCACCAGGTTGGTATCATCCGCCGAAAACTTGAGGGCCGGCTCAGATTCTGTGGTGGGCTTCTTGAGCAGAGTCATGTCCTCTGAGTCAACGTTTTCCTTATAAAACTTGAGCTCTGCTTCAGCGCAACTTGACTCTGCATAAGCTGTGTCTCCTTCCTCACACTCAATAGTCGTCTTCCGATCACCATGCACTGTAATCGTCCTGTTCAAACCGAGCATCTTGAGCTGTAAGTAGACATAGCAAGGCCTAGCCATGAACTTGGTATAAGCCAGCCGTCCAAATAGAGCATGATATGGACTCTTAATTTTTACCACCTCAAACCACAAGGATTCCACCCTATAGTTGTATTCGTCACCAAAGGTGACTTCCAAAAAGATCTTACCCACTGGGTAAGCCGACTTGCCAGGCACCACACCATGAAAGACTGTCGAGGAGGGCCTAAGATCTTTGTTAAGCAACTTCATCCAGCGGAAAGTGTCATAATACAGGATGTTAATGCTACTACCGCCATCCATAAGCACCTTAGTAAACATATATCCTCCCACTTGGGGGCAAACTACCAGAGCCAGCTGCCCTGGGTCGTCAACACGCGGCGGGTGATCCTTGTGACAGCCCGGGACCGATGTTCCAGAAGATTCCAGAAGATTCCCCTTTTATTTCCGTTCTCATCATGTGTTCGTCTGGCTGTTGCATTCATCATCGCATCAGTTGCATCATCTGCATTGCATCGTCACCCATTTTCGAAAACTTGCATCCGTTCGTAGTTGCCGGTTCTCTTTGTTCTGTCGTTGCCCGTCTTGAGACCAACCACACACGCACGCGCCGCGACACCGTTAAAAATAAAACCATTTTTAAGTGCACGCAAAAATATTCTCGGATTGAGTTGAAACTTGGCATGCAGTCTTGTTATAGTCTAGGTAGAACGCCCGTCGAATTTTGTCACGATCCGAGTTCGTTTGATGCCCCGTCGGTCAGTCGTAGCAGTGCGGTCATCGGTATTTCGTAGGACGTTTGTCGGCATTTTCTAAACCTCTGTGTCACGGGCCACCATTATCTCTCTCTTCCCCTCCTAGCCCCTCTGCACAGCCACCGTAGCCCCTCTCCGCTTCCGGTCCATCGAGTCGACACCCGACGGTCTGAAAACGGACAGCGTCAGTAAACCCTAGCCCGAAAACCTATATATAGCCCCTAGTCCCCTCGTTCCCCGTGCAAACCCTAGCCTTCCCCCTCCTCCAGCCGCCGGCCTGCCGAAGCCCATCTGGGCCCGCCCGGGCCCGAATCACCCCGAGCTCCCGATCTCGTCTCATGGCGTAGAGCTCCCGTGCCCGAGCTCCTCCCTCCAGCCAGCCTCGCCGGAGCCGCCCCTCACCGCCGCCGGTCGCTGGAGCCTCGCCGGACCGCGCCGCCCTCTTCCTCTCCTTCCCTTTCCTCCCTTCTCCTTCCTCCTCCCGCTCACCTCTCCCTTCTCTCCCGCAGGTCCTCTGCCCGGCCCGATCTCCGCGCTGGAGCCGCCACCGGAGCTCCCTCGCCGCCGCAGCGCGCCGCCGTTACCGGGAACGGCCGGATCCCGTCGCCCTGCCGCCGGATCCCCCATCCCCGGCCTCCCGTCGCTCCCTAGTGCCGCCCTGCACCGCTGCTCGTCGCCGCCGCCGCCCCTGCGCTCGGGAGCGAGGACGAGCGAGCGCTCAGCGCCCCGTTGACCAGCCTCCGGCTGCGCGTGGGCCAGCCGTGCCCTAGGCCCAACCGGCTCCCTCCAAGGCCGGCTCCTCTGCTCTGCTGAATGGGCTAGGCCCACTAGGGTGAGCCCAGATCCCTCCTTCTGTTTTTTTCTCTTTGTTATTTTTTTAGAACCATTGTATATTTATTAACGCTAGTACAAAATTAAACGTGCATCGTTTGAAAATATTTTGAACATGAAATATGCTTAGAAAAAGGTGTAGATTATTTATATGCCATTTGCATCCATGATAAAAATGTTAACATATCATTTCTATGATTTTTGCATAATTGTCATTTTTGCATTTTCGCATAATTATTTAACCGTGCATCGAAATTGATAAAATTAAGTATTAAAAATGTTCATCTCATTTGCACCACATTTTCATGCATGATAAAATTGTTGGCATGTTAGGTGCATTTAATTTTGCATTAATGGATTGATAAACGGTGATTAGGCCATATTCTCGCATAATTAATTGTGATTAATTTCCTACATGAACCTATTTATATTATATATGTTTTCGGGGTAGGAAAATCCATATGATTTATCTGTGCATTTAGTTTTGCTATTTGAGCATTTTGTGTGCATGTCATTTATGCCGTGATGCCCTTTTGTCATTTTCGTGGGATTTAATCCATGCATGTTTTGAAATAATTTTGAACATGAAAATTGCTCTTTAATATGTGTCCTAGCCCATGGACATTTTGCTTGTCATAGAATTGCATGTTTAGGTGTTGTTTTGTTGTTGTCAACTTGCTATAAAATTCAGTTGTTTTGAGGATGCTAAAATATTTCTAAGTCTGGAATCTGTTATATTTTGTTGCTGTCTTGCCATGTGATTTGCTAGTGATCTAGAACTCTTTTGTGGTAGGTGTAATGGAGTTATTTGTTTTTGATGATGTCCTTTAGTATGCTGTTAAGTTTCATGCCATAATATTATTTGTAGCATATAGTTTCACTGCTGTCAATATGCCTTCGTGATAAAAACTGCACTGTCAAAAACTGCTATTTTCACTAAGTCTGAAACTGTTTTCAAGTAGCCTCCTTGTGAGCTTCCTACCAAGTGATCCATGCATGTTTTGGTTATGATTTGTGAAGATGAAATGAAGTGGATGTTGTATGATATTGCCCCATGCTTAGTTTGTGGATTTTAGAATCTTGTAGCTTGTTGTTTTCATGTGTGCAATATGCTATGTTGTTGTTTTTGGCACATTTCAACTAAAACTTGTTTCGTTGATTGTGGTTGAACCGTAGCTCCGTTTTGGACATTCCATATACAAAACATGGTTAGAATCTCATGTAGTTTCATAATAACTTGCTGCATTCATGATTTGAAATGTTTCTGATTGCATTTCCCATGCATTTGCATTCATGACGTGTGCATCTTGTGTTGCTCATATCTTTTAGGCCGTAGCTTCGTTTGAGATGTTCTATATATCTAAATTGACTAGAATGACATATAGATTATCATGGTGACATTTATTTTTCTGTTTAACAAATATAAAATATGATTAGATCAGATCTGGTCCAATTTCGAAATTAACATATTGGGTCATTTCGGAAATACTATAAGTTATTTTTGACCTCATTTAAGATGCCTAGATAGATAGTTTACTTATGCTTAACCTCTTGCCATGATTAACAACATTTAATATTGTTGTGTACCTAACAAGAGTGAACTAAATAATTCGAATGTGAAGTTTCGTCAATATGCAACTCGTTGCATATTGAGCTTCACATTAATGTGTAGAAGTTGTTTGATGTGAATTGTCATGCCTTGCGTATTAAACCGGACATGCATCATATTTGTTTGTGCATCATGTTTCGCATATGTTGTGGTGTATTTGTGTTGATTGTTTGTTTCGGATTGCTTCTTCTCGATAGAGTTCCGAACGCGTTCGGCGTGTGAGGATTCGTTCGACTACGTTGGTTCGTCTTCTTCATGGACTCGTTCTTCTTCCGAGCGGGATCTCACGCAAGATGACTCATTTCCTTGGATACCATTACTATCATTGCCATGCTAGTTCTCTCGTCTTTATATCGCTATGTCGCGCTACCTACCAATGTCTGATAAGCCTCCCAACATTGCCATGAAAAGCCTCTAACCCTACACCATTCCAGGAAACCATTTTTTGGCTATGTTACCGCTTGCTCAGCCCTTCTTATAGCGTTGCTAGCTGCAGGTGCAATTGCTTCCATGTGTCAACATGGACCTTCTTTTGTTAGATCACAATATTGCTGCTATTTAATTTAATGCACATATACACTTGGTAAAGGGTGGAAGGCTTGGCCTTTTGCTCGGTGTTTTGTTCCACTCTTGCCGCCCCTAGTTACTTGTGCACTGGTGTTATGTTCCATAAATGAGAGCTCCTAACATGCTCGGGGTTGTTATGGGGACCCCCTTGATTTTCGGGTGAGAATAAAGCTTGTCTGGCAACGCCCAACATTGGTACTACATTTGCCTAATAATTAATAAAATTGCATAGGGACCCGCCGGCACCCATGGATAATTAATCAACCCCCGGGCCAGTGCTCCTCATGAGTGTTGGTCCATCCCAGAGTAGCTTATTAATGCTACCCGGGGCAACTCGGTGTTTGGCATGGTAACCATCGCTCATCCGATTGTGCCCTGAGAACGAGATACGTGGCTCCTATCGGGATTGTCGGGCACGTCGGGCGGCCTTGCTGGATTTGTTTTACCTTTCTCGAACGTCTTGAGTGAGGAATTCTGATTATTCTTCGGGCTATCTCGAGGTGTTGGATTTCCTTTGGAATTGCCTAGGAAGATCACGAGATCCGTGGTTGAGGTTATTCCCGCTGCGTGTGGTTAATTTATGATGGATGAGTTGGAGCACCCCTGCAGGGTTAAATCTTTTCGAGAAGCCGTGCCCGCGGTTATGTGGAAAACTTGGATACTTTGTGTAACACCCGGTCATAGCAAACTTGAAGTTAACTCTAATAAAATACACCAACTGTGTGCATAACCGTGACTGTCTCTTCTCGTGAGTCCTTATCCGAAAGAGAACATGGTGGGGTTATGATTGACGTAAGTAGGTGTTCAGGATCAGTTAGTGATCATTACTAGTTCACGTCTGTCATGCGTAGGCCACCATACTTTATTTTCTGTACTCGTAAGTTAGCCAGTCAAATAAATGCTTAGTCGCTTGCTGCAACCTCACCACTTAACCATACCTCACCTATTAAGCTTTAATATACTTGATACCCTTGGAAATGAGATTGCTGAGTCCCTGTGGCTCACTGATTACTACAACAATAGTTGCAGGTTCAGGTAATGCGGTGAATTGACGTGAGCGCGTTGCTTGATTTGATTTGGAGTTCTTCTTCTTATTCTTCTTCAATCTTGGATGGGTTCCAGGCGGCAGCCTGGGATAGCAAGGGTGGATGTCATTTTATCGTTTGATTTCGTCCGTAGCCGAACCCTGCTCTTATGTATGATGTTGTATTGTTGTGACTCTGATGTAGCTTGTGGCGAGTGTAAGCCAATTCCATATACTCATCTCTTCTATACATGTACTTGTAATGATATCCATTCTTGCGAACGCATCGAGATGCGCTTCTATCCCTGTCGAGGCCCTCGTGCCAGAATAAGGATAGGACCGCATCTTGGGCGTGACAATCCTCTTGCTCCAAGTTATATCATACTCAGACCACTTCAAGTATTGCGGGAGATCCGGTGTGATCGCATTAACCGCCCGCTTGCGCAACCTCTGATCTCGCCTGTCAAGGCTTGTTGTAAAAACATGATACTGACCCGAGCTAAGCTGCTTCGGATCACTCTGATACCCAGACTGGTTATTCCGCTCCTGATTATTGCTACCAGATTGCTGATGATGCCCTCCTTGATTGCCCTGGCCCTGGTAGCCGGATCCTGAGCCGCCAGAGCCAAGGCCAGCTCCTGACCCGCCTGGCCCTGAGCCGCCTACTGGGCCGCCACCACTGTTGTGATGCTGTCGCAAGCTGTAGTCCCGAAACTATCGCATAATGTGGCAATTCCTCCACGTGTGACCCGCCACCCTATCGGGCCGGCTGTGCTCCGGACAAGGTTTATTGAGCATCTCCTCCAAGTTGAAAGGAGTTTTATTCTTATTAAAGGGCTGTCTGAAATTCACGTTGCCCTTAGCACGACTGTTCCCGGTGCTCGCATTGGCCACCAATTCTGACCCGCATTCTGGATTCTTCCTCTTGCTTTGGTTGCCATTGCCTGCCACACCCTTGCCATTGTTATTCTTCTTACTCTGACCAGACTTTTCCTCATTAGAGCCTGGATCCTTCGTATTGTCAGAGTCGGCGTACTTCGTGAGAGCTGCCATGAGCTCTCCCATGTCTTGGCATGAGCACTTGAGCCGGTCGAGCTTCTACTCCAGAGGCGTAAAGTGGCAATTCTTCTCCAGAATCAACACCGCTTGAGCTGTCGTAACCTGTTCGGCCGACTGGATGATAGTTGAGCCCGCCGGATGCAATGATGAGGTGACTCATTCTCCTATTGCACACAATGCTCCAAATCCACAATCGTCATGGGCTGCTTGCACGTTCCTTGGAAATTTTTGATGAACTTTGCCTTTAACTTGGCCCAGGAATTAATGGTGTTGGGTGGCAAGCCCTTCAACCACTGCAAGCCGGTCCTTCCAGCATCATCATGAAATACTTGGCACACACCACGTCGTTGACGTCTAACATATCCATGGCAAGCTCATAGCTTTCAATCCAAGCCTCCAGAGGTAGATCAATAGTGTAATTCGGGACCTTGCGAGGGCCCTTGAAATCTTTCGGCAGACGCTCGTTCTGCAAAGCTGGCGCTAAGCATGGCACTCCCACGGCCCTAGAGGTTACTCGTGCTCCTACTGAGATGGAAGGTATGGGCTCTTGATGAGCCACGACCGCCGCCATAGCCGCCGCCTCTCGCTGGGCTCTCACCCGATCCACCAGCGCATGAGCATCCAGAACCGCCCGGTCATCCTGTGGCGGGTCCCGGTGTAGATCACTGCTAGAAACAGCCGGCGACTCATAACGCTGGCTATAGCTATGGCTCGGGATGGGGGTTGAATGCATGCGACTCCGGCTATAAGTGTACTTCGCCTGCTAGGCCATCACTGTCTACAGGTATCCAATAGCGTTCCGCACCTCCTCTACGAAAGGCGCCTCGTCTGGGATAGGGATCGTACCAAGCTGTGTTGCTGTCGCCACCATGTTCTCCGCCGTGTTTGAATAATGACCTGCTAGCGTTGGAGAAGTCATTGGTGAGGTCTATTTCCGTCGGGGCGGGTTAAGCTGTTGTCGAGCCGCCGGCCAACTTCCAGGTGCTTCCGCCGTTCGTCCCGTTCCCGACGTGTTAAAAAGGTTTCTGGCCTCATACTGTTTTGGCAAGCGGGACTGATGCCTCATCCGCTGAACCGCCGCTGCAAATTGCTGCTCCAACTCAAGGAGGAAAGCATCCGCCCTAAGGCGCTCTGCCTCCGCATCCATCTGAGCCTTCAGCATGCTGATCCCCTGTTGGACTTCAGTTATCTAGTCCTTCAGTCTTGTGATCTCTACGTTCTGGGCTGCTTGATTCTCAGTTGTGACCTCAATCGCCATCAGGGCTGTAAGCTCATTCGTCGGATCAAGAAGAACCTGAGTCGGCGGCGGGTCGGCCCCCTACCCAGCTACCCCAGTGGTTGTACTGCTCAGGCCTGGCGTTGAACCCTCCATGAAGACAGCCGCATGAGTCGGCGGCCCGTGATCCTCCGGGCCACGACACTCCGACTCGGGGTAATGCTCGTCGTAGCCCTCGAGCCTGCCATCATGAAGTTGGTAGATTGATCCCGTCTCTCCGCTCAAAGACCCATCCTTCAAACAGACCAGAGTTTCCTGTGACATGGAGCCCTCAAGATCCTTTCCCTGAGTGAAGCCAAAGAAGACATGCTTCCTGCCCGAGTTCTCATGGGCGGGTTGCGTGCGCTGGGCCGGCTCGACGATGTCTGTGCAAATGTCCGTCCCGGTCGTAGATCCACCAATCTTGCCGATGAAGACGTGGATTCCACCGAAAGGAATCCGGAAACCGTACTCGACAGAGTCGGCCTCGGGGCCACAGCCAACGTCGTCGATGTAGAGCCGGCCACGACGACTCTTGCTCATCCTGCCAACAGTGTACCCCTCGATCCCTGGGAGATAGCCCTTTGAGAACTCAACACCACCGAGCGCTAGCCCCAAGGTGGGCACCATCTGTCATGGTTTTGTCACGACAGATGTCCGAGGACTTAGGTTCGAGGCCATCGCTAAGGTGATGGACTCAAAGGGCTTGGTTGGGACGAAGGACACGAGTTTACCCAGGTTCGTCCCCTCAAGAAGAGGTAAAAGCCTATGTCATGCTTGTGTTGTATTGATTGGAGTATCGATTACAAGGGAGCGGGTTCTCTTGACCTAGTTCTCGATTGATTGGTTTCTGTCTAAGTCGCCTCGGGTCTCGCCTTTATATAGGAGGTCAAGACCATGGGTTACACAAGTCTCATACTGACTCTTACAACGTATCTGACTCTGTCTCTATGTCGCCTTACCATCTTGGGCAAGCCACCTCCAGGCGGCTTAATCGCTCGGATCTTCATGCCATCTTCCGTCCAGGCCTTTGTCTTGGCCCATCTTAGTAAATTGCCATACGGCCAGGCCTACATCTTCTGGCTCTTCTTCCTTGGCCTAGATTATGAGGCGCCAGGTATGACCCGTCCCCACCTGGGCGGGTCTTACCACGGGGTTATATCCCCAATAGCTGTCAAAGTAGAACTTCATGAGTCATCATGCTGAAATGCATCACATAGTGTGCGGGGAACGCATCCGGGTCCAGCGCCGCTTCATGCAGCCATGTCGAACCGTCGGCGATGAAGCAGAGGGTACCGAAGAGGATTTTGCCGCCGAGTGCCATCATCTGGAAAAACTAGATCTCCACCCGCGCTGGAGTTTGGTAGACGTGTTATCCCATGGTGGGCGCCAACTGTCCTGGGAGTAAGTGTGACAATAATACTAGGGGTACAAATGAGAAGGGGTGAGGCCTAGCTACAACATAAGTACAACTCTCGGATGTATGAGTTCGGGCCCCACTCGGAAGTGGTAAAGACCCTAAGTCTCGAGCCCTGGGGCTTAGTGTTTTCTTATAGGGGATGTCTTCATACAGAGAGTTTGGAACGCTTGTCTAGGAGCTCGGGGGTGGCTTATATAGAGTGCGTCAAGACCTGCCAAGCGCCATTACAAGGCAATTAATGACAGTAATTGACGGAGTTACTAGAAATGGCCCCTTTGATTAGGGGCGTTATAGGTAACGTTGTATTCATATTACTTTATTTGAGTTAAGACCCTCAAACGTTGTATCTCTTGCGTCGCCTCTACTTCATCTTAGTGTCGAAGCTTAGCCGAATGGTTGAATGACGTTCGAGTGACTTCCAGGGATCCGAGTGGATCTAAAAGAATCGTCCGAATGCTAAAGTAGTCTAGGGACTCCCATGCTCGTGTGGGACCCCAGGTGGGCCCTAGATGTATGGTCCTTGACCATACCTAGGGTAGGTGACCTCATCACCAATCCTCAACCATCTTCAACGGCGACTCACAAAAGAGCAAAGAACTTACACCCAATGCTAGGAAGAGGGTTGTCAATCCCCTTAGTCTCGTTATTTGCAAGCAGGTGAGTTGTGTCGATAATTGTAGATAATTGTAAATTGAGAAATAAAATAAAACCAAGTAAATGGAAGCAAGGTAATAGCAGCATTTGTAAATATATAAATGAATAGACCCGGGGGGCATAGTGTTCTCTATTGGCATGTCTCATTAAAATAGCATATGGTGGGTAAACAAATTATTGTTGGGCAATTAATAGAAAAGCGGATAGTTATGCGATTCTCATGGCAATGTTCATGTGTATATAGGCATCACGTCCATAAGCAAATAGGCCGACTCCTGCCTGCACCTATTACTATTACTCCACTCACCCACTGCTATCCAGCATGCATCTAGAGTATTAAGTAAAATAGAGTAATGCTTGGAGAATGATGACATGATGTAGACAAAGTAAACTCAAGCAATATGAATAAAACCCATCGTTTTATCCTCAGTAGCAGAAACACAAAGACGTACTTGTCCCCTACTTTGTCACTGGGATATAGACACTCATCAGGTTGAATGCACCTTTCTCACAGAAGAAATATCAATCAAGTTGGCCAAACTATTTCAATAGACTGGAGAGAATTACTAAGCTATAATGAGCATGCACATAGGAATCATATTAGATTTCAGAGAAGACACAAACATTAATTATGAATAAACTAAACATAAACCCACAATTCATCGGATCCCAACAAATGCACCATACAAAGGGATTGCATCGGATAGATCAAGGAAAAGATGCAATGAACATTGTATTCAAGATCAAGAGAGAGAGATTGTCATCTAGGTGTTGGGGAACGTTGCATGGGAAAAAAACTCCTACGCACAAGGAAGATCTATCCATGGTGATGAGCATCTACGAGAGGGAGAGTGGGTCTACATACCCTTGTAGATCGCTAAGCAAGAAGCATTAAGAAACACGGTTGATGTAGTCAAACTTCTTCGTGATCAAAATCGTCGAGCATCCTACGATCCAATCACGATCCGTCCCGATCTATCGCCAAACGGACGACACCTTCACGTTCAGCACACATACAGCTCGATGACGATCTACGCCTTCTTGATCCAGCAAGAGGGAGCGGACAGGTAGATGATTTCTCCGGCAGTGCGACGATGCGACGGAGGTGGTGGTAGAACTATTTCGGTAGGGCTTCGCCTAAGCACCGCCGAAAACAAGAGGGAACGATCTATTGGGGAGAGAGGGTTGCACCATGGCTTAGGGTTTTCCGGTGTGGCTGCCCTCGCTCCCCTCCAGTATATATATAGGAGGATGGGAGGGGTGTCGATGCCCCTAGGGTTCCCCCTAGGCTACAGCCAAAGTGGGGAGGTGGAGGAGTCCAACTCCAATCCTACTAGGAGTAGGATTCCTCCCCCACTTTTTTTGAGAAAAAGTTTCCTCCCTGATGTCTACTACACAACCTTCTTATTGTAGACTCATGTTCGGCCTCCATGATCAGAGTTTTGCTGAAACAAGCATCAGTTTGGGTTAGTTCTAATAAAATCATACCAAAATCATATAGAATTATCGTTAACATGGCATGAATACTTCATAAATTATAGATACGTTGGAGACGTATCACTCCCCCACATGGAAACCCTTTCCTCCTCTTGGGGTTTTCCACTCGTAGACGCATGGGCCTTATTGGGGGGCTTGGACAGCCCACCAAGGGCTGGTTGACTCCTCCAACAACCCATGAGGCCCTTTGGGGTGAGAGGCCCCTCCCGATGGTCCCCCGGTACCCTTCTGGCACTCCTGGTAGACTACCGAAGTACCCAAAACTTTTCAAGTGACCAAAATGGGACTTCCTATATATCAATATTTACCTTCGAACCATTCTGAAGCTCCTCATGATGTTCGGGATCTCATCTGGGTCTCCGAACAACCTTCGGTCACCACCATACATAACTCTATACTACTGAAACATCACCGAACGCAAATGGTGCAAACCCAGCGGGTTCGAGAAGTCTGTAGACATGACCGAGACACCTCTAGTGGGACCTGGATGCCTATATTGATTATTACATATTCTACGAAGATCTTTATCGGTCGAACCTCTATGTCAAGGATTCAGTTAATTCCATATGTTGTTCCCTTTGTTCCTCAATATGTTACTTCCGCGAGATTCAGTCGTCGGTATCTCTATACCTAGTTCAAACTCATTACCACAAGTCTCTTTACTCATTCCGTAATACAAGATCCTGTGGCTAACACTTTAGTCACGTTGCTTGCAAGGCATGTTGTGATGTTGTATTACCATGTGGGCCCTAAGATACCTCTCCATCACACGGAGTAACAAATCCCAGTCTTGATTCGGGGCCAATCAACAGACACCCTTGGAGATTCCTGTAGAGCATCTTTATAGTCACCCAGTTACGTTGCGACGTTTGATACACACAAGGTACTCCTCCGGTGTCAGTGAGTTGCATGATCTCATGGTCATAGGAACATATACTTGAAATGCAGAAAACTATAGCAATAAACTGAAATGATCATACGGTATGTTTATAGTTTGGGTCTTGTCCATCACATCATTCTCCCAATGATGTGATCCCGTTATCAAATTACATCCTATGTCTATGGCTAGGAAACCTTGTCCATCTTTGATCAACGAGCTAGTCTACTAGAGGCATACTAGGGACACAGTGTTGTCTATGTATCCACATATGCAATGTGTTTCCAATCAAAAGAAGTATAGCATGGATAATAAATGATTATCATGAACAAGGAAATATAATAATAACCATTTATTATTGCCTCTAGGGCATATTTATAACAGTCTTCCACTTGCAATAGAGTAAATAATCTAGCTCACATCACTATGTGATTTACATTGCAATGAATCTAACACCCATATAGTTATGGTGTTGATCATGTTTAGCCCTTGGAAGAGATTTAGTCAATGGGTCTGCAACATTCAGATCTGTGTGCACTTTGCAAATATTTATGTCCTCCTCCTTGATGTAATTGTGGATGGAATTGAAGCATCGCTTTATGTGTCTGGTCCTCTTGTGAAACCTTGGTTCCTTGGCCAGAGCAATGGCATCAGTGTTGTCATAGAACAGAGCTATTGGATTCAGTGCACTGGGCACTATTCCAAGATCTGTCATGAACTCCTTCATCCAGACACCGTCCTTCTCCGCGTCCGAGGATGCGATGTACTCCGCTTCACATGTAGAATCGGCTACCACACTCTGCTTGGAACTGCGCTAGCTTACCGCTCCCCCATTGATAATAAATATGTATCCGGTTTGTGACTTAGAGTCATCCAGATTAGTGTCAAAGCATGCATCGGCGTAACCCTTTACGACGAGCTCTTGATCACCTCCATAAACAAGAAACATTTCCTTAGTCCTTTTCAGGTACTTAAGGATATTCTTGATCGTCGTCCAGTGCTTCATTCCTGGATGACTCTAAAACCTTCCGGGCATACTTATGGCAAGGCTGACATCCAGTCTTGTTCACAGCATTGCATACATGATAGAGCCTATGGCTGAAGCATAGGGGATGACACTCATCTTTTCTCTATCTTTTGTAGTCACTGGGCATTGAGTCTTACTAAACTTCACACCTTGCAACATAGGCAAGAACCCCTTCTTGGACTGATCCATTTTGAACTTCTTCAAAACTTTGTCAAGGTATGTGCTCTGTGAAAGTCATATTAAGCACCTTGATATATCTCTATAGATCTTAATGCCTAATATGAAAGTAGCTTCTCCTAGGTTCGTCATTAAAAAATCTTGTTCAAATATTCCTCCACGCTTTCCAGCATTTCTATATTGTTTCCAATCGGCAATATGAGATCCACATATTATATTAGAAATAATATAGAGCTCCCACTCACTTTGTTATAAATACAAGCTTCACCGTAAACTTGTATAAACCCGAACGCTTTAATCATCTCATCAAAGCATAGATTCCAACTCCGAGATGCCTGCACCAGTCCATAAATGGATCGTTGGAGTTTTCAAACTTTCTTAGCATTCTCTTGATCGACAAAACCTTCTGGTTGTATCATATACAACTCTTACTTAAAGAAACCGTTAAGGAATGTTGTTTTGACATCCATCTGCCAAATTTCATAATCGAAAAACGCAGCTATTGCTAGCATGATTCTGACGGACTTAAGCATCACTACGGGTGAGAAGGTCTCATCATAGTCAACTCCTTGAACTTGTGAAAAACCATTTGCCACAAGTTGAGCTTTATAGACGGTGACATTACCATCCGCTTTCGTCTTCCTCTTAAAGATCCATTTGTTCTGAATGACCTTTCACCCGTCAGGTAATACTTCCAAAGTCCATACTTTGTTTTCATACATGGATCCCATCTCGGATTTCATGGCCTCTAACCATTTCTTGGAATCCAGGCCCATCATCTCTCCTCCATAGCTTGTAGGTTAATCGTTGTCTAACAACATGACCTCTAAGATAGGGTTTCCATACCACTCAGGAGCACTACGCACCCTTGTCGACCTACGAGGTTTGATAGTAACTTGATTCGAAGCTTCATGATCATCATCATTAACTTCCTCTTCAACCGATGTAGGATCTACATAAACATCTTTCTGCGCTGCACTACTCTCTGGTTAAAGTGAAGATTCAATAACCTCATCAAGTTATATCCTCCTCCCACTCAATTCATTCGAAAGAAACTCTTTCTCAAGAAATGTTCCTTTCTTAGTGACACACCCTTTGCCTTCGGATCAGAGATGGAAGGTATACCCAACTATCTCTTTCGGGTATCCTATGAAGACACATTTCTCCACTTTGGGTTCCAGCTTTTCAGGCTGAAGCTTTTTGACATAAGCATCACATCCCCAAACTTTAAGAAATGACAACTTCGGCTTCTTTCCAAACCACAGTTCACATGGCATCGTCTCAACAGATTTCGATGGTGCCCTATTTAAAGTGAATGCAATTGTCTCTAATGCATAACCCCAAAATGATAGTGGCAATTCGGCAAGAGACATCATAGAACGCACCATATCTAATAAGGTTTGATTACGACGTTCGGACACAACATTATGCTGTGGTGTTCCAGGAGTGTCAATTGTGAAACAATTCCACACTGTCTTAAGTGACTGCCAAACACATAACTCGGATATTCTCCTCCTCGATCAGGTCGTAGGAATTTAATCTTCTTGTTACGATGATTCTCAACTTCACTCTGAAATTGCTTGAACTTTTCAAACGTTTTAGACTTGTGCTTTATCAAGTAAATATACCCATATCTACTTAAGTCATCAGTGAAGGTGAGAAAGTAACGATATCCACCGCACGCCTCAATGCTCATTAGACCACACACATCAGTATGTATGATTTCCAAGAAGTCACTTGCCCATTCCATTGTACCAGAGAACGAGGTTTTAGTCATCTTGTCCAAGAGGCATGGTTCAAATGTGTCAAGTGATTCAAAATCAAGTGACTCCAAAAGTCCATCAGCATGGAGCTTCTTCATCCGTTTTACACCAATATGACCTAAATGGCAGTGCCACAAGAAAGTGGTACTATCATTATCAACTCTACATCTATTGGCATCAATGTTCCGAACATGTGTATCATCACTATCGAGATTCAATAGGAATAAACCCCTCACATTGGGTGCATGACCATAAAGATATTACTCATATAATTAGAACAACCATTATTCTCCGATTTAAATGATTATCTGTCTCGCAATAAACAAGATCCAGATATAATGTCCATGCCTAACACAAGCACTAAATAACAATTATTCACATTCATCACTAATCTCGATGGTAATCGAAGAGCAAGCATGCCGACGGCGATCACATAAACCTTGGAACCATTTCCCACGTGCATCATCACTTTGTCCTTAGCCAGCCTTCGTCTGTTCCGTAGCTCCTGTTTTGAGTTGCAAATGTGAGCAACCGAACCGGTATCAAATACCTAGGAACTACAACGAGAGTTGGTAAGGTACACAGCAATAACATTTATATCATATATACCTTTGTTTGGTGTTGGCCGCCTTCTTGTCGGCTAGATACTTTTGGCAGTTCCACTTCTAGTGATTAGTTCCCTTGCAATGAAAGCACTCAGTTTCTTGTTTGGGTCCAGCCTTGGATTTCTTCATGGGAGGGGAAACTGCTTTGCCACTCTTCTTAGAGCTACCCTTCTTGCCCTTGTCATTCTTCTTGAAACTAGTGGTTTTATTGACCATCAACACTTGATGCTCTTTCTGGATTTCAGACTCAGCGATTTTTCAGCATCACAAATAGCTCGGCGACTGACTTGTTCATCCCGTGCATGTTATAGTTCATCACAAAGCTCTTGTAGCTAGGTGGCAATGATTGAAGAACTCTCTCACTGATCGCCTCTGACGTAAGGGGCATCCCTAACTCAGCCAGACAGTTCAAATACCCAGACATTCTGAGTATATGTTCACTGATAGACCCGTTCTCCTCCATCTTGCAAGCATAGAACTTATCGGAGGTCTCATAGCTCTAGATCCGGGCATTATTATCAAAGATAAACTTTAACTCCTAGAACATCTCATATGTTCCATGATGTTCAAAACGTCTTTGAAGTCCCGGTTCTAAGCCATACAACATTGCACATTGACCTATTGAGTAATCTCCAGAACGTGTCTCCCAGGCGTTCTTAACGTCTTCGGACGACACGGGAGCGAGTGGATCACCAAGCAGTGCATCAAGGACATAAGCCTTCTAGGAAGCCGTGAGGATAATCCTCAGATTATGGGCCCAGTCCACAAAGTTACTTCCATCATCTTTCAACTTGGCTTTCTCTAGGAACACATTAAAATTTTGGGGAACTACTGCGCGAGCCATTGATCTACAAGATAAATATGCAAAGGATACTAAGACTATTGTTCAAGATAATGAGCTTAGTTAATCAAATGACTAAAGCTCCCACTCAAATTGACATCCCTCTGGTCATTGATACGTCTCCAACGTATCTACAATTAATGAAGTATTCATGTCATGTTCACAATAATTCTATATGATTTTGGTATGATTTTATTAGAACTAACCCGGACTGGCGCTATTTTCAGTAGAAGTACCATGGTGTTGTTTTTGTGTAGAAATAAAACTTCTCGGAATGGGTTGAAAATTTAGTATGATTTTTTCTGGACCATAAGAGACGCTCGAAGCATTGGAGTTGGGCCAGAAGAGCCACAAGGAGGTCACAAGCCTACCACGCGCGGCCACCCCCCTGGTCGCGCCGAGCAGGCTTGTCACCGCCTCGCGGCACCCCTAGACGTGATTCCAATGCCAAAAATTCCTATAAATATAGAAAGCACCGAAAAGAGACCTAGATAGGGAGTTCCACTGCCGCAAACCTCCAGAGCCACAAAAAACCAATCGGGAGCCCGTTTCGGCACCCTGCCGGAGGGGGAAACCATCACCGGAGGCCATCTTCATCATCCTAGCGGTCTCCATGATGAGGAGGCAGTAGTTCACCCTCGGGGCTAAGGGTATGTACCAGTAGCTATGTGTTTGATTTCTCTCTCTGTCTCTCGTGTTCTTGAGATGGCACGATCTTGATGTATCACGAGCTTTATTGATATAGATAAATCATATGGAGTTTTCCCCTCTCTATCTTCTTGTGATGAGTTGAGTTTTCCCTTTGAAGTATTCTTATCGGATTGAGTCTTTAAGGATTTGAGAACACTTGATTTATGTCTTGTGATGGGATATCCGTGGTGAAAATGGGATGTTCTATTGATCCACTTGATGTATGTTTTGGTGATCAACTTGCGGGTTTTGTGACCTTGGGAATCTATGCATAGGGGTTGGCACACGTTTTTGTCTTGACTTTCTGGTACAAACTTTGGGGCACTCTTTGAAGTTCTTTGTGTTGGATGAAATATGATGAATCTGAAATTATGTGATGCATATCGTATAATCAAGCCCATGGGTACTTGTGGTGTAATTAGAGTATCTAGGTGACATTAGGGTTTTGGTTGATGTGTATCTTGAGGTGTTATTTTAGTACGAACTCTAGGGCTATCCGTGACACTTATAGGGATAGCTCATAAGATTGATCAGAAAAGATAACTTTGAGGTGGTTTCGTACCCTACAATAATGTCTTCGTTAGTTCTCCGCTATTTGTGACTTTGGAGTGAACTCTTTGTCGCATGGGAGGGACTTATATATGATTCAACTATGTTAATATTGTTGAGAGAAATTGCACTAGTGAAAGTATGGACCCTAGGCCTTGTTTTCAAGCATTGCAATACCGTTTTGCTCACTTTTATTACTTGCTACCTTGTTGTTTTTATAATTTCAGATTACAAAAACCTATATCTACCATCCATATTGCACTTGTATCACCATCTCTTCACCAAACTAGTGCACCTATACAATTTGCCATTGTATTGGGTGTGTTGGGGACACAAGAGATTTTTTTACTTGATTGCAGGGTTGTTTGAGAGAGACCATCTTCATCTTGCACCTCCCACAGATTGATAAACCTTAGGTCATCCACTTGAGGGAAAATTGCCATTGTCCTACAAAACTCTGCGCTTGGAGGCCCAACACAAGTATACAAGAAGAAAGGTTGTGTAATAGACATCAGTCATCTGAGTGATACATGATCCAAATTCACCAACCCAAGTCCGATCGTCACGTGATATGAGGTGGTTTCAATGGTGAACATCATCATGTTGTTCATATCTACTATATGACTCATGTTTGACCTTTCAGTTTCTTGAGTTTCGATGCCATGTCTGTACATGCTAGGCTCATCAAGTTTAACCCGAGTGTTCTGCACGTGCAACACTCGCTTGCACCCGTTCTATGTGAATGCAGAGTCTATCACACCCGATCATCACATGGTGTCTCGACACGACAAACTTTCGCAATGGTGCAAACTCGGGGAGAACACAATTTTACCTTGAAATTTAAGTGAGGGATCACCTTATAATGCTACTGTTGTCCTAAGTGAAATAAGATGCATAAAAGGATTAACATCACATGCAAATCATAAGTGACATGATATGGCCATGAACTTGTGCTTTTGATCTCCATCTCCAAAGCACCGGCATGATCTCCATCGTCACCGGCACGACACCATTATCTCCATCATCTTGATCTCCATCAACGTGTCGCCATGAAGTTTTCACGCCAACTGTTACTTCTACGACTACTGCTAACTAATAGCGATAAAGTAAAGCAAAAAACGGCATAAATAATTAAAGACAACCCTATGGCTCCTGCCGGTTGTCGTACCCATCGACATGCAAACATGATCATCTCATACATCACATATATCTCATCATGTAATTGGCCATATCAAATCACAACATACCCTGCAAAAACAAGTTAGACGTCCTCTAATTGGTGTTGCATGTTTTACGTGGCTGCTATGGGTATCTAGCAAGAACAATTCTCACCTACGCAAAAAACACAACGGTGATACACAAATTTCTATTCAACCTTCTCAAGGACCACCTTTGTCGATTCTGATCCAACTAGAGGAGGAGAGCAGACGCCCACCAGCCATCTTTATGCAACAAAGTAACATGTTAGTCGATGGAACAGGTCTCTCGTTAGCGTACGAGTAAGGTTGGCCAAGGCCGCTTCATACCATAATACCGCTGAATCAAAAAACAACCAAGGGAGGAATCAATCTGAGCATCAACTCCTGCAAACTCCTTTGTGTTCTACTCATGATCTCATCTACACATAGACCTAGCTCTGATACCACAATTGGAGAACGTTGCATGGGAAACAAAAAAAATCCTACGCACACGCAAGATCTATCCATGGCGATGAGCCTCTACGAGAGGGAGAGTGAATCTACATACCCTTGTAGATCGCTAAGCAGGAAGCGTTAAGAAACGTGGTTGATGTTGTCGAATGTCTTCGCGATCCAAATCGCCAAGCGTCCCGTGATCCAATCACGATCCATCCCGATCTAGCGACAAACGGACGGCAACTCCACGTTCAGCACACGTACACCTCGATGAAAATCTCTGCCTTGTTGATCCAACAAGAGGGATCAGAGAGGTAGATGAGTTCTTCGGCGGCCCGGCGGCAGTGGTGGTAGAACTATTCCGGCAGGGCTTCGCCTAAGCATCGCCAAAAACTAGAGGGAACAATCTATCAGGGAGAGATGGTTGCACCGTGTCTTAGGGTTTTATGGTGCGGCTTCCCTCTCTCCCCTCTAGTATATATAGGAGGAAGGGGAGGGAGGTCGGCGCCCCTAGGGTTCCCCCTAGGATGCGAGCGAAATGGGGAGGTGGAGGAGTCCAACTCCAATCCTACTAGGACTAGGATTCCTCCCCCACTTGGAAACCCTTTCCTCATCTTGGGTTTTTCCACCCCTAGCCGCATGGGCCTTATTGGGGGCTTCGGCCAGCCCACCAGGGGATGGTTTGACTCCTCCCACAGCCCATGAGGACCTTTGGGGTGAGAGGTCCCTCCCAATGGTCCCCTGGTACGATCCCGGCACTCCCGGTACACTACCGAAGTACCTGGAACTTTTCCGGTGACCAAAACGGGACTTCCTATATATCAATATTTACCTACAGACCTCCTAGTGACATCCAAGATCTCATCCAGGACTCCGAACAACCTTTGGTCACCACCATACATAACTCTATACTAGTGAAACATCACTGAACGTTAAGTGTGCAAACCCTGTGGGTTAGAGAACTATGTAGACATGACCGAGACACCTCTATGGTCAATAACCAATAGCGGGACCTGGATGCCCATATTGGTTCCTACATATTCTACAAAGGAAGAAATGGAATTCTCCGGTAGATGCATCAACCACGATTTGACGTTGGGTTTGAGTACCAACGGGAAGTAGTTGACAAGTATCTTGTCATCGCGAGGCCCGGCAGCCTGCACCGCAATGGTGTAGATGCTCAAGAACTGCAACGGGTGAGTCTTGCCATCGTATTTCTTCGGGACCTCTGGTTTGAATGTTGGGGAATTGGGCCATTGGACTCGCCGCATCTCACGGGTAAAAGCTGGACAACCCACCTCGTAAGGTAGGTCGACGGGATACCCTAGCACAGGCTTGTCTATAGTGGTCTATGCACGTCTATCGGATTGATAGCGCACTTCCCACTGCCGCTCAATGGTAGTTCGAGCATCCCTTTTCCTTGCTCCCGAAGAACTTGACATTGATCACGACAAGTTCGCGGATCAGATGACGCCATTGAATCATCACCACAGGCGCCGATCTGACGAGTCGGCGACTGTTGTTGCGGCCGCGAAGGAGAGTGCACCATGGTCGTGCCACCTCCAGTCTTCCCGCCATTGGTGCGCGCCGGCTCGATGGACTGCTACCGCGAAGCCCCGCTCGTTGTGGCCCATATTTATCAGCGAAGGTGAGGAGGCTCTGAATAGTAGCTCTCCACTCATCAAGCTTTCCCGCGGCAGGGGGAAATTCAGCAGTAGTTGTGCTTGCGCTAATGCTTCTACTAATGTAGTCGGCGGTGAAAGGTGCAAAGAATGTGAGGTGCTCTGACTCCTAACCGTGTTAGGAGGAGCTCCATGATGACCCCACGACCACACGCCACTTCCACCAGCACCTTGGCATGCAAGTTGGTCCCACGCATCTTGAGAGTGATGCTCAGGAGCCTTTGCATGGGGACGCTTAGAACCACCAACGTCACGGCGCTATTCATCACGCGCGACCTGAGAAGGCCGCGGCGCATGCGCCCGCGTGTGTCTTGGAAGGTGCCCCTCCGTCCCTGGAGTTCACTACACCGCCCATAGGAAGCACAACTCCGTCGTGAGGTCAAGCGGCACGTGGGTTGCCATCGTTGTTGCGAACGATGCTGCTCGCTTGGCCTTGATCACCAGAATGTTGTGGTAGCTCAATGTCTCCGCCTCCACCGCCTGCATCCACACCGCCGCCCATCCGAGTGGCTACATGCACACCAGACGTGGATGGATCTACCACCGTGAAACCCTTCTTCTTGGGGGGACCATGGCGATGAAGATGATGAAGAAACTGGTGCACTGATCACTAGATCAGGTTCAAGCAACCTTCTCCCCCTACCTGGCGTGCCAAAGATGTTGGGACACGACACCTATGGGATCGTGTGGATCCCTTTATAGTTCAGCAGGGAAAGGGGTGTACAAAGAGCAGATCTAACGAGCAGCACGAGGGATTTTTACCCAGGTTCGGGCCGCTGAGAAGCGTAAAACCCTACTCCTGCTTTAGTATATTATGAGTGTTTGACCCCTGTATGCAGGAGCGCTATGTGACGAACAGTACACAACTACTACGCATGCGTGCGGGCTAGAATGATCCTCCCAATTGTAGCTACGCCTCGGGCCTCCTTTTATATCTACAAGGGGTTTCCACAGTGGCGTATAGTACGTACACGGCATGTACAGTTGCTACAGTGTTATCATACCTAACACTGACGGCATACGACAGGCGCATTAAATGCACTGTCTAGCGGTCTCTAATCTTCTCGGGGACGGAAAAAGGGACCGTCCCATCGGCGCCGCTTAACCGCTTCATCGCCAGCGCCTTGACACGTACTTAGGAGGACATGACCTATTTGACAGGACGGTCGTTGTGCTGGAGCGGTGACGGGTTGGTGAGGTCTTGCCGGGTGCGGATCTTGCTAGGGCTCCATGAGCCATCCCGGCAATATCTTGCCGGGGTCCCAGCTTCTGGTCTTCTGTCTTCTAATTGTTGACTTGAACGTTTTCTTGGCATCTTCGATCTTGCATTCAGCAGTCCCCTGGTAGGCCTTGCCGCTGGTGTGGCTAAACTGCATGTGCACAAGTAAGGCATACAAAAAGACCCAAACTTTAGTACACCGACAAATGCCCATGGCAGTGTACCAGGATGTGCAATGATCAAGCGTAACATGTATCAAAAATGATGAACGGTGGCTTTTCCACAAATACTATGTCAGCTCTTATGATCATGCAAAGCAATATGTGATAACCCACAAGTGTAGGGGATTGCTTGTAGACTTTTTCGATAAGTAAGAGTGTCGAGCCCAATGAGGAACTAAAGGAATAATTAATATTCTCTCAAGTTATATCAACCACCGATACAACTCTATGCACTCTAACGCTTACTTTAACTAGAACAAGTATGAAACTACTTTGTGGGAATATAACTAGAAGTACATACTAGGTGATAGATAGTTTTGCAAGATAATAAAGTACATGGGAAAAAAGTTAGGTGCGGTTTTAATAAAAGAACAATAAAAGTAAATAGTTTAGTAGAAAGCTTTTTGTGTATACCAAGAGAAAGATTTGTCCCTAGGCAATAGATAACTGGACCGGTATCATTGTTACAGAGGGAGAGGCATACACAAACATACTTTCCATACTTGGATCATATGCATTTATGATTGGAATTCTAGCAAGCGTCCGCAACTACTAGAAATCATTAAGGTAAACCCAACCATAGCATTAAACATCAAGTCCCCTTTATCCCATTCGTAAACAATCCCCTTACTCGGGTGTAACTTTTTGTCACTCTCGCCACCCACTATAAGCAAATCATAAACATATTGCAAACCCTCCAGCGGGATTCGTTCACGTGTGTGCCTCATGGAAGGCACGTTAGGACATCACCAAAATAGAACATACAACTCAAACCAACCACGATCATCAATCAACCCATAGCCACACAACATTGGATAATAATATATAGGATTAAGCACCATGTTCAAGTAGAGATTACAGCGAGGGGAAGAGGTTTTACACCGCGGCGTAGAGGGGGAGAGAGTTGGTGGTGACAACAGTGAAGTTGTTGGTGTAGATTGATGTCACGATGGCTGCCCTAGCAGCGCTCCGGCTCCACCGGGAGAGACGGGAAGACAGCCCCCCTCCTTTTTCTTCAACCTTGGCCTACTCCCTAGATAGGAGGATATTTCCACTCTGGTCCATGGCTGCCATGTGTCCCGAAGGGCAGGAGCCCCTCCGAGATTGGATCTCTCTCTATTTCTCTTCTGTTTTCGTGACTGTTTTCGGAGCCCTTCACCATTTCTTAAATATCCAGATATCTGTAACTCCGATCGAGCTGAAATTTTGAGGGGATTTTTATCATGAAAATATATTTCATGCGCCAGAAGGAGAGCCTCAACTGACCTAAGGGCTAGCCACCAAGCATCACGGTCCCCCCCCCCCCGTGGGGGCGTGCACTATTGGCTTGTGCCTCCCTTGGGCACCGTCTTCCGTTCATTACGACGCCCAAAATTCACATATATTCCAAAAAAAAACCTCCAATTTTTTTAATCGTCTTTGGACTTCGTTTGATATGGAATTTCTGCGAAACAAGAAACATACAAAAAATAGGAACTGGCACTTGGTAAGTAAGTTAGTCCAAAATTATTATGAAATCTTGCCAAATGTATATGAAAGTTGTAGAATATTGGCATGAAGCAATCAAAGAGTATAGATACGAGGGTGACATATCAACATCCCCAAGCTTAATTCATGCTCGTCCTCAAGTAGGTAGATGATAAAAGGATAATTTTTGATGTGGAACGCTACCTACCAAAATCTTGAACAAATGTCTAATCATGGCATGAATATTGAGATACGTGTGATTCAAGGCAAAAGTCTGACAAAAAGACATCCATACTCAGGTTTACTAGCAACAATCATGTCCATTGAAAATAGCTATGCTAAATAATTTTATCCCTTCAAAATCATATAGCCTGTCATGCTTGGTCTTCCTAGCATAAAGTATAAGTCATGAGCACCCCTGTGTCAAACCAAGAAATTGGATCGTACTTTTTCAATGCGCATCAACTTTTTATTCTTCACGCAATACATGAGCATGAACCATGGACATAGCATAAGGGTGGAATAGAATATGGTGGTAGATATCAAAAGGGTTGAAAGTGAAGAAGAAGTATCGCATAAACTCGGCGTATCAACGGGCTATGGAGATGCCCATCAATATATATCAATGCGAGGAGTGGTGATTGCCATGCAATGGATGCACTAGAGCTATAAGTGTATGAAAGATTGAGTGAAGCTAAGTGGGTGTGCATCCAACTTGTTTGCGCATGAAGACCTTGGGCATTTGAGGACGCTTGTCATCAGAATATACAAGCCAAGTTCTATAATGAAAAATTCTGACTAGCATATGGAAGTGACAAAACAAGAGACCCTCTATATGAAGAACATGGAGCCACTTTGAGGCACAAGTGTGGTAAAGCATAGTAGCAAAGTCCCTTATATATTTTTCTCTCGTTCATTTGTTTATATTTTTTTCATGGTGAGCTTTTTTCTTTTTCTTTTTGCGCCTCCCCCATTTCTCTTTTTTTGTGGTGGTCTCATTTGGCCTCCCCCATTTTTTCGCTCGAAATCTCATCCCGACTTGTGTGGGAATCATAGTCTCCGTCATCCTTTCCTCACTAGGACAATGATCTAATGATGATCATCACACTTTTATTTACTTACACCTCGATATGAAAAACTGATAGGATGATATGACTCTATATGAATGCATCTGGCAGTGTACCAGGATGTGCAATAATCTAGCATAGAAAATGATATAAAAATGGAAAATACATGTAAATGTCATGCTAGCTATCTTACGATCATGTAAAGCAATATGACAATGGAAATACAAGTCATATGAAGTGACAATGGAAGTTGCATGACAATATATCATGGAATGGCTATGGAAATGCCATGATAGTTAGGTATGGTGGCTGTTTTGAGGAAGATATAATGAGGATTATGTGCAATGGAGCGTATCATGTCACGGGATTTGGATGCACCGGCAAAAGTTCAAGATGATAATGGGCAAGGCACGTTACCGAAGAGGCTAGCAAAATATGGATAGGTGAGATTTCGTATGTCCATAGTTTCACATTAGTCATAAAGAGATCATATACTTATTGCAAAGTTTTATTAGTTTTATCACAAATCAAAGTACTACTCGCATGCTCCTAGGGAGGAGGTTGGGAGGATTTAACCATCGCGCGCCCCCGATTCAACAGCACAAAGGATTTCAATCAAGGATAAATTATGCTCCAATATTCATCGCACAAGTAGAGACCATACGTGCATGCTTCGGGAATCACAAACCTTAACATCAATATTCTCAATAATGCACAATCGTCAACTAGTTTGCCCACATATTATTTACGTATTGTCACAATACAATTGCAGGGAATCAAACATATCATATTCGGTGATCTACAAGTTTTATGTCGGATTTATGACTAACCATGTAAGTGACCAATTCCCGTTGACTCTGTAAATAGGTATAAGTGAAGCATGAGAGTTTAATTCTTTCTACAAAAGACCTGGACATGCTCTAATAAATATAAATGAAGCAAAAGAGAATTCTACAAATAACGGTTTTCTATATGTAGAGAAATGGGCATCTAACTTCAAATGATATAAGTGAAGCACATGAGGCATTCTATAAAGCCATACTCAAAATATATATGTGAAGCACAAAGAGTATTATATAAATCAACCATGGAATTTTCCAAACCATCATAGTGCAATACTAAAATTAAAATAAAAGGCACACGATGCTCCAAGAATTTATGCATATCATGTGAACCAAACAAAAACCGAAACATATCGATAATTGTTGAAGAAGAAAAATGGGATGCCTTACGGGCCATCCCCAAGCTTAGACGCTTGAGTCTCCTTGAATATTTAATTGGGGTGCCTTGGGCATCCCCAAGCTTGAACTCTTTTCTCTCCTTATTCTTCTCATATCGACACCTCCTCGATCTTCGAACACTTCATCCACATAAAACTTTTATTAGAAACGTAAGTACATAATCATCAAATCTGATCATGTCCTTCCATAACATTATTGTGTAATTATAATCTAACATTACACACTGTACGGTATCACAATTATATGGCTCCCAAGTCAATGAGTCTCAACAAGAATTCAAACATACGCACGCAAAGCAACTATAATAGCAATATGTGAAAAACAGGACAGCCTGTAAAGATACGGTTGGATATCATACTTGTGTAACTCAAACAATTCTGAAACATTAGGAGGTGGTATAAAATTGTCATAACTTTACTGTGTAAATATTTCAGAAGCATTTTACGTTACAAAAAAATACGAAAAATCAAAGACTACAACCAACGTTTCTGTTTTTGCATAGCACATATCAAACAAGCAATTTAAACATCCTAAAGGTAATTCTTGGCACATTATTTTTATAATACAATTGATTTATACAAGGTGATAATTATGTTTGTTGAAAAGTTTCTGTAATCAAGATTCACAATGTTTCCATGGGCATGAACAAAGTTCAAGGCTAGCCCCCACTTCAACGATGCTCGTCTTTCTCACTTTCACTTCTATTTTTGAAAAAGTTTTAAGTTCCCCACTTTTTTAATTATTTTAAAAGCATACAACAGAAATAAATGACTCTCTAAAACTTCCGGGTTGTCTCCCTGACTGTGCTTTCTTGAAAGCCATTAAGCTAGGCATATAGTGCTCAAGTAACTGATCCACCCGGATTCCAAGGTATATCAAAGCCAATTTTAATTAACAATGCTTTGTAATTAAGTAGTGAGAAAAAAGCGATATATGTATATATATCGTGTGACAACGAAGTCTAAATCTCTCCCTATGCATTGGCATATCATACAAGAATAATTCATACATAGCAAGTAAGGGCCAATACATAGCATAAGTAGTTTCTTGCATTTTATAATATTGGAAACATAGAGAGGTGATGATTTGGTACCTCTCCCATAATAATTGCAAGTAGGAGCACCAAGCACATGCATATTATGTTCATCAAAATCATCATGTGTGATAGTGAAACGCAACCCATCAATATAATCCTTAATAAGTGCAAACTTCTTCGATATAGTGTAGTTGTGAGAATTCAAAAGGATCATAGGAATATCATGTGTGGGTACAATAGCAACAATTCATGCTTAACATAAGGAACTACAGCAAGTTCATCTTCATAAGCATACTTCATATTGGCATCATGGCCACAAGCATAGCAAGCATTAAGTTCTTCAAAAAGGGATATTTCAAATGAATCCAGGGGATCATAGCATTCATTCTTCGGTATGTACGAAGGGAAATTAAACAGTGTATGAGTTGAAGAGTTAATCTCATTAGAAGGTGGGCATGGGTATCTCATCTGCTCTTCCTCCTTTTGTTCTTCGCTCTCGTCCTCATCTTTTTCATCTAGTGAGCTCACAGTTTCAGCAATTTCTTCTTCCATAGATTCCTGCAAAATTTTAGTCTCTTCCAAGGCAGCGGTCATTATTTCAATAAATTCTTTAACATAAGCATTAGAAGCATAGTTTTCATAGCAATATTTAAGTATGTCAAAAATTTCAGATTTTTAGAAAGTAGGATCACACTTTTCAATCAAAGAAACAATTTCATATGCACCCTTAAAAACAACAAATTCTTCAATTTGTTCAACATCATAATAACAATAGGCCTTCTTGGAATAAGAAGATAGTATTTCAATATCATTAAACACACATTGGTAGGGAAGGTTTTTTTAGCTTCTTCAGAACAAGAAGTAAAATCATGTAATTCACATAAATTCCAAGCATAGCAATACGAAAAATTAGTTTGATGCCACAAGAGTTTCCCTTTTTGAGATAAGCGGTGTCACACATAATGAGCATGCTCATTAAATAATTTTCCTACAACTAAGCTAGTTGGGGTTTCAGCACGAGCACAAAGGGATCGAAGATGATCAAAGAAATAAGCTTCGATTGCACGATACATTTTTGAGTGGTTCCTCAACCACTGGGTTAGCAAGTACATCTTTTTTTGGTATTTCGTGTTCCATATCCATAACTAACTATATAAAAAAGTAATAACATAAAATAAAAACTAATAAAATAAAATAAAAATTACTTACTGATAAAGCAAACAAGTTCACACGAGAATATCAAGCAATACGCTATTGCTCCCCGGCAACGGCGCCAGAAAAAGGTCTTGATAACCCACAAGTGTAGCGGGTCATTTGTAGCCTTTTTTGATAAGTAAGTGTGTCGAACCCAAAGAGGAGCTAAAGATAGAATTAATATTCTCTCAAGTTATATCAACCATCGATACAACTCTACGCACACTAACGCTTACTTTAACTAGAACGAGTATGAAACTACTTTGCGGGAACAAAACTAGAAGTACTTAATAGGTGATAGATAGTTTTAGAAAATAATAAAGAAAATGGAAATAAAAGTTAGGCATTGTTTTAATAAAATAACAATAAAAGTAAATATTTTAGTAGAAATCTTTTTGTGTAATGCAAGAGAAAGATTTGCCCCTAGGAATCGATAACTAGACCAGTATCATTGTTTCAGTTTTATATGAGTGAGAGGCATAAGATAACATACTTTCCGTACTTGGATCATATGCACTTATGATTGGAATTCTGGCAAGCGTCCGCAAATACTAGCAATCATTAAGGTAAACCAAACCATAGCATTAAACATCAAGTCCCCTTTATCCCATACGTAAACAGTCCCCTTACTCGGGTGTATGTTTTTGTCACTCTCGCCACCCACTATAAGAATATCATAAACATATTGCAAACCCTCCAGCAGGATATCTTCACATGTGCGCCTCACGGAAGGCACCTTAGGTAAGCACCAAAATAGAACATACAACTCAAACCAATGACGATCATCAATCAACCCATAGGAGAAAACAAATCTACTAAAACATCATAGGATAGCCACATGTCATTGGATAATAATATATATGATTCAGGACCATGTTCAAGTAGATATTAGAGCGGGGAGAAGATGTTTTACATTGCTACATAGAGGGCGAGAGAGTTGGTGGTCACAGTGGCGAAGTTGTTGGTGTAGATTGCGGTAACGATGGTTGCCCCGGCGGCGTTTCGGCGCCACCGGAAGAGAGGGGAAGAGATCCCCCCTCCTTATTCTTCTTCCTTGGCCTCCTCCCTAGATGGGAGGCGGGTTTCCCCTTTGTTCCATGGCTACCATAGCTCCCGGGGGGCAGGGTCCCGCCAAGATTGGATCACTCTCTGTTTCTCTTCTGTTTTCATGATTTTTTGGAGCCCTTCACCGTTTCTTAAATATCCGGAGATCTGTAACTCCGATCGGCCTGAAATTTTGAGGGGATTTCTATCATGAAAATATATTTTTGGCGCCCTGAGGACAGCCTCAACCGACTTAAGAGCTGGCCACCAACCATCACGGTGCCCCCGGTGGGGGCACGCCCTGTTGGCTTGTGCCACCCTCGGGTATCGTCTTGCGTTGATTACGACACCCAAAATTCATATATATTCCAAAAAAAATATCCATGAATTTGTATTGCGTTTGGACTTTGTTTGATATGGAATTTATGTGAAACAAAAAACACACAAAAAACACGAACTGGCACATGGCACTGGATAAGTAAGTTATTCCCAAAATTATTATAAAATGTTGCCAAAAGTATATGAAAGTTGTAGAATATTTGCATGAAGCAATAAAAAATTATATATATGACAGAACATATAAGCATCCCCAAGCTTAATCCCTGCCCGTCCTTGAGTAGGTAAATGATAAAAAGATAATTTTGGTTGTGGAATGCAACCTATCATAATCTTGAACAAGTGTCTAATAATGCCATGAATATTAAGATACAAGTGATTCAAGGAAACAGTCTCACAAAAAGACATCCATACTGAAGTTTACTAGCAACGATCATGTCCGTTCAAAATAGCAATGCCAAAGAATGTTATCCCGGTCATGTAGCCTGTCATGCTTGGTCTTCCTAGCATAAAGTATAAGTCATGAGCACCCCGGTAAGTAAGTTAGTCCCAAAATTATTATAAAATGTTGTAAAAAGTATATGAAAGTTGTAGAATATTGGCATGAAGCAATCAAAAATTATAGATACGATGGAGACATATCAATATGACCATGGAAGTACAAGTCATATGATGTAACGATGCAAGTTACATGGCAATATATCTCAGAATAGCTATGCAAATGTCATGATAGGTAGGTATGGTGGGTGTTTTGTGGAAGATATAAGGTGGCTTATGTGCAACTGAGCTTATCATATTATGGGGTTTGGATGCATCGGCGAAAGTTGCACTGATCCTCGAGGTGAGAATGGGAGATGCACGGTACCAAAGAGGCGAGCAAATATGAGGTGGTGATAGTGTGTATATCCATGGATTCACATTAGTCATAAAGAACTCACATACTTATTGCAAGATTTTATTAGCTCTCTCGAAGCAAAGTACTACTCGCATGCCCCTAGGGAGGAGGTTGGGAGGAGTTAACCATCGTGCGCCTCCGACTCAAACAACACTAGGATTTCAACGAGGGATAAGAATGCTCACACATCATCACCATGCTATAAAATATTTAGGTGAACAGCAAGTTAAGAAGATCTAATTCATGATACTCTTACTAATTAATAAGCATGCACTCATGCCCATTTACATTACCACATTAATATTATTAACTCAAGATTTCTATTTTATGTGCTACATGAAGGTTTTGATTATGCACTCTTTGAATACCTATTATTTTTGGACTAGTCGTATAACCCATGCAAATTACTGTAACTTTGTATTAACTCTCAAACAAATATAAGTGAAGAACAAGAATGCAATTATTTCTTTAAAATATACACGCAACTATGCTCTATATAATTGAAGTACTAGAGCAACTCCTTAGCTCAAAAGATATAAGTGAAGCACAAACATTATTCTAATAAATCACGGTGATTTGTATCTCTATGAAGTAGGTGTGTCCAGAAAACAATGATTGTGGAAAACTAAAACTAAAAAAACAACGCACCAAGGAAAACTCATATCATGTGATGAATAAAAATAAAGCTACAAGTGACATACCCATGGATTGAGGCAAAAGAGGGGATGCCTTCTTGGGCATCCCTAGTCTTAGATGATTGAGTCTTCCTCGAATTTTACTTGGCGTGCCTTGGTAATCCCCATGCTTAGGCTCTTTCCACTCCTTATTCCTTCATCCATAGTGATAGCACTAAAAACTTGAAAACTTCAGCACACAAAACTCAATAAAAAAAATTGTGACATCCGTTAGTATAATAAACATATCAAAGACTTTAGGTACTATTATAAATTGATTCTTATTTTATTATTGCATTAGGTATTGTATTCTAAATTCTCCATGGCTTACACATCCCGATACAATCCATAGCATCATCAAAACAAGCAAACTATGCAAGCAAAAATAGAATATGTCTAAAACAGAACATTCTGTAATGATCTGTAACGAAACCATACTTTTGTAACTCAAAAAATCTGAATATTTATAAAAACTTGGGTAATTTGTATAGAAATATTTTTTTAAACTTTCAAATCAAAAGGATGTTCCTGTAAAATCATACAAATTCTACGTTGGACGTTAAAGTTTCTGTTTTTGCACTGTATCAATTCTACTCATCACGCAAGTCACCCCAAAGGCTTTACTTTGCACAAACACTAATTTAAACATACAAACACAATAATTACCGTAGCAATAATCATGTTAACTATAAATAAGAGTAAGTATTGGGTTGTCTCGCAACAATCTCTTTCTTTATGGCCATCAAGATAGGCTTGTGATAATAATGATACTCACATGAAAGATAAAAATTAAAACATAAAGAGAGCACCAAGTAGTATGTGAAAAACACATTTATGTCTAACATAATTCCTATGTGTAGGCATTCTATAAGCAAACAAATTATCAATACAATAAGTACCTAGCATATGCATGTAGGAAGAATGAGGCATTAATAATTTTAACACAAAGAGAGGTAAGTGAATAATCTGAAAATTTCTATAACCATATTTTCCTCTCTAATAATAATTACGTGTAGGATAATATTCAAATTCAACAATATAGCTCTCATATAAAGTATTATATCCATGATCCACATGCACAAAAGTTTGACAATCTTCCAAGGTAGTGGGATCAACATTCACTAAAGTCAGGACCTCTCCAAACCCACTTTTATCAATAAAATCATAAGATTGAACACTCTATGAATATGTAGGATCATTATCTAAAGTTTACACTCTTCCAAATCCACTTTCAATATTATTGCAAACATTATTATCCATAACATATCATCATGAGGCTTAAATAAATTTTCAAGATCAAAAGAAATATCATCACCCCAATCATAATCATTACAATAAGTAGCGGACATAATAAAATTATCATCCCCAAGCTTGTAGATTTGCATATAGCTAGCACAATTGACATTAACATAATTTATAGTAACATCATTGCAATCATGATTTTTGGATGCAATAGCAATAATTTCATTTTCAACATAGGGGACTATAGCAAGTTCATCTCTATAAGCATCATTAATATTGGCATCATGACCACAAGAATAGCATGCATCACATTAATCAAGAGGGGATATTTCACTCTATTCAATGGGATCATAATTTTCTTCCAAAGCAGCAAACATTCTCTTAATAAATTATTTAGCATGGGCATTAGTAGCATAGTTTTCATAGCAATATTTAAGTATGGCAAATTTTCATATTTGTAGAGAGTAGCATTATACTTTTCAATCAAAGATGTGACTTCATAAGCACCCTTAAAACCAACCAATTCTTCAATTTGTTTGATATCATAATAACTATAAACACCCTTGGCATAAGAAGATAAATTTGCATTATCATTAAATTCACATAGCTAGGGAAGGTGTATTTTAGGGTTCTGAAAGCAACAAAAATCATAAATTTCACACATATTCCAAGCATAACATAGCAAATAATTTATTTGACGCCATAAGAATTTTCCCTTTTGAGATAACCGATGACGCACAAAATGAGCATGCTCATCTAATGATTTTCCCTCAATTAATCTACTTGGGGTTTCACCACAAGCATAAAGGGGTTGAAGATGATCCAAGTAGGAATATGGATCCATAAGTCATTACCTTCTATTTGTGTGAGATTACATGATTATTGAAAGCAAACTAGTAAACTAGTAAAGGTAAAGTTTTTTGTATTTTTAATTTTTACATAGAAAGAAAAATATAACAAGAAATAAAAATTAGATCAAGTGAATGATAATTTTTGTGAAGGTACTTGGTAGTTTTTTGGTGATACTCCTCGGCAATGGCACAAGAAATCCTTCCTGATACTTGTGATCTGCGTTGTGTTTTCCGCGAATAGGAGTGTGTGATGTAGCATAGTATAGATAAGTATTTCCCTCAGTAAAGAACCAAGGTTTACTGTACCAATAGGAGTAGCACGCAACCCCCGTCTTTAGCGACTACACACAAAGAAGCATACACTTGCACCCAACACGGGCAAGAGGGTTGTCAATCCCCTTGGACTCGTTACTTGCAAGCTAATAAGTAGTGTGGTTGGTAGTAGATAATTGTAAATTGCAAAATAAAATATAAATTAAATAATAACAGGAAGGTAAATGATATTTTTGTAAATATATATTTGGATAGACCCAGGGGCCATAGTTTCCCTAGTGGCATCTATCATGAAGTAGGCATGCGATGGGTAAACAAATTACTGTTGGGAAATTGATAAAAAAGCGCATAGTTATGCAATATTTATTCAAGGCAATGATCATGTGTATATAGGCATCACATCCATAAGCAAATAGGCCAAATCCTGCCTACACCTATTACTATTAGTCCACCCATACACCGCTATCCAACATTTATCTAGAGTATTAAGTAAAACAGAATAATGCTTGGAGAACAATGACCTAATGTAGACAAAGGAAACTTAATGAATATGAATTGACCCCATAGTTTTATCGTTAGGGGAAACAATACAAAGATGTCTCTTGTCCCTTTCAGTCACTGAGATGTAGAGCACCACCAGATTGAACCCACTACAACGCACACCTCCCATCGAAGAAATATCAATCTAGTTGGCCAAACTATTTCAATAGATCGAAGAGATTTACGAAGCTATAATAATCATGCAAATAAAAATCATAATAGATTTTAGAGAAGACTCAAATCTTTTATCATGAATAATCTGAACATAAACCCACAATTCATCGGATCCCAACAAACGCCTCGCACAAAAGAATTACATCGGATAGATCAAAGCGGAGATGTGATGATCATTATTGAAGATCAAGAGAGAGAGGGGGAGAGAGAGAGCCATCTAGGTACCAACTATGGACCCGTAGGTCTGTGGTAGACTAGTCACACATCACCATAGGAGCGGCAAGGTTGATGTTGAGGCCCTCCTTGATTGATCCCCCCTCCGGTAGGGCACCGAAACAGGGCTCCAGATGGGCACACGGCAGAACAGAGACTTGCAGTAGTGGAAAGAGTGTTTCAGGAGGATCTTAGGGTTTGGGGGATTTATCAAAATTTATAAGCTAGAGAGGGGTGTTGGGAGGCACTCGAGGGGCCCACTAAATATCAGGGTGCGTCCACCCCCCTGGGCACACCCTGATGTGTGGTGGCTCACTCGTGTGGCCTCCAGTCTTCTCCCGAAGCTTCCAGGTCTTCTTTTGGTCCTGAAAAAATCATATTTTTTTGTGGCAATTGGACTTTGTTTGTTACTCTAAACCTGAAAAGCTAAAAACACGTAGAAAACAGCAACTGGCACTTTGCACTGAGTTAATAGGTTAGTTCCGAAAAATAATACTCCCTCTATCCCAAAATAAGTGACATAAATTTAATACTAAGTTATCATAAATTTTGTACTAAAGCAGCAACACTTATTTTGGGACGGAGAGGTTAATTTACATACAATTGCCCAAAAAGTATCCTAGAATGGTAATATTATAGCATGGATCAATCAAAAATTATAGATACGTTGGAGACGTATGAGTATACCATAGAAATAATAAGTTGCAAGCCCCTGCATCTCCCTAACCCACATACACCCACATCATAGACCAACACAGCTGCCACCCTTACTCTCTTTTTCCTCTACTTGCTCTCATCCATGAAAGAGGCCACATCCGCAAAATGCAAGTCGTCGTGAGGAATCACAAGTAGAAAATCAAGCCGATGGGGGCGCATGGAGTGGTTTCTTGGAATCTTGGAGGAAAATGCGCCTCCATCGAAGCTGCCTCATTATGTTGCTGGGAGGGCAGAGGGAAAGGCCGCCAAGGCCGTGCAGCCGGCATTGCTGCTGGAGGGAATAGGCGGCGAGGGGCCGCATCAAGAACGGAGTATGGCTCATCTTTTTGGTGTGGGCAACTAAGAGGAAGGGAACTTCTAGACTCTAGCGGTGCTTTCCACAATCAAGGGTGCTACTCATTCTCATCTCCCGATAGGAGTCATGGTCAATGTGAAGTGCATGTGAAAGAAGACAGGCAAATGCCAAATGTTGCAAATGATGATTTAGATGACACAGTAGACTAGGATAAGCTGGAGAATGAGGAGGAGGAGGAAGAAATTACATAACCTAATCTGGTTTTGAACACGGATGAAGAAGCTCTTCAGTACGCCCTTGGCCAGTCTAAGATAGATGATCTAGATGAAATTGAAGAAGAGAGGTGGATGGAGCTTGCAATCATAGCATATGTTGTTCACCAAAGAACAATAGTTACCCTTTCAAATTCTGAAGGAACACGCATTTACATGTGGACTTGTATCATGTGTAACAATGGCATGCCCCTATGTAGTGCTAGTGTATGAGATATGGTACTAAAGGGTGGTGTTGGGGACATAACCCCGTGGTAAGACCCGCCCAGGAGAGGTCGGGTCATACCTGGTAGCTCGTTGGCGTATGGGATGGAAGAGGAAGATTGGGCTGCATGACGGTTCACCAAATGGGCGTAGACGGAGGCCCGGAGTCGAGAAGAAGATACAAGACCTGGGCGAGTAAGCTGCCTGGAGACATCCTGCCAGAATAGGCAAGGAATCTTAGAGATGGAACCAGACACGTTGTAAGAGTCGGTATGAGATTTTTGTAACCCAAGGTCTTGACCTTTTATATAAAGGCGAGACCTGGGGACGGTTTAGACAGAGACCAATCGATCGAGAGCTAGGTCAAGAGAATATGCACCCTTGTAATCGATACTCCAATCAATACACACAAAGTAGGACATAGGCTTTTACCTCATCTCGAGGGGCCAAACCTAGGTAAATATGTGTCCCCTTTAAGTCCACTGCCTTAGCGATGGCCTCAAACCTAAGTCTTCGTACATCTACCGTGACAAAACCACGACTATTGGCGCCCACCGTGGGGCTAGCGCGCGGTGGTGTTGAGTTCTCAAAGGGCTCTCTCCTAGGGATCGAAGGATACGTCGTCGGCTTGATGACAAAGAGTCGTCGTGGAAAACTCTACATCGACGATTCAGGATGGGGGCCTGAAGCCGGCTCAATTGAGTACGGCTATAGGGTTCCCATTGGCAAGATGCACGTGTTCATCGGCAAGCTTGAAGGATCTACACCCGGGCTAGACATCTGCATCGACCTCATCGAGTCGGCCCGGCATGCAACACCTGCCCGTGCTCAACCCGGGCGGAAGAGTGTTTTCGTCAGTTTTACACAGGACAGGGGAGATTCCTTTTCAGGAGAGACCTTGGCTTTCTCGGATGAAGGATCTTCTAGCGATGGCGCGGAACCAATCTATCAATTGCATGACGGCAGGCTAGGGGGCTATGCTGATGGCGACAATATTCCGGAGCCCTATGACCCGCTGAGTCGAGCCGCCGTGTTCATGGCTAGCCCGGCACTGGCTTCCAACGGTGCGACTTCCGAAGCTGCGGAAAGAGCGGTCCCACCCGATGTGGAGCCTCCTAAGACACCGGCTCAAGTTTTACTGGAGCTCATGGTGGAGCTAGCAACTCTGATGGCCACGGATGTGACAACCGAGAATCAGGCGGAGCGCAATGCCGAGATTAACCGGATCAAGAGACAGATGGCTCAGGCTAAGGAGACATTGCAAATGATATTTGGTGCAGCGTGCCTCCCGACATGCATCGACCGATCCTTCTGCGTCTGCCGCAACCCCGACCGGTCCTTCTTCGTCTCACCCTAGCGCAAACCCGACCGGTCCTTCACCTCCGTGATGATGGTAAGTTTTGCCAAGTATTTTGCTTAACAAATGCATACTTAGCTTAAGAAATGATCAATTTAGGTCAAAAATGACCTATACTTAGCTTCTTCAGTTCATTTATGACATACTTAGCATACTTAGGTAAAAAATGGCATGATAACCTTGGTTTAGCACCAAACTATCATATCATTAGTTTGTTTTCCTCCAACATGACAAAATAACCTTACCTACCTCCAAAATGATAGATTTTAACTAGGATAGCTCAAAAATGACCTACACTTACCATTTTCTCCTCCAAAATGAATAAATATGCTTAGTTTGCTCAAAAATGACCTAACTACCTAGGATATCTCAATAATGATCTATACTTAGCTTAGCTAGTTCATTTATGACATAATTAGCTTACTTATGTAAAAATGGCATAATAACCTTGGTTTAGCTCCAAACTGTCATATCATTAGTTTATTTTCCTCCAAAATGACAAAATAACCTTACCTAGCTCCAAAATGACCGATTTTAACTAGGATAGCTCAAAAATGGCATAATTAGCTTAGTTAGGTAAAAAATGACATAATAACCTTACTAACCTCCAAAATGACCTATTTACCTAGCTGAGGTCTAAAATGACCTACACTTAGCATTTTTACCTATCTTGGATAAAAATGGCATTTTTACCTACCTTAGTTAGAAGAATAACAAGATAAAGAAGAGGAGAGGAGAAAAAGAAAGAGAAGAAAAATTCTTCTTCTTCTAGCTAGTCTTCTTCTTCTAGTCTTCTTCTTCTAGTCTTCTTCTTCTTCTAGCTAGTCTTCTTCTTCTAGTCTTCTTCTTCTTCTTCTAACTTTCTTCTTTCCCAATTTGCAGATTTGCTTTCGATGAGGAAGCTTGCGTTGATGGAGTCTACTCTTCTTCTTGTGATTCCTTTTTGTTTTGATTTTGTAGGATGAACAATGTGAAACTTGCTACCTATATATGTATGTATGGATGAAACCATTGTATGCTTGTTGTGGAATATGTTGGCTAGCTATATATGTTGCATATGGACTTTTCATTTGGTATGTATATATATATGTGTGTGTGTGTGTGTTGGATGATCATATCCATATGGCAGGGATATGATTTGGTATGTATATGTGTTGTTATGCTTGTTGAAAGTATTTTCAAATGTGTATATATGTATATATGTGAAATTCTGTGAAATTGAATGAATTTAAGAAAAAACAGAAAAAACAGGGACTGTACAGGCTCTTTGCTGTCTGCTGGCGGACGGCAAAGAGCTTTGTGGTTAGCCAGCAGACAGCAAAGCTGCCACATGGCAGCTACCTGTGCAACCTCGGGTGGCACTAGGCTGGCCTATGTGGTTTCTTTGCTATCTGCTGGCAGATGGCAAAGAACTTTGCATCTTTGCCGTCTGCCAGTGAACGGCAAAGAAACCACATAGGCCGGCAAAGAAACCGTTGCTTTGCCATCCGCTGGCAGACGGCACAGAACTTTGCATCTTTGCCGTTTGCCAGCCGACGGCAAAGCACGATGTTAACCCCTTAATCGCCATAAGCTGTCATGTGTGTCGTCCATGGTCTTTGTCGTCCGCTGCCAGACGGCAAAGACCTAAGAATCTTTGTCGTCTGCCAGCAGATGGCAAAGTGCCCTTTACCGTAGCTTATCCAGCCGGACAGTTGGTTGTTTGATGGCGGACGACAAAGCCTTTGCCGTCCGCCATGCATGCCTTTGCCGTCCACTATGGCGGATGGCAAAGTAGCTGATTCCTGTAGTTTAAGCAAGAGGGTGTGAAAAAGGAACTTTTTGGATGACCCATCGTATCTTCTCTTGTGGTAAGATTTTCGAGTCATAAGAAATATAAGTTACCTCAGGGGCGTTGGCGTGGCTTGTTTCTGTCTACTCCTATGTACAATAATTGTTAGTAAGTTGCATAAAAGGACGGTCAAGGGAGTCAAGTTCTACCTCTGAGTCGTCAAGTTCAAGCAGGTTTTGAGCCGACATTTTTGATTTGCAGTCATGGGTGTTACCCGCCTGATACTTCTTCGTCACAGGGGGAGTGTGTTCTTTCTTCCAGAAACTGGAGTTAGCCTGTAGGTGAATCCGCCAAAAGGGTTAAGGTTGCCATTTGTACAAAATACAAGACAGAGAGAAAGCAAATTTGAGAGCCGCCCTTACGTCTGCAGCCGGATTTGTGACGCTAAAGGGGCTTAACCTGACGGTACGGCAAGCCTCTTGGGATTCGCGGGTAAGTCCTTTGACAGCAGAGGTAATGTTTTCCTCTGTCACTGGTGTGTGGTTGAAGCAGAGAGGATTGTTCTCATCGCATGTATACTCGCACATAAGCCGGTCATGTCAGCTTAGTGGTAAGACCTTCCGTGAGATCCAACAGCGGGTTAAGTCAACTCCCGTCAACCCATTCTCTAGAAGATACTTGATTTTGGAAAAAGCCGGAGTGTACTTGGCTCATGTGGTAGCCAACATCCGATCCGGAAGCTCAGTAGAGGTGCAGAGCCGGGTAGGACGATAACCAAGTTTTCTCCCTCTGGAGAGGTGTCTTTGTAGTAGAACCAAGTTTTGTTCTAGTCTTTGGGATGGCTTGGCATTTGGACAGAGGGTAAGCTAGATCTCTTTGTCTTTGGATGGAGACTCTGTCGAGCTCCAAGCTCGGACCGACCGCCATTTCCGTTTGGCGGTTGACATAGAAGAAATCGCAGAAGACGTCGACGGATGGCTCTTCTTGCAAGTAAACCTCACACAAGACTTGAAAGTTGCATAGGTTGGAGACCGAGTTTGGAGCAATGTCTTGAGGATGCAGCTTGACGGGGTTATTACCCCTAGGTGGGCCAAAGCAACGGGGTCTTCCCCCTTTCGCTTCGAAGAAAAACTACGCGGCCGGCTGGCCGTGGCCGGCTGGAGGCCGTCCGGCACAAGACAGTGCTGGCTTGCGCCTCGGCCGGCTAGTCAAGGAGCCGGTTGGGCCCTCGACTGGCTGGGCACGCCCGGCGGCCCACGGGACAGCTCTTCCATTGACTTTGGGACGGACATGCCCCGTCCTGTCCCTCTGCGCGCGGGTACGACAACGCGACGTGACCGACACGACGGGCGGCCCTGTGGCTATAGTGGCCGCTTACACACTACAGCGCATGGCTACAGTCCAACCGTCCCAGTCGCTGACCTCGGTGAGCGTGATCGGGTAGGGGAACAGTGTCGGCATGCCTTCGCCACTCAATTACCTACCCCGGCGTGGCTATAGTGTCGCCAGCCGTACCGAACACTTCGGTCGGCTGGCACTAGACGAGGCTCCCCGGGCTGCCCGTGTCGCGGTAGGTGGGCGAGGGCCAATCGCAGAGCCGGCTGGCAGGCCCCAATGGGAGATGGGACCGCTCGGCCGGTGGGCCCTGCCTACGACGAGACGGCGCGAGTAGCGGGACCCTCTGGCCAGCCGGAGAGACTACCAGCCGGGTCCCCCCACCTTGGTACTTAAAGCATAGTGTAAGAGCTGAGGGGTTGTCCTATAAAACTCCCCGAGCCCCCATGCAATGGGGACGGATGATCACGGACAGACACATCCACACACGAATGATCTTCCCCACATATCCCCTTCTAGCAGTAGAGGAAGTGGAGCTGGTTGCCCCTTCTTCCTCCTCTATGCACAGCTCCAGGAGCATCCTTGTACTCATACCTAACCATCTAACAAAACCAAGCAGGGCTAGGGGTATTACCTCCCCCGGAGGGCCTTGAACCTGGGTACATCGTGTGTCATCACCGCTTGTGCCCAATCTCGCACCCGGAGCCTGTCGGCGTCCTCCGGCCCCAACCACCAATGATAAGCCACCCCATGGCATCTGTCGTCAGAAAACGATGATAGTTGGCGCCCACCATGGGGCCATACGCGGCGTCGGCTGGATTCATGCTTCAGGCGGGACCCCTAGCCATTGCCCGTCGTCGCTGCTCGTCTCGGTGAAACCATGGGGAGCTCGTGGGGCTTGTCCCGGCACGCCCTGTGGGAAACTCCGTCGGCCTCACGGCCGACATCGACACGCTCACCGAGCACTTCGGTAGACTCAGCCTCGCCGAGGCTCTGGCCGCTGACGAGTACCCCGCGGGGGTGCTCGTCTGCCCTGGTCTGCTCATGACAGTGGGCGCACTCACTACGGCTCACGCCAACAGGTCCCACGATCGCATGGGAGTGATGGCCATCACTTCCTCCGCCGCATCTAGACGGGCATGGGTCGCGGCTACCGCTGTCGCCGCCCGCGTTGGCATGTTCGACCCGCTCGGTGCGGCCCTCCGGGGCTTGAGCACTCCGACCGCCCCAACTGTGAACCCCGACACCGCCGCGGCCGATCTTGAGGTGGCTTGCCACATCCTGTTCGAGGATGCCACCGCCCTCGCTGCCACACGGCGCTGCATGGAGGTGGTACAGCGGGAGTACGCTTCCGCCTACGGACTCACCCCGACTGGCACCGAGCCCAGCCGGCGTGGGGCTATGCGCGACCGCGGCCGCCTGGTCACCGAAATCCTCGGCGGCAAAATGCCCGTCTATGACACCCCCGCGGCTAACCTGCGGGCTCTCAAGGTGGCCTACGAGGAATTGAACACCTTGGAGGGCAAAGAGCGTGCCGCCCACGAGCGCCACATCAAGGAGCTCATCAATGCTGCTGATGCACAGCAGCATCTGCTCACGACGGGCGGCGCCGCCACTGAAGGCCCCCGACCTGAGCGCAAGGGCACGGGAACTGTTGGCCGCTAGGTGGCCCAGTACTCCTGCTCCCCTCGCGTCTCTGGCCGCCGGGCCGAAGTGAACAACCCCCGGCCCTCTCAGACGTCGGGGAGTGAACAGTCGGCTGTTAGTAGCCGGCACACCAACGAGCTGCCTCGGAGCGACCGCCACCATGAAGCACCGGCATCCGGCAGTCGGCATAGCCACGGGCACATGCCGCCTCCATGGCGCAAGTCGTGGTAGTCGGGACCACCCACCGTCCGTCCCGAACTCTCGGCTCGGCTCGGACCACGCGTCCCCCGCAGTGAGAACGATGCCCGCAACCGCATCGACAAACTCGTGCAATCCGCCCTCCTTGAGGAGGAGGGCTCGATTGGTCCGGCCTGCTTTGGCCCCCAACCGCACCGAGTCGTTCCCAACCGGTTTCACGCTCCCCAGGGACAACCTGAAATACAACGGGGCCGCCAAACGCAAAGACTGGCTGATCGACTACACCACCGCGGTGGGCATCGCCAGGGGGAATAAGCGTGTAGCCGTTCGCTACGCCCCCTCATGCTGATCGGTTGGGCCCGCACCTGGCTCAACAGCCTACCAGCCGGCAGCATCAACACCTAGACGGACTTTGAGGAGGCATTCGTCCGCAACTTCACCGGCACCTACAAGCGGCCTGGCCGTCCCCATGAACTCGCCATGTGCGTTTAGGGGTCGGACGAATCCCTCCATGACTACCTCACCCGGTGGACCGAGCTTCGCGCTTCCTGCAAGGGGGTGCACGAGGTGCAAGCCATGCAATGCTTCATCGAGGGCTGCCGGGATGGCACCCCTCTCAAGCATAAGCTCCTGTGCTCCGAGCCGGCCACGCTTGCCGAGCTCATGACCAAGGCGGACAAATACGCCACGGCCGGGTCGGCCATCCGGGTCAAGACAACCCCGCCTGCCAAGGCAACGACAACGTCGGCCACGACCAGGCCGGCTGCCGACAACCGGCAGCCGCAGAACAACAAGCACAAGAACGACCAGCCGGATCCCTAATACGGGAGCCGGCAGGTCAATACCGTCGAGGATCAGGAGCCGGCTGCCCAGTCTTCTGGCCAGCGCCAGCGCACTGGCAAGGTTGCCTGGCAGCCGAAGCTCACCTTCGAGCAAATGCTCAATCTCCCCTACAAGAACCATTCAGGGGCCAAACCCTCTACGCACATGCTCCGGCAGTGCAGCTTCTCGCAGCGATTGGCCCGGGGGAACGGCCTTCCGGCTCCTCCCGTGCCGCCAGCCCGTGCGCCGGCCCCGACCCAAGCTGCCGCCCTGGTGCCGGCAACGGCTCCGAACGACGGTCGTCTTATCGACCAGTTCCCCAACCAGGACGGTTGTTATGTCGTCTTCACCAGTGAAGAGACGGGCAAACACGCTCAGTGTCGGCTCTGCTATGAGGTGAACGCCACCATGCCGGCAACTCCCCAGTTCATGCACTGGTCGGAGAAGCCAGTCACTTGGAGCCAGGCCGATCACCCTGCCATGATGCCAAATCTCGGCAGCTATGCCTTGGTCCTCGACCCCACCATCGCCACCAAGGAGCGAGCTTGCCACTTCTCGCGGGTGCTGATAGATGGCAGCAGCAGTATCAACATTCTCTACCTCGACACGATGCACAAGCTGGGGCTGAAAGCGAAGGACTTGCAGGCGAGCTGGACGGTCTTCCACGGCATCGTGCCTGGGAAGTCCTGCTCCCCTGTTGGCAAGATCACGCTCGATGTCCTCTTCGGTGGACCCGACCACTTCCGCCGTGAGCCAGTGTTGTTCGAGGTCATGGACCTTGCGAGCCCCTACCACGCGTTGTTGGGTCGGCTGGCTCTTGTCAGCTTCATGGCGGTCCCCCATTATGCCTACCTCAAGCTCAAAATGCCAGGCCGCAAGGGGATCGTCACCATCAAGGGAGACTACAAGATGTCGCTTGAGTGCGCTCGAGACGGTAGATGGCTGGCCGAGGCCCTGGAGATCGCCAAGGAGAAATGGCAGCTCGATCAACTCGTGGCCCTTGGTGCCAGCCAGCCGGCCATGCCGGCTCCTCCCTCAGAATCCGTCAGCGAGGCCTCCTTCCAGCCGTTCAAAGACACCAAGAAATCCCGCTCGACCCGACCAACCCGGCTCAGTGCGTCACCATCAGCTCCCGCCTCAATAGCAAATAGGAAGGTGAGCTCGTCGAGTTCCACCGTGAGAATAGAGACATCTTTGCATGGTCCCCCAAGGACATGTCGGGTGTTCTAAGGAAGTTCGCCGAGCACAAACTCCACGTCCGGCTGGACGTCAAGCCGGTCAAGAAATCCCTGTGCCGCTTCTCTAAGGAGAAGCGGCGTACTATAGGCGAAGAGATTGCCCGGCTGCTTGCAGCCGGGTTTATCATGGAAGTATTCCACCCGGACTGGCTGGTCAAACTAGTCCTGGTATTGAAGAAGAACAAGACCTAGCGCATGTGCATCGACTACACTAGCCTGAACAAGGTGTGTCCTAAGGACCCATTCGCCCTGCCGCGGATAAATCAAGTCATCGACTCCATGGCTGGCTGCGACTTGCTGTCCTTCCTAGACGCCTACTCAGGATACCACCAGATCAAGCTGGATCCGCAGACCAGCTCAAGACCTCCTTCATCACGCCCTTCGGGGTCTACTGCTACATCACCATGTCCTTCGGCCTGAAGAACACGGGCGTCACCTTCCAACAATGCATGCAGAAATGCCTCCTGCCTCAGGTAGGCATGAACGTCCATGTCTACATCGACAACATCGTCGTCAAAACCAAGAAGCACTTCAGCCTCCTCGATGAGCTCTGGGAGACCTTCGCGAACTTAAGCGAGTACAAGATCAAGCTCAACCCGGAGAAGTGTGTCTTTGGCGTCCCTGCCGGTCAACTCTTGGGTTTCTTCGTGTCCGCCCACGGCATCGAAGCTAACCCCGAGAAGATCAGCGCGATCGAACACATGCCGAAGCCGACCCGGTTCCGTGACGTCTAGAAGTTCACCGGCTGCATCGCCTCGCTCAGCCGGTTCATCAGCCGGCTGGGAGAGAAGGCCCTACCCCTCTACGGGCTCCTTTGGAAGACGGCTCAAATCGAGCCGGGTCAAACCAAGAGGTCGGGCGTCTTCGACTGGCCTGACGAGGCAGACGAGGCCTTCCGCGGCCTCAAGAAGGCTCTCACCCACGTGCCCATCCTCGCTGCGCCGGCTGAGAAGGAACCGCTGCTCGCATACATTGCGGCGACCACCTGCGTCGTCAGTGTCATCCTGGCGGTCGAGTGGCTGGAGGAGGGCAAGTCCCTCCCGGTCCAACGACCCATCTACTACCTCAGCGAGGTCCTCTCCGCATCCAAGCAGAACTACCCCCACTACCAAAATATGTGCTACGGCATATACTTCGCCAGCAAAAAGGTCAAGCAATACTTCCAAGAGCATACCATTACCATGGTGAGCACGGCCTCGCTTGGCGAGATCATGAGCAGTCGAGACTCCACCAGCCAGATCGCCAAGTGGGTCATCGCCCTCGCCGATCATGAGATCCGGTACGAGCCAAGAACCGCCATCAAGTCACAGGCATTGGCGGATTTCCTTGTCAACTGGGCGGAGACGGAGTTCGTTCCGCCTCCCCTAGACTCCACGCATTGGCGCATGCACTTCGATGGCTTGAATATGAGGACCGGCCTGGGTGCCGGCATAGTCCTCTCCTCCCCGAAAGGTGATCAACTCAAATACGCCCTCCAGATCCACTTCGCCGCCTCCAACAACGTGGCTGAGTACGAGGCCATCATCCATGGCCTCTGGCTCGCCAAGGAGATCGGCATCAGGCGCATCCTCTGCTTCGGCGACTCTGACCACGTGGTGCAGCAAGTCTCTGGTGAATGGGATGCCAGGGATGCCAACATGGCCAGCTACCGCTTCCTCGTACAACAGCTCACCGGCTCCTTTGAGGGTTGTGAGTTTCATCATGTCCCACGGGTAGAGAACAAGGCGGCGGGTGCGCTGGCGAAGATCGGCTCCACCCGACAGGCCATCCTAGCCGGCGTCTCCCTCGAACGACTGCTCAAGCCGTCGATCAAGCCTTCACCAGAATCAGAGTCAATCTTCGTGCCGGCGGGTGTCGCCGACCCATCGATGGCCCCGGCCGCCTCTCCGGCACTTCACCACCGGCTCCCGAATCGTCGGCTGCCCAGCCGGCTCCGGTCGACCCGGCGGCACCCGAGGCGGCCAGCCCCGGTGGCACGGCCGTCATGATGATCACCGACCAGCCGGCCCCGGGGGCCGGCAAGCCAAACCCGGGGGCTGACCAACCAGCCTTGGGGGCTGGCGAGCCAGTCCCGAGGACTGATCAACCAGTCCCAAGGACTCCCGGGACGGCCGCCATCTCGGCCCCCTCGTGGGCCCAACCCATCTTGGCGTTTCGTCTGCGAGGCAAGCTGCCTCTGGACGAGGCTCTGGCTAGGCAAATCCAGCGCCGGGCCACGGCCTACGGCATCATCAACAATGAGCTCGTCCACCGCAGCACCACCGGCGTTTTCCAGCGATGCGTCGAGCCGGAATAGGGTCTGGAGATCCTCCTTGACATTCACCAGAGCGAGTGCGGGCATCATGCCGCCTCCCGAACCCTAGTGGCCACGGCTTCTTCTGGACGATGGCTCTCAAGGCGGCCAAGAAGTTGGTCGACGAGTGCGAGGGCTACCAACGCTTCAGCACGCAAAGCCACTTGCCGGCAACGGCCCTCCAAACCATCCCCCTCTCGTGGCCTTTCACCATTTGGGGGCTGGACATGGTGGGCCCATTCAAGACCGCTCGAGGCGGCATGACGCACTTGTTGGTGGCCATCGACAAATTCACCAAGTGGATCGAGGCGTGACCAATCAAGAAGCTAGACGGCCCCACGGCCGTCTGGTACATCGACGACATCACGGTACGCTACGGCATCCCCCACAGCATCATCACTGACAACAGCACCAACTTCGCCAAGGGCACACTCGCGTGTTTCTGCTCCAAACAAGGAATCCGGCTTGACCTGGCCTCCGTCGCTCATCCACAGTCAAACGGCCAGGTCGAGAGGGCGAACGGCCTCATCCTGTCCGGCATCAAGCCCCGGCTCATGATGCCGCTAGTAAGGTCAGCCGGCTGTTGGATCGACGAGCTGCCCGCCGTCCTTTGGAGTCTCAGGACTACCCCGAACCGGTCAACCGGTTACACTCCCATCTTCCTTGTGTATGGGTCCGAGGCGATCATCCCCACCGACATCGAGTTCGATTCGCCTCGGGTCGCCCTATACACGGAGAAGGATGCTAAGGAGGGAAGAGAAGGCAGCATCAATCTACTCGAAGAAGCTCGCGAACTGGCCTTGAGCCGGACGGCGATCTACCAGCAGAAGCTCCACAGCAAGCGGATCCGACCACTCTCATTCCGTGAGGGGGACCTGGTCCTCAGACGGATCCAGCGAACCACTAGACAACACAAGTTGTCCTCCCCATGGGAGGGCCCGTTCATCATCTACAAGGCGCTACAAAACAACCCGTACTACCTGATAGACGCCCAGAAGCCGCAGAAGCGCAAAAGAGATGCTTCCGGTGAAGAGACGGAGCGCCCATGGAATGCAGCACTCCTGCGCCCGTTTTACTGTTGAGGAAAATCAATGTATGTATTTATCCCCATACTTTTGGGCTTATGAATGCAATGGGCGCCCCAAGCCGGCTCTTGGGGCATGCCCCATTTCGTTTCTTTCAAAAGTGTTCCTCACTCACCGACTCCCTAGCCTGGCTCCCGGCCCAAGAGCTAGCCGACTGGGCCTAGAAGCGCCTCTCTAGAAAATGGCTAAGTAATGTGAGTCGGCCAAACTTCCCCACCCTTACCAGCTACGGAACCGGCCCTCGGCTATCTGGTTGACGGGGCCCCGGGGCGGCAAGGTTGGGCTCACACGAAAGGTCGAAACGAAGGGAGACCCCTTTGGGGCCCGGCCGGACCATCGCCGCGTCTCTACCACTCTACTTATCCCGAAAAACCCTCGCGATTCCTAAGTTTTGAACCAGCTCCCTTGAGGCGGACGCCCCGACCCAGCTACAGACCGGTTCCTGGCTCGCAGGCTGGCGGGGCCAAAACCAAAGGGGAAAAGGAATAGAAATGGAAAGAGTCGTGGCGGGAAAAAAGGATAGGAATGAGGCGGCATGAGTCACAAGGCAAACACGACAGAATATTCATGACATAAATATTAAGGCAAAAGTGTCCCACGGCCAGCATTCAGTTCATTACACAAACACTCCTAGTGGGTGGATTCAAGTTTTACATGCAGGGAGAAAAAAGAGAAAGATAAAAAAGACACCCGGGGGCTCAGGCCACCGGCACGTCGCCAGCCGGCGTGCCCCCAGTCGGCGCGTCGCGGGGCCGCCCGGTCCTCGCCTCGGAGGTGGTCGCGGCCTTCGGGTTAGCCTCCTTGCCCTTCGAGGCGGGCTCCTCGGTCTCGGCTGCCTCGCTGCTCGAGTCGGTGCTCTTGTTGGTGACTTCGTCATCCGCCGGGCCCTGAGGGATGCCGAAGGAATCCTTGGGCAACAGCTCGCCATCCTCGCCAAGGGCCGGCAGGAATTCGTCCGCGTCAACATATGACGCGAGCTCGTTGGCCCGTTGGACAAGGGCCGGCTCACAGGCCTCCCGCTCTGCACCCGGCATGTCCAGCATGGTCGCCAGTCGGCCCAGGTCCGTGCCATGGTACAAAGACGTGACGAACCGGAGCGCCATCTACGCCCCGGCTTGGGCAGTCAACGCCTTCCAGGCCTCGAGGCGGGGGACGGCATGCTCTAGCCACTAAGCCACACGGTGCGTCGGAGCTCCCCCGCAGCCCGGCCACAGCGCGGCGATGACCTCCTTGCCGACAGTCTTGAGCCGCTCCACGCTTCGCTCGAGAGGGTCATCCACATCTCGACGACAATCCCAATCTCGTCCATGTCCCACGCGGCATGCTCCTCGATGGATCGACCGCACTCCTGAAGGTATTCCCGGTGCTCCTCAACGGCGCGCGCGGCGTGGCGATGAATTTCCGGGAAACGCCCTGGAAGGAAGAAGAGGAGAAGGAAAGAAAAAGCAAGATGAAACACGAGAAACGGCAAAGGGAAGAGCAACTAGCTGGGGAAGGAGACAGATTGGCACCTACCTTCGATCGCGTCGTCCACCCCAATGGCAAAGTGGAGCGCCGCCTCACGCTCCGACTTCTGGACTGCCTCTAAGGTGGTGAGGGAACCCTTGACCTCCTCGAGCGTCCTCTCGAGGCGGGTCACCTCACCTTGAAGGGCGGCGGTCCTCAGGGCGGCGTCAGTCGCCTCCTTGATGGCCGCCTCCTAGGCCGCCACCTCCTTTGCTACCTCGGCCTTGAGCCGGTCCCGAGCCAACTCCCCATCGACCAGCAGTGCGGCCAGCCGGTCCGTCTCCTGCGTGGCCGCCTGGACGTCCCACGTCATCCGGTCCTGTTTGGCGACAAGCCCGGTCTTCTCCCCCCGAAGGGTGGCCAGCTCACCTGCAAGACACAACCAACGTCAGCCGACTCCCAGGGGCTATATGCCTCTCCTACAAAGTGCAACCCACCTTGCACGCGCGCCAGCTCCTCCTCCAGGCGGTAGAAGCCGTATTTGTCATGGTCGTGGATGGTGACCACATCCGCGAATAGCTTCTGCCGCAGGGAGGTTCCCTCCTGTTGCAAAAAAGGCAAAGGTCAAGAATGCTCAAAGGAGATCCGACCCGGCTACCCGTTAGCTGGTTAGCCGGCCGGCATCTCGGGGGCTACACCTAGTGGGTGCACTCATGTGCCCCCACTGAAAGTCTAAGACAATATGTCGGCTTACCTCTGCACATTGTAGGGCGGTGTCAGCCGCCTCTGTGAACCGGGCCAGCTCCTGCCGGCACCGGTCCAAGACGCTCCCTAAGTCCTCGAAAGAGGGGACCGGGCCACCCGCCTGGGGAGTCGGTAGGACAGGCGCCCTCGCCAGTGCCTCCCAGTCCCGGAGCACCTCCTACATCGATTGTAGGGGCCTCCTGGACCGGCCGCTGCTGCCCCCTGGGCTCCCCACAGCGCCAGCCGCCGGGGGTGGATTGACAAGGGCAAGGGTGCGGGAGTCGCTCCCCGTCGGACCCCCGCCCGTCACCCTCGCCTCCTCCTCCTCCTATCATTCCGGTGGGTTGGTCATGACAGAGGGCTCCTCCACCTCCATGGCCACCCTCTGGCGCCGCCTCTGGGGCCGCCGGGACCTCCGGCACCTCGACCCGCGATAACGAGGGGCAAGGCCCGCTTGGCGCGTGGCGGCAGCTTCCGCGCGGCCACCTTCACCCGCTTCGGACCGGGCGGCGGGGCCGCCGGCCCCTCCTGAGTCGGCCTCATCCCCCAGCCAGCCGCTTCGGCTGCCGGGCCTCGAGCCGGTCGCTCCTCACTCCTTCGATCCTGGCGTGCTGCGGGAGGAGGCCCATCCAGAATCATCAAATTGTCATCATCGTCGTCGTCATCTGTCCAGTCCCTGATGGAGGGGGCAAGAAGGAACTCACCCGCTCCGCTGGATTCCCTGGCTTCACCGGACCCTCCGGCTCCACCAGGAGCGCCGCCTCGCGGATCCGCCGGCTCGTCGGCTCCTCCCGAGGAGTCCACTTCTTCATCTGGGGGGCTCCCATCTAGAAGTCTTCAGAGTCGGAGTCGTCACGCTCCGCCTCGAAGATCTGTGGGTGCGGGCCTTCCAGTGTGTTCTGTCGCACCAGTAGCTGTGGTCAGCACTTCAATGTAAGTTCTCCAGCCGGCTGCCGGCTAGGAAATGCCAAACAAGAAAGAACCGCCTTGACGAAAAAACTCACCAAGGGAGGCCGGTTAATGCGGTCGTACGGCTCCATGCCGAACGACCACGAGGCGGGCTTCAGCTTGAATGTCGTGAGGGCATTCACCCGCTTCGCCACGTGAGCTGGTGTCAGCTCGACGATGGACTGTCGGCAGGGGTCTTGCCGGCTGGACATGTCGCAGATCCGGTGTGGCCTCATCTGGAGGGGCGACACCCAGCGCGAGACAAAGGCCGCCACCAGGTTGGCGGCGACCATCCCCTCGGATCTCTTCAGTTGCATGAACCATGCAAGCTCGTCCAAGGCCACGCCGTGCGGGGCAGGCCCCAGCCAGTTCTGCTGAGAGGACTACCTGTCCTCAAACGGTGGCAGTCGGATGTAGTCCGTCCTTGGGTCGACGTTCTTCACGTAGAAGAACGTCCGGTGCCACCCCTTGACGGAGTCAATAAGGGAAAGAGGAGGAAAGCGAGCAACGCCGTGACAGCACACCATGTGCCCCCGTAGGCGTCGCTTTTCAGAGGTTTGAGGTAGAAGAGGGCATTGAAAAGGTCAATGAAAGGAAGGATACCGAGGTACCCCTCGCACAAAGTTACGAAGACGGAGAGGTAAAAAATCGAATTCGGGCCAAGGTTGTGCGGCTAGAGATCAAAGGTATCGAAGAGAAGACGGAAAGATACTCATCGGGAGCCCGAAGCCCCGGGTGAAGTGCCAGAGGAACACAACTTGTTCCCCTGGCTGTGGCGCCGGCGCTATCTCATTGCCTGGCGTGCGTGTGGCCACCCGTTCCGCCGACAGCAGCATGCGCGCACGGCGCAGCTCGGCGATGTCCGCCTCGACCACAAAAGAGCCAGCCCAACTGCCACCGCGTCCATCGGCCATCGCGGCGGCGGTGCGGTGTGCGGGCGCGGGTGCGGGCGCGGGTGTGACGGCGTGTGAGGAAGGAAGAGAGGCAACGAAGAAGGGCAGCAAGGAGGCAAGTGGGGCGTGGGTGCCTCCACCCCCTGCCCTTCCTCTCCTTTTATAGGGGAAGCCACGACCGGGGGACGTGGGATCGATTGCGCCCACTCCACCCGGAAACTCCACGCACATGGATGGCCCCGGGCCGTAACGGCCGCTCCGAGGCGCAGAGGATCCTGTCCGGCGCCTCGAGGCCTACTAAGGCTACGCCTAGGTCCTACCGGGCTAGGCCTGGGTGACGTCCCGTCTCCCCGCGTGCGCGGGACCCGCTGCATCATTACTCGCCGCGTGGCATGCCGGGTGCCGGCGTGGGTCCCGGGGCGGCGCACCGGAACCCGAGGCATCAAATCCAATGGCCGACCCAGCTGCCCCTTCGCCTTCAAGCCGGAGGCGGGTGGCACTGAGGGGAAGCCATCGGCTCCCCACCATCTACCAGACGCGGGCCCCCGCCGGCTTCGGGGGCTATTGACGGGGTTATTACCCCTAGGTAGGCCAAAGCAACGGGGTCTTCCCCCTTTTGCTTCGAATAAAAACTACATGACCGGCTGGTCGTGGCCGGCTGGAGGCCGTCCGGCGCAAGCCAATGCCGGCTAGCGCCCCGGCCGGCTGGTCAAGGAGCCGGTTGGGCCCACGGTCGGCTGGGCGCGGCCGGCTGCCCACGGTCGGCTGGGCACGGCCGGCTGCCCATGGCCGGCTCTTCCGTTGACTTTGAGACGGACATGCCCCGTCCCGTCCCTCTGCATGCGGGTACGACGACACGACGTCACCGGCACGACGGGTGGCCTTGTGGCTATAGTGGCCGCTTACACACTACAGCGCGTGGCTACAGTCCAACCGTCCCGGTCGCTGACCTCGGTGAGCGTGACCGGGCTAGGGAACAGTGCTGGCACGCCTTCGCCACTCGATTACCTACCCCGGCGTCGCTACAGTGCCGCTGGCCGTACCGGAGACTTCGGTCGGCTAGCCCTAGACGACGCTCCCCCGGGCGGCCCGTGCCGCAGCAGGTGGGCGAGGGCCAATCACAAAGCCGGCTGGTGGGCCCCAATGGGAGATGGGACCTCTTGGTCGGTGGGCCCCGCCTACGACAAGATGGCGCGAGCGGCGGGACCCTCTTGCCAGCCGGAGAGACTGCCAGTCGGGTCCCCCCACCTTGGTACTTAAATCATATTGTAAGAGCTGGGGGTTGGCCTATAAAACTCCCCGAGCCCCCCATGCAACGGGGAGGATGATCACGGACAGACACATCCATGCACGAACGATCTTCCCCACATATCCCATTCTAGCAGTGGAGGAAGAGGAGCCGGTTGCCCCTTCTTCCTCCTCTAGGCACAGCTCTAGGAGCATCCTTGTACTCATACCTAACCATCCAACAAAACCAAGCAGGACTAGGGGTATTACCTCCCCCGGAGGGCCTTGAACCTGGGTGCATCATGTGTCATCACCGCTTGTGCCCAATCTCGCATCCGGAGCCAGTCGGCGTCCTCCGACCCCAACCACCTATGATAAGTCACCACATGGCATCTGTCATCAGAAAATGACGACACAGCTTAAAGAAATGGAGGACATCTCAGAAGAATTTTGATCTGGGTGGGCTAAAACCGGGCATAAGATGGTCGGCGAAGATAACAACTTCCCCTTCTTGTGGGATGGGTTTCTTTTCTAGGCCCGGAACCCGCCAATGAATAATATTCTAAGCCGGCAACATGCCTGCCTCTACGAAATCCAGTTGGAACTGTTCGGTGACTCTAAAGCTGACCCAATCACAGGATGCAGATGCTCGAGACATGATGGCAGGTCAAACTATGAAAGGGGCAGGACACGGCGGGTCAGAAAACGACCAGACAACCAAGACGACTGTTGAAGTTAAGTATTGTGATGTTAAGCCGCCGGTACAGTTTATCGGAAGGGCTGGTGATTTGGTGGCGGGTTAAGTAGATAATGCCATGCTGCATATACTACTAAGGACATACAAACAGGTTTCATATATTATACCAAGACTGCAAGATCTACAGGCAAGAAAAATCAAATTAATTCAAACCCTAAAAGGGAGCCAAGAAAGAGCAAGCAATTAGCGCAAGGAAAGGAATAGAGTACAGATCTAGGTTGAACTATCATTGGTTTTGCATGGGTGGCCGTAGTGGATAAGAAGCATCGCAAGATCTAAAGGGCTAATCATTAGGTTGCATTATGAAGATGAACAGGCATGTTAATGGAGTCTGGCGAACATGAAGGGACTCGAGTGGGGAACTACAGATCTAATGGAGGATAAAAGGAGTACCTTAAGGCTGTCGCGGACGCAGGCAAAATCTGGAAGCGTTCAGGTTGATGCAGCGGACGAGGTTGTTGATGACGACGGGGCTCCACCGACACGACGGAGCTTAGGAGTGCTGGTGTCGGGAGGAGGTAGAAGAACAATGGCAGCGGAGAAAATGAAAAGACCCCCTCATGGCCCTACTTAAGGGGAGGAGAGGCCGGACGGGGCGCACGAGAATCAAGGCATGAAATGATAACTGACCGAGATGGACACCTCGATTTTCGGGCTGGTCGTTTAATGAAAGGATCTATGGTATACATCATAGAATATTTTCGGCATGTCTGAAGGTGATGTCACGGCGGGTTACGTGCTTTCTATTTCATGTAACGAGGATGTGAGACTCGCCGCTACATAAAAATGGAGATTGACATGAGCAGGCTCAAATAAATCTAGGGCCTAATGTTGGGGATATAACCCCGTGGTAAGACCCGCCCAGGAGAGGCCGGGTCATACCTGGTGGCTCATTGGCGTATGGGCTGGAAGAGGAAGATTGGGCTGCATGGCGGTTCACCAGTTGGGCTGAGACGGAGGCCCAGAGTCGGGAAGAACATATAAGACCCGGGCGGGTAAGCTGCCCGGAGACAGCCTGCCAGAATAGGCAAGGCAGCTTAGAGACGGAATCAGACACGTTGTAAGAGTTGGCATGAGATTTGTGTAACCCAGGGTCTTGACCTCTTATATAAAGGCAAGATCCGGGGACGGCTTAGACAGAGACCAATCGATCGAGAGCTAGGTCAAGTGAATACGCTCCCTTGTAATCGATACTCCAATCAATACACACAAAGGAGGACGTAGGCTTTTACCTCATCTCGAGGGGCCGGACCTGGGTAAATCCGTGTCTTTCGTCCCGATCAACCCCTTTGAGTCCACCGCCTTAGCGACGGCTTCGAATCTAAGTCTTCGGACATCTGTCGTGACAAAACCACGACAGGTGGTGTTTGCCAAGTTCAATTATTTGTATCAGTAGGTATCAGTGTGGTATGTAGGTATTTTTTGTGGAATTAGAGTGTATCAGAATCATTCATTCATGCATGGTTCTCCATTGCATTCGGATGCAATAAATCCTTTTTCATCATGGCACTCTCAAATGTATTGTATTTTCAATCTTGAACCTTATGAAGATATTTAATCATGATGTTTGTTGATGATGTTTCGTACAATTGGTGAAAATATGTTTTGAATCACGACAATTTTACACTATGATATCATTCTATCTTATTTGATAATTGAACACGTGTACCAAAGTATTGTGCAAATATTGACCGATATTTTCATGTCATACTTTGGTCCTTGAAGTACATAATACTCCAAAAGGCATTTGCAGTGAATGAAATCAACCCCTTATGTATGGACTGGTCAAAGTCATTTTTGATGATGGGCAGGTAGTTTTCATGCTTTGACATTTCTGTTTTTTATTCTCTTCATAAATGAATGTAATTTTTTTTATTAACATGTAATATATCAATAAATTTCAAACTCTCACTATCGAACCAACATGGCGGGCCAATGAAGTTGTAAAGTTTCAACAACCAATGTACAAAAACCTCAAAGTAGTTCGCAGTGTGCAAATACCAAGGTTTCTAGATGAATCATGCACAGGTGTTCGGTACAATGGTGATCTAGAATCCGGGTGTAGGATTTTCTCAAAATTCATAGGAGAGAAGGTCAAACTGTTCAAGGCAATTGGATTTGCTAGAATCTACACTATTCCAATAGTAAAGGATCCCAATGATATGCAATACTTATGGTTGCCAAGCAGGGTGGATGCAGACAACTCTTGCATGAGGTTAGAGAACAATTGTATCATACATGTCGGGGATATAACCCCACGGTATAACCCACCCTACTAGGTTGGGTCATCATATTGCCGGCTTGTAAAGTATGCTCAAAGTGGGTCGTGCCATTGAGGACAAGGCTAGTAAGGCGGTTTACCAAATAAGCCGCATGGTGGCCTAGTACATGAAGATGGCGACTCAAGGCTCAAGAGGTGGAAGACGCCAGGAGTTTCCTTGCTTGAGAGGCAAGGCAAGTTAGAGGCATACTAGCTCACAAATCATAGCCCGACTCGGACTCTTGTAAGCCCAGGGTCTTGACCTGTATATAAAGGCGAGCCCCTGAGGCCAATAGACTTAAGTTACAATCGATCAATAGCTAGGTCAAGCGAATCCGCTCCCTTGTAAACCCAAGCAATACACACAAAGCATGACGTAGGCTTTACCTCCATTGGAGGGGCCGAACCAGGGTAAATAGTGTCTCTGGATTCCGATCAACCCCGACAAGCTAACCTCCTAGTTGCAATGGCCTCACGATGAAGTCCTCACCCTAGGACATCTATCGTGACAAAACCACGACAGTTGGCGCCCACCATGGGGAAACTGCATGGTTGTTTCGAGTTCTTGAAGGGCACTTTCCCAGGGATTGAGGGTTATGCCATTGGCAGGATGACAAAGAGTTGCCACGACAAGCTCTACATTGATGACGCTGGCTGGGGTCCTGAGGCCAACTCATTCGAGTACGGGTACCGAGTCCCCTTCGGCAATATTCATGTCTTCATCGGCAAGATCGGCGAGTTAGGACCCGAGTCGGCATCTGCACCGACCTCGTCGTGTCGGCTCGACGCGCCAAACTTGCCCGGGGTCAAGCCGACCGGAAGCATGTATTTGTTGGTTTTGTGCAGGGCACTGAACTAAAGGAAAACTCCATGTTTGGAGGAGAGACTCTCATCTATTCAAGTGATGAGTCCTCGACCAGAGAGATGGAATCAGTTTATCAGCTAGAAGATGGTGGGCTTGGGGGCTATCCCGATGGCGACAGTATTCCGGGCCCCTATGAGCCGCCATGCCGAGTCACCATATTCATGGTGCAACAACATTGGCTCTCCAAACTATGGCGGTCGGAGCAACAACAACAACAACAACAACAGTTAACCCATCAATGCCGGCTTCTGGGGGTCTGGTTCAGTCAAGCCGCCGGCTCAAGTTCTGTCTGAGCTGATGACCACCCTGACAACCTTACTGGGAACCGAGGTCATTGCGGAAAATCAAGCGGAACGCAATAAAAGATTACAAAGATACGAGAACAAGTGACCAAGGCCTAGGAATACATTAACGCTGAGAGCACCTGGATAGTTGCGTTCCAGGCTCATTTTAATGCGAAGGCAGAGCATCTAAAGACGGATGTGTTGTGGCTTAGCCTCGAGCAAAACACGTCCAATGTAGTTTTTGGGATGAGGCAACAGAGTCGTTTACCTTTAGTCTATGAACCCAAACATCTTTTCAATTCGCCCTGAGTGGGCCCAAGTACTCCGGGAGCGCCAATTATACCCCAATTGACTCCTGAGATGCTTGGGGGCAGAGTGGCGGCTCAACCTCATCAGCCAGAGCTGGCCCGGAGAGAAGCACCAGACCGGCCCCTCATCCAGGTGACACCACAACGATTCTTGACACCACCAGGACACTTCTCCAACCCGCTGGATAACATGGTGGTAGTGGCAACCCGGCTTACTGCACTCCCAATTGAAGGTGAGTTGTCGATTGCGGTTGAAGACCGGAACGCCATCGAACTATTGCAAACAACGATTGCCCAGCAAGCTAATTATTCATATAGTCGACAGCGTGTGCATTCGACTCCTTTATCAAGCCGTAGCTATAGCCCATGCGTAGAGTCGCTAGCATCCTCCAGCAGTGAGCGGCATCATAACCAACCTCAGAATGGCCCACCTCGCATTGCGCCTACAGTTTCTCAAGCAATTGTGGACGAGGTGAGGGCCCATCAAGAAGCATAGGTAGCAAACTTGGGGGCTGGTCAGCCGCCCTTAGTGATACATTCACCTTCAATGGCTGCCGGGTTAAATGCCAAAATGATCGGAGTTCCGTGTCTGGTGTCGACTTTACGCAATGAGCGCATGCCTAAGGATTTTGAGGGACCTCATAAGGTACCGAACTATATGGCGTATCTGGAGCCAGCGGCTTGGATTGAAAGTTATGAGCTGGCTATGGACATGTCGGATGCCAGCGATGTAGTTTGTGCTAAGTATTTCACCATGATGTTGGAAGGACCGGCTCGTACATGGTTGAAAAACTTGCCTCCCAATTCCATCAACACTTGGGAAAAGTTGAAGGAGCACTTCATCAAGAATTTCTAAGGGACTTGCAAGCGGCCTATGACAATTGTGGATTTGGAGCATTGTGAATAGCATGAGGATGACTCAGTCCATCATTGGGCTTGTTGGGTTGCTACTATTATTCACTCCTCAGATAACATTGTAGTGGCTCAAGCTGTTCTGATCCTATACAAAAAAATGTCACTTCCAGCCTCTGAAACAGAAATTAGGGCGGCTTAAGCGTAAGTGCCAAGATATGGGCAATCTCATGGATGCACTTACCAGGTAAGCCGACTTTGATGGATGAAGGATCCTAATTCAGATGATGATAAGTCCGGAAAAGGAAAGAAAAATGGTGGCAATAAGGGTGATCAGCAGAACGCCTCGGTACATAATAATAATAACCAGGGCAATGGTGGAAAGCACAAATTCCTCGACGGTGGGTCAGACTTTGTTGCTAACACCAATACTAGCTTCAAGAACCAGCGTCGAAACAATCTATCTAGTGGAGTTTACAATGGGAATAAACCATGTAACTACGAGGAAGCACTGAAAGCGCCTTGCCCCAAGCATGGTACCCAGGATAAGCCGGCTACCCACTCATGGGGGAATTGTCATATCATGCAGGAGTTCTGTAATCAGGCTTTCCAGAATCATCAAGGAGCCAATACCGCATCTCTGATAATTGTTGTGGTTGCGCCAATTCCAGTATCCGAGACGGAAAGTGGGGGCATCCGGGTCAGTTTGGTCCTGGCGGGTCACATGGCGGCTCATCTAGTGGACTTTCAGGATCAGGTTTTCATGCACAGGGTGACTCAGGATCAGGATTTCAGCATCCGGGGAATAATGGCAATCTGCAGAATAATAAGCAAACTGGGTTTCAGAGTAACCCCAAGCAGTTGAATAGTGGTCAATACCATGTGTTCACCACCAGTACCTGCGGGCAAGAAAGTAAACTCAAATAAAGGGCCATCAACATGGTTGAGCCGGTGGTTCCCAGATATCTCAATTGGTATGAGCAGCCAATCACGTGGAGCAGAGAGGATCACTGCTACCTCTTGAGCTTGCGTTGGTTTTCCCTTGAAGAGGAAAGGGTGATGCAACAAAGTATATAAGTATTTCCCTCAGTTGTTGAGAACCAAGGTATCAATCCAGTAGGAGGAACAAGCAAGTTACCAATGGATGCACCCGCACAAACAATCAAACTCTTGAACCCAACACTATAAAGGGGTTTTCAATCCCTTCACGGTTATTTGCAAGGATTAGATATGAACGAGATAGATGTAAAACATTATGGAAAGTAAAAAAGGTAAATAAATTGCAGCAAATTATTTTTGGTTTATATATCTGAAAATATACTATGGAAAGTAGACACGGGGGGCATAGGTTTCACTAGAGGCTTCTCTCTTGAAGGCAAGTATCACGGTGGGTAAACAAATTACTGTTGAGCAATCGATAGAAAAGCGACTTATTATGAAGATATCCAAGGCAATGATTATGCATATAGGCATCATGTCCATGGCAAGTAGACTGAAATGATTCTGCATCTACTATTATTACTCCACACATTGACCAACTCCTGCATGCATCTAGAGTATTAAGTTCATGAAGAACAGAGTAACGCATTAAGTAAGATGCCATGATGTAGAGGGATAAACTCAAGCAATATGATGAAAACCCCATCTTGTTACCCTTGATGGCAACAATACAATACATGTCTCGCTGCCCCTACTTTGTCACTGGGTGAGGACACCGCAAGATTGAACCAAAAACTAAGCACTTATCCCATTGCAAGAATTACCAATCTAGTTGTCCAATCCAAACCAATAACTCGAAGAGACTTGCAAAGATATGAAATCATGTATACAAGAATTCAGAAAAAAAACTCAAATAATATTCATGGATAAGCTGAACATAAACCCACAATTCATCGGATCTTGACAAACACACCGCAAAAGAGTATTACATCAGATAGATCTCCATGAAGATCATGAAGAACATGGTATTGAAGCACAAAGAGAGAGAAGAAGACACCTAGCTACTAGCTATGGACCCGTAGTTCTGTGGTGGACTACTCACGGATCATCGGAGGGGCAATGGAGTTTATGTAGATGCCCTCCATGATCGGATCCCCCTCCAGCAGATTACCGGAAAAGGCTCCAAGATTGGATCTCTCGGGAACGAAGGCTTCTGGTGGTGGGAAAGTATTTTCGTGGATCCCTCTGGAGTTGGAGGAATATTTGGGTATTTATGGGATGAAGATTAGGGCTAGGACTCCTGGCAAGGAGTCACAAGCCTGCCAAGCGTGGTCAGGGGGGTGGCCGCGCCCCCTGGTTTGTGACCTCCTGGCAGCTTCCTTGCATTGCACTCCAAGCCTGGTAGATCTCTTTCATTCCAGAAAAAATCATCGTGAAGGTTTTATTCCGTTTGGACTCCGTTTAATATTACATATCCGCAATACTCAAAAACAAGGAAAAAGCAGAAACTAGCACTAGGATCTAGATTAATAGATTGGTCCCCAAAATAATATAAAATAGCATATTAATGCATATAAAACATCCAAAACATATAATATAATAGCATGACACAATCAAAAATTATAGATACGTTGGAGACGTATTAGCATACCCAAGCTTAATTCGTACTCGTCCTCGAGTAGGTAAATGATAAAAACAGAATTTTTGATGTGGAATGCTACCTAACATATTTATCCATGTAATATTCTTTATTTTGGCACGAATATTCAGATCCATAAGATTCAAAACAAAAGCTTAATGTTGACATAAAAACAATAATATTTCAAGCATACTAGCAAAGCAATTGTATCTCTTCAAAATATAATGGCAAAGAAAGTTATCCCTACAATATCATATAGTCTGGCTATGCTCCATCTTCCCCGCACAAAGTATTTATATCATGCACAATCCCGATGACAAGTCAAGCAATTGTTTCACACTTTTATTTTCTCAAACTTTTTCAACTTGCACACAATACATGAGCGTGAGCCATGGATATAACACTATAGGTGGAATAGAATATGGTGGAGGTTGTGAAGGAGAAGGAGAATATAGTCTCACATCAACTAGGCGTATCAATGAGCTATGGATATGCCCATTAATAGATATCAATGTGAGTGAGTAGGGATTGCCATGCAACGGATGCACTAGAGCTATAAGTATATGAAAGCTCAAAAGGAAACTAAGTGGGTGTACATCCAACTTGCTTTCTCATGAAGACCTAGGGCAATTTGAGGAAGACCATCATTGGAATATACAAGCCAAGTTATATAATGAAAAATTCCCACTAGTATACGAAAGTGACAAAATAGGAGACTCTCTATCATGAAGATCATGGTGCTACCTTGGAGCACAAGTGTGGAAAAAAGATAGTAGCATTGCCCCTTCTCTCTTTTCTCTCAATTTTTTTATTTTTGGTGGGCATCTAAGGCCTCTATTTTTTATTTGGGCTTCGTTGGCCTCTTTTATTTTTTATAAAGTCCGGAGTCTCATCCCCACTTGTGAGGGAATCATAGCTTCCATCATCCTTTCCTCACATGGGACAATGCTCTAATGTTGATGGTCATCACACTTTTATTTACTTACAACTCAAGAATTACAACTCGATAACTAGAAAAAATTATGACTCTATATGAATGCCTCCAGAGGTGTACCGGGATGTGTAATGATCTAGCATAGCAAATGACATCAAAAAATGGACAAGCCATGAAAACATCATGCTAGCTATCTTACAATCATGCAAAGCAATATGAAAATGATTGTGCGTGTCATAATAAACGGAACGGTGGAAGTTTCATGAAAATATATCTCAGAATGGCTATGGAAATGCCATAATAGGTAGTATGGTGTCTGTTTTGAGGAAAGATATATGGTGGCTGTTTTGAGGAAGGTGGGTTTATCGCACCGGCGAAAGTTGAGCGGTACTAGAGAGGCTAGCAAAGGTGGAAGGGTGAGAGTGTGTATAATCCATGGACTCACATTAGTCATAAAGAACTCACATACTTATTGCAAAAGTCTATTAGTCATTGAAGCAAAGCATTAGATGCATTCCCCTAGGGAATAGGTTGGTAGGAGTAAACCATCGCGCGCTCTCGACCCTCACACAAAGGTCGACAATCTGTAAACAAATCATGCTCCGACTTCCTTACATAACCGTTCACCATACGTGCATGCTACGGGAATCACAAACCTTTACACAAGTATTTTTACCAATTCACAATTACTTCCTAACATGACTCTTAACATTACCATCTTTATGTCTCAAAACCTTATGCAAGGAATCAAACTTCTCATAATACTCAATGCACTTAATATGGAAGTTTTTATTATATCCCTCTTGGATGCCTATTATATTAGGAATGAATTAATAACCTAGACCAATTACCATGCTGTTTAAAGACTCTCAAAATAATATAAGTGAGGTATGAGAGTTCAATTATTTCTATAAAACCAAACACCACCGTGCTCTAAAAAGATATAAGTGAAGCACTAGAGCAAAATTGCCTATCTCAAAAGATATAAGTGAAGCACATAGAGTATTCTAATAAATTCACAATTCATGTGTATCTCTCTCAAAAGATGTGTGAATCAAGGATGATTGTGGCAAACTAAAAATAAAAGACTCATATCATACAAGACGCTCCAAGCAAAACACATATCATGTGGTGAATAAAAATATAGCCTCAAGTAAATTTATCGATGGATTGAAGACGAAAGAGGGGATGTCTTACGGGGAATACCCAAGCTTAGGCTCTTTTGAATCCTTGAATATGACTTGGTGTGCCTTGTTAATCCCCAATCTTAGGCTCTTGCCACTCCTTATTCCATAGTACATCAAATCTTTACCCAAAACTTGAAAACTTCACAACACAAAACTCAACAGAAAACTCGTGAGATCCGTTAGTATAAGAAAGTAAATCACCTCTTTAGGTACTGTTGTGAACCCATTATTTATTTATATTGGTGTAATATCTACTTCATTCTAACTTCTCCATGGTTCATACCCCCCAATACAACCCGTATATACATCAAAATAGGTAAACAACACAAAGAAAACAGAATCTGTCAAAAACAGGACAGTCTGGAGGAATATGAAAACTTCGTATACTTATGTAACTCAAAAAATTCTGAAAAATTCGTACAACCTGGGAAATTTTTATATAAATCTTTTTTAAGAATTGCAGACACATTCGACGCTCTGAAAAATAAATAAAAATCTAGACTGGGCGCAAAATTTTGTATTTTTCAACAATATCAAATCAACAACCACCATAGACCATCCCAAAGGTCTTACTTGGATCAAACACTAATTAAACATCAAAACACAATTACTACAGAAGTAATAATGTGGGAAACACTCAAAAAAACAAACATAAAAATAAAATCGGGTTGCCTCCCAACAAGCGCTATTGTTTAACGCCCCTCGAATCCGGGGAGATCTTTCCGCTTCCCCGGGTTTTTGGGTAAAGGAACCATCTTAAGATCCAAAATATCCAACCGCTTATTGCAAAGGGAAATAAAATTGTTCAAGCTACTGAGATTCCCATTAATGTGTTTGAGGGGTTTGTGATATATTTGTAATTCGACTAAGTGCTTATGTAAGTCACCCAATGCGTTGAGAATTTAAACTCCCTCTTGTGAAAAGGTAGGCTCCCTTTTTTGTGGGGAACACCCAAAATCCCTCCCAAAACTTTATAAGCGGCACTTACATCAAGTTTGATGAAATTCCCATGTGAGGCAAAATCCAAAAGCTTTCTATGATGCAAAGCCAATCCAATGTAAAAATTTCTAAGCAGAACTTTTGTATCTCCTTTTAGATTGGAAATATGATGGGATTCCATTAGTCTATACCAGGCATCTTTCAGATTTTCCCCTTGTTTTTGCTTGAAGTATAGAACCTCAAAGTATGGTGACAAGGGGGAGGTAGTAACGCTAGTCATGGTAACAAGCAGAAGATCGGGCAAGAAAAAGGGCAAATCTTTTTGGTATTTTCTAAAATCATTTTAGAAGTGGGGGAGAGGAAAAGGAGAGGCAAATGGAAAATAATATAAATGAAAGAGGTGAGTTTGTGATGCGTACTTGGTAGGCTTGATGTAGATCTCTCCGTTAATGATACCAAAAATTGGCAAGTTGATGGGAAAGTTCTTGTCTTTACTTGCTATGTATCCTCCCCGGCAACGATGCCAGAAATCCTTCTTGCTACCTCTTGAGCTTGCGTTGGTTTTCCCTTGAAGAGGAAAGGGTGATGCAACGAAGTACATAAGTATTTCCTTGAGTTGTTGAGAAACAAGGTATCAATCCAGTAGGAGGAACAAGCAAGTTACCAATGGATGCACCTACACAAACAATCAAACTCTTGCACCCACCGCTATAAAGGTGTTGGCAATCCCTTCACGGTTCTTTGCAAGGATTAGATCTGATAGAGATAGATGTAAAAGATTGTAGAAAGTAAAAAGGGTAAATAAATTGAAGCAAGGTATTTTTGGTATTTTTGGTTTATAGATATGAAAATATATTATGGAAAGTAGACCCGAGGGCCATAGGTTTCACTAGAGGCTTCTCTCTTGAAGGCAAGTATCACGATGGGTAAACAAATTACTGTCGAGCAATTGATAGAAAAGTGAATAATTATGAAGATATCAAAGGCAATTATTATGCATATAGGCATCACCTCCGTGTCAAGTAGACCGAAATGATTCTGCATCTACTACTATTACTCCACACATCGACCGACTCCTGCCTGCATCTAGAGTATTAAGTTCATGAAGAACAGAGTAACGCATTAAGTAAGATGACATGATGTAGAGGGATAAACTCAAGCAATATGATGAAAACCCCATCTTGTTACCTTTGATGGCAACAATACAATATGTGCCTCGCTACCCCTACTTTGTCACTGGATAAGGACACGGCAAGATTTAACCCAAAACTAAGCACTTCTCCCATTGCAAAAATTACCAATCTAGTTGGCCAAACCAAACCAATAACTCGAAGAGACTTACAAAGATATGAAATCATGCGTATAAGAATTAAGAAAATACTCAAATAATATTCATGGATACGCTGAACATAACCCACAATTCATCGGATCTTGACAAACACACCACAAAAGAGTATTACATCGGATAGATCTCCATGAAGATCATGAAGAACATGGTATTGAAACACAAAGAGAGAGAGAGAGAGAGAGAGAGAGAAGAAGCCATCTAGCTACTAGCTATGGACCCATAGGTTTGTGGTGGACTACTCACGCATAATCAGAGGGGCAGTGGAGTTGATGTAGATGCCCTCAGTGATCGGATCCCACTCTTGTAGATTACCGGAAAAGGCTCCAAGATTGGATCTCTCGGGGAACAGAGGCTTCTGGCGGTAGAAAATTATTTTTGTGGCTCCCTTTGGTATTGGGGGAATATTTGGGTATTTATAGGACGAAGATTAGGGCTAGGACTCCTGCCAGGGAGTCACAAGCCTGCCCGGCGCGAAAAGGGGAATATTTGGGTATTTATAGGACAAAGATTAGGGCTAGGACTCCTGCCAGGGAGTCACAAGCCTGCCCGGCGTGACCAGGGGGGTGGCCGTGCCCCCTGGCTTGTGACCTCCTGGTAGCTTCCTTGCCTTGCACTCCAAGCCTGGTAGATCACTTTCATTTCAGAAAAAATCATCGCAAAGATTTTATTCCGGTTGCACTCCGTTTAATATTCCATATCTACAATACTCAAAAACAAGGAAAAAATAGAAACTAACACTAGGCTCTAGATTAATATGTTATTCCCAAAAATACTATAAAATAGCATATTAATGCATATAAAACGGAAAATTCGTTTCTGAGCCTAGGCTCATCTGCACCTGCCGACAGAAAAAATAAAACAAATACTAGAAAAATTCAAAAAATTCCAATTTATTTTGTGTGGTACATATTTTGATGCGTGAGGTCCGCTCCAAATTTCAACTTATTTGGACATCCGAGCAGCTCTCAACAAAAAAGACAAATCGGGTCAAAAAAAATTGGTGAACAGTAAACCTTTTTTTCAGACCCCGATTTGTCTTTTTTGCTGAGAGCTCCTCAAATGTCCAAATAAGTTGAAATTTGGAGAGAACCTCACGCATCAAAATATGTACCACACAAAAATGGAATTTTTTGACTTTTTCTAGTATTTGTTTTGATTTTTTCGTGAGCACGGGTGCAGATGCACCCGAGAGCCGAAACATCACGTCCATATAAAACATCCAAAACAGATAATATAATAGCATGACACAATCAAAAATTATAGATACGTTGGAGACGTATCAATCACCCCCCCAAGTTGATAACCCAGGTGGTCTAGCCTTGGTGGTGCCGTCTCAGGTGGGTGGCCATACCCTCACAAAGGTCCTCATGGATGGGGGTAACAGCATCAACATCTTGTATTACGATACATTCCGACGAATGAATCTCTCTGAAAGCATATTATAACCTTCAACCACATTTTTTCATGGCATTGTTCCTGGCAAGTCAGCATACCCAATCGGGCAGATTAAACTTGACGTTGCTTTCGGGGATGAGTTTAACTTCAGATGCAAGGCTTTAACCTTTGAGGTGGTAAAGATAAAGAGTCCTTATCATGCCCTCTTTGGAAGGCCGGCTTATGCTCGTTTTATGGCTCGCCCCTGCTATGTCTACCTCAAGCTCAAGATTCTAGGACCAGAGGGTACTATAATTGTGGAAGGTAGCAGAAATTTGGCTCAGGAGTGCGAAGAAGGAGTTGTGCCCTATGTTGAGTCGGCCTGCACAGCTGAGGAGCTAAACTTTTATATGACCAATGTTGACCCGGCTGATATGACCCCTCTCAAGAAGCCCACTATGGTGAAGGACCCTCCCCCCCCCCCCAAATTCCATTCGGCTAAGGATACAAAGTTAGTGGACTTCACCCCTGGCGACTCTTCTTGGCAGTTCACTATTGGGACACAGATGGATCCTAAATAGGAAAGCGCGCTCATCGAATTCATCCATGAGAACCGGGACATCTTTGCATGGAAACCTTCTGACATGCCAAGTGTACCGAGAGAATTTGTTGAGCACCACCTTAATGTGGATCCTAAGATGAAGCCAATTAAGCAATTCCTCCGTCATTTTAACGAGGAGAGGCATAAGGCCATTGGAGAAGAAGTGGCTCAGCTCCTAGTTGTCGGGTTCATAGTGGAAGTTTTTCACCCTCGGTGGTTGGCTAACCTGGTGCTTGTGCTAAAAAAGAATGGCACATGGCGTATGTGTGTGGACTACACGGATCACAACAAACCTTGTCAAGTTGATCCTTTTGCACTCTCCCATATTGACGAGATCATTGATGCAACGGCGAGTTGTGAGAGTCTGTGTTTCTTGGATGCTTACTCTAGGTATCATCAGATAAAGATGGCAATAAAAGACCAGGAGAAAACAGCCTTTATCACACTCTTTGGAGCTTTCTGTTATGTTTCTATGCTTTTTGGGCTTAAAAGTGCCCAGGCGACTTACCAGCATTGTGTTCAGAATTGCCTTCATGGGAAAATTGGACGCAATGATCATGCTTATGTTGATGACATTGTGATCAAGTCAAGGAAGAAGGAAACCTTGCTTGAGGATTTGAATAAACCTTTGACAATCTCCGGGTATACAAGATGATGCTTAACCAAGCCAAGTGTGTTTGGCGGGTACCGGCAGGAAAACTGCTAGGTTTTCTCGTTTCGAAGAGGGGCGTTTGAAGCTAACCCAGAGAAGATTGAGGCTATCACATCCGTGTCTAAGTCGGCCTGCATCAATGATGTGCCGCGCCTGGCGGGTCGCATTGTGGCCTTGAGCCGGTTCATAAGCCGCCTTGGTTAAAAGGCGATTCTGTTGTACCAGATGATGAAAAAGACTGGTAATTTAGTCTAAAGCGATGTTGCAAATGAGGCTTCTGAAGAACTCAAAAGGCAGTTGGCTGAGTCGCCCGTCTTGGCAGCTCCGGTCGACAAAGAGCCTATGCTCATGTACGTGACGGCTAATAATCGGGCTATTAGCCTGGCAGTTGTCGTGGAACGTAAGGAGGAAGGAAAGGCATATCTAATCCAGCGGACGATTTATTATGCCTATGAGGTATTATCAGAATCCAAGCAGAGATATCCACATTGGAAGAAATTTGTGTTTGGAGTGTTCATGGCTAGCCGCAAATTGAAGCAACATTTCCTTGGGCATCAAATCACTATGGTCAGTTCGGCTCCTCTAGGCGATATTATCCAAAACAGAGAAGCTACGGGTCGGGTTGCTAAGTGGGCAATCGAACTTGGGCCTCATCATTTGAAATACGTGCCCAGGACTGCTATCAAGTCTCAAGCCTTGGTGGATTTCATTAATGATTGGACAAAGCTGCAAATCCCTGAGGAAAACCAGATAATACATATATTTTTTTGAAAGGAAAATTGTAAGGGAATCCCCCACAACGAGATTTTTTAAAATAATAAGAACCCAAATTCGTGTCCGTGAGGTCTTGAACCTGGGTGGTTGGGTTGTACATCCACTCCACTAGCCAAGTGAGCTAGGCTCACTTCTTTTAGATAATACATATTGGACGATACATTTTGATGGATCGAGGCAATTGGAAGGCTCTGGGGCTGGAGTTTTCTTCTTCCCCACGAGGTGGTAGTTTTTGTTATGTCCTACGGCTTATGTTTCCATGTACTAATAATGCAGCTGAGTATGAGGCTCTATTACATGGGCTCCGTATTGCTAAGGAAATGAACTTAAGCCGGGTCACATGCTTGGGCGACTCAGATCTCGTTGCACAACAAGTTTCAGGGATGTGGGACTCTAAAGACCCGCTCATGGCGGCTTATCATCAGGTAGTAACTAATATTCCTAGTCACTTTAAAGGATATCAAGTGGATCACATCGATCGGCGGCTTAACGAAGCGGTTGATGCTTTATCTCATCTAGGTTCCCAGCGTAAGCCGGTTCCCCCCCCCCCCCCACACACACACACAATGTGTTCCTAGATGTCTTCCATCATCCTTCTGTCAAGTTACCTTTGGACGAAGATCTGGCTATCCCAGACCCGGAAGGGCAGCTGGTGGCAGCTTTTACGCGCAACTCCGGATTGGACGGTACCTTATCTGGCTTACTTAACCCGGGGTGAGCTTCAAGAGGAAGAACTCCTAGCCCGGCAGATCATCCGGCGATCTAAGTCCATGACCATTGTCAACAGCGAGTTACATCGATGCATCGTCACTGGCGTGTTTCAACATTGTGTTTCCCCTGTTGAGGGCAGGGAGATCTTGCAAGAAATTCATGCGGGAGATTGTGGTCATCACGTCGAGTCAAGATCTTTGGTGGCCAAAGCTTTCACGCATGGTTTTTTCTGGTTGTCTGCTCATGCGGATGCAGAAGACATTGTTCGTAAGTGTGATGGTTGTTAGAAATTTGCACGACAAGCTCACGTGACGGCTCAAGAATTACGGATGATCCCAATAACTTTGTCGTTTGCAGTCTGGGGGCTTGATATGGTTGGAACATTCAAGAGGTCTAAGGATAAAAAAGACTCACCTGTTGGTGGCAGTTGATAAATTCACCAAGTGCGTTGAAGCAGAACCAGTCAGCAATTGTGAGGTGCGACTGCAGTTCAATTTGTAAAAAAAACAGATCTACAAAATTGTAATTGGTTTACCAAGTTTTGGAAAATAGTTTTCCGTATAGAGAGATCACCATTGGTAGCAAGGTCACATGTAGACCTTGTCAAAGGGTACTTGTCTGTGGCAAATAGCAGAAGCTCACATTTCACAATAAATCACATAGAGGAGATTGTCACTAGATAATACATGAGGGAGATGTCGTTTTGCGAATAGATTGGTTTCATAGTTGTTGCAACCATTTTAGCAATAGCTGGTTATGAATCTCTACTGCACACACGATCAGCCGAGAAATAACGTGTAAGATTAACAACACCAACGCACACATTTACTCCTCATCAAGTGTTTGTGACAATCTCCTTATCACACACGATTTGGCATCGTGAACTGTTTATGATGTCGAGCCCATCATAAATGTTGGTCAAAGCAGAACATGTGTGATAGGCCTTCATCCGACACAGGTAATATGGATGACATATTTGGGAAGTATAGATGACACGTTTGGGACATTTTATAAATCACAAACGTTTATCAATAGCGCAATGCGTGCGATAGATTCAACCTTTGCATACAGTTTTATAAGGATAAACATATGCACTCTTATATTCTATCACAAATGGTCATACTGGAACTCAATGTGTGTGATAGTCCCCTTATCATACATGCTTTACAATCATGAACTGTTTGTGATTCTGCGCACATCATAAACGGTGCAGCACACAATAGTATGTGCGATGTTAGTGCGATCTCACACGAGTAGCAAGGATGGGCCATATGGGAAGTATGCCATATCTCAAAGGTTGACCAGTGACTCTCGTTTGTCATAGATGCAGACATCCCATACACTTAGTTTTGACAAATGTTTGCGTTCGTTGATCACCATCGTTGAGGATTTTTCTGTGTCATGTGGGATGGACCCCCCCTATTGCCCACACATGCAACGCGACAGTTTAAAGCTGCATCGCAGAAAGGGGTTAAAAACCGTTTGTATAGCACGTCGTTGCACTAGTGGAGTCGGGGTTTTGTGGTTCTTGACTGATTTGGGGAAGAAAATGACGCGGGTGGGGGAGGGTGGCAGAGACGAAGCAGTCGATAGGCTAAATAAGGATGAGGAGTTTCCTTTCCTCTTTCCGACGAAGGATCCTCTAACGTTTGGCATTAGCGTATTGTACCATAGACATGTGGGCCCGTTGGGAACCTGGCCCGCATGCGAGCGGCCTAAAGGCACACAACGCACGGCAAAGGAGCCGCTTCTCTATCTCTCCACCCCCGGGTCGTTTGGTGGTCTCTAGAGTGGATAGGTGATGTCGTGCATGCATGGTGCACGTTCACGTTTCCTTTTTATTTTTTGGGTGTTTTCCTTTTCTTTTTGTCTCCTTTTTCTAGTGTTATCTCAACACCAAAGCTAAAAATTACATTTACTTTTCACTATACAATTCACATTATCTCTAGGCCCACAAAATTGAGCAATTCACACTCTTTTTCACACATAAAACATGGGTCCACATGAACAAGCACCAATCTTTATGTCCTTCGACAGACAAATGCCATATTGGCCAACATGAACAAGTGTTGGTATCATTGGCCTCACGGGTGCTATGAGGACTCACACATGCACCAATAGATGTTAATTGCAAGACCAACAAGACAAGTATCCTTGCCAAGTTTTGTAGCTTTTCGACGTTGTATGGGTTTTCTAGGGCTTTCGAGATGATAAAACCCTAGAATACATACCGGACGTTACACAAAGTGCGCTCGTTGTCGGAAATCATTCAAATTTTGCGTGTACTGCTGGGGTGGTCGTGCCCACCTCTTGGCAAAATTTGGTGTGATTCAGAAGATGACCAAAAATTAACCTGCTTCACTGGAGGCCATTCAAGTACGAGGAAAGGGTCCGTCTTGAAGGACGTTTTTTTGACATCCTTCAAATGGTACCAACAAGACAAGCATCCATGCCAAGTTTTGTTGCTTTTTGATGTTGCATGGGTTTTCTAGGGTTTTCGCGATGATAAAACCCTTGAATACTTACCGGGCGTGATGCAACGTGCGCTAGTTCTCGAAAATCATACAAATTTTGCATCTACTACTAGGGTGGTCATGCCCACAGCAAAATTTGGTGTGATTATGAAGATGACCAAAAATTGGCCTACTTCACAGGAGATCGTTCAGGTAGAGGAAGGATCCGTCTCGAAGGACGTTTTTTCCACATCCTTCAAATGGACCAAAAAAATCTATAGCCTTGTACCAACAAGACAAGCAGCCATGCCAAGTTTCATAGATTTTCGACGATGTATGGGTTTTCTAGGGTTTTCGTGACGATAAAACCCTTGAATACTTATCGGACATGACACAATGTGTGTTCATTGTCGGAAATCGTTCAAATTTGGCGTGTACTGCTGGGGTGGTCATGCCCACCTCCTGGAAAATTTGGTGTGATTCTGAGGATGACCAACAATTGACCTGCTTCATTGGAGGCTGTTCGGGTAGGGAGGGAAGGATCCGTCTCAAAGAACTTTTTTCGACATTCTTCAAATGGACCAATTTTTTTCTACAACCTTGTACCAACAAGACAAGCATCGATGCCAAGTTTCGTACCTATTCAAACTTGTATGGGTTTTTCGCGAAGATAAAATCCAAAAAAATCCTGGATGTGACATAGCATACCACAGTAGTTCAATGGCTACACCCTCTCCCTCACAAGTGTTATGCCCTTGTTCGAATTGGCCAGTGGAAAAATCACCAATTTTTCGTCTGATCTAACTAACATGTGAGCCCCCCTTGTCATCCACACACACCTACCAAAAATTGGTCCTCATTTTCTCTATTTTCTCACTCTCTTAGCAATTGCCTGTCATAGGAATGGCAAAGATCATGGTGTTAACAAGATACTTGATATGCTCACTACTGCAAAGATCTGAAATTCAAAAGACATTCATATGTGAAAGTACTCACAATACACAAAGCCAAAGGCGAGACACAACCAGAAAATACTGCAAATATTTGAACTTCAAATGCATAAAAAAATTGATCATAAAATACATAACTTAATATCCTCACATAACTAATAATGCATAAAACATCTAATCTTCTTATCTTCAGGCCCATGACCTTCAACAACGCATCCATGCTCCCACCTTTAGCATATAAAGAATGGGAAATTTTAGACGAAATACATATAAAGAATGGCATTTGGGTAGAAAATTTCATAAACTATGTTAAAATGCAAGAATCATGTAGCCCACAGAAAACTGATCAAACTTCATATAATGCACCTTCTGATATAATGTACATGTTAAATGATGTGTTCATTTGATACTGTGCATATGACTATGTCAACATGGCAGAAACATTATAATGGGTACTTTTACCTGTTAAAACAATGTTTTGTTCTCATTTATATGGCATATAAAGAATGGAAAATTTTCAGATTGAGTACATATAAAGATAATGACAATTGTTGTTGGAAAACTCGCAATATGCTAATTTCAAAATCACAAGGCAATCTGTCACAGTTGCACATACATACCAATTTGAATACTAAGTTCACATAACTTAATGTTGAATTAATATGAATTTTGCAACATGTAAAATTACTCCTGCAATTTAGTAATTAAAAACAGGGATTCATATGACCACTATCATTATCATGCTCACTTGAAAGCAATAAAAGAACATGCAAGAGGAAGTTAACATGGAACACAGGGATCAACAACCCTCATATTATCAAACACCACTCTATTTCTAAGTTTCCATAAAGTCCGCAAAATAGCAAAGATGCCTATTGTCATAAGACTCGTGTCACTTTTATCAAAGTTACCAATCCACACAACAAATATATTTTTAATGTTATCAGGGATGTAATGACATGTACATGAAGTACATAGGGATTAACAAAACACCTATAGGACATGTAACCTAAATCACAAAATTACTGGCAATGAAGCAAAAGGGTAAACATCACTGCAACATGACTAAGGCAACACATTGATTGTAAGCATGAGCAGATGGAAAATTAGGTCGACTGCGAAGCTTACCCTAAACCCTACTGCCACCGATGAGATGAGGAGAGCGGCGAGGGAACCGTGGAGAACAGCGGGGAAGCGATGTCGCACCAACCGACCTCCTCCTCTTGCGGTTCGATGACAAATACTCTGGTGGATCCGGTTAGCAATGCACCATCATGAACGGCACAATGTACTTGGTCGATTCGTCATCCTATGGATGCTCAACCTTTGATTTGTATGCCAACCACCTCTGCTTGACGGTCACGTTTGGCGAATCGGTCTGCTCCATCGCCCAGAGGAAGAGATCATGTACTCCCGCGAGGATCCTACTGGGGAGAAGATCGCCGCCCTCTTGCTCTCTCTCAGCATCTTGTACATGTCCTTCCCCGATTTCATAGTCTCCCACTAGTTTTCAAACCAAGTGAGGATCTCCGTCAACCGGGCTAACTTTGCCTGGTCGGCATAGGCGATCTCCACAATTCGCTTGTGCATATTCTCCATCGATTTGCTTCTGAGAGGAGCGGTGCTGGCTTTGGAAGAGGAGAGGAGAGACGGTGGTTTTGCAATGGAGAAGAGGGATAGGAGAGGGGCGGTTTTGCAATGGAAAATAGGGAGAGGAGGGGTGGTTTTGCAATAGGGAACAGGGAGAGGAGAGTGCGGCAACGGTTTAGGATTGGATGAGACGACGACAATTTAGGATTGGACAACGAGATTGGCGACGCGTTGTGACTGCATCTAAATCTATGAATAAATTACCCATCAATTAAGAAGCGACCCCACACTAACCTGAGTACCGACCCCACGTTTTCTAGTACTTTTGAGTACTTTCTTCCGAGTACTATCTAGTACTAGCTAATTATTTTTTGTTAGATCGAGAACAATAGACGGCTTAAAAATGCCAACCACCGTAAAACTTTCATATATATATATAGGTTGGGATTATCTAATCATTCACTCACCTTGCATTTAGTTCGAACACACTGATTGGACAACACAACACAATCGAAAGGTCCAACTTAAAATCATCGTGAGGCTCTGGTTAGAGCTGAAACTGGTGCACCTATTACTAGACATCACTTAGAATATTCGACTATGGTAGGTCTGAAAGCTTCGACTAGACAACAGAGACTTACACAACAGCTTCAGTGGCTCTGACTAAAATTTGGTTGGTGGCTCTAAATGAAAGTTAGGCATAATGTATATCTCTCTTGAAAGGAGCCAGAGGGTCCGAATGGATATGAGTTGGTGGCTTCAGCCAGTGTAAAATGTGAGATATGGTATGGAAAGGTTTTGAGGTGTTTTAGTGATTTTGATGTTTGGTCCCTAAGCACTTTGCAAGAAAAGTATCACCTCATAAATGTTCTTGCCATTTTGATAGTTTCAGCATGCCTATGGGCTCAACCTTGGTCACCAAAAGCCATGAAATGGTTGTTAGTCTTGCAAACACTTGGATGCACGGTCATGTCTTCAAAGGAACCTCGCATGTTCAGGAAGATGATGCAAAGGTCTAGGGATCAATGCAAGCATAGATCAGATGGTGGCGGCTTAACACCTAAGCCAGAAAAGGACGAAGAAGAAACCGACAAAAGAGAGCCCCATAGGTTGATCCTTTGGCATGGTGGTTCAATGGAGTGATGTCAACCTGATCGGAATTGTGGTGAGGCTCGAGGTTTTCATGGGCCATAGCTATGTGTGGGACACCTGTGGGATGTCAACAACATCCATGACAGACATAGGTTTCCATGTTTGTCCCTCCAAGCCTATCCACATATGTGGTGGTGCCTCCATCCACTCATCTCGTCTTCTCTATAGCTAGCAACACCTTCCTCTTCTCATCCCGCCTCTGCTCAACCTCCAAGCGACAAAGCCTCCCATGGTGATTACTGCTTGCAAGCCCCACAACACATGCACTTTCGTCACTAAAATTTTGAACTCTTGCCCTTTACGTGAAAACTTGATGTGGGTTGTAGTTGTTGTCAGTGGTCAAACGGGAGGGGCTACAACACAATGGCGGCGGGCGGCTCGATTCAGAGTTGTACAACATGTTGGCGAGGTGATGTGGAGGGAACGCATCCCCGGCTAAGGTTGTTGGGGATAAGACACCAATGGTGAGGTCGGCATGAGGGGCATGGCATGGTGGCAGTGTCATCGTGTCCTATTTGTTCCTCTCTCTTAGCCTCGTGTGTGTGGGGTGAAGGCCAACTCAATGGGTGGTTCTCAGGCGAGGCTTGACAATGGGGCCAAAAGAGCAAATCTACTACTCCCTCCGATCCATATTCATTGACGGGAGCAAGTATTTTGCATGAACCAACTAGGCATGGCTACTTTCATCCTTGTTCTCTCCGCCTCTCCCCTTCATGTCTCCCTCGGACTTCATCACCTCCTCAGCCCCCTCTCTCCACCATATCCGTGCAGCCTCCCCGGCCTGTGAGATGCGACAAGGTGGTCCCGCTCCCATTGTGAAATAGTAGTAGGTTTCTTTGTGTTTTTAATGGGCTAGGTTCAGATGTTCCTCGATGGGATGAAGGCACTGTCAAGCCCCTCTTGGGATTGTCGTTGACATGGTCGTTTCTTGGCACTGAGGTTGTTATCCCCACTGGATCTTTGGAGATTCAAAAAATCCACTCAACTCCTTTGGAAATGGTGCATATTATATCTCCCATGCGTTGGTGTTGGCTTCATTCACTCAAGTTGGGGATTATATCATATCCCATCTTCTTCTCCAGCTTGAGGGGAGTTTTAACCAAAGTGAGTGTGCTCTGAGGCAGCCATCCATCTCAACCTCCATCACTAGAGGCTCACATTGTGGTGTTTGGATGCAGTTACTCGGCATGCAGGTCTTTGGAATTACTTTGTTTTCCACAAGAAGGGCAACACCCATTAAAGGAGCTTCTTCCTTGGGCATGCTCTTGATACCTCTGTTAAGAGGTTGCTAGTTGAAGTTGTCTTCTCCCTCTCTCAGCTGACCAAACATCATCCTCATACCGGTGTTTGGCTATTGATCCTGCTCAATGGTGATCTGCCACTTTAGCAACACATGTAATATAGGGCATTATCATAATTGTGCCCCCCCCCCCCTACAGGCCCACCGCCCCTCCCCTCGAGTGATCTTGCTCAATGGTGATCAGCTACTTAAACATATTTTTGTAACCAACGTCAGGCCTTTATTTCACCCAAAAATTGCCCAAAGTGCAAAATTGTATTGCCATAGTTTAAGAGCAAGTATATGAAATAAAATAACACGAATGCAAATCCGGAATTTAACTGAACTATCACGATGTAACCTCAAAACTTAAAATTCCAGGTTGTATAATAAACATGTTCATATCCAGTGGTGATCATGCAAATTCTTCGAATAGCACCACAAGCTACAAGATGGAGGGCAAGTTGAACAGAATAAGATAAAATAGGAGCACCCAGTTTCTAAGTTTGACAATGTACAAGGCACTTTGTAAACTCCATAGCAATTCTGCTGATAAACCCAGTCCCACCACCACAACAGGACTGCGCCCAATCGCCCACTCCATCCTAGAGAAGTCTGGTTCATACCTCCATACGGTGAAAAATGGGCATCAAGACCATCAGGAAAGTGGACAGATTTCTCTAACCACGGCAACCCAATCTGCGGTCAGCCTAATGATTCTTAATTTACCAAATCAGCAGCTAGATAGTTGAGTGCTTCGTCAGTCAGGCTGGAAGATAATAACCACCATGTTTTCTGCCTCCAATAGCCAAAATACAGTTTACAGTATTGATACAACCACCCCCCATCATCACTTGTATTACAGGCGCTGAAAGCAAATCCGCCTTTTGTTTTATCAGGACTGATGGTTTGGGTAAGAGTAGCCACGTCCCCTCCCTGTATATCCATATCCTCTTCCATAGTAGCCACCACGACCACGAGGACCTCCACCACGGGGGCCACCCCTTCCTCCACCCCGCATGCCCATAGGTCGATGCCTTGCAGAGTCACCAAATGTCTACACACAGTTTCTTATCATTAGTGCTGAATGTCAAATGGCAAGCAACGAAGTAAGAATACAGATGGCATGACAATACCTCTGTGTCTATTTTCCTCTGCTCAGAGAATTTGATTCTTCCATTTCTAGCTCCATTATCAATTGTGTTGCTTGAGAGTGCATCAAAAAAGTCATCTTTGACATACACAGGCTTCACAAAAGAGCTAATCAGCATCAGCAAGACATTGATGATTCAAAAATAGCAATCCATGGAAAGTGCATACCTTAACCTCCGGTTTTCCAGGAGACACCACATCGTCTTCTACAATATTGTCATCGTATTCATTTGGGTCGTCAGTAAACTGTCCATTGCTTTTACCAAGATGGTCCCATACTTCATCTTTGTTGAATTTCTCATTCATAGCCATGAAATCAAAGTCCTCTGCAAACTTGGCTATGGGACGTGGTTGCTGGAGATGGAAATTAGTAAGACTGTATGAGACATGATTGCTGAGGATGGGAAATTAGTAAGACTACGTTCCACTGTTTTAAAGAAGAAGTACATCAATAATAATAATTTAATTCAAGCTATTAGATGCATGAGCAGTTGACAGTTAAGTTAGCTCATCACAAGACATACCACCGCTTGGTTAATATTATGGATTAGTATAACCTAATTTGTATTCACTCTTTCAAAAAATCTACTAAAACGTTATGGCAATGACACCAAAGCTAGTTGCATCGTTTTGCAAAACACTGAACAAAATATGCTTCGACCAACCAAAGTCATCCCCATTCCATAACTTCGGCAGTACTCGAACACTAGAGAGAACAGAGCAGATCCATCTCTCTAGTATCTACTCTGTTGTGCTACATTATTTAGCAGACATTCCATGTCAAAATTGCCATAGTTCTAGCAAACAGCAATATTTAGCTGTTTGTTGCTACAATCCACCAAGTAATGAACAGTGAGGCTGTTGTCTATTGGTGCCTTCACGGGCATGCTGGTGAAATTAACAGTTATATAATGATATACTATATCAGAAATATTGAATACCACCAGGTCATCCTTGATGGTTACGAAATTCAAGAAAAGGAAAGACTGATAGTTAAATGTTCCAAATGTTGTTCCAGAAAACAATGTTATAAACCCGGTTAGTAAGTATATACGTATAAAGCAATAACTTCAAAAGAATTAATCATTCCAGATTTGAAAAGCTTTTAGACAAGAAAGCCTGTATATTATTAAAAACGCATACAGTACCAGATTTGCTCTTCCTCGACCTCTTCCACGGCCTCGGCCTCTATTGTTGTACTGAACATGTGAGGAAGCTTCAGCGGGCTGAAACAAAAGTAATAAATACAAAGGGACTGACACAATGTACAAGAAACAGATTACTTGCTTAGTGAAAAAATAGGTAGTAGTAACCTTCAGTTCAACTATTAGTAATCAAACATTCAATATTACCTTCTGAAGAATGGGCTTAGGTGAGGGCAACAGAGGCTCCTTATTTTCCGATGGAGACCCCACATGTTTAGCCTTCAGTTCAGTCTGCTTAGCGTCTTTCTTTTCATTATTTGGCTCTAGCTGTCGCGATGATAAAACAGTAGAAGAAGCAACCTGCGAGCGTGAACCTGCAGAAGAATTGGCATGTGCAGCTGGAGCTGTAGAGGCAGCCTGAGAGGATGAAACCACAGAAGGAGACTTATAAGATGGAGCAGATGGAGCCGTAGAGGCAGCCTGACAGGATGAAACCACAGATGGAGACTTATAAGATGGAGCCACAGCAGTAGTTTGCATGGTCTGTGATGAAGTCGAGGAATTAGTTGGCACAAGCTGTCCAGGAGTGACCAATGCAATTGATCCCGCTACAGTGATTGCACTAGATGCAATGTTCGCAGTTGGTGGCTGAGAAGGTTTATAAGTTGACATAGAAGCAGGTATATTGTCAGGCTTGTCACCGCTAAGAGAAGCCACACTAGTGTCAGGTAGAACAACTGGCTTATTCTTCACTACAGAAGGCATGCCTTGCGACAGGGGAGTGCTGGTTTCAATTGTGGAAGTGGTTGGGTTGACAGGTGGGGGGGTTAAACCCACAGAGAATGAGGAAGCAGAAACAGCTGATAGCTTATTTGGCAGCTGGCTCACTTGGGTTTCAGTTGCAGATGCACTTGATGAGGCAGGGGCTGACAACAGCATAGATGCAGACGCACCTAAAGTTTGGCTTTGATTGCTACTAGGTTGCAGTAAAGAAGGAAAGTCCGGCATGCTTGGAAAGCCAGCTGGCAAAGATGTATTGAGTCCAGGATATTGTACAGACTGCTGAAGGGCCTGTGGAACTGTCAAACCGTGTGGGGGGCGAAGAAAGGGTGGTTGCTGCAAATGAGCAAACCCAGTTGGTGCAGTGTAGTATCCTGGCCAGTACATTGGTGGCATTGCAAGGCCACTTCCATTTACAGATGATGGCATAGGTGACGAGTTCCATGTAGGTAAGCTGGGTGGAGGTTGAAATGGATTCCCTTGAAATGGCGGGGTCATCTGAATTCCGGACTGAACATTTTGTGAGGTAGGAGGCAAATTGCCTTGAAATGGAGGTGGCATCTGAATCCCTGATTGAACATTTTGGGAGGTAGGGGGCGAATTCCCTTGATATGGTTGTGGCATCCGAATTCCTGATTGCACATTTTGTGTAGTAGGAGGCAAATTCCCTTGAAATTGTGGTGGCATCTGAATGCCTGGCTGAACATTTTGTGAGGTAGGAGGCAAATTCCCCTGAAATGGAGGTGGCATCTGAATTCCTGACTGGACATTTTGTGGGGTAGGATGCAAATTCCCTTGAGATGGTGGTGACATCTGAATCATTGACTGAACATTTTGTGAGGTAGGCTCAGCTACTGTTGTGCTTGCAGCAGGAGGCAAGCTTGTTGACGATGAGGAAGGCCGAGGATAATGTGACTACACAAACAGAATAATAACAGTGAGCACAAAACAGAGCCTCGGATATATCTAAGTAATCTAACAAGACTTCAAACAGAAAAGAAAAAAAATTGGGTCTACTTTTTTAACAACCAGGCAACAACATTTACCTGAATAATAGCTGGATCATTGTGTAAAGAAGCAGGCTGAGCTGGTGGAGAGGATTTGACTTGTAAATCCTGAAGTAATAAAGCAACTAAAGGTAAGACATACTCCCTTCGTTAAGAATATATAAGATGTTTATGATATTTCAATATGGACTACATATGGACTGAAATGAGTGAACAAACACCCTAAAACGTCTATATACATCCGATTCACAAAAAAAGTTAGAATGTCTTATATTTGTGAACGGATGGAGTAGCTATGAAGAAATTCAAGACGGGACTAACAAACTATACTGGATACAGTAGTGATGAAAACAGTACAGCAACTTCGGACATTTATCATGGCTCTGTCCTACAGATCCGACCCGGTATCATATGTGTGTTCAAAACGCTTATGGGCAGGATTGTTCAAATCTTGACTCGAGATCTCTTTACGATCCTATGATCATGTTTCAAGCATTTAGAAACTGGTCCCGTGTAGGATGTAAATTCTGTAAAAACATATAGAATAATGATCTAGATCTCATAATCTCTAGAATGACAGTTTTCAAGGTACCCTACAATGATCCTGTGAACCCAATCCAGCCAGCATGAAAATGAACCTGCTAGGATCCCAATCTTGGCTTCCTAACGAGTGTCTATCATCCACAATTTTCCGTCAATGCTCAAATTTAATAAAATACCACAGAGCTAAGGTTCAAATCTCTAACTAATCAACTTCCATTCTGGTTGTGCCAAACTTGGGAGTGCAAAATACATAACTTACTTTTTAACATCTATATCTGTAGCTATATAAAAAGACCCAAAGGGGCAGATCCAATTGATCTCGACCATTAAACCATGTCAATCCGATGACCTAGATTGCTTCAATGGTGAGCGCTCAACGTGTTTAACACGCAATTAATATCATACCAAACATGAACGTCTGTGCTAATCACATAATTAACATGTAACTGATATCCTACATACTAGAACGTGCAATTAATTTCCTCCCCAATATCAACGTGCGTTGCACGTATGGATTTTATACTAGTTTCCCAGAAACCTATTTGAACGTGATATGAGGAAAGCAAGTGGTGACATTTCCAAATTTTACCATGTCAAGCCAGAAAACACTAGATGTGCAATATCAATAACAACTTACGGATATAGCTACAAACTATACCAGTACTGAACATATTTTGATTACCAGTTCGATTCTAACAGCAGACATGACACGAAAATGTAATACTGTATCTGATTTCCATTAATCCATCATTACCTTTATGTCACTTCCTCGAAAGAGTATATATTCATATATCTTATCACTAGCAGGAATCTGTTGGACATCTTTCTTACGACCTTCACTTCCAAACGAACGAACTGCAATGTGGTACAACACAGAATAGTCCAGTTAAAAAAAGTGAATGTCCACAGGAGATGAATTACTTAAACTTGGTGACTTCAAGGTGCCGATCTCTTATTGATGTATGGAGAAAATATTGTTCAGACGCCAACATTTCTTGCACCCTCCATTTCCTAATGGATCCCACTTCTTCGTAGATCAAATACTGTTAGCTCCTATTATGTACCTATCCTCAGTAATGGGAGAAAGATCAGGAAGGTCGAACCTATGCCTGAAAGAGAAATTTTTGCATGCTTGGCACTACTAAACAGATGTGTGGCCTTTACCGTTGGCCAACCATTCCCAAAAAGGAAAATTCTAGGAGGCAGAAAATGTTGCCAAAAACTAAAACCTTTGCTTGCTTGTCCATAATTAATACTTACACAAATGCGCGCCAATTTGCCGCTTTGCAAAGCAACCGACACAATGGGGCCCTTGCACATGCATTAATCCACACTCCAAACATGGCAAAGGTTCCAAGACCCTTTCAGCTGTACAACAACATCCCCAATATAAACTCCCACGCGATTTGGCGCGAAGCTGTTAATGCTAATGTGATGCTACTTGCAATTTGATTACTGTAAATGGACAAAAAATAGAAGACTTTCCAGTAGTAATGTGCTTCACTACTGGATCGCTGTGAACAATCCCCCAGCCACATTTAAGTCAGACTCGCTGTAGAACTAAAGTAATTGTGTTAGACAACGGTGAAGATGATCTTTACTAAGCACGAGGAAACAAAGAGATAAGTAACAAATCACCAACTTCGTGAATTTGAATTCACATCGCCCAACATCACCTAATAATTCACTGAAAGATGATTCAGAGAGCGCTTTTGTTTGGGAATTGAAAAACTGCAAGTATAAAACCTAAATCCCAACTCCGAAATAAATCCTGCAAAAAGGGGACTCAAATTCCGCACCATCGGCGACACGAAATTGAACAAAGGAAAAGAAAATAAAGTAAAATCTACTCCACATCGTGGGGCACAATTTAACCACATCGCGGGGGCACTCCGTGCTCGCCCCACAAATCGGCGACCGATCAGGAAGATGAGGAGGCCAACGACGGGAGGGGTGATGGAAACCCACCGTTCCTGAGCCCGATGCTGGACTCCTCGGTGTTGATGGTGTACAGGACGCCCTCGTACCGGATCTCGCTCTTCGACGTGAGGCTTATCACGCTCCCGATGTACGTCTCCGGCGCTGCCGCCATCGCCGCCGGCCTCGCCTAGGGTTCCGATCCCCCGCTCCGACTTCGCTGTATTTTTTTTTCCACGTTATTTTTCTGGCTATTCCCCCCTCTTCTTTTTTTAAAGCCTTGGCTAATCGCTCTCCCCTCGTCTCTCTATTTCATGACGGATTATGTTAGCTGTTGGCTGTCGATTACAGGTGGGGCCCACTGATGATTACGGTGCTTGGGCCCATGTGGCGGTGACAGGTGTTAAGCACGGACGGTCCATGTATACGGTAGATCCTATGGATAGGTAGTGGCAGCGTAATGGCAGATCATGTGGCGTGAGGAGCGTGGACTCGCCGACTATGACACCACGGGCCCGCAATCTAGTGGAGTCCTGTAGCTGGCAGAATATCTAAGGCTCCGCCCACTTAAAAAAAAAACTAAGGCTCCCAATCTTCGGAACTTTGTTTTTTAGGAATTTTGTAGGAATTATATATGATAGGATTCTTTCAAGAAAATTCTTGTTTTCTTTTGTTCATAGGGTTGTACTTTTTTTTGTGAATGTCATAAGGTAGGAATTCTTGGGAACAAAAAAAGTTGTAGGAGTCAAAGCAACATGTATCTTAGTTTTTCACATGATATGATTTTTTTCATTAATATGTTCGGTTTGAGCTAGAAAAAGTACATAAAATGTGAACCAATCCTAAGTGAAAATTGTAATAAATTTCTACAAGTCAAATGTCTCTAAAATAAAAAAAATCTATAGGAATTTTATCCTATATGGTTCCTACAAACCAAAGGAGCCCAGGCCTTTTGGTTTGTGGGTTCCTATATTTTGCATTTCAAAGGAAGACAAAAAATAGCTAAGACCTAATGGAAACTTTTCATATCCTATGAATGAAATGACATTGTTTTCCCTTTAGAAATTAAGATGCATATCTTATTTTCTATGATTTTTTTATTCCATTCCTATCCTATGAACTAAATGAGGCTTAGGTTCTCTCATTCTCTCATGTATAAAAAATCATTTTTTATGTTTCAAAGAATTCAAAGAAACTGTGACTTCTCACGAGACGTTTGTTTATAACCCCTAATTTTTTAAACCAATCAAAATACACATTGACAAATTAAAAAGAAATATGATGACCAGTGTCACCAAAAGACAAAAGCAAAAATTGTTGGGAGACGTAGTAGTAAATCAAAAAAATTCCTACGTGTTCACCAAGATCCATATATGGAGAAACCAGCAACGAGTAAGGAAAGAGTGCATCTTCATACCTTTGAAGATCGCTAAGCGGAAGCGTTAGAAGAACGCGGTTGGTGGAGTCGTACTCGCGGCGATTCAGATCGCGGTGGATTCCGATCTTAGCGCCGAACAACGGCGCCTCTGCATTCAACACACGTGCAGCCCGGTGATGTCTCCTATGCCTTGATCTTGCAAGGAGGAGGAGAGGTTGAGGAAGAGCTCCGGCAGCACGACGACGTGGTGACAGTGGAGTTGTGTGGTCTCCGGGAGGGCTTCGCCAAGCACCACGGAGAACGAGGAAGAGGAAGGGTAGGGCTGCGCCGAGAGAGAGAGAACTCGTGTGTCTCGCAGCCCCAAAACCCTCCACTATATATAGGAGGAGGGGGAGGGGGCGTAGCCCTAGGGTTCCCACCCTAGGGGCTGCGGCCGGCCCTAGATGGCCATTTGGGCGGCGGCCAGAGAGTGAGAGGGGATGGCGCAGCCCTAGGTGGGCCTTAGGCCCATCTGGGTCTAGGGTTTCCCCTCCCTCCCACCTTTCCTACGCCTTGGGCCAGGGTGGAGGGCGCACCAGCCCACTCTGGGGCTGGTCCCTTCCACTCTCGGCCCACGCAGCCCTTTGGGCTGGTGGCCCCACTTGGTGGACCCCCGGAACCCTTCCGGTGGTCCCGGTACGTTACCGGTAATTTCTGAAACACTTCCGGTGGCCAAATCCTCACTTCGTATATATCATTCTTTACCTCCGGACCATTCCGGAACTCCTCGTGATGTCTGGGATCTCATCCGGGACTCCGAACTACCTTCGGTGACCATGTACACTATTTCCCTATAACCCTAGTGTCATCGAACCTTAAGTGTGTAGACCCTATGGGTTCGGGAGACACGTAGACATGACCGAGAAACCTCTCCGATCAATAACCAACAGCGGGATCTGGATACCCATGTTGGCTCCCACATGATCCATGATGATCTCATCGGATGAACCACGATGTCAGGGATTCAATCAATCTCGTATACAAATTCCTTTGTCTACCGGTATGATACTTGCCCGAGATTCGATCGTCGGTATCCCTATACCTTGTTCAATCTTGTTACCGGCAAGTCTCTTTACTCGTTCCGTAACACATCATCTCGTGGCTAACTCCTTAGTCACATTGAGCTCATTATGATGATGTCTTACCGAGTGGGCCCAGAGATACCTCTCCGTCACACGGAGTGACAAATCCGAGTCTCGATTCATGCCAACCCAACAGACACTTTCGGAGATACCCGTAGTGCACCTTTATAGCCACCCAGTTATGTTGTGACGTTTGGCACACCCAAAGCATTCCTACGGTATCCGGGAGTTGCACAATCTCATGGTCTAAGGAAATGATACTTGACATTAGAAAAGCTTTAGCATACGAATTACACGATCTTGTGCTATGCTTAGGATTGGGTCTTGTGCATCACATCATTCTCCTAATGATGTGATCCCATTATCAATGACATCCAATGTCCATGGTCATGAAACCGTGACCATCTATTGATCAACGAGCTAGCCAACTAGAGGCTCACTAGGGACATGTTGTGGTCTATGTATTCACACATGCATTACGATTTCCGGTTAACAAAATTATAGCATGAACAATAGACAATTATCATGAACAAGTAAATACAATAATAACCATTTTATTATTGCCTCTAGGGCATGTTTCCAACAAAAATACCTCATTTAGATTTCTCTTTTTTGTTTCTGTATATATCTTGAGGATAGATTTGTGAACAAATAGGGATTAGACGCATGTCTTGTGAACATTTTAAAAGTTTCGAAACTTTTTGAAACATTGGAAGAAAAAAATAAAACATGGGAGCACTAGATACTTATTCTCATGTAGCAATTAGTTTTGTGTGGTGCTGGACATGTGTACGCTTTAATAGTAAGAAGTCCAACAAGACATGCTAAAATATGAATGACAAATTTCTCATCGGACAACTCGCTCACTAAATTCCAACCATCAAATTCTTAGTGTACTTCAACCCGATCAAAACCCACTCACCTATAGGCCCTCCGCCTCTCCACAATCCTACACATAGCACATCCTAGACAGGTCAAGACATGTTGAAATCTGAATGACCAAATTCTCATCGGACAAATCTCTTACTAAATTCCAACCATCAAATTCGTAGTGTACTTCAACCCGACCAAAATTCACTCACCTATAGGCCATCCGCCTCTCCACAATCCTACACATAACACATCCCGCACAGGTCCGTTCGCACGTGATAGGGTGGTGTTGCTTTTTGGCGATGACTGCACAACGTTCCTATGAGGCAAGCGTTTCGTCTCAAATTCGAGAGTCCAAATCCACAATATTATGGTCGCTTCTTCAATATAGTAAGCATGTTGCATAATTCCCCAATGCTCTCATTGATTCAACCCCTTTCAATCTTTGTAGGAGAACATGGTTGCTGAGTTCAAGGGTGGGGAGATTATGGTAAAAAGTTCATGTGAGTATTAAGCCTAATCATAAGAGAACGAAGACCAGTAGCCTTCTGGGTATGCTAAAGAACGTGCTAGTAAAACATTGGTTGTTCCTAACTTAGACGAAGGAAAAGGGGGTAGGCATTAGGAGAAGTGGCACAAGGTCAGCATTCTAATAGTTGTGGTTGGGGGAGAGCTCCTATTCTATAGAAGGTGGAAGGAAAGCTAAAGGATTAGCGATGGACAGAAGCTGAGATGAAAAAAATGGGACTAACCAAGCAATTAACCTATAATGAGGCTGGCCAATTTGGCCTCTTGGAGTCCTCGATTTGGTGCTTCTCGACCGTCAGATCTAATCAACTACATCATTTCAGCCATCAGATTTTCAACAATTGGATATCTTGTTTTGTTACTAGTAGGCTTGCTTCGTATGGCAATTGGCTGGGTGAGCTTTTCCTGGGTTTGGCCAATCGGTTGTCCGCGCATAGCGTGTGCGACGTGTGCAACATGTAGTTTGGTGTGGGAGTGAACCCTACCCCCAGTCTGTTGGGGAACGTTCCATAGGAAACAAAAAAAATCCTACGCACACGCAAGATCTATCCATGAAGATGCATAGCTACTAGAGGGGGGGTGTATCTACATACCCTTGTAAATCACTAAGCGGAAGCATATATAACGCGGTTGGTGTTGTCGTACTCTTCACAATCAAATCGCGATCCAATTCGATCAAGTGCCGAACGGATGACACCTCCGCGTTCAGCACACATGTCGCTCGATGACGTCTCCTCCTTCTTGATCCAGCAATAGAGGGAGGAGAAGTAGATGGGGTCTCAACCAGCACGATGGTATGGTGGAGTTGGTGGTGGAGCAATCCCAACAGGGCTTCGCCAAGCGCCTCCGAAACTATGAACAAGGAAGGACGGGAGAGACGGGAGGCCACAGGGCATGTTTTTTTTTGTGTCCAGGCCTTGCGCCTCCTCCCCACTATATATAGGGCTGTTGGAGGGCTGTGGGAATAGTCCTAGCCTCTCCTCCAAGGAGGGTAGGCGGCCAAAGGGGGAGGAGTGCCCTCCAAGCCAAGTGGTGGGCCCTCCCCCTTATGGTTTCCCTTCCCCTAGGCGCATGGGCCTTAGGGGGCAGGTGCGCCTGGCCCAATAAGGCTAGGGAACCCCCTACAACCCATGCATGCCCTAGGTTATGGAGGGACCCTTCCGAACTCCTCCGGAACTCTGCAGAACCTTCCGGAAGCTTCCTGATACAATACCGGTAAAACCCGAAACTTTTCCGGTAGCCAAAATATGACTTCCCATACATAAATCTTTACCTCCAAACCATTCCAGAGCTCCTCATGATGCCCGGGATCTCATCTAGGACTCCGAACAACATTTGTTCACCAATGTATATATCCCAAAACTACTCTAGCATCACCGAATGTTAAGCGTGGGGACCCTACAAGTTCGAGAATCATGTAGACATGAACGAGACACCTCTCCGGTCAATAACCAATAGCGGGACCTGGATACCCATATTAGTTCCTACATATTACACAAAGATCTTCATCGGTCGAACCACGATGCCAAGGATTCAATCAATCCCGTATGCAGTTCCCTTTGTCTAGCGGTATGCTACTTACCCGAGATTTGATCGTTGGTATCTCCATACCTAGTTCAATATCGATACCTGCAAGTCTCTTTACTCATTCTGTAATACAAGATCTCGTGACTAACTCCTTAGTCACATTGCTTATAAGCTTCTTATGATGTTATATTACCGAGAGGGCCCAGAGATACCTCTCTATCATACGGAGTGACAAATCCCATTCTCGATCCATGCCAACCCAACAGACACCCTCAGAGATACCTGTAGAGCACCTTTATGATCACCTAGTTACGAAATGACATTTGATGCACACAAGGCATTCCTCCAGTGTCAGGGAGTTGCAATATCTCATGGTCTTAGGAACATATACTTGACATGAAGAAAGCAGTAGTAATAAACTTAGTGATACGATCAAATGATATGCCTATGGTTGGGTCTTGTCCATCACATCATTCTCCTAGTGATTTGATCCTTTTATCAAATGACAACCCATTTCTTGTTGGAAATATGCCCTAGAGGCAATAATAAATTAGTTATTATCATATTTCCCTGTTCATGATAATCGTTTATTATCCATGCTATAATTGTGTTGATCGGAAACTCGGATACATGTGTGGATACATAGACAACACCATGTCCCTAGTATGCCTCTAATAGACTATCTCGTTGATCAAAGATGGCTATGGTTTCATAGTCATGGTCATGATATGTCATTTGGTAACGGGATCACATCATTAGGAGAATGATGTGATGGACAAGACCCAAACTACAAACGTAGCATATGATTGTGTCAGTTTATTGCTACTGTTTTCTGCATGTCAAGTATATGTTCCTATGACCATGAGATCATGCAACTCACTAACACCGGAGGAGTACCTTGTGTGTATCAAACGTCGCAACGTAACTGGGTGACTATAAAGGTGCTCTACAGGTATCTCCGAGGGTGTCTGTTGGGTTGGCATGGATCAAGACTGGGATTTGTTACTCCATCTGATGAAGAGGTATCTCAGGGCCCACTAGGTAATACAACATCACAATAAGCCTTGCAAGCAATGTGACTAAGTGTTAGTCACGGGATCTTGTATTACGGAACGAGTAAAGAGACTTGCCAATAACGAGGTTGAACTAGGTATGGAGATACCGACGATCGAAACTCGGGCAAGTAACATACCGAAGAACAAAGGGAACATCATACGGGATTAACTGAATCCTTGACATAGAGGTTCGACTGATAAAGATCTTCATAGAATATGTAGGAACCAATATGGGCATCTAGGTCCCGCTATTGGTTATTGACCGTAGAGGTGTCTCGGTCATGTCTACATAGTTCTCGAACCCGCAGGGTCTGCACACTTAAGGTTCGGTGACGTTTCGATAGTATAGAGATATGTATGGTGGTTATCGAAGGTTGTTCGGAGTCCCGGATGAGATCCCGAACGTCACGAGGAGCTCTGGAATGTTCCGGAGGTAAAGATTGATATATAGGAAGTCCTATTTTGGTTGTCGGAAAAGTTTCGGGCTCATCGGTAGTGTACCGGGAGTGCCGGTAGTGTACCGGGAGACCATCGGGAGGGGTATTTCGACCCAAGAGGCTACATGGGCTGCAAGAGGATGAATACCAGCCCTTAGTGGGCTGGAGGAAGTTCCACACAAGGCCCATGTGGCTGGGAAGAAAAGCCCCAAAGGGAAAAGGTGGAAAAAGGCAAAAAAGGCTAAGATAAGGAAGGAGTCCTAATCCTACTAGGAGTGGAGGAGGAGGACTCCTCCCTCCTGGTTCGGCCGACCCAAGGGCTGGCTCCTTGGGAGACAAGCCTCCTCCTCCTCTCCTCCTATATATACTAGAGGGTTTTAGGGTTTTGGAAAAATATTTTCAGCCACGTGCTACCCGTTCCTCTTGTGCATAGTTTCTCCTCTAGATCGGATTTCTGCAGTGCTTAGGCGAAGCCCTGCTGGAATAGCTCCACCACCATCGCCGGAGCGCCATCACGCTGCCGGAGAACTCTTCTACCTCTCCGCTCCCTCTTGCTGGATCAAGAAGGCGGAGATCGTCATCAAGCTGTACGTGTGCTGAACGCGGAGGTGCCGTCCGTTCGGCGCTAGATCGGAAGGACCGTGATCAAGATCGCGAGACGGATCGTGATGAGATCGCGGGATGGATGGTGATGAGTTCGCAGGACGGATCATGATTGGATCACGGGACGAATCATGATGAGATCGCGGGACGCTCGGCGATTTGGATCGCGAAGACGTTCGACTACACCAATCGCGTTTCTTAACGCTTCCCGCTTAGCGATCTACAAGGTTATGTAGATCCACTCTCCCTCTCGTAGATGCTCATCACCATGGATAGATCTTACATGTGCGTAGGAATTTTTTTGTTTCCCATGCAACGTTCCCCAACAGTGGCATCATGAGCTAGGTCTATGTGTAGATGAGATCTCGAGTAGAACACAAAGAGTTTGTGGGCGTTGATGCTTAGATTGCTTACTCCCTTGGTCGTGTTTTGGTTCAGCGGTATTGTGGGATGAAGGGGCCCAAATCAACCTTACTCATACGCTTACGAGAGACCGGTTCCATCGACTGACGTGTAACTTCGTTGCACAAAGATGGCTGGCGGGTGTCTGTTTCTCCTACTTTAGTTGGATCGGATTCGACAAAGACGGTCCTTGAGAAGGTTGAAAAGCAACTTATGTATCACCGTTGTGGATTTGCGTAGGTGAGAATTGTTCTTGCTAGATACCCGCAACATCCACGTAAAACATGCAACAACAATTAGAGGACGTCTAACTTGTTTTTGCTGGGTATCTTGTGATGTGATATGGCCAATTACATGATGTGATATATGTGATGTATGAGATGATCATGTATTGTATAGAATATCACGACTTGCATGTCGATGAGTACGGAAACCGGCAGGAGCCATAGGATTGTCTTTAATTATTGTATGACCTGCGTGTCAATCATTAAGCGCTATGTAATGCTTTACTTTATCGCTAAACAGTAGCAATAGTAGTACAAGCTTGATGGGCACGACAACCCCGATGGCGACACGTTGATGGAGATCATGGTGTCATGGCGGTGACGATGGAGATCATACCGATGCTTTCAAGATGGAGATCGAAAGCACAAGTTCATGGCCATATCATGTCACTTATGATTTGCATGTGATGTTAATCCTTTTATGCACTTGTTTTGCTTAGGACGAAGGTAGCATTATAAGGTGATCCCTCACTTTAATTTCAAGATAAATTGTGTTCTCCCCAAGTGTGCACCGTTGTGAAAGTTTGTCGTGTCGAGAGACCATGTGATGATCGGGTGTGATAGACTCTACGTTCACATACAACGGGTGCAAGCCAGTGTTGCACATGCAGAACACTTGGGGTTAAACTTGATGAGCCTAGCATGTACAGACATGGCCTCGGAACACAAGAGACCGAAAGGTCGAACATGAGTCATATAGTAGATATGATCAACATGATGATGTTCACCATTGAAACCATCTCAACTCACGTGATGATCGGACTTGAGTTGGTGAATTTGGATCATGTATCACTCGAATGATCGGAGGGATGTCAATTTGAGTGGGAGTTATTCAGTAATATGATTAACTGAACTCATTATCATGAACATAGTCAGTAGTGTCTTTGCAAATTATGTTGTAGATTACTTTCTCGCGCTGTAGCTCCCTTGAATTTTTATATGTTCCTAGAGAAATAGAGTTGAAAGATGATGGTAGCAATATTGCGGACTGGGTCCATGATCTGAGGATTGTCCTCATTGCTGCACAGAAGGCTTATGTCCTTAATGCACTGCTCGGTGCGCCAACCCCTCTGGCGTTGTCTGTAGATGTTGTGAACATCTGTTTGGCACGTTCTGATGACTACTTGATAGTTTAGTGCGTCATGCATTACAGCTTAGAATTGAGGCTCCGAAACATTTTGAACGTCACGGAACATATGAGATGTTCTAAGAGCTGAAATTAGGATCTCAGGCTCGTGCCCGTGTTGCGAGATATGAGATCTCCAACAAGATTCTTTGCCTGCAAGATGAAAGAGAATAGCTCAATCGTTGAGCATGTGCTCAGATTGTCTGGGTGCTAAAATCGCTTGAATCGAGTGGGAGTTGATCTTCCAGATAAGATAGTGATTGATATAGTTCTCCAAGTCACTGTCACTAAGCTACTAGAACTTGGTGATGAACTATAAAATGCAGGGATAGAAATAATGATCGCTGAGTTGTTCGCGATGTTTGACACTGTGAAGGTAGAAATCAAGAAGGAGCGCCAAGTGTTGATGGTTAGTCAAACCACTAGTTTCGAGAAGGGCAAGAGCAAGGATGGAAACCTCATGGATAGCAAGTCAGTTGCTGCTCCAGTGAAGCAACCCAAAGTTGAACCCAAACCTGAGACTAAGTGCTTCGATTATGAGGAGAGCGGTCGCTGAAGCAGAACAACCCTAGATACTTGGTAGATAAGAAGGCTGGCAACGTCGACGGAAGTATATTTGATATACGTGTTAATGATGTGTACCTTGCGAGTACTCCTAGTAGCACCTGGGTATTGGATACTGGTTCGGTTGCTAAATGTTAGTAACTCGAAATAAAAGTTACGGAATAAACAGAGAACTAGCTAAGGGGGAGGTGACGATGTGTGTTGGAAATGTTTCCAAGGTTGATGTGATCAACATCGCACTCTCTCTCTACCTTCGGGATTAGTGACGAACCTAAATAAATGTTATTTGGTGTTTTGCGTTGAGCATGAACGTGATTAGATCGTGTTTATTGCAACACGGTTATTCATTTAAGTTAGAGAATAATGGTTATTCTGTTTACATGAATGATACCTTCATTGGTCATGCACCCAGTGAGAATGGTTTGTTGAATCTTGATCGTAGTAATACACATGTTCATAACATTGATGCCAAAAGATACAAAGTTATTAATGATAGTACTACATACTTGTGGCACTACTGCTAAGTATCATATTGGTATAAAGCGCATGAAGAAACTCCATGCCGATGGATCTTTCATTCAATTTCGAATCGGTTGAGACATGCGAACTATGCCTCTTGGGCAAGATGACTAAGGACCCCGTTTTCCGGATTGATGGAGCGGGCAAGTGATTTATTGGAAATGATACATGTTGATGTATGCAATCCAATGAGTCTTGTAGCATGCGGTGGATATCGTTATTTTCTTAGCTTCACTTATGATTTGAGTAGATATAGTGTATATTTACTTGATGAAACACAAGTCTGAATCGTTTGAAAGGTTCAAGAAAACTCAGAGTGAAGTTTAAGATCATCGTGACAAGAAGATAAAAATGTCTACGATATGATCGTGGAGGTGAATATCTGAGTTACGAGTTTGGCATACAACTTTAGACAATATGAAAGTTGTTTCAGAACACACGCCACCTGGAACACCATAGCGTGATGGTGTGTCTGAATGTCGTAGTCGTTCTCTATTGGATATGGTGCGTGCTATGATGTCTCTTATTGTTTTGCTACTATAATTTTGGGGTTATGCATTAGAGACAACTACATTCACTTTAAATAGGGCACCATCTAAATCTGTTGAGATGATATCATATGGTTTGATAGAAACCTAAGCTGTCATTTCTTAATGTTTGTGGCTGCAACACTTATGTGAAAAAGGTTTTCACCTAATGAGCTCGAACCCAAAGTGGACAAATGCATCTTCATAGAATACCCTAAGAATAGTTGGGTAAACCTTCTATCTCAGATCCAAGCATAAGTGTTTGTTGCTAAAACTGGGTCCTTTCTCAAGAAAGTGTTTCTCTCGAAAGAATTGAGTGGGAGGAAGATAGAACTTGATGAGGTTGTTGAACCTTTGTTCGACCAGAGAGTAGCGAAGCGCAGGAAGTTGTTTCTATGAAGCCTACGTTAGTTGAACAGGTTAATGATGATGATCATGAAGCTTTGGATCAAGTTACTATCAAACCTCGTAGGTCGACAAGGATGTGTACTGCTCCTGAGCTGTACGACAACCCTGTCTTGGAGGTCATGTTGTTGGACAACAATGAACCTACGAGCTGTGGAGAAGCGATGATGGGCCCGGATTTTGACAAATGGTTAGAGGCCATGAAATCCGAGAAAGGATCCATGTATGAAAACCAAGTATAGACTATGGTGGACTTGCTCGTTGGATGACAGGTCATTGAGTACAAATGGATCTTTAAAATGAAGAGAGACGCTGATGGTGAATGTCACCATTTATAAAGCTCGACTTGTCGCAAAGAAGTTTCCGGCAAGTTCAAGGAGTTGACTATGATGAGACTTTCTCACTCGTAGCGATGCTAAAGTCTGTTGGAATTATGTTAGCAGTTGCTGCATTTTTCAATTATGAAATCTGGTAGATGGATGTCAAAACATCGTTTCCTTAACGGTTTACTTGAGGAAAGGTTGTATGTGATATAGCCAGAAGGTTTTGTCAGTCCTAAAGATGCTAAAAGGTGAGCAAGCTTCAGTGATGCTTCTATGGACTAAAGCAAGCATCTCGGAGTTGGAATATACACTTTGATGAGGTGATCAAAGTTTTTGAGTCTATACAAAGTTTATGAGAAACTTGTATTTACAATAAAGTGAGTGGGAGCACTATAGAGTTTCTGGTAAGCATATGTGGTTGACATATTGTTGATCGAAAATGATGTAGAATTTTTGGAAAGCATAAACAGTTATGTGAAAAGAGGTTTTCAAAGGAAGACCTGGATAAAGCTACCTAATTTTTGAGCATCAAGATCTATAGAGATAGATCAAGATGCTTGATGAGACTTTCAATGAGTACATACCTTGACAAGATTTTGAAAGAGTTCAAAATGGATCAGTCAGAGAAAGAGTTCTCGCCTGATTTGTAAGGTGTGAACTTGAGTGAGAATCAAAGCTCGACAATGGTAGAAGAAAGAGAAAAGACGAACGTCGTCCACTATGCCTTAGCCATTGGCTCTATATTATGCCATGCTGTGTATCGCACCTATGTATGCCTTGCCATGAGTCCATCAAGGGGTACAAGAGTGATCCAGGAGTGGATCACTGGACAACGGTCAAGATTATCCTTAGTAACTAAAAGACTAATGAGATGTTTCTCGATTATGGAGGTAATAAAGAGTTCGTCGTAAAGAGTTACGTCGATGCAAGCTTTAACACCAATCTGGATGACTCTTAGTAGCAATCCGGATACGTATAGTGGAGTAGACATTTGGAATAGTACCAAGTGGAGTGTGGTAGCAGTGTTTATAGTTTGACATGAGATGTCATTTGGTAATGGGATCACATCATTAGGAGAATGATGTGATGGACAAGACCCAAACTACAAACGTAGCATATGATTGTGTCAGTTTATTGCTACTGTTTTCTGCATGTCAAGTATATGTTCCTATGACCATGAGATCATGCAACTCACTGACACCGGAGGAGTACCTTATGTGTATCAAACGTTGCAATGTAACTGGGTGACTATAAAGGTGCTCTACAGGTATCTCCGAGGGTGTCTGTTGGGTTGGCATGGATCAAGACTGGGATTTGTTACTCCGTGTGACGGAGAGGTATCTCAGGGCCCACTCGGTAATACAACATCACAATAAGCCTTGCAAGCAATGTGACTAAGTGTTAGTCACGGGATCTTGTATTACGGCACGAGTGAAGAGACTTGCTGGTAACGAGGTTGAACTAGGTATGGAGATACCGACGATCGAAACTCGGGCAAGTAACATACCGAAGAACAAAGGGAACATCATACGGGATTAACTGAATCCTTGACATAGAGGTTCGACCGATAAAGATCTTCATAGAATATGTAGGAACCAATATGGGTATCCAGGTCCCGCTATTGGTTATTGACCGTAGAGGTGTCTCGGTCATGTCTACATAGTTCTTGAACCCGCAGGGTCTGCACACTTAAGGTTGAGTGACGTTTCGATAGTATAGAGTTATGCATGGTAGTTACTGAAGGTTGTTCGGAGTCCCGGATGAGATCACGTACATCACTAGGAGCTCCGGAATGGTCCGGAGGTAAAGATTGATATATAGGAAGTCCTATTTTGGTCACCGGAAAAGTTTCGGGCTCATCGGTAGTGTACCGGGAGTACCGGTAGTCTACCGGGAGACCATCGGGAGAGGTATTTTGACCCAAGAGGCTACATGGGCTGTGGGAGGGTGAATACCATCCCTTAATGGGCTGGAGGAAGTCCCACACAAGGCCCATGCGGCTGTGAAGAAAAGCCCAAAAGGAAAAAGATGGGAAAAGGCAAAAAAAGGCTAAGATAAGGAAGGAGTCCTAATCCTACTAGAAGTGGAGGAGGAGGACTCCTCCCTCCCGGTTCGGCTGACGCAAGGGCTGGCTCCTTGGGAGCCAAGCCTCCTCCTCCTCTTCTCCTATATATACTAGAGGGTTTTAGGGTCTTGGAAAAAGATTTTCAGCCACGTGCTACTCGTTCCTCTCGTGCATAGTTTCTCCTCTAGATCGGATTTCTGTAGTGCTTAGGCGAAGCGCTGCTGGAATAGCTCCACCACCATCGCCGGAGCGCTGTCACGCTGCCAGAGAACTCTTATACCTCTCCGCTCCCTCTTGCTAGATCAAGAAGGCGGAGACCGTCATCAAGCTATTCGTGTGTTGAACGCGGAGGTGCCGTCCGTTCGGCGCTAGATCGGGAGGACCGTGATCAAGATCGCGAGACGGATCATGATGAGATCGCGGGACGGATCGTGATGAGTTCGCAAGATGGATCGTGATTGGATCACGGGACGGATCGTGATGAGATCGCGGGATGCTCGGCGATTTGGATCGCGAAGACGTTCGACTACACCAACCGCGTTTCTTAACGCTTCCCGCTTAGCGATCTACAAGGGGATGTAGATCCACTCTCCCTCTCGTAGATGCTCATCACCATGGATAGATCTTGCGTGTGCATAGGAATTTTTTTGTTTCCCATGCGACATTCCCCAACATTTCTATGGTTAGGAAACTAGGGGAGGCTCAGCAAAGGGAGTTATAAGGACAAATTGAGACTCACTGTCCCGCATCGGTCTACACCTGAGAGATCCAGAGCGATGTAGCTACACACACGGGCGACGACTCATGATTGGCTTCCTAGTAGAACCAGGTGCACGTCGTCCGTGGTGGCGTGTGATACGTCTTCAACATATCTATAATTTATGAAGTATTCATGCCATGTTTACAATAATTCTATATGATTTTGGTATGATTTTATTAGAACTAACCCGGATTGACGTTGTTTTCAGCAGAACTACCATGGTGTCATTTTTGTGCAGAAATATAAGTTCTTGAAATGGGCTGAAAATTTACAAAGAATATTTTTGGAAAATATAAAAAATACTAGAGCAAAAAGATACCGGAGAAGAGTCCGAGTCACAAGCCACCAGGGCGCAGCCACCCCCTGGTCACGCCTAGCTGGCTTGTGACCTCCTCGGGAACCTTTTGGATGTGTGACTAATGCCAAATACTCCTATAAATACCCAAACCTCCGAAAAGAAACCTCGATCGGGAGTTCCGCCGCCGCAAGCCTATAGAGCCACGAAAATCCAATTGGGAGCCCGTTCCGGCACCTTGTCAAAGGGGGAAACCATCAGCGGAGGCCATCTTCATCATCCCGGCGGTCTTCATGACGAGTAGGGAGTAGTTCACCCTCGGGGCTGAGGGTATGTACCAGTAGCTATGTGTTTGATCTCTCTCTCTCTCTCATGTTCTTGAGATGACACGATCTTGATGTACCACGAGCTCTATTAATATAGATGAATCATATGGAGTTTTCCCCTCTCTATCTTCTTGTGATGAATTGAGTTTTCCCTTTGAAGTTTTCTTAACGGATTGAGTCTTTAAGGATTTGAGAGCACTTGATGTATGTCTTGGGATGGGATATCCGTGGTGACAATGGGATGTTCTATTGATCCACTTGATGTATGTTTTGGTGATCAACTTGCGGGTTCCGTGACCTTGGGAATCCATGCATAGGGGTTGGCACATGTTTTCGTCTTGAATCTCCGGTAGAAACTTTGGGGCACGAATCACGGGAAAGAATCCCAGTTATTGTCACCCTGGGGGATGCGGATCATAACTCGTAATAGGTGTCTACAACTTGCAAGATAGGATCAAGAACACACATATATTCATGAAAACATAATACGTTCAGATCTGAAATCATGGCACTCGGGCCCTAGTGACAAGCATTAAACATAGCAAAGTCATATCAACATAAATCTCAGAACATAGTGGATACTAGGGATCAAACCCTAACAAAACTAACTCGATTACATGATAAATCTCATCCAACCCATCACTGTCTAGCAATCCTATGATGAGATTACTCATGAATGGTGGGGAGCATCATGGAATTGGTGATGAAGGATGGTTGGTGATGACGAAGGCGTCGATTCCCCTCTCCGGAGCCCAAAACGGACTCCAGATCTGGTCTCCCGAGGAAGAACAGGAGATGGCGGCAGCTCCATATCGTGAAACGCGATGAACTCTTCTCTATGATTTTTTCCTCTCCAAATAGGAATATATAGAAGTGGAAACGAGCTCGAAGGAGCAGCAGGGGGCCCACAAGCTTGCCCGGCATGCCCTAGGGGGTGGGCGCGCCCACTAGGCTTGTGGCCAGGTGGTGGGCCCCTGTAGTGATTCTTTCGCCAGTATTTTTTATTAATTCCAAAAATATTTTCCGTAATTTTTTAGGTCAATCCGAGAACTTTTATTTCTGCACAAACATAACACCAAGGCAATTTTGCTGAAAACAACGTCACCCCGGGTTAGTTCCATTCAAATCATGCAAATTAGAGTCCAAAACAAGGGGAAAAGAGTTTGGAAAAGTAGATACGTTGGAGACGTATCAACTCCCCCAAGCTTAAACCTTTGCTTGTCCTCAAGCAATTCAGTTGATAAACTAAAAGTGATAAAGAAAAACTTTTACAACTCTGTTTGATCTTGCTGTTGTAAATACGTCTAACTTATGTTCAGATTTTCAGCAAGGATTATAGACTAACCACATTCAGAATAACATTTAGGTCTCACATTTACTCATATCAATGGGATACTCAACTAGCTAGCAATAATAATAAGTCTCGGATGACAACAATTCTATCAAAACAATCATGATACAATATGCCATGATGGTATCTCGCTAGCCCTTTCTGAGACCGCAAAACATAAATGCAGAGCACCTCTGGAGAACAAGGACTAACTAAACATTGTAATTCATGGTGAGAGATATCCAGTCATGCTCATATTCAATATCAATTCATAGGAAGGCACACAAATGACGATGGCACTCTCTAACTGGTGCTTTTTTATAAGAGGATGATGACTCAACAATAAAGTAAATGGAAAGACCCTTCACAGAGGGAAGCATTGATTTGCAGAGGTGCCAGGGCTCGAGCTTTTAAAATAGAGATAAGTAATGATTTTTGGAGTGGTATGCTTTCATTGCTCACATAACGACCAAGAGGTTTTCAATATCTTCCATGCTAGATACATTATAGGCGGTTCCCAAACAGAATGGTAAAGTTTTTACTCCCCCTCCACCAATCAGTCACACTCCACGGCAGGCCGAATTCATGGGTACCGTCCATACAAACACAGTCCTGGGGGAGTTTTGTTTAATTATATTTTGCTTTTTATTTCGAGCATGGAACTAGGCATCCTGATTAACAGCCACTTTCTCGTGAATGATAGTGAATCAACACATATCGTGAGAATAACCCACCTAGCATGGAAGATACTGACAGCCCCTAATCGCCACATGAGCGATTTGGGCATACAAAACAGAAAGTTTATTTGAAGGTTTAAAGTTTAGCACATCCAAATTTACTTGGAACGGCATATAGGTAGATATGGTGGACTCATATGGAACAACTTTGGGTTTATTGAGATGGATGCACAAGCAGTATCCCCACTTAGTACAAGTGAAGGCTAGCAAAAGACTGGGGAGCGACCAACTAGAGAGCGACACGGTCATCAACATGCTTTGAGATTAACCAACATTGAATGCAAGCATGAGTAGGATATAATTCACTATGAACATAAACATCATGGATGCTATGTTGATTTGTTTCAACTACGTGCGTGAACATGTGCCAAGTCAAGCCACTTGAATCATTCAGAGGAGGATACCATTCTATCATACTACATCACAACCATTTTAATGCGCATGTTGGCACTCAAGACGAACCATTATCCACTCTTAGCTAATTAAGCATGGCATGAATAACTATAATCTCTAATTGTCATTGCAAACACGTTCAACCCATAATGTACTAAATTCGGAATGATGAGCTAATCATATTTACAAAAGCAAGATAGGTCGAGTTCATACCAGCTTTTCTCCATCTCGATCTTTTCATCAAACGTTGTCATTATTGCCTTTCACTTGCATGACCGAACGATGTGAGTAATAATAAGAGTGCACATGCATTGGACTAAGCTGGAATCTGTAAACAATAAACCAAAGGAGAAGACAAGGCAATATGGGCTCTTTGTAAGATAGACAATAATGCATATGAGAGCCACTCAACATGTCATCGTGGTCTTCTCCTTACGATCCAGAGAGAAGAAAGGAAAATTATTTATACGGGAAAGATCCCAACAAGCAAAAAGAAGAACGAGAAATATTTTTGGGTTTTCTCTTTAATGCTACAACTAAGCAACTAGGAAATAAAGCTAGAACTAATTTTTTGTATTTTTCTCAAATTTAATTAAACACACAAGAAGAAAGCAAAACAAGGAATAAACTACCATGGATAGTACAATGAAAAAGTATGAACACCGACAACTGAGATGAGTGTGTGAACATGAATGTAATGTCGGTGAGAAATACGTACTCCCCCAAGATTAGGCTTTTGGCCTAAGTTGGTCTAGGGCCATGGCTAGAAATAACCTTCTCCGGGGTACTCCGGAGGACACTGAGGGTTCCACTGATTAGCGACCTCTTGTGGCTCCCACTGAAAGACTGGGACCTGATATGGATCAAGGGCCGGCGCCTGCTTAGGTGCTGGGAGTCGCGACAAACCCCAATATTGGTAGATGTCATCGAGCATAACAGTGTACCTGCCTGAATGAATATCGAACGGAGAAGAAGAAGGCAGAGCAATAATCTCACAAGTACCCTGACTAAATACTAAATTGTAAAGCATCCTCTTATCATCATTCTTCTTAATAACATCATGGGCTACCATACGGTCATAATCTAAGAACTTCGCGGGTATCAGCTTCTCATCTTTATCATGAAGCCTAATGGATATCTAGAAATGTTTAGCTAAATGAGATGCATATATACCTCCGAATATGGGCCCCTTCGAACGGTTGGTGTTCAACCGTTGGGCCACCATAGAGCCCAGACTAAAGGTTCTATCACCAAATAAAGCATGGCGCAAAATAGCGAGGTCAGGAGCACTAAGGCTTCCATTCTCCCAGCGACCAACTGAACATCTTCCCGCAAATAATGAATAATAGCATAGCACAGGAAAATGTAAACTAGCTGGTCTTGCCTTTGACATGCCTCTCTCTTCTCCTACAGTGACTGCGGCAATAAAATCTTCCATGTCTCGAGGACGTGGTTCCCTGATGCTTCCCTCATAGGGTATCTTGCAAACTTTGCAAAAATCATAAAGGTTCATTTTCTTAGGTACATCATATAAGTGAAATTCTACTATAGGAGGGTCTTCCCTAGGATGAAAGTGAAAATTTTGCACAAAGGTATTAGTGAGCAAGAGGTACTGGTCATACTTATCATTAAGGAAGTCGGTGATGCCTGCATTCTCGGCCAAATAATATAAATCTTCATAAATTCGGCCGCCCTCAAGAATGTGTCACATGGCCATTCACGTGGTCGAATTTCTGCTACACGAGGAAGATTATATTTGGGATTCTCCTTCATTTCATTTTCATTTTCCTTAGAACCCCGGCTTGAAGAACCTCTTAGTAATCTTCTCAACATTTCTAAAAAATTCTGAAATTTTAGTGAACAAAAATAAAGGTGAACAAAAGTCAACAAAGCTCATAGCAACTACTCCCTCAAGTGCCTAGAGACTATATCATGCATCAAAACTGCTTGGGACCATACGAATTTGACATGCAAGCTCAGAAACAAGGTCACCACAACAACAAAAAATTGCAATATATAAGGCACTAGAACAAAAACTAATTGGACCATTGGAGGAGTCACATACCAATGAGCAATTCACTAAAACAGTTTTGCAAATGGAGCTTTGAGCAAGGAGATTGAAAATGGCAGCAAGATGAGCTAGGACACGGGTTTGAGCAATGGTGGGATTTTTTCTGGAGGAAGATGAAGTGAATGGGTGCTGGAATAAGTGGAGGGGGGCATGTGGGACCCACAAGCCACCAGGGCGCCCAAGGGGGTGGGCGCACCCACCAGGCTTGTGGCCCACTGGTGCAGCCCCCTGATGCATACTCGGTTCCAAAAATTCTTAAATATTCTAGAAAAAATCATACTCCATTTTCATGACATTTGAAGGACTTTTATTTTTCAGGTCACTTTTTTATTGCACGGGAAACCTAGAAACAGAAAAATAATAGCATTTTTACTTGATTTCATCTAGGTAACAGAAAGTAAAAGTTAGGTATAGGGATTTGTGCTTTCTAAATTCGCCCATCTCATGCTCATCAAAAGGAATCCATCAATAAGGTTGATCAAGTCTTATTAACAAACTTCTTTCGAATAACATGAAACTGGAGAATTTTCGAATAACACTAAGTCACCTCAATGGGGATATGCATTTCCCCAACAATAAGTATATCATATTTCTTCTTCACAGTAGGAAGAGGGAACTCAAAGCCTCCAATAATAATCATTGGAATTTTTTCAATAGAGTTGATACTATGAACTTGAGGTTGTTTCTTCAGAAAGTGTACCATATGCTCATTACCATTAATATGAAAAGTGACATTGCCCTTGTTGCAATCAATAACAGCCCCTGCAGTATTCAAAAAGGGTCTACCAAGGATGATCGACATACTGTCATCCTCGGGAATATCAAGAATAACAAAGTCCGTCAAGATAGTAGCATTTGCAACTATGATAGGTACATCCTCACAAATACCGATAGGTAGAGTAGTTGATTTATCAACCATTTGCAAAGAGATCTTAGTAGGTGTCAACTTATTCAAATCAAGTCTACGGTATAAAGAGAAAGGCATAACACTAACACCAGCTCCAAGATCACATAAAGCAGTTTTTAACATAATTTCCTTTAATAGAGCATGGTATAGTAGGTACTTCAGGATCTCCTAGTTTCTTAGGTATTCCACCCTTAAAGGTATAATTAGCAAGCATGGTGGAAATCTTAGCTTCCGGTATCTTTCTTTTATTTGTCACAATATCTTTCATATACTTAACATAAGGAGACATTTTCAAAACATTAGTCAAGCACATACGTAAAAAGACAGGTCTAAGCATTTCAGCAAAGCGCTCAAAATCCTCATCATCCTTTTTCTTGGATGGTTTGGGAGGAAAGGGCATGGGTTTCTGAACCCATGGTTCTCTTTCTCTACCATGTTTCCTAGCAATGAAGTCTCTTTTATCGTATCTTTTATTCTTGGGTTGTGGGTTATCAAGATCATTAGCAGGTTCAATCTCCACATCATTAGCATTACTAGGTTGAGCATCAACATGAACATCATTATTAATGTTATCACTAGGATCATGTTCATCACCATATTGTGTCTCAACATCAGAAATAGAAATATCATTTGGATTCTCAGATGTATCTATAGCAGGTTCACTAGCAGCATGCAAAGTACTATCATCATTCTTTTTCCTACTCTTATTGGAACGAATAGGTTCATCAGTATTAACTCTCTGAGAATCTTTCTCAATTCTCTTAGGATGGCCCTCAGGATACATAGGTTCCTGAGTCATTCTACCTCCTCTAGTCACAACTTTAACAGAATGATCATTGTCTTTACTATTAATCTCATTAAGCAAATCATTCTCAGCCTTAAATACTTGTTCTACTTGAGTGGTTACCATGGATGCATGTTTACTAATAAGCTTAAGATCATTGATATTTCTACTCAAATAATCACCCAAGCGATCAAGCATATAAACATTATGTTTCAATTGTCTACTAACATAAGCATTGAAATTTTCTTGCTTCACAATAAAATTATCAAATTCATCCAAGCATTGGCTAGCAGACTTATTATAAGGAATATCTCCTTCATCAAATCTACTGAGAGAATTTACCTCTACTACCTGTGTCGGGTTATCAAGACCATGTATTTCTTCAATAGGTGGTAGATTCTTAACATCTTCAGCTTTAATACCCTTTTCTTTCATAGATTTATTTGCCTCCTACATATCTTTAGGACTGAGGAATATAACACCTCTTTTCTTCAGAGTTGGCTTTGAAGGTGGTTTGGGAATAGTCCAATCATTATCATTGCTCAATATATTATTCAATAGTAATTCAGCTTGTTCAACAGTTCATTCCCTGATAACACAACCAACACAACTATCTAGGTAGTCCCTAGAAGCATCAGTTAGTCCATTATAAAAGATATCAAGCATTTCATTTTTCTTGAGAGGATGATCAGGCAAAGCATTAAGTAATTGGAGAAGCCTCCCCCAAGCTTGTGGGAGACTCTCTTCTTCAAGTTGCACAAAGTTAAATATTTCCTGCAAGGCAACTTGTTTCTTATGGGCAGTTTTTTTCCAGAGAAGTAATAAATCATATCTTGGGGACTACGCACACAACCAGGAGCAAGAGAATGAAACCATATCTTAGCATCACCCTTTAATGATAAAGGAAACAACTTAAGAATATAGTAATAGCGGTTTTTTTCCTCATGAGTAAATAGGGTGGCTATATCATTCAATTTGGTAAGATGTGCCACAACAGTTTCATATTCATAACCATGGAAAGGATCAGATTCAATCAAAGGAATTAACCCAGGATCGATAGAGAATTCATAATCCTTATCAATAACAAAGATAGGTGAAGTAGAAAACTTAGGATCATATTGCATTCAAAGATTTTTCCTTCCACTTGCGAAGCAATTTCTTAAGATCATCTCTATCCTCACAAGCAAGAAAGTCCCTAGCAACCTCTCCTTCCATAACATATCCCTCAGGTATATTAGGCAATTCATATCTAGGAGATCTAGGTCTAGCAGATGTATCATAGTGTTCAGTTTCAATAATTTCATCAGTTTCAGAAATATTATCAGTTTCAGCATTAGCTCTAGCAATTTGTTCATCAAGAAATTCACCCAGGGGCATAGTATCATCAATCAAAGTATCATCATAAGCATCATGCATAGCATAAGAAGCATTGTCAATTACTTGTGACATATTAGAATTACTAGCAGGTGGTGGTGTCACAAATTTACTCATAACATAAGGTGAATCAAGTGCAGAGCTAGATGGCAGTTCCTTACATGTCCTCGTAGTTGAGGGGTAGATCTTGGTTTTTGGATCTTTAAGATTCCTCATAGTGATCAATAGATATATATCCCAAGTGACTCAGAGAATAAAGCTATGCTCCCTGGCAACGACGCTAGAAAAAGGTCTTGATAACCCACAAGTATAGGGGATCACAACAGTTTTCGAGGGTAGAGTATTCAACCCAAATTTATTTATTCGACACAAGGGGAGCCAAAGAATATTCTCGAGTATTAGTAGCTGAGTTGTCAATTCAACCACACCTGAAAGACTTAATATCTACATCAAAGTATTCAGTAGCAAAGTAATATGGTAGTAACGGTAATGGTGGCAAAGTGATAGTAGCAGTTTTGTAGTGTTTGTAGCAGTAGCAACGGAAAAGTAACTTAGTAAAGATCAATATATGGAAAGCTCATAGGCAATGGATCAGTGATGGATAATTATGTCGGATGGCATTCATCATGCAATAGTTATACCGTAGGGTGACACAGAATTAGCTCCAATTCATCAATGTAATGTAGGCATGTATTCCATATATAGTCATACGTGCTTATGGAAAAGAACTTGCATGGCATCTTTTGTCCTACCCTCCCATGGCAGCGGGGTCCTATTGGAAACTAAGGGTTATCAAGGCCTCCTTTTAATAGAGAACCGGTCCAAAGCATTAGCACTTAGTGAATACATGAACTCCTCAAACTACGGTAATCACTGGAAAGTATCCCAATTATTGTCACCCTGGGGGATGCGGATCATAACTTGTAATAGGTATCTACAATTTGCAAGATAGGATCAAGAACACACATATATTCAAGAAAACATAATAGGTTCAGATCTGAAATCATGGCACTCGGGCCCTAGTGACAAGCATTAAGCATAGCAAAGTCATAGCAACATCAATCTCAGAACATAGTGGGTACTAGGGATCAAACCCTAACAAAACTAACTCGATTACATGATAAATATCATCCAACCCATCACCGTCCAGCGAGCCTACGATGAGATTACTCACGAACGATGGGGAGCATCTTGGAATTGGTGATGAAGGATGGTTGGTGATGACGAAGGCGTCGATTTCCCCTCTCTAGAGCCCAAAACGGACTCCAGATCTGGTCTCCCGAGGAAGAACAGGAGATGGCGGCGACCCCGTATCGTGAAACGCGATGAACTCTTTTCTATGATTTTTTTCTCCCCGAATAGGAATATATAGAAGTGGAAATGAGGTTGGAGGAGCAGCAGGGGGATCACAAGCCTGTCGGGCGCGCCCTAGGGGGTGGGCGCGCCCACCAGGCTTGTGGCTAGGTGGTGCCCCCCGCAGTTGATTCTTTCGCTAGTATTTTTTATTAATTCCAAAAATATTCTCCATAAATTTTTAGGTCAATTCAAGAACTTTTATTTTTTCACAAAAATAACACCAAGGCAATTCTGCTGAAAACAACGTCAGTCCGGGTTAGTTCCATTCAAATCATGCAAATTAGAGTCCAAAACAAGGGCAAAAGAGTTTGGAAAAGTAGATACTTTGGAGACGTATCAGGCACTCTTTGAAGTTCTTTGTGTTGGATTTAACATGACGAATCTAAAATTGTGTGATGCATATCGTATAATCAAGCCCATGGGTACTCGTGGTGACATTGGAGTATCTAGGTGACATTAGGGTTTTGGTTGATGTGTATCTTAAGGTGTTATTTTAGTACGAACTCTAGGGCTGTTCGTGACACTTATAGGGATAGCTCATAAGATCTATCGGAAAAGATAACTTTGAGGTGGTTTCGTACCCTACAATAATTTCTTTGTTTGTTCTCCGCTATTTATGACTTTGGAGTGAACTCTTTGTCGCACGAGAGGTATTTACATATCATTCAACTATGTCAGTATGTTTGAGAGAAATTGCACTAGTGAAAGTATGAACCCTAGGCCTTGTTTCTAAGCATTGCAATACCGTTTGTGCTCACATTTATCATTAGTTACCTTGCTGTTTTTATATTTTTAGATTACAAAAACCTTTATCTACCATCCATATGACACTTGTATCACCATCTCTTCGCCGAACTAGTGCACCTATACAATTTACCATTGTATTGGGTGTGTTGGGGACAGAAGAGACTTTTTATTATTTGGTTGCAGGGTTGTTTGCGAGAGACCATCTTCATCCTATGCCTCCCACGAATTGATAAACCTTAGGTCATCCACTTGAGGGAAAATTTCTACTGTCCTACAAAACTCTACGCTTGGAGGCCCAACACGAGTCTACAAGAAGAAGATTGTGTAGTAGACATCAACGTGTCTCAGGTATTCGCAGGCGACTGGAGGCGGATAAAATAGTCTGGTGTTTTTGGTGGTGAACCGGTGTCCATGTTATAATTTCTTTACTACCCCAGTGACCGATATATGTTGAATTAGTCACATACATATATGTATGTGATATTGGTTTGTATACTCATATTGTGTTATTTGTGTGTTTATTGTGTCACTTGTGTGTTACCTTCACGAAGGACCTCACAAATGAGATCTATAAGAAGGTGGAAGATCACAAGTCTACCAGGGGACAAAATCAAGATGTCGTATTAGATGCATGTCCGTATATTGCTTGTAGACCAGAAGATCGACCTAGGACTATAAAACGTACATGATGTTCAAGCACACTTTACATTTTTTAGATAGTGGAAGTTGATAGAATACATCAGATGGTGTTATTCTTTGTTGTGTTTGGATTTTTGTAGAATTTTGTTTGGTTGCCATTGGAGCAACAAAGAAAGGGATTCATCAAGCAAAAGAGTTCACAGTGAAACAAGTGGAAGTTGATATAGGTACATATATGAAGATGGGAACTATCCATGTTGGAGATTACCTAGTTTGTTGCTACTTGTTTTAGCATATAAACTTGGAAAATTATAAGTTGATTCTTATAAGCGTGCAAGTTTGGATAGGCGTTTCTGTTCAACTCTTGGGATGAACTACATTGTTCTTGGGATAAACGATATTGTTCTTAAAGCAGCTCGGGGGCAGTTCAACGCTCATGTGAAGCTTTCTTTTCATCTTGGGGCTGATACTTTTGATTCTCTAAATGAGTGCTTAATCTGTAGCTTCTGAGCTATAACATCAATGTCCTGGATTCTCAACCGGCCTTACAACTTTCGATAATAAAGCTCGCTGAATCACTTGTCTGAATCTTTATACTAACCAGAGTGTTTCATAATTTTGTGAATTCCTTTACCAACTTTCCAGCAGATGGACAACTCTTAGGATGACAAACAAGAAGTCAAGCAAAAACTCCGGTGGCTGCAAGCAAAGTGGCGACAGGTGCTCTACATCGTCTTCTCTTTCCCAAACCAGAAGCACCGGTGACTTAGACAAATTTGGTTGTTTTTATACTGTCGAGCTTGCTGGGAGATTGCATTTTTAAATTTCCATATTGCTTAGTTTTATACATTAATTTACATTGTATTGGGTCAACAATCTGCAATATTATGTTGTGCTTGGGTGCTTCTTGAGATGTGTTAGGATTTTCCCGAAGAAGAAGTGTCATATACTAAAGTAGTGAAACGTATTTTCCTCGGATAATACCCAAGGTTTATCGGACGAGTAGGAGTACAACCGAACAAGTAATTAGCGGCACCTAGACACAAAAGAGCAAATACTTGCACCCGCAAGAGGGTTATCAATCCCCTTGACTTGTTGAATATCAAGGATTAAATTTGATAATGATAGACAGATAATTAGAAAATAAAATAAAGATAATAAAATTGCAGCAAGGTATTTTTGTTTTTTATAATATCATAAAGGTAGACCATGGATCCATAGTTTTCACTAGAGGCTTCTCTCTTTTAGCATGGCATACGATGGACAAACAAATTACTGTTGGGCAATTGATAGAAAAACAAATAATTATGACAATATTCATGGCATGATCATATATATATAAACAAATTACTATTGGGCAATTGATAGAAAAGCGAATATCATATATATATATATATATGCATTACGTCTGTGACAGGTAGGCCAACTCTTTCCTGCATCTACTACTACTACTCCACCAATCGACTGCTAGCTAGCATGCATCTATGATATTATGTTCATGAAAAACATAGTATAGTTTTAAAGTAAGATGGCATAATGTAGACAAAGAAGGACATGCAATATGTCCAGACCTCGTCGTTTTATCCTTACTGGCAACAATACAATATATGTACCTCGTTACCCCTTCTGTCACGAGGTGAGGACACCACAAGATTGGACCCACTACTAATGCACCGCTTCCACTGAAGATCAATAGATCAAGTTGGCCAAAGAAAACTCATAGATCGGAAAGCATTACATAGCTATATAAATCACCCATAATATAATTCAGATTTGACTCAATTACTTTTAATGAATAATCTGATCATAATCTCACAACTCATCGGATCCCAACAAACACACCGCACAAAAGGATTACATCGGGGAGATATCCGGAGAGAATATGGTATTGAAGATCAAAGAGAGAGAAGAAGCCATCTAGATAATCACTATGGACTCATAGGTTTGTGGTAGTCTACTCGAACATAATTATAGAGGCAAGAAGGTTGATGTGAGGCCCTCCATGATCGATTCCTCGTCGGCAGGACGCCGAAAAAGGCTCCAGATGGGATCGAGGAAGAACATAGATTTGCGGCAGCGAAAAAATTGTTTCAGGTTTCTCAGTGTGGTTTTTGGAATATTTGGGTGGAATTAGGTCAGACGGAGCCATGAGGGGCGCACAATGCATCAGGGCGTGCCCTAATCCCCTAAACGCGCCCTATTGTCGTGCCGTCTCCTCGTCTGTCACCTGGTCTTTCCCCGAAGCTTCTAGGGTCCCTTCTGGTCCAAAAAAAATTATCAAAAAATTTCATAGCGTTTGGACTCCATTTGGCATTGATTTTCTGTAAAACCAAAATTAGGCACAAAACAACAACTAAATTTGGTTAACAAATTAGTTCCCAAAAATGATATAAAATTACATAAAACGTACCTAAGATTGATAATATATTAGCATGAAACAATCAAAAATTACAGATATGTTGGAGACGTATCAAGCCTCCCCAAGCTTAATTCCTGGTCCTCCTCGAGTAGGTAAATGATAAAAATAGAATTTTTGATGCTGAATGCTACCTAGCATATATATCATGTACTCTCTTGTACGTAATGAAATATTGGCAAACGATGAACTAATCAATATCAACATAATAATATCCATGAATATAAGTACATAATCATTACTATTTCAAAATATATGATGTAACAAATGTTATGTATATTCACTGAATTTTGTAAGCAATGGCATGACTCCGTCTTCCTAAATCAAGTACAAATCATGATCACGCCGGTGTCAAGCCAAGCATTTGGCTCATACTTTTTCACGCGCTTTAGCATTTTCAACTTACGCTCAATACATGAACCCGAGCCATGGACTAGAAAGATTGTTAAGACTAGGGGAAATGAGGTGTCCTTGAAGATCAATCAAATCAAGAAACTTAGAAAGATTGTTAAGATAAAGAAACTAGATACGAAGAACAAGATGTTTGTCTGCACAATGAAGAAGACATCTATCAACTATAGGATGGTACCATATCTTTCACCTTGTCCTTTCCCCTTTGCGCCATTTCAAATGTTAGAAAAGATATTTATGCATATGTTTGTTTTCAGTCCTTTTCAAGGTAGTTCATCCATGATTACATCTCAAAACACTTGTATGGTCAAGAGGTGAGGAAGGTATTCATACAACACCCACAGTATAATCTTGAAGTCTTCCTCAAGAGGATGAAGGATGGGTGGGCAATCATCCATAGGCACTGGCCTAAAGTTGCGAGGACCTTCAACATCACTAAAGGCTTAATATACGCCTTCCCCTTTAACAGTTTGCTAGACGAGACTCGTCTGTCTATTTACTGTCTATGATGATACTTAATTTCCAAAGGTTTCAGATGTTGCATTTGAAACTTTGTCATGTTTTGCAATTGGGTAGCTAGGTAGTACATGCCTAAATGATGTTGTACCCTGATGTAATTCAGTTATGAAATCCTGGTTGCTGTAATACGAATAAGAAATATTCTATGTGATTGATATGAAATGTTAATTTGATTACTAAATGGATTATAAATAATAGAGATATTAGGATGATAATTGTGGCTCCTATTGCAGATGGTTCCTAGGACAACTCTGTGGGTGCTGACCTCAACAAACCCACGCGGTTTCTAGAAAGTTAGCATGTTGGATTAGTGAACAATCACACACGACTTCCGGTCGACAACTATGTGCGTTAGGCCACCCTATCACAAACATTTTCACATAACAAGTGTGTGTGATGGACAACCTTATGCCAAACAGTTTCTTCTAGACACCGCGAGTGATGTATTGAATAACGCAATCGACAGAATTATAACTATCACGTGTGATGGCGAGCCCTATCACAAACAATGTTATGCAAAAAATTGTGTGTGATGTGCAATACAAACAAAGACGTATCTTTGGTATTCTCTATGTAGGATAAAAAGCACATCTCACACGACTTCTTTAATATGTCTGTTTATGATTGTCCTCGCAATCGTACACGCTCTATCTTCGCCTGGCGTGTGTGACAAGAAGGAGGCATCACCGATGATTTATCTGTGTCATGTGGGATAGGGCCCCTTGTCGCCCACATAGGCAAGGTGATGGTTTAGAACTGCTTTGCGGAAAGGGGGGTAAAAACCGTTTGTATAACACGTGGCTACACTAGTGATATGATGTAACAATGGAAGTTGCATGGCAATATATCTCAGAATGGCTATGGAAATGCCATAATAGGTAGGTATTTTAGCCGTTTTTAGGAAGATATAAAGTGGCTTATGTGCAACAGAGCGCATCATGTCATGCGGTTTGGATGCACCAGCAAAGGTTGCACCGATCCTCGAGGTGAGAATGGGCAATGCACGATACCGAAGAGGCTAGCAAACATGAGGTGGTCAGAGTGCGTACATCCATGGATTCACATTAGTCATAAAGAACTCACATACTCATTGCAAGGTTTTATTAGCTCTATCGAAGCAAAGTACTACTCGTATGCCCCTAGGGAGGAGGTTGGTAGGAGTTAACCATCGCGCGCCCCCGACCTAAACAACACTAGGATTACAACGAGGACTAAGAATGCTCACACATTGTCACCATGCCATAACCAATATTTAGATGAACATCAAATTAACACCCTTTAACTATCGATTTTTTTACTAACCAAGAACCATGCACTGATGCCTTTTCATATTACCACATCAATATCATTAACTCACAATTTCTCTTTTATGTGCTACATGAATGTTTCGATTATGCACTCCTTGAATACCTATTATTTTTGGACTAGTCTTATAACCCATGCAAATTATCATCACTATTTATTTACTCTCAAACAAATTCAAGTGAAGAATGCGAGTGGAATTATTTCTATAAAATCTATACGCCACCATGCTCTAAAAGATATAAGTGAAGTACTAGAGCAACTGCTTAGCTCAAAATATATAGGTGAAGCACATAGAGTATTCCAATAAATCATGGTGAACATGTGTCTGTCTCAAGTGGGTGTGTCCAACAAACAATGATTGTTGAAAACTAAAATCAAAGCAAACTAAAGCAAACAATGCTCCAAGCAAAACTCATATCAGGTGATGAATAAAAATGTAGCTCCAAGTGACATACCGATGGATTGAGACAAAAGAGGGGATATCTTGATAACCCACAAGTATAGGGGATTGCAACAGTTTTCGAGGCTAGAGTGTTCAACCCAAATTTATAGATTCGACACAAGGGGAGCCAAAGAATATTTGCACGTATTAGCACTTGAGTTGTCAATTCAACCACACCTGGAGATTAAATATCAATAGCAGAGTGATCAGTAGCAAAGTAATATGATAGTTTTGATAGCATTAGTAACAGTAACAGTAACGATAACAGTGATAGCAATGATTTTGTAGCAATTGAACAGTAGCAATAGCAATAGCAATATGTGGAAAACTCATAGGCATTGGATCAGTGAACTCATTGGATGATATTGCTGATATAACAATCATAACCTAGGGCGACACGGAACTAGTTCCAGTTCATAAATATAACATAGACATGTAATCCGTAAATAGCCATACGTGATCATGGAAAAGAACTTGCATGCCATCTTTTGTCCTACCCTCCCGTGGGAGCTGGGTCCACAAGGAAACTAAGGGATATTAAGGTCTCCTTTTAATAGAGAACCGAAACAAAGCATTAACACATGGTGAATACATGAACTCCTCAAACTACGATCATCACCGGAAAGTATCCTGATTATTGTCACCCTGGGTTTACGGATCATAAAACAAATTAGGTGCATATGACTAGCAATATCGGATCAAGAACATAGATATAATGGTGATAACATAAACGGTTTAGATCCAAAATCATGGCACTCGGGCCCTAGTGACAAGCATTAAGTAGGGCAAAGGCATAGCAACATCAATCTTAGAACATAGTGGATACTAGGGAACAAGCCCTAACAAAACTAACTCGATTACATGATGAATCTCATCCAACTCCTCACTGACCAGCAAGCCTACGAAGGAATTAGTCACTCCCGGCGGGGAGCATTGTGGAATTGGCGATGAAGGAGGGTTGATGATGATGAAGACCGAAGATTCCCCTCTCTGGAGCCCCAAACGGACTCCAGAACTGCCCCCAATGAAGAATAGGAGATGACGGCGGCTCCGTATCGTAAAACATGATGAAACTTCCTTCCTGATTTTCCTCTCCTAAAAATAGGAATTTATAGTGTTGGAATTAGGGTCAGCGGGGCCATGAGGTGGACACAACCCACCAGGGCATGCTAGGGGGGGGGGGGCTGGCGCACCCTGGTGTATTGTGCCCAATCAGAGCACCCCCTTCGGTGGTTCTTGGCTTGACTATTTTTTATTTATTCTAAAATAAATCTCCAAAAAGTTTCGTTTGATTTCGACAACTTTTATTTCCTCACAAAGACAACCATGGTAGTTTTGCTGAATACAACGTCAGTTCGGGTTAGTTTCATTCAAATCATGCAAATTAGAGTCCAAAACAAGAGCAATGGCATTTGGAAAAGTAGATACGATGGATACGCATCAACTCCCCCAAGCTTAACCCATTGCTTGTCCTCAAGCAATTCAGTTGACAAACTGAAAGTGATAAAGAAAAACTTTTACAAACTCTTTTGTTCTTGTTTACATACATATGATTAAGTAGCACCTAGGTTTTCAGCAAAGATTATGACTAACCATGCCAACAATAACTCTTAAAGATTATATTAACTCATGTCAATGACATAAGCAACTAGCGAGTAATAATAAAATATCTCAAGTGCACACACTTTTTCAAAACAACCATCATATAATATGACAATAGTGGTATGTCGCTAGCCCTTTCTGACACCGCAAAACATAAATGCAGAGCACCTCCAAAGTTAGAGCAGCAACTAAACATTGTAATTCATGGTAGAAAAGGTCCAGTCATGATGCATCCAACATTAACTATACACAATGCATGAGGATGACAATTGTGCTCTCAAATCTGGCGCTTATTTAAGAAGGTGATGACTCGACGTAAAAGTAAATAGATAGTCCCTTCACAGAGGGAAGCAGGGATTTGCATAGGTGCCAGAGTTCAAAGCTTAAATCAGAGATAAATATAATTTTGGGAGATGCACCCATCCCGTCAACCTTATGACCAAGAGTTACCAATATCTTCCATGTTAAACACATTAGTGGCAGTTCCCAAGCGGTAAAATTAAAGGTTTACCCCCCTCCACCAAAAAACACATTCCATGGCTAGCCAAATCCATGGGTACCGTCCATACCAACAACATTCCTAACAGAGGTTTGTTTAACTATTTTCAATTTTTGATTTCGGGATTGGGAATCCCTATTACCGCCCCTCTCGTGCAAGGATGAGTGAATAAACACTCATCATGAGAATAACCCGCTTAACATGAAAGATACTGACTGCCCCCTGTCGCTCCATGAGCGGTCCAGGCACACAAAAGAGGTGTTCATTTTAGACGTGCCACATGCAAATTTACTTGGAACTACAGGGTAATACCATATATAGGTAGGTATGGTGGACTCATCTAGAATAACTTTGGTTTAAGGATTTTGACGCACAAGCAGTATTACTACTTAGTACATGCGAAGGCTAGCAAATAGGTTGAGAAGCGGCCAGCTAGAGAGCAAAAACGGTCATGAACATTTATGAATAATAAACATCGAGTGCTATCATGACTAGGATATTGACACCACAAACATAAATATCGTGAAGGCTATGTTGGTTTTGATTCAACTACATACATGAACATGTGCCAAGTCAAGCCACTTGAAATATTCATAGGAGGATACCATATCATCATACCACATCACAATCATTTTAATGCATGTTGACATCCAAGATAAATCATTATCCACTGCTAGCTACTTAACCATGGCATGAGTAATCCTAATCTCTAATTGTCATTGCAAACATGTTTAATCATAATATGTTGAATCATGGATACTAGGTTAAACATATTTACAAAAAGAAAAACAAGCTAATTTCATACCCGCTTCTCTATGCCACAGTCACTTCATCAAATATTGCCATTATTGCCTTTCACTTGCACGACCGAATGATATGAAAATAATAATAGTGCTAGTCCATGGACTAAGCTGGAATTTGCAAGCATTTTATTCAAGAGGAGAAACAAAGTAATATGGGCTCCTTGTTAGATCAATAGTAGTGCATATGAGAGCCACTCAACATTTTCATCGCGGTCTTCTCCTTGTATGACTCAATAAAAGGAAGATAATTCCAACGTATCTATAATTTTTGATTCTATCATGCTATTATATTATCTATTTTGGATGTTTTATATGCATTAATATGCTATTTTATATTATTTTTGGGACTAACCTATTAACCTAGTGCCCAGTGCTAGTTTCTGTTTTTTCCTTGTTTTTGAGTATTGCAGAAAATGAATATCAAACGGAGTCCAAAAGGAATAAAATTCTACGATGATTTTTCTTGGACCAGAAGAAACCCAGCTGACTTGGAGAAGAGGACAGAAGAGCCACGGGTGGGCCGCAAGCCACCCTAGCATGGCTAGGGGGCAGCCCCTAGCTTGTGCCCCTCGTAGCTCTTCCAAACCTAATCTTCAGCCTATAAATTCAGAAATATTCCCCCAATACAAAAAAGAGCCACGATAATAATTTTCCGCCGCCGGAAGCCTCCGTTCCCAAGAGATCCAATCTTGGAGCCTTTTCCGGTAATCTGTCGGAGGGGGATTCGATCATGGAGGGCCTCTACATTAACTCCATTACCCTTCCGATGATGCATGAGTAGTTCACCACAGACTTGCGGGTCCATAGCTAGTAGCTAGATGGCTTCTTCTCTCTCTTTGTTCTTCAATACCATGTTCTCCATGATCTTCATGGGGATCTATCCGATGTAATACTCTTTGCGGTGTGTTTGTCCAGATCCGATGAATTATGGGTTTATGATCAAATTATCTATGAATATTATTTGAGTCTTTTCTAAATTCTTATAAGCATGATTTCATATCTTTGCAAGTCTCTTCGGGTTATTGGTTTGGTTTGGCCAACTAGATTGGTAATTCTTGCAATGGGAGAAGTGCTTAGTTTTGGGTTCAATCTTGCGGTGTCCTCACCCGGTGACATAGTAGGGGTAGCGAGGCATGTATTTTATTATTGCCATCAAGGATAAAAAGATGGGGTTTTCATCATATTGCTTGAGTTTATCCCTCTACATCATGTGATCTTACCTAATGCGTTACTATGTTCTTCATAAACTTAATACTCTATATGCATGCATAAGTCGGTCGATGCGTGGAGTAATAGTAGTAGATGCAGAATCGTTTTGGTCTACTTGACACGGACGTGATGCCTATATGCGTAATCATTGCATTGGATATCATCACAACTATGCGCTTTTTTGTCAATTGCTCGACAGTAATTTGTTCACCCACCGTATTTTTCCTTCATGAGAGAAGCCTCTACTGAAACCTATGGCCCCCGGGTCTATTTTCCATATTATATTTTCAGATCTATAAACCAAAAATATCTTGCTGAAATTTTATGTACTTTTGTACTTCTAACTATCTTTTATATCTTTCTCTTTCAGATCTCATCCTTGCAAGTAGCCGTGAAGGGATTGACAACCCCTTTATAGCGTTGGGTGCAAGTGTTTGATTGTTTGTGTAGGTGCATAAACGGGGGCCTTGCTTGTTCCTCCTACTGGATTGATACCTTGGTTCTCAACAACTGAGAGAAATATTCATCTACTTTGCTGCATCACCCTTTCCTCTTCAAGGGAAAACCAACGCAAGCTCAAGAAGTAGCAAGAAGGATTTCTGGCACCGTTGTCGGGGAGGATACACACCAAGACTGCCAATACCCATCACAAACTCATCTCTTGCATTTACATTTCCATTTGCCTCTCGTTTCCCTCTCCCCACTTCTAAAACAATTTTCAGAAGAAAAGCAAACAAAAAGATTTCCGTTTGCCTTTTGGTTGCTTTTTGTTTGCTTGTGTGCTTGATTGCTTGCTTTGTCACGATGTTTGAGAATACCAAATTGTGTGACTTCACCAATACTAATAATAACGATTTTATTAGTACTCCGATTGCTCCCGCCACTAGTGCATAGTCTTATGAAATTAATGCTACTTTTCTTAATCTTGTTATGAAAGAACAATTTTTCGGCCTTCCTAGTTAAGCGCATCCCATCTAAATACTTTCATTGAGTTGTGTGACATGCAAAAGAAGAAAGATGTTGTCGGTGTACTAAAGTTTGGGCTCTAGTACCCCATACTTGTGCACGGGCAGTTGTAGCCACGCCAGCGGCAAGACCTACCAGGGGATTGCTAGAAGAAAATATGAAGACGCCAAGGAACTTTCAAGCACAAGACCAAAGGCCAAAGTCTAGAACCCCGGCAAGATCTTGCCGGGGGTAGCCTGCGGAGCCCCGGCAATAAGTGCACCCGGCAAGGCCTCACGAGCTTGCCAACGCAGAGGCTAGGTGTCGATCCATCAGGATACGTGTCAAGGTGCTGGCGATGGAGAGGCTAAGCGGTGCCGATGGGACGGCTCCCCGTCCCGCCCCATAGAAGGTTAGGGACACCTGATGGAGCATTAAATGCATTTGTCCTACATCGTCAGTGTTAGGTATGATAACACTGTAGCACTATGCACCTCGTGCATGCACTATGCCGCTATTGGGATCCCCTTAGTCATATAAAAGGAGGCCCAAAGTGTTACGAGGAAAAGCTTTTTCTTCCACCTTTTGGCATACACGTGCGTAGCGGCTGTTCTTAGCGCTCCTGTATCCAGAACCTTCGAACACCCATAATACAGAAAAGCAGGGTAGGGTTCTATGCTTCTCAGCGGCCCGAAGCTGGGTAAAATCTACCCTCGTGCTGTTCGTTCAATCTACTCTTTGCGCATACCGTCCTCCCGCCGAACCACAAAGGGATCCATACAATCCCATAGGTGCCATGCACCGACATCTTTGGCATGCCAGGTAGGGGGACTGGTTGTGTGAACCTGATCCAACAATCAGAACGCGAGATTCTTCATCATCTTCATTGCCATGGACCCCAAGAAAAAGGGCTTCATGGCGGTTGACCCGTCCACGTCCTGCATGCCCATAGCTGCTCAAACAGGCGGCGATGCGGATGCAGGCAGAGGTCACGAGCTTCCACGACGTTCTAGTGATAAAGGCCAAGCTAGCGGCACCGTTCGCAGTGACGGTGGCAACCCACGCACCGCTGGTTCTCAAGATGGAGCCGTGTGGCCCACAAGCGGCACAGTGAACTCAAGGGATGGAAGGGTGCCTTCTGAAGCACCTACGCCGATGCATGCCCCGTGACCTTCTCAGGTCGTGCGCGATGAGCAGAGCCACGACGTTGGAGGTTCCAAGCGCCCCCATGGAAAGGCTCCCGTGTATCACTCTCGAGATGCGCAGGACCAACATACGCGCCGAAATGCCGACGGAGGTGGCGCACGGTCGCGGGACTGTGATGGAGCTCCTTCTAACATAGTTAGGAGTCAGAGCACCTCACGCTCATCGCTCCTTCCCCTGCTGACCTTGTCAGCAGAAGCATTGGCGCGAGCGAAGCTACTCCTAAATTTCCCTCCTGGGGTGAAGAATCTCGATGAGTGGAGGGCTACAATCCAAAGCCTCGTTAGTTTTGCTGATAGGGATGAGCTGCGGCGAGTGGAGCTCTCGCAGCAGCGTTCCATCGAGTTAGCGCATACCAATGGAGATAAGGCTGAAGGTGGCACGACCATGGTGCATTCTCCCCCACGATGACTGCAGCGGTCACTCACTCGACTGACCGACGCTAGTGGTGATGACTCCACGACGTCGTCTGACCCCCGAATCTGCCACGATCAACAACAAGTTCTTTGGGAGCAAACAAAAGAGGATGCTCGGACCACAATTGAGCGGCGATGGGAAACGCGCCATCAATTTGATAAGCACGCAGGGCCCACGGTAGACAAGCCTGCGCCAGGGTATCCTATCGACCTACCTTATGAGGTAAGTTGTCCAGCGTTTACCCATGAGCTATAGCGAGTCCAGGTTCCCAATTCCCAAACTTTCAAGCCGGAGGTCCCAGAGAAATACGACGGCAAGACCCACCCGTTGGAGTGCTTGAGCATCTACACCATTGCGGTGCAGGCTACCGAGGCTCGCGAAGACAAGATACTCGCCAACTATTTCCCGTTGGTGCTCAAGCCCAATGTCAGGACATGGTTGATGCATCTGCCGGAGAATTCCATTTCTTCCTGGGCAGACTTGTGCCATGAGTTTGTTGGCGCCTTTACTGGAGGCCACCAACCTCTTGGTCAAGCAAGCGATTTGCATCCCATTCCCCAGAAGGAAGGTGAAACCTTGCGCAAGTATATTCTAAGATTCAGCCGCGTGCATCAGAACATCCCAGATGTTCATCTCGCTGTCATTATCAGCGTGTTCCATCAGAACATGCGTAACCGCAGGATGCACGAAGAGCTGGCGATGAACAAAGTCAAGGATGTCGCCGGGCTTTATGCTCTGGCCGATAGATGTGCTCGGGCTGAAGAAGGGAGGAGACTCCCCGACAAAGATGCCGGTGCTGGACTCAACTCTAACGAAGATGCCACTGCCCCGACAAGGAAAGGAGGCCAGCAAAACAAGAAGCGCAAGGACAAGACCGTGCTTGCCGTCAAGCAATCTGGTAGCCTTAATGTCGCCAAGAAGACAAAGGTTGACACCCCCGTCAAGGAGGTTGTCCGGTGCACCTCTTGCCAGGCCTTGGTGGTTGCCGACAATCCGAAGGCTCCGACAAGCAGTACTGCAAGATCCATCGCATCAAGGGCTACGTTCTCCAAAACTACCAACAAGTCGAGCAGCTTGCCGAGAGGTAGAAAGCTGAGTACGTAAGGCGAGACAAGGAGAAGGCCCAAGAGGATGTAGAGGGGTCCGGAAAGAAACACGGTGGCCGAGGAGGTCGCCACGGCAAGACCAAGTAGCAAGAGAGGCCCGCTCAAGGCCGTGACAAGAGAGAGGATGATGATGATGGCAACGAAGAGGACGATGAGTCTAGTGAGCATTAGTTTCAGCGAGCTATAGATGTCATGTGCGTCAACGGAGGCGCCTCGTTGCATTCTTCCCGCCACCAACTCAAACAGTGGGCACGTGAGATTAATGCAACAGAAGCATCTGTTGAAGCCCAGAAGCCTTTGAGATGGTTCCACACGCCTATCATTTTTCATGCCGAGGATCACCCTGATCGCATAACAACGGTCGGGTGTCTGCCATTGTTGGTTTCACCAACAATTCGCAACCTCAAGGTGATGACAATGTTAGTTGATGGTGGGGCTGGTCTAAATCTGATCTTGCCCGATGTGATCAAGAGGTTGCAAATTCCCGACAAAGATCTTGAGGAGACCTGCACTTTTCAAGGGATCAACCCAGGAAGGACTCAACCAAAGGGCAAGATCACATTGGCGGTAACATTTGGCAGTGACATGAACTTCAGGATAGAGAAGATTGTTTTTGACGTTGCCAAGATACCCTTGCCCTATAATGGGATCCTTGGACGCCCGACGCTGGCCAAGTTCATGGCAGCATCACATTATGCTTATAACTGTTGAAGATGCCTGGGCCGATCAGCATCATCTCGATCAACTCTTACAAGAAGGACACAGTTATCTGTGCCGACCAACTCTACCAGGAGGCAGCCGCAACACCTGCCGCCAAGGCACCTGCTCTTGCCGCTGAAGCTCCCGGGGGGAAGAAGACTGGCAAGGCCTCTGGTGCACATTCTGGCAAGAGTGCCTCTTCGGAGTGCTGCGCTCCCGTTGACGATGTACCAGAGAGCTCCACCGGCATGAACAAGAAATCCAAGGCAGCTCCACCAAAGACCAAGAAGGTGCCCATCAAAGAAGATGGTACATGGGGGACTTTCACCATAAGTTCCACCCTCAATGACAAATAGTAAAGCACGCTCGTTACCTTCCTGCGGGCGAATGTTGATGTGTTTGCTTGCCAACCATCTGACGTCTCCGGTGTTCCTAGGAAGGTAATTGAGCACCACCTTGACGTCTGTCCTCATGCACGCCCTGTCAAGCAGAAAGTTAGGAAGCAAGCCTTGGAGCAGCAAGAATTCATTGCCGAGGAAATCAGGAAATTGGAAGCACCAGGCTTGGCCAGAGGAGTGCTCCACCCAACATGGCTGGCCAACCCCGTGGTGGTGCGCAAGGCGAATGGAAAGTGGAGGCTATGTATTGATATATAGATCTCAATAAGGCCTGTCCAAAGGATTCTTTCCCCTTGCCGCGCATCGATCAGATTGTGGACTCCACTGCCGGCTGTGCCCTGTTCTCATTCCTCGATGCCTATTTAGGATACCACCAGATCTTCATGTCCAAAGAAGACGAGGAGAAGACTGCATTTATTACCCCTTGTGGTACGTATTGCTTTGTGCGTATGCCTTTCGGGTTGAAAAGTGCTGGTTCGACATTTGCAAGAGTAGTTCAGATTGGTTTTGAGCCTCAATTACATAGAAATACGGAAGCCTATATGGATGACATAGTGGTTAAAACCAAGGATAAAGCAACGCTCATACAAGACCTGGAAGAGACATTTGCTAACCCACGCAAGATCAACTTGAAGCTCAACCCTGAGAAGTGCGTGTTTGGTGTTTCGTCTGGCAAGCTTCTCGGGTTCTTTGTGTCTCAGCACGGGATCGAGGCAAACCCTGACAAGATCAAAGCAATTGAGCAGATTGAAGCACCAAGATGCGTCAAGGACGTGTGTCGTCTTGCCGACTGCGTTACGACTCTGAGTAGGTTCATCTCAAAGTCAGTTGAGCGCACCTGACCCTTTTTCAAAATCTTGAAGAAGGCGGGTCCAATGAAGTGGACCCCAGAAGTGGAGGCAGCGCTGCAGGATTTGAAGAGGTACCTCTCCTCTTCGCCGGCACTAGTCATGCCTAGACCATAAGAACCTTTGCTGCTATACTTGGCGGCAACAAATCAAGTGGCTAGTGCTGCATTGATGACACAGAGGGAAGTCAATGAAGAAGTAGCAACAGAAGAAGGATCACCAAGCGACGAACCCGGATCTTCCCCAGCAAGCTCTGGTGCCGACAAGTCAGGACCTGTACTGAGGGACGAAGGGATACAGAAGAAGAAAATGGTGCAACGCCCAGTGTACTTTGTCATCTACCTTCTGCAAGGGGCCAGATCAAGGTACTCCGGCATGCAAAAGTTACTTTTTTGCCTCCTCATGGCCTCAAGGAAGCTGCGCCATTACTTCCAAGCACATGAGGTTACCATCGTCACTCGCTTTGCGCTGCAATGGATTTTGCAAAACCCAGACGTAATCGGCATGATTGTGGAGTGGGCCTTGGAGTTGTCAAGCTTTGGCCTCAAGTTTGAAAGTACTTCAACCATCCAGAGCAGAGCCTTGGAAAATTTCTTTCCAGAATGGACTCCAACGCCAGACGAAGGGATTCAAGAAATGATCCTCCCTGACAAGGAAACAAGCCAAAAGTGGGTTATGTATTTCTATGGGGCTTTCTCCCTACAGGGAGCCGGTGCTGGCGTGCTGCTTGTCACACCCACCAGAGAGCACCTCAAATATGTAATTCAGATGCACTTTCCCCGAGATAGGTCTACAAACAACACCGTAGAGTATGAGGGGCTGCTTGCCAGCCTCAGGATTGCGGCAGACCTTGGGATCAAGAAACTTATTGTTAGAGGAGATTCACAGCTTGTCGTCAAGCAAGTCAACAAGGATTATCAGAGCCCACTACTGGGAGGTTATGTAGATGAAGTGAGGAAGTTGGAATAGCGCTTTGACGGTCTGCAAACAGAGCACATTCCTCATGCAGAGAATAGCGTTGCTGACGGACTGTCAAAGTGTGATGCCTTCAAGTTACCCGTGGAACCAGGGACCATTGTGCTCCAACTAACTTAGCCATCCGTGTCACCATTGGCAAAATAGAACAAGAGAAGGAAGTTGAACCCAGGCTAGTACTTCCCGGCAGAGCTCACAAAAGCTGCTGGCAAGGAAGTTGCCGGGATCGACGTCCATCTTCCCGGGGAGCATCAGGTCGCGGCAGGGGCTTAGGTCCTTGCCGTAGAGACAAATGCCCCCGTTGTAGAAGACATGCCTTTAGTCCTTGCCGTCCAGCATGGGCACAACGCATAGTCCAGTTCCTTCAAATAGGAGAACTCCCAGAGGAACAAGAAGAAGCGGAGAAAGTAGCCCGTCAGTCTAATATGTACCAGTTTGTGGACGACGTCCTATAAAGAAAGAGACCGAACGGTGTGAAATTGAAGTGCATTCCTTGGGAAGATGGACTAGAGTTGTTGGCAGAGATACATGGAGGCATATGTAGTTCCCACATAGGATCAAGAGCTCTTGCCAGGAAGGCCTTCCGGCAGGGTTTCTTCTGGTCTACTGCTCTCCAGGATGCAACTACACTAGTAACCAAGTGTGAAGCATGCCAGTTTCATTCGAAGAAGCTACATCAACAAGCTCAAGCTCTACAGACAACCCCTCTTTCCTAGCAATTTTTGGTCTAGGGGCTCGACATCTTGGGCCCCTTCCCCCGTTCTACCAGGGGCTTTGAGTACTTGTACGTCACAATCGACAAGTTCACAAAGTGGTCAGAAGTGGAAGCACCGAGAAAGGTAACAGCACAATCAGCCGTCAAGTTCTTCAAAGGATTAGTTTGCTGTTTTTGTGTTCCAAACAGAGTCATCACTGATAATGGCACGCAATTCACGAGCTGAACCTTCATGCAGTATGCTAGGACCTTGGCGGCAAGATCTGTTTTGCTTCTGTTGCTCATCCAAGGAGCAACGACCAAGCAGAAAGGGCAAATGCTGAAGTGCTGCGAGGGCTTAAGACAAGAACTTTCGACAGGCTACGCAAATGCGGAAGTCGTTGGATTGATGAGCTGCTGGTGGTTCTTTGGTCGATCAGAACGACGCCAAATCGAGCTACCGGCCAGACACCCTTCTCCCTGGTATACAGGGTGGAGGCAGTTCTCCCCACAGAACTCATATACGGGTCACCTCGAGTGCTCGCTTATGACGAGCTTGAGCAAGAGCAGCTGCGCCAAGATGACGCGACGCTCCTTGAGGAAGATTGTCTTCGGGCTGCTGTGCGAGCTGCACGCTACCAACAAGCTTTGCGCCGCTACCATAGCCGCAAAGTTCATGCCTGAAGTCTTGAGGAAGGCGACCTTGTTCTTCGGCGCGTTCACTCGGCCAATAATTCAAACAAGTTGACGCCGAAGCGGGAATGCCCTTATCGGGTAGTACGAGTCACCAGGCCTAGCGCAGTCCGTCTGGAGACCGAAGATTGCATCCCAATGAGCAACTCCTAGAACATTGAACATCTTCGTAAGTTCTATCCATAAGTCATGGATGCCATGCCTCCCAATAACCACCGTTTGTACAAGTCTTTCCGACAGGGCATGTCATCTTTTGTACAAAGCCAGACGCAGACCCTGTGTATAGTTGAATAAGATTGAGTGTCCCACAACTCTTATTGATTTTCATGTTTCCTTTACATGCATGTTTATCTAATTGTTGCATTATGCTTATTCCGAGCAAGTGCTAACGAACCGCCAAGGTTCCATACCCCTATTTTTCTCTTCTTTCTTTGTTGTAAAAAAAGGATGAAAGGTTCCTCGCATACAAGTTTGTCGGGGGGAGGAGATAGGGAGGAGGTGGACACCTACGTGCACCATTCGTAGTTGGCACCTTGCGAGAAGGAGTATGACAACAGAAAGCTAAGTTGCAAAACCTTAAGTAATTTTTTACTATGAGGTTATTGTCCTTGGATGATTTCAACTTTTGTATGGAAAACTTGCACGCGAATGAACCTTGCCACGATCGGCTGCACCCTTGCTTTGTTTCTAGCCCACTCAATAGTTTAAGTGGCTGCGCTGAGAACGTCAAGGTAGCTTGTCATGATTGGTCACGCCCATACTCTATTTCGAGTCCGCTCAACAGTTTAGGTGGTTGCACTGAAAATGTCAAGACATCTTGCCGGCAGTGACACCGCCAGCAAGCTACTAAGGATCCACTCCTCAAAGCGCTCGTGGCAATGTTGCATACACCCGCAGGATTTCGATAAAGCATAGGGAATACACCATACAAAGGAAAATCAGACAAGAAGAATAACATGCAAAACACATGCAGTTATATTACATTAAGAAGTTGCCACAAATTTGACTTAAAATAAAATCGTCTTTGGCGTGAAACAGTGATGACAAAGAAAGGTGGAGCAACTAGTCCCTCCGCTCGCCCTCTACCCTCTTGACTTGGTTTACCTTGTCGACGATGGGCGTGACAAGTGCTTCGAGGGCCTTGACGTCCACGTCCTTCGGTAGGCAGTCGAGGACGTTGGTGAAGTTTATGCCAGGGTTCTTGTCGCCACTTTGTCGAGCACCTTGAGGAGGACGGCCCGACAGAGCTTGCGGGACTCGTTGGCTAAATGGGCCGCCCGATCGGACTGGAGCTGCTTCGGAGCATCGATTATGCCGTCGAAGAACATGGTTGTCTTGACACTCAAAGGCACCATGTCGTCAGAGGAGAAGTTGAAGCCTTGCAAACCCAGGGCATACAACTACGCATCGAGCTTGTTCGCCACATCCACAAGGCGCTTGGTCCAAATCTGCATGCCTTTCACATAGTCATTGTGAGAGGCGGCAACGCTCTCGAGCAAACCCTGCTCGCTCCGGAGGTCCTTGGCCAGAGCCTTCTCACGAGCCACGCTTCTCTCGAGAGATTCCTTCAGCGTAAAAAAGTTCAGCTCCAGATCAGCGATGGACTCTTTGGCTGAGGAGAGTTGTTTGATCTTCTCGGACACGTCGACCTAGATCTCTTCCAAGCTATGGAGAGCTTTCTCTCTCTCAGCTTTGAGCGTCGAGATCTCTTTGCCGTGTTCCTTAAGGTCCGCCTCCAGCCCCTTCACCTTTTCGACGAGTTCGTTTCTGGCAGCCTCTGCAGCTTCGGCAGCATCGATGACCTACTTCAACTTGCCGACGAGATCAATAACCAGAGCTTCGAGGGCCTCCTTGTGCTTCTGCTCTAGCTCCTGGGTCCATTGTGTGACAAGCTTCTCAATGTCTTCATCCTTGTGGCGAAGCTTGTCGGCAAGTGCCTTCTCACGAGCGTCGAGGTCCTCTTCATGGGCATCAAGCCCGATGCGGCATTCCGTCAGGCAAGCGCCTTCTACAGCGGACTCTTGCAAAGCCACTTCTCGTGCCCTCTCAACATCGGCCTACCACACGAGGAGTTCATTCCAGCCTTCGCCCAGCTGCTCCCGACCGGTCTTCAACTCCTTGAAGGCTTCGGTGAACCAGGCTTGCGTTTCCTCAATGCATCCCTAGAAATCCGCCTCTGCCGCCTGCATAACCACCGCCCTGGTGTCCAACTTCTCCTTCCAGGTGCGATAAGGCGCCTAGAGCTTTTGGAATTTATCGCTCATAGCTTGGAGGAGCTGCTCCTCTTTGAGCTGGCCGCTAGTGTTCGCCTTGTCGAGAGCTTCGGGTCCGATGGCAGTGGCAACTTCCCCATCGAGGATCTCTCCTTCAGTGAACGCCCCGATGTTCGCTGTTCCTAGCACATTAACGAATAAGTTCTCGTCGGCCTTGAGATATCTGCTCGGAGAGGGGACTTCGGACGTTGATGGTTGATCCTCAACAACCGCCTCACTAGCGGCCGGGGCCTCCTGGGGCTCCATGGCCGATGCAGCGCCAGGCACTCCCACGACAGGAATGCCATCGGTATGGTCACCGGACCCCTCGTTGACCTTATCGACAGATCTCTCGGTGGTGTCTCCCTGCGCATCCTTGGCGGCCTCGTCAACGGAAACCCTCTGGTTTCGGCAGCATCGTCCTTGGCAGTCTCCACAATGATGACATCAACGTCCATTTGTTCCGTCGAAGGGAGTTCTGAAAGCCAGAAATGGGGGAGCAAGATGAGACCAAGGTTGAAATGCAAGAATATAATATGTAAGGGCAGAATGACAAACACTCTATGGAAAATGGTCTTACCCGCATCGAGCTATTGGGAGGTGGCTGCTCCCTCCCTGGCAACGTCGGCTACTGGCGTAGGACTGCCGACGCCAGCACTTGCTGGCCTCTCCTCAACAAGAATCGGCTCTTCGACGGAATCCTTTGCCAGGAACCCATATCAAAGCGGCATAGTTGACGGAGGCGGCATGTTAGGGGTGGGCCCCAATTTCCCCCTTTGTTGCCGTGTTTCTTCTACACGCCTAGTAATGTCAGCGACGAATATACATGTCCCAACGCTCACCAATGGGAAATGAGTAATGGACTCACGTTGGGGGCTGTATTGGAGACTGTGTCACGGATTGGACTCGTGGCTGATATTTGTCAGCTCCGCTGCGCTGGTAGAGCTCGCTGGTGGTGCGTCGCCCATTAAGGTCTTCGCCCTCTTCGCATTATTTGCGCCAACGTTTCCGAATCGCTGCGGAGACAGGCCAAGGCAAGAAAAACAAGTCAAGAGAAGCTGGAAATTCAGAGGATAAAGAAGAATGTATGGTGGAGTCCTTACTCTTCTTCTTCTTCTTCTTCTTCTGAACTAAAAGCGGAGAGATCAAAGTCCACCTCCGCCACGATGTTCGGAGGAGGAGAAGGAGCGTCCTTGGGTCGCTTAGCTGTGGCTGGAGCGGAGGGTTGCTGTTTGACTGCTTGCTATTGCGTAGCCTTGCTAGCCGCACCCTTGTCGGGGGCTACTCTGCTTGAGGAAGGTTGGAGAGCTGGGGCATCGGAGGAAGCTTTCCGAAGGATGCGCCTCTTCTTCCTCTCGAGAACCGAGGGCTCCTCGTGCGATTGTTCTTCAGTCATGTCTTCGACGGAAAGATCCCCAGCACCAGTGCCACTGTGTTCTCCGACAAACTCGCCCTGCCCAGCAAGCTGCTCCTTCGGGACCGCTTCCCCCTCACCGTTTCCTCTTCTACGAAGCCTACGCTGCCGGCCTCCATTGCAATATCCACCTCCTCTATCCTGGTGGCGATATAAGCCATTTCTTCTTTGGTGGTGTCATAGACGAGGTTCTTCTCCTCCCGAATGGCCTTCTCCACCAAGTTGTCATAGAATACCTGCATCCGTTCTTTAGTCGGCTCCTCCCAAGACCCAGCGGGACCATGGGAATTGCACACTTGCATCATGGCAAGGAGTGAAGCCAGGGCGGAATTGTTGCACATGGGGATCACACCGGCCGACAACTTATTCTCACATCAGACCTGAACAACTTCTGATAGAGAACCGTGTGCTTCATCACTGTCAAGTTATTGTTAAGACCAGGGCACATCCTCATGATGTCCGCCGTGTTCCTGAGCTCCCAGGCCGTCCTCCCTTTGCTCTGCAAAGGGGCTATGTGCCGGTGGAGAAAATCGGCCTCGATCATCTCCACTGTGAGCCCGGCGACCTTGAGGCGGTGGATCCTGGTGACTACGATAGTGAGCTTCTCGTCAAGAAGGTCGAGGTCACTCCATCCATCACTGCACACCATCTTCATCTGTCGTGGCAAGCTGAAAGGTTGGGGATCTTCCTCCCGAATACAGTACCACCTGGCCCGCCACTCATCCCACTTATCGTGGAGAGCTCCAACTGGGTATATTTCCTTATTCCATGCCCTTGGAATCCAAGTAATAGAACCGGAAAGAGCTTCTCCCCCCTGAATGCGGGGAACGAAGTTGTGACGGAAGAGGGCGGTATTGGGGACGACCCCGACAAAGTTTTCACAGAGGTGGGCAAATACTGACATACATGTTACAACATTTGGCGTAAAATCCAAGAGATGGAAGCCGTATGTGTACATGACGTCATTGAAGAAATCAAAAAATGGGGGGCAGAGCCTGCAGTAAAAGTAATCGGTGAAGAAGGGAAAGTCGCCAAAGGTACCCTTGGAAGAACCTGGACTCACGTGGGTGGCTAGATGCGCCTTCGTGCCCTTCACCCACATATTCTAGTACCGCCCCTTCAAAGCATCCATATAGAGCACCGGAGGGAAGACGACGCGCTCCTTTCGCATCTTTGCGAGATCCTTCTCCGTGGCAACATGTTTCGCCCCCTTGCCCTTGCTCGTCTTGGGCAGCATGGCAACTGTGGGTGTGGAGGCTAAGAACGGAGGGAAGGCGGGGGCGGAGGTTGAGTAGGGAAAGCTCTGTTTTGGGCTCGAGGAAGGAGACGATGGCGGTTTCTAGATTGGAAAAGACAGGGGAGTAAATGAGCAAGTGCCTCTATGGATCCTTTTTATGGGGAATACGCGGGGCTGCCTCTTTACTAACCAACGGTAAACATCTTCACGAGTGCGCTGCCATTACAGCCGCTTCGCGCACGCCTCCCACGTCATGCAGTTAACGCGCATCATGGGGTGGCGCAGTAAGAGGGATGATTACAACCATAGGCCCCTGCCACGCGGGCCCATGCACTATTTGGGCCTAGCCCAACACGCCTCGCACTCGTGTGTTGCCCAGGCCCGGGGGCTCCTGTTGGTGTACTAAAGTTTGGACTCTAGTACCCCATACTTGTGGACGGGCAGTTGTAGGCACGCCAGCGGCAAGGCCTACTAGGGGACTGCTAGAAGTAAATACGAAGACGCTAAGGAACTCTCAAGCACAAGACCAAAGGCTAAAGGCTGGAACCCTGGCAAGATCTTGCCGGGGGTAGCCTGTAGAGCCCCGACAAGAAGTGCACCTGGCAAGGCCTCGCCACCCTGCCATCACAGAAGCCAGGTGTCGATCCATCAGGATACGTGTCAAGGCACCGGCGATGGAGAGGCTAAGCGGTGCAGATGGGATGGCTCCCCATCCGTCCCATAGAAGGTCAGGGACACCTGACAGAGCATTAAATGCATTTGTCCTACATCGTCAGTGTTAGGTATGATAACACTGTAGCACTGTGCACCTCGTGCATGCACTACGCCACTATTGGGATCCCCTTAGTCATATGAAAGGAGGCCCAAGGCATTACGAGGAAAAGCCTTTTCTTCCACCTTCTGTCATACACGTGCATAGCGGCTGTTCTTAGCGCTCCTATAGCCAAAACCTTCGAACACCCATAATACACAAAAGCAGGAGTAGGGTTTTACGCTTCTCAGCGGCCCGAACCTGGGTAAAATCTCCCCTCGTGCCGTTCGTTCGATCTGCTCTTTGCGCATACCGTCCTCCCACCGAACCACAAAGGGATCCATACGATCCCATAGGTGTCGTGCACCGACAGATGTGGATAAGGATATTGTTAAATTGAAGCTATTTCCATTATAACTGCGAGATTGTGCTAAAACTGGGTTTTCATCTTTGCCTAAAAATAGTATTGATTCATGGAATAAGTGTAAAGATGCTTTTATTTCCAAATACTTTCCGCCTGCTAAGATCATCTCCCTTAGGAATGATATAATGAATTTTAAGAAACTTCATCATGAGCATGTTGCACAATCTTGGGAGAGGATGAAATTATTGATTAGAAATTGCCCCGCACATGGTTTGAGTTTATGGATAATTATACAGATTATTTATGCGGGATTGAATTTTGCATCTAGGAATCTTTTAGATTCAACCGCGGGTGGTAGTTTTATGGAAAGCACATTAGGAGAAGCTACTAAACTCCTCGATAATATTATGGCAAATTACTCTCAATGACATACCGAAAGATCTCCTACTAGTAAACAAGTGCATGCTATTGAAGAAATAAATACTTTGAGTGAAAAGATGGATGAATTAATGAAATTTTTGCTAGTAAGAGTTCTCCTATTGATCCTAATTATATGCCTTTGTCTTCTTTGATTGTGAATAATATTGAATCTATGGATGTGAATTTTGTTGGTAATAACGTGTATAGAGATAATTTCAACCCGAGGCCGTTTCCTAGTAATTCCTCTAATAATTATGGTAATTCCTACAACAATCCTTATGGAAATTATAATAAGATACCCTCTGATCTTGATACTAATATTAAAGAATTTATTAGTTCTCAAAAGGTTTTCAATGCTTCGATTGAAGAAAAATTACTCAAGATTGATGATTTGGCTAGGAACGTTGATACATTTTCGCTTGAGATTGATTCTTTGAAAATTAGATCTACTCCACCCAAGCTTGATATTAATTAGTCTTTAAAATCTATGAGAACTTCTATTGATTAGTGTAAGGAAAGAACCCCGAGAATGCGTGCTAAGCGTGAATGGCTTGAAAAAGTGTGTTCTCGTGATAATAATGATGAAGATCTTAAAGTGATTGATGTGACTCTTATTGAATGTTTTTTTCCAATATAAATCTTGATAAAGGTGGGTCTGTAGATAAGTCAACTTTAGTTAAAAGTCGTCCCAATGGTTCGGAGTTTATAGATCTTAATGCTAAAATTAATAAAAGTGGGATTGAAGAGGTTGAAACTTTAAATAGCAATGAACCCACTCTTTTAGATTTCAAGGACTTTAATTATGATAGATGATCTTTGATTTATTGTATTTCCTTGTCGCGACCCATGTTGAATTCTTCGCATGCTTATAATCAAAATAAGGCTTTTACTAAACATATCGTTAATGCTATGATGAAATCTTTTGAAGAAAAACTTGAGTTGGAAGTTTCTATCCCTAGAAAGCTTTATGATGAGTGGGAACCTACTATTAAGATTAAAATTAAAGATTGTGAGTGTCATGCTTTGTGTGATTTGGGTGCTAGTGTTTCCACGATTCCGAAAACTTTATGTGGTGTGCTAGGTTTTTATGAACTTGATGATTGCTCTTTGAATTTGCATCTAGCAGATTCCACTATTAAGAAACCTGCGGGAAGGATTAATGATGTTATTATTTTTGCAAATAGGAATTATGTGCCCGTAGATTTCATTGTTCTTAATATAGATTGCAATCTTACATGTCCTATTATTCTTGGTAGACCTTTCCTCATAACGATCGGTGCAATTATTGATATGAAAGAAGGAAACATTAGATTCCAATTTCCATTAAGGAAAGGCATGGAACACTTTCCTAGAAATAAAATAAGATTACCTTATGAATCTATGATGAGAGCTACTTATGGATTGCATACCAAAGATGACAATACCTAGATCTATTGTGTTATGCCTAGCTAGGGGCGTTAAACAATAGCGCTTGTTGGGAGCAACCCAATTTTACTTTTAAGGTTTTGTTTTTTCTTCTTTTTTTGAGTGTTTCACACATTATTACCTCTGTAGTAATTTTTTTGGTGTTTTTATTAGTGTTTGAGCCTAGTAAGACCTTTGGGATGGTCTATGGTGATTGTTGATTTGATCTTGTTGAAAAACATAAACTTTTGTGCCCGGTCCATGAATTTTATAAATTTATTAGAGCCACTAATGAGTCTGAAATTTTTACAAAATATTTATATACAAATTTCCTAGGTTTTCCTAATGTTTCAGAATTTTTGGAGTTATAGAAGTATTCTAAGTTTACAGATTGCTACAGACTATTCTGTTTTTGATAGATTCTGTTTTCTTTGTGTTGTTTACTTATTTTGATGTATCTATGGGTTGTATTGGGGGGTATGAACCATGGAGAAGTTGGAATACAGTATATATTACACCAATATAAATAAATAATGAGTTCACAATCGTATTTAAAGTGGTGATTTATTTTTCTTATACTAACGAATCTCCCGAGTTTTTTTGTTGAGTTTTGTGTTGTGAAGTTTTCAAGTTTTGGGTAAATATTTGATGGACTATGGAATAAGGAGTGGCAAGAGCCTAAGCATGGGGATTCCAAAGTCACCCCAAGGAATCAAGGATGCCAAAGAGCATAAGCTTGGGGATGCTCCGGAGGCATCCCCTCTTTCGTCTTCAATCCATCGGTAAATTTACTTGAGGCTATATTTTTATTCACCACATGATATGTGTTTTGCTTGGAGCGTCTTGTATGGTATGAGTCTTTGATTTTTATTTTGCCACAATCATCCTTGCAGCACACATATTTTGAGATAGGCATGAATGGATCGTGAATTTATTAGAATACTCTATGAGCTTCACTTATATCTTTTGAGCTAGGCAATTTTGCTCTAGTGCTTCACTTATATCTTTTTAGAGCATGGTGGTGTTTTATTATATAGAAATATTTGAACTCTCGTACCTCACTTATATTATTTTGAGAGTCTTTAAACAACATGGTAATTGGTTTAGGTTATGAATTTAGTCCTAATATAATGGGTATCCAAAAGGGATATAATAAAAACTTTCATATAAAGTGCATTGGATATTATGAGAAGTTTGATTCCTGGCATAAAGTTTTGAGATATAAAGATGGTGATATTAGGGTCATGCTAGTGAGTAATTGTGAATTGGTAAAAATAGTTGTGTAAAGTTTTGTCCTGTAGCATGCACGTATGGTGAACCGTTATGTGATGAAGTCGGAGCATGATTTGTTTATTGATTGTCATCCTTTGTGTGAGGGTCGGGAGCACGCGATGGTTAAATTTTACCAACCTATCCCCTAGGAGCATGTTTCTAATACTTTGCTTTGATGACAAATAGGCTTTTTCAATAAGTATGTGAGTTCTTTATGACTAATGTGAGTCCATGGATCATACGCACTCTCACCCTTCCACCTTTGCTAGCCTCTCTAGTACCGCGCAACTTTTGCCGGTGCATTACACCCACCATATATCCTTCCTAAAAACAGACACCATACCTACCTATTATGACATTTCCATAGCCGTTCCAAGATATATTGCCATGCAACTTCCACCATTCCGTTTAGTATGACACGCACCATCATTTTCATATTGCTTTGCATGATCGTAAGATAGCTAGCATGATGTTTTCATGGATTTTCCGTTTTTTGATGTCATTTGCTGTGCTAGATCATTGCACATCCCGGTACACCGCCAAAGGCATTCATATAGAGTCATATTTTGTTCTAGTTTCAAGTTGTAATTCTTGAGTTATAAGTAAGTAAAAGTGTGTTGATCATCATTATCAGAGCATTGTCCCATGTGAGGAAAGGATGATGGAAGCTATGATTCCCTCACAAGTTGAGATGAGATTTCAAACTTTATGAAAAATAAAATAGCCAATGAAGCCCAAATAAAAAAAAGACCAATGATGCCCACAAAAAAAGGAGAGAGAAAAGAGAGAAGGGACAATGCTACTATTTTTTTCCACACTTGTGTTTCCAAGTAGCACCATGATCTTCATGATAGAGAGTCTCCTATTTTGTCACTTTCATATACTAGTTGGAATTTTTCATTGTATAACTTGTCTTGTATATTCCAATGATGGGCTTCCTCAAATTGCCCTAGGTCTTCTTGAGCAAGCGAGGTTGATGCGCACCCACTTAGTTTCTTTTTGAGCTTTCATACACTTATAGCTCTAGTGCATCCATTGGATGGCAATCCCTACTCACTCACATTGATATCTATTAATGGGCATCTCCATAGCCCATTGATATGCCTAGTTGATGTGAGACTATCTTCTCCTTTTCCTTACAACCTCCACCATATTCTATTCCACCTATAGTGCTATATCCATGGCTCAAGCTCATGTATTGCGTCAGAGTTGAAAAGGTTTGAGAACATAAAAGGTGTGAAACAATTGCTTGACTTGTCATCGGGGTTGTGCATGATATAAATACTTTGTGTGGGGAAGATGGAGCATAGCCAGACTATATGATTTTGTAGGGATAACTTTCTTTTGCCATGGTATTTTGAAGAGACACAATTACTTTGTTAGTATGCTTGAAATATTACTATTTTCATGTCAACATTAAGCTTTTGTTTTGTGTCTTATGGATCTGAACATTCATGCCACAATAGAGAATATTACATGGATAAATATGTTAGGTAGCATTCCATATCAAAAATTCTCTTTTTATCATTTACCTACTCGAGGACGAGCAGGAATTAAGCTTGGGGATGTTGATAAGTCTCCAATGTATCTATAATTTTTGATTGTTCCATGCTATTATATTATCTGTTTTGGATGTTTTATATGCATTAATATGATATTTTATATTATTTTTGGGACTAACCTATTAACCTAGTGCTTAGTGCCAGTTTCTGCTTTTCCTTGTTTTTGAGTATTGCAGAAAAGGAATATCAAACGGAGTCCAAACAGAATAAAATTCTACGATTATTTTTCTTGGACCCGAAGAAACCCAAAATACTTGGAGAAAGGCCAGAAGATCCATGGGTGGGCCACAAGCCACCCTAGCACGGCCAGGGAGGGGCCGCGCCCCCTGGCCTGTGGCCCCCCATAGCTCTTCCAACCCTAATCTTCGGCCTATAAATTAAGAAATATTCCCGCAATACCAAAAAGAGCCATGATAATACTTTTCCGCCATCGGAAGCCTCTGTTCCCGAGAGATCCAATCTTGGAGCCTTTTCCGGTAATCTACCCGAGGCGGATTCGATCACGTAGGGCCTCTACATCAAGTCCATTGCCCTTCCGATGATGTGTGAGTAGTTCACCACAGACCTACAAGTCCATAGCTAGTAGGTAGATGGCTTCTTCTCTCTCTTTGTTCTTCAATACCATGTTCTCCATGATCTTCATGTGGATCTATCCGATGTAATACTGTTTTGCGGTGTGTTTGTCAAGATCCGATGAATTGTGGGTTTATGATCAGATTATCTATAAATGTTATTTGAGTCTTTTCCGAATTCTTATATGCATGATTTCAAATCTTTGCAAGTCTCTTCGAGTTATTGGTTTGGTTTGGCCAACTAGATTGGTAATTCTTGCAATGGGAGAAGTGCTTAGTTTTGGGTTCAATCTTGCGGTGTCCTCACCCAGTGACATAGTAGGGGTAGCGAGGCACGTATTTGTATTGTTGCCATCAAGGATAAAAAGATGGATTTTTCATCATATTGCTTGAGTTTATCCCTCTACATCATGTCATCTTACCTAATGTGTTACTCTGTTCTTGATGAACTTAATACTCTAGATGTAGGCAAGAGTCGGTTGATGTGTAGAGTAAAAGTAGTAGATGCAGAATCGTTTCGGTCTACTTGACACGGACGTGATACCTATATGCATAATCATTGCCTTGGATATCATCATAACTATGCGCTTTTCTATCAATTTCTTGACAATAATTTGTTCACCCACCGTATTATTTTCCTTCATTAGAGAAGCCTCTAGTGAAACCAATGGCCCCCGGGTCTATTTTCCATATTATATTTTCAGATCTATAAACCAAAAATACCTTGCTGCAATATTATTTACTTTTTGCTTCTAGCAATCTTTTATATCTTTCTATTTCAGATCTAATCCTTGCAAGTAACCGTGAAGGGATTGACAACCCCTTTATAGCATTGGGTGCAAGTGTTTGATTGTTTGTGTAGGTGCATAAATTGGGGCCTTGCTTGTTCCTCCTACTCGATTGATACCTTGGTTCACAACAACCGAGGGAAATACTTATCTAGTGTACTGCATCACTCTTTCTTCTTCAAGGGAAAACCAACGCAAGCTCAAGAAGTAGCAATGGCCCTCCAATGACTTGTGATCTAGATAAACTTGGGGCAAAGGATAGTCATGTGAGCGTATCTGAACTTTAAAATGACTCACAAAGCGAGCAACATAAATACCACTGTGTATCTTGCCCTTATTCCTATTAAGGTGTAGGCGACGTGCAATGATAGCCCCTAGGCTAAAGGTGTTTTCATTGTGTAGTGCACGGCGTAGAATAGCTAGATAGGGGGCACTGAGCGCATCGACCTTCTCCCTAGTGGTTAAACACTTAGCAATGAATAAAGCAAAGTCATGCACAGAAGGAAACTGCAAAGTGGTGGTAGTGGCATTTGACACGCCTCTTTCATCACCCACTATCAAAGTGAGGAGAAAGTCCTCAAACTCTGCTGGTCTAGGCTCTCTTAATTCCCCGTCAGAAGGGATCAGACATATGTCACAAAAGTCGGCAATTGGAATTTGATGGGTTTCAGCATATAGATCAAATTGCACCTCAGGAGGATTATTCTTACTCAGAAAATGAATACTTTGCACAAAGGAATTTGTAAGGAGGTGGTGTTGGTCACACTCATCTGTGAGGAAGTCGGTGAGCCCAAGCATTTGCAACGAACTGGGAAAATTCTTGATGGAACCCAGCCTCCTCCATAAAGGGATCATGCAGACATTCGCATGGCCGCACCTCCGCCTTTCTCGGAGTGTTGATGTCATTGTCCGACGATTCCCCAATGACTACTTTGGCATTCCTCTTGGAGGAAAACTTCCTAAAGAAACTCATCTTATTCCTATAAATAAATTTCTGAAAATTTTAGTCTACAACTTTTTTGTTAATAAAACTTCATAATATTGATAGCAACTACTAATAAGGATGCCCGGAGGCCATAGCAAGCATTCAAACTACTTAAAACTCTAAGAATCAAACATGCAAGCTCATCTACAACAGCACCAAGAGTAGATAATTATTCTAAAGATAAACCACTAAATCAAAAGCTAATTGGAGCAATGGAGGAGTCACATACCAAGTAGCAATCCCCCAAAACAGTTTCGAAAACAGAGCTTCGAGCAAAGAGATCAAAATCCGCGGGTTTGAGAGCAAGAACACGAGTGTGATAGCTATGGTGATTTTTTGGAGGTAAGTGATGACATGGGCTAAAGGGATAAGTGAGAGGGTCCACGTGGGTCCCACAACCCACCAGGGCACGCCTAGGGTTGCTTGCGTGCCCTGGTGTCTTGAGGGCACTAGGTGCACCCCCCTTCTGATGTTATTTGCACCAGAAATTCAGAAATATTCAGAAATAAATCGTGTTAAATTTTCAGGACATTGTGAGAACTTAAAAATCGTGTTAAATTTTCAAGAAATTATGAGAAATTTTATTTTTGGATCATTTTTTATTGCACGGAGAAATCAAAAAAGAGGATAAACACGTCACTTTATTTTATTTAACTAAGATAAACAAAAAACAAAAGGTGAGAGCAGAAAGTTGTGCCTACTAGATTCATCAACTTCATACCTCTCAAAAATGATCCATTAATAAGGTTGATCAAGTCTTATTAACAACCACTTTCGATTAGCATGAAACTGAAGAACTTTCGTAAAACACGAAGTTACTTCCATGGGGATATGCATATCCCCGACAATAAGTATATCATATTTCCTTTTTGCAGTAGGTAGAGGTAGTTGAAATCTTCCAATAGTGAGTGTTGAAGAATTTTCAATAACATTTACACCATTCACTTTGAATTGCTTCTTAGGAAAGTGCACCGTATGCTCATTACCATTGATATGAAAAGTGAGTTTGCTTTTATTGCAATCAATAACAGACCCTACAGTATTCAAAAAGGGTCTACAAAGGATAATCGACATGTTGTCATCCTCAGGCATCTCAAGAATAACAAAGTCTGTTAAGATAGTAACATTTGCAACAATAACGGGCGCATCCTCAGATATACCGATAGGCATGGCAGTTAATTTTTCAGCCATTTGCAAAGATATTTCAGTAGGTGTGAGTTCATTCAAATCAAGTCTTTTATATAAAGAGAAAGGCATAACACTAACACCATCTCCCGAATCACACAAAGCAGTTTTGACATAATTTCTGTTAATGAAGCAAGGTATAGTTGGTATTCCATGATCTCCAAGTTTTTAGGTACTCCATCCTTAAAAGAATAATTAACAAGCATGGTGGAGCTTTCAGCTTCAAGTATATTTATTTTATTAGTGATGACGCCTTTCATGTATTTAGCATAAGGGGCCATCTTTAAGATATAAGTTAAGCGGGTACACAAAAGACTGGCCTAATCATTTCAACAAAGCATTCAAATTCTTCATCATCCTTTTTCTTAGATGGGTTAGGTGGAAATGGCATGGTTTTCTGAACCCATGGCTCTTTTTCTTCACCATGTTTCCTAGCCGCAAAGTCTTTTTTATTATATCATTTATTTTTAGGTTGTGGGTTATCAAGGTCAACAGTACGTTCGATTTCTACGTCATTATCTGGTTCTTTATCATTGCTCGGTTGAGTATACTCATGAACATCATCATTATCATTATCACTAGATGAATATTCATTAACATATTGAGTTTTGGCATTAGAAATGGAGACATCATTATTATCAGGAGGTTTTTCTATCTCAGGTTCACTAGAGGTATGCAAAGTCCTATCATTTTTCTTCTTCTTCTTCTTCTTAGAAGGACTAGGTGCATCCGTGTTAATTCTTTGAGAGTCTTGTTCAATTCTTTTAGGGTGTCCCTTAGGATAAAGTGGTTCCTAAGTCATTTTACCTCCTCTAGTTTCTACTCTAACAACAAAATCATTCATATTATTATTCATTTCATTAAGCAATTCTCTTTGAGATTTAGCAACTTGTTTTAACTGAGTTTGAACCATAGAGGCATGTTTTCCTACACCTCTAACATCATTACTGATTCTAAATAAAAGGTCACTCAAGCGGGCAATCATATCTGAGTTATATTTCAATTGTTTTAGAACATTTGCATTGAAATGATCTTGTTTTCTAATGTAGTTATCAAAGTCATATAAGCATTGACTAGGATGTTTATTGTAAGGGATATCACTTTCATCAAACTCTAATAAAGAATTTACCTCTACCACTTGTGGAGGTGGTGTGTTAAGACCATGTATTTCTTCAATAGATGGTAAATTCTTAACATCCTCAGCCATAATACCCTTTTACTTCATACCTTTCTTTGCCTCTTGCATATCTTCAGTATTGAGAAATAATATACCCCTCTTCTTCGGAGTTGGTTTAAGTGGTGGTTCAGGGAGAGTCCAATCATCATAATTCTTCAATATATTATTCAATAGTTCCTCAGCTTGTCCAACAGGTTGTTCCCTAAAAACATAACCAACACAACTATCTAGGAAGTCCCTAGAAGCATCAATTAGTCCATTATAGAAGATATCAAGTATTTCATTTTTCTTAAGAGCGTGATCAGGCAAAGCATTAAGAAATTGGAGAAACCTCCCCAAGCCTTTGGGAGACTCTCTTCTTCAATTTGCACAAAGTTAAATATTTCCTGTAAGGCAGAGTGTTTCTTATGAGCAGAAAAATATTTTTCAGAGAAGTAGTAAACTATACCCTGGGGCCACGCACACAACGAGGAGCAAGAGTATTGTACCATAACTTAGCATCGCCCTCTAATGAGAACGAAAATAATTTGAGAACATAGTAGTAGCGAATCTTCTCATCTTGAGTAAAAAGGGTAGATATATAATTCAACTTAGTAAGATGTGAGGATATCTCTTATCGTTAGCGTCTCGGTCAGCTCGGGATAAGAGATTAATCAAAAATCGACCGATTAATCGATTTTATCGGTCGAATTTTAATCAGCCATTTTGCAAATCCTAGGTTCCCAAAATTGAAATATGTTATATTCAACACCAAAACAATATTGGATAGAAGTGTTACCTTGATTCCTAGCCCTTGAATCCTCATATAATGAAAAAATACGACAATAGTACATATTGCATAACAAGGTTGACAAAAAAAAATAAACATAGTTTTTTGAAACACAGTGCCAGGAATAGGCCTAATTTATCTATAGATTCCCGATAAATTGCTTGTCAGAGTGATAATCAGCACAAAAATAAATAGTGAAGATAATACATAATTTTATCGGTCACCCCATGAGTACCGATAAATCAGACGATAAATTGCTGAATCGAAAGATTTTTGAACATTGCCCTTAGGTATCTTAGGCATTTCAAATCTAAGAGAGCTAGGCCTAATCGGTGTTTCATAATTCTTAGTGTCAAGGACTTCATAAGTTTCAATAATTTAATTCTCTTTAGCTCTAGCAATTTGTCCGTCAAGAAATTCACCTAGTGGGACATTATCATCAAGCATGGTACTAGCATCATCATAAGTATCATTCATAGCGTAAGTAGCATTATCAATAATTTGTGACATATCAGGATTAATAGCATGTGGTGGTGTTGCAAGTCTACTCATAACAAAAGGTGAATCAAGTGTAGAGTGTGATGGCAAATCCATACCTCCCCTCGTCTTAGAGGGAACAATCATCGTTCTTGTATCCTTCATATTCTTCATAGTGATAATTTTATATAAATCCCAAGTGACTCAGCAAATATAGTTGTTCTCCTCGGCAACAGCGCGAGAAAAAGGTCTTGATAACCCACAAATATAGGGGATCGCAACAGTTTTCGAGGGTAGAGTATTCAACCCAAATTTATAGATTCGACACAAGGGGAGCAAAAGAATATTTCCAAGTATGAGGAGTTGAGTTGTCAATTCAACCACACCCGTAGATTAATAATATGCAACAGAGTGATCGGTAGCACAGTAATATGATAGTTTTGGTAGCAGTAGTAACAGTAATAGTAACGATAACAATGATAGCAATTGGAACAGTAGCAATAGCAATATGTGGAAAACTCATAGGCATTGGATCGGTGAACTCGTTGGATGATATTCATCATATAAAATAGTCATAATCTAGGGCGACACAAAACTAGCTCCAATTCATAAATATAATGTAGGCATGTATTCTATAAATAGTCATACATGCTTATGGAAAAGAACTTGCATGACATCTTTTGTCCTACACTCCTGTGGCAGCGGGGTCCATAAGGAAACTAAGGGTTATTAAAGCCTCCTTTTAATAGAGAACTGAAACAAAGCATTAACACATGGTGAATACATGAACTCCTCAAACTACGGTCATCATCGGAAAGTATCCCGATTATTGTCACCCCGGGGTTAACGGATCATAACAAATAGCTGGTGCATATGACTCGCAAGATCGAATCAAGAACATAGATATAATGGTGATAACATAAACGGTTCAGATCTGAAATCATGGCACTCGAGCCCTAGTGACAAGCATTAAGCATGGCAATGTCATAGCAACATCAATCTCAGAACATAATGGATACTAGGGATCAAGCCCTAAGAAAACTAACTCAATTACATGATGAATCTCATCCAACTCCTCATCGACCAGCAATCCTATGAAGGAGTTACTCACTCCCAGTGGGGAGCATCATGGAATTGGTGATGACGGAGGGTTGATGATGACGACCGAAGGTTCCCCTCTTCGGAGCCCCAAACGGACTCTATATCTAGCCTCCCGTTGAAGAATAGGAGGTGGCGACAGCTCCATATCGTAAAATGTGATGAAACTTCCTCCCTGGTTTTTTATCCATAAATAGGAATTTATAGTGCCGGAAGTAGGGTCAGTGGGGCCACGAGGTGGTCACAACCCAACAGGGCGCGCTGGGGGGAGGGGGGGCTGGTGCGCCCTGGTGTATCGTGCCCAACCAGGGACCCCCTCTGGTGGTTCTTGGCTCAAGTATTTTTTATTTATTCTGAAATAATTCTCCAAAAAGTTTCATTCAATTCCGAGAAATTTTATTTCTTCAAAAAAAACACCATGGTCTACTAAAAACAGCGTCAGTCCAGGATAGTTTCATTCAAATCATGCAAATTAGAGTCCAAAACAAGAGCAAAAGCGCTAGGAAAAGTAGATACGATGGAGACACATCAAGATGCCTTCTGGGACATCCCCAAGATTAGATGCTTGAGTCTTCCTAGAATTTGACTTGGGGTGCCTGGCTAATCCCCAATCATAGGCTCTTGGCTCTCCTCATTCCTTTATGCTTCGTGATAACACGCAAAACTTGAAAACTTCAACACACAAAACTCAAGAGAAAACTCGTGAGATCCATTAGTAGGATAGGCGAACCATAAACATTAGGTACTATTATAAATTGGTTCATATTTTATTATTGAATAAGTTACTATATTATAACTTCTCCATGGATTATACCCCCTGATATAATCTATGTCATCATCAAAACAAGCAAACAATGCAAGCAAAAATAGAATCTGTCTAAAACATAATAGTACGTAGTGATCAACAAAGACACCATACTCCTATAACTCCAAAAATTCTATAAAAATAGGAAACCTAAGGAATATGTATAGAAATATTGTGTAAAAAATTCAGATCAAAAATACGTTCTAGTAAAATCAAAGAATTTCTGCACTGGATGCAAACGTTTCTATTTTTGCACCGTATCAATTCTACTTTTCATTCAAGTCATCCCAAAGACTTTACTTGGCACAAACACTAATTTAAACATAAAAACAAAATCATATGACAATATCAATAATCATGTTATCTCACATAAAAAGAAAGTAGAACAAGAAAAACAAGATAACTATTGGGTTGCCTCCCAACAAGCGATATTGTTTTACACCTTTAGCAATTTGGCTCTCCTTTCCATTATTGATAATGGGAACAAGTTGTTCTAGATTGTCATTGAGAATTTGCATTTCATCTTTCAAAAAACCATTTGCATCCATATTTTGATCTAGAGGATCAAATCTCCTATTTTGTTGCACTATGTCCCATTGATTTTAGTAAGCATGTTGTATAAACCTCTAAGGTTGGTTTCCTTAATGGCCTTAGTTTATTTTATTAGCTCAATTTTACGGTAGCTAAAAAATATGGTAGGTTCAACGATTTCTATCTTTGGTTGCCGAAATACCTTTTTCATCTAGTCATAACTGTCAAAATCATTATTTCTAAGAAAATCTTTTTCAAACATAGAATCGAGAAAATGTCTAAGCAATAGAGGTAAACCAACGTAAAATCTTCTAAGAAGTAATTTAATATGACTCTTGGGATTAGATCTTATTAGTATTACCAATAGTATATCCTAGGATTCCTTTAAAGCTTCATTATCCAAGTATTTAAAATCTAGAACTTCAGAACCTTCTCCCAAATAAGGAGGAAGGGGCATGTGCGGAGGAGAACTAGCCATAGCAGCAAGCAAACAAGTAAACTAGCAAAGGTAAATATTCTTGTATTTTCTTTTTTATAGCAAGAAAAATACAACAGCAAATAAAAAGTAGAAGAAGTGAATGATAATTTGTGCGAAGGTACTTGATAAGAAATTGATGATACTCCCCGGCAGCGGCCTCAGAAATCCTTCCTAATACTTGTGGTTTGCGTTGGGTTTTCCCCAAGGAGGAGGGGATGATGTAGGAAAATATAGATAAGTATTTCCCTTAGTGAGAACCAAGGTTATCAAACCAATAGGATAACCACACAGTTTCCCATCTTCCGCACCTACACACAAAAGAGGACACACTTGCACCCAACACATGGCAAGATGGTTGTCAATCCCGTTGAACTCGTTACTTGCAAGCAATGAGTAGTGTAGATTATAGTTGATGATTGTAAATTGCAAAATAAAATGAAAATAATAAATGGCAGCAAGGAAAAAATATATATTTGTGAATAGACCCGAGGGCCATAGTTTTCCCTAGAGCCATCTCTCATGTAGAAGGCATATGGTGGGTAAACAAATTACTGTTGGTCCATTGATAGAAAAGTGCATAGTTATGCAATATTTATTCATGGAAATGATAATTACATATAGGCATCACGTATGTAAGCAAGTAGGTCGACTACTGCCTGCATCTACTACTATTACTCCACCCATCGACCACTATCCAACATGCATCTAGACTATTAAGTAAAATAGAGTAATGCTTGGAGAAGAATGAAATGATGTAGAAAAAGTAAATGCAATTAATATGAATAGACCACATCGTTTTATCCTTAGTGGCAGAAATACAAATACTTGTATTGTCCCCTACTTTGTCACAGGGATATAGAGCACCACAAGATTGAACCCACAACAACACACCTCACCCACTGAAGATAAATCAATCTAGTTGGCCAAACTACATCAATAGAACGGAGAGAATTACGAAGCTATCATATAATCATGCATACATATGAAAATACCAGCAAGGAACTCAAGATAATCTCATGAATAATTTGAACATAAACCCACAATTCATCGGATCCCAACAAACACACCACACAAAGTGATTACATCGAATAGATCATCGCGAAGATGTGATGAACTTTGTATTGAAGAACATATAAAGAGAGAGAGAGAGTGATAGCCATCTAAGTACTAACTATGGACCCGTACGTCTATGGTGAACTACGCACATATCACCATGGGAGCAGCAAGAATGATGTATAGGCCCTCCGTGATCAATCCCCTCTCTGACAGGGCACTAGAATAGGGCTCCAAATGGGCACACGACGGAGTAGAGACTTCCGGCGGTGGAAAAGTGTTTAAAGAAACATCAAAAAGTTTCATGGTATTTGGACTTCATTTGGTACAGTATTCATGAAAAGCCAAAAACATGCAGAAAACAACAACTCGCACTTGGCACTAGGTTAATAGGTTAGTGCGAAAATAATAATATAAATCAACAAGTAAATTCCTAAAAAGCATATTATAATGATAATATAATATCATTGAACAATAAAAAATTATAGATACGCTGGAGACGTATCGGTTTCAAAGGGGTAAAAGTGGAGAAGAAAGTCTCGCATCAACTAGGCGAATCAACAGGCATGGAGATGCCCATTAATCAATATCGATGCGAGGAGTAGGGATTTCCATGAAACGAATTAACTAGAGCTATAAGTGTATGAAATCTCAACTGAAGCTAAGTGGGTGTGGATCCAAATTTCTTGCTCATGAAGACCTCGGGCATTTGAGGAACCCCGTCATCGGAATATACATGCGAAGTTCTATAATGAAAAATTCCCACTAGCATATGAAAATGACAAAACATGATTACATGAGACTCTTTATATGAAAAACATGGTGCTTTCTCTCAGCACAAGTGTGGAAAAAGAGGTATTAGCAATGCCCCTTCTCTCTTTTCTCTCGTTTATTTACTTTTTTTCCTTTTCCTTTTTCTTTGTTTATTTTCTATTTTCTCTTTTCTGTCGCTTTCTCCTTTTTTATTCTTTCTCTGAAGTCTCATCCCAGCATGTGGGGGAATCATTGTCTCCATCATCCTTTCCTCACTGAGACAGTCCTCTAATAATGATAATTGTCACACTTTTATTTACTTACAACTCGATATGAAAAACTACTAAAGAATATGACTCTATATGAATTCCTTTGGCAGTGTACCAGGATGTGCAATCATCTAGCATAACATGTAAACAATGATGAACGGTGGCTTTGCCACAAATACTATGTCAGCTACATGATCATGCAAAGCAATATGACAATGAGTGCACAAGTCAGATGATGCAATAGTGGAACTTGCATGGCAATATATCTCGGAATGGCTATGTAAATGCCATAATAGGTAGGTATGGTGGCTGTTTTGAATAAGATATAAGGAGGCTTATGTGCAACAGAGTGTATCATGTCATGGGGTTTGGATGCACCGACGAAGACTGCACCGATCCTCGAGGTGAGAATGGGCAATGCACGGTACCAAAGAGGCCATCATATATGAGGAAGTGAATGTATCCATGGATTCAAATTAGTCATAAAGAACTCACATATGTATTGCGAAGCTTTATTAGCTCTCTCAAAGCAAAGTACTGCTCGCATGCCCCTAGTGAGGAGGTTGGTAGGAGTTAACCATCGCGTGCCCCGACCTAAGAAACACTAGGATTTCAACGAGGAATAAGAATGCTCAGACATCATCACCCTGCCATAACCAATATTTAGATGAACAACAAATTAACACCCTTTAACTATCAATATTTCTACTAACCAACAACCATGCACTCACACCATTTCATATTATCACATCAATATCATTAACTCTTTATTTCTCTTTTATGTGCTACATGAAGGTTTTCATTATACACTCCTTGAATACCTATTATTTTTGGATTAGTATTATAACCCATGCAAATTACCATCACTATATATTAGACACTCAAACAACTTTAAGTGAAGAACTAGAGTTCAATTATTTCTATCAAATTTATATGCCACCGTGCTCTAAAAGATATAAGTGAAGCATTAAAGCAACTGCTTAACTCAAAATATATAAGTGAAGCACATAGAGTATTCTAACAAATCATGGTGAACAAGTCTCTCTCTCTCAAGTAGGTGTGTCCAGCAAACAATGATTGTGGAAAACTAAAAAATCAAACCATAACACACGACAATCCAAGGAAAACACATATTATGTGATGAATAAAAATGTAGCTCCAAGTGAATTACAGATGGATTGAGACGAAAGAGGGGATGCTTTCCAGGATATCCCCAAGCTTAGACGCGTGAGTCTTCCTAGAATTTATCTTGGGGTTCCTTGGGAAGACCCAAGATTAGGATGTTTGCCACTCCTTATTCCTTCATCCATTGTGATCGCACCCAAAACTTGAAAACTTCAGCACACAAATCTCAACAAAAAACTCATGAGCTCCGTTAGTATGATAGGTAAATAAAAAACTTCAGGTACTTTTGTAAATTGAATAATATTTTATTATTGAATAAGGTATTGTATTGTAACTTCTCCATGGCTTATACCCCATGATACAATCCATAACATCACCAAAACAAGGAAACTATGCAAGCAAAAACAAAATTGGTCTAAAACAGAACAATCTGTAATGATCTGTGCAAACACCATACTTATGTGACTCCAAAAATTCTGAACACTTAGGAAAACCTTTGGAATTTTTATACCAATTGTGTGTAAAAAATCATATCAAAAGTACGTTCCAGTAAAATCATAGAAATCCTCCACTAGATGCAAAAGTTTTTTGTTTTTCCACCGTATCAATTCTACTTATCATACAAGTCACCCCAAAGGTTTTACTTGGAACAAACACCAATTTAAACATGAAAACACAATAATATAGTATCACACTAAGACATAAGGTAAAAACAAAAATTTAAAGATAACTATTGGGTTTCCTCCCAACAAGCACTATCATTTTGTGCCCCTAGCTAGGCATAATGCATAGTTTCAAGTGTTGTCATCTTTGACACTCAATCCATAGGTGGCCCTCATGATAGATTCATAATTTGGTTTGATTATATTTCTAGGGAAGTGTTTCATCCCTTTCTTTAATGGTAATTTGAATCTTATGTTTTGCTCCTTCATATCAATAATAGCACCTATAGTTCGTAGGAAAGGCCGACCAAGTATTATTGGACAAGACGGATTGCATTCAATACCAAGCACAATAAAATCCGCAGGTACATAATTTCTATTAGAAATAATAAGCACATCATTTATTCTACCGAATGATTTCTTAATAGTGGAATCCACAAGATGCAAGTTAAGGGAATAGTCATTTATATCAGTGAGACCTAGCACATCACATAAAGTTTTCAGAATAGTAGACACGCTCACACAAGGTCACACAAAGCATTACATTCATATTCCTTAATTTTTATTTTAATAGTAGGTTCCCACTCATCATGCCACTTTCTAGGAATAGAAACTTCTAACTCAAGTTTTTCTTCAACAGCATTTAGCATAGCTTCTACGATATGTTTAGTAAAAGCCTTATTTTGTTCTGACACATTGGGTGAGGTAATTATGGAGCGCAGCAAGGAAATAAATTCTACTAAAGAGAAATTATCATAATTAAAGTCCTTGTGATCCAAGATAGTGGGTACACCACTAGTTACAATTTTGACCTCTCCAAACCCACTTTTTCATTTTATCATTAAGATCATCACCCTCCAAAAAAATGGGATGCCTTCTAGATAAAGTTGACTCATATCTAGACTATTAATCATCGATTTTCAGATTAGTAAACAAAGATTCAATGGGATAAGTACCAATCATTTTAACTTCTTCATCATGATTACGGTAAAAACCGGGTGGAAGAGCCTTTTCTAAGAATTCTCGCTTAGCTCTCAACCTCGCGGTCCTCTACTTAATTTCATTAATAGTTATTTGCATGGATTTATTAGACTAATTAATATCATGCTTCGGTGGAAAAAATGTCGTCGCGGACGAGCACCTATGGGATCGAGAGGACCCCTTTTTGGTTCCACGGGGGGCAAGGTGAGCGCAAAGAGCATATCTGATGAACAACGCACGGGGATTTTTACCCAGGTTCGGCCCACAAGGATGCGTAAAACCCTACTCCTGCTTGGTTGTATTGTGGGTGTTTTTAGGGTTCTAGCTACAGGAGCGCTATGAACAGGAACATCAGCTACGCATGTAAGCTAGAAGGTCTAAAAGTCCTGAAGTGGGGAAGTGCCAAAAGTCCTCTACTGTATTGCCCTAGGTCACCTTTTATACTGAAGGGGATCCCAATAGTGGCGTACAGTGCGTACACGGCGTGTACAGAGCTATAGTGTTATCGTACCTAACACTGACGGTGTAGGACAAGTGCATTTAATGCTCTGCCAGGCGGTCCTGACCATCTGTGGGACGGGACAGGAGCCGTCCCATCGGCACTGCTTAGTCCCACGATCGCCAGCGCCGCAACACGTGCCCAGGCAAAGCCATACCTGGCTTCTGTGCTGGCGGGGCTTGCGGGGACTTCGCCTTGCCAGGGCTTTGCCTTGCCATGTCTTGCCAGGGCTTTTCCTTGCCGGGGGTTCGAAGGCCACCCCGGCAAGGTCTTTTCTTCGGTCTTGATTCTCCTGTGTCTGTATCTAGCGGTTCATGGCCAGGCCTCGCCACCAGGGTGGCTACTACTGCCCGTGCATGAGTAAGGGGCACTAGGGAGCCCAAAACTCTAGTGCACCGATAGGAGCCCTCGGGCCAGGGCCACACACGGTGCGAGGCGTTGTTGGGCTAGGCCCGAATAGCGCACGGGCACGCGTGGCAGGGCCTCGTGGTCGGGATCATTGTGCTCACTGCGCCTCCCCACGTTGCCCATTGAATGCGGGTCATGGGATACGTGCGCGGTGTGTTTGTTACAGCAGCATGCCTGCGAAGCGTTTCTATATTATTTTAGTAATGAGGCAGCCCCGCGCCTTCCCCATAAAAAGGAAATCGTAGGGGCGCTGCTCATTTACCTCTTGACTTTCCCAATCTAAGAACCACCGGCGTCGTCCTCCTTGAGACCGAAACAGAGCTCCTCCCACTCATCTGTACCTCCATGCCCTCTCCGTTCTTAACTCCTGCCCCCATAACCACCATGCCAACCAAGGTCAGCAAGGGCAAGGATGCGGAGGCCATCTCGGAGAACAAGCTGGTGAGGATGCGGAAGGAGCACGTCGTCTTTTCGCCGAGCTCAACGTGGGCGATCTGAAGGAGCGATACTGGAGCATGTGGGCGACGAGGACGACGGAGCATCCCGCCACCCGTGTGAGTCTAGGTCTTTCTGGGGGCGGCCTAGATAAATATCCATTCTTTGTTGATTACTTTTACTGTGGGATCTACCCCCCTTTCTCGGATTTTTTCAACGACATCATGTTCACTTATGGCCTCCACCTCTTGGATTTTATGCCGAATGTCGTGACATGTATGTCAGTTTTCGCCCATCTTTGCGAAAACTTTGCTGGAGTAGTTCCTAGCACCGCCCTTTTCCGCGATTACTTTACTCCCCACATCCAACAAGGCGGAGCCCTTTCTGGTGCCGTCACTTGGATTCCATGGCCAGGAACCAAGGAGGTCTACCCAGATGGGACGTACTGCGAGAGGTGGGACAAGTGGCGAGGCAGATGGTGCTGGATTCGGGAGGAGAACTTCCAGTCCTTCTGCTTGCCGCGGCAGACCAAGATGGTGCGCAACAACGACTAGAGCAGCCTTGACCCTGAGGATGGGAAGCTCACGGTTGCGACCACCCGGATTCACCGCCTCAGAAACGCCGGCCTCACCATTGAGATGATAGGCGCCGATTTCCTCCGCTGGCGCTTTGCCCCTCTATAGAACAAGGGGAGGCCAGCTTTGGATTTTCGGAACGCGGCGGACATTATGAGGCTGTGCCCCGGGCTGAACTACAATCTGATAGTTATGCAACATGGAGCCCTCTGCCAGAAATTGTTCAGGAGCGCTGTGGTACAGGAGCTGCCGGTAGGCATAATCCCTTTGTGCAACAACTCTGCCTTAGGTAGAATCGTCGCCATGATGCCGATGTTTGATGCCCATAGCCTTGACGCGTCCTCGATCGAGCCATCTATAGAGTAGGCACAAGAATTCTTTGATAACTTGTCAGAGACGGCCATCCACAAGGAAGAGGGTATCGTCCGCAACACCATCAAGGAAGAAATGGCATACATTGCCAATAGGGCGGAGGAAGCGGATCTTGCCATGGAGGCCGGCAACGCCGGCTTCTTGGAGGAGGAAAGCAGCGGAGGGGAAACGTTGCCGGAGAAGAAACCTGTACGGTGGAGCAAGACCACTGAGGAGCGAGGAGGCTCATCCGCCGGGGGCCGTCCTGCCGCAGACGCAACCGAGGAGGAGCTACTCGAGGAGGCCCCGACCCTCGTGACAAGGAAGAGGCGCGTCCTTCGGAGCGCCTCCTCGGGGCTTTTGGTCCGCCAAGCTCCTTCGGGCAGCGCAGCCCCCGGCAAGGGGGCGGCCGACAAGGCCATGCGGCGGCAAGAAGCTCATCAGCAACCTGCGCCTGCTGCGGCCAAGTGACCCAGGAGCATCCCTTCATCTCCTCCTGCGGGCACTATGACAAAAGTTGCCTTTGACCTCTCTGCCTTTAGCTCGGTAGAAGAAGATGAGGAGTAAGGACCTTGCCGCATCTTTTGTTCTCCGAATTTCTGGTTTTACTTAACTCATTTGCTTTGCCTTGGCTTTTCTCCACAAGGATGCGGAAACACTGGCGCAAAGGGTGGCAAAGAGGGCGAGGGCCTCGACAGGTGAGGAGTTGCTGACGGGCACCTCCAGTGTGCCAGATTCAATCACCGTCGACCCAGAGGCCAGCCCGTGATGCAGTCCTTGACTCAGCCCCCAACACCCCTGACGGGCACCTCCAGTGTGCCAGATTCGACTCTCCTTTTTTTTCTTCTTGAACTTCCACCTCAGGTTCATCTGGCTTGTTTTCTTGGCCTCCAGACATTCCCTCGGTGGAGAGCATGGATGTCGACTCCGTCATCGAGGAACCGCTAGGAATGCTGCCGCCAAGGCCGATAGGATCGCTACTGAGGAGGCCGCCAGGAGTGCCGCTGCCGAGGCCGACAAGATCGCTGCTAAGGAGGCTGCCAAGAGTGCCGCTGCCGAGGCCGCTGAAGTCGCCAAGGATGCCGCAACCGAGGCCGCTAGTGCTGAGGCTGCCAAGGCTGCGCGAGAAGAGGCCGAGAAGGCCGGTGACCGTACTAACGACATTCCTGCCACAGGAGCGCTAGGCGCTAGGCCGGCCATGGAGCCCCCAGCTGCCATGGAGTCCCTTGCTGCCGGGGAGGTGGCCGTCGAGGACCAGCCGTCCTCATCCGAGGCCCCTTCGTCGAGCAAGTACCTCAAGGTTGGCGACAATTTGTTCGACAGCATCCCCAGCATGGCAAGCACTAGGGTGCCATATGAGGGGGAAGTTTTTGAAGAGGGGATCCTTGCCGCTGCCAGGCTCGAAATCGTTGATGAACCAAGTGCCAGCAGTGGCAAATCCCAGGAAGAGCAACTCCTCCAATTCATGGGCGATGGCTTCCGGAATCTTGAAGCACTTCACCGTGTCCGGAAGGAGAAACTGGACTCTAGGGCAGCAGTTGTGGAAGCGACCGAGGCCAACTTCCAAGAGCACATCGCGGAAACACAGTCCTGGTTCGCCCAAGATTTCTAGGAGCTGAAGTCTGGTCAAGAGCAGCTGAGCCAGGGCTGGAGCCAACTCTACATGAGGAGGCGTAGGAGGAGGCCAAGCAACGAGCTACTGTAGAGGACGCCCGTCTGACGGAGCGCCGAATCAGGATTGATGCCTATGAGGAAGACCTCGTCGCTTGTGAGAAGGCCCTTGTCGACAAGCTTTGTGGCAAGGAAGCAGAGATTGAAGGGCTTGTTGCGCGCATGACCCAGTAGCTGGAGCGAAAACACAAGGAGGCGCTCGAGGCTCTGACTGCAGATCACGCCGGCAAGTTGAAGGAGTCCGCCGATGCTGCCGAAGCTTCAGGGGCTGCCAAGATCTCATTGGAGGAGAGGGTGAAGGAGCTGGAGGCAAACCTTGAGGGTCACGACGAGAAGGTCTCGTTGCTTGAGACCTAAAGGGGCAAGGCCCTCCACAACTTGATGGAGATACAGGGCCCCATATCCAACAAGACCAAGCAGCTCTCTTCAGCCAACGGATCCATCGAGGATCTGAGGATGAAGCTGGCAACGCTGACCAAGACCCTTGAGACCGCTCGGCCCACGAAAAGGACTTGGTCAAGGATCTCTAGGATGAGAAGGAGCTGGTCAAGAGCGCTGCCGACGTCAACAACAATTATGTCCACGGAGTGCAAATGTGTATTGAGAAGCTCGTCGACGTCGCGGAGAAGCTTGGCGCACAAGTGTCCACCATGGGTCTGGGTCGCTTTAGGTACTCGGCTTTCGACGACAGAGTGTCCACGAGCGCCAAGATCCAAATGTTCTTTGACCGCATGCTCACAACCCTGGAGCAGCTCCACTCCGACCGAGCATCCCATCTGGCCAACGAGTCATGCAAGCTCTGCCAGGCCGTCCTCCGCAAGGTGCTCGTCAAGGTGGCGTACATGAACCCCAACATCAACCTCTCCAACGTCTTTGACCGCTTGCTGAGGGACGTAGATGTCAAGGCACTCGAGGATCTTGACGCGCCCGTCGTCGAGAGGGTAAGCCAAGTCAAGCGGGTTGAAGGCGATCGCTGGGATTAGCTGCCTTAGCTTGATCAGAGACTTGCCGGCCTTACTTCTTGCCGCCACCCTCACCAAGAGTAATTTATTTCATGTTAGAATCGTGGCGAGGTTAATGTAATATAACTTGCTATGTTTTTGGACAAATATTATGTTATCCCCCTTATTTAATTTCTCTCTATATGTATTCACCCTACGCTCGATTGGACACTTGCTAGCATGCCTACCCTTGCCACGAGTCCTAGATGTGGGACTTTAGCAGCCTGCCGGCAAGGCCGCTACCGGCAATAGACCCTGGTGTTCTCAGTGCAGGCACCTAGACTGTTGAGCAAACTCAAAACAGAATAAGGGCGTGATCGATCGCAACAATGTTCCTCTGTGTGTAGGTTTCTCTATACATGTGTCGAAATTGTCCAAGGAAAAATAGTTTCACAACAAGAATTCACTTGGGGTTTTGCAACTTATCTTTTCGTTGCCATACTCCTTCCAGCAAGTTTTTTTGAACGTCGCCCGTAGGTATCCATACCACCATCCCCCCCGGCAAAGCTGCACGCGAGGAAACCTTCTATCCTTTGAGAAAAAGAAAGAAGAGAAAATGGATGTGGAACCTTGGCGACCTGTTAGTTCTTGCCGGGAGTAAGTGTAATGCAATATCTCAGACAAACATGCACATAAACATGAGAATCAACAAGATTTACGAGACACTTATCTTCATTCGACTACACACAGGGTCTACGCCTGGCTTTGTACCAAGGATTACGTGCTTCAGCGACAAGACTTGTACAAAAGGTGGTTGCCGGGAGACCCGGCAACCGCGCCTCATGGGTAGAACTTATGAAGATGTTCGATATTCCAAGAGTTGCTCATCGGAATGTCATCCTCGGTCTCCAGGAGGACTGCGCTAGGCCTGGTGACTCATACTACCCGATAAGGGCCTTCCCAATTCGACGTCAACTTGTTGGAATTCTTTGTGGACTAAATGCATCGAAGAACAAGGTCGCCTTACTCAAGACTTCGGGCATTAACATTGTGGCTATGGTAGCAGCACAAAGCTTGCTGGTAGCGTGTAGCTCTCACATCAGCCTGAAGACGGTCTTCCTCGAGGAGCGTCACGTCATCTTGCCACAAGTGCTCTTGCTCAGGCTCATCATAAGCGAGAACTCGAGGCGACTCGTATATGAGTTCCATGGGGAGAACCGCTTCTGCCCCATACACGAGGGAGAAGGGTGTCTGGCCGGTAGATTGATTTGGTGTCGTTCTGATTGACCAAAGAACCACCGGCAACTCATCAATCCAGCGCCTTCTGCACTTGCGGAACTTGTCGAAAGTTCTTGTCTTGAGGCCTCGCAACACTTCGGCATTAGCCCTTTCTGCTTGGTTGTTGCTTCTCGAGTGGGCAACAGAGGCAAAACAGATCTTGCCGCCAAGGTCATGGACATACTGCATGAAGGTGCGGCTCGTGAACTATGTGCCATTGTCCATGTTGACCCTGTTGGGAACACCAAAGCGGCATGCTAGTCCTTTGAAGAACTTGATGGCTGACTGTGCTATCAACTTTCTCACTGTTTCCACTTCTGGCCACTTTGTGAACTTGTCAATTGCAACGTACAAGTACTCAAAAACCTCGACAACGTGGGGAAAGGGACCCAAGATGTCGAGCCCCCAGACCGAAAATGGCCAGGATAGAGGGATTGTCTGAAGGGCTTGAGCTGGTTGATGCAATCTGTTCGAATGAAACTGGCACGCTTCACACTTGGTTACTACATAGTTGCATCCTAGAGGGCGGTGGGCCAAAACAAACCTTGCCAGAATGCCTTGCCGACAAGTGCTCTTGATCCTATGTGGGAGGCACATATGCCTCCATGTATCTCTGCCTAGAGCCTAGTCCATCTTCCTGAGAGATGCATTTGAGTTTCACACCGTTCGGCCTTTTTCGATATAGAACGTTGTCCATGAACTGGTACATATTAGACCGGCATGCTACTCTCTCTGCTTCTTCTCGTTCCTCAGGGAGTTCTCCTGTGTGAAGGAAATGGACAATGTGATGTGCCCATGCTGGAGCCTGGGGCTCGACAACAAGAACTAAAGGCATATCCTCTGTCGGGGAAGCATTTGTCTCAATAGCGAGTGCTCGGGGCCTCGCCAGAGTCTGCTGCCCCCCGACAAGCCTTGTGGGAGCGTGTGCTTCCATGGCAAGAGCCCGAGGCTCTGCCGGAGCACTGCGCTCACCGGCAGGCCTAACGTTGTCCCCGGCAACCCCCTCACCGGCGGCTCCTTGGAGCTCTGCTGGGAAGTACTTGCCGGAGCTCAACTTTCTTCTTTTCTCTTGCCCATTTGATGGTGTTACGAACGGTTGAGTCAGTCGGAGCACGAAAGTTCCTAGTTCCACAAGCAACTTAAGGGCAACACACTTTGACAGGCCATCAGCAATGCTGTTCTCTGCATGCAGAACATGCTCCATTTGCAGGTCCTCAAAATGTTCTTCCAACTTCCTCACTTCATCGACACAATATTCCATCAATGGACTCTGATAATCCTTGTTCACTTGCTTGACGACAAGCTGAGAATCACCTCTGATAATGAGTTTCTTGATCCCAAGGTCCCTGGCGATCCTGAGACCGGCAAGCAGTCCTTTGTACTCAGTAGTGTTCTTCGTTGATCTCTCCTAGGGAAAGTGCATCTGAATCACATACTTGAGGTGCTCTCCGGTGGGTGCGACAAGCAGCACTCCAGCACCGGCGCCTTGCAGCAAGAAAGCCCCATCAAAATACATGATCCACTCTTGATTTGTTTCCTTGTCGGGGGGAGTTGACTCTGGAGCTTCTTCATCTAGCGTTGGCGTCAATTCTGCAATGAACTCCACCAAGGCCTTGCTCTAGATGGTTGAAGTGCTTTCAAACTTGAGACCAAAGCTTGACAGTTCCAAAGCCCACTCCACAATCCTGCCGGTAGCATCTGGGTTACGCAAAATACGCTATAGAGGGAAGCGAGTGACAACGGTGATCTCATGTGCTTGGAAGTAAAGGGGTAGCTTCCTCGAGGCCATAAGGAGGCTGAAGAGCAACTTCTGCATGCCAGAATATCTTGACCTAGCCCCCTGTAGAAGGGAACTGACAAAATAGACTGAGCGTTGCATGACCTTCTTTTTTGAATTGTCTTATCTAACTACGCAGATCCTTCCTTGTCGGCACCAGACTCTATTGGGGAATGCCTCGGCTTGTCGCTTGGCGGTCCTGCCGCTGCTGCTACTTCCTCATCAACTTCTCTTTCAGCCACTAGTGCTGCACTCACCACTTTATTTGTTGCCGCCAGATACAGCAACAACGACTCTTGTGGTTTTGGCGCGACTAGGACTGGCAGAGAGGAGAGGTACCTCTTCAAATCCTGTAGCGGTACCTTTGCTTCTGGAGTCCATTTCATTGTACTTGCCTTCTTCAAGATTTTTAAAAGGGAAGGGCACGCTCAACAGATTTTGAGATGAACCTACTCAGAGCAGCAACACAGCCGGCAAGGCGATGCACATCTTTGATACGTATTGGTGCTTCAATTTGCTCAATTGCTTTGATCTTGTCGGTATTTGCTTCAATTCCACGTTGAGATACAAAGAACCCGAGAAGCTTGCCGTTGGGACACCAAACACACACTTCTCAGGGTTGAGCTTCAAGTTGATCTTGCACAGGTTTGCTAATGTTTCTTCTAGGTCTGATATGAGCGTAGCCTTGTCCTTGGTTTTGACCACTATGTCATCCATGTAAACCTCTAGAATTCTATATAGCTGGAGCTCAAAACCAATCCGGACTGCTCTTGCAAATGTAGTACCAACACTTTTCAACTCGAAAGGCATGCGCAAAAAGCAATACGTACCACATGGGGTGATAAATGCGGTCTTCTCCTCATCTTCCTTGGCCATGAAAATCTGATGATAGCCTGAATAGGCATCAAGGAAGGACAACAAGTCATAGCCGGCGGTGGAGTCCACAATCTGGTCGATGCGTGGCAAGGGGAAATGATCTTTGGGGCAGGCTTTGTTAATGTCTGTGAAGTCAATGCAAAGACTCCATTTTCCATTTGCCTTGCACACTACAACTGGATTGGCCAACCATGTTGGATGAAGTACTCCTCTAATCAAGCCAGCCGCTTCTAGTTTCTTGATCTCTTCAACAATGAACTGTTGCCGCTCCAAAGCCTGCTTCTGGACCTTTTGCTTGATGGGCCATGCATGTGGACACATGGCAAGGTGGTGCTCAATCACCTTCGTGGGAACACCGGGGACATCAGATGGTTGCCATGCAAACACATCGACATTCTCCCCATAGGAAGGCGACGAGCGCACTTTCCTATTTGTCGTCAAGGGTGGAACTTATGGTGAAAGTTCCTCCTGTGCCGTCCTCCTTGGCAGGCACCTTCTTAGTCTTTGGCAGAGTCGCCTTGGACTTCTTGCTCTTGCTGATGGAGCTTTCTAGCACATCGTCGACGAGAGCGCGACACCCCGAGGGGGCGCGCTTGCCGGAATGTGCCCTAGAGGCCTTACCGGTCTTCTTTCCCCCAGGAGCTTCAGCGACAAGAGCAACTGCCTTGGCGGCAGGTGCTACAACTGCCTCCCGGTAGAGCTGGGCGGTGCAGATAAGTGCACCTTTCTTGTCGGAGTTGATCGTGATGATCCTCATTGGCCCAGGCATCTTCAGCACATTGTAAGCGAAGTGAGTGGCCGCCATGAACTTGGCCAGCGCTGGGCGACCAAGGATACCATTGTACAACAATGAGATCTTAGTGACATCAAAAACAATCTTCTCTGTCCTAAAATTTATATCACTGCCAAATGTTACCGGCAGCGTGATCTTGCCCTTCGGCTGAATCCTTCCTGAATTGACCCCTTGGAAAGCGCCTGTGGGCTCGAGATTTGCTACTTCTCGAGAATGCGTTGGTTTTAGTGAAGAGGAACGGTTGATGCAACAAAGTTGATAGTATTTCCCTCAGTTGTTGAGAACCAAGGTATCAATCCAGTAGGAGATACAAGCAAGTCCCCAATAGGTGTACCTACACAAAGAATCAAACTCTTGCACCCAACGCTATAAAGGGGTTGTCAATCCCTTTAAGGTTACTTGCAAGGATGAGATCTGATAGAGATAGATTGCTTAAAAGGAAAGTAAAACAATAGGTAAAAGTAATACATCAAAGAATAGTGCCGGTATGCCCCCGCCCACTCGATTACCTGCTCCAGCATGGCTATAGTGCAGCCGGTCGTACCGGAGACTTCGGCCGGCTGGCACTAGACGACGCCACACGGGCAGCCCGTGCCGTAGCAGGTGAGCGGGGGCCAATTGCGGAATCAGCTGGCGGGCCCCAATGGGCAATGGGACCGCTCAGCCGGTGGACCCTACGGGCGATGAGACAGCTTGAGGGGTGGGGCCCCCTGGTCAGCCAGAGAGGCTGCCAGCCGGGCCCCTCATCTATGTACCTCAGGAATATTGTAAGTCGGGGGGTTGGCCTATAAACCCCCTGACCCCCCCATGCAACAGGGACGACGAGTCACACGCACAGACCTACGGGACACTTCCCCCACTCTCACACTTCATAGCAAAGGAAGGCGAGCTGACTGCTCCCTCTTCCTCCTCTAGACACAACTCCAGGAGCAACCTTGTAAAGATACCCATCCATCAACTAGACCAAGCAGGACTAGGGGTGTTACCTCCCACGAAGGGCCCTAAACCTGGGTACATCGTGTGTCACCACCGCTTGTAGCTAATCTCACACCCGAAGCCCGTCGGCGTCCTCCGGCCCCAACCACCTACGATAAGCCTACCCATGGCATCTGTCGTGAGAAAACGACGAGAAGATGCAGAATCGTTTCGGTCTACTTGACACGGATGTGATGCCTATATGCATAATCATTGCCTTGGATACCTTCATAACTATTTGCTTTTCTATCAATTACTCGACAGTAATTTGTTTACCCACCATAATACTTGCTATCATGAGAGAAGCCTCTAGTGAAACCTATGGCCCCTAGGTCTATTTTCCATCTTATACTTTCAGATCTAAAGCCAAAAATACCAAAAATACCCGCCTAGTCGCTGTCGCCAAGGTCAGTGGCCCGGACAGCCGAACTGTAGCCATGCGTCCCCGTGAGTCTGTGGCCACTGTGGCTACATTGGTATCCGTCGTGGCCATCGCGTCATGTCGCCGTACCCGCGCACAGAGGGACGGGACGGGTGCTTGTCTGCCCAGAGGTTAATGGGGGAGCTGGCTCGAATGCAACCGGCCGAGGGCCGGGCCGGCTCCTCGACCAGCCGGCCTCGACCCAGCAGGCAACGCGTCTGCCGGATGCGCACCAGCCGGCCGTAAGCAGCCGACCACGTGCTAATTTATTGAAGCGGGGGAGAGAACCCCGGTGCTTTGGCCCACCTAGGGTTAATAACCCTGTTAGTAGTCCCTGAAGCCGGCGGGGGCCCGCGTCTGGCAGACGGAGGGGAGCTGACGGCTTCTTCCCGGCGGTACCCGCCTCTGGCACGAAGCTGAAAAGCCAGCCGGGTCGGCGGTCGAACCCGACTCCTCGGGTCCCGTTGCGACGCCCCGGGACCCAGCCCGGCCCGCCGTGCGCCACATAGCGAGCAATGATTGTGTGGGTCCCGCACATGCGGGCAGATGGGACGTCGCCCTGGGCCTTGCTTGCTAGGCCTCGGGTGCAGCTCAGTAGGCCTCGGGGCACAGGCGGGGATCTTCCGTGCCCCGAAGCAACGATTGCAGCCCGAGACGCCCGCGCAGGCGCGGAGATTCTGGGAGAGTGGGCACAGTTAATCCCCACGTCCCCAGTCGTGGCCTCCCCATTTAAAAGGTGAGGGAGGGAAGAGGGCGGAAGCACCCTCACACCCTTTGCCCCCTCGTTTCCTCTTCTCCTTGTCTTCTCTGCTCCCTCACGCGCCGCTGCTCTTCTCGCACGCAACCGCGCTCGCATGTCGTCCCGCCGCCGCAATGGCCGAAGGGTGCGCTGAAAGCTGGGCCCGGTCCGTGGTCACGGAGGCCGCCTTCCCGGATCTCCGCCACGCGCATGTTGCCGCCGGCGGAGCGTGTGATTTCCCGCACATCGGGCGATGAGGTGGTGCCCGTGCCACCGTTCGGAGAGTTTGTCGTCTTCACCTGGCACTTCTCCCGTGGCTTCGGGCTCCCGATGAGCCACTTCTTCTGTCTAATGATGGATACATTCAACCTCCAACCACACCACCTCGGCCCCAATGTCATCCTCTACATTGCGGGCTTCGTGACGCCGTGCGAGGGGTACTTGGGGATTCTCCCTTTCATCGACTTCTTCAACACGCTCTTCTACCTCAAAGCGCTGAAGAGCAACGCTCGCGGGGGCCCGGTGGTGTGCTGCCGTGGCACGCGCTTCCCGCACTTCAGCCTCATTAAATCCGCCAAGGGCTAGCATCGGACGTTCTTCTACATGAAGAACGCCAACCCGCAGCGGGACTACGTCCGACCGCTGGCCTTCGTCAAGGTGCACTCCTCCGGAGTCAACTGGTCGGGAGCCACCCCATGCGGAGTGGCTCTTGTGGAGCGCTTGGCCGGCTCGTGTAGCTGAGGACCAGGGAGGGGCTGTTTACCTCTGATCTAGTGGCGGCCTTCATGTCGCGCCAGGTGCTGCCTCTCCAGATGAGGCTGCACCGGATCTGTGATATGTCCGGCCGCTGGGACCCCTGCCACCTCAGGTGGCCAAGCGGGTGAACGCCATCACGACATTCAAGCTGGCGCCGGCGTCATGCACCTTCGGCAAGGAGCCATACGACCGCCTCAATCGACCTCCCTGGTACATTTTGTCGAGGTGGCCCTTTTCATTTGAATCTTCCCAGCCAGCACCCGGCAACCGACATCTGACCATACTTCTTTGTGCTGACCACACTTGTTTGTGCGACAGGACATGCCGGATGGCCCACAGCCCCAAATCTTCAAGGCGGAGCGCGACCATTCTGACTCCAAAGACTATGAGCAGGGAGGCCCGCCTGAAGAGGGGGTTAACTCCTCGGGAGGGATCGAGGAGCCAGTCGACCCGGGAGCCGGCGGGCTCAGCAGAGCTGGAGGGTCCGGCGCAGCCGGAGAGCCTAGCGGAGCCGGTGAGTACCCTACTGGTCCCACGATCAAGGACTGGACTGATGACGATGATGACAATGACGATGATGATGTGATGATCCTGAACGCGCCCCCCTCAGTTCAGCAGGTCCGGCGCAGGCGGAGCGAGGAGCGGCCGGCTAAGGCCCCGACGGCCGAAGCAGCCAGCCCGACGAAGAGGCCGGCTCAGGAAGAGCTGGCGGCCCTACCACTTGCCCGTAAGCGGGTGAAAGTGGCCATGCAGAAGCCACCGACCCACGCCAGGCAGGTTCTTGCCATCGTTACTGGGTACGTGATCTTCCCTTTTTGCATGTGTTTCTTTCCAAGTCGTGGGTCGGTGGGTATTTCACTACAGGAATCAGGCACTTTGTCGTCAACCAGCCCGGACGGCAAAGGCATGAATCCCGGACGGCAAAGGCTTTGCCGTCTGCTAGCAGACGGCCAACCGTCCGGCTGAATAAGCCACGGTAAAGGGCGCTTTGCCATCCGCTGGCGGACGACAAAGACCTTTGAATCTTTGCCGTCTGCCAGCAGACGGCAAAGGGCCTGGATGGCACACGTGACAACTTAGCTCTGTTAGGGGGCTTAACGGCGTGCTTTGCCATCCGCTGGCAGACGACAGGTCTTTGCCATCTGCCAGCGGACGGCAACGCACCTTTTTTTGCTGGCCTAGGTTGGTTCTTTGTCGTCCGCTGGTAGAGGGCAAAGACCTAATGTTCTTTGCCGTCTGCCAGCGGACGACAAAGAACCAACCTAGGCTAGCCCCAGGTTGCGCAGGTAGCTGCCACGTGGCCACTTTGCCGTCTGCCAGCTGACGGCAAAGTGGATAGATAGCCCCTTTTTTAAATCATTCAATTTGAAACACATATATATCCAACAATATCACATATATATATCCAAGCATACCAATAATAAGTTGAAACAAGCATATACCAACAATAAGTTTCAACATACAAGTCCAACATATATAAAAGTTTCCATCAACACACCATATGGTTTCCAACAACATATCCATACATACGTATCCAAAACAAGTTTTCCATAAACATAAAGGTAGCAAAAGTAGAAGAGTACACTCCATCAATGCACTCTTCCTCATCTATAGCAAATATACAAAGTAGGAAAGATGATAGTTAGAAGAAGAAGACTAGCTAGAAGAAAAAGAAGAAAAAGAAGAAGAAAAAGAAGAAAAAGAAGAAGAAGAAAAAGAAAAAGAAGAAGAAGAAGAAGAAGAAGAAGAAGAAGAATTTATCTTCTCTTTCCTGTTCTCCTCTCCTCTCCTCTTCTCCAAGGTAGTAATTCCATTTTCTAGCTAACTAAGCATATCAAGCCATTTTGGAGGAAAAAAATGCTAAGTATAGGTCATTTTATAGCTATCCTAGGTAGAATATATCATTTTGGAGGTAAGTAAGGTTATTATGTATTTTTGAGGAAAATAAGCTAAGTATAGGTCATTTTGGAGCTATACCAAGGTTATTATGCCATTTTTTACCTAAGTGAGCATATTATGTCATAAATGAACTAGCTAAGCTAATTATAGATCATTATTGAGCTATCCTAGGTAGTTATGCCATTTTGTACCTAAGTGAGCTAATTATGTCATAAATGAACTAGCTAAGCTAGCTATAGATCATTATTGAGCTATAGTAGATAGTAATGCCATTTTCTAGCTAACTAAGCATATCAAGTCATTTTGGAGTAAAACAATGCTAAGTATAGGTCATTTTATAGCTATCCTAGGTAGAATATACCATTTTCTAGCTAACTAAGCATATCAAGTCATTTTTGAGGAAAATAAGCTAAGTATAGGTCATTTTGGAGATAAGTAGGTCATTTCTTAAGCTAAGTATGCATTTGTTAATGAAAACACTTGGGAAAACTTACCATCAACACGAAGGTGAAGGACCGGTAGGGTTTGGGCCAGGGTGAGACGTAGAAGGACCGGTCAGGGTTGAGGCAGACGCAGAAGGATCGGTTAATGCTTATCGGGAGGCATGCTACACCAAAGATCATTTGCAATGTCTCCTTAGCATGATGGAACTCAAATGTGAATACTAGTAACTAATGACCATTTAAATGAAACTCACCATGGGTGCTATAGCAATATGGGGCATCGACGGAGGGGTCTGACCATTGTTTTGGCACACGGTCTGCACATTTTGGTTTCACGAGTCATTCATATTAGTTAGTGATGAAACGAACATTACGTGCATGATTTGGCTAATATGCAGGAGAAACTTACCACGGGGAGCTCGTATAGGGCTCGGTGAGACGCGTCGTTCCGGTTCCTCTCCTCCTCCAACAGCCTAGCCGTCCTCACCTCCATGTCCCTCTCCCTCTATGCCACCTGCCTATTTGCCTCTGCTACAAGCTCCTGGGCCCTAGCCTCAATGGCGAGCTCCATTGGCCGTGGACGAGGCATTATCTCAGGATCAGAGCTTGTCTGGCGCTTCTTGATCTCCGGGAGAGTTCTAGGGCAACGTATCAGTCCATCCCCAATGGCTATCGAGCCATGGGGCCTCCCACCACCAGATATCATCACGAGCTCTGGATCAATAGGACTCTGGCTTGGGTTGAAGTCCTCCCCTTTCCTCGCCTTCCCAAAATCTCTGTACCTCACGAGCTTATTGTGGGAGGAGGTGTTGCTGAAGCTCTCTGGATGATCGAGGTCATCCTCAGAGAATGCCTTGGCCTTCTTGTACGAGGCAGTATGGGCCATGGCATAGAGGTCGAACAGAGGTGGCACCTCCTTCTTTTTTTCTCGCGCCTAAAAGAGGTGAACAAAATATTAGTTAAGGGCTCAAGCTAGCATGAAGAATGAAATTGCATGAATCATGAAGCAAACCACATACCCAGTTATCCCCATACTCAAACAGGTTGGAGCTCCCTTGATGGTGTGGCACACCTCTCATTTGGGCACGCTTCTCCTTGGCCTTGTTGTGTTCGGCTAGCCATTCGGGAGAGCACCACTCATCCACCAATGCCTCCCAACAGTCCATCCTATTCGCACACCATCTCGGGGGCACCTAAGTTAGACAAGAGAAATTTCAGCGCTACGCCTACGAATCAAATCAAAGAAACTAAGTACAAGGCCTTAAGAATAGATAATTACCTTCATAAACTTCTCCTTACTCAGATAATTTTTGCAGCACTTCTTCTTGGCCCTCTTAATGTTACTCGAGGCATAGTAGTCTCGAATAGCCTGCACCCGAGCCTCGTGCCGTAAGTTCTGAAGTAGGCGCTTGCACTCGGCTTCGAGAACAACAGCCGCTCTCGCCTCATCTTCCTGAAGACACCTGTAGAAGGTCTGCAATCAAACAAGACAACACAATAGACACTGATTAGTACAATCACTAGGTGTTGTTGATTTTTAATTCTGTAAAGGAGAAATTACACAAAAGCGACGGATCATAATGTCAGCCACCGTCTCGCACAAGACACTGTCGACCATCTCCTCCGGCGGGGCCGGGACAACCTTGTACAGCTCCCAGGTCAGTGCTACCTGTGGAGCCTCACCCTCATCGGGCAACTGGACCTTCCTCGGGAAGTGGTGCCAGAGAAGCACACCAAGGACCTGGTTGGGCCTACGGACACCACGCTCATATTTCCAACCCCTGCAGTATGACAAGGCCAACACATTAGATATTAATTTGAAGAAACATGAAGGCAAAAGGTTAAAAAAGAGTAAATGCACTTACTTCTCCGCATTAGGCGCAATCAACCACCTCTTCCCGCGGGTCGTCGGCACGGGAGGCAGCTTTGTACAACCACGCTGGTAGACCTTCTTGCCCTCCTCAACCAGCTTGCCCTTGCTATAGGTGTCCTCAGACAAGTAATTGTCCTCGCCACCATCAGCATGGCCACTAGCCTCCGGAGTCACGTGGGACGAAGACTCTGGGACCCGAGTCTCCTGGGACGAAGACTCTAGGACCGGAGTCTCTTGGGACGAAGGCTTGGTGACCCAAGGCTCGTCCACCCGAGTCCAAGACGGGTCCAAGTCAGACGGGTCCACCTGAGATGGAGCACTCCGGTGGTCGGGAGAATCAGGTGGGGGGGGGAGGAAGGCGCAACAATGTTCCTACCTCTAGCACCTCTCTTCGTCTTCCCCCGATGTCTCCCGGTCGAAGAAGAAACACCCACCGGTGTCTGCATGCTATGTACTAGCGCTCTCTGGAGTTGCTGGGGTGGAATAATAGCACCCCTCCCAGCACGCGTCGAGGAAGGAGGCTCAGAGTGCTCTCGACCCTCGCCCACCATCTGTCAACACCTGCAATGACAAAGAGTGAACGAAATTAGTTCAACATAAAAAAATTGAATACCTAATAACATGAACTAATTAATAATATATACGTACATAATAATAATTGAATACCTCACATTACTAATATTAATCTTCATCGTCTATATATGCTCCGGGATCAATAAATGCATAATCATCATCACTATCAGTAATGACGTGCTCATCAGCATCATCAATAAATGCATCAACATGTGGAAGGCCTCTATGTAATCGGTCAAGCATTGTCAGGTCATCCGCAGCAGTAACCTCTTCTTCTGCCGTCTCTTCTTGTTCCTGCTCAGGGGTGAAGTCGGGTTCACTGTCGCTGTCGACCTCAATGTTCTGGGGTGAAGTTGAGTGGTTCTTGAAGCGTTTTTTGGAAACACATGTTTCTTTGAAGAATTCTCCTTAATATGTGTCTGGGTTAATGTGAGGTTCATAATCATCTTCATTGAGGGGAGGTGGTCTAAAATGTGGCGGCACATCATAAACGACATCCCAACCTTTCAAATTTGGATCCGTTTGGCAGGCCCATGGTAGATAGAAAACTTGGTCGTCTGTTGAGCCGTAATATAGACATCGGGAATATCTAAATGGGTACTTTGTTTGATTTCGGCTAGCCCTATATGTTCATGAGTCCTCCTAGTCACCTTCGGCTGGAACCAATAACATTTGAAGACTACGACATTTGGTGGGTTTTTACCAGAGAATGTAAGTTCATAAATTGCTTCAACTCTTCCATAATACTCGACCCCTCCTTCGCCGACAGCGGAGACACAACAATTTGTAGACTTTCGGTCGGCCATAGATAGCTCTTTGCCAAAGTATGAAAGAGATACTCGTTGATGTCGTATTTGTCAAATGAACGGACCTTAAAGTCAAAACCATTAGCGACTTGTCTCAATTCTGAGTCCATAGACTCTGCATTAGCCTACAAGTTTAATACCAAAGTATTGTTGCATTAACCGCAAACTAGGCGAAGAAATGAAATCGTCTAATTAATGGAAATTACCGTTTGCTTGAACCAAGAGATGAAACCGAGATATCCAACTCCATGCTTTGCCAGAAGCTCATACTCTTCGATGGAATCCTTTTGGATCACCACTCCATCCGAGAATTTGGCGACGTATCGACTGTATCACATATCCGGGAATAAGAGCATTTCAAAGGAATTAGAAGTTGCGAAACAATGTACCGAGAACTTACTCGATGTACGGCCGCACTTCTGTTAGGTTGTTGACGATATACAACGAAATGGTCCGCCATTCTTCGACATCCAACCCTATTGATTTTGAAGCACCGGCTGGTGTGAGCTTCCCTTTGAATAGGCTGAGGTTGGATCGACCTTTTTCACGGTCGCCATCATTGTACTGAGGCTTCGGATTATGCAAATGACAATTCTGGGCTCTATAGTGTGATGTCACAAAGTGTTCCGCCTCCTCAGTAATGAATGCCTCGGCCATCGATGCTTCAACTCTATGTTTATTTTTACATTTTGCTCGAAGCGTCTTCTGCATCCTCTCAGTTGAGTAGCACCAACGATTTTGCACAGGCCCCCCAATCTTGCCTCGGTCGGGAGATGCAAAATCAAATGTTGCATTGGATTATAGAAGCCCGGTGGAAAGATCTTTTCTAACTTGCAGATCAACTCCGGCGCCAACTCTTCCAGTTCGTCTAGCATGGAAGGAATGGCTCAACTCTGCCAGTACTAGCCATTCATCCTCAGGGATAAAGCCACGGAACATCACCAGCATTACCCGCTCAAGCCATATGTGCCAATCATGACTCTTGAGACCAAATATTTCCAATTTGTCAAGACTTGCTCCCCTCTTTAGATTCATTGCATACCCATCGGGGAACATCAACCTCATTTTCACCCACAAGATCATTTCCCTCATAGTTGGCCTTCCAAGATTGAACCATGCCTTTGGCTTCCTCCAGTTCTTCTTTCCTTTCGGTTGTCGAATGTTTTGTAACGGTCTATCACATAGAGCCTCCTGGTCAACTCTAGCCTTAGGATTATCCTTCGACTTCCCCTCTATGCTGAACAATGTACCAAAAAGGGCCTTCACGATATTCTTTTCAGTGTGCATCACGTCGATGTTGTGTGGGCAAAGGAGGTCTTTAAAGTAAGGCAGATCCCACAAACATATCTTGTGAGTCTAGGCGTGTTCCGTATTATACCCTTTGAAATACCCTAGACGATATGGATCCGGCTCGAGAGCATTTATCTGATCCAGGATCTGTTGGCCTGTCAACGCAGGTGGTGCAATGTTTTTGACAACTCTACCTTTGATGAAATTCTTCTTGTCTTTTCTGAACTTATAGTCAGGATCCAGGAACTTTCTGTGCATGTCGAAGCAAGAAAACTTGTGACCCGCCTCCAACCAATGGAACTGAAGAGCTGCCTTGCATGTGGGGCACAGAAACCTTCCATGCACACACCAGCTAACGAATAGTGCATACGCCGGCAAGTCATGCATCGAGTACATGTACCACACATGCATTTTGAAGTTCTTTTTTGTAGCGGCGTCGTATGTCTTGATCCCATTATCCCAGGCTTCTTGCAATTCATCCTTAAGCGGTTGCATGTACACATTCATATTCTTCCCCGAATATTTGGGCCCTGGAATTATCAATGTTAGGAAAATGTTCTTTCTTTTCATAATCTCTCCGAGGGGGGGGGGAGATTGAGTGGAATGACAAATACAGGCCAACAACTGTATTGTGATGCCGTCATACCATACACATTGAAACCATCCATGCTGATGGCAACTCGAGGATGCCTTGGATCTGCCGCTTTATCCTTATGCAATGCATCAAAGTGCTTCCACGCAAAAGCGTCTGAAGTGTGTCCCAACATCGGATTCCCATCTACATCCAGTTCTGTTCTTTTGCCCAATTTATGCCATGTCATTTGTCTAGCCGTCTCTTGGACCATGAAAAGCCTTTGAAGTCTTGGTATGATTGGTAGATACCGAAGAACATTAATGGGCATTTTGGTCTGACTCTTCTCACCCATACCGTTGTCTACCAGAACATACCTGGAAGCATTGCAAATGGGGCAATAGATCAAGCCCGCATACTCAAGCCTAAATAAGGCACATCCATTCTCACAGGCATCTATCTTCTCATAGGGCATATTAAGCGCACGTAGGATTTTGTCCGACTGGTACAGGTTTGGTGGCAATACATGGCCTTTGGGTAGAAAGCATCCAAATATCATCATCATCGCGTCGTAGCATTCTCTGCCCAGGTTGAACTGAGCCTTTAGAGCCATTACTTGCGCGATGGCATCCAACTGACAAAGCTCGGTGTGCTCGTGGAGAGGACGTTTTGAAGACTCCAACATTTCATAAAAGGCCTTTGCAGATTCCTCCATCTCATCGTCCAAATCCCGAGCATCATCAAAGTCTTGCACCATGTCTTCGATCCAGGTACCATGCTCGTCGGTGCAACGATGAAGCACCTCATCTCTGGCACGTTGGGCAGACTCACCATGAAATGTCCAGACCGTATAATTAGGTGTAAAACCCCACTTCTGCAGGTGTTTGATCATTTCAAACTCTGACTTCTTCTTACAGTTGTCGCAATCGACACAAGGGCACCAGGTTGTTTTATGTCCATTTGCAAATGCGACTCTCACAAACTCCTTGGTTTTTGTTAACCATTCACGGGTCATGTCTTTCTGACTAGTGTGACCGATGTACATCCACCCACGATCACTCATCCTGCCTAGCTACTGGACACACACACAATATATACATAATTCAGCAAACTAAATTCATCAATTAATAGAGTTTGTCAGTTTCATTACGTCGATGCAACCTTGACGCTAGTAGGTAAAGATATGTCCTAATCCCACCCGAGTATGTGTAGATTGGGTTCGTTTTCCCATGCTCCGCTCCGGATCCGATGCACAATTTCGGCAGCACCTCCCCGCTATTCTCCTGATACACGTCTCGGAAATAAGCAGAGAGGATGTGTACCCGGAGAACAACAGGGAGGCACTGACGAAATTCTGCATCGGATCCGGAGCAGAGCATATGGGAAAACAAACCCAATCTACACATACTCGGGCTGTCCATGGATAACGTTGGACAATTCAAAAGAATCACGGTTATAAATATGCTAATGAATGCATATTTATAGATGTAACCCTTTTGAACGGGAGATGCATTGTGGTCACGCATACTGATGATTGAAGACACCTATAGCTAGCAAGTTTCATCAGCACGAAGACCGGAACAGAGGAAATGAAGGGTGCAGGAGGAGATGTCATTTGTGCTCACCCACGAATGTAGGGGTGGAGCTCGTCGAACGCACAGGGAGGTCGTCGAACACCAGACCCTCACAATGATGAAATAACTGCACATTTAAATCCACCTGATCAACATAAATATGATGTTTTTTACAACAAAATCGAAAAATATATGACCTAACTCATAATTCACAAATATATGACCCGTGTCGGGGTCGGGGGTGCCGTGTCGGGGTGTCGGGGTGTCGTGTCGGGGTCGGGGTGTCGGGGGTGTCGTGTCGAGGTCGGGGTGCTGTGTCATGGTCGGGGGTGCCGTGTCGGGGTGTCGGGGTGGGGGTGCTGTGTCGGGGTCTCAGGGTGTCAGGTTCGGGGTGCCGTGTCGGGGTGTCGGGGAGTCGTGTCAGGGTCGGGGTCGGGGTGCCGTGTCAGGGTGTCGGGGAGTCGTGTTAGGGTCGGGGTTGGGGTGTCGTGTCGGGGTCGGGGTGTCAGGGGTGTCATGTCGGGGTCGGGGTGCTGTGTCATGGTCAGGGGTGCCGTTTCGGGGTGTCGGGGTGTCATGTCAGGGTCGGGGTGTCGGGGAGTCGTGTCGGGGTGTGGGGGGTGTCGTGTCGGGGTCCGGGGTGCCGTGTCGTGGTGTCGTGTCGGGGGTCGAGGTGTCGGGGTGTAGGGGGTGTCGTGTCGGGGTCGGGGTGTCGGGGGTGCCGTGTCGTGGTGTCGGGGTGTCGTGTCGTGGGTCGGGGTGTCGGTGGTGTCGTGTCGGCAATCCTCGACCGGTTACGTTGGTGCCGACGCACCCCTCCTCCTTCTCTTCTTCTTATTCTCCTTCTTCTTTTTCTTCTTTTCTCCTCCCCCTCCTCCTCCTCCTTTTCTTCTAACTAACTAACTAACTACACCTAAATTACAACTAACTAACTAACTACACCTAAATTACAACTAACTAACTAACTACACCTAAATTACAACTAACTAACTACACCTAAATTACAACTAACTAACTAACTACACCTAAAAAAATGAAAAAAAAGAGGGGGAGGGGGCTCACCGGAGTGGGGCAGCGGCCGACAGGGGGCGTCCAAGGCGGCCGACGGTGGGGGTGAGGGGCGCGAGCGGTGGTGGGGGTGAGTGGCGCGGTCGGCGGTCGGTGGTGGGGGTGAGGGGCGCGGGGGCCGGCCGGCGAGGGGGCGCGGGTGGCGGGGGGGGGGGGGGGTGGTGCGTGCGAGCGGCGGTGGGCGCAGGCAGGGAGGCTTCCGGCCAGCGGTGGACACGGGCGGCGGGGGTGGGGGCGGTGGAGGGCGCGACGGGGGCCGGCGGTGGCGCGGGCGGCGGGTGTGGGGGCGGTGGGCGGCGGCCTGCGGCGGGGGCGCGACGGGGGCACGATGATGGCCGGGAGCACAGGGGCGGGGCAGCGGAAGGCGCGAGGGCCTGATGGGGGGTGGGGGCTAGGGAGATGGGTCGGGGGAGAGAGATGAGAGGCGTGGGGGTGCGCCGTTAGCGGTTTAGGTATCCACCTCTTTGCCGTCCGCTAGCGCACGGCAAAGAGGTGGGGTGGTGGGCCGTTACAGTACTACCGTCAACTAGACCCCACCCACCTCTTTGCCGTCCGCTCGCTGATGGCAAAGAATCTTTGCTGACCGCTAGCAGACGGCAAAGAGCTGGCAGATGACAAAGCCCCTCTTTGCCGTCTGCCAGCTCTTTGCCGTCTACTTTGTGCTAGCTGATGGCAAAGACACTCTTTCCCGTCTGCTAGCAGACGACAAAGAGCTGGTAGACGGCAAATTGTCTGATTCGAGTAGTGTTTGACCCTTATGCGTCCTAGGGACCCCATCGAGCTCCATGAAGTGGAGTCGGCGGTTGACCCGATGGATGCCACCAGCTGACTGGCCCGCGAGCACGCGTCCACGCAGTGGGAGAAGAAGAGGAGGGGCCTCGCATTCCACCCCACTAGGCGGAGGAGTCGTCTGCGAGCCTCGAAGTCCAGAGCACGAGGCGGGGCCTCGCATTCCGAGACTTCGAGCGGCGGGAGGCGGAGGAGGTCCACGGACCCTGTGCGGGCGTTCGACTCGGCGGCGGAATCAACCCGTCTATCGAGGCCCTCATTGAGCAAGCTGCGTGGGGCGGCCACGGAGCCGGCTATGCCCCCGCCCGTGGAGGAGATGGCCCGATCAGGGGTGGCGGCTACGGAGCCAGTCCTCAAGGCGACCCAGCCGATGGTGCCGGACGTGATGCCACCTGCGGTCGAGCCGGCCCGGGTCGACGTGCTGGAGGGTCCAGCGGCTCCGGAGGCGGCGTCCATGAAGATGGAGACACCGTCCGTCACGGTCGCCGCGTCGGGCCGACAGGAGGAGGAGGCAGCGCGAGCAGCGAGCGAGGGGTAACTAGGAACCGATTCCCATGCACTCGCTGTCATCAACCCTCCCCCAGCGACCGGTACCATGGCGAGCGTCAGGATGGGTGGCGACGACAGCTGGGCCCAGAGGTCCATGCAGGATGTGATCCGGGACTGGGAGGTGCTGGCGCGCGTCCCAACCCTTCCGGCTCCCCCGGCAGGTGGCTCGGTCCCCGCGTTCGGAAAGTTGGGGAGCGTTCTGGATGGGTGGCGCTAGGAGCTGGCCCATTTTACGGAGGCGGCTGACACCACCCTGCGGCGCGTAGAGGTAAGCGTTGTTGTCCTTGTTGAAATTTTTTGTGGGGGCACGCAAGCGCACCCACAGGGTGTAGCCCTCGAGATGCAGGCCGGTTGACCGGCTAACGGGCAGGCGGGCCAGATCTCTTGGTGCATCTTTTGATTTTGGCTTCATGTGGCAGGAGGGGAGCTCCCAGCGGCAGAAGCTGTTTGAGGAGGCAATCTCCATCCACGCCCGCCACAAGAACGACTTCTACCATCTGGAGGAGGAGCTGGCATGGGTGCGAGGTATGTCAAGTCTTGTGGGGGGTGCGTAGCCCCCGGGAGCCACGTCGGCTGCCTGGCAGCCGAAGCAGGCGTGGAATGTCCAACTGATGCCCATTTTGCATTTGCAGAGGAGCTGACCACCCTCCGTGCGGAGAAGACCGGGGCCGTCCCCGAGCGGGACCGGCTAGCACAGAGCATCCAGGCGGCCACTCGGGAGAGGGACCATCTTAGCGCCTAGCTGGAGGATGGGCAGGCGGCCCAAGCCGCCGGAAGGCCGACGTGGCGTGGGAGGTGATGGCCAAGGAGAAGGCCGACAGGGAAGCGGCTGAAGCCGCCCAACGCACCACCGCCCTCCAAAACAAGGTGACTCGCCTCGAGAGGACGCTCGAGGAGCACAGGGAGGCTCTTGCCAAGGCAGAGGCGGCACTGGAGTCGAGAAGGACTCGTCACTCCACTTTGCTGTCGAGATGGACGACTCCTTCGAGCATAAGTACCCGTTTTTGTTTTCTCGGCTGGTTGTTTTCTTCTTGCTAGTTCTTGTTCTTGATTTTCCTTCCTCTCCTTCTTCCCTTTCCTCCTCAGGGCGCTTCCCGGAAACCCAGTGCCGCGCTGAGCGTGCTGTCGAGGAGCACTAGGAGTGTCTCCGGGCGTGCGGACGCTCCATCGAGGAGGACTCCGCTTGGGACATGGCGGAGCTTGGGCTCGTCATAGAGAACCGGCTGATCCACCTCGAGAGGAGCATGGAGCGGCTGAAGACGGCCGACAAGGAGGTCATCGCCGTCTTGTGGCCAGGCCGTCGAGGGGCTCCAAAGAACCGCATGGCCTTGTGACTGGAGCACGTCGTGGCTCGGCTCGAGGTTGGGAAGGCGTTGGAAGCTCGAGTCGGCACACATATGGCGCTCCGGTTCGTCACCTCGTGGTATCGAGGTGTTGACTTGGACTCGTTGGCCACCATGCGGGACGAGCCGGCTGAGGAGCGGGCGGCCTGAGAGCCGGTCCTCGTCCGACGGGCCAACGAGCTCGTGTCTTATGTCGACCCGGACGAGCTCCTGCCGGCCCTTGGCGAGGAGGCGAGCCGGTGGCCGAGGACTCCTTCGGCAACCCCCAAGGCCCGGAGGGCAAGGAGGTCGCTGATGAGAGCACCGACTCCAGCACCGAGATGACTGGGACCTCGGAGGTTGCCCCGAAGGCCAAGGAAGCCGACTTGAAGGCCGCGACTACCTCCGAGCCAAGAGTCGAGCCGCCTGGTGATGCACCGGCTAGAGATGCGCCGGCTGGCAACGCGCCAGTGGCCTGAGCCCCAGGGCGTCTTATCTTTTCTTTTGTTGTTTCTCTACACGTTAGACTCAAGTCCACCCACTGGGGGTGTAATGTAATGAATCGTAATGGACGTGGGCCTTTCTTATTTTAAACTTGTTCGCTGAATGCTTAATGTGTTTGCCTATTATGCGTGCCTGCTCGTCCTTACTCCTTTTTTGCTCCTTTGGTTCCCTCTGCTCGACCCCTTTTCCCCTTTGGTTTTGGCCCTGCCAGCCCGATAGCCGGGAGCCGGTCTGTAGCTGGGTCGGGGTGTTCACCTCGAGGGAGCCGGTTCCGAACTTAGGAACCGCGAGAGTTTTTTGGGTAAGTTGAGCGGTAGAGGCGAGGCGGTGGTCCGGCTAGACCTAGCTGGTAACCCCCTTGCGGTCGATTTTTCATGTGTGCTAAGTTTTACCGCCTCGAGGCCCTGTCAGCCGGATAGCCGGGAGCCGGTCTGTAGATGGGAGGGGTGGGAGGGCTTGCTTAGCTCACACTACTTGGTCGATTTCAGGAGAGGCGACCTAGGACTAGCCGGAGAGCCCCCAGGCCCGGGATCCGGGTCGGAGGGCCGATGAGTGAGGAGACCTTGGAGGGAAACGGGAAGGGCGTGCCCCAAGAGCCGTCCTGGGGCACCCACTGCATTCATAGGCCCAAAAGGGGAGGGATACATACATACACTGTTCTTTTCAGCAATAAAATGGACGGAGGAGCGCCGCGTTCCACGGGCGCCCGGTCTCCTCGCCGGAGGCATCTCTCTTGCGCTTCTGCGGCTTCTGGGTATCTATTAGGTAATATGCGTTGTTGTGCAGCGCCTTGCTAAGGATGAACGGGCCCTCCCATGGCGAGGACAACTTGTGATGTCTGGCTGTTCGCTGGATCCGCCTGAGCACCAGGTCTCCTTCGCGGAAGGAGAGCGGCCGAATTCGCTTGCTGTGGTAGTGCTGAAGCTTCTGCTGATAGATTGTCATCTGACTCAAGGCCAGTTCGCGGGCTTCTTCGGGTAGGTCAATGTCGTCTTCTCTTGCCTCCTTTGCATCCTTCTCCATGTATAGGGCGACCCGAGGCGAGTCGAACTCGATATCAGTGGGGATGATCACCTTGGACCCGCACACAAGGAAGAAGGGCATGTAGCCGGTTGATAGGTTGGGGGTGGTCCTGAGGCTCCAAAGGACAGCCATCAGCTCGTCGACCCAACACACGGCTGACCTCACCAGCGACATTACGAGCCGAGGCTTGATGCCACACAAGATTAGGCCATTTGCCCTCTCAACCTGGCCATTTGACTGTGGATGAGGGACGGAGGCCAGGTCGAGCCGGATGCCCTGCTTGGAGCAGAAACACACAAGCGCGCCCTTGGTGAAGTTTGTGCCATTGTCGGTGATGATGTTGTGGGGGACGCCGTAGCGAATCGTGATGTCGTTGATAAACCGGACACCCATGGGACCGTCCAGCTTCTTGATTGGCCGGGCCTCGACCCACTTGGTGAATTTGTTAACAGCCACTAATAGATGTGTCATACCGCCTCGTGCGGTCTTGAAGGGACCCACCATGTCCAGCCCCCAGACGGCGAAGGGCCATGAGAGGGGGATGGTTTGGAGGGCCGACGCCAGCAGGTGGCTCTGCATGCCGAAGCGTTGGCAGCCCTCGCACTCGTCGACCAATTTCTTGGCCGCCTTCAAGGCGGTCGGCCAGTAAAAGCCGTGGCGAAAAGCCTTGGCCACTAGGGTCCTGGAGGCGGCATGGTGCCTGCACTCGCCCTGGTGGATGTCGAGGAGGATCTCCTGACCCTTTTCCGGCTCGACACACCGCTGGAAGATGCCGGTGGTGGTGCGGTGGACTAGCTCGCGATTGATGATGCTGTACGTCGAGGCTCGGCACTGGATTTGCCTTGCCATGGCCTTGTTTGGGGGGAGCTCGCCACGCAGAAGGAATGCCAGGATATGTTGGGCCCATAAGGGAGCCGATACGAGGACCGGCTCGGGAGCCCCCGGGCCTGGGTGGTCAGTCCCCGGGACTGGCTTGCTAGCCCCCATGACCGGCTCGATAGCCCCCGGGTCAGGGACGGCCGGTGGGGCGTCGACCATCATCATGACAGCCGCGACATTGGAGCCGGCTGCCTCAGATGTAGTCGGCTCATCTGGTGTCGGCAAGACAGTCGAGGTCGATGGAGCCAGTGGCGAAGATGTCGAGGGGGCAACCGGAGCCGCCGATGGGCCGACAGTGTCTACCGGCACAAAGATGGATTCTGATTCTGGGGAAGGCTTAATCGATGGTTTGAGCAGCCGCTCGAGGGACACATCGGCTAGGATGGCCTGCCGGGTGGAGCCGACCTTTGCCGGCGTGTCGGCCGCCTCATTGTCCGCCCATGGGATGTGGTGGAATTCACAACCCTCGAAAGAGCCAGTGAGTTGCTGTACGAGGAAGCGGTAGCTGGCCATGTTGGCGTCCCTGGCATCCCATTTGCCAGAGACCTGCTACACTACGAGGTCGGAGTCACCGAAGCATAGGATGCACCTGATGCCGATCTCTTTGGCAAGCCAGAGGCCGTGTACGATGGCCTCGGACTCGGCCACGTTGTTGGAGGCGGCGAAGTGGATCTAGAGGGCATACTTGAGCTGGTCATCTTGGGGGGAGGAGAGGACTATGCCGGCACCCAGGCCAGTCCTCATTTTTGAGCCGTCGAAATGCATGCGCTAATGCGTGGAGTCTGGGGGAGGCGGCAAGAACTTGGTCTCTGCCCAGTCGACGAGGAAGTCGGCCAGTGCCTGCGACTTGATGGCGGTACGAGGTTCATACCGGATCTCGTGGTCGGCGAGGGCGATGACCCATTTGGCGATCCGTCCGGCGGAGTCCCGACCGCTCATGATCTCACAGAGCGGGCCGTGCTTAACACGGTGATGGTGTGCTCCTGGAAGTACTCCTTGAGCTTCTTGGCGGCGAAGTATATGCCATAGCACATCTTCTGGTAGTGGGGATAGTTCTGCTTGGAGGCGGAGAGGACATCGTTGAGGTAGTAGACAAGGCGCTGGACCAACAAGGATTTGCCTTCCGCCGGCCGCTCGACCACCAAGACAACGCTCATGACGCGAGTGGTCGCCGCAATGTAGGCGAGCAAGGGTTCCTTCTCAGCCGACGCGGGCAGGATGGGCGCGCGGCTGAGAGCTTTCTTGAGGCCGTGGAAGGCCTCGTCTGCCTCGTCGGGCCAATCGAACATGCAAGGCTTCTTGTTGTGACCCGGCTCGACTAGAGACATCTTGCGAAGGAACCCATATAGGGACAAGGCTTTCTCCCCCAGCCGACTGATGAACCGGCTGAGCGAGGCGAGGCAGCCGGTGAACTTCTGGACGTTGTGGAGCCGGGTTGGCTTGGGCATGCGCTCGATCGCGCTGATCTTCTCTGGGTTAGCTTTAGTGCCGCAGGCGGACACGAAGAAACCCAGGATCTGGCCGACTGGGACACCGAAGACGTATTTCTCCGGGTTGAGCTTGATCTTGTACTCGCGCAGGTTCGCAAAGGTCTCCCATCGATCGTCGTGGAGGCTGAAGTGCTTCTTGGTTTTGACGACGATGTCATCGACGTAGACGTGGACGTTCCTGCCTATCTGAGGCAGGAGGCACTTCTACATGCACCGCTAGAAGGTGGCGCCTGCGTTCTTCAAGCTGAAGGACATGGTGATATAGCAGTAGGCCCCGAAGGGCGTGATGAAGGAGGTCTTGAGCCAGTCCTCCGGATCCAGCTTGATCTGATGGTAGACGGAGTAGGCGTCCAGGAAGGACAACAAGTCACAGCCGGCCGTGGTGTCGATGACTTGATCGATCCATGGCAAGGTGAATGGGTCCTTGGGGAAAGCCTTGTTTAGGCTAGTGTAGTCGATGCACATGCACCAGATCTTGTTCTTCTTCAGTACCAGGACTGGGTTGCAGCCAGTCCGGGTGGAAAACTTCCATATTGAAGCCGGCTACAGGTAGCCGGGCGATCTCTTCTCCTAAAGTATGCCGCTTCTCCTCAGAGAAACAGCGTAGGGGTTGCTTGACCGGCTTGACGTCCGGCCGGACGTGTAGTTTGTGCTCGGCAAACTTCCTCGGAACACCCGACATATCCTTGGGGGACCATGCACAGATGTCCCGATTCTCACAGAGGAAGTCAACGAGCTCGCCTTCCTATTTGCTGTCAGGTGGGAGCCGATGGTGACACACTGAGTGGGGTTAGCCGGGTTGAGCGACATTTGCTTGGTGTCCTTAGACGGCTGGAAGGAGGCCTCGCTAACGGACTATGAGGCAGGAGCCGGCACTGCCGGCTGGCTGGCAGCGAGGGCCACGAGCCGGTCAAGTTGCCGCTTTTCCTCGGCTATCTCCAGGGCCTCGGCCAGCCGACTGCCGTCCCGAGCGCACTCGAGCGACATCTTGTAATCTCCCGCGATGGTGATGATTCCCTTGGGGCCCGACATCTTGAGCTTGAGGTAGGCATAATGGGGGACCTCCATGAACTTAACGAGAGTCGGCCGACCCAATAGCGCGTGGTAGGGACTCGCGAGGTCCACTACCTCGAACAACACCGTCTCACGGCGGAAGTGGCCGGGGCCGCCGAAGAGGATGTTGAGCGTGATCTTGCCGATAGGGGAGCAGGACTTTCCAGGCATGATGCCATGGAAAACCATTCGGCTCGCCTGCCGGTCTTCTGTTTTTAGCCCCAGCTTGCGCATCGTGTCGAGGTAGAGGATGTTTATGCTGCTGCCACCATCAATCAGCACCCGCGAGAAGCGGCAGGTGCGCTTCTTGGTGGCGATGGTGGGGTCGAGGACCAGGGCGTAGCTGTCGGGACTCGGCATCACGGCATTGTGATCTGCCCGGCTCCAGGTGACCGGCTTCTCTGACCAGTGCATGACTTGGGGAGTCGCCGACATGGTGGCATTCATCTCACGATGGAGCCGGTGTTGAGCATGTTTGCTCGTCTCTTCACTGGTGAAGACGACGTAGCAACCGTCCTGGTTGGGGAACTGGTCGTGTAGACGACCGTCGTTTTGGGCCGGAGCCAGAGCCGGTGCCGGGGCGGCAGCTAGGGCTAGGGCCAGCTTGTGGCCAGGCAGCATGGGAGGAGCCAAAAGGCTGCTCCCCCGGGCCAATCGCTGTGAGAAGCTCCACTGTCGGAGTGTGTGCATGGAGGGCTTGGCCCCCCAAGTGGTTCTTGCAGGGGAGGTCGAGCATCTTCTTGAAGGTGAGCTTGGGCTGCCAGGCAGCCCTGCCACTGCATTGGCGCTGGCTGTAAGACTGGGCAGTTGGCTCCTGCTCCTCGATGGTGGTGACCTGCCGGCTCCCATAGAGGGAGTCCGGCTGGTCATTCTTCCGCTTGTTGTTCTGCGGCTGCCAGTTGTCAGAAGCCGGTCGGGACGCTGCTGGTGTCGATGTTGCCTTAGCGGGCGGGGTCGTCTTGACTCGAATGGCGGAATCAGCCATGGCGTACTTGTCCGCCTTGGTCATGAGCTTGGCGAGCATAGCCCGCTCGAAGCAGAGAAGCTTGTGCTTGAGGGGGGTGCCGTCACAACAGCCTTCAATGAAGTACTGTATGGCCTGCACCTCGTGCACCCCCTCACAGGAGTTGCGGAGCTCGGTCCACTGGGTGAGGTAGTCGCGGAGGGACTCGTCCGGCCCATGAATGCACATGGCCAGTTCATGGGGGCGGCCAGGCCGCTTGTAGGTGCCGGTGAAGTTGCGATCGAAGGCTTCCTTGAAGTTTGTCCAAGTGTTGATGCTGCCAGCTGCCAGGCTATTGAGCCAGGTGCGGGCCGAGCCGATCAACATGAGGGGAGCGTAGCAAATGGCTACACATTTGTCCCCCTGGCGATGCCGACCACGATGGTGTAGTCGATCAACCAGTCTTCGGGCTTGGCGGCCCCGTTGTACTTCAGGGTGTCTCGGGGGAGCGTGAAGCTAGTTGGGAATGGCTCGTTGCGGATCCGAGGGCCGAAACATGCCGAGCCAATCGAGCCCTCCTCCTCGAGGAGGGCTGACTACGCGAGCCAGTCGATGTGGAGGCGAGCATCATTCTCGCTGTGAGGGACACGTGGTCCGAGCCGGGCTGAGACCTCGAGGCGGATGATGGGTGGAATTGACCGTTCCGGTTCGCGCCGCAGGGGTGGTGTATGCCCGCGGCTGTGCCGGCTACCGGCTGCCGGCGCCTCATGGTGGCGGCCGCTGCGAGGCGGGTAGTTGGTGTGCCGGCTGTTTACGACCGGCTCCTTGTTCCCTAGCAGCTAAGAAGACCGGGGGTTGCTTGCCCCGACCCGGCGGTCGGAGATGCGAGGGGAGGAGGAGTGTTGAGCCGGCTGACGGCCAACAATCCCTATGCCCTCGCGCTCGAGCCGGGGGCCTTCGAAGGCGGCACCGCCCTCCATTAGCAGATGTTGTTGCGCGTCGGCGGTGTCGATGAGGTCCTTGATATGACGCTTGCGGGCGGCACATTCTTCGCCCTCCAAGGTAGCCAAGTCCTTGTAGGCTACCTTGGCGGCCCATAGGTTGGATGTCGGGGTGTCCTAGACGGGCATGTGACCACCCAAGATTTCGACGACCACGCGTCCGCGGTCGCGCACAGCCCCACGCTGGCTGGGCTCAGTGCCAGCCGGGGTGAGACCGTAGGCGGAAGTGTATTCCCCGCTGAGTGGCCTCCATGTGGCGCCGCGTGGCCACGAGGGTGCTGGCTTCCTCAAACTGGAGACGGCGAGCCGCCTCGAGCTCGGCCGTGGCGGCATCGAGGTTTGCCGTCGGGGCAATAGGAGTGCTCAAGCCCCGGAGGGCCGCACCGAGCGGGTCGGAGGTGCCAACACAGGCCATGGCGGCGTCCGCCTCGACCCGCGCACGTCCGGAGGAGGTGGATGAGATGATGGCCATTGCTACCACGCGATCGTGGGAGCCGCTGGACTGGGTCGCAGTGAGTGTGCCCACAGTCGTGGGCGGATCGGTGCAGACGAGCACCTGGCTAGGGTACTCGTCAGCGGTCGGAGCTTTGGCAAGGTTGAGCCTGCCGAAGCGCTCGGTGAGCATGGCGATGTCGAGCGTGAGGTCGATGGAGCGGCCCGTAGGGCCTGCCGAAGGAAGCCCCACGAGCCCGCGGTTTCTCCTCGACATGTGGCGACGGTGGGGAATGGTGAGGGGTCCTTCCCAGAGGATGAATCTGGCCGGCGCCGCATACGGCCCCATGGTGGGTGCCAACTGTCGTCGTTTTCTCATGACAGATGCCATGTGTAGGCTTATTGTAGGTGGTTGGGGCCGGAGGACGCTGACAGGCTCCGGGTGCGAGATTAGGTACAAGTGGTGGTGACAAACGATGTACCCAGGTTCAAGGCCCTCCATGGGAGGTAACACCCATAGTCCTGCTTGGTCTAGTTGATGGATGGGTATGTTTACAAGGTTACTCCTGGAGCTGTGTCTAGAGGAGGAAGAGGGAGCAGCCGGCTCGCCTTCCTTTGCTAGAAGTGTGAGAGTGAGGGAAGCGTCCCATAGGTGTGTGCGTGTGACTCGTCGTCCCAGTTGCATGGGGGGCTCGAGGGGTTTTATTGGCAACCCCCCGGCTTACAATATTCCTGAGGTACATAGAGGAGGGGCCCGACTGGTAGCCTCTTTGGCTGACTAGAGGGCCCCGCCCCTCAAGCCGTCTCGTCGCCCATAGGGTCCACCGACTGAGCAGTCCCATCACCCGCTGGGGCCTGCAAGCCGGCTTCGTGATTGCCCCCGCCCACCTGCTACGGCACGGGCTACCCAAGTGGCATCGTCTAGTGTCAGCCGACCGAAGTCTCCGGGACGACCGGCTGCACTACAACCACGCGAGAGCAGGTAATCGAGTGGGCGGGGGCGTGCCGGCACTGTTCCCCCACACGGTCACGGTCGCCAAGGTCAGCGGCCCGGACGGCCGAATTGTAGCCACGCGTGCCTGTGCGTCAGCGCCCACTGTGGCCACATTGGCATCCGTCGTGGCCGTCGCGTTGTGTCTCCCTACCCGCGCAGAGGGACAAGACGGGTGCTTGTCTGCCTAGAGGTCAACAAGGGAGCCGGCTCAAAGGCAACCGGCCATGCCCAGCCGGCCAAGGACCGGGCCGGCTCCTCGACCAGCCGGCCTCGACCCAGCCGGTAATGCGTCTGCCGGCTGTGCACTAGTCGGCCGTAAGCAGCCAGCCATGTGCTGATTTCTTAAAGCAGGGGAGAGAACCCCAGTGCATTGGCCTACCTAGGGGTAATAACCCCGTCACATCTACTATTATTACTCCACACACCGACCGACTCCTGTCTGCATCTAGAGTATTAAGTTCATAAAGAACAGAGTAACGCATTGGGTAAGATGACATGATGTAGATGGATAAACTCAATCAATACGATGAAAACCCCATCTTGTTGTCCTTGATGGCAACAATACAATATGTGCCTTGCTACCCCTACTTTGTCACTGGGTGAGGACACGACAAGATTGAACCCAAAACTAAGCACTTCTCCCATTGCAAGAATTACCAATATAGTTGGCCAAACCAAAGCAATAACTCGAAGAGACTTGCAAAGATATGAAATCATGCATATAAGAATTCAGGAAAGACTCAAATGATATTCATGGATAATCTGAGCATAAACCGACAATTCATCGGATCTCAACAAACACACCGCAAAAGAAATTACATCGGATAGATCTCCATGAAGATCATGAAGAACATGGTATTGAAGAGGAAAGAGAGAGAATAAGCCATCTAGCTACTAGCTATGGACCCGAAGGTCTATGGTGAACTACTCACACATCATCGAAAGGACAATGTAGTTGATGTAGATGCCTTCCGTGGTCGAATCCCCCTCCTGTAGATTACCGGAAAAGGCTCCAAGATTGGATCTCTCGGGAACGGAGGCTTCTGGCTGCAGAAAAGTGTTTTCGTGGCTTGTTCTGATAATGATGGAATATTTGGGAATTTATAGGCCAAAAATTAGGGTTAGGGGAGCTGCCGTGGGCCCACAAGCCTGCCTGCGCACCCTACCCCCCTGGGCGCGGCCCAAGGGCTTGTGGCCCCATGATGGCTCCTCTGCCTTGGTTCCCAAGTCTTGTAGTTTCCTTTCATTCCAGAAAAAACCATTCCAAAGGTTTTATTCCGTTTGGACTCCGTTAAATATTCCTTATCTGCAATTCTCAAAAACAAGGAAAAACCAGAAACTGGCACTAGGCTCTAGATTAATAGGTTAGTCTAAATAATAATGTAAAACATCATATTAATGCATATAAAACATCCAAAACAGATAATATAATAGCATGGAACAATCAAAAATTATAGATACGTTGGAGACGTATCAGCATCCCCAAGCTTAATTCCTGCTCGTCCTCGAGTAGGTAAATGATAAAAACGAATTTTTGATGTGGAATGCTACCTAACATATTTATCCATGTAATATTCTTTATTGTGGCATGAATATTCAGATCCTTAAGATTCAAAACAGTAGTCTAATATTAATATAAAAACAGTAATACTTTGAGCACACCAACAAGGTAGTCGTGTCCTATCGAAATAACATGGCCTTAGAAAGTTATCCCTACAAAATCATATGGTCTGGCTATGCTCCATCTTCCCCACACAAAGTATCGAAATAATGCACAACCCCGATGAACAAGTTAAGCAATTTTTTCACACTTTTGGTGTTCTCAAACCTTTTCAACTCTCACACAATACATGAGCATGAGCCATGGATATAGCATTATAGGTGGAATAGAATATGGAGGAGGTGCAAGGGAAAAAAGGAGAAGATACTCTCACATGAACTAGGCGTATCAACGAGCTATGGGGATGCCCATCAATAGATATCAATGTGAGTGAGTAGGGATTGCCATGCACCAAATGCACTTAGAGCTATAAGTGTATGAAAGCTCAAAAAGAAAACTAAGTGGTCGTGCATAATCAATATCCATTAGTTATATGAAAGTGACAAAATAGGAGACTCTCTATCATGAAGATCATGGTGCTACTATGAAGCACAAGTGTGGAAAAAGGTAGTAGCAATTGATCCTTCTCTCCTTCGCTCATTTTTTTCCCTTTTTAAAAATTTTGGTGGGCTTCTTTGGCCTCTTTTATTTTTTTGTGTGGGCTTCGCTGGCCTCTTTTATTTTTTGTAATGTCCGGATACTCATCCCAACTTGTGAAGGAGTCATATCCTCCATCATCCTTTTGTCTCACGGGACAATGCTCTATTAATGAAAAATAATCACACTTTTATTTACTTATAACTCAAAAAAGAAAAATTACAACTCAATTCCTATGACAAAGTATGACTATATGCAATATGAAGTGATGATGCAAGTCATGAAAAACTACATGGTGGAAGTTGCATGGCAATATATCTCGGAATGGTTATGGAAATGCCATAATAGGTAGGTATGATGGCTGTTTTGAGGAATATACGCTGACTATTTTGAGGAAGGAAGGTTTGGTGTACCGGCGAAAGTTGCGCAGTACTAGAGAGGCTAGCAAACATAGAAGGGTGAGAGTGCGCATAATCCATGGACTCAACATTAGTCATAAAGAACTCACATACTTATTGCAAAAGTCTATTAGTTATCAAACAAAGCATTAGATGCATGCTCCTAGGGGAGAGGTTGGTAGGAGTTAACCATCGCGCGCTCCTGACCCTCACAAAAAGGTCGACAATCATTATACGTGCATGCTACAGGAATCACAAGCTTTAACACATGTATCTCTTCCAATTCATAACTACTCGCTAGCATGACTCTCATATTACCATCCCTATTATCTCAAAACTATATGCAAGGAATCAAACTTCTCATAGTTTTTGACGCACTTAATATGAAAATTTTATTATATCCCTCTTGGATGCCCATTATATTAGGACTAAATTCATAACCTAAACAAATTACCATGCTGTTTTAGGAAACTCTCAAAATAATATAAGTGAGGAACTAGAGTTCAATAATTTCTATAAAATATAACACCACATGCTCTATAAAGATATAACTGAAGCACTAGAGCAACATTTCCTAGCTCAAAAGATATAAGTGAAGCACATAGAGTATTCTAATAAATTCACGATTCAGCGTATCTCTCTCAAAAGATGTGTGCATCAAGGATGATTGTGGCAAACTAAAAATCAAAGACTCATATCATACAAGACGCTCCATGCAAAACACATATCGTGTGGTGAATAAAAATATAGCCTCAAGTAAATTTACCGATGGATTGAAGACAAAAGAGGGGATGTCTTCCAGGGGCATCCCCAAGCTTAGGCTTTTTGGTATCCTTGAATATGACTTGGGGTGACTTGGGCATCCCCAAGCTTAGGCTCTTGCAACTCTTTATTCCATAGTCCATCAAATCTTCACCCAAAACTTGAGAACTTCACAACACAAAACTCAACACAAAACTCATGAGATCCGTTAGTATAAAAAGATAAATCACCACTTTAGGTACTATTGTTAACTCCTTATTTAGTTGTATTTGTGTAATACCTACTGTATTCTAACTTTTCCATGACTCATACCCCCGATATGACCCATAGATACATCAAAATAAGCAAACAACACAAAGAAAACAGAATCTTTCAAAAGCAGAACAGTCTATAGCAATATGTAAACTTTGTATACTTATAGAACTCTAAAAATTCAGAAACATTAGGAAAATCAGGTAAATTTGTATATAAATCTTGTGTAAATTTTTTAGATCAAATTGACGCTCTGAATTTTTTTATAAAATTCCTGGACTGAGCGCAAAAGTTTCTATTTTTCAGCAAGATCAAATCAACAACTACCATAGATCACCCCAAAGGTTTTACTTGGCTCAAACACTAATTAAGACACCAAAACACAATTACCAAATAAGTAATAATTTGAAAACACACCAAAACAAAAGACAAAACCAGAAAGGAAAATAAAATTGGGTTGCCTCCCAACAAGTGCTATTGTTTAACGCCCCTAGCTAGGCAAAACGCAGTAGATCTAGGTATTGTCATCTTTGGTATGTAATCCAAAAGTTGATCTCATAACATATTCATAAGGCAATCTTATTTTTTTAGTAAAGTGTTCCATGCCTTTCCTTAATAGAGATTGGAATCTAATATTTCCTTCTTTCATGTCAATAATTGCACCAATCGTTCTAAGGAAAGGTCTACCAATAATAATAGGACGTGTAGGATTGCATTCTATATCAAGGACAATGAAATCTACAGGCACATAATTCCTATTTGCAACAATAGGAACATCATGACTCACATGGAAAGTATATTTAAGTCTAACACACTTCCTATGCATACGGATTTTGGGAGCAAACTTTGAACACATAGAGAGGAAACTTGATATTATTGCAATATGTAAAAGCATATGTTGCTCTCTCATAGTAATTTTCAGTAACATCATGAAGGAATCTCACAACATAACTATCACACAAAGCATTCTTTTCATGATCAAGTATAGCATACATGTCAGCTCCAAAACTTGGGGAACAAACAATATCATATTCATCAAGCATAACATCGCCAAGCTTGTGGTTTTGCATATCATTAGCGTCATGAATATTCAGAAAATTCATACTAACAATATGGCAATCATGCTTTTCATTCAAGGAATATCATGAATCTCCTTACAAATTTCTTCCTTCAACACTTCATCGAAACTTTTAGATTCATGATTTTCAAACAAAACTTCATAGAGATAATCAAGTGCACTCAACTCACTAGCAATTGGTTCATCATAATTTGGTATTTTGAAAAGATTAGCAAGTGGATGAGGATCCATATCAATAGATTTCTAGCAAGCGAAGATGCAAGCAAATAGTAGGCATATGGCAACACAAGCAAACATAGCAACGAAAAAGCGAACAGAAGAAGGGCGAATAAGAAGGCAAATCTTTTTGGAAAATCATTTTAGAAGTGGGGGAGAGGAAAACGAGAGGCAAATGGCAAATAAAGTAAATACAAGAGATGAGTTTGTGACGGGTACTTGGTAGGCTTGATGTAGATCTCCCCGACAACGGCACACTACTAGGAAAAGGGCTATACATAATATGGACATTAATGGCGCACCACACATGTGGTGCGCCACTACTATATAGTAGTGGCACACCATGTGTTGGTGCGCCATTAGTGTGTTGGACACTAATGGTGCACCACACCCACGATGCGCCACTACTAACAAACTTTTTTTCCAAAACTAGTAATGGCGCACTAGGGCACAGTGTGCCATTATTAGTTATAACTAGTAATGGCGTACCACTCACCCGGTGCGCCACTACTAACAATTTTTTTTACTTTTTTTTCATAACTAGTAATGGCGCACCACTCACACGGTGTGCCACTACTAACATTTTTTATTTTTTATTTTTGCAAAACTAGTAATGGCGCACCACCTAACTACTCACGACGGTGCACGACTATCTCGGTTATGGATATGTCACGAGGCAGGTGGTCCACGGATTTTCTGGATGCGTCAGGTGCTTGGATGACACAACGTATCACCAGCTAGATAGAGATCCCGGGTCTTCGAAAACCGTGTTCATGGGACATCGAAGGTGGCTTTGCGATGATGACTCATGGAGAAAACGCAAGGATCTGTTCGATGGTGAAACCGAACCCCGAAGACGCCCGCGTATGAGGAGCGGCGAGGAAATAGACAAGCTGTTGAAAAATTGGAAAGAGTGCCCACCACCGGGAAAGGCGCCAGAGCCGGGAAAGAAGCGAAAGGCGCCAGAGCCGCTACTGAAGGTATGGAAAACGAGGTCTGTTTTCTGGGACTTGCCGTACTGGAAGATCCTCCGTGTGCCTCACAGCCTTGATGCCATGCATATCACGAAGAACGTGTGCGAGAGTCTACTTGGTACCCTGCTCAACATGCCAGAGAGGACCAAAGATGGGCCGAAAGCAAGGGCAGACTTGAAATCAATGGGCATCAGGGAGGAGCTTCACGCTAATAATGATGATGATGATGGTGATGATGATGAGGCGAAGCAGGACACGAAAAGTCGTCGCAAAGGCAAAAAGGCCAAGAAGACCGGAAATGACTTCCCTCCCGCATGCTTCACTCTAAGTCAGGAGGAGATCGATCAGTTTTTCACCTGCCTCATAGGAGTAAAACTTCCTTACGGTTACGCAGGGAAGATAAGTAGATACCTAGACTCAGTGAAGCAAAAGTTCAGTGGGATGAAGTCTCACGACTGTCACGTGCTGATGACGCAGATACTTCCAGTTGCAATCCGTGGGATCATGGACGCGCACGTCCGTGAAACGCTATTTGGCCTATGCAACTTTTTTGACGTCATCTCTCGGAAGTCGGTTGGCGTGAGGCAACTCAGAAGGCTATAGGAAGATATCGTGGTGATACTATGCGAGCTTGAGATGTACTTCCCGCCCGCATTCTTCGACGTTATGGTGCATCTGCTGGTCCATATCGTGGAGGATATCATCCAACTCGGGCCGACGTTCCTGCACAACATGATGTCATTCTAAAGGATGAATGGTGTCATCAAAGGATACGTTCGCAACATGTCACGTCCAGAGGGAAGCATAGCCAGGGGCTTTCTGATCGAAGAGTGCATCTCCTACTGCACGAATTATCTAGGCATCGAGAACCCCGTTGTTCTGCCTGTCAACAGGTACTTCGACAGGCTCGCTAGATGGGGTCACCGTGAGGGTCGCCGCGAAATGCATGTCGACTTCGAGGGTCGACTCGCCGACTTTGAAAGAACAAACCTAGTCGCACTACAACACATAGACGTGGTCGATCCTTGGGTGGTAGAGCACAAATCCTTTATTGATAAGACGTACAATGACCGAGGCCAATAGAGGACGGACGGAGATATAATCAAAGAGCACAACTCATGTTTCACGCGTTGGTTCAAGAAGAAGCTTCTGTCGTACCCTTTACATGAGGATTCTTCCGCGGAAGAACAACTCATATTCGCCTTGTCATAGGGCGCCGAGCACAACCTGATGACGTATGAGGCGTACGATATGAACGGCTACACATTCTACACCGAGGGAAAGGACATGAAGAGCGATGGTTATCAGAACTCCGGGGTAACGATGGAATCCTACACCGGTAACGACAAGGACAGATAGTACGGAAGGATCGAGGAGATCTGGGAGCTGAGCTACGCTGGAGAGAAGGTCCCGATGTTCCATGTCAGATGGGCCAAGAGCGTCCTAAAAGAAGACCGGTATTTCACCACCATGGTTACACCCGAAGCCAAATCCAAGACCGTGGGCGCAAACACCACCGCGCAAAATGAGCCATGGGTACTAGCTTCCCAAGTGGACCAATGCTTCTTCATTACCGACCCATCAAAGCCCAGTCGTGTTGTCATGAGGAGAGGCAAAAGGAAGATCATCGGAATGGATGGAGTCGCCAATGAGCGAGACTTCGACAAGTACGGCGACCCAAAGATGGAACATGACGACGACGATGAAGTACCAGCATACACCACAAGAAGAAGCAGGACCACCCTACCTAAAGGACGCCCGTTCAAAAGAAGAACTCCATTTGCGAAAAATAAGGGCAAGAAGATTGTGAACAGATAGCTAGCTAAGATCGATTGTATTTAAATTGTAGCCTTCATTTCTCGATTGTATTCATAAATGTTTTCATATTCATTCATGTTTTACCAATTCACAAATGAATGCAACTAAAAATCCAATAAAAATATTGGAGGTGCACCCCTAGGAGGTGCGCCGGCCATTGGTATACCAATTTTTATGATTTTTTTTCAAATATTTTCAAATAACAAATTTGATGATATTTTCAAATAACAAATTTGATGATATTTTTTCATATTCATAAATATTTTCATATTCATAAATATTTTCATATTCATAAATATTTTCATATTCATAAATATTTTCAAATAACAAATAAAAAATTAGTAGACGCAACTAAAAAAAAATTACTTATGGCGCACCCCTCAGTGGTGCGCCATTGCTATGGATATACTTATGGCCCACCCCTGGGAGGTGCGCCATTGCTATGGATAAGGCTACACGTGTGTGGCCTTGGTGTTGGCCGTCGCTCTCCCCCCTCTGTCTACAACCTCCTTCTCCCCCAATCCCCACCCCACCCCCACCTAACCCTTCCTCCCCTCCCTCCTCGGTCCTCCCTTCAACCCAACCGCGCCAGCGGCCCGGCCCGGCGTGCTCCACTGGACGGCAGCGGGAGCCGGGGAGATCCGCCCCGACCTTGGCCCCCTCCTCCGGTGACGAACCCTAACCCGCCTCGACTCTTCTTCTCCTCATGGATTTGAACCCCGATACCTCCACTGATGTGGTGGTGTTTTTTATGTGCCTACTACAAGTACAAGTGATCTGATTCTAGTGTTTCTGAAGACCACTAGATTGGACTGGACTTCTTTTTGTTCATGCCATTGCAAAGATCACCAGATAACTACTACCAGAGCCAGACTGCATTACTAATGATAATATGATATGCTAAACAACACCAACTCTGTAGGTTCGAATTATGCATCATGGTACTAGTAGTCGATGACAACTGGAGTAGTAATACTGAGAATTAATTTGGGAAAGTCAGTGGCATGCACCAGAGCTTAGTGATGGAGTACTATCTTATTTAGGATATAATAAGTATATAAATTATTGAGGCACTTGGACCAGGAGATTTGCCAATTTTGGCAAGACATAGGAAGCAAGAAAACATAATTATTCAGAGAAGAGAAGTGCCAAATCCCATCAACTCTATCTGGTATTATTTGTGTAGTATATCAAGAACAAAACCTGATGGGTGGCAAAAGAGCACTCCAAATTTGCAATACGGTGACACACCCATAGCGCGCATTCAGCATGTCAATAATGATTTTGGCAGCAGTGTGAGGCAGCAGTGTGCGGCGCAATTCCTTCATTGGATAATGATTTTGCAGGTACCCCGAGAGGCCCTTGAGTTTGCCGGAATGTCGATTAACTTCCGTTCCGACAAATTCAGGTACTCCATATGTCCTATTTTCAGCAAAGGTCATGCTGAAATTTTCCGTGAATTTTAGCATGACTTTGCTAAAAATAGGACATATGGGGTACTTCCGAGTAATGCATGGGTCGGGGTTTGAATTCCCCTAGTCATTTTCTCCCTACTCTGCTCTGCCCACATGCACCTAAACTTGTAAAGGCTATCATACTACACCCTTGAATTGTCACACAGTTCCATCAATGAAATAAAAACACTATAATTAATTGGACAAATGTTATTTACATACTTGGGCGTGCAGGACCACCATTGTTTCACCACTAGCAATGTTTCTGTTGTCACTGCTTGTGTCATCAGTTTCTGAGCTTTCGATTGGACAGATTGTCTCAACAATGTTTGAGAACCAAACCTTCCTCCTCTTCTTATTCCTTCCTCGTTTTGCCCTCTTGTTGCTCTTCTGGATCTTAGACCATTTAACAATGCTTTGCCCTCCAAAACCAGCAATTGAAGTAATGCGACTCCGCCCTACGAACCACACATTTCTGTCACTTGTTATGCAAATCATATTCTCATACTTTTTGAAAATATTTGCTTTGCCACTTAGCTCCAATGGGTGATTCTGTGGTTTGATCATTCTGACCACCTATGTCCACAACACAAACACAAAATCAGTACACACATTGTCACCTGAACAGCTTCTTATTATCAACAAATATTGTATACATATATACCTGGACCGTGCCCTCCTTCCGGCCCTGAATCTTGAGCAGCATTATCTTAGGATGCCTCGGTGTCGACAAACCCTAAATGATGAGACCATGATAATTCCTCACAAACCAACCCTTAAATAACACTGAGCCATTATGCTGTCACCCTTGAAGCCTTGCGGGCATTTGTAGCCCTTAGCTTGTTCATTCTGTAGATTTCAAAAATTCAGTTTTGTAGGCCCTTGACAATAACCAACTTTTTGACCAAACTTTTTTCCTATTTAGAGCGAAACATGGCCCACAACGATGAGGCCGGCGGTTCGGGCAAGGTATTCTGGGAGCTGTCCCAGGAGATGGAGGAAGAACCTCAACGCTATGAGGACGCCGCGGAAGACACCGATCCCGACTACACAACCCCTAGTGGTGTCGGGGATGACACCACTAATGGTGCCGCCGAGGATGCCACCACTGATGATGGCAGCACACACACAGATGGCAGCCAACCGAAGAGGCAACGGAAGGACCGGCGCCCGAACGTGCTCGACACGGTCAAGGAGGAATTTACTGAAGTGTCCTTCGAGGGGCATCCAACGGCGCCCAAAGAATTAGTCAAGGGGTACTCGGTTCAGCTCGGGTGCATTCTCCGGAGCACCGTCTCGATCAACACCGAGAACCTAAGGCATCCTGACCGAGGGAATTTGCACAACCTCCTCTTCACGAAGCTGCACGAACGATACAAGTTCCCCGGTGACGTCGCAAACACACACCTCTCATGGAATAAAGTGAACAGTGCCACCCTCACGAAGATGAGCACGGCCCGGTCTACTTGGAGAAGTGCGGTGAAGAAAATAATTGACAAAGGTGATAGTTATGAGAAGATCAAGGCGAAAAATCCTTCGATCAGCGAAGATGACTACAAGGAGTTCAAGATCAAGTGCGAGAGCAGCGCAACCGTGGAATCAAGTCAGTGGGGGAAAGATATGCGGGACTTGAACTTAGGGGTCCACCAACTCAGTCTCGGCGGTAACAGAGTGGCGGAACCTATATGGCACAAGGAGGACGCGGAGCGTGCCGAGGAAGGCCTACCGCCCCGCTTCGAGAAATACCGTGACAAGCAGACCAGGAACTATGTCAGGGCCCGGTACAAGGTGGACCTGTAACAAAGGAGCTTACCACGGATGCGAAGACCAAGGCGCTTGAGCGTGTTCTGGTAAGGAATACACCCCTGCGTAATTAGCTCCATATGGTTGCATTCTAATTAATGAAGCCAAATTTCTAAATGGTTCACATTCCTTCCGCAGGAGACTAAAAGCAGTAGCGCGGGGTCGTCTCAAGGCTCCTCTTGGGACAGCACTTTAAATAGGGCATTGAACGTAATGAAAAACAAGGATAAGTTCATCTCGGAAAGCCAGTCGCGCGAGGTTCAAGAACTCAAGACACAAGTGGCGCGGATTTCGGAGATGGTCCAAGAGCAAGTGCAACAACAACTGGGAACGACGCTCACCGCCATTGTGCCTACCTTGATTCAGGGGCTGCAGACGTGGATTGCGGGCGGCCAATAGGGGCCGCCCCCGGTTCCCAGCTTCACAGCCAGCAACTCGCACAACACGCAGGTGGCACCATTGATGTCTCCCGCGGAGGCGGCATTGGTGTCTCCAGTGCCGGCATGGGCATTAGAGCTTAATGCACCCAGGTGTATGCCGGGCGGCACCTCGGCAGCAAGCGGCCCCTCCGTTAGCTGCACGCCCGCCGTTGGCGGTGCCTCGACATTAGCCGAGCTCGACGCCATCACGGTAACTAAGCCTCTCGGCCGATGACTTCATCTCCTTGCCTTTGACTGGGCATCCCTGACGCCCTACATGTTTTCGTAGGGTGCCACCGACGTTCCATGCACTCTCCTGCACTTCATGGGTGGCGAGTGAATTGATGTTGCCAAGGGTAGAATCGTTCAACCGGGCAACCCCGTGTTCCACGGTAATCCGATGCCACCCACCATGTATAGGGTTGAACTGGTTCGTGTGCTGCCAGGCTGCGACGACTTGTTACCTCCGATTCGATCCGCTGGGGCCGACGAAGATGATGTGATGACCCTTAACGCCTGCGTAAGCTGGCCCCTGCTTTGGTCGAAGAGCCAGATTCGTTTGGGGAAGGGGGACACCACCCCGAAGACAACACCGCCAGTCATGCCGGTGCCAAGCCATGGCAAGACCGCCGCAACGCTACCGGACATGCTGGACATGCATATGGCACAGGATCCGAATGACGACGACGACGACGGTACATTTACCAACGTCGATAAGTACTTTGCCGAACATGAGTACGGTGATGAATTCTTTGGGCCTCCTTCTCAAGAACCCAACCCTGCAAAAGACGACCGCGATCTAGCTGGTATCGCGGAGAAACCCAATTGCAACAGGAGTCGTCTGGCGTTCAGTTCTCAGGAGACACCTCCAGCTGCCGCCTTCACTAAGCCTCAGATAGCCGAGGTGCGAAATATTATCAGCCCCAACACACTCAAGAAGGCGGTCTGTGAGCAAAACTCGATCCCATTACAGCAGAAGCAGAAGGGACGAAAAAGAAATAATAACAAGGGCGGTGCGAGCCAGCCGGCACCGAGTACGATCCGTGCTCAGGACAGGCCACCTTCACCTAAGGATATCTCGAGGAGGGTTCATGTGGCGGGTAGGCCGATGCTACCGACTAATCTGCTCAATGCTGCAACCGGTGCTATGCGGAGTCTGCATGACAGTGTTCTTTGTTTGGAGAAGCGGAGTCTCTCCGAGAATGATGTGGCATACCCGGTTTTCGTGGCCAAGGTGCTAGAGGGCAAGGGCTTTGTGGATAGCACCATCGGGGGTACGATCGTCCTGCAGTTTGATGACATCTTCGCTATGTTTAACCTTCATCCGCTACACTACACCTTCATTCGGCTATTTTCGCTTAGTATGGAGATGCGGATCATTAGAGCCAAGACCCCGAACATCTTGATAGTTGACCCCTTCTACATGCGTGCCATGATCTTGGGTAGCGCTGGGGACTGGCATGTCGCAAGTTCACACCTCGAAGGCGTCATTCTGGTAAACCCAGATAAGATAACTTCCTCGTGCCTTACTTTCCCGAGTAAGTCATCGCCTCACCGCCCCGTAACATATGATTTCTTAGATTTCGATCATTCTTTTTTCTCTAACATTCCGTGTTTTGTGCAGTGACACACATTGCACACTCATCCTCCTAAGCCCAAAATATTCCATGGCCACGTATTTCGACTTGGACCGTCAGTCAAAGAAAGACTACACAAATATCAAGAAAGTTCTTGATGATGTTCTCCCGGCTATGCCAGATCTGGAGGCACCTTCAGGAGGACAATTTGTAGGTACGGCAAGCACGTGTTCACCCACAATACGATGTTCCCCTGTGTCAAGCAGCCGCCTAGCAGTCAGAAGGATGCCTACTACTCCCTCCATCACATGCAGGCGATCATACGGGACCAACATCACCTTCTGCTACCAAATAATCTCAAAGATTGGGCCACACGCTTGTCGGCAATCTAGGACGCGGACATCAGACAAGAATTCTATCGCATCCAATCAGAGTTTGCGGAAATCATCCATCAAGATGTCCTTCGTACCTCGGGGCAGTTCTACCTCAGATATCAACCGTCCAATAGTGAGATAGAAACAACGCTACAAATGCAGGCTGACAACGCCCGCGATTTCATGACCATCATGAAAGATGGCGGCTTCATCCACGCTCCGGTCCCTGAGTCGAGTCGAAAGTAGTGATGCTATGTAGTTCTGAAATGTCGATTGGCTCATGTTGTAATATTAAACTTTAATGAACTTGTATGTCTCTTTGGTTTGGACAGTCATTCAACTTATATGTAATCGATGCTATTTATTAGTAGGACCATGAATCGTGCTATTATTGTGTTGCTTTTCTCTTTCGATCCTTTTGTTGCATACTTATATATTGCTTATATATTGTCTGTGAATTGCTACTAACGTTTTGTTTGGCTACTGCATAGAGATGCCGTCGTATGTCGTGTACAAGGGTAAGGTTCCCGGAGTCTACGACGACTGGAAGGAGTGTCGGAGACAGGTTCACTGTTTCAGCGGTATCAGTTACAAAGGGTACACCACTAGGGCGGAGGCGGAAGCTAGATACGCGCGCTATCTAGCGGGAGAGAGGAGGGAGCGTTGGAGGAACCGGATGAAGACCAGTTTCATCGCAATGATGCTCATCGTGATGACCGCAGCTCTCTTCTATGTGATGGTAGTTTAGATGATCGATATCGATTTGTAATGTGAAGACAAACTCGCTAGTCGCGGTCTCGAGACTTGTAATGTTCTAACTTTGTTCGGTATTTTGAATTTGGAGACTAATATGATGATTTGTATTCCGAGACTAATCTTCTATTGTATTCGATAAATCTGCTGTTTATATGTTGTGCTGTCTATATTCTGTGCAGTAATATGTTTTGTAACCTGTGCAAATATTAGAAAAGAAAAAAAAATAATCCCTAATATTCATACTAGTGGCGCACCACTCTGCACTTTAGTGGCGCACTGCAGTAAGCACACTAGTGGCGCATCATCTACAAGTGCGCCATTAGTAAGCCAGAGCACAAGGTAAATATGGCCCCCTGGGAGGCAAACTAATGGAGCACCGTGTGATATACTAATGGCGCACTCCTTAGTGCGCCATTAGTATCTGGTATACTAATGGCGCACCAAGGGTGCGCCATTAGTATTAATTACTAGTGGCGTGATGCTAGTGGCGCACCTGTAGTGCGCCATTAGTGGCAAAAACAGGTGTGCCACTAGCAGGCCTTTTCCTAGTAGTGGCACCAGAAATCCTTCTTGCTACTTCTCGAGCATGCGTTAGTTTCCGTGAAGAGGAACGGTTGATGCAGCAAAGTAGATAAGTATTTCCCTCAGTTGTTGAGAACCAAGGTATCAATCCTGTAGGATATACAAGCAAGTCCCCAATAGGTGTACCTACACAAAGAATCAAACTCTTGCACCCAACGCTATAAAGGGGTTGTCAATCCCTTTAAGGTTACTTGCAAGGATGAGATTTGATAGAGATAGATTGCTTAAAAGGAAACTAAAACAATAGGTAAAAGTAATGCAACAAAGTATTTTTGGTATTTTTGGTTCTAGATCTCAAAGTATAAGATGGAAAATAGACCCGGGGGCCATAGGTTTCACTAGAGGCTTCTCTCATGATAGCAAGTATTACGGTGGGTAAACAAATTACTGTCGAGCAATTGATTGAAAAGCGAATAATTATGAAGATACCCAAGGCAATGATTATTCATATAGGCATCACGTCCGTGTCAAGTAGACCAAAACGATTCTGCATCTACTAGTATTACTCCACACATCGACCGATTCCTGCCTGCATCTAGAGTATTAAGTTCATAAAGAATAGAGTAACACATTAGGTAAGATGGCATGATGTAGAGGGGTAAACTCAAGCAATATGATGAAAACCCCATCTTGTTATCCTTGATGGAAACAATACAATACGTTCCTCGCTAGTCCTACTTTGTCACTGGGTGAGGACACCGCAAGATTGAACCCAAAACTAAGCCCTTCTCCCATTGCAAGAATTACCAATCTAGTTGGCCAAACCAAACCAATAACTCGAAGAGACTTGCAAAGATATGAAATCATGCATAAAAGAATTCAGGAAAGACTCAAATAATATTCATGGATAATCTGAACATAAACCCACAATTCATCGGATCTCGATAAACACACCGCAAAAGAGTATTACATCAGATAGATCTCCATGAAGATCATGAAGAACATGGTATTGAAGAGCAAAGAGAGATAAGAAGTCATCTAGATACTAGCTATGGACTCGAAGGTCTGTGGTGAACTACTCACGCGTCATCGGAGGGGCAATGGAGTTGATGTAGATGCCCTCCGTGATCGGATCCCCCTCCAGTAGATTACCGGAAAAGGCTCCAAGATTGGATCTCTGGGGAACGGAGGCTTTTGGTGGCGAAAAAGTGTTTTCGTAGCTTGTTTTGATAATGATGGAACATTTGGGAATTTATAGGCCGAAGATTAGGTTAGGGAAGCTCCCGTGGGCCCACAAGCCTACCCGGCATGTCCTACCCCCTGGGTGCGGCCCTAGGGCTTGTGGCCCCATGGTGGCTCCCCTACCTTGGTTCTCAAGTCTCGTAGTTTCCTTTCATTCCAGAAAAAATCCATCCAAAGGTTGTATTCCATTTGGACTCCATTTAATATTCCTTGTCTGCAAATCTCAAAAACAAGGAAAAAACAAAAACTAGCACTAGACTCTAGATTAATAGGTTAGTCCCAAAAATAATATAAAATAGCATATTAATGCATATAAACATCCAAAACAGATAATATAATAGCATGGAACAATCAAAAATTATAGATACGTTGGAGACGTATCAAGATCCTCATCAGGAATTTGCAGCCTCTGGATGACATCAGGCGAGATTAGGTTCAGGCTGGCCCCACTGTCGACTAGCATCTTCGCTACCGTGAGGCTGTGAATTGTTGGTGAAACCAGCAATGGCAGGCACCTGACCATAGTTGTGCGATCAGGGTGATCCTCGACGTCAAAAATGATAGGAGTGTTGGACCACTTCAAATGTTTCTGGGCACCGATAGAGGGCTCAGCCGCGTTAAACTCGCACGCCCACTGTTTAAGTTGGCGGTGAGAGGAATGCGACGATGCACCTCCCTCTATGCACATCATTTCTATAGCCTTCTGGAACTCATGCTCGCCGGACTCGTCGTCCTCTTCGACATCATTATCATCTTATTGCTTGTCGCGGCCGCGAGCGGGCCGGTCTTTTTGTTGTTTGGGCTTGCCGCGGAAACCTCCTTGGCCAACATGCTTCTTCCTAGATCCCTCCACACCATCCTGGCCCTTCTCCTTGTCCCGCCTCTCGTATTCGGCCTTTTGCTTCTCGGCAAGCTGCTCAACCAGTCGGTAGTCTTGGAGATCGTGGCCCTTGGTGTAATGGACCTTGCAATACTGCTCGACGGAGCCTTATGGCTTGTCGGCAACCGCCATCGCCTCGAAGGAGACGTACCCAGCAACATCCTTGCCGGGGTCATCAACCTTTCCCTTCTTGGCAGCGTCGGGGTTGCCAGATCCCTCGACGGCAAGCATGGCCTTGCCCTTGCGCTTCTTGTTACGCAGCTGGCCCTTCTTTGCTGGGGCGGGGGTGTCCTCATCCTCAGAGTCGACCCCTGCGCCAGCATCCTCGCTGGGGAGCCTCCTCCCTTCTTCAGCCCGAGCACACTTGTTTGCCAGAGCATAAAGCTCGGCAACATCCCTAACCTTGTTCATCACCAGCTCTTCCCGCATTCTGCGGTTGTGCACATTCTGATGGAATGCACTGATGACAGCGACAGGATGAACGTCGGGTATGTTGTGGTGTACGCGGCTGAACCTTTGGATGTACTTGCGCAAAGTATCGCCCTCCTTCTGAGGGATGATGTGCAAATCGCTTTCCTAACCAGGAGCTTGGTGGCCTCCGGTAAAGGCGCCAACAAACTCGTGGCACAGGTCCGCCTAGGAGGCAATGGATCCCTCCGGCAAGTGCAGCAATGACGACGTGACATTGGGCTTAAGCACCAAGGGGAAGTAGTTGGCGAGTATCTTGTCGTCGGAAGCCCCGGCAGCCTGCACCGCAATGGTGTAGATGCTCAAGAACTCTGACGGGTGAGTCTTGCTATCGTACTTCTCTGGGACCTTTGACTTGAACGTGTGGGAATTGGGCCACTGGACTTGCCGTAGCTCATTGGTAAACGCTGGTCAACCCACCTCGTAAGGTAGGCTGGCAGGATACCCTGGCGCGGGCTTGTCTATAGTGCCCCCCCGCGCTTATCAGATTGATGGCGCACTTCCCGCCGCTGCTTGATTGTAGTTTGAGCATCTTCCTAGATCCATTCCCGAAGAACTCGACGCTAGTAAGGGCGAGTCCGTGGGTCGGACGACGCCGTCGAGTAACCATCATAAGCGTCGGTCCGTCGAGTCGGCGACCGACGTTGTTGCTGTAGAGGAGAGTGTACCATGGTCGCGCCACCTCCGGCCTTCTCGCCACTGGTGCGAGCCAGCTCGGTGGACCGAAACCTGTTTGCGAGGCTGAGGAGGCTCTGAATGGTGGCTCTCCACTCGTCGAGCTTCTCCGCAGCCGAAGGGAAGTTCAGGAGTAGCTGCGCTCGTGCCATTGCTTCTTTTGCCGTGGCCGGCAGCAAACGACACGAGGAACACGAGGTGCTTTGACTCCTAATGGTGTTAGAAGGAGCTTCGTTGTGGTCCTACGATGGCATGCCACTCCCACTAGCATGCTGGCCCCGTGCACCTTGGGAGTGATGCGCATGAGCTTTTTCGTGGGGATGTTGGAAACCGCGGTCATCGTGGCGCCGCTCCTAGCACGCGTGCTGTGAAGGTAATAGCGTAGATGCCGTCATGGGCATCTTGGAGGGCACCCTTCCGTCCCCGGAGTTCATCGTACCACCCACGGGTGGCACAGCTCCGTCCTGAGACCTAGCGGTGCGGGTGTTCCCGCCGCCACTACGAATGTCTCCGCGGTGAGCATCACCGTTTGCTTGGCCTTGATCACCAGGGCATCATAGAAGTTCTGAACCTCCTCCTCCTCCTCCACCCGCGTCTACATCGTCCCCTGTCAGTGTAGCTACAGGGGCAGCAGACGTGGATGGACCGACCGCCGTAAGGCCCGTCCTCTTGGGAGCCATGGCGATGATGATGAAGGAACTGGTGTGCTAGTCACTGGATCAGCTTTGCGTGCCTCGCCCCCTACCTGGCGTTCCATAGATTTCATCATGGACGAGCACCTATGGGATCGAGAGGACCCCTTTTTGGTTTGGCAGTAGGTGGGGGGGAGGTGAGCGCAAAGAGTAGATCTGATGAACAACGCACGGGGATTTTTCCCAGGTTCAGGCCACAAGGATGCGTAAAACCCTACTCCTGCTTGGTTGTACTGTGGGTGTTTTTAGGGTTCTAGCTACAGGAGGGCTATGAAGAACAGCTACGCATGCAAGATAGAAGGTCTAAAAGTCCCTAAGTGGGGAAGTGCCCAAAGTCCTCTACTTTATCGCCCGAACCTCCTTTTATACTGAAGGGGATCCCAACAGTGGCGTACAGTCCATACACGGGGTGTACAGAGCTACAGTCTTATCATACCTAACATTGACGGTGTAGGGCAAGCGCATTTAATGCTCTGCCAGGCGGTCCTGACCATCTGCATGATGGGACAGGAGCCGTCCCATCGACACCACTTAGTCCCTCGATCGCCGGTGCTGCGACACGTGGCCAGGCGAAGCGACTCCTGGCTTCTGCGCTGGCGGGGCTTGCCAGGGCTTCGCCTTGCTGGGGCTTTGCCTTGCTGGGTCTTTCCGGGGCTTTGCCTTGCCGGGGGTTCAGAGGCCACCCCAGCAAGGTCTTGTCTGCGGTCTTGATTCTCCTGTGTCTGTATCTAGAGGCTCCCTGCCGGGACTCGCCGCCAGGGTGGCTACTACTGCCCATGCACGACTAAGGGGCACTAGGGAGCCCAAAACTCTAGTGCATGGACAAAAAGTTTACTTGTAAGAGTTTCCGCATCATGAGCAATCATATCCATGTTTCTAGCCATATCGTCAACTTTATGCAACTTTTGTTCTACCATAGTGTTGAAAATCTTTTGAGAACTAATAAATCCATTAATGGTATTATCAAGGTCACTAGGTATCATATTATTAATGGTGTTAACAATTTCCAGAGTTATTAGAAGAATTACCAAGATACGACCTAGCATTGAAATTACCTCTATAGACATTATTGTTGAAATTATTTCACGAGACAAAGTTCACATAAATAGCATCAATATTTTTCTTAATCAAAGTAGAAAATGGAAAATCATTAGGATCAACTTAAGCATGCTTGTTTGCAACCATATTCATAAGAGCATCCATTTTATCACTCAAAGTAATAATTTCTTTGAAGAAATTTACCTTCTTACGAGTTGGAGCTCGCCCGGTGTGCCATTGAGAATAATTTGTCATGATATTGTATAGAATTTTTGTAGCCCCTCCTAATGTCAACTTTATAAAGGTACCACCTACAGCAGAATCTAGAAGTTTTCTTGACTCCAAGCTTAGTCCAACATAGAAATTTTGTATAATCATCCATAAGGTTAAGCCATGAGTGGGACAATTTCTAATCATTTTCATTCACTCCCATGATTGTGAAACATATTCTTGCTCATGTTGCTTAAAATTCATAATTTGGTTTCAGAGATATATAATTTTAGTGGGAGGAAAATACTTGGCAACAAAAGCATCCTTACACTTATCCCATGTTCCAATACTATTGCAAGGTAAGGATGAAAACAAAGTTTGAGATTTATCTCTTAGTGAAAAAGGAAATAATTTCAAATTTAACCACATCATTATCCATGCCCTTTATCTTTTGCATATCACATAACTCAACAAAGGTGTTTAGATGAGAAGCGGGATCATCATTAGGACTTCCCGAAATTGTTCTTTCATCACAAGATTTAGCAATGCAAAATTAATATCATAAAACTCCACACTAGTGCTGGGTGGTATAGGAGTACTAATTAAATCATTATTATTAGTCTTTGAGAAGTCAAACAACTTAGTAGTGTCTTGAGACATGGTGACCAAGCAAGCAAAGTACCAAGCGAAGCAAGTAAACTAACAAGTATATCAAGCAAACAATTAAACTAGCAAAGTTAAATATTTTTGTATTTTTTTATAGAAAGCAAAATATAATATCAAATAAAAAGTAGAACAAGAAAATGATAATTTGTGGGAAGGTACTTGATAGGAATTTGGTGATACTCCACGACAAAGGCGCTGGAAATCCTTCCTGATAATTCTAAACTGCGTTCGGATTTTCTGCAAAGAGGAGGGGATGATGCAACACAGTAGAGGTAACTATTTCCCTTAGCAAGAATTAAGGTTATAAAACCAATAGGAAAACCATGCAAACTCCCGCCTTCAACGCCTACACACAAAAGAGCAAACACTTGCACCCAATGCAGGCAAGAGGGTTGTCAATCCCCTTGAACTCGTTACTTGCAAGTGATAGTGATAGATAGATAGTTTGATAAATATAAATTGAATAAAAACAAAGTAAATAATGGCATCAAGGTACTTAGAGGTTTTGAAAATATATTTGTGTGGAGACCCTGGGGCCATAGTTTTCGCTAGAGGCTTCTCTCTCGAAGAAAGCATACGGTGGGTAAACAAATTACTATTGGGAAATTGATAGAAAAGCACATAGTAATGCAATATTTATTCACAAATATCATCATGTATATATGCATCACGTCCATAAACTAGTATACCGTCTCTTGCCTACATCTACTACTATTACTCCACCCATCGACCGCTATCCAACATGCATTTAGAGTATTAAGTCAAAACAGAGTAATGTTTGAAGGATGATGACATGATGTAGACAAAGTAAATCCAATTACTATGAATGAAACCCATCATTTTACCCTTAGTGGCAGCAATGCAATACATGTCATGTCCCAATCTATCACTGGGATTGAGCACCGCAAGATTAAACCCACTACAACGCTGTTGGAAATATGCCCTAGAGGCAATAATAAATTAGTTATTATCATATTTCCTTGTTCATCATAATCGTTTATTATCCATGCTATAATTATATTGATCGGAGACTTAAATGCATGTGTGGATACATAGACAAAACCATGTCCCTAGTATGCCTCTAATGGACTAGCTCGTTGATCAAAGGATGGTTAAGGTTTCCTAGCCATGGACATGAGATGTCATTTGATAATGGGATCACATCATTAGGAGAATGATGTGATGGATAAGACCCAAACTGCAAACGTAGCATATGATCATGTCAGTTTATTGCTACTGTTTTCCGCATGTCAAGTATGTGTTCCTATGACCATGAGATCATGCAACTCACAGATATCGGAGGAGTGCCTTGTGTGTATCAAACGTCGCAACGTAACTGGGTGACTATAAAGGTGCTCTACAGGTATCTCCGATGGTGTCTGTTGAGTTGGCATGGATCGAGACTGGGATTTGTTACTCCGTGTGACGAAGAGGTATCTCGGGGCCCACTCGGTAATGCAACATCACAATAAGCCTTGCAAGCAATGTGACTAATTGTTAGTTGCGGGATCTTGTATTACGGAACGAGTAAAGAGACTTGCCGGTAACGAGGTTGAACTAGGTATGGAGATACCGACGATCGAATCTCGGGCAAGTAACATACCGAAGAACAAAGGGAACGTTATACGGGATTAACTGAATCCTTGACATAGAGGTTCGACCGATAAAGATCTTCGTAGAATATGTAGGAACCAATGTGGACGTCCAGGTCCCACCATTGGTTATTGACCGTAGAGGTGTCTCGGTCATGTCTACATAGTTCTTGAACCCGCAGGGTCTGCACACTTAAGGTTCGGTGACGTTTCGGTAGTGTAGAGTTATGTATGGTGGTGACCGAAGTTTGTTCGGAGTCCCAGATTAGATCCCGGACGTCACGAGGAGCTCCGGAATAGTCCAGAGGTAAAGATTCATATATAGGAAGTCCCAGTTTGGTTTCCGGAAAAGTTTCGGGCTCATCGGTAGTGTACCGGGAGTGCCGGTAGTGTACAGGGAGGCCTTCGGGAGGGGTATTTCGACCCCAAGAGGTCCATGGTCTGTGGTAGAATAATAACCAGCCCTTAGTGTCCTGGGAAAACAGCCACAAAGGCCCATGGCGCAGGAGAGGAAGTCCTAAAGCAAAAAGTGGAAAATCAGCCAATTGGAGGCAATCCTACTCCAACTAGGATTGGAGGTGAAGTAGGATTGCTTCCCACCTCCTATTTCGGCCGACCCAAAGGCCTTGTCTGACTCTCCTCTCCTCTCCTCCTATATATACTAGTGGATTGGGTGGTTTTTGGACAGAATTTTCGGCCACGTGCTACCCGTTCCACCGGTGCATAGTTTCTCCTCTAGATCGGTTTTCTGCAGCGCTTAGGCGAAGCCTTGCCGGAATTGCTCCACCACCATCACCGGAGCGCCATCACGCTGTCGGTGAACTCTCTATCCTCTCCACATTCTCTTGCTGGATCGAGACAGTGGAGATCGTCATCAAGCTGCACGTGTCCTGAACGCGGAGGTGCCGTCCGTTCGGCGCTAGATCGGAAGGACCGTGATCGAGATCGCGAGACGGTTTGTGATGAGATCGCGGAACGGATCGTGATGAGTTCGCGGGACAGATCGTGATCAAGATCGTGAGACGGATCGTGATGATATCGCGGGACGGATCGTCATGAGTTCACGGGACGGATCGTGATTGGATCGCGGGACGGATCGTGATGAGACCGCGGGACGCTCAGCGATTTGGATCGCGAAGATGTTCGACTACACCAACCGCGTTTCTTAACGCTTCCCGCTTAGCGATCTACAAGGTTATGTAGATCCACTCTCCGTCTCGTAGATGCTCATCACCATGGATAGGTTTGCGTGTGCGTAGGAAATTTTTTGTTTCCCATGCGACGTTCTCCAACAGATGCACCACTCCTACTGAAGATAAATCAATCTAGTTGGCCAAACAAAATCGATAGATCAGAGAGCATTATGAAGCTATAAAATTCATGCATACAAATAACCAGCAAGGATTCAATATATTTTCATGAATAATGTTAACATAAAACCAAAATTCATTGGATCCCAACAAACACACCGCAAAGATTGATTACATAAGATAGATCACCACGGGAATCATGGTGATATTGGGAATGAAGAACATAGATAGAGATAGCCATCTAGGTACTAACTACTGACCAGTAGGTCTATGGTGAACTACTCACACGTCACCATGGGAGCAGAAAGGTTGATGTAGACCCTCCATGATCGACCCCCCTCCGGCAGGGCACCGGAACATGGCTCCAAATGGGCACACGGCGGAACAGAGACTTGTGGCGACGGAAAAGTTGTTTCGGGAGGCTCTCTAGGTTTTTTGGGATATATAAGAATTTATAGCAAAGAGATCCGGGCCCAAGGAGCTAGGAGGTGGCCCCAAGCCATCAGGATGCGACCACCCCTTAGGCGCACCCTGTTGGCTTGGGCACATCGTGTGCCCTCCGGTCTTCCTCTAAAGCTTCCAGGTCTTATTTCTGTCTAGAAAAAGTCATTAAAAAGTTTCGGGGGTATTTGGACTTCGTTTTATACAATATTTCTAAAGGGCCAAAAATATGCAGAAAACATCAACTAGCACTTGGCACTCGGTTAATAGGTTAGTGCTCCAAAATAATATAAAACAACAAGTAAATGCTTAAAAAGTATCCTAGAATGACAATTAAATAGCATGGAACAATAAAAAATTATAGATACGTTCGAGACATATCAGGTCTTCTCTGATCTATCGGTTTGGTTTGGCCAACTAGATTGATTTATCTTCAGTGGGAATGGTGCAGTGTAATGGGTTGAATCTTGCAGTGATATACATCCTCGTGACAAAAGGGGACAAGACACATATTTGTATTGTTGACATCAACGATAAAACGACTAGATATGAACATATTCCTTGTATTTTTTGTCTACATCATGTCACTTTGCTCCAAGCACTACTCTTTTTGTTATGAACTTAATACCTAGAGAGGCATGGTACGTCTCCATTGTATCTACTTTTCCAAACTCTTTTGCCCTTGTTTACGACTCTAATTTGCATGATTTGAATGGAACTAACCCGGACTGACGATGTTTTCAGCAGAATTGCCTTGGTGTTATTTTTGTGAAGAAATAAAAGTTCTCAGATTGATATCAAAAATTTATGGAGAATACTTTTGAAATTAATAAAAAATTCTGGCGAAAGAATCAACCGTAGGGGGGCCACCCATAGGTGGCAAGCCTGCCAGGCGCGACCACCCCCCTCACCGCGGCTAGCAGGCTTGTGGGCCCCCTATTGCTCCACCGACCTCAATTCCACTCCTATTTATTCCTATTCGCGGATAAAAAAATCAGAGAGAAGAGTTCATCACGTTTCATGATACGGAGCCACCGCCATCTCCTATTCTTCCTCGGGAGGCCAGATCTGGAGTCTGTTTTGGGCTTCGGAGAGGGGAAATCGACACCATCGTCACCACCAACCTTCCTTCATAACAAATTACATGATGCTCTCTGCCGTTTGTGAGTAATCCCGTCGTAGGCTTGCTGGACGGTGATGGCTTGGATGAGATTTATCAGGTAATCGAGTTAGTTTAGTTAGGGTTTGATCCCTAGTATCCATTATGTTGTGAGATTGATGTTGCTATGACTTTGCTATGCTTAATGCTTGTCACTAGGGCCCGAGTGCCATGATTTTAGATCTGAACCTATTATGTTTTCATGAATATATAGGTGTTCTTGATCCTATCTTGCAAGTTGGAGACACCTATTACGAGTTATGATCCGCATCCCCCAGGGTGACAATAATTAGGATTCTTTCCGGTGATTGCCGTAGTTTGAGGAGTTCATGTATTCACTAAGTGCTAATGCTTTGGTCCGGTTCTCTATTAAAAGGAGGCCTGAATATCTCTTAGTTTCCAATAGGACTCCGCTGCCACGGGAGGGTAGGACATAAGATGTCATGCAAGTTCTTTTCCATAAGCACGTATGACTATATATGGAATACATGTGTACATTACATTGATGAATTGGAGCTAGTTCTGTGTCACCCCTATGTTATAACTGTTGCATGAGGAATGCCATCCGACATAATCTTCCATCACCGATCCATGGCATATGAGCTTTCCACATATTGGTCTCTGCTAAGTTACTTCTCTGTTGCTACTATTACAATCACTACAAATCTGCTACTGTTACTTTTGCCATTATTACCGTTACTTCCATACTACTTTGCTACTGAATACTTTGCTGCAGATATTAAGTCTTTCAAGTGTGGTTGAATTGACAACTCAGCTACGAATACTCGAGAATATTCTTTGTCTCCCCTTGTGTCGAATCAATAAATTTGGGTTGAATACTCTACCCTCGAAAACTGTTGTGATCCACTATACTTGTGGGTTATCTAGACTTTTTTCTGGCGCCGTTGCCAGGGAGCATATCTCTATTCTTTGTGTCACTTGGGATTTATATCTGTTGAATAGTATGAAGAATATGAAAGATCCAAAAACCAAGATCTATCCTTCTACTATGAGGGGAGGTAAGGAACTGCCATCTAGCTCTACACTTGATTCACCTTCTATTATGACTAAGTTTGCGACACCACCACCTGCTAGTAATTTTGACATGTCGCAAGTAATTGATGATGCCACTTCTGTTATGCATGATGCTTATGATGATACTTTGCTTGATAATACTATGCCACTGGGTGAATTTCTTGATGAACAAATTGCTAGAGCCAATGCTAAAAATTATGATACTTCTGAAACACATGAAATTATTGAAATTGAATACTATGAGACACCTATTAGACCTAGATCTCCTAGATATGAATTGTATGATATTCCCGAGGGTTATGTTATGGAAGGATAGGTATCTAGGGAATTTCTTGCTTGTAAGGATAGAGATGATCTTATGAAATTACTATGCAAGTGGAAAGAAAAATATTTGAATGCTAGAATGAAATATGATCCTAAGTTTGCGACTTCACCTATATTTCTTACTAATAAGGACTATGAATTCTCTATTGATCCCGAGCTAATTACTTTGGTTGAATCTGATCCTTTCCATGGCTATGAATCCGAAACTGTTGTGGCACATCTCACTAAACTGAATGATATAGCCACCCTATTTACTCATGAGGAAAAAACTCGTTATTATTATATTCTCAACTTGTTTCCTTTCTCATTAAAGGGTGATGCTAAGATTTGGTTCAACTCTTTTGCTCCTAGTTGTGTCTGTAGTCCCTAGGATATGATATATTACTTCTATGAAAAATACTTTCCTGCCCATAAGAAACAAGCTGCCTTGCAGGAAATATTTAACTTTGTGCAAATTTAAGAAGAGAGTCTCCTACAAGCTTGGGGGAGGCTTCTCAAATTACTAAATGCTTTGCCTGATCATCCTCTCAAGAAAAATGAAATACTTGATATCTTTTATAATGGATTAACCGATGCTTCTAGGGACCACCTAGATAGTTGTGCTGGTTGTGTTTTCAGGGAATGAACTGTTGAACTCAGAAGAAAAGAGGTATTCTATTTGTAAGTCCTGAAGATATGCAAGAGGCAAATAAATCTATGAAAGAAAAAGGTATTAAAGCTGAAGATGTTAAGAATCTACCACCTGTTGAAGAAATACATGGTCTTGATAACCTGACACAGGTAGTAGAGGTAAATTCTCTTTGTAGATTTGATGAAAGGCGATATTCCTGACAATAAGTCTGCTAGCCAATGGTTGGATGAGTTTGATAATTTTGTTGTTAAGCAAGAAAATTTTAATGCTTATGTTAGTAGACAATTGAAACATAATGCTTTCATGCTTGATCGCTTAGGCGATTATATGAGTAGAACTATCAATGATCTTAAACTGATTAGTAAACATGCTTCCATGGTAACCACTCAGGTAGAACAAGTGCTTAAGGCACATAATGATTTTCTTAATGAGATGAACACTAAGAACAATGACCATTCTGTTAAAGTTTTGACTAGAGGTGGAAGAATGACTCGGGAACCTTTGTATCCTGAGGGCCACCCTACAATAATTGAGCAAGATTCTCAAAGAAGTAATATTGATGCACCTAGTCGCTCCAATAATAAGAGGAACAAGGATGATGATAGAACTTTGCATGCTGCTAGTGAACCTATTATAGATACACCTGAAAACCCAAGTGATATTTATGTTTTTGATGCTGAGACACAATCTGGTGATGAACATGATCCTAGTGATAATATTAATGATGATGATCATGTTGATACTCAACCTATTAATGATAATGACGTCGAGATTGAACCTGTTGTTGATCTTGATAACCCATAACCTAAGAATAAAAGATATGAAAAAAGAGATTTTATTGCTATGAAGCATGGTAAAGAAAGAGAACCATGGGTTCATAAACTCATATCCTTTCCTCCTAAACCATCCAAGAAAAAGGATGATGAGGATTTTGAGCGCTTTGTTGAAAATCTTAGACCTGTCTTTTTGCGTATGCGCTTGATTGATATTCTGAAAATGTCTCCTTATTCTAAGTATATGAAAGATATTGTAACTAATAAAAGGAAGATACCGGAAGCTGAAATTTCCACCATGCTTGCTAATTATACTTTTAAGGGTGGAGTACTAAAGAAATTAGGAGATCCAGGAATACCAACTATACCATCCTCTATTAAAGGGAATTATGCTAAAACTTCTTTATTGATTCGGGAGCTGGTGTTAGTGTTATGCCTTTCTCTTTATATCATAGACTTGATTTGAATAAGTTGACACCTACTGAAATCTCTTTGCAAATGGTTGATAAATCAACTGCTCTACCTATCGGTATTTGTGAGGATGTACCTGTCGTAGTTGCAAATGCCACTATCTTAACGGACTTTGTTATTCTTGATATTCCCGAGGACGACAGTATGTCGATCATCCTTGGTAGACCCTTTTTGAATACGGCAGGGGATGTTATTGATTGCAACAAGGGCAATGTCGCTTTTCATATTAATGGTAAAGAGCATACGGTACACTTTCCTAAGAAACAACCTCAAGTTCATAGTATCAACTCCATTGACAAAATTCCGACGATTATTATTGGTGACTTTGAATTCCCTCTTCCTATTGTTAAGAAGAAATATGATATACTTATTGTTGGGGACATGTATATCCCCATTGAGGTAACTTAGTGTTATTCGAAAATATTCCGGTCTCATGTTACTCGAAAGAAGTTAGTTAATAAGACTTGATCAACCTTATTGATGGATTCCTTTTGATGAGCATGAGATGGTTGAATTTAGAAAGCACAACTTGCTGTACCCAAACTTCACTTTTTGCTAGTTAGATTAAATTAAGTAAAAATGCTATTATTTTTCTATTTTCTGAGTTTTCGATGTAATAGAAAAATGACCTGAAAATAAAAGTTCTTCAAATGCCCTAAAAATGGAGTATGATTTTTTTTCTGGAATATTTAAAAATATCTGGCACTAAGCACACTGCAGGGGGCTGCACGAGTCGGTCACAAGCCCACAAGGCGCGACCACCCCCTGGCCACGCCTAACAGGCTTGTGGGTCCCACGTGGCCCCCCTCCACTTATTCCAACACCCATCCACTTCATCTTCCTCCATAAAAAATCCCACCATTGCTCAAACCTGTATTCTAGCTCATTTTGCTGCCATTTTCGATCTCCTTGTGCAAAGCTTCATTCGTAAAACTATTTTGGGATATTCTTCTTTGGTATGTGACTCCTCCAATGGCCCAATTACTTTTTGTTTAGTGCTTTATATATTGCAAATTTTTGCTACTGTGGTGACCTTGTTCTTGAGCTTGCATGCCAAATTTGTTTGGTTCCTAGTAGTATTGATGCATGATATAGCCTATAGGCACTTATGGGAGTAGTTGCTATGAGTTTTATTTAGTTTTGCTCACCTTTATTTTGGGTCACTAAAAATTTCAGAATTTTTCATAAAAATAAAAATGTTGAGGAGGGTGTTTCAAGGGGGTTCCTTGAGCAAGAAGGCCTCGAGACCCGTGATACGTGAGCCTGACCTTGAACCACTAAGGGAAGCACATGTATGACCTTGTGGATGGCCTTCGGATCAATTTATGAGTGATGCCGGTTTCAAGGAAGAATTATACGCATACACAAGAAATGCTGGCCGTGAGGGATTCGTTTCAGATAAATGCAAGCAATACTATCAAATCACGGATTCTTTTGTGCGGAGGTTTGAATTTTCGCTCAACCGTAATAAACCTTCCATCCTATTTGACCTTTATGACAAATCATATACTTTGGACATAGAGTATTTTAATCATGCATGCAAAATTCCAGAATGGGGTAGCTATAGTGATCCGCACAAAACTAAATATAATGATTTTCTTGCTAGCATCACCGTCGGAGAAACTAGAAATATTACACAGGATATCATGGGGAGCATTCACTTTCCTGCTATACATTGTTTTTCTCTATTCATAGGTAGATGTATTAATGGTAAAACTGAGCATAACTACCTTTGTGCAACCGATCTCAGTATTTTTAAGAGTGCAGTAATGGGTGAAAGGCGATATAACTTAGGTGCCATTATTGCTAGAAGGTTGCATAATAATGCTAAGGATGGAGATTTCTTTGGTGGAAATTATGCCACTCATGTAGCTAATTATCTTGGGGTACCCGTACAGGGAAATGATATTGAGTTACCACCTGCTTTCCTTGATTATGAGGCTTTGGTACGCTTTCAGTTTCTTGAAAGAAACAAACAATCCCTCCAGTACCGACTAATTTTTGATATACAGCGCACTGTCAATGTTACCCTTCCTGCTCCTGCCTTCTTTAACTTTCAAGAAAAATAGAGATACTTCACAACCAGAGAAGAGGCAAACGAGTACGAGAGAAATGCGGAAGCAGCTCGCCTTCATGATGCAGTCGTTCAGGCGGTAGCCACTGCAACCCAGTACAACCCCAACTATGACTTTGGATATCATTCGGGCCAGCCATGGCCCTAGACCAACTTAGGCCTAAAACACAAGCTTGGGGGTGTACATATTTCTCATCGACTTTACATTCATGCTCTCACACTCATCTTCAGTAGTCGGTGTTCATACTCTTTCATTGTACCATCCATGATAGTTTATTTCCTTATTTGACTTTCTTCTTGTGTGTTTAATTAACTTTGGGGAAAAACACCAAAAAATTTAGTTCTAGCTTTACCTTCTAGTTGCTTAGTTGTAGCATTAAAAGAAAAGCCAAAAAGATTTTTCGTTCTTCTTTTGCTTGTTGGGAGCTTTCCTATGTAAATAGTTTTCCCTCGTTCTTGTTTTGATTTTTATTTCTTTGGGTCGTAAGGAGAAGACCAATGAAAATGTTGAGTGGCTCTCATATGCATAATTGTTTATTGATTAGAGAGCCCATATTACCTTGCCTTCTCCTTTGAGCTATTGTTTGCAGATTCCGGCTTAGTCCAATGCACGTGCACTCATATTATTATCCACACCGTTTGGTCGTGCACGTGAAAGGCAATAATGACGATATTTGATGAAAAGATTGAGGTGGATAAAAGCTGGTATATATGAACTCAACCTATCTTGCTTTTGTAAATATGATTAGCTCATCATTTCAAATTCAGTTCATTATGGGAGAAACATATTTGTAATGAGAATGAGAGATTATAGTCACTCATGCCATGCTTAATTAGCTAAGAGTGGATAATGGTTTGTCTTGGGTGCCAAGATGGATATTAAAATGATTGTGATGTAGTATGATGGGATGTTATCATCCTCCGAACGATTCAATTGGCTTGACTTGGCACATGTTCATGCATGTAGTTGAAACAAAATCAACATAGCCTCTACGATATTTGTGTTCATGGTGATTTATATCCTATTCATGCTTGCATTAAATGTTGGTTAATATCAAAGCATGTTGATGACTGTGTCGCTCTCTAGTTGGTCGCTTCCCAATCTTTTGCTAGCCTTCAATTGTACTAAGCAGGAATACTGCTTGTGCATCCAATTCCTCAAACCCAACATTGTTCCATATGAGTCCACCATACCTGCCTATATGTGGTATTTACATGTCGTTCCAAGTAAATCTACATGTACCAAACTCTAAACCTTCAAATAAACATTCTGTTTTGTATGCCCAAATCGCTCATGTGGTGACTGGGGGCTGTCAGTATTCTCCATTCCAGGTGGGTTATTCTCACGATATGTGTTGATTCACTATCATTCACGAAAAAGCGGCTGGACATCGGGATGCCTAATTCCATGCTCGAAATAAAGTCAAAATATAATTAAACAAGACTCCCCCAGGATTGTGTTTGTATGGATAGTACCCGTGGATTCGGCTCGCCATGGAGTGTGATTGATTGGTGGAGGGGGAGTAAAAAACTTTATAATTTTGCTTGGGAAACACCTATAATGTATCTAGCATGGAAGATGTCGAAAACCTCTTGGTCGTCATGTGAGCAATGAAAGCATACCTCACAAAAATTATTACTCATCTCTGTTTAATAACTCGAGCTCTGGCACCTCTGCAAGTCAATGCTTCCCTCTGCGAAGGGCCTTTCCATTTACTTTATTGTTGAGTCATTCCATCCTCATAAAAGGCACCAGTTAGAGAGAACCACCATCATTTGTATGCTTTGCTATTAATTGATATTGAGTATGAGCATGACTGTATATCTCTTTCATCGTGAATTAAAATGTCTAGTAAGCCCTTCTTCTTTAGAGGTGCTCTGCATTTATGTTTCGCGGTCTTAGAAAGGGCTAGCGAGATATCGTTGCATCATATTGTATCATGATTGTTTTGATAAAAGCATTGTCATCCGATAGTTATCATTATTGCTTGCTAGTTGATTATGTCGTTGATATGAGTAAATGTGAGACCTGAATGTTATTGTGAACGTGGTTAGTCCATGATCTTTGCTGAAAATCTGAACATCAGTTAGACATATTTACAACAACAAGATCAAACAGAGTTTGTAAAAGTTTTTCTTTATTACTTTCAATTTATTAACTGAATTTCTTGAGGACAAGCAATGGGTTAAGCTTGGGGGAGTTGATACATCACCGTCGTATCTACATTTCCAAACTCTTTGGCCCTTGTTTTGGACTCTAATTGGCATGATTTGAATGGAACTAACCCAGACTGATTTTGTTTTCTGTAGAATTGCCTTGGTGTTATTTTTGTATAGAAATAAAGTTCTCGGATTGATCTGAAAATTTACGGAGAATATTTTTGGAATTAATAAAAAATACTGGCGAAAGAATCAACCTGAGGGGGCCACCCATGGGTTGCAAGCCTGCCAAACGCGACCACCCCATGGCCGCACCTAGCAGGCTTGTGGGCCCCCTGTTGCTCACCTACCTCAATTCCACTCCTATTTATTCCTATTTGCGGAGAAAAATATCAGAGAGAAAAGTTCATCGCGATTCACAATACGGAGCCGCCGCCACCTCATGTTCTTTCTCAGGAGGCCAGATCTAGAGTCCGTTTCGGGCTTCGGAGAGGGGAAATCGACGCAATCGTCATCACCAACCTTCCTTCATCACCAATTCCATGATGCTCTCCACTGTTCTTGAGTAATACCATCGTAGGTTTTGCTAGACGGTGATGGGTTCGATGAGATTTATCATGTAATCGAGTTAGTTTAGTTAGGGTTTGATCCCTAGTATCCACTATGTTCTGAGATTGATGTTGCTATGCTTTGCTATGATTAATGCTTGTCACTAGGGCCCGAGTGCCATGATTTTGGATCTGAACCTATTATGTATTCATGAATATATATATATATGTGTGTGTGTGTGTTCTTTATGCTATCTTGCAAGTTGTAGACACCTATTACGAATTATTATCCGCATCCCCCAGGGTGACAATAACTGGGATTCTTTCCGGTGATTTCCGTAGTTTGAGGAGTTCATGCATTCACTAAGCGCTAATGCTTTGGTCCGGTTGTCTATTATAAGGAGGCCTTAATATCCCTTAGTTTCCAATAGGACCCCGCTGCTACGGGAGGGTAGGACAAAAGATGTCATGCAAGTTCTTTGCCATAAGCACGTATGACTATATATGGAATACATGCCTACATTACATTAATGAATTGGAGCTAGTTTCGTGTCACCCTATGTTATAACTGTTGCATGATGAATGCCATCCGACATAATCATCCATCACCGATCTATTGCCTACAATCTTTCCACATATTGAACTCTGATAAGTTACTTCTCCGTTGCTACTGTTACAAGCACTACAAAACTTCTACTGTTACTTTTTCCACAGTTACTGTTACTTCCATAGTACTTTGCTACTGAATACTTTGCTGCAGATATTAAGTCTTTCAGGTGTGGTTGAATTGACAACTCAGTTGCGAATACTCAAGAATATTCTTTGGCTCCCCTTGTATCGAATCAATAAATTTGGGTTGAATACTCTACCCTCGAAAACTGTTGTGATCCCCTATACTTGTGGGTTATCAAGGCAACCATAGAAGCACTCTTGAAGTGGTGTAATAGTAGTAGATGCAAAACAATTTAAGTCTACTTGTTTATGGAAGTGATGCCTATATACATGATATTGCAATGAATAACATGTCATAACTATGTGTAATTCTCTCCATTGCCAAACAGTAATTTGTCTACCGACCGTATGCTACTTTCAAGAGAGAAGCCTCTAGCGAACAGTATGCCCCCCAAGTCTACTCAAACATAAATACAAAAACTCCTAAATTACGTCTCTGCCTTTTAGTATTTGTTTTTTACTTTTATTATTTGTAATATCTATTCTATCAAGATTTAATCCTTGCAAGTAATGAGTTCAAGGGGTTTCACAACCCTCTTGCCCGTGTTGGGTGCAAGTGTTTGGTTTGGTGTGTATAGGTGTTGTTGAAAGGAATTTGTTTGATTCTCCTATTGGTTCAATAAAATTTGTTCTCAAAAATGGAAATACTTATCTGTATTATCCTTCATCTCCTCTCCTCTTCAGGGAAAATCCCAATGCAGCTGACAAGTAGCAGGAAGAATTTCTGGAGCCGTTGCGGTGGAGACATCATCAAATTGTAGTCAAGTCCCTACACAAAACTTATCTTTCACTTTTTATTTGCTGTTATATTTGAGTTTATATAAAAATCAAGACTACAAAAATATTTCTATTCTCTTGTTTTTTTAGTTATCTAGTTTACTTGTTAGTTCACTCATTTGCTTGCTAGTTTACTTGCTTTGTCATAATGTCTCAACATAATACCAAATTGTGTGAGTTTCAAGTACTACTAATAATGATTTTATTAGTACTCCAATACCATCCTCCACTTGCGTGGTAGCTTTTGATATAAATGCCTCTTTGCTAAATCTTGTTATAAACGGACAATATTCGGGAAGTCCTAATGAGGATCACACTTCACATCTTAATACCTTCAATGAATTATGTGTTATGCAAAAGAAAAATGATATGGATATTGATTTAGTTAAGTGAAATTATTTTATTTTTCACTTAGATATAAAGCTAAAATTTGGTTTTCATCCTTGCCTCGCAATAGTATTGGAACATGGGATAAGTGTAAGGATGCTTTTGATTCCAAGTATTTTCCTCCTCTAAGATTATATCTCTCTGAAACCAAATAATGAATTTTAAACAACATGAGAAATAACATGTTTCACAAGCATGGTAGATAATGAAAATGATGATTGGAAATTGTCCCACTCATGGATTAAATTTATGGATGATAATACAAAATTTCTATGCGGGACTAAACTTTATGTTGAGAAATCTTCTAGACTCTGCTGCATTTGGTACCTTTATGGATATTACATTGGGATAAGCTACTAAATTACTGTATAATATCTTGACAAATTATTGTCAATGGCACGTTGAACGAGCTCTATTGGGGAACGACACCTATGAGATCACGTGGATCCCTTTACGGTTTGGCAGGGAGAAGGTATGCACAAAGAGCAGATTTAACGAGGAAGGCGAGGGATTTTGACCCAGGTACGGGCCGCTAAGAAGCATAAAACCCTACTCCTGCTTTAGTGTATTATGAGTGTTTGAGCTCTAGCTACAGGAGCGCTGTGTGATGAACGATACACAGCCGCTACGCATGCATCGGAGCTAGAATGTCCTCCCCCTCTATTGTAACACCTTGGGCCTCCTTTTATATGACTAAGGGGTTACCACCAGTGGCGCACAGTATGTACATGAGGTGTAGCGTGGCTGCAGTGTTATCATACCTAACACTGACGACATATGACAAATGCATTAAATGCTTCGTTTAGCTATCCCTAATCTTCTTGGGGACGAAAAAGTAGCCGTTCCATCAGCACTGCTTAACTCCATCATATTCAGTGCCTTGACATGTACTCAGGATGATAAGACATGTTTGATAGGCTAGTCGCTGCGCTCGAGCGGTGATAGACTGGCGAGGTCTTGCCGGGTGCGAGTCCTACCGGGGCTCCGTAAGCCATCCCAGCAAGATCTTGTCGGGGTCCCAGCATCTGTTCTTCTGTATTATGATTATTGATTTGAATGCCTTCTTGATATTTCTACGCCTGCATCCAGCAGTCCCCTAGCAGGCCTTGCTGCTGGTGCGGCTACAACTGCCCATGGACAAGTAAGGGGTACTAAAGACCCAAACTTTAGTACACTAACAGGAGCCCCCGGGCCTAGGCCATACACGGGTGTGAGGTGTTGTTGGGCTAGGCCCAAACAGTGCACAGGCATGTGAGGCAAGAGTCTATGGTCATAATTATTTCAGTTACCACGCTAGGCCGTTTCCGCCACATGCGCGGCATCCGTAGCCGGGAGTTGGCAATGGGCACCCGTGACTTGAAGTCCTGATCGTGGCAAAAACCGCAGCGCCATGGATTGGAGTAATGGGGCAGTTACCTGTTCACCCGTGATCGTGGGCGATGGGATTGGTGGAGATGGGTGGCGACTCTTGGAGCGGAGGAGAGCCAGCCCCCGCGCCTCTCCCTATAAATTGGGGGGGGTAGCGAGGGGCCACTAGTAGAAAATTGGCCTTTAGTCCCAGTTCCAGAGGGCCTTTATTCCTGGTTCTGGAACTGGGACTAAAGGCCGAGACTAAAGCCTCCACCCTTTAGTCCCAGTTGTGTTACGAACCGGGACTAAAGGCCCTCCACGTGGCAGCTTTCTGGAGCAGGACCTTTAGTCCCGGTTGGTGTTACAAACTGGGACTAAAGGTATTTTTTTAAATAATTTTTTTATTTTTGTTTTTCATTTTTTTTCTGATTTTCAAATCTATGAATTATCTAACAATTGAATCTCTAATCACCCCTTCTCACTGCTTATGAATTATTTGACAATTTAATCTCTAATCACTACTCATTCCAAATCATCTAACTTCCCAGCCGGTCACCCATCCTCTCACTGCTCTAACCCAATCACGCTTAACTTTCAAGTTCTATCACCCTTTGTGTCCAAGTCTGCACTTGTTGTTTTGTTGACAATAGTAAGCTATCAATCCTATTAACCCTTAGGTCTTGATGTCACATTATTTAATTTTTTGAATTCCAAACAATTATTAAAATAAACAAAATAAGTAATAATAATATTGAATTTCCATGAAAATAAAATAAGTAATATTATTATTTTATTCATTTTTTGCCATATATTCAATTCATATGGCATAATTAATATCTTTAAATTTGTAAATCGAAATTCAAAAAATAATAGATCCATTATTATCAGAAAAATGTGAGGAATCCAAATATGACATCATTTATTTATCTTTAAATAATTTTATTATTATTATTTTGTAGGAAAAAATCTTCTTTTTGAAATATTTTTTTTTACTTTTGGAATTTCGAGAATCTAAGAAAACTTCACCGGGTAAACCCCGGTGAAATCGAGTCCCAAATTTTCTCTCGTTTTTTTGATATATTAAACTTTTTTTTCGATGTCGTATGCAAAAGTTACGGCCGTTTTACATTTTTTTATTTTTTTGCAGAAACGGTCAAAATTCATATTTCAAAATTCTATACCAACTAGACACTAAAACCTAACTACATCTCAAAGGATTTTATTTTTTGAAGATTCTATCATTTTTGTTTATTTTCTAGAAAACTCAAAAAGGCGGTCCACCAGGGGGGTAGAGTTTGAAAATTTCAGAACCCCTTTAGTCCGGGTTGGTGTCCATCCAATCATACCGTCGACTACATATGCTAGCATCATCCCAGCCAGAGACAACTAAGGTTAACCAAGCCAGAGTTAACCCATTTCTAACTTCATTTGCTATTTTCATGCATTTAATGATTTTTTTGAGCTAAATGACCCTGAAATTGAAAAACACTACAAATGAACTCTGAAAAGGTTGAAACTTGGCATGGTATTATTATTTCACCCACATAGCATGTGCTAAAAAGTTGAGAGGCTTACAATAAAAACTAGATGTACTTTGTGTACAAACTGGACAATCCCTTCCGAAGTATCAGGGTTTTGGACGAAAACTCATCTGTTACAAAGGCATTTCATTTTTTTAAACTTATTTCAACTCCATACATTTTGTGTGTTCAACATGAACCACGTAACCTGTGCCTAGTAGCAAAAAGAATTAAATTAAAAACTATTTTCAAATTCAAGTTATTCACAATCTAGGGTTTGAAGAAAATTTGAAAAAATTCAAATTTAAACCACTCAAATTTGAAAACTAATTGCACAAACACAAACTAGACAAAATTTTGAATCTAATGCGAAAAGAATCACTCAAAACCATCAAATATCCTAAAAGATATAAGCAATTTAAAATAGAAACTAAAAACAAAAAAACTTTTAAAACCCTTTAGTACCGGTTGGTATCTCTAACCTGGACTAAAGGTCTAGCCTTTAGTCCCGGTTGGAGAGACGAACCGGGACTAAAGCCCCAACCCCTTTAGTCCCGGTTCGTGTCTCCAACCGGGGCTAAAGGCTTAACCTTTAGTCCTGATTGGAGACACGAACCAGGACTAAAGGGTATCGGCCCCTTTAGTCCCGGTTGGTGTCTCCAACCGAGACTAATGGTCCCGCTCGAACCGGGACTAATGCCCGACCGGCGCCCTAGCTGCTCGAACCGGGACTAATGCTCACATTAGTCCCAGTTCGTAAGGCAACCGGGACTAATGTGTAGATCGAGCTGTCACGAATGCCCTGTTTTCTACTAGTGGGCGATGCTTATCCATCCTTCCTTACTCCTTGAGTGCGAACCTCCAGAGCTTGCGCTTCTACACCTTCCCGGTCTTGAGTTGTGCTCGCCCTTAGCCATGGCTAGGGCGCAAGGGCGGCTACCGTCCTCCGCCCCAACAGCGAGGGGTTCCCGTCGGGATCATGCTACCGCTTTAGCCACGGCGGCGGAGGCTGGCTCGAGTGCGCATGGTGGAAGAGTTACGAGGGGTCGTGGTCGATGTGGAGTCCATGGTCGGGGGAGATGGAGCACCGATTCACCCCTTCCTCCGATGCCAGACCCTCTTCTTGAAGCAACCCATGCTGAGGGGACGGCGCTAGAGTTTGTCATCAAGTTGCGCGATCCCCTTCGGGGCCTTGCATAGTGCTCTCCAACTTTTGCATTCAAAATAGTAGTAGGTGTCTGCATTGTATGATTTTACGGCAAAAGTATAACCATGCTCGGTCTTCAAGTGAACTATCTTTACCTCCATACTTTTTTTAGTATTGAAACCAATCTTATCCAAGACATAAATTCTTGCATGGCAGGGGATACGCTAGTAGAATAGTGAAAAATTAAAATTATAAGTTGAAGCAAAAGAAGCAGAAGTCATGCTTAATTACGAAAAAAGACTTGTCGTTGTGACTTACTGTATCCACTTCCAAGGTCTCATCCAGCATGATGTTGAAGCGCATACCATCAACTAGGAAAGGCTTGTCACACAGGCCGTGCTCGTCTTTGGAGTATTCGCACATAGCGAATTCCCTTTCGTCGTCAGACATTTCCTATGTTCATAGTTGAAACATTTAAAATCAATCGAAGGAAACTACGAGAAAACTGATCAACACACACATCACGATTACTCAATATGCAACAAGTTGACTTTAGGCCTGTCGAGTCTTTCCTTCCTAAACTCACATCTGACGTATATGGTGGGCACTCCTTCTGATATTGCGACCGTCGGTGATGGTGGCGCCTCCATTCGTCCCAGAGTGCATTACACCAAAATGTCTACCATACTGGAACGAAGGAGAAGCGACCCCAACGACAATAGTCGGGATTCTTCCTCTCTCATATATATATATGGTGGACACTCTCCCTCACTAAAAGACACACAAGGAGCCGAACCAGACGTAAAGTCAACCCGTTCCATATATCGAGCAATGACATACATAAAATGCAACATTAAAATATGCAACTTTTGCAAATATGAATTGCTATACATTGGATCAAATGTCAAAATTCATCAACTTTTTTCAATACACATATTGGATCAAAATGTAAAAATTCCTAGGTTATAACTACCCTAATAATATTCCATTCTCAATAAGAAATATAATTAAGCAACATTATATACTTCTAAGCAACATTTTAATAGGTTAGGGACATTATATATTTCCAATTTAGCAGAAAAATCTAATTAAGCATATATACTGATTAAACATATATATTAATTAAACACTAATTATAGAAAACCAACATTATATAAAAAATTCAAAATTCATCTAATTAACATTTATATATCTAAAATTCATCTAACAATTCTATAACTAAAAGTACAAAAAACTAAAAAAACATTCATCTAAAATTTATATATCTAATTCATCTAACATTTCTATAACTAAAAGTATAAAAAACTAAAAAACAAAAAAAAGAAAAAAAGAAAATGTGTGTGTGTGCTCATGAATATGTGTGTGTGTGCAGGCTCGATCGATGGCTGGGGAGCCATGGCGGCAGGTGCTCACAGTGGGGCGACGGGCGGCAAGGCGAGGCAAGTCGTCGGCAATGGCGACAGCGACAGCGACGAGTCGAGGAGGGGCGGCGCGCGACGGGGGCGGCGACGGGGGGCAGTGCATTGGGGGTGACGACGGCGTGGGTGGCGCATCGGGGGCGACGACGACGTGGGCAACGCGTTTGGGGCGGCGATGGCATGGGCGACGACAGCGTCGGGGTAGGTGGTGCGTCGGGGGCGGCGGCAATCTTCTCTGTTCGTAGTGGTCGAAGAGAGACGAAGAAGCAGAGGGAAAGTGAAAAAAATTCAAGTGCTATTTATATAGGAGGATCTTTAGTCGCAGTTGGTGGCTCCAACCACGACTAAAGACCCCGCTTTAGTCGCGGTTGGAGCCACCAACTGAGACTAAAGGTAAATTTCACCAGCCAAAGCGGCGGGAAGCGAAACACTTTAGTCGCAGTTGGTGGCTCCAACCGCGACTAAAGGGGGGGATCTTTAGTCGCGGTCGGATCCACCAACTGCGACTAAAGACATGTTCCTGGAATGACGCAATGTGGTGGAAGTTTAGTCCCACCTCGCCAAGTGAGGGGCAGACGCACTGGTTCATAAGCCCCATTGCGGCTGCTCCCTCGAGCCCCTCTCTAAGAAGGCCTATGTGGGCCTATTGAACCTGTGCGGGCTTGTTGGGCCTACTAGGCCTTGCGGGCCTACATCCTGGCACAATTAGACGTTGGGTTTCTAGTCGTATGCACGCCGTGGCGGCCCAGTAGGCGGCCTATTTTTTATTTATTTTTCATTTTTTTCATTTTTGCTTTATTTATTTTCTTTTGTTTCTGAGTTTTTTTGTGCTTTATTGAGAGTTAATGAGTGAATCTTTTTGTGTTAGGTCATAAAAATTATAAACTTTCTTATAGTGGTAGTAGTTTTCAAATTCAAATAGTTTAAATTTGAATTATTTGAAATTTATGTGAATCACTAGTTTGTGAATAACTTTACTTTAAAAATAGATTTTCCAATGATTCTTTTTTCTACTGTTTAATATTATCATGTTTTATCATAATATCCAATTTGGTAATTCTTATGTTATTTAAAAAAGAAATGCCTTTGTAACAGGTGAGTTTTCGTCTGAAACCCTGGTACTTCGAAAGAGATTGTCCATTTTGTACACGAAGTGCATCCAATTTTTGCCGTAACCCTCTCAACTTTTTAGCACATGCTATGTGGTTGAAATGATGATACCATGCCAAATTTCAACCTATTCATAGTTCATTTGAAGTGCTTATCAATTTCAGGGTCATTTAGCTCAAAACAAAATGAGTAAATGCATGAAAAATAGCAAATGAAGTGAGAAAGGGTTGAAAATTGATGGCCCCCTTCGAATGGTGCATATTGAACGCATGAAAAGTCTGGAGTTGAAATAAAATAAAAAACGACATGTCTTTGTAACAGGCGAGTTTTCGTCTAAAACCCTAATACTTCGAAAGGGATTGTCCATTTTGTACACGAAGTGCATCCAATTTTTGCCGTAACCCTCTCAACTTTTTAGCACATGCTATGTGGGTGAAATGATGATACCATGCCAACTTTCTGCCTTTTTAGAGTTCATTTGTAGTGCTTACCAATTTTAGGGTCATTTAGCTCAAAAAAATCAGTAAATGCATGAAAAATAACAAATGAAGTTAGAAAGGGTTGAAAATTGATGCCCTACCTTCGAATGGTGCATACTGAACGCACAAAACACATAAGTACACTACTATTACAAAGATTCCCTTCGGTTTGTCCGAAGTGGGGCTTTCTAGATATATAAGTCCCGAAATTAACTAGAGAAGCCAGTCACATCCTAGAGTGGGATCTTTGGGTGTAATTTTTTTTCTTCGTGTGTGTCCCTTTGCGTTGTAACCATGGGCAATCTTCATCGTTTAACTTGATGCTCGGGTCAACATTCACTGTGAAGGGAGCAATTTCATGAAACTTTTCATAATCTTGTGACATGTCTGTCTTGTCCTCCACTCCCATGGTGTTTCTTTTCCCTGAAAGAACTATGTGGAGCATTGGCTCATCGCACGATGTATTTGCTTCCTTATCTTTTCTTTTTCTTGGCTTGGTAGACATATCCTTCACTTAAAAAACATGTGCCACATCATTGGCTAGGACGAATGGTTCGTCTGCATACCCAAGATTGTTGAGCTCCACTATTGTCATTCAGTACTGCGGGTCTTCCTTTACCCCGCCTCCTATCAGATTGACCCATTTGCACCTAAAAAAAGGGACCTTCAAATCAAGTCCATAGTCAAGTTCCCATATCTCCTCTATGTAACGATAGTATGTGTCGTTTGGCCCATTGTTGTTTGCTGCATCAAAGCGGACACCACTATTTTGGTTGGCGCTCTTTTTATCTTGGGCGATCGTGTAAAATGTATTCCCATTTATCTCGTACCCTTTGAAAGTCAATATAGTCGAAGATGATAACTTGGACAACAAGTACATGTCATCTTCAATAGTGTTGTCATGCATGAAACGTGTCTGCAACCAACTAGCGAAAGTCACCGTTTGTTCATGTGTAATCTGGTCGTTAGATTTCTCCGGGTGTTTGGAGTGTAGTATTCTTGTGTTTTTCGATATATGGAGCCACCAAGGTGGAACCTTTTAGAACTGTGTAGTGTGCTTGCACCAAAGAATGCCCGTCCCGGCATATTAGTGAATTCTTTCCTAGCATGCCTTTTCCGCCCAGTCTGCCCTCATGCCGCGATTCGGGAACACCTATCGGCTTAATGTGAGGAATAAAGTCAACACAAACTCAATGACCTCTTCTGTTTCATGGCCCTTGGAGATGCTTCCTTCTGGCCTAGCACGATTAAGAACGTATTTCTTTAAGAATCCCATGAACCTCTGAAAGGGGAACATATTGTGTAGAAATACAGGACCAAGAATGGCAATCTCCTCGACTAGGTGAACTAGGACATGCATCATGATATTGAAGAAGGATGGTGCGAACACCAACTTGAAACTGACAAGACATTGCACCAAATCATTCTCTAACCTTGGTAGGATTTCTGGATCGATTACCTTCTGAGAGATTGCATTCAGGAATGCACATAACTTCACAATAGCTAATCAAACGTTTTCTGGTAGAAGCCCCCTCAATGCAACCGGAAGCAGTTGCGTCATAATCACGTGGCAGTCATGAGACTTTAAGTTCTAGAACTTTTTCTATGCCATATTTATTATTCCCTTTATATTCGATGAGAAGCCAAACGGGGCCTTCCTACTGAGAAGGCATTCGACGAAGATTTCCTTCTCTTCTTTGGTAAGAGTGTAGCTGGCATGACCCTGAAACTGCTTTGGATCCATGTCGTCTTTTCCATGCATACATTGCTGGTCCTCCCGTGCCTCTGGCGTATCTTTTGTCTTCCCATACACGCCCAAGAAGCCTAGCAGGTTCACCCAAAGATTCTTCATCACGTGCATCACATCGATTGCAGAGCGGACCTCGAGGTCTTTCCAATATGGTAGGTCCCAAAATATAGATTTCTTCTTCCATATGTGACGGGGTTTATACCCCTTCGTAGGCCAAAGCAACGGGGTGTTCCCCCTTTCGCTTCGAAGAAAAACTACGCGGCCGGCTGGCCGTGGCCGGCTGAAAGATGTCTAGCGCAAGACAGCGCCGGCTGGCGTCTCGGCCGGCTGGTCAAGGAGCTGGTTGGGCCCTCGGCCGGCTGGGCGCGGCCGGATGCCTACGGGCTGGCTCTTCAGTTGACATCGGGATGGACATGCCCCGTCCTGTCCCTCTGCGCGCAGGTATGACGACGCGACGTGACCGACACGGTGGGCGGTCCTGTGGCTACAGTGGCCGCTTACGCACCGCAGTGCGTGGCTACAGTCCAACCGTCATGGCCGCTGACCTCGGTGAGCGTGACCGAGCGGAGGAACAGTGCCGACATGTCCTCTCCACTCAATTACCTGCCCCGGCGTGGCTACAGTGCCGCTGGCCGTACTAGAGACTTCGTCCAGCTGGCGCTATACGACGCCGCCCCCCAGGCGGCCCGGGCCGCGGCAGGTGGGCGAGGGCCAATTGCAGAGCCAGCTGGCGGGCCCCAGCAGGAGATGGGACTGCTCGGCCATCGGGTCCCACCAGCGACGAGATGCCACGAGCGTTGGGACCCCCTGGCCAGCTGGAGAGGCCGCCATCCGGGTCCCCCACCTTTGTACTTATGACATATTGTAAGAACCGGGGGGTTGGCCTATAAACCCCCCCGAGCCCCCCAGGCAACAGAGGGAGACGAATGATCAGGAATAGACACATCCACCCCCGGAATTCCCATTCCCTTCTCTAGAGGCAGTGGAAGACGAGCCGGCTGCTCCTTCTTCCTCCTCTAGACACAGCTCCAGGAGCATCCTGGTACACATACCCATCCATCCAACTAGACCAAGCAGGACTAGGGGTGTTACCTCCCACGGAGGGCCCTGAACCTGGGTACATCGTGTGTCACCACCACTTGTGCCCAATCTCGAACCCGAAGCCCGTCGGCGTCCTCCGACCCCAACCACTTACGATAAGCCAACCCATGGCATCTATCATGAGAAAACAACGACAGTTGGCGCCCATCGAGGGGCCATACGCGGCGCCAGCCGGATTCATGCTCCGGGCAGGACTCCTCGCCATTCCCCGCTGCCGCCGCTCATCCCGGCAAAACCGTGGGGAGCTCGTGGGGCTTGCCCCGGTGCTTCCTGCGGGCAACTCCGTCGGCCTCGCGGCCAACATCGACGTCCTCACCGAGCGCTTCGGCAGGCTTACATCATCGAGGCTCCGGCCATTGACGAGTACCCCGCGGGGGTGCTCGTCTGCGCTGGCCTGTCCACAGTAGTGGGCGCACTCGCTGCGGCTCAGCCCAGTGGGCCCCACGATCGCGTGTGGATGATGGCCATCACTTCCTCCACCGCATCCGGACGAGTGCGGGTCGTAGCTACCTCTCCTGCCGCCCGCGTCGGCACGTCCAACCCGCTCGGGGCGGCCCTCCGGGGCTTGAGCACTCCGATCGCCCTGACGGCGAACCCCGACACCGCCGCGGCTGATCTCGAGGCGGCTCACCGCATCCTGTTTGGGGATGCCACCGCCCTCACAGCCACGTGGCGCCGTATGGAGGCGGCACAGTGGGAGTACGCTTCCGCCTATGGACTCACCCCGGCTGGCACCGAGCCTAGACGGCATGGGGCTCTACACGACCGCGGCCGCGTGGTCGCTGAAATCCTTGGTGGCAAAATGCCCGTCTATGACACCCCCGCGGCTAACCTGCGGGCTCTCAAGGTGGCCTACGAGGAATTGGCCACCGTGGAGGGCGAAGAGCCTGATGCCCACGAGCACCACATCAAGGAGCTCATCGATGGAGGTATTCCACCCGGGCTGACAGGCCAACCCAGTGCTGGTACTGAAAAAGAACAAGACCTGGCGCATGTGCATCGACAACACTAGCCTGAACAAGGCATGTCCCAAGGACCCGTTCGCCCTGGCGCGGATCGATCAAGTCATAGACTTTACGGCCGGCTGCGACTTGCTGTCCTTCCTAGACGCCTATTCGGGCTACCACCAGATCAAGATGGATCCGAAAGACCGTCTCAAGACCTCCTTCATCACGCCCTTCAGGGCCTATTGCTACATCACCATGTCCTTCGGCCTGAAGAATGCTGGCGCCACCTTCCAACGATGAATGCAGAAGTGCCTCCTGCCTTAGATAGGCAGGAACGTCCACGTCTACGTCAATGACATCGTCGTCAAAACCAAGAAGCACTTCGGCCTCCTCGACGACCTTCAAGAGACCTTCGTGAACTTACGTGAGTACAACATCAAGCTCAACCCAGAGAAGTGTGTCTTCGGCTTCCCTGCCAAACAATTCTTGGGTTTCTTCATGTCCGCCCGCAGGATCGAAGCTAACCCTGAGAAGATCAACGTGATCGAGCGCATGCTGAAACCGACTCGGCTCCGTTACGTCCAGAAGTTCACCGGCTGCCTCGCCTCGCTCAGCCGGTTCATCAGCCGGATGGGAGAGAAGGCCCTGCCCCTCTACGGGCTCCTTCGCAAGACGGCTCTGATCAAGCCGGGTCGAACCAAGAGGTCGGGCGCCTTCGACTGGTCTGACGAGGCGGACGATGCGTTCCGCGGCCTCAAGAACGCTCTCACCCACGCGCCCATCCTAGTTGGGCCTGCTGAGAAGGAACCGCTGCTCGCCTACATCGTGGCGACCACCCGCTTCATCAACGTCGTTCTGGTGGTTGTGCAGCCGGAGGAGGGCAAGTCCCTGCTAGTCCAACGACCCATCTAGTACCTCAGCGAGGTCCTCTCCGCGTCCAAGTAGAACTACCCCCACTATCAAAAGATGTGCTACAACATATACTTCGTGTTGGAAATATGCCCTAGAGGCAATAATAAATTAGTTATTATCATATTTCCTTGTTCATGATAATCGTTTATTATCCATGCTATAAATTGTATTGATTGGAGACTTAGATGCATGTGTGGATACATAGACAAAACCATGTCCCTAGTGTGCCTGTAATGGACTAGCTCGTTGATCAAAGACGGTTAAGGTTTCCTAGCCATGGACATGAGATGTCATTTGATAACGGGATCACATCATTAGGAGAATGATGTGATGGACAAGACCCAAACTACAAACGTAGCATATGATCGTGTTAGTTTATTGCTACTATTTTCTGCATGTCAAGTATATGTTCCTATGACCATGAGATCATGCAACTCACGGACATCAGAGGAGTGCCTTGTGTGTATCAAACGTCGCGACGTAACTGGGTGACTATAAAGGTGCTCTACAGGTATCTTCGAGGGTGTCTGTTGAGTTGGCATGGATCACGACTGGGATTTGTTACTCCGTGTGACGGAGAGGTATCTCGGGGCCCACTCGGTAATACAACATCACAATGAGCCTTGCAAGCAATGTGACTAATTGTTAGTTGCGGGATCTTGTATTATGGAACAAGTAAAGAGACTTGCCGGTAACGAGGTTGAACTAGGTATGGAGATACCTACAATCGAATCTCGGGCAAGTAACATACCGAAGAACAAAGGGAACATCATACGGGATTAACTGAATCCTTGACATAGAGGTTCGAACGATAAAGATCTTCGTAGAATATGTAGGAACCAATATGGGCATCCAGGTCCCGCTATTGGTTATTGCCGTAGAGGTGTCTCGGTCATGTCTACATAGTTCTCGAACCCGCAGGGCCTCCACACTTAAGGTTTGGTGACGTTTCGGTAGTATAGAGTTATGTATGGTGGTGACGAAGGTTGTTTGGAGTCTCGGATGAGATCCCGGACGTCACGAGGAGCTTTGGAATGGTCCGTAGGTAAAGATTCATATATAGGAAGTCCTATTTTGGTCGCCGGAAAAGTTTCGGGCTCATCGGTAGTGTACCGGGAGTGCCGGTAGTGTACTAGGAGAAGCCCTACCGGAATTGCTCCACCACCATCACCGGAGCGCCGTCACGCTGCTGGTGAACTCTTCTCCCTCTCCACTTCCTCTTGATGGATCAAGACGGTGGAGATCGTCATCAAGCTGCATGTGTGCTAAACGCGGAGGTGCCGTCCGTTCGGTGCTACATCGGAAGGATCGTGAACAAGATCGCGAGACCGTTCGTGATGAGTTCACGAGACGGATCATGATGAGATCGCGGGACGGATCGTGATGAGAACGCGGAACGGATCGTGATGAGATCGCGGAACGGATCGTGATGAGTTCGCGGGACGGATCGTGATGTGATCGCGGGACGCTCGGCGATTTGGATCGCGAAGATGTTCGACTACACCAACCGCGTTTCTTAACGCTTCCCGCTTAGCGATCTACAAGGGTATGTAGATCCACTCTCCCTCTCGTAGATGCTCATCACCATGGATAGATCTTGCGTGTGCGTAGGAAAATTTTTGTTTCCCATGCAACGTTCCCCAACACTTCGTTGCCCAGAAGGTCAAGCAATACTTCCAAGAGCATACCAATACCATGGTGAGCAAGGCCCCGCTCGACGAGATCATGAGTGGCCGAGACTCCACCGGCCGGATCGCCCAATGGTTCATCGCCCTCGCCGATCATGATGTCCGGTACGAGCCAAGAACCACCATCAAGTCGCAGGCGTTGGCGGATTTCCTCGTCGACTGGGCGGAGACGGAGTTCGTCCTGCCTCCCCCAGACTCCATGCATTGGCGCATGCACTTCGACGGCTCGAAAATGAGGACCAGCCTGGGTGCCGGCATAGTCCTCTCCTTCCCTAAAGGTGATCAGCTCAAATACACCCTATAGATCCACTTCGCCGCCTCCAACAACATGTCTGAGTACGAGGCCATCGCCCATGGCCTCCGGCTCGCCAAGGAGATCGGCATGAAGCGCATCCTCTGCTTCGGCGACTCCGACCTCGTGGTACATCAAGTCTCTGGTGAATGGACGCCAGGGTCGCCAACATGGCCAGCTACCACTTCCTTGTACAACAGCTCACCGACTCCTTCGAGGGTTGTGAGTTTCATCATGCCCCACAGGCGGACAACGAGGCGGCGGATGCGCTGGCAAAGATCGGCTCCACCCGGCAGGCCATCCCAGCTGACGTCTCCCTCGAACGGCTGCTCAAGCCGTCGATCAAGCCTTCCCCAGAATCGGAGTCAATCTTTGTGTTGGCGGGTGTCGCCGGCCCATTGACGGCCCCGGCCGCCTCTCCGTCAACTTCACCACCGGCTCTCAAATCGTCGGCCGCCCAGCCGACTACGATCGAACCGGCGGCGCCCGAGGCGGCCAGCCTCGGCGGCGCGGCCGTCATGATGATCATCGATCAGCCGACCCTAGGGGTCGGCGAGCCAGACCCGGGGGCTCCCGAGCCGGTCCTGGGGGTTGGTGAGTCGGTCCCGAGGACTGATTAACTAGTCCCGAAGACTCCCGAGCCGGCCGCTATCGCACCCCCCTCATAGGCCCAACCCATCTTAGCATTCCTTCTATGGGGCGAGATGCCCCGGGACGAGGCTCTGGCTAGGCAAATCTAGCGTCGGGCCATGGCCTATGGCATCATCAACAACGAGTTCGTTCACTGCAGCACCACCAGCGTTTCCCAACATGCGTCGAGCCGGAAAGGGGTCTGAAGATCCTCCTCGACATTCACCAAGGCGAGTATGGGCATCGTGCCGCCTCCCGGACCCTAGTGGCCAAGGCTTTCCGCCATGGCTTCTTTTGGCCGACGGCTCTAGAGGCGGCCAAGAAATTGGTCGACGAATGCGAGGGATGCCAATGCTTCAGCACGCAAAGCAACCTGCCTCCAACAGCCCTTCAAATCATCCCCCACTCGTGGCCTTTCGCCGTTTGGGGGATGGACATGGTGGGCCCATTCAAGACCGCCCGAGGCGGCATGACACACTTATTGGTGGGTCGGGAGCCTGATCCTAAGTCATATGAATCCAAACTGTAACATATCACATCACTTTGTGGCCTCACGCACGGTAAGCTCCACTATTGCAGCCTTACCTTGGCCGGGACCGTTTGCGTCTTTTGGCTCACGTATGTGAACATGTCGTTGGCAATCAAACGACAGAGAACCTGGGCCGACATGACTAGTCATAGAACCCAGGTGGCACATCTATACGGAAACAGGCATACGTAACCCGTCAATGCAGGTGTCGGCCTCAAGCGTGTGTAGACAAGTCATAGCAAGCTACAAGGACTCCATTACGCCGTGAGACATAAATGCCACTACTCCACATAGCTGAGTCGTAGCAGGCTACAGGGACTCCATTACACTGCGAGACATTTCCTTGAAGGGACAGACACGGCAGCAAAGAAGGATACATGCCGGTCAATCAATGTGTCCGGAGCACTAGCAAGCTACCATGGCTCAGTGGAAGCACAAAGAGGCAGTCTCCCGTAAAGAGTACTACTAAAGGCACACAACTAGGTGTCGGATCCCATACATACCGTTACACGTCACATGTACGCGCGACATGCCCGATATGCATCGATACAACCATGGCATCACAACATAACCATTTAACAACTTTTATTTAGGAGGCTCTAACGAGCCTTGCATAATATGTTCTTACAGATAGGGGTCACATGACCCAACACTAAAGTCATACAAACAAGTTCATACAAACCAAGCGGAAGCATAAGCTGTCTGAGGACAGAGAGATGAAAGGATAAAATACACATGACCTGACTATCTATAGCCCGCCACAGGGCATAGGGTCATAGATGGGACACCAGCTATTCGGTATCGTCGACATCTAGAAACAACCCACCTGATGGGTCTTGGATCTCATATGCAACATTTATTAAGCAAACATGAGTACAAACGTACTCAGCAAGTCTTTAAAGTAGGCCTACTCAATTCATGCTCATGTATCAACAAGGGGGTGGTGGAGTTTATGCAGCAATGCCAGCTTTGTCTCATGGATAACCTACACTACACAATTTAAACTCTTTGTTTACATTTTAGATATCGCACATGAGTCCACTAACTCCATGACAATACACCAACATGGATTCACTTCCCTCTCCTGGGAGATTTCTATCCACGGTACTCACACTTGTCTTGATATTTTATGAATATCCATTTGATTATCTATGAACAACATAAGTTATCCAAGTAGTCCATATCCGACGACGCGGCTATTCGAATAGTTTCATACCCCGCAGGGGTGTACTCGTTCACACACACTCTCGCCACTTATCGCTGTGTGCTCATAGAACCAGACACCTCGGCAACCTTCAAGCGGAAGCCCAGCGAGGGAGTCGGCCACGACCGTCAATCACATAAGACCTCTAGTCCAGGCTATCGCCTATTTGAGACTGAACCTGCACGGAAGTCCGGTCGAAGTTTCCGCTACGGCCCCAAACGATGTGTGTAGGGTTCCCAAGGCCACCATTCGGGTGACCCTTGGTACACTGTGCCACTCCCTACCGCGTTGTAACCTACCCCTAGGGTCAGTGCTACGCACGGCCTTCAGCATGCTATAAACACCAAAAACTACTTTCAAATCCTGGACCAAGGACTAAGCAATTAATAAGTCGAGATGGCCAATTAAGTATACCAACATGTGGTAGTAGCTAGTCTTGGATCACAAACACGGAACTCGGTTCCTAAGAACGGTCCCAATGAGACAACCCGCTATGTACTCCTACATAGCCTCTCATCGCTACGTTTACCAAATCAGGTTCATCATAAGCTTATCACATCGGAACAACAATGTTTCACTCTAGTTTATCACCCAGATGAATGAGACCTGACACAACTCTAAGCATAGCAAGCATAGCAGGCAAAGTAAGCTAAGCACATCATGGCACAAGTATCTCCCAGGTATGCTAGGTTGCATGGTTTAGCTATTTACTGTGAAAATGATAGGTCATGCATAAGAATAGGTTCATCTACCGTGTATGACAAACAAGTGAACGGTTATCCTAATGCAATAAACAAGAGTAGGAGCGAGAGAGTGGGACGTTATCGGAATGATCAAGGGGGGTTCTTGCCTTGCTGGGTAGCGGGAAGGTTCTCTCCTTCGTTGGAATACTCGGGGGTATCCTCAGAAGCAGGGCCTACCGCAATGCAGATAAAAAGCAATCAATACACGCAAGTGCAACAATATGATGCATGATCATGGCATGGTAGCATGTTTGGATGAGCTGATGCAACTATTGTTCAAGTTAAGTTGAAATGAGTTTGAACATAGGTTCAAAATTGTTCTACATTTCAAATTCCCTAAACTAACCTATTAGCAAATGTCAATGTTCTTCTACATAGGTTTCTCTAACATGCATGATAATAGCACCATTGGATTCATTGGATTTTTCTGATAAATTTTCATATATAAATTATTTTCATCTGATTTACAGATTAATTTATATGAATTTTTTAAGTTTTAAAAAATTTCTGGAATTATTTTAAAACTGGAAAATGAAATATGACGTTAGCCTGACATCACTACGACGTCAGCTGGTCGGCTGACTAGGCCAGGTCAAACCTGACGTGCGGGGCCCACATGTTAGTGGCAGGGCCTAAACTCCACGCGGAGCAAGGGTTTGACCCACCCTGGGGCCCACTGGTTAGTGGCAGGAGGCTAACTAATCAGGGGGGATTAGACCCTGATGATGGCCACGTCGGCGCCCACCAGAGCGGGGCCGGAGGCGACCATCCGCACGGCGGCGATCCGCCGGAGTTGTGCCTCCGGCGACCATTTGGCCCGCGAAGGGCACCCGGAGGAACCCCGTGCACGCGCGCATCCAGCGCTGCGGCAGAGGGTGCTCAGGGGCCACCGAAGCTACGGTCGGCGACGACCCGAGCGGCGGCAAACTTCGGGCAGCAAGGGAACGGCGCCTTCGGTGAGGGACAGACCGCAAGAGGAGGGGGAAACAGAGCAGGAGCTCACAACGGGGTTGCTGGGGGACGCGCGGACGACCTCGAATCGCCGGAGAAGAGCTTCGGCCCCTGGCGGGGAAGAAACGGCGACGGCACATCATGGAGGGCTTCCGGCTTCTTCTAGCGTCACGAGGGGGACGAGGGGGTCACTGCGGGGCTGCTGGTGGGCTCAGAAGGGCATGGGGGCGGCTAGAATGACGGCGGCGAGCTCGAGCTGGGCTCGACTATGGCGGCAGGGAGGAAGAAAGGGGAGAGAGAGCTACGGCGTCTGGGAGGAGGAGAAATGGAGGGAGGGCTCGATCTGGACGTCTCCCTGGAGTCTATCCCTTCATCCAGGCGGGCACACATGCAGGAGGTGGCCGACGCACAGCGACCATGCGCGCGGCGTCCTTCTGGCCGGAGGTGGAAGAAGACCGCTTCGCCCCTGGTGGGCTAGGCCGGCTTCTTCCCTGGCCTAGGTGGGCTTTCTTCTTCTTTTTATTTCAATTCTTTTCTAACTTCTGACATTTGTTTTATTTTAATTTCAGGCACATATGCTATTTTAAGATATCCCAAATATTTTATATATTGAAGTTTGAGTATTTTAAACTTATCCAAAAAGTTTCAGGATATTTTGAAAACTAAACTAATGATAATGGTTTATTTCATATTTTCAGTAGCTTTATCATTTATTTTTAAATTTCTTAAGTTGTTCAAATATTTAAAATGACTCCTGGTATAACCATGTCCATATTTATCAGACTTAGAGAACATTTTTAAAGGCATTTTAGATTTGTTGAATTTTCACCAAGTTTGAATTATTTTGATTCAATGTGAGATTGAGGTTTCTTTTAGTCCCCATTTCATGTTGATGAAAAATTGAAACATGATGCAACACCCATGCTATCCTATGACATCTAGCTAGGGTTGTGACATGGTGGCCATCGACAATTTCACCAAGTGGATCGAGGTGCGACCAATCAAGAAGCTAGACGGCCCCACGGCTGTCCGGTTCATCGACGACATCACGGTACGCTGCCGCGTTCCCCATAGCATCATCACCAACAACGGCACCAACTTTGGCAAGGGCGCACTCGCGCATTTTTGCTCCAAACACTTCGCCAAGGGTGCACTGCCGGACAACACAAGCTGTCCTCCCCATGGGAGGGCCCATTTATCATCAGCAAGGTGCTACACAACAACGCGTACTACTCGATAGACGCCTAGAAGCCGCAGAAGCGCAAAAGAGATGCTTCCGGTGAAGAGACGGAGTGCCCATGGAACGCCTCGCTCTTGCACCAGTTTTACAGCTGAGGAAAATCAATGTATGTATTTATCCCCGTCCTTTTGGGCTTATGAATGCAATGGGCACCCCAAGCTATCTCTTGGGGCGCGCCTCGTTCTATTTCTTTCAAAAAGTGTTCCTCACTCACCGGCTCCCCGGCCCGAGGGCTAGCCAGCTGGGCCTAGAAGCGCCTCTCTGAGAAAACAGCTAAGTAATGTGAGCCGACCAAATTTCCCCACCCTTACCAGCTAACGAACTGGCCCCCAGCTGTCCGGCTGACGGGGCCCCGGGGCGGCAAGGTTTGGCTCACACGAAAGGTCGAAACAAAGGGAGACCCCTTCGGGGCCCAACCGGACCATCGCCGCGTCTCTGCCGCTCTACTAATCCCGAAAAAACCCTCGCGTTTCCTAAGTTTTGAACCGGCCCCCCTGAGGCTAACGCTCTGACCCAGCTACAGACCGGCTCCCGACTGTCGGGCTTGCGGGGCCAAAATCAAAAGGGAAAAGGAATAGAAACTAAAATAGTCGAGGCGGGCGAAAAGGGATAAGGATGAGGTGGTATGAGTCACAAGGCAAACACAACATAATACTAATGGCATAAACATTAAGGCAAAAGTGGCCCACGGCCAGCATTCGGTTCATTACACAAACACCCCCAGTGGGTGGATTCAAGTTTGTACATGCAGGAAAAAAAGAGATAAAAAAGATGCCCAGGGGCTTAGTCCACCGGCGCGTCGCTAGCCAGTGTGCCCCCAGCCGACGCGTTGCAAGGCGGCTCGGTCCTCGCCTCGGAGGTGGTCACAGTCTCCGGGCCGGCCTCCTTGGCCTTCAAGGAGGGCTCCTCGGTCTCGGCCGTCTCGCCGCTCGAGTCGGTGCTCTCATCGGCGACTTCGTCATCCGCCGGGCCTTGAGGGATGCCAAAGGAATCCTCGGGCAACGGCTCGCCATCCTTGCCAAGGGCCGGCAGAAATTCGTTCGCGTCAATGTATGACGTGAGCTCGTTGGCCCGTCGGATAAGGGCCGGATCGCGCCCCCCCCCCCGCTCTGCGGCCGGCACATCCTGCATGGTTGCCAGCCGGCCCAGGTCCATGCCATGGTACCAAGACGGCACGAACCGGAGCGCCATCTGCGCCCCAACTCGGGCGGCCGATGCCTTCCAGGCCTCAAGGCGGGGGACGGCATGCTCCATCCACAGAGCCACGCGGCCTGGCCACAACGCGGCGATGTCCTCCTTGCCGGCGGTCTTAAGCCGCTCCACGCTCCGCTTGAGATGGGTCATCTGCATCTCGACGGCGATCCCAATCTCGTCCATGTCCCATGCGGCATGCTCCTCAATGGAGCGACCACACTCTCGAAGGTATTCCTGGTGCTCCTCAACAGCGCGCGCAGCATGGCGATGAGTTTCCGGGAAACGCCCTGGAAGGAAGAAGAAGAGAAGGAAAGAAAAAGCACGATGAAACACGAGAAACGGCAAAGGGAAGAGCAACCAGCTGGGGAAGGAGATAGACGGTCACCTACCTTCTATCGCATCGTCCACCCCAATGGAAAAGTGGAGCGCCGGCTCGCGCTCTGACTTCCGGGCTGCCTCCGAGGTGGTGAGGGAACCCTTGACCTCCTCGAGCGTCCTCTCGAAGCAGGTCACCTCACCTTGAAGGCGGCGGTCCTCAAGGCGGCGTCAGCCACCTCCTTGATGGCCGCCTCTCGGGCCGCCACCTCATTAGCCGCCTCGGCCTCGAGCCGGTCCCGGGCCGACTCCCCATCGACCAGCAGCGCGGCCAGCCGGTCCGTCTCCTACGCGGCCGCCTGGACGTCCCGCGTCATCTAGTCCCATTCGGCGACAAGCCTGGCCTTCTCCCCCCGAAGGGTGGCCAGCTTGCCTGCAAGACACAACCAACGTCAGCCGACCCCCGGGGGCTATATGCCTCTCCTACGAAGTGCAACCTACCTTGCACGCGCGCCAGATCCTCCTCCAGGCGGTAGAAGCCGAATTTCCCGCGGTCATGGATGATGACTGCTTCCGTGAAGATCTTTTACCGCAGGGAGGTTCCCTCCTGTCACAAAAAAGACAAAGGTCAACACATGCTCAAACGAGATCCGGGCCGGCTGCCTGTCAGCCGGTCAGCCGGCCTGCATCTTGGGGGCTATACCCAGTGTGTGCGCTCACGTGCCCCCATTGAAAACTCTAAGGAAAAAGTGTCGGCTTACTTCTGCATGCTAATGGGCGGCATCCACCGCCTCCGCAAACCGGGCCAGCTCCTGTCGGCACAGGTCCAGGACGCTTCCCAAGTCCGCAAAGGACAGGACCGGGCCGCCTGTCTGGGGGCCCGGCAGGGCCGGAGCACTCGCCAGCGCTTCCCAGTCCCGGACGACCTCCTGCATCGATGCAGGGTCCTCCGGGCTCGACCGCCGCCGTCCCCCGGGCACGCCGCGGCTCCAACCGCCGGGGGTGGGTTGATGACAGCAAGGGGCCGGGAGTCGCCTCCCGCCGGCCCCCCGCCCGGTGCGGCAGCCGCCTCCTCTCCCGGCCGCTCTAGCATGCCGGTCGCGTCGGAAGGCACCTCCACCTCCATGCCTGTCGCCTCCTCCGGAGCCGCCACCTCCGGGGCCGCCGAGACCTCCGGCAAATCGACCCGGGCCGGCTCGGCCGCAAGCGGGGTCACCTCCGGCACCTCAGGACGGGTCGCCTCGAGAGCCGGCTCTGTCGTCGCCCCCTTGCCTGGTCCGGTTCTTGCACGGGCGAAGGCGCCTGCGGGTCCATGGCTGCCCCCGGCGGCTCGCTTGATGGAGGCCTCGACATGCAGGTCGACTCCGCTGCCGAGTCCGACGCCCGTGGGGGGTCCGCTGACCCCCTCCGCCTCCGACCTCTCGATGTCCCGGAGTACGCGGCCCCTCCTCGCGTGCCGGACCGGGAGGCTCGCAGCTCCGTGAGCCTCCTCTTTTCCTCCCGCTCGGTGGTCGCGTGCTCACGGGCTAGCCGGCTGGCGGCATCCATCGTCTCCCCCGCCGGCTCCTCATCTTGGAACTCGATGGGGTCACTACAGCATCCAAGAACCGGTCGTTAACCGGCTCGCAAGGCGGAGGCAAAAACTTACACAAAGACAAAGAACTTGCCCAATAACAAGGGGTAGGTCCCGCTTGGCGTGTGGCGGCGGCTTCCGTGCGGCCACCTTCACCCGCTTCGGGCCAGGCTGCAGGGCCGCCGGCCCCTCCTGAGCCGGCCTCTTCCCTCGCCTGGCCGCTTTGGCCGCCGGGCCTCGAGCCGGTCACTCCTCGCTCCTCCGATCGTGTCGCTCTGCGGGAGGAGGTCCGTCTAGAATCATCAAATCGTCCTCATCGTCGTCGTCTGTCTAGTCGTGGATGGAGGGGGAAAGAGGGAACTCACCCGCTCCGTTGGGCTCCCCGGTAGTGCCGGACCCTCCGGCTCCACCAGGAGCGCCACCTCGTGGACCCGTCGGCTCGTCGCCCCCCCGAGGAGTCCACTCCTTCCTCCGAGGAGCCTCCCATCTAGAAGTCTCGAGAGTCGAAGTCCTCACGCTCTGCCTCGAAGATATGCTAGTGCGGGTCGTCCGGCGTGTTCTGTCGCACAAGAAGCTGCGGTCAGCACTTCAACGTAAGTTCTCTAGCCAGGTGCCGTCTGGGAATACCAAACAAGAAAGAACCGCCTCGATGAAAAAAAACTCACCAGGGGAGGCCGGTTGATGCGGTCGAACGACTCCATGCCGAAGGACTACGAGGCAGGCTTCAGCTTGAACGTCATGAGGGCGTTCACCCGCTTTGCCACCTGAGCTGGCGTCAGCTCGATGGTGGACTGTCGGCAGGGGTCGTGCCGGCCGGACATGTCGCATATCCGATGTGGCCTCATCTAGAGGGGCGACTCCCGGCGCGAGACAAAGGCCGCCACCAGGTCGGCAGCGACCATCCCCTCGGTGCTCTTCAGCTGCGTGAGCCGGGCGAGCTCGTCCAAGGCCACGCCGTGCGGGACAGGTCCCAGCCAGTTCTGCTAAGAGGACTGCCTGTCCTCGAACAGCGGCAGCCAGATGTAATCCGTCCTCGGGTCAACGTTCTTCACGTAGAAGAACATTCAGTGCCACCCCTTGACAGAGTCAATCAGAGAGAGAGGGGGAAAGCGAGCGACACCATGGTAGCACAAAACCGTGCCCCAGCACGCGTCGCTCTTCAAAGGCTTGGGATAGAAGAGGGCATTGAAAAGATCAAGGAAAGGAAGGATACCGATGTACCCCTCGTACAATGTTACGAAGGCAGAGAGGTACAAGATCGAATTCGGACCAAGGTTGTGAGGCTAGAGGTCGAAGGTGTCAAGAATAAGATGGGGAAAGAGACTCATTGGGAGACCGAAGCCCCGAGAGAAGTGCCAGAGGAACACGACGTGTTCCCCTGGTTGTGGCGCCGACGCTATCTCGTCGCTCGGCGTGCATGCGAGCACCCGCTCTGCTGACGGCAACATGCACGCGCAGTGCAGCTCGGCGATGTCCGCCTCAACCACGAAGGAACCAACCCAACTGCCTCTGCGTTCATCGGCCATCGCGACAGTGTGCGGTTTGTGGGCACGAGCGCGGGTGCGGGCTCAGGTGCGACTGTCTGAGAGGGAAGGAAAGAGGCGACGACGAAGGGCAGCAAGGAGGCAAGTGGGGCACGGGTACCTCCGCCCCCTGCCCTTCCTCTCCTTTTATAGGGGAGGCCACGACCGGGGGACGTGGGATCGTTTCCGCCCACTCCTCCCGGAAACTCCGTGCGCGTGGGTAGCCCCGGGCCGTAACAGCTGCTTCGGGGCGCAAAGGATCTTGTCCTGCGTCCCGAGGCCTACGAGGGCTATGCCTGGGTCCTACCGGGCTAGGACTGGGCGACGTCCCGTCTCCCCGCGTGCACAAGACCCGGGGTATCATTACTCACGCGTGGCATGCCATGTGCCGGTGCGGGTCCCGGGGCGGCGCGCCGGAACCTAAGGCATCGGATCCAATGGCCGACCCGGCTGCCCCTTCACCTTTGAGCCAGAGGCTGCTGGTATTGAGGGGAAGCCGCCGGCTCCCCACCGTCCACCAGACGCAGGCCCCCGCCGTCTTCAGGGACTATTGACGGGGTTTATACCCCTAGGTAGGCCAAAGCAATGGGGTCTTCCCCCTTTCGCTTCGAAGAAAAACTACGCGGGCGACTGGCCATGGCTGGCTGGAGGACGTCTAGCGCAAGCGAGCTCCAGCTGGCGTCCCGGTCGGCTGGTCAAGGAGCCGGTTGGGCCCTCGGCCGGCTGGCGCTATATGACGCCCCCCGGGCGGCCCGTGCCGCGGTAGGTGGGCGAGGGCCAATCGCAAAGCTGGTTGGCGGGCCCCAACACGAGATGGGACCGCTCGACCGGCAGGCCCCGCTAGCGGCGGGAAGCCACGAGCGACGGGACCCCCTGGCCAGCCGGAGAGGCTGCCACCCGGGTCCCCCCACCTTTGTAGTTATGACATATTGTAAGAAAAGGGGGGTTGGCCTATAAAAGCCCGCGAGCCCCCCATGCAACAGAGGGAGACGAATGATCAGGAACAGACACATCCACCCGCGGAATTCCCATTCCCTTCTCTAGTGGCAATGGAAGATGAGCCGGCTGCTCCTTCTTCCTCCTCTAGACACAACTCCAGAAGCATCCTTGTACACATACCCACCCATCCAACTAGACCAAGCAGGGCTAGGCGTGTTACCTCCCACGGAGGGCCCTGAACCTGGGTACATCGTGTCTCACCACCGCTTGTGCCCAATCTCGCACCCGGAGCCCGTCGGCGTCCTCCGGCCCCAACCACTTACGTTAAGCCACCCCATGGCATCTGTTGTGAGAAAACAACGAGAATATGGGTGCGCGTTTGTCGACGTCATTCGAAACAGATTGTGCACCAGGACCCCTGCCAAAAATTACTTTGAAATCCTTAACCATATCAAGTATTCCATCACCCGTGCGGTGGCGAGGCTTCTTCCGGTGATCTGCCTCACCTTTGAAATGCTTGCCTTTCTTTCTTACGGGATGCCTGCTCTAAAGAAATTGACGATGCCCCAGATACACATTCTTCTTACATTTATCTAAATATATATTGTTGGTATAATGTAAACAATGCGTGCATGCAAGGTATCCCTTGTTTGTCTATCCTGAAAGGTTACTGAGAGCAGGCCAATCATTGATGGTTACAAACAACAACGCGTGTAGGTCAAATTCCTCCTAATATTTCGCATCCCACCCAGGTACACCTTTTCCATTCCATAGTTGTAGAAGTTCTTCAACCAATTGCCTTAGGTACACATCAATGTCGTTCGCGGGTTGCTTGGGGCCTTGTATGAGCACTGGCATCATAATGAACTTCCGCTTCATGCACAACCAAGGAGGAAGGTTATACATACATAGAGTCACAAGCCATGTGCTATGATTGTTGTTCTGCTCCCCAAAAGGATTAATGCCATCTGCACTTTAACCAAACCATACATTCCTTGCATCCTTTGCCAAGTCCTTCCACTTTCTCTTGATTTTTCTCCACTGCAACCCACAACGGGCACTCTCAACTACCCGTCTTTATTACGGTCTTCGTTGTGCCATTGCATCAACTTGGCATGCTCTTTGTTTTGGAACAAACGTTTCAACCGTGGTATTATAGGAGCATACCACATCACCTTGGTAGGAATCTTCTTCTTGGGGCGCTCGCTCTCAACATCACCAGGGTCATCGTGGCCGATCTTATAGCGCAATGCACAACATACCGAGCATGCATCCAAATCCTCGTACTAACCGCGATAAAGGATGCAGTCATTAGGGCATGCATGTATCTTCTCGACCTCTAATCCTAGAGGACAGACAACCTTCTTTGCTTCGTATGTACTCTCTGGCCATTCGTTGTCCTTTGGTAGCTTCTTCTTTAACATTATCAACAACTTTTGAAATGCCTTGTCAGATACACCATTCTCTGCCTTCCATTGTAGCAATTTTAGTGTACTACCCAGATTTTTATTGTCATCTTCGCAATTTGGGTACAACCCTTTTTTGTGATCCTCTAAGATGCGCTGCAAGTTCAGCTTCTCCTTTTCACTTGCGCAGTTTCTCTTTGCATCGGCAATGGCCCGACCAAGATCATCAGTAGGCTCATCTAATGCCTCTTCTTCAGCTCCTTCCCGCATTGTCGGCCAGCTACTTCCACCATTGTTGTACCATCATATTCATGGAACCCATGGCCAGGATAGCTGTCATCCTCCTCCTCTTCTTCATTCTCTTCCATTAGGACCCCTCTTTCTCCATGCTTGGTCCAACAGTTATAGACAGAGATGAAACCGGACACAAACAGGTGGAGGTGAATGGTTCTTGAGTTATAGTAATTTCGATCATTCTTACAGCCAGCACATGGACAATACATAAAACCATTTGGCCGCTCGTTTGCCTCAGCCGCAACCAGAAAAGTATGCAAGCCATTAAAGAACTAGGGAGAGCATCGGTCCTCGTACATCCATTGTCGGCTCATCTTCATTACACAACACCGAAAAGACCAAATTAATACAAGTTCGTACATAAAGTTCATACACACTTGTTCTCATAAAATAACATACAAACTCTCTAGCTAAAGCATTTAAATGCAACAACAAATGCGATCAACATCACAACTAAGGTAACACTTGATCCAACAACATAGTGATACCAAGCCTCACTACCAATGGCATATCTTTTAAATTTTCTAATCTTCAAGCGCATTGCACCCATCTTGATCTTGTGATCATCGACGACATCGGCAACATACAACTCCAGTTTCATCTTCTCTTCTTCAACTCTTTTTAATTTTTCTTTCAAATACACGTTTTCTTTTTCAACTAAATTTAACTTCTTGACAAGAATATCTATGTCGGTTGGAATATCCAGTTCACATACCTCCTAGATAAAAATATCTATGTCAACTTAATTGGCCTAATTTTCATAAACATTAAATGCAACAAAGAGTTATAACAGAGAGTATATACCACATCCGCATCATAAACCGGACGAGGGCCGACGGGACGTATTTCAAAACCAAGCCACTATGTATAACAAACAACCATATAGGTAAGAAAACTATACAAGTAACTAACGAAATCTTACGAACATGCTTTTTTTATAAATAGGATAAGAACAAGAAGCTCACCAAGTGGTGCCAGCAATGGGACGGTGCGGGCGATAGACGGTGGTTAGGACGGGGACGAGAAGGCACTAAGTAAACCACACCTCCAAATGCAAAGTAAGAAGTTAATTTGATCTCAAATTGCATAAATCAAATAAACTACCACATACAAACTAAAACCCACAAATTACTATACTTATAGAGCATTGCAAGAGCTAATCTAGCAATGAGAGATGAAAGGACAAACTTTCTAACCTTTGTGAACACTTGGAAGTATGGGATGCCTTCAAATCTTGAGAAATGTTGGCAAAATGGAGGATGAGATCAAGGAAGAGAGGAAGAATAGAGAGGAGAGGAAAGGGGAAGAACAAAGGACTTTGCTCGGGCCGGCGCCGAAGGGTTTCAATATAGGGGGACCTTTAGTCCGGTTGGTGACTCCAACCGCGACTAAAGGTTAGCCTATAGTCGTGGTTGGGGCCACCAACCGGGACTAAAGATTCCCGTGTGGCTCGAGGCTGACGCAAGCCTGCAACCACACCTGTAGTGCCGGTTCGTGGCACGAACTGGGACTAAATGTCCATAATGAACCAACACTAATGATCTCCATCACGAACTGACACTAATGATCTCCATCACGAACTAGCACTAATGATCACATTAGTGCCGGTTCAAAAGCCAACCGCGACTAATGAAGCGGACGAAAGGTCTGTTTTCTACTAGTGCCAATATCACTGTGGGAATCCATAAGTTGAGTGACATAATGTATATCAAGTGAACCAATAAGATACCCCAATGTCACCTTAGGTATTCATACCTCAAGATATACATCATGTGTTCCCAAATCTGAACATTCAATCCGACATAACAAAACTTCAAAGGGTAAGGATTCAATTCATCACAATAAGATTATCGAGGAGAGAAACATCATATGATCCATCTATATTAAAAAATCCCATGATATAGATCACGAGAGAGAGAGAGATTAAACACATAGCTACAGGTACAAACCCTCATACCCGAGGGTGGACTACTCCCTCCTCATCATGGTGGCCACCGGGATGATGAAGATGGTCACCGGAGATGATTCCCCTTCTGGCAGGGTGCCGGAACGGGGTCTAGGTTTGTTTTCGGGGGCTAAAGAGCCTTCTAGCGACGGAACTTCTGATCTAGGGCTCCCCCCAAGGGTTTCAGAATATTTGGGAATTTATAGTGCAAAGAGGGGGTGCGGGAGGCCACCGAGGTGGGAAAAACCCACCTGGGCATGCTAGGGGGCCCTGGTGCGCCCTGGTGGGTTGTGCCCCCTCCGGGCACCCCCCAGGTGGAGCTCTGGCCCATTGGGTTCCTTCCGGTCCGAAAAAAATCTCCAAAAAGTTTTGTGGTGTTTGGACTCTGTTTGATATCGATTTCCTGCGATGTAAAAACAAGCAAAAAACAACAAATAGCACTGGGCACTGGGTCATTAGGTTAGTCCCAAAAAATGATATAAAGTTGCTATAAAATGATTGTAAAACATCCAAGAATGATAAAATAACAGCATGAATACTTCATAAATTATAGATATATTGGAGACGTATCAGCATCCCCAAGATTAATTCCTACTCGTCCTCGAGTAGGTAAATGATAAAAGAAATAATTTATGAAGTGTGAATGCTAGCAAACTGCATAAGTTTGATCAATGATAATTTCAATCAGTTTTACTAGCATCATTACAATAATTATTTTCTTATAAAGTTTTCTCATGTTAAAGTAGCAACCAATTCACATGTTAAGGTTCAAACAATGAATTCTCTTGAAACCCAACGACCTATGTTCTCAGTCACCAAGCAATTGCAATTCAACTTATTCAACAGAGTTTAAGTAAGAGCTCTACATACTCAACCATCATATAGTCTTCTATGATTGCTAACACTCACCGCATACACATGGGAAAAACGTTTCAACCGGACACACAGAAAGATAGGGGCTTATTGGTTTGCCTCCCAATGTATTCACCTCAAGGTTGATGTCAACAATAATAACTCATCCTACCCATTTTAAAATGGACATATGTGACTAGATATTTCCTCACCACATAATGCTTGCCAAAGGAGAAAAATAAAAAGGAATAGAGAGAAAAACTTTGACTCTTGCATAAAAGTAAATACATAAATTAAAAGATAGGCCCTTCGTAGAGGGAAGCAGAGGTTGCCATGCGCTTATTTGTTTGTATGGTCAACCCCTTCATGCAAAAGAACATCACGTTATATTTCCCCTTATGATAGCAAGTTCGTACAACGCTCAATTTTCTCTTACACTAAATGATCTAACACTTTTAGCTGCAATTTTTATTGCCTTATTGCACTGATGACAACTTGCTTGAAGGATCTTTCTCAATCCTTAGGTAGGTGTGGTGGACTCTTGAAAATAAGATTTGGGTTTAAGGGTTTTTGGATGCACAAGTAGTATCTCTACTTGGTGCGGAATTTTTGGCTAGCAAAAATGGGGGGCAAGCACCATATGTTGAAGGATCTATGACAACATAGCTTCTATGTGAATATGAATAAACATAAATCATTATGTTGTCTTCCTTGTACAACGTCAAATTTTTTGGCATATAATATTTTGATGGGGGCTAACAATCACAAAAGATTTCCAGGAAGTGTATTTGCATTGAAAATTATCTTCCTTATACGAATTATTCGTAAATTGCTTGTATGACCAATATTGTGATTGTCAAGCCTCAAAAGATTTCACTTTCTAAACCCAATGTGAATCTACCACTAAGCATGATATGATTTCAACTTCATGACATTCAATTTATTCAACAATTTACTCATACGATATAAGTTAAGCACAAGAGCAAATGACATTGAAAAGAGCTTCATTGACGGGATGTGAATGCCGCTTACTTAGCCTCCATGGCAATTACTTGAGGAAGCCATTTTATTTAAAAAAATTAAGATCTAATTATTTTATTAAAACAACAAGCAAAACAAAACATAATAACATTTGAACAATATCACACATCATGTGAAGAAGCAAAAACTTAGGATCAACCGATAATAACTGATAATTGTTGATGAAGAAAGGTGGGATGCCTACTAGGGCATCCCCAAGCTTAGATGCTTGATACTTATTGAATATTATCTTGGTATTCCTTGGGCATACCCAATATTGAGCTTTTGTGTCTCCTTAATTCTTCTCATATCACGGTTTTTCTAAATCTCAAAAGCTACATCCACACAAAACTCAACAAGAACTCATGAGATAAGTTAGTATAAACCAATGCAAAAACCTTATGATTATATATTGTAGAAAATTGCTAAAATTATTATTCAACATTTCATACTAAACTCCTCTTCATATTTAATACTCCTATCCTCAAATAGAATCATTAAACAAGCAAACATATGCAAACAAATCAAACATAACAGCAATCTGCCAAAATAGTACAGTCTGTACAATGCAAGAGTATCAATACTTCTTAAACTCCAAATGTTATGAAAAATTACCACACTACAGAAAATTTATCAGATCTTTTTATGCAAAAAATTTCAATATTTTATCACATTCTTACTGTTCTAGGGAATTTTTGCAACATCGGTAAACTTTCTGTTTTGAAACATCAACATGTATACTTGCAAAATAAGCATGGTGATGGCTATACTTGACATTTTTATTGAAATAAAAGATGCAAAACATTATTATATATAACATAAAAATACTAACAAAATAAATTGATGCTCCAAGTAAAACACATATCATGTGACGAATGAAAACATAGCATCCCCAAGCTTAGTTGCTTGGATATTCCCTGAATGTTAACTTGGGGTTGCCTTGGTCATCCCCAAGCTTAGGGACTTTCCACTCCTAATTCTACTCATATCGACATCTCACCCAAAACTTGAAAACTTCAATCACACAAAACTTAATGGAACTTTGTGAGATGGGTTAGCATGATAAAGAGCAAACCTTTTCGCTTTGGTACTGTCAAGACACCATACATAATTTTTATCACATAATTACTACTGTATCATATCATTTAGAAAATTTATATTGAGCAATATAAGCCATAGAAAATAGAAAACAAGCAAACTATGCATTGAAAATAGAATCTATCAAAAATAGAACAGTCTGTAGTAATCTATACTCCAACCATACTTCTGCTACTCTACAAATTCTTAAAAATTAGGAACACGTGAGAAATTTGTATATTAATCTTCTACAAAAGAATAAACTCAAAATCATTCTTATGTTAAAAATTAGAATTATTTTAGTGAGCACAAAAGTTTCTGTTTTTCATTAAGATCAAATCAATTATCACCCACATGATCCCAAAGGCTTTACTTGGTACTTTATTGAAACAAAAGCAATAAAAAATTATTAGTATAGTAGTTTAATCATGTGAACACACCAAAACAATAGCTAAAAGTGTTGGGTTGTCTCCCAACAAGCGCTTTTCTTTTATGCCTTTTAAGCTAGGCATGATGATTTCAATGATGCTCGCATAAAAGTAAAGAATTGAAACATAAAGAGAGCATCATGAAGCATATGGCTAGAACATTTAAGCATAAAACACTTCCTATGCATAGGTATTTTGCGAGAAAACAATTTATGGGAGCAAGAATCAACTAGCATAGGAAGGGAAAACAAGCATAGCTTCAAGATTTTCAACACATAGAGAGGAAGCTTGATATTATTGCAATACCTACAAGCATATGTTCCTCTCTCATAATAATTTTTAGTATCATCATGAATGAATTCAACAATATTGCTATCACATAAAGCATTCTTTTCATGATGCATAAGCTTAGAGATTTTTTTACTCTCCACATCAGCAAATTTATTCTCACCAATAGTAGTGGGAGAAAACTCAACAAAATAACTATCATGTGATTGAAAATTAAAATCATGATAAAAAGTTTCATGGTTTTCATTATTATTTATAGCATAAATGTCATCACCATAATAAACATATATAGGAACTTTGTTGTCATAATCAATAGAAACCTCTTCCAAAATAGTGGATTCATCATTAAATAAAGTCATGACCTCTCCAAATGCACTCTCATCAATATAAACATCATAAATAGGAGGCATGCTTTCATTATAACAAATTTCCACATCAAAACTTGGGGGACAAAAAATATCATCTTCATCAAACATAGCATCCCCAAGCTTATGGCTTTGCATATCATTAGCACCATGGATATTCAAAGAATTCATACTAACAACATTGCAATCATGCTCACCATTAATTCCAATCATTTTATTGAATTCTTCTTCTATCAATTGAGCACAATTTTATGATCCATCATTTTTCAAGAAAGATATTATAAAGATGATCAATAATATGATGCAACCTCAATTCCATTTTTTTATGTAGTTTTCTTTTATAAACCAAGCTAGTGATAAAACAAGAAACTAAAAGATTCAATTGCACGATCTAAAGATATACCTTCATGCACTCACCTCATTGGCAATGGCGCCAAAAAAGAGCTTGATGTCTACTACGCAACTTTATTCTTGTAGACAAGTGTTGGGCCTCCAAGCACAGAGTTTTGTAGGATAGTAGCAATTTCCCTCAAGTGGATGACCTAAGGTTTATCAATCCGTGAAAGGTGTAGGATGAAGATGGTCTCTCTCAAACGACCCTGCAACCAAATACAAGAAATCACTTGTGTCCCTAACACACCCAATACAATGGCAAATTGTATAGGTGCACTAGTTCGGTGAAGAGATGGTGATCAAAGTGTAATATGGATGGTAGAAATATATTTTTATAATCTGAATAAATAAAAACAGCAAGGTAGCAAATAGTTAACAGGTACAAAAACGGTATTGCAATGCTTGAAAATAAGGCCTAGGGTCTGTACTTTCGCTAGTGCAATTTAACAACAGTGCTAACATAGTTGGATCATATGACCACCCCTCAAAGGCTGATAAAGAAAAACTCCCGAGTTCCTATTAGCAGAGAACAAAAGATAGAAATTGTTTGTACGGTATGAAACCACCTCAAAGCTATTCTTTCCGTTCGATCTATCCTAGAGTTTGTACAATAATAACTAAAGCTATTCTTTCCGATCGATCTACTCAAGAGTTCATACTAGAATAACACCAAAGCAAATTCATATTCATAATCCTCAATCCACACAAAGAACTTCAAGGGGTCCCCAAAGTTTCTATCGGAGAAAAGATAATAAAAATGTGCATCAACCCCTATGCATAGATTACCCCAATATCACCGCGGTAATCCGCAAGTTGAGTGCCATAACGTATATCAAGTGAACCAATAAGATACCCCAATGTCCCCTCAAGTATTCGTACCGCAAGACATACATCATGTGTTCCCAAATCTGAACATTCAATCCGACATAACAAAACTTCAAAGGGTAAGGATTCAATTCATCACAATAAGAGTATAGAAGGGAGAAACATCATATGATCCATCTATATTAACAAAGCCCATGATATAGATCACGAGAGAGAGAGATTAAACACATAGCTACTGGTACAAACCCTCAGCCCCAAGCATGGACTACTCCCTCCTCATCGTTGTGGCTGCCGGGATGATGAAGATGGCCACCGAAGATGATTCCCCCTCCGGCAGGGTGCCAGAACGGGGTCTAGATTGGTTTTCGGTGGCTATAGAGGCTTGCGGTGGCGGAGCTTCTGATCTAGGGATCCCCAAGGGTTTCAGAATATTTGGGAATTTATAGTGCAAAGAGGGGGTGCGGGAGGCCACCGAGGTGGTCACAACCCACCTGGGCGTGCTACGGGGCCCTAGCGCGCCCTGGTGGGTTGTGCCCCCCTCGGGGCACCCCCAGGTGCAGCTTTGGACCATTGGGTTCCTTCTGGTGCAAAAAATCTCCAATAAGTTTCATGGTGTTTGGACTCCGTTTGATATTCAATTTCAACGATGTAAAAAACAAGGAAAAAACAGCAACTGGCACTGGGAATTGGGTCAATAGGTTAGTTCCAAAAAATGATATAAATTTTCTATGAAATGATTGTAGAACATCCAAGAATGATAAAATAACAGCATGAATACTTCATAAATTATAGATACGTTGGGGACGTATCACGTTGTTCCCGGCAACTTCCTTGCCGGCGGCTTCTAGGAGCTCTAGGGGGAAAGTACTGGCCGGAATTCAACTTCCTTCTCTTATTTTTCCTTGTTGATGGCGCTACAGATGGTTGAGTCAATTTGAGCACAAAAGTCCCTGGTTACACAGGTAACTTGAGGGCAGCACGCTTTGACAAGTCATTGGCAATGTTGTTCTCTACACAAGGAATATGCTCTGTTTGCATACCATCAAAGCACTCTTCCAACTTCTCATCTACATAGGCTTCCATCAACGGGCTATGATAATCTTTGTTTACTTGCTTGAAAACAAGCTACGAATCACCTCTCACGATGAGTTTTCTAATTCCATGGTCTGTCGCGATCCTGAGACTAGCAAGCAACCCTTCATATTCTGTAGTATTGTTTGTCAACATCTCCCAGGGAAAATGCATCTGAATTATGTATTTGAGGCCCTCTCCGGTGGGTGCGACAAGTACCACGCCAGCACTGACACCTTGCAGGGAGAAAGCCCCATCTAAATACATAATCCATTCTTGATTTGCTTCCTTGCCGGGAAAGTTGTTTCTTGGATCTCTTCGTCCGGCGTTGGGGTCCATTCTACAATGAACTCCGCCAAGGCTGTGCTTTGAATAGTTGAAGTACTTTGAATTTTTTGACCAAAGCTTGATAGTTCCACAACCCACTCCACAATCCAGCTAGTCAATTCTGGATTCCGTAAAATCTGTTGCAACGGAAAGAGAGTGACCACGATGATCTCATGTGCTTGGAAATAGTGGCGCAGCTTCCTCGAGGCCATAAGGACACCGAAGATAAAATTTTGCATGCCAGAGTATCTCGACATAGCCCCCTACAAAAGGGAGCTGAAAAAATAAGCTAGGCGCTGCACCATCTTCTTCATGCGTGTTGCTTCATTTATCTACGCAGATTCTGTCTTGTCGGCACCAGACTCTACCGGGGAAGAACCTGGCTTGTTGCTTGGCAGTCCTGCCTTTGCTTCTGCTTCTTCATAGGCTTCTCTCTGCACTACTAACACAACACTAACCACCTGATTTGTTGCCGCTAAGTATAGCAACAACAGGTCTTGTGGATTAGGCGTGACTAGTACTGGCGGATAGGAGAGGTACTTCTTAAAATCCTGGAGCGCTGCCTCCGCTTCCGGAGTTCACTTCATTGGACATGCCTTTTTCGAGATTTCGAAAAAGGACAGGGCGCGCTCAGCAGATTTTGAGATGAACCTACTTAGAGCCGCAACACAGTTGGCAAGACGACGCACATATTTGACGCGTTTTGGTGCTTTAATCAGATCAATTTCCTTGATCTTGTCGGGATTTGCCTCGATTCCACGTTGGGACACAAAGAATCCGAGAAGCTTGCTAGAGGGAACACCAAACACACACTTCTTAGGATTGAGCTTCAAATTGATCTTGCACCGATTTGCAAACTTCTCTTCTAGATCTTGTATGAGCGTTGCTTTGTCCTTGGTCTTGACCACTATGTCATCCATATAAGCTTCCATATTTCTATGCAGCTGGGGCTCAAAACCAATATGGACTGCTCTTGCAAACATTGAACCAGCACTTTTCAACCCGAAAGGCATATGTACAAAGCAATACGTACCACATGGGGTGATGAATGCGGTCTTCTCTTCGTTTTCCCTAGACATGAAGATTTGATGATATCCTGAATAAGCGTCAAGAAATGACAGCAAATCACAGCTGGCAGTGGAGTCCACAATCTGGTTGATGCGTGGCATGGGAGAAGGATCTTTTGGACAAGCTTTATTGATATCTGTTGCCAATACATTGCCTCCATTTTCCATTCGCCTTGCGCACTACATCTAGATTGGCCAACCATGTTGGATGGAGCACTCCTCTGACTAAACCTGCCGCTTCATAACTTCCTGATTTCCTCGGCAATAAATTCTTGCCGCTCAAAGGCTTGCTTCCTAACTTTCTGCTTGATGGTCCATGCATGAGGAAAAACAACAAGATGATGCTCAGTTACCTCCCTGGGAACACCAGGAATATCAGATGGTTGCCATACAAACACATCGATGTTAGCCCGCAGGAAGGCAATGAGTGTGCTTTCCTATTTGTCATCGAGGGAGGTACTTATGGTGAAAGTTCCTCCCGTACCATCCTCCTTGGCGGGCACCTACCTAGTTTATGGTGGAGATGCCTTGGATTTCTTGCTCTTGCTAGTGGAGCTCTCTGGCACATTGTCAATAGGAGCGCAACACTCCGAGGAGGTGTGGTTGCCGGAGTGTGTACCAGAGGTCTTGCCGGTCTTCTTCCGCCCGGGAGCTTCAGCGACAGGAGTAGGTGCCTTGGTGGCAGGTGCTCCAATTGCCTCCCTGTAAAGCTGGTCGATGCAGATAAGTGCATTCTTCTTGTCAGAGTTGATTGTGATGATGCTCATCGGCCCGGGCATCTTCACTACATTGTAAGCGTAGTGCGACGCCGCGATGAACTTAGCCACCGCCGGACGTCCAAGGATCCCATTATATGGCAATGGAATCTTGGCGACATCAAAAAGAATCTTCTCTATCCTGAAGCTCAGGTCACTACCAAATGTTACCGGTAGTGTGATCTTGCCCTTTGGTCGGCTTCTCCGTGGATTGATGCCCTGAAACATGCCTGTTTTCTCGAGATCTTCATCGGGAATTTGCAAGCTTTTGATGACATCAGGTGAGATCAAGTTCAACCCGGCCCCACCGTCAACTAACATTTTCAGCACCTTGAGGTTCCGAATTGTTGGCGAAACCAACAATGGCAAACATCCGACCGCAGTTGTGCAATCAGGGTGATCCTCGGTGTCAAAAATGATAGGCATGTTGGACCATTTCAATAGGGGGGCCACCTGTAGGCCATAAGCCTGCTAGGCGTGGCCACTCCCCTCGCAGCACCTAGCAGGCTTGTGGGGCCCCTCTGGCTCCTCCGACGCCCATATTCTCCTATATGAAGCATTTTGACCTAGAAAAAAATCAGAAGAGAGCTTTCGGGACAAAGCATCACCGTCTCGAGGCGGAACTTGGGCAGAACCAATCTGGAGCTCCGCCAGGGCTGTTCTGTCGGGGAAACTTTCCTCCCATAGGGGGAAATCGAAGCCATCATCATCACCAACATCTTCACCAGCGCCATCTCCTCTCGAAACCCTAGTTCATCTCTTGTATCCGATCTTTGTCTCAACACCTTAGATTGGTACATGTGGGTTGCTAGTAGTGTTGATTACTCCTTGTAGTTGATGCTAGTTGGTTTACTTGGTGGAAGATCATATGTTCAAATCCTTAATGATAATTAATACTCCTATGATCTTGAACATGAATATGCTTCCGAGTAGTTACGTTTGTTCCCAAGGACATGGGATAAGTCTTGTTATAAGTAATCATGTGAATTTGGTATTCATTCGATATATTGATGAGATGTATGTTGTCTCTCCTCTAGTCGTGTTACGTGAATGTCGACTACATAACACTTCACCATTAATTGGGCCTAGGGGAAGGCATTGGGAAGTAATAAGTAGATGATGGTTTTCTAGAGTGACAGAAGCTTAAACCCTAGTTTATGTGTTTCTTCGTAAGGGGCTAATTTGGATCCATATGTTTCATGCTATGGTTACGTTTACCTTAATTCTTCTTTCATACTTGCGGATGCTTGCGATAGGGGTTAATCATAAGAGGGAGGCTTGTCCAAGTAAGGGCAGCACCCAAGCACCGGTCCAGCCACATATCAAATTATCAAAGTAACGAACGTGAATCAAATCAGCATGATGAAAACTAGATTGACAGAAATTCCCATGTGTCCTCGGGAGCGATTTGCTTTATATAAGAGTTTGTCCAGGCCTGTACTTTGCTACAAAAAGGATTGGGCTACCTTGGTGCACCTTTGTTACACTTGTTACTTGTTACTCATTATGAATTATCTTATCACCAAACTATTTGTTACCCATAATTTCAGTGCTTGCACAGAATACCTTACTGGAAACCACTTGTCATTTCCTTCTGCTCCTCGTGTGGTTCAACACTCTTACTTATCAAAAGGACTACAATAGACCACCTATACTTGTGGGTCATCAAGAATCTTTTTTGGCGCCATTGGCGGGGAGTGAAGCGCCTTTGGTAAGTTTAACTTGGTAAGAAAAAAATTATATAGTGTGCTGAACTTTACTGTCACTTGTTACTATGGAAAGTAATCCTTTGAGGGGCTTGTTCAGGGTGTCTTCACCTTGACCGGACACACAAAGAGTTTTCCCTCAACCTATTGAACCTATTGAAAATATTTATTATGAAATTCCTTTGGGTATGATAAATAAACTGTTGGCTAATCCTTATGCAGGAGATGGAACACTACATCCTAATTTGCATGTAATCTATGTGGATGAAGTTTGTGGATTATTTAAGCTTGCAGGTCTACCCGAGGATCACGTCAAGAGCAAGGTCTATCCTTTATCTTTGAAGGAAAAGGCATTTACATGGTATAGCCTATGTGATGATATTGGATCATGGAGCTACAACCGATTGAAGATGGAATTTCACCAGAAGTTCTATCCTATGCATCTAGTTCATCGTGATCGGAATTATATTTATAATTTTTGGCCTCGTGAAGGAGAAAGAATTGGTCAAGCTTGGTTAGGCTTAAGTCAATGTTATATTCATGCCCCAATCATGAGATCTCGAGGGAAATTATTATTTAGAATTTTATGCTCGGCTTTCTCGTAATGATCAATACATGCTTGGTACTTCTTGTGTTGGTTCCTATATGAAGAAGGATATTGACGTCAAATAGGATTTATTGGAAAGAATTAAATGCAACTCTGAAGATTGGGAACTCGACGAAGGTAAGGAGTCAGGTATGAACCTTAAGTTTGATTGTGTTAAATCCTCTGTAGAAACCAATGCTTTTCGTGAATTTAGCACTAAATATGGACTTGACTCTATGATAGTAGCTTCTTTTTGTGAATCTTTTGCTGCTCATGTTGATCTCCCCATGGAGAAGTGGTTTAAATATCATCCTCCCATTGAAGTGAAAGTAGTTGAATTAAAGTTGAAGAGAAAACTATTACTTATAATGTTGATCCTGTTATTCCCACTTCTTATATTGAGAAACCACCTTTCCCTGTTAGAATAAATGATCATGCTAAAGCTTCAACTGTGGTTCGTAAGAGCTATGCTAGAACACCTACAACCCCTGAGAAAATTAGAGTTGAACCTAGTGTTTCTATGGTTAAGGATCTCTTGGTTGATAATATTGATGGGCATGTTATTCAACTTTGTGATGAAGCTGCTAGAATTGTTGAACTTGATGCTAAAGATAAACATAGACCTATTGTTGGCACGCATGTTGTTTCTGTTAAGATAGGAGATCATTGTTATGATGGCTTATGTGATATGGGTGCTAGTGTGAGTGCAATTCCATTTTCCTTATATAAAGCGATTATGAATGATATTGCACCAGCTGAGTTAGAGGAAATTGATGTTACAATTAAGCTCGCTAATAGAGACACTATATCACTAGTTGGGATTATTAGAGGTGTTGAAGTCTTGTGTGTGAAAATAAAATATCCTACTGATTTTCTTGTTCCTGGTTCCCCACAAGATGATTTTTGTCCCATTATATTTGGTAGACCCTTCTTGAATACCGTTAGTGCCAGGATAGATTGTGAGAAGGAAACGGTTACCTTAAGTTTTGGGGATACATCTCATGAGTTTAATTTCTCTAAATTTTGTAGACAACCTCATGATAAAGAATTACCTAGTAAGGATGAAATTATTGGTCTTGCCTCTATTGTTGTGCCTCCTACCGATCCTTTAGAGCAATATTTGCTAGACCATGAAAATGACATGCATATGAATGAAAGGAATGAAATAGAAACGATTTTCTTTGATCAGCATCCTATCCTGAAACACAACTTTCCTGTTGAAATACTTGGGGATCCTCCTCCACCCAAGGGTGATCTCGTGTTTGAGCTTAAACAATTACCAGATACTTTGAAATATGCTCATCTTGATGAAAAGAAGATAAATCCTGTTATTATTAGTGCTAACCTATCAGAGCATGAAGAACAGAGATTATTGAAAACTCTGAAGAAGCACCATGCTGCTATTGGATATACTCTTGATGATCTTAAGGGCATTAGTCCCACTCTATGTCAGCACGAAATTAAAAATGGAGCCTGAAGCTAAACCAGTTGTCGATCACCAATGACGGTTGAATCCTAAAATGAAGGAAGTGGTAAGAAATGAAATATTAAAGCTTTTGGAGGCAGGTATAATTTACCCTATTGCTGATAGTAGATGGGTTAGTCCCATTCATTGTGTCCCTAAGAAAGGAGGTATTACCGTAGTTCCGAATGCTAAAAATGAAATGATTCCGCAGAGAATTGTTATAGGATATAGAATGGTAATAGATTTTAGGAAATTGAATAAAGCTACTAGAAATGATCATTACCCTCTACCTTTCATTGATCAAATGCTATAAAGATTATCCAAACACACACATTTCTGCTTTCTAGATGGTTATTCTGGTTTCTCTCAAATACCTGTGTCAAAACAGGACCTAGAGAAGACCACCTTTAACTGCCCTTTTGGTAACTTTGCTTATAGATGTATGCCTTTTGGTTTATGCAATGCACCTGCTACCTTTCAAAGATGCATGACTGCTATATTCTCTGATTTGTGTGAAAGGATTGTTGAGGTTTTCATGGATGGGTTTTCCATTTATGGAACTTCTTTTGACAATTGTTTGAGCAACCTTGATCGAGTTTTGCAGAGATGTGAAGAAACTAATCTTGTCTTAAATTGGGAGAAGTTCCAATTTATGTGAATTAAGGCATTGTCTTGGGAATTAAGGCATTGTCTTGGGACATAAAATTTCTGAAAGAGGTATTGAAGTTGACAAGGCTAAAGTTGATGCTATTGAAAAAATGACGTGTCCTATGGATATCAGAGGTATAAGAAGTTTCCTTGGTCATGCTTGTTTCTATAGGAGATTTATTAAAGATTTCTAGGACTCTCACTAATCTTTTGCAAAAAGATGTTCCATTCGTTTTTTATGATGATTGTGTAGAAGCTTTTGAAATCCTCAAGAATGCTTTGATTTTTGCACATGTTGTTCAACCACCTGATTGGAACCTACCCTTTGAAATTATGTGTGATGCTAGTGATTATACCGTTTGTGTTGTTCTAGGGCATAGAGTTGATAAGAAATTAAATGTTATTCATTATGCTAGCAAAACTCTAGTCAGTGCTCAAAGAAACTATGCTACCACTGAAAAGGAATTTTTAGCAATTGTGTTCGCTAGTGATAAGTTTAGACCCTATAATGTTGATTCTAAAGTAACTCTTCACACTGATCATGATGCTATTAAATATCTCATGGAAAAGAAAGATGTTAAACCGAGACTTATCAGGTGGGTTCTTCTGCTTCAAGAATTTGATTTGCATATTGTTGATAGAAAGGGTGCTGATAACCCCGTAGCAGATAATTTTTCTAGGTGTCGGGACCCCGATTCTAAGTCATATGGTTCCATACTGTAACAAGCCACATCACTTTGCGGCCTCACGCATGGTACTCCACGGCTGCCACCTTACCTTGGCCGGGACCGTTTGCGTCTTTTGGCTCACGTATGTGAACATGTCGCTGGCAATCAAACAACAAAGAACCCGGGCCGACATGACTAGTCATAGAACCCAAGTGGCACATCCATATGGAAACATGCATACATAACCCAGCAATGCAGGTGTCAGTCTCAAGCGTGCATAGACGAGTCATAGCAAGCTACAAGGACTCTATTACGTCGCGAGACACGAATGTCATCATTGCACGTAGACGAGTCGTAGCAGGCTACGGGGACTCCATTACACTGCGAGACATTTCCCCGAAGGAACAGACACAGCAGCAAAGAAGGATATATGTCGGTCAATCAATGTGTCCGGAGCAGTAGCAAGCTACCATGGCTCGGTGGAAGCACAAAGAGGCAGTTTCCTGTCAAGAGTACTACTACAGGCACACGACTAGGTGTCGGATCCCATACATACCGTTGCACGTCACACGTACGCACGACATGCCCGATATGCATAGATACAACTATGGCATCACAACATAACCATACAACAACATGACTTTTATTTAAGAGACTCAGACGAGCTTTGCATAATATGTTCTTATAGATAGTGGTCACATGACCCGGCACTCAAGTCATACAAACATAGTCATACAAGCCAGCGGAAACTTAAGCTGTCTGAGTACACACGGCAAAATATAAGAAGAGGCACACGGCCTGACTATCTACAGCCCACCACACGGGCAAGATCATAGCTGGGACACCAGCTATTCGGCATCGTCAATGTCTAGATAGAACCCACCTGATGGGTCCTGGTTCTCTTCTGCAACATTAATTAAGCAAGGGTGAGTACAATCGTACTCAGCAAGTCTTTAAAATAGACCTAGTCTATTTATGCTCATGTGTCAACAAGGGGGTGGTGGAGTTTATGCAGAATGCCAGGTTTGACTCATGGCTAACCTACACTACTCAATTTTAACTCCTTGTTACAATTTTAGTTATCCCACACGAGTCCACTACCTCCATCACAATACACTACCATGGATTCACCTTCCCCTTCCGGAAGAGTGCCATCCACGGTACTCACACTTGTCTTGAGATTTTTAGAAGTATCCATTTGATTATCTATGAACAGCATAAGTTCTCCAAGTAGTCCATATCCGAGGACGTGGCTATTCGAATAGTTTCATACCCTGCAGGGGTGTACTTCTTCACACACGCTCTCGCCACTTATCGCTGTGTGCCATAAACCATGCACCTCGGCAACCTTCAAGCGGATGCCCAGCGAGGAAGTCGGCCACGACCGTCAATCACATAAGACCTCTAGTCTAGGCTACCGCCTATTTGAGACTGATCCGCACGGAAGTCCGGCCGACGTTTCCGCTATGGTCCCAAACGATGTGCGCAGGGTTCCCAAGCCCACCATTCGGGTGACCCTTGGTACACCATGCCACTGCCTACCGTGTCGTAACCCACCCCGAGGGTCAGCACTACGCACGGCCTCCAGCATGCTATAAATACCAGAAACTACTAGCAGTACCTGGACCAAAGACTAAGCGACTGATAAGTCGAGAGGTGTCGAGTTACCGGAACCCAATGTGTGGTAGTATCTCGTCTTGGATCACAAACACGGAACCAGTTCCTAAGAACGGTTCCAATGAGACAACCCACTATGTACTCCTACATAGCCTCTCATCGCCACCTTTACCAAATCATATTCATTATATGCTCAGTACATCGGACAACGTTGTTTCACTTAGTTCATCACCCAGATGAATCCGGCCAGACACAACTCTAAGCATAGCAAGCATAGAAGGCAAGGTAAGCTAAGCACAACATGGCACCAGCATCTACTAGGTATGCTAGGTTGCAAGGTTTAGCTATTTACTGTGACAAGATCAGGTCATGCATAAGATTAGGATCATCTACCGCGAATGACCGACACATGATCGTTTGTCCTAATGCAATAAATAAGAGCAGGAGCGAGAGAATGGGATGTTATCGAAATGATCAATGTTATCGAGATAATGCAATAAATTATTTTCATCTGACTTACAAATTAATTTATATGATTTTTCAAAGTTTTAAATATTTTCTGGAATTATTTTTAAATAAGAAATTGAATTATGACATCAGCATGATGTCATGATGACATCAGCTGGTCATCTAACCCGGCCCAGAGTCAAACCTGACATGTGGGGTCCACATGTCAGTGACTGGTTCGCTTAACTAACTGATTAAAACTAATTCTGTTTTAGTTTACTAATTCGGCCCACCTGTCAGTGACACATTAACTTAATTAATGATTAAATTATTACAGATTAACTTAAACTAATCAGGGTCGGGGCCCCACCTGTCATTGACTCATAGAGTCAAGCCAGGGCCCACCTGAGGTCAAACTCGCCGGGGTTGGCTGGCGGCTTGACGCCGGTGACCATCAGGGACGGCGGCGTCCGTCGGGTTTCTCCTACAGGGGGTCATTTGGCGCGCTGAAACCACCTGCGTGTAGCCCGTGCACGACCACATCCATCTGGGGCCATAGGAGGTCACGGGGTCGCCGGAGCTCGTGGCGGCGGCCGGAGCTCGGGCTCGGACGCGAACACGACACAGGGCATGACACAGCTCCTACCTAGCACCAAAGGCATGTACGCGACTCCGCAAACACAACGGTGGCCTTGGAAGGACCAACCAGTCATCGGAACATAGCCGGTGATGAGCTCAAGCAGCAGCGCAATTCGGGCCTCGATGGAATCCGGGGCTAGGGCGCGAGATAGAAGGGGGAAAGAGGGGGGAAACACTCAGGGGCTCACAGCGAACACAGAGGCGTCGACGGCTGGCTCGGGCAAGACCTGGAACGGCGGCAAGCTCCGATTCTTCTCCGGTGACCCGAGGAGGAAGAAGGGGATGCGACGGCGATTGGGACCTTCTGGCGATGGGCAGCTAGGTCTGGGAGGAGGATGGGGTCCTCACGGTTCTTTTGGCTGGCTCAGATGGCACGGGGGTTGGCTAGAACGACGGCGACAAGCTCAGGAAGCTCTCGGCCATGGCGGAAGCAGAGAGGAACGAGGAGAGAGCGAGGAGCGGATGGAGAGAGCGGCGGGGAGGCGGCTCGATGCTTATCCCCAGCGTCACACTGGCGAGGGAGGGGCCAGGCAGGCAGGTGGCGTGGCGCCACCGGCGTGAGCGCACGGCGGCCACACGCCGCGCCTACTGGACGCCAGGAGGAAGAAGACCCCCCTTGGCCAGATGGGCCACCAGGTAAGCTCCCTCTCTCTCTTTCTCTTTTTCCTTTCTTCTGGTTTTCTATATTCCTAACCTTTGTTTATTTTATTTCTAGATTCAAATGACTTTCAAATTATCCCCAAACAATTTCTAAAATAGAGTTTGAATATTTCAAACCTATTCAGAAAGGTTTAGGAATTTTGAAATCAGAATTAATGATAATGATTTTATTTGTCATTTTCAGAGACTTAAATCATTAATTTAAATTATCTAAAATGTTCAAATAATTAAGATGGTCCCTGGTATATCCATGTCCTCAATTATCAGACATAGGGAACATTTTTGATGGGCATTTTGGATTTGTTGAAAATCCATTTATCTGGAATTTCTTTATTTCATGAAATACTTGGGGTTTCTTTTCTTTCTCCCCATTTCATATTGATGCAATGATGATGATGATGATACAAACACATTGCTAGCCTAAGACACTTGCTAGGGTTGTGACAACTCAACCCCACTCAAAAGAATCTCGTCCAGAGATTTTGAAGTTGTCGGGAAGAGCGCGGGGTACTCTAGTCGAAGACGATCTTCTCTTTCCCATGCCGCCTCCTTTTCATAATGATGCGACCACTGAACCTCTTGATGTTCCGACGCCGAGTGGTACGCTCAGCTTGATCAAGAATACGAACAAGGTATTCTCGGTATGTAAGGTTATCTTGGAGATCAAGCTCTTCGTGGTCCACTTCTCGGACAGGGTCCGAAAAGCAACGCCTGAGTTGTGAAACGTGGAAGACATCATGAACTTTGGAAAGATGCGGTGGAAGTTCCAATTGGTAGGCAACCTCTCCTCGTTTAGCAAGAATGCGAAAAGGTCCAATGTAATGAGGAGCCAACTTGCCTTTGATACCGAATCGATGGGTACCCTTCAGAGGTGTAACCCGAAGGTAAGCCTTCTCGTCAACTTCATAGGTCATAGACTTATGATGACAGTCATATTGAGTTTTTGATGGGATTGGGCTGTTTTCAACTTTTCACGAATAATGCGAACTTGCTCCTCTGCATCCTGGATCATATCCGGACCAAAGAGTTGCCTCTCTCCGGTTTCTGACCAGTTAAGAGGTGTTCGGCATTTTCGTCCATAGAGAACTTCAAAAGGGGCTTTGCCCAAGCTTGATTGATAACTATTATTATATGCGAACTCAACAAATGGAAGGCAGTTCTCCCAATTCATACCGAAAGATATAACACAAGCTCGGAGTATGTCTTCGAGAATTTGATTGACCCGCTCAACTTGACCACTTGATTGAGGGTGGAAAGCAGTGCTAAAGGATAGATGAGTCCCCATAGCAGTTTGGAAACTTTCCCAAAATCGGGAAGTAAAGATACTTCCGCGGTCAGAGTTAATCCCCAAAGGAATACCATGAAGAGAAACTATTCGAGAAACATATAGCTCCGCTAGCTGGCTAGCAGTTATACTCTCTCGAACAGGAAGAAACTGAGCCACTTTGGAAAGGCGGTCGATGACACAAAGATAGCATTATTCCCTCTCTTAGTCCTGGGAAATCTGGTAATGAAATCCATACCGACCTTATCCCATTTCCATTCAGGAATAGCTAAATGTTGAAGGTTGCTAGCAGGCCTTTGATGTTCTGCCTTAACGCGACGAAAAACGTCGCAATTAGTAGCGAACTGAGCAATTTCTCTCTTCATCCTGGTCCACCAGAACCTCTGGCATAGGTCCTGATACATCTTGGTACTACCCAAATGAATTGTGAGAGGAGAATCATGAGCCTCCTTAAGGATCAATTGTCGCAGATGTTGTTTCCTTGGGATCACCAAGCGATTCTCAAAGAAGACAACTCCCCGATCATCTTCCAAGAAGCATCTAACATTACCCTTCTTAATGTTTTTCTTGATCCGAGATATCCTGGCATCATGCTTCTGGGCTTCTAGGATTTGATCCAAAAGATTAGGTTTCACCATCAAGTTGGAGAGGAATCCTTGAGGAACAATGTGAAGGTTTAACTTCCGGAATTCCTCATAGAGAAGCGGTTGACCCTGTTGTAACATCAGATTGTTACAATAAGACTTACGACTTAGTGCATCAGCCATAACATTGTCTTTTCCCGGGGTGTAAGTTATCCCTAAGTCGTAATCTGTAATCAACTCTACCCACCGTCTTTGCCTGAGATTCAAATCCGGCTGGGTGAAGATATATTTCGGACTTTGGTGATCGGTGTGTATCTCGCAACGATTACCCAGGAGGTAATGTCGCCATGTCTTTAGTGCATGGACTACAGCTGCAAGTTCAAGATTATGTGTTGGATAAGTATCCTCATGTGAACGCAACTGTCGAGATGCGTATGCAATCACATGACGATCTTGCATAGGAATGCAACCTAAACCTTGTCGCGAGGCGTCGCAGTAGATAATAAAGTCCTTAGAAAAATCTAGTGGCACCAGAACGGGAGCAGAGGTCAGTCGTCTTTTCAACTACTGAAAACTATGCTCACATTGTGGGGTCCACTCGAACTTTTTATCTTTCTTGAGGCGTTCAGTCAGAGGTTTCGCAACCTTGGAGAAATTCTCAACAAAGCAGCGACAATAGCTCGCTAAGCCAAGGAAACTCCGAACTTGCTTAACCAATTCAGGTTGAGTCCAATCAAGGACGGCCCGAACTCTCTCGGGGTTGACAGGAATACCTTTGTCAGAGATCACATGGCCCAGATAGGTCACTTCCGGCAACCAGAATTCACACTTGGAGAATTTGGCATATAGGCGATGTTCTCGAAGTTTCATCAATACCAGCCTTAGATGCTCGTCATGTTCTTGTTCGTTCTTCGAGTAGATGAGTATATCATCGAGGTAAACCATGACGAATTTATCCAAATACTCCATGAAGATCGAATTCATCAGACGAGAGAAAGTGGCTGGAGCATTGGTTAAACCGAAGGACATGACGGTGTACTCGTATTGGCCATAAGGAGTGACAAAAGCCGTTTTTGGAATGTCCCCATTTCTAATTCTGATTTGATGGTATCCCAACCTCAAATCCATTTTGGAAAAGACAGAGGATCCAACGAGTTGATCATACAAATCGTTGATCCTGGGGAGCGGATACTTGTTCTTGATAGTGACCAAATTCACTGGTCGGTAATCCACAACCATCCGATCCGATCCATCCTTCTTCTTAACGAAGAGGACGGGGCAATCCCAAGGAGAAGAGCTAGGATGAATGAAACCTTTCTTCAAAGCTTCATCGAGTTGGGTTTTTAGCTCGGCTAGTTCTAAGGGTGCCATCTTATAAGGTCTTCTGGCTATTGGGGTTGTCCCTGGGATAAGTTCTATCACGAACTCAACATCTCTGACAGGTGGAACACCTGGCAGTTCTTCTGGAAAGACATCCGGAAAATCACAGACTACCGGAATATCTTCTAGCTCGGGGAGAGGGCTAGCATTTAGGGAATAGAGTTGGCGCTTGGTTGTTCGAGTAGAGACATTAACTATCTCACCCGAGGGATGTGTAAGTTGAACATTCCTAGAATGAGTATCAATCTTGGCATAGTGGGCTTTCATCCAATCCATACCTAGAATGACATTGATGTCCGAGGACTTAAGAGCTATCAAAGATGCTAGGAATACTAGTCTATCCACCAGAATTTCATTGTCATGGCTCACTCTAGAAGTTTGCCATTTTGAACCAGGAGTCTAAACTACTAAAGGAGTGGGCATGTCACAGAAAGACATGTGATGCACCTGTGCATAACCTTCTTAGATGAATGAATGAGATGCCCCAGTATCAAATAGAACAGTTTTGGATGGCTGTTAACAAGAAGCATACCTAGAATGACATCAGGGTCTTCAAGAGCTTCTTCAGCAGACACATAATTAACTCGCCCACGGTTAGGAGCTGGCTTCACATAGAAAGCTTTCCCTGGTTTTCCGCGTCTAGCGGGCTTAGCATTGTTCTGGGGACACTCACGAGAATAGTGTCCCGGTTCTCCACACTTCTAGCATACCACTGTGGCACGAGGGGCGACATTTGTTTGTGGTCCTCCAAAAGGTCTGGGTGGAGGGTTGGACTGAACTGGACGAGGTGCCTGGAAAGATGGCCTCGCAGTGTATCTTGCCGACAAGGCTGCATTGGGCACCCACACTCGGCGTTTATTGGGGCCTGAACCCGATGTAGGGTTGAGGTCACGGTATGCTTCCTCGTGGCCTCGTAGTCATTTTGTCCGGACTTAGCATTGATAGCCTTATTGACGAGAGCCTGGAAGGTCGTGCACTCATGCAAGCGAAGATCTCGGCGAAGCTCAGCATTAAGTCCCTTGCGGAACCTAGCCTGCTTCTTGGCATCAATTGAGACTTCCTCTGGGGCATAGCGAGCAAGATTACCAAACTCGCGACTATATGCATCCACTGACAATCTGCCCTGGGTGAAGGGACAGAATTCCTCTCTCTTGCGGTCCATCAGCCCTTCCGGGATGTGATGGAGACGAAATGCGGTGCTGAACTCTGCCCAGGTTGGTGCAGGTCCCTGGGGATGCATAGCCTCATAGCTTTCCCACCACAGGTTGGCAGGTCCCTCCAGAAAGTATGTCGCAAAGGTCACCTTATTGGCCTTTGAAACATTTGCAGCTCGGATCTTACGTGACATGCTAGTCAGCCAATCATCCGCATCAAGGGGGTCGATCGAATGATGGTACTTAGGCGGACACAACTTGATAAAGTCACCAAGTGACACTCCATCATGGTGATCATTGCGGGGAGCATGAGCTGTGTTATGTTCAATTCTCTCTAACAGCCTGTTGGTATCCCTCTTATTCCGTTCAGCTTCTAGCATCACCTCCGCCAGAGATGGTGCATGTGGCAGCTCTTCTTGCCTTGGCTGGCTACTCTCGCCCTGCTCGGGAGCAGGCATGGGGTTGTTCCTAGTTGACACCATCCTGAGGAAAACAATCCACAGCTTAGACATAGAGAACAACAACTCTAAGACATGAGTTAAGGAATGCACTGATCAACATGGCATGTAGGATAAACACCAATCAACATGGTAAAACAACTACCATATGAACATTAGGTTTCATACAGACTATGACTTAGTTTAGTACAAACCCAAGCTGAAAACAACTACGGAGAGATGACACAACTCATCGGAGGCATTACAAGCTTCCTATACATTATCTATCTACACCTCCGGAACTCAACTCTCGACCTTAACCATATCCCACAAGACACGCAGGACTGTGGCGATACAACTACTACCATACTAGGTCTAACATCCATGCACTCAAACATCACCGTAGAATACCTCGTACAGGTTACCCCCGTGACCTGGGAGCTGAACCTGAGGATCTGGAAACACTCTAGCCTGGGATCCCTGGAACCCATAAGGACACGGGTGTGGCCTTGGTCCCCTTGTCGGTGGCAACAACGATCCTCAAAGAGGGGTGATGCCTCCAACATCAGGCCAGTCTATGTGTGCTAGCAAATGAGTCCGCGATGGGGTCAGCATCTCCAAGTCTCCATAGTCTGTCTGCACGACAGGTGCCAACTGCGTCAAGGTTGTCCAAAGGCGTGCACGGGTAGCATAGAGCTCCATGCGAAGGGCACGTGCATCACAATCCCTGTTCTCCAACATCTGAGCAGTCACCTACAGCCTAGGGTCCTCATGGGAATGATCAAAGTAGGCTGCACTGAGATATCCATCCTCTCCTCCCATGGAAGCAGGAACATAGCAGAACTCCGTGTTCTGTAGCAGACCATGGTGAAACCTCATAATAGTCAGCATGGTGTAGGCAGCTTCCTGAACTGCCATATCTATGGTAACTCCCAATCCATGAGTCCAGTGAAGCGGCTCTGCAGCTCCAGGATATGAAGGATATATCCTAACGGTACACAAATACTGACTCTGGTTGAAATCTCGATACTGCTCCTCCACTGTGTACTCTAGGTACCAGCGATATCCAGCCTCCATCATCACTCTAACCAACATGGCCGTGTGACCCGGCACATCGATAAACCTGGTCAGACGGAACACTTGACGAGAAGGACGAGAGGGCATCTGAAACAGAGAATGATGCAAAGACATTAGAGATCCTAGCAGAAATTGGACAGCATAATGGCTATAATTGCTCAAGAAAATTTTTGAGACAATTGAAAAGAGATTGGAAAGGCATGACCACTCGACTATCTAGACTCAAATCTCTTCTCCATCTGTTTGTCACACCAACAACACTTGAGTAACTGCACTCACGTACAAGCAAGCTAGCTATTAGTCCATGGCTAGTAACTCATCATCCTAAGCAATAGATGAGAATCCTAGTTCCTATCCCCGTAGAAAAGATGAGAATGACCCAGCATAAAATAACTTGGGAAGAGGAGTAAAAAGAGCCTTACGTTCCCTTCCACAATCAATTCCCCTACTTATCTATCGTGTTTCTAGACTCAACTTCGACCGGTTTGGCTTGGTAGTCCTACAGTCAGTCAGGCTCTGATACCAATGCTGTCGGGACCCCGATTCTAAGTCATATGGTTCCATACTATAACAAGACACATCACTTTGCGGCCTCACGCACGGTACTCCACGGCTGCCACCTTACCTTGGCCGGGACCGTTTGCGTCTTTTCGCTCACGTATGTGAACATGTCGCTGGCAATCACACAACAAAGAACCCGGGCCGACATGACTAGTCATAGAACCCAAGTGGCACATCCGTACGGAAACAGGCATACATAACCCAACAATGCAGGTGTCGGTGTCAAGCGTGTGTAGACGACTCGTAGCAAGCTACAAGGACTCCATTACGTCGCGAGACACGAATGTCATCACTGCATGTAGACGAGTCGTAGCAGGCTACGGGGACTCCATTACACTGCGAGACATTTCCCCGAAGGAACAGACACAACAACAAAGAAGGATACATGCCGGTCAATCAATGTGTCCGGAGCAGTAGCAAGCTACCATGGCTCGGTGGAAGCACAAAGAGGCAGTTTCCTGTAAAGAGTACTACTACAGGCACACGACTAGGTGTCGGATCCCACACATATCGTTGCACGTCACACGTACGCACGACATGCCCGATATGCATAGATACAACTATGGCATCACAACATAACCATACAACAACATGACTTTTATTTAAGAGACTCAGACGAGCCTTGCATAATATGTTCTTATAGATAGTGGTCACATGACCCGGCACTCAAGTCATACAAACATAGTCATACAAGCCAGTGGAAACTTAAGCTGTCTGAGTACAGACGGCAAAATATAAAAAGAGGCACACGGCCTGACTATCTACAACCCACCACACGGGCAAGATCGTAGCTGGGACACCAGCTATTCGGCATCGTCAACGTCTAGATAGAACCCACCTGATGGGTCCTGGTTCTCTTCTGCAACATTAATTAAGCAAGGGTGAGTACAATCGTACTCAGCAAGTCTTTAAAACAGACCTAGTCTATTTATGCTCATGTATCAACAAGGGGGTGGTGGAGTTTATGCAGAATGCCAGCTTTGACTCATGGCTAACCTACACTACTCAATTTTAACTCCTTGTTACAATTTTAGTTATCGCACACGAGTCCACTACCTCCATCACAATACACTACCATGGATTCACCTTCCCCTTCCGAAAGAGTGCCATCCACGATACTCACACTTGTCTTGAGATTTTTAGAAGTATCCATTTGATTATCTATGAACAACATAAGTTCTCCAAGTAGTCCATATCCGAGGACGCGGCTATTCGAATAGTTTCATACCCTGAAGGGGTGTACTTCTTCACACACGCTCTCGCCACTTATCGCTGTGTGCCATAAACCATGCACCTCGGCAACCTTCAAGCGGATGCCCAACGAGGAAGTCGGCCACGACCGTCAATCACATAAGACCTCTAGTCCAGGATACCGCCTATTTGAGACTGACCCGCACGGAAGTCCGGCCGAAGTTTCCGCTACGGTCCCAAACGATGTGCGTAGTGTTCCCAAGCCCACCATTCGGGTGACCCTTGGTACACCGTGCCACTGCCTACCGTGTCGTAACCCACCCCGAGGGTCAGCGCTATGCACGACCTCCAACATGCTATAAACACCAGAAACTACTTGCAATACCTAGACCAAAGACTAAGCGACTGATAAGTTGAGAGGGGTCGAGTTACCGGAACCCAATGTGTGGTAGTATCTCGTCTTGGATCACAAACACGGAACCCAGTTCCTAAGAACGGTTCCAATGAGACAACCCACTACATACTCCTACATAGCCTCTCATCGCCACCTTTACCAAATCGTATTCATTATATGCTCAGTACATTGGACAACGCTGTTTCACTCAGTTCATCACCCAGATTAATCCGGCCTGACCCAACTCTAAGCATAGCAAGCATAGAAGGCAAGGTTAGCTAAGCACAGCATGGCACAAGCATCTACCAGGTATGCTAGGTTGCAAGGTTTAGCTATTTACTGTGACAAGATCAGGTCATGCATAAGATTAGGACCATCTACCGTGAATGACTGACACGTGATCGTTTTTCCTAATGCAATAAATAAGAGCAAGAGCGAGAGAATGGGATGTTATCGAAATGATCAATGGGGTTGCTTGCCTTGCTGGGTTGCGGAGGAGTTCTCTCCTTCGTCGGGGTACGGAGTGGTATCTTTCGGATTAGGGCCTACCGCAGCGCAGATAAAAAAACATTCAATACAAGCAGATGCAACAATATGATGCATGATCATAGCATAGTAGTATGCATGGGTGAGCTAATTTAACTAGTGATCATGTCAATTTGAAATGAATTTGAATATAGGTTCAAAGTTGTTCTCATTTCAAATTCCATATATTGACCTAATGTTAAAATGTCCATGTTCACCTATTTATATTGCTCTAACATGCATGAGAATAGCACCATTGGATTCATTGGATTTTTTTGATAAAGTTTCATATATAAATTATTTTCATCTGACTTACAGATTAATTTATATGATTTTTCAAAGTTTTTAATATTTTCTGGAATTATTTTTAAATAAGAAATTGAATTATGACATCAGCATGATGTCATGATGACATCAGCTGGTCAGCTGACCCGGCCCAGAGTCAAACCTGACATGTGGGGTCCACATGTCAGTGACTGGTTAACTCAACTAACTGATTAAAACTAATTCTGTTTTAATTTACTAATTGGGCCCACCTGTCAGTGACACATTAACTTAATTAATGATTAAACTAATTACAGATTAACCTAAACTAATCAGGGTCAGGGCCCCACCTGTCATTGACTCACAGAGTCAAGCCAGGGCCCACCTGAGGTCAAACTCGCCAGAGTTGGCCGGCGGCTCGACACCGGTGACCATCAGGGATGGCGGCGTCCGTCGGGTTTCTCCTACAGGGGGTCATTTGGCACGCTGAAACCACTGGCGTGTTGCCCGTGCACGACCGCATCCATCTGGGGCCACGGGAGGTCATGGGGTCACCGGAGCTTGCCGGAAACGAGCTCATGGCGGTGGCCGGAGCTCGGGCTCGGACGCTAACACGACACAGGGCATGGCACAGCTCCTACCTAGCACCAAAGGCATCTACGCGTCTCCGCAAACACAACGGTTGCCTTGGAAGGACCAACCGGTCACCGGAACGTAGCCGGCGACGAGCTCAAGCGGCGGCGCAATTCGGGCCTCGATGGAATCCGGGGCTAGGGCGCGAGATAGAAGGGGGGAAGAGGGGGGAAACACTCAGGGGCTGACAGCAAACGCAGAGGCGTCGACGGTTGGCTCGGGGAAGACCTGGAATGGCGGCAAGCTCCGATTCTTCTCCAGCAACCCAAGGAGGAAGAAGGGGATGCGACGGCGATTGGGACCTTCTGGCGATGGGCAGCTAGGTCTGGGAGGAGGAGGGGGTCCGCACGGTTCTTTTGGCTGGCTCAGACGGCGCGGGGGTTCGCTAGAACGACGGCGACGAGCTCAGGAAGCTCTCGGCCATGGCGGAAGTAGAGAGGAAGGAGGAGAGAGCAAGGAGCGGAGGGAGAGAGCAGCGAGGAGGCAGCTCGATGCTTATCCCCGGCGTCACGCTGGCGAGGGAGGGGCCAGGCAGGCAGGTGGCATGGCGCCACCGGCATGAGCGCACGGCGGCCACACGCCGCGCCTACTGGACGCCAGGAGGAAGAAGACCCCCCCAGGCCAGATGGGCCACCAGGTAAGCTCCCTCTCTCTCTTTCTCTTTTTCCTTTCTTCTGGTTTTCTATATTTCTGACCTTTGTTTATTTTATTTCCAGATTCAAATGACTTTCAAATTATCCCCAAACAATTTCTAAAATAGAGTTTGAATATTTCAAACCTATTCAGAAAGTTTCAGGGATTTTGAAATCAGAATTAATGATAATGATTTTATTTGTCATTTTTAGAGACTTAAATCATTAATTTAAATTATTTAAAATGTTCAAATAATTAAGATGGTCCCTGGTATATCCATGTCCTCAATTATCAGACATAGGGAACATTTTTTATGGGCATTTTGGATTTGTTGAAAATCCATTTATTTGGAATTTCTTTATTTCATGAAATGCTTGGGGTTTCTTTTCTTTCTCCCCATTTCATATTGATGCAATGATGATGATGATGATGCAAACACATTGCTAGCCTAAGACACTTGCTAGGGTTGTGACACTAGGTTAGAGAATGTTCTTGATGACCCACTACCTATTTATGATAGCTTTCCTGATGAACAGTTAGCTGTCATAAATGCTTCTCATAATGCTCCTTGGTATGCTGATTATCGTAATTACGTTGTCGCTAAATTTATACCGCCTAGTTTCACATACCAAAAAAATAAAGAGGTTTGCTATGATTTAGGACATTACCTCTAGGATGACCCACACCTTTATAAAGACAGAGTAGATGGTGTTATTAGACGTTGTCTACCTGAGCATGAACAGGAACAGATCCTACGAAAGTATCATCCCGAGGCCAACGGAGGACACCCTGCTACAGATAGGACTGCACATAAGGTATTACAATCTGGTTTTATTGGCCTACTCTCTTCAAGGATGCTCGTAAGTTTGTCTTGTCATGTGATGAATGCCAACAAACTGGCAATATTAGTAGACGTCATGAAATGCCTATGAATTACTCTCTTGTTATTGAACCATTTGATGTTTGGGGTTTTGATTATATGGGACCTTTTCCAACGTCCAACGAGTATAGTCATATTTTAGTTGCTTTTGATTATATTACTAAGTGGGTAGAAGCTATTCCAACTAGTAGTGCTGATCATAACACCTCTATTAAGATGCTTAAGGAAGTTTTTCCCCCTAGATTTGGAGTCCCAAGATATTTAATGACTGATGGTGGTTCACATTTTATTCATGGTGCTTTCCGTAAATTGCTTGCTAAGTATGATGTTAATCATAGAATTGCATCCCCTTATCATCCTCAGTCTAGTGGTCAAGTAGAATTAAGCAATAGAGAAATTAAATTGATCTTGCAAAAGATGGTTAATAGATCTAGGAAGAATTGGTCTAAGAAACTTGACGATGCATTATGGGCTTATAGAACTACTTACAAGAATCCTATGGGTATGTCTCCATATAAAATAGTTTATGGTAAAGCATGTTACTTACCTCTAGAGCTACAGCATAAAGCTTATTGGGAAATCAAAGAGCTCAACTATGATTTCAAACTTGCTAGTGACAAGAGGTTATTTGACATTAGCTCAGTTGATGAATGGAGAACCCAGGCCTATGAGAATGCAAATTTGTTTAAATAAAAGGTTAAGGGATGGCATGATAAAAGGATAGAAAAGTGTGAATTCGATGTAGGTGATATGTCTTGCTATACAATTCTCGGTTAAGGTTTTTTGCAAGAAAACTTCTCTCCAGATGGGATGGACCATACATCGTCGAGGAGGTATACCGCTCCGGTGCCATCAAGATCAACAATGCTGAAGGCACAAATCCAAAGGTGGTAAGCAGGCAAAAAATCAAACACTATATTGAAGGTACTCCCAATATGTTGAAACCAATGTTATCAATACCATAACTCCTGAAGAGCATATTAGGGAGACTTATCAGAACGTTTCAGACTCTGAAAAAGAATAGGTACGTTGTACGGTAAGTAACCCAACTCCAAAAGTTTCCCAATAGCAATTTTATTCAATTTTTGGAATATTTCAAAATTAGGAAAATAAAAAGCAGTCTGAAGAATGCACGGGGAAGCGCCAAGCCTGCTAGGTGCGACCACCCCATGGTCACGCCTAGGGGGCTTGTCACCACCCCATGCGCCCCCAGACTCCTTTTTCTTGTGGTACACTCCTTCGGGTCGGCAAAAATTCAGTATATAATCTCCCAAATGTTTAGAATTCCGTATCACAACAATACCTCTTGTTTTCGTTTTTGAATTGTTTCAGCAGCAGATTTAGAGCAAGATGTCGTCCCAAGAGTCTGATGAGGAGAGCTACATATCGCATTATCTTGCCAATCCCAAGCTCTATGGGGACCAAGATCCTTATGGATTATTCTCAGAGGAGGAACTAGAGGGCAAGTATAGAGAAGAAAGCTCAGATGAAGAGGAGACTCCTATACCTCAACTAGGAGACATGCATGTGGAGTTCATGCAGAGGAGGAAATCAAGCCTCCTAAACGCAAGAAGAAAACGAAAAGTTCGAGGAGGAAGTAGATGACCTAAGGGAGCAAAATTTCATGCTTACGAGGAAATTGAACAAGCTTCCATTCTCATCATTGACTCCACCACCATCACCTTCGAAGAAGGACTCCTGAGGACATGGGTATGTGCACTCCCCTTGGCTTGTGCCATGTTTTGGGGAGATGCCCCGGTATCGTATCACACCACACCTTTTTCCTTTTTCCTTTTTTATTATCTTTCCTAGTTTGATCCTTTTTATTTTGTTTTGATCTAGTAGAATAAAAGTTTTAGTATGATCTACCTTTTAGTTTTTGCTCCCCTTATGTAAGCAAGTCCGAGAGCTTTATAACAAAAAGTAGTTTTGATGAGAGGGCTTTGCTAGATCACTATGCTCGTGAAAGTAATGAATAAAGAATAATAGAACAAAAGGAAAGAGTGTAAATAATGATCTTATGGGGAGTGATGACTTCACATACAAAAAGTATGTTGCTTGAAATTTGTTGGGAGTTAACAAACATAGTAATTGGTCATTGATGCAATTGAAAGGAAGTGATAAAGAAAGAGAGATTTGTATATGAATACATTATCTTGGACATCTTTTATGATTGTGACCACTCATTAAAATATTACATGCCAAGAAGTTGACATTTGACAAGGAAGACAATATAATAGGTTATGATTGCTTGCCTCTGGATAGAAGTTATATGGTTTTAGATCCTCCAACATGTAGTGCTTGCTTCCACCTCATATTAGACAAAACATCCGCACCAAGTAGAGATACTACTTGTGCATCCAAGCACCTCAAGCCAGTTTTGCCATGAGAGTCCACCATACCTACCTATGGATTGAATAAGATCTTTCAAGTAAGTTGTCATCGATGCAAAAAGGCAACAAACATTGCTCCTAAATATGTGTGATCTTTTATGTAAGGGAAATAAGCCTTGTACGAACTTGTGATAGTGAATAAATAAAAGCGACATACTACATAATAAAGGTTGCTATCACAAAGGGTAATATAACACGGCGTCCCTCTACACTAAGGTTTTTTTTGTGCATCCAAAAACAAAAAGCGCATGACAACCTCTGCTTCCCTCTACGAAGGGCCTATCTATTACTTTTACCTTTTAGAACTTACCTTTATGCTAGAGTCATGGTGATTTTCACTAATTCCTATATTTCGTCTCTCTTGGCAAGCATTATGTGTTGGGGAATGATCTAGACTTATATATCCACTCGGATGTGGGTGATCATGATTTATTATTGTTGAAATCACCCTTGAGGTGAATAGTTGGGAGGCAAAACTATAAGCCCCTATTTTTCTTTGTGTTCGATTGAAGCTTTGACCTCGTGGGTACCGCGTGAGTGCTAGCAATTGTGAAAGACTAAAAGATGATTGAGTATGTGGATTTGCTTTACAAGCTCTTATATTGACTCTTTCCGATGTTATGATAAATTGTCGATTGCTTCAATGACTGAGATCATAGTTTGTTGGTTCTCAATAGAATTCTTGTTTCATACTTTATCTTGTGAATGAATTGTTACTCTAGTATAAAGAATCTCATACAATGAGTATTTCTGTTCTAAAGTTGATAATGATGACCTCATGTCCGTATTTTATTTTATCAACACCTCTATCTCTTAACATGTGGACATATTCATCGATCTCGGCTTTCGCTTGAGGGCAAGTGATGTCTAAGCTTGGGGGAGTTGATACGTCCATTTTGCATCATGCTTTTATATTGATATTTATTGCATTATGGGCTGTTATTACACATTATGGTACAAAACTTATGTCTTTTCTCTCTTATTTTACAAGGTTTACATGCAGAGGGTGAATGCCGACAGCTGGAATTCTAGACTGGAAAAGGAGCTAATCCGAGATACCTATTCTGAAAAAGGGCAGGGCGCGCTCAACAGATTTTGAGATGAACCTACTCAGATCCGCAACGCAGCCGACAAGACGACGCACATCTATGACGTGTTTTGGTGCTTCAATCTGCTCAATTTCCTTGATCTTGTCGGGATTTGCCTCAATTCCACGCTGGGACGCAAAGAATCCGAGAAGCTTGCTAGACGAAATGCCAAACACACACTTCTCATGATTGAGCTTCAAATTGATCTTGCACAGATTTGCAAACATCTCTTCTAGATCTTGTATGAGCGTTGCTTTGTCCTTGGTCTTGACCACTATGTCATCCATATAAGCTTCCATATTTCTGTGCATCTGGGGCTCAAAACCGATCTGGACTGCTCTTGCAAACATTGAACCAGGACTTTTCAACCCAAAAGGCATATGTACAAAGCAATACGTACCACATGGCGTGATGAATGCGGTCTTCTCTTCGTCTTCCTTAGACATGAAGATCTGATGATATCCTGAATAAGCGTCAAGAAATGACAGCAAACCACAGCCGACAGTGGAGTCCACAATCTGGTCAATGTGTGGCAAGGAAAAAGGATATTTTGGACAAGCTTTATTGAATTATGTATAGTCAATACACAGCCTCCATTTTCCATTCACCTTGCCCAATACAACTGGGTTGGCCAACCATGTTGGATGGAGCACTCCTTTGACCAAACCTTCCGCTTCCAACTTCCTGATTTCCTCGGCAATAAATTCTTGCTGCTCCAAGGCTTGCTTCCAAACTTTCTGCTTGATGGTCCGCGCATGAGGACAGATATCAAGATGGTCCTCAATTACCTCCCTGGGAACACCGCGGATATCAGATGGTTTCCATGCAAACACATCAACGTTCGCCCACAAGAAGGCAATGAGCGCGCTTTCCTATTTGTCATCGAGGGTGGAACTTATGGTGAAATTTCCTCCCGTACCATCCTCCTTGGCGGGCACCTTCTTAGTTTATGGTGGAGTTGCCTTGCATTTCTTGCTCTTGCTGGTGGAGCTCTCTAGCACATTCTCAATAGGAGCGTATCACTCCGAGGAGGTGCGCTTGCCAGAGTGTGTACCAGAGGTCTTGCCGGTCTTCTCCCCCCTGGGAGCTTCAGCGGAAAGAGTAGGTGCCTTGGCGGCAGGTGCTGCAACTGCCTCCCGGTAAAGTTGGTCGACGCAGATAAGTGCATTCTTCTTCTCAGAGTTGATTGTGATGACGCTCATTGGCCCGGGCATCTTCAATACGTTGTAAGCGTCGTGCGATGCCGCCGTGAACTTAGCTAGCGCTTGACGTCCTAGGATCCCATTATATGGCAACGGAATCTTGGCGACGTCAGAAACAATCTTCTCTGTCCTGAAGCTCAGGTCACTACCAAATGTTACCGGTAGTGTGATCTTGCCCTTCGGTTGGCTTCTCCCTGGATTGATGCCCTGAAACGTGCTTTTTTTCTTGAGATCTTCGTCAGGAATTTGCAACCTTTTGATGACATCAGGTGAGATGAAGTTCAACCCGGCCCCACTGTCAACTAACATTTTTGTCACCTTGAGGTTGCGAATTGTTGGCGAAACCAACAATGGCAGACACCCGACCGCAGTTGTGCGATCAGGGTGATCCTCGGTGTTGAAAATGATAGGCGCGTGGGACCATATCCAAGGTTTCCAGGCTTCAACAGATGGTTCTGTCGCATTAATCTTGCGCACCCACTGCTTGAGTTGGTGGCGAGAAGAATGCAACGAGGATCCTCTGTCGACGCACATGATGTCTGTAGTTCTTTGAAACTCATGCTCGCTGGACACACCGTCCTCTTCGTTGCCATCATCCTCCTCCTCCCCCTTGTCGTGGCCTTGAGCAGGCCTCTCCTGCTGCTTGATCTTGTCGCGACAACCTCCTCAGCCAGCGCATTTCTTGCCGGACCCCACTGCACCTTCTTGGGCCTTCTCCTTGTCTCGCCTTACGTACTCAGGCTTCTACCTCTCGACAAGCTGCTCAACTTGTCGGCAGTTTTGGAGATCGTGTCCCTTGGTACGATGGAACTTGCAATACTGCTTGTCAGAACCCTCCGGCTTGTCGGCATCCGCCAAGGCCTGAGAAGAGGTGCACCCAGCAACCTCCTTTCCGGGGTTGTCAGCTTTAGTCTTCTTGGCGGTGTTGGGGGTTGCCGGAATCTTCAACGGCAAGCACAACCTTGTCCTTGCGTTTCGTGTTTCGCTATCACCCTTTCCTTGGCGGGGCGGTGGTGTCTTCGTCAGAGTCGACTCTAGCACTAGTATCCTCATCGAGGAGTCTCCTCCGTTCTTCATCTCAAGCACATCTATCGGCCAAAGCCTAAATCTCGGCAACATCCTTGACTTTATTCATCGCCAGCTCTTCGCGCATCCTGCGGTTACGCACGTTCTGATGAAACACGCTGATAACAGCATCAGGATGAACGTCTCGGATGTCGTGATGTACACGACTAAATCTCTAAATGTACTTGCGCAAGGTTTTGCCTTCCTTCTAGGGGATGAGATGTAAATCACTTGCTTGGCCAGGAGCTTGGTGGCCACTAGTAAAGGCGCTAACAAACTCATGGCATAAGTCTGCCCAGGAAGAAATAGAATTCTTCGGTAGATGCATCAGCCACGACCCGAGGTTGGGGTTGAGCACCAATGGGAAGTAGTTGGTGAGTATCTTGTCATTACGAGCCCGGCAGCCTGCATCGCAATGGTGTATATGCTCAGGAACTCCGACGGGTGGGTCTTGCTGTCATATTTCTTTGGGACCTTTAGCTTGAATGTTCGGGAATTGGGCCACTGGACTCGCCACAGCTCATGGGTAAATGCTGGACAACCTACCTCATAAGGTAGGTCGACAGGATACCCTAGCGCAGGCTTGTCTAAAGTGGCCCCTACGCGCTTATCAGATTGATGGCGCGTTTCTCGCCGCTGCTCGATGGTGGTCCGAGCGTCCTCTTTGGTTTGCTCCCGAAGAACTTGACGTTGATCGTAGTGAGTTTGCGGATCAGACAACATCGTGGAGTCGTCACCACCAGCGCCGACCGGGCGAGTCGGCAACCGCCGCTATCGTCGTGGAGGAGAGTGCACCATGGTCATGCCATGTCCGGCCTTATCGCCATTGTCCCGTACCGACTCAATGGACCACTGTTGTGAAGGCTCCGCTCGCTGCAGTCCATCCCTATGAGCAAAGTTGACGAGGCTCTGGATCGTGGCTCTCCACTCATCGAGCTTCTCCTCCGTAGGAGGGAAATTCAGGAGCAGCTTTGCTCGCGCCAATGCTTCTGCTGATGAGGTTGGAAGCGGGAGGTGCAATGAACGTGAGGTGCTCTGACTCCTAACTGTGTTAGAAGGAGCACCATCACAGTCTCGCGACCGCGCGCCACCTCCGTCAGCATTTTGGCGCGTGTGATGGTCCCCCGCATCCCGGGAGTGATGCGCAGGAGCCTTTCCTTGGGGGCGCTTAGAACCACCGACGTCGCAACGCTGCTCATTGCGCGCGACCTCAGAAGGCCATGGCGTATGTGCCGACGTAGGTGTATTGGAAGGTGCTCTTCCATCTCTGGAGTTCATCGCACCGCCCATAGACTGCACTGCTCCGTCTTGAGATCCAGCGGCGCGTGGATTGCCATTGTCGCCGCAAACGGCACCGCTAGCCTGGCCTTGATCACCAGAACATCATGAAGGTTCGAGACCTCCGCCTTATCCACACCACCACCCATCTGCGTAGCCACGGGCGTGCAGAACGTGGATGGGTCAACCACCGTGAAACCCTTCTTCTTTGGGGCCATGGCGATGAAAACGATGAAGAAACTGGCACACCGATCGTTGGATCAGGTTCACACAAACTTCTTCCCCCTACCTGGGTTGCCAAGGATGTCGGGGAACGACACCCATGGGATCATGTGGATCCCTTTGTGGTTTGGTGGCGGGACAATACCCTAGTTCGGGCCGCAGGGAAGCGGAAATCCCTAGTCCTTATTTAGTGTATTATGGGTGCTTTCGAGGGTTCTGGATACAAGAGCGTTGTTACAGCTGTTACACGCGTGTCCGCCAGAAGGTGGAAGAAAAATCCCCCTCTCGTAACGCCCTGGGCCTCCTTTTATATGACTAAGGGATCCCAACAGTGGCGTACAGTGCATGCACGAGGTGCACAGTGCTACAATGTTATCATACCTAACACTGCCGGTGTAGGACAAATGCATTTAATTCTCCATCAGGTGTCACTTACCTTCTATGGGACGGGACAGGAGCTCGTCCCATCGGCACCACTTAGCTTCTCCATCACCAGCGCCTCGACACGTATCCTGGTGGGTCGACACCTGGCCTCTGCGCTGGTTGGGTGGCGAGGCCTTGCCGAGTGCGCTTCTTGTCGGGGCTCCACAGGCCGCCGTCGACAAGATCCTTCCGGGGTTCCAGCCTGTGGCCTTCAGTCTTGTGATTGTTTGATTGAATGGTCCTGGACGTCCTTGTATATGCTTCTCGCACTCCCTGGTAGGCTTCGCCATTGGTGTGGCTACAACCGCCCGTGCACAAGTACGGGGTACTAGAAAACCCAAACTTTGGTACACCGACACTTGCATTTAGTGGATTGTATTATTAATAAACCATTGGGTAGAATAAATAATGTTCTTATTCTTGCTAATAGAAATGATGTGCCCATGGATTTTATTGTGATTGATATTTAATGCAATCTATCTTGTCCTATCATACTTGGTAGGTCTTTCCTATGAACTATAGGTGATATTATTGACATGAAAGAAGGTAATTGATACGTCTCCAAGGTATCTATAATTTTTGTTTGTTCCATGCTATTATATTATCTGTTTTGGATGTTTTATATGCATTAATATGCTATTTTATATTATTTTTGGGACTAACCTATTAATCTAGAGCCTAGTGTTAGTTTTTGTTTTTTCCTTGTTTTTAAGATTCGCAGATAAGGAATATTAAATGGAGACCAAACGGAATAAAACCTTTGGAAGGAATTTTTCTGGAATGAAAGGAAACTATGAGACTTGAGAATCAAGGCAGAGGAGCCACCGTGGGGCCACAAGCCCTAGGGCCGCACCTAGGGGGGTAGGGCGCGCCGGGCAGGCTTGTGGGCCCACGACAACTCACCTACCCTAATCTTTGGTCTATATATTCCCAAATATTCCATCATTATTAGCACAAGCCACGAAAACACTTTTCTGCGGCCAGAAGCCTCCGTTCCCGAGAGATCCAATCTTGGAGCCTTTTCCGGTAATCGGCCGGAGGGGGCTCCGATCACGGAGGACATATACATCAACTCCATTGCCCCTCCGATGATGCGTGAGTAGTTCACCACAGATCTTCGGGTCCATAACTAGTAGCTAGATGGCTTCTTTTCTCTCTTTGCTCTTCAATACCATGTTCTTCATGATCTTCATGGAGATCTATCCGATGTAATACTCTTTTGTGGTGTGTTTGCCGAGATCCAATGAATTGTGGGTTTATGTTCAGATTATCCATGAATATTATTTGAGTGTTTTATGAATTATTATATGCATGATTTCATATCTTTGCAATTCTCTTTGAGTTATTGGTTTGGTTTGGCCAACTAGATTGGTAATTCTTGCAATAGCAGAAGTGCTTAGTTTTGGGTTCAATCTTGCGGTGTCCTCACCCAGTGACAAAGTAGGTGTAGCGATGCACGTATTGTATTTTTACCATCAAGGATAACAAGATGGGGTTTTCATCATATTGCTTGAGTTTATCCCTCTACATCATGTCATCTTACCTAATGCGTTACTTTGTTCTTCATGAGCTCAATACTCTAGATGTAGGCAGGAGTCGGTCGATGTGTGGAGTAATATTAGTAGATGCAGAATCATTTCGGTCTACTTGACATGGACGTGATGCCTATATGCATTATCATTGCCTTGGATATCTTCATAATTATTCGCTTTTCTATCAATTGCTCGACAGTAATTTATTCACCCACTATAATACTTGCTATCAGGAGAGAAGCCTCTAGTGAAACCTATAGCCCCCGGGTCTATTTTCCATCTTATACTTTCAGATCTAAAACCAAAAATACCAAAAATACTTTGCTGCATTACTTTTACATATTGTTTAACTTTCCGTTTAAGCAATCTATCTCTATTAGATCTCATCCTTGCAAGTAACCTTAAAGGGATTGACAACCCCTTTATAGCATTGGGTGCAAGAGTTTGTTTCTTTGTGTAGGTACGCCTATTGGGGACTTGCTTGTATCTCCTACTAGATTGATACCTTGGTTCTCAACAACTGAGGGAAATACTTATCTACTTTGCCACATCAACCGTTCCTCTTCACGGAAACCAACGCATGCTCGAGAAGTAGCAAGAAGGATTTCTGGAGCCATTGCTAGGGAGATCTACATCAAGCCTACCAAGTATCCATCACAAACTCATCTCTTGCATTTACATTATTTGCCTTTTGCCTCTTGTTTTCCTCTCCCCCACTTCTAAAACGATTTTCAGAAAGTACCAAAAAGATTTTCCTTTTTATTCGCCCTTTTTCGTTCGTCTTTTCGTTTGCTTGCTTTGTCATGATGACTCAAGAGAATACCAAGTTGTGTGACTTTTCCAATAATAATAATAATGATCTTATTAGACCTCCGATTCCTCCCGCCACTAGTGCAGAGTCTTATGAAATTAATGCTTGTTTGCTCAATCTTGTCATGAAAGAACAATTTTCCGACCTTGCTAATGAAGATGCCGCATCCCATCTAAATATTTTCGTTGAGTTGTGTGATACGCAAAATATGAAATATGTGGATAATGATATTGTTAAATTGAAGCTATTCCCTTTATCACTACGAGGTCGTGCTAAAACTTGGTTTTCATCTTTGCCTAAAAATAGTATTGATTCATGGAATAAGATTAAAGATGCTTTTATTTCCAAGTACTTTCCGCCCGCTAAAATCATCTCCCTTAGGAACGATATAATGAACTTTAAGCAACTTGATCATGAGCATGTTGCACAATCTTGGGAAAAGATGAAACTTATGATTAGGAATTGCCCCGCGCATGATTTGAGTTTATGGATGATTATACAAGTTTTCTATGTTGGATTGAATTTTGCTTCAAGGAATCTCTTAGATTCCGCCACGGGTGGTACTTTTATGGAAATAACATTAGGAGAAGCTACTAAACTCCTAGATAATATTATGGAAAATTACTCTCAATGGCACACCGAAAGATCTCCTACTACTAAGAAAGTGCATGCTATTGAAGAGATTAATACTTTGAGTGAAAGATGGATGAATTGATGGAATTGTTTGCTAGTAAGAGTGTCCCTATTGATCCTAATGATATTCCTTTGTCTTCTTTGATTGTAAATAATAATGAATCTATGGATGTGAATTTTGTTGGTAGGAACAATTTTAGTAATAACGCTTATGGAGGTAATTTCAATACCAGGCCGGTTCCTAGTAATTCCTCTAATAATTATGGTAATTCCTATATCAATTATTATGGAAATTACAATAAAATTCCCTATGATTTTGAGAGTAATATTAAAGAATTCATTAGTACGCAAAAAGGTTTCAATGCCATGATTGAAGAAAAGTTGCTCAAGATTGATGATTCTGCTAGGAATGTTGATAGAATTTCTCTTGATATTGATTCTTTAAAAATTAGATCTATTCCACCCAAGCATGATATTAATGAGTCTTTAAAAGGCATGAGAATTTCTATTGATGAGTGTAAGGAAAGAACCGCTAGGATACGTGCTAAGCGTGAATGGATTGAAAAAGTGTGTTCTCGAGGTAATATTGATGAAGATCTTAAAGTGATTAATGTGACTCCTATTGAATCTTTGCTTTCCAATGTTAATCTTGATAAGGATGTGACTGGATATGAGTCAAGTTTATTTAAAAGGTGTCCTAATGATTCAGAATTTATAGATCTTGATGGTAAGATTGATGAAAGGGGGATTGAAGAGGTCAAAGCTTTAAATAGCAATGAACCCACTCTTTTGGATTTCAAGAACTTTAATCATTATAGCTGCTCCTTAATTGATTTTAGATCCTTGTTGCAATCCATGTTGAACTCTCCTCATGCTTTTAACCAAAATAAAGCTTTTACTAAACATATTGTTGATGCGATGATGAAAGCTTTTGAGCAAAAACTTGAGTTGGAAGTTTATGTACCTAGAAAGCTATATTATGAGTGCGAACGTACTATTAAGATTATGATTAAAGATTATGAGTGCCATGCTTTGTGTGATTTGGGTGCTAGCATTTCCAGGATTATAAAAACTTTATGTGATGTGTTAGGATTTCGTGAATTTGATGATTGTTCCTTAAATTTGCATCTTGCGGATGCCACTATAAAGAAAACTATGGGAAGAATTAATGATGTTCTTATTGTTGCAAATAGGAATTATGTCCCCGTAGATTTCATTGTTCTTGATATAGATTGCAATCCTACATGTCCTATTATTCTTGGTAGACCTTTCCTTAGAACAATTGGTACAATTATTGATATGAAGGAAGGGAATATTAGATTCAAATTTCCATTAAGGAAAGGCATGGAACACTTTCCTAGGAATAAAATAAAATTACCTGATGAATCTATCATGATAGCTACTTATGGATTCCATACCAAAGATGACAATACCTAGATCAATTGCGTTTTGCCTAGCTAGGGGCGTTAAACAATAGCGCTTGTAGGGAGGCAACCCAATTTTATTTTGCTTTTTGCTTTTTTGCTTCTGTTTTGGTGTGTTTTGCACATTATTACTTCTGTAGTAATTGTGTTTTTGTGTTTCGATTAGTGTTTGAGCCAAGTAAAACCTTTGGGGTGATCTATGGTAGTTGTTGATTTGATCTTGCTTAAAAACAGAAACTTTTGCGCTCAGTCTAGGAATTGTATATAATATTCATTGAGCCGACTTGATCTGAATTTTTTACACAAGATTGAAATAAAAATTGAACTGATTTTACTAATTTTTCAGAATTTTTAGAGTTCCAGAAGTATTTGAAGTTTACAGATTGCTACAGACTGTTCTGTTTTTGACAGATTCTGTTTTCTTTGTGTTGTTTGCTTATTTTGATGTATCTATGGGTCGTATCGGGGGGTATGAGTCATGGAAAAGTTAGAATACAGTAGGTATTACACAAATACAACTAAATAAGGAGTTCATAATAGTATCTAATGTGGTGATTTATCTTTTTATACTAACGGATCTCATGAGTTTTCTGTTGAGTTTTGTGTTGTGAAGTTTTCATGTTTTGGGTGAAGATTTGATGGACTATAGAATAAAGAGTGGCAAGAACCTAAGCTTGGGGATGACCAAGGCACCTCAAGTCATATTCAAGGATACCAAAAAGCCTAAGCTTGGGGATGCCCTGGAAGGCATCCCCTCTTTCGTCTTCAATCCATCCCCTGGAAAGCATCTACGAGAGGGAGAGTGGATCTACGTACCCTTGTAGATCGCTAAGCGGGAAGCGTTAAGAAACGCGGTTGGTGTAGTCGAACTTCTTCGCGATCCAAATCGCCGAGCGTCCCGCGATCCAATCACGAACCGTACCGCGAACACATCACGATCCGTCCCGCGAACTCATCACGATCTGTCTCACAATCTGTCCCGTGAACTCATCATGATCCGTTCCGTGATCACATCACGAACCGTCTCGCGATCTCGACCACGGTCCTTCTGATCTAGCGCCGAACGGACGGCACCTCCGCGTTCAGCACACGTGCATCTTGATGACGATCTCCACCGTCTCGATCCAGCGAGAGGAGGTGAAGAGGAGAGAGAGTTCACCGGCAGCTTGACGGCACTCCGGTGATGGTGGTGGAGCAATTCCGGTAGGGATTCGCCTAAGCGCTGCAGAAAACCGATCTAGAGGAGAAACTATGCACCGGTGTAATGGGTAGCACGTGGCCAGAAATTCTGTCCAAAAACCACCCAATCCACTAGTATATATAGGAGGAGAGGAGAGGAGAGGCATCCAAGGCCTTTGGGTCGGCCGAAATAGGAGGTGGGAAGCAATCCTACTTCACCTCCAATCCTAGTTGGAGTAGGATTGCCTCCTATTGGCTGATTTTCCACTTTTTTCTTTAGGACTTTCTCTCCTACGCCATGGGCCTTTGTGGCTGTTTTCCCAGCCCACTAAGGGCTGGTTATTATTCTCCCACATCCCATGGACCTCTTGGGGTCGAAATACCCCTCCCGAAGGCGTCCCGGTACACTACCGGCACTCGCGGTACACTACCGATGAGCCCGAAACTTTTCCGGAAACCAAACTGGGACTTCCTATATATGAATCTTTAACTCCGGACCATTTCGGAGCTCCTCGTGACATCCAGGATCTCATCCGGGACTCTGAACAAACTTCGGTGACCACCATACATAACTCTACACTACCGAAACGTCACCGAACCTTAAGTGTGCAGACCCTGCGGGTTCGAGAACTATGTAGACATGACCGAGACACCTCTACGGTCAATAACCAATGGCGGGACCTGGACGTCCACATTGGTTCCTACATATTCTACGAAGATCTTTATCGGTCGAACCGCTATGTCAAGGATTCAGTTAATCCCGTATAACGTTCCCTTTGTTCTTCGGTATGTTACTTGCCCGAGATTCGATCGTCGGTATCTCCATACCTAGTTCAACCTCGTTACCGGCAAGTCTCTTTACTCGTTCCGTAATACAAGATCCCGCAACTAACAATTAGTCACATTGCTTGCAAGGCTTATTGTGATGTTGCATTACCGAGTGGGCCCCGAGATACCTCTCCGTCACACGGAGTAACAAATCCCAATCTCGATCCATGCCAACTCAACAGACACCATCGAAGATACCTGTAGAGCACCTTTATAGTCACCCAGTTACGTTGCGACGTTTGATACACACAAGGCACTCCTTCGATATCTGTGAGTTGCATGATCTCATGGTCATAGGAACACATACTTGACATGCGGAAAATAGTACCAATAAACTGACACGATCATATGCTACGTTTGCAGTTTGGGTCTTGTCCATCACGTCATTCTCCAAATGATGTGATCCCGTTATCAAATGACATCTCATGTCCATGGCTAGGAAACCTTAACCATCTTTTGATCAACAAGCTAGTCTATTAGAGGCATACTAGGGACATGGTTTTGTCTATGTATCCACACATGTATCTAAGTCTCCGATCAATACAATTATAGCATGGATAATAAACAATTATCATGAACAAGCAAATATGATAATAACTAATTTATTATTGCCTCTAGGGCATATTTCCAACACTTGTATGATATGAGTCTTTGCTTTTTATTTTGCCACAATCATCCTTCTGCACACATATTTTGAGAGAGACACGCTGAATCGTGAATTTATTAGAATACTCTGTGTGCTTCACTTATATCTTTTGAGCTAGGCAATGTTGCTCTAGTGCTTCACTTATGTCTTTATAGAGGATGGTGGTGTTATATTTTATATAAATTATTGAACTCTCATTCCTCACTTATATAATTTTGAGATTTTCTTAAAACAACATGGTAATTTGTTTAGGTTATGAATTTATTCCAAATATAATGGGCATCCAAGAGAGATATAATAAAAACTTTCATGTTAAGTGCATTAGAAACTATGAGAAGCTTGATTCCTTGCATATAGTTTTGAGATAATAGAGATGGTAATATGAGAGTCATGCTAGTGAGTAGTTGTAAATTGGAAGAGATACTTGTGTTAAATCTTGTGATTCCTGTAGCATGCACGTATGGTGAACAGTTATGTAGCGAAGTCAGAGCATGATTTGTTTAATGATTGTCGACCTTTGTGTGAGGGTCGGGAGCGCGCAATGGTTAACTCCTACCAACCTCTCCCCTAGGAGCATGAAACTAATGCTTTGTTTGATAACTAATAGACTTTTGCAATAAGTATGTGAGTTCTTTGTGACTAATGTTGAGTCGATAGATTATATGCACTGTCACCCTTCCATCTTTGCTAGCCTCTCTAGTATCACGCAACTTTTGCCGGTGCACCAAACCTTCCTTCCTCAAAAGAGCCACCATATATTCCTCAAAACAGCCACCATACCTACCTATTATGGCATTTCCATAGCCATTCCAAGATATATTGCCATGCAACTTCCACCATGTAGTTTTTTACGACTTGCATCATCACTTCATATTGCATGTCAAGTCATATTTTGTCATAGGAATCGAGTTGTAATTCTTTTCTTTGAGTTATAAGTAAATAAAAGTGTGATGATTTTTCATTAATAGAGCATTGTCCCATGAGATAAAACGATGATGGAGGCTATGAATCCCTCACCTGTTGGGTTGAGTATTCGGATTTTACAAAAAATAAAAGAGGCCACTGAAGCCCAAACAAAAAAATAAAAGAGGCCAAAGAAGCCCACCAAAATAAAAAAATAAAAAAATGAGAGAAAGAGAGAAGGGACAATTGCTACTACCTTTTTCCACACTTTTGCTTCAAAGTAGCACCGTGATCTTTATGATAGAGAGTATCCTATTTTGTCACTTTCATATAACTAGTGGATATTCATTATGCATGACCACTTAGTTTTCTTTTTGAGTTTTCATACACTTATAGCTCTAAGTGCATTTGTTGCATGCCAATCCCTACTCACTCACATTGATATCTATTGACGGTCATCCCCATAGCCCGTTGATACGCCTACTTGATGTGAGACTATCTTCTCCTTTTTTTCCCTTTGCACCTCCTCCATATTCTATTCCACCTATAATACTATATCCATGGCTCACACTCATGTATTGCGTGAGAGTTGAAAAGGTTTGAGAACACCAAAAGTGTGAAACAATTGCTTGACTTGTTCATCGAGGTTGTGCATGATTTATATACTTTGTGTGGGGAAGATGGAGCATAGCCAAACCATATGATTTTGTAGGGATAACTTTCTAAGGCCATGTTATTTCGAAAGGAAACGACTACCTTGTTGGTGTGCTTGAAGTATTAATGTTTTTATGTCAACATTAGACTATTGTTTTGAATCTTACGGATCTGAATATTCATGCCACAATAAAGAATATTACATGACTAAATATATTAGGTAGCATTCCACGTCAAAAATTATGTTTTTTATCATTTATCTACTCGAGGACGAGCAAGAATTAAGCTTGGAGATGCCGATATGTCTCCAATGTATCTATAATTTTTTATTGTTCCATGCTATTATATTATCTGTTTTGGATGTTTTACATGCATTAATATGTTATTTTATATTATTTTTGGGACTAACCTATTAATCAAGAGCTTAGTGCCAGTTTCTGTTTTTCCTTGTTTTGAGATTTGCAGCTAAGGAATACTCCCTCCATTCCTTTATATAAGGAGTATTTGTTTTTTCAAAAGTCAAACGAGTGCATGTTTGACCGGGATTTTGGAAAGATGTATGAATATCCACAATACGACATTTATATCATTTGATTCATCATGAAAAGTAGTTTCATATTTTACATTCTAGGTATTCCAGATGTTGTTATTTTATTCTATAATCCTGGTCAAAGATTCACATGGTTGACTTGCGCGGAAATCAATACACCCTATATTCTGAAACGGAGGGAGTATTAAAGAGGGTCCAAACAGAATAAAACCTTCGGAAGGAATTTTTCTAGAACGAAAGGAAACTACGAGACTTGAGAACTAAGGCAGAGGAGCCACCGTGGGGCCACAAGCCATAGGGTCGTGCCCAGGGCGGTAGGGCACACCGGGCAGGCTTGTGGGCCCACGACAGCTCCCCTAACCCTAATCTTCGGCCTATAAATTCCCATCATTATCAAAACAAGCCACGAAAACACTTTTCCGCCGCCAGAAGCCTCCGTTACCGAGAGATCCAATCTTGGAGCCTTTTTCGGTAATCTGTCGGAGGGGGATCCGATCACGGAGGGCATCTACATCAACTCCATTTCCCCTCCGATGATGTGTGAGTAGTTCACCACTGACCATCGGTTCCATAGCTAGTAGCTAGATGGCTTCTTCTCTCTCTTTGCTCTTCAATACGATGTTCTTCATGATCTTCATGGAGATCTATCCGATGTAATACTCTTTTGCAGTGTGTTTGTCGAGATCCGATGAATTGTGGGTTTATGTTTAGATTATCCATGAATATTATTTGAGTCTTTTCTGAATTCTTATATGCATGATTACATATCTTTGCAAGTCTCTTCGAGTTATTGGTTTGGTTTGGCCAACTAGATTCGTAATTTATGCAATAGGAGAAGTGCTTCATTTTGGGTTCAATCTTACGGGTGTCCACACCCAGTGACAAAGTAGGGGTAGCGAGGCACGTATTGTATTGTTGCCATCAAGGATAACAAGATGGGGTTTTCATCATATTGCTTGAGTTTATCCCTCTCAATCATGTCATTTCACCTAATGTGTTACTCTGTTCTTCATGAACTTAATACTCTAGATGCAAGCAAGAGTCAGTCAATGTGTGGAGTAATAGTAGTAGATGTAGAATCGTTTTGGTCTACTTGACACGGACGTGATGCCTATATGCATAATCATTGCCTTGTATATCTTCATAATTATTAACTTTTCGATCAATTGCTAGACAGTAATTTGTTCACCCACAGTAATACTTGCTATTACGAGAGAAGCCTCTAGTGAAACCTATGGCCCCCGGGTCTATTTTACATCTTATACTTTAAGATCTAAAACCAAAAATACCAAAATACTTTGATGCATTACTTTTACCTATTGTTTTACTTTGCGTTTAAGCAATCTATCTCTATCAGATCTCATCCTTACAAGTAGCCTTAAAGGGATTAACAACCCCTTTATAGCGTGGGGTGCAAGATTTTGATTCTTTATGTAGATACACCTATTGGGGACTTGCTTGTATCTCCTACTGGATTGATACATTGGTTCACAACAACGGAGGGAAATACTTATCTACTTTACTGCATCAACCATTCCTCTTCACGGAAACCAATGCATGCTCGAGAAGTAGCAGTAATATAAGATTACAATTCCCATTAAAGAAAGGTACGAACACTTCCCTAGAAATAAATTTAAACCACCATATGAATGTATTATGAGGGCACCTATAGAATCAATTTTAAGGATGACAACATTTGATACTATGCATTAGGCCTAGCTAGGGGCATAAAACAATAACGCTTGTTGGGAGGCAACCCAATAGTTATCTTTAAATTTTTGTTTTAGTTTCTGTTTTTGTGTATTTATACTTTAATGATTCCATTTTTATGTTTAAATGAGTGTTTGTGCCAAGTAAAGCCTTTGGGATAATTTGGAAGATAGTAGAATTGATATGGTGAAAAAATAGAAAGTTTTGCGTCCAATGCAGAATTTCTCAGATTTTACTGGAACTTGTTTTTTTGCTCAATTTTTTACACAGTATTTTTATCAAAAATTCCTAGGTTTTCCTAAATGTTAATAATTTTTGGAGGTATAGACGTATGATTTTTTTACAGATCTTTACAGACCGTTCTGTTTTAGACAAATTCTGTTTTTTCTTGCACACTTTACTTGTTTTGATATTGCTATGGATTGTATAGGGGATGTCGGGGTGTGACACCTATGGGATCGTGTGGATCCCTTAGTGGTTCGGCAGAGAGAAGGGCATGCACAAAGAGCATATCTGGCGAGCAGCGCGGGGGATTTTTACCCAGGTTCTGGCCGCTGATAAGCATAAAACCCAAGTCCTGCTTTAGTGTATTACGGGTGCTTTGGGTTCTGGCTAGAGGAGCGCTATCTCATGAACATTACACAACTATTACGCGCATGAGCCAGCAGGTCGAAGAAGCTCCCTCTCGTAACGCCTTGGGCCTCCTTTTATATGACCAAGGGGCATCCAACAATGGCGTACAGTACATACATGAGGTGTATAGTTGCTACAGTGTTATCATACCTAACACGGACAGTGTAGGACAAATGCATTTAAAGCTCCGTCAGGCGTCCCCGACCTTTTACGGGACAGGACAGGGGACGTCCCATTGGCACCGCTTAGCCTCCTCCATCGCTAGCGCCTTGACACGTATCTAGGTGGCATGGCACCTGGTCTCTGCGCTGGCAAGATGGCAAGGTCTTGTCGGGTGCACTTCTTGCTGGGGCTTCGTAGGCCACCCTGGCAAGATCTTTCTGGGGTTCCAACCATTTGCCTTCGTTCTTGCGATTGTTGACTTGAACGTTTTCTTGAGGTCTTCGTATTTGCTTCCAGCAGTCCCCTCGTAGGCCTTGCCGCTGGCGTGGCTACAACTGCCCGTGCACAAGTATGGGGTACTAAAAGCCCAAACTTTAGTACACTAACAGGGGGGTGTATAAGGCATCGAAGTTTTAAAAATACAATACCTCTTATGCAATAATGAAATACTAATCAATTTATAATAGTACCAAAAGTATTTGATATCTCTATTATACTAAAAGATCTCATGAGGTATTGTTGAGTCTGGTGTGCTTAAGTTTCTAGGTTTTTGTGAGAGAATGATGGATCAAGGAATAAGGAGTGGCAAGGCCCTAAGATTGGGGATGACCAAGACACCTCAAGTTAATATTCAAGGAAGACCCAAGCATCTAAGCTTGGAGATGCTTCGGAAGTTATCCCCTCTTTCGTCTCCAATCTATCAACATGTCACTTGGAGCTATATTTTTATTCATCACATGATATGTGTTTTGCTTGGAGCGTCGTGTGTTGTATTTTATTTTTATTTTATTTTTCCACAATCATTTTTTCTGGACACACATATTTGAGAGAGACATGTGGTCATCATAATTTGTTAGAATACTCTATCTACCTCACTTATATCTTTTGAGCTAGGCAGTGGCTCTAGTGTTACACTATATCTTTTAGAGCATGTCAGCATTCAGATTTTGTAGAAATAATTGAACTCTCATGCTTCACTTATATATTTTTGAGAGTATAATAAGAAACATGAATTATAAATGGCACGAGTTATAAGACTAGTCCAAAAAGGACATGTATTCAAGGGGGTATAACAAAAAAATTACATAGCTCACTAAATAATAAACATGCATTGATTATATTGATGTAGTAATATGAAAGGGCATGAGTATATTATTGTTTGTTAGTAGAAATAGAAGTAATTAAAGCTTGTTATTTTTTCTTGATCTAAGTATTAATCGTGTCATGACGATGATGTGTGAGAATTTTTTATGCCTGAAATGAAATCCTATTTATACGTCCATTTTTCATCATGGTTTCTTATTAATATTTGTTTCATTATTGTCCATTATTACTTGTTATCATACAATTCTTATGTCCTTTCTCTCTGAATATGCAAGGTACATCACAAAGAGGGAAATATCTGGAAACTGGAATTCTGGACCGGAAAACCGAGAAAAAGGGAGACAAATCACCAGACTACAAATAAAGAGAAACTTCATAGAGATTTTTTATGGGATATCAAAGATTTATTGGGCCAAAAACATACTAGAGGGGGCCACGTGCTGGGCACTAGCCAACAAAGCGCGACCAGCCCCTGCAGGCCTCCGACTAGCCTCTTCTACTATATTGTGTGTTTTACCCTAGAAAAAATCATAAGAAATCTTTTGGGACAAAGCGTTGCCATCTCGAAGCATAAATCTAGGCAGAGGCCCTTTTGCACTCCGACAGTCAGATTCTGCTAGGGAAATTTCTCTCCAGGCAGGGGAGATTGAAGCCATCGTCATCACCAACACTTCCTCCTTTGTGGGAGGACCAATCCTCATCAACATCTTCACCAACACCATCTCATCTCCAAACCTAGTTCATCTCTTGTATTCAATCGTTGTCCCAAAACCTTAGATTTGTACCTGTGGGTTACTAATTGTGTTGCTTACATCTTGTAGTTGATGCTTGTTGGATTACTTCGTGGAAGATATTATGTTCATATCCGTCATCATTATTATTATACCTCTTATCTTGAACATGTTGATGAGGTGTGACTAGTTACTATTGTTCCCGAGGACATGGGAGAAGTCTTGTTATAAGTAATCTTGTGAAGTTGGTATTCGTTCAATATTTTGATGATATGTATGTTGTTACTTCTCTTAGTGATGTCATGTGAACATCGACTACATGAAACTTCACCATGTTATGGGCCTAAGGAAGTCATTGTGGAGTAACAAGTAGATGATGGGTTGCTAGAGCGACAGAAGCTTAAACCCCAGTTTATTCGTTGCTTTGTAAGGGGTTGATTTGGATCCACATGTTTCATGTTATGGTTAGATTTATCTTAATCCTTCTTTCGTAGTTGTGGATGCTTGCGAGAGGGGTTAATCATAAGAGGTTGTTTTTTCAAGTAAGAACAACACCTTAGCATCGATCCACCCACATATCAAATTATCAAAGTAGCAAACGAGAATCAACTTAACATGATGAACATGACTAGATAGAAATTCCCATGTGTCCTCGGGAGCGCTTGCTTAATATAAGAGCACTTTCAGGCCTATACTTTGCTATAAAAACGATTGGGCTACCTTGCTGCACCTTTGTTACTATTGTCACTTGTTAGTTGTTACAAATTGTCTTGCTACAAAACTATCTATTATTGTTACTCAAAGCACTCTTAGAGAATACCTTGCTGAGAACCGCTTGTCATTTCCGTCTGCTCCTTGTTGGGTTCGACACTCTTACTTATTGGAAGGTCTATGTTTGATCCCCTATACCTATGGGTCATCAAGCCTCTTTTCTAGTGCCATTGCTATGGAGTGAAGCGCCTTTGGTAAGTGGAAATGTGTAAGGAAACATTTTTCTATACGTGCTGGAATTTACTATTGCTTGTGACTATGAACGGTCACCCATTGAGTGGCTTGTTTGGGGCATCTTCGCCTTGAACTGAAGTTGAAGAAATTGTTCCTCAACCTACCGAACCTACTGAAAATAGTTATTATGGTATTCCTTCGGGTATAGTATAGAAAATATTAGCTAATCCTTATGATGGTTCAACTCATCCTTATTACCATTTGATATTTTTGAATGAGGTTTGTGGATTATATCAGCTTTCAGGTTTGTCTGGAGACAATGTTAATAAGAAAGTTTTCCCTTTATGTTTGGAGGGAAAAGCATTAATTTCATATAGGTTATTGGATGATATTGGATCATGGGACTTGAATCGCTTGAAGTTGGAATTTCATCATAAGTTTGCCTATGCACCTAGTCCATTGTGATCGGAACTTTATTTATAATCGCTAGCCTCGTGAAGGAGAAAGTATCGCTCAAGCTTGGGGGAGGCTTAAATCTATGATGCACACTTGCCCCAACCATGAGCTCGTAGGAGAAATGATTATACAAAAAAATTATGGTCGACTTTATCATGATGATCAATTGTTACTCGATTGTTGTGCTACTAGTTCCTATATGAAGGAGACTATTGAATTCAAATGGGATCTTCTAGAAAGTATTAAACGCAACTCTAAAGATTGGGAACTTGACGAAGGTAAAGCGTTAGGTATAAAGCTTAATTTTGACTATGTTACATCTTTTATGGGAACTAATTCTTTCCATGAGTTTAGCAATAAATATGGTCTTCACTCTAAGATAGTAGCCGCTTTTTGTGAAACTTTTGCTACAGATGTTGATCTTCCCAAAGATAAGTGGTTTAAGTGTCATCCTCCCATTGAAAAACCATTAGAGGAACCTCTTAAAATTGAGAAGGAAGAAGTAATTGTTAACCATGTTGATCCAGTTGTTCCGACTGCTTATATTAAAAAAACCTTTTCCTGTTAGAATTAGGGAACATGCTAATGTTGGAAATATGCCCTAGAGGAAATAATAAATTAGTTATTATCATATTTCTTTGTTCATGATAATCGTTTATTATCCATGCTATAATTGTGTTGATCGGAAACTCAAATACATGTGTGGATACATAGACAACACCATGTCCCTAGTATGCCTCTAATAGACTAGCTCGTTGATCAAAGATGGCTATGGTTTCCTACTCATGGACATGAGATGTCATTTGGTAACGGGATCACATCATTAGGAGAATGATGTGATGGACAAATCCAAACTACAAACGTAGCATATGATCGTGTCAGTTTATTGCTACTGTTTTCTGCATGTCAAGTATATGTTCGTATGACCATGGGATGATGCAACTCACTGACATCGGAGGAGTACCTTGTGTTTATCAAATGTCCTAACATAATTGGGTGACTATAAAGGTGCTCTACAGGTATCTCCGAGGGTGTCTGTTGGGTTGGCATGGATCAAGACTGGGATTTGTTACTCTGTGTGATGGAGAGGTATCTCAGGGCCCACTCGGTAATACAACATCACAATAAGCCTTGCAAGCAATGTGACTAAGTGTTAGTCATGGGATCTTGTATTATGTAATGAGTAAAGAGACTTGCCGGTAACGAGGTTGAACTAGGTATGGAGATACCAATGATCGAATCTCGGGCAAGTAACATACCGAAGAACAAAGGGAACATCATACGGGATTAACTTAATCCTTGACATAGAGGTTCGACCAATAAAGATCTTCGTAGAATAGGTAGGAACCAATATGGGCATTCAGGTCCCACTATTGGTTATTGACCATAGAGGTGTCTCGGTCGTGTCTACATAGTTCTTGAACCCGCAGGGTCTGCACACTTAAGGTTCGATGACGTTTCGGTAGTATAGAGTTATGTATGGTGGTGACCGAAGGTTGTTACGAGTCCCGGATGAGATCCTAGATATCACGAGGATCTCCAGAATGGTTCGGAGATAAATATTGATATATAGGAAGTCCTGTTTTGGTCGCTGGAAAAGTTTCGGGCTCATCGGTAATGTACCGGGAGTGCCGGTAGTGCACTGGAGACCATTGGGAGGGGTATTTCGACCCAAGAGGCTACATGGGTTGTGGGAGAGTGAATACCAGATCTTTTTTGGCTGGTGGAAGTCCCACACAAGGCCCATGCGGGTAGGAGAGAAACCCAAAGAGAAAAGGTGGAAAAAAGGCAAAATAGGGAGGAATCCTAGTCCTACTAGGATTGGAGGAGGAGTCCTCCTCTCCTCCTTGATTCGGCCGAACCAAGGGCTGGCCCCTTGACGTCCAAGCCTCCTCCTCTCTTCCTCCTATATATACTAGAGGTTTTAGGGTTTTTGGCACTAGATTTTTAGCCACGTGGTACCCGTTCCTCCAGTGCATAGTTTCTCCTCTAGATCGGATTTCTGCAGTGCTTAGGCGAAACCCTGCCGGAATAGCTCCACCACCCTCGCTGGAGCTACGTCACGCTGCTAGAGAACTCTTCTTCCTATCCGCTCCCTCTCGATGGATCAAGAAGGCGGAGGTCATCATCAAGCTATACGTGTGCTGAACGCGGAGGTGCCGTCCGTTCGGTGCTTGATCGGGACGGATCGTGATTGGATCGCGGGACGCTCGGCGATTTGGATTGCGAAGACGTTCGACTACACCAACCGCATTTCTTAACGCTTCCCGCTTAGCGGTCTACAAGGTTACATAGATCCACTCTCCCTCTCGTAGATGCTCATCACCATGGATAGGTCTTGCGTGAACGTAGGAAATTTTTTGATTCCCATACAACATTCCCCAACAGCTAAGGCTACAACGGTGGTTAATAAAAGTCATGTTAGGACACCTAAACCTCCCGAACAAATAAATGTTGAGCCTAAAGTTGCTATGGTTAAAAATCTCTTACTTGATCATATTGATGGTCCGGTTAATTAATTCAGTGATGAAGCTGCTAGAATTGCAAAACATGTTAGAAACGAGTGAGATGAGCTCAATAAAAACGAACCAGTTGTAGGCATGTCTGTTGTCTCAGTTAAAATTGGAGATCATTTTTACCATGGCTTGTGTGATATTGGTGCAGTGTTAGTGCTATACCTTTTACAATATATCAAGAAATTATACATCACATAGCACCCTCTGAGATTGAAGATATTGATGTTTCTATTAAACTTGCAAACCGTCATACTATTTAACCATTTGGGATTGTTAGAGATGTTGAAGTCATGTGTGGAAAAGTCAAGTAGCCCACTAATTTCTTAGTAGTTGGTTTAGAACAAGATAACTTCTGTCCCATTATATTTGGTAGACCTTTCTTGAATACAGTTAATGCTGAAACTAATTGTGCTACTAAGAACGTCAAAATAAGCTTTGGTGATATGTCTCATGAATTTAATTTCTCCAAGTTTAGTAAACAACCACATGAGAAAGAATTACCTCATAAGGATGAAAGAATTGGTCTTGCTTCTATTGACATACCTCCTATTGATCCGTTAGAACAATATTTGCTAGAGCATGAAAATGGTATGCATACGAATGAAATAAATGGAATAAATGATATATTTCTTAGACAAACAACTATTCTAAAACACAACTTACCAGTTGATATATTAGGGGATCCTCCTCCACCCAAGGAAGATCCCATGTTTTAGCTAAATATATTGCCTGATACTTTAAAGTATGCTTATCTTGATGAAAATAAGATATATCCTCTTATTATTAGTGCTAACCTTTTAGAGCATGAAGAAAGAAGATTACTCAAAACTATAAAGAAGTGTAGGGCTGCTATTGGATATACTGTTGATGATCTTAAGGGCATAAGCCCCACTCTATGTTAGCACAAGATTAATAATGAACCATATGCTAAACCTATTGTTGATCATCAATGTCGTCTCAATCCTATGATGAAAGAGGTGGTAAGAACTGAGATACTAAAACTTTTGGAAGGAGGTATAATTTATCCTATTGCTGATAGTAGATGGGTAAGCCCCATTCATTGTGTTCCTAAGAAAGGTGGTATAATTTCTCATTCCTCATGATAAAAATGAGCTTATTCCACAAAGAATAGTAACTTGCTATATGATGGGTGATTGATTTCAGGAAACTCAATAAAGCTACTAGGAAAGATCCTTACCCTTTGCCTTTTATTGATCAAATGTTAGAAAGGCTTTCTAAGCACACTCGTTTTTGTTTTCCTCATGGTTACTTTGGTTTTTCTCAAATACCCGTGTGAAAAGAAGACCTAGAGAAAACTACCTTTACTTGCCCATTTGGAACTTATGCTTATAGGTGTATGCCTTTCGGTTTATGCAATGCACCTGGTACCTTTCAAAGATGTATAACTGTTATATTCTTTGTCTTCTATGAAAATATTGTTGAGGTTTTCAAGGATGTTTTTTTGTTAACGGGACTTCTTTTGATGATTTCTTGGGCAACCTTGATCAAGTTTTGTAGAGGTGTGAAGAAACTAATCTTGTCTTGAATTGGGAGAAGTGTCACTTTATGGTGAATGAAGGTATAGTACTCGGGAAAAAAATTATGAAAGAGGCATTTAAGTGGACAAAGCCAAAGTTGATGCAATAGAGAAAATGCCATGCCCCAAGGATATCAAAGGTATATGAAGTTTACTTGGTCATGCTGGTTTCTATAGGTATTTTTATTAAGGATTTCTTAAATATTTCTAGACCACTAACTAATCTTCTTCAAAAATATGTTCCCGTTGTTTTTTACAAGGATTGTGTAGAAGCCTTTGAAATAATTAAGAAAGATTTGATTTCTGCACCTATTATCCAACCACCTGATTGTAACCTACCTTTTGAAATTATGTGTGATGCTAGTGATTATCCTGTTGGTGTTGTTCTAGGGCAAAGAATAGACAAGAAATTAAATGTTATTCATTATGCCGGTAAGACCCTAGACACTTCTCAAAGAAATTATGCTACTACTGAAAAGAATTTTTATTACTTGTTTTTGCATGTGATCTGTTTAGACCTTATATCATTAATTCCAAAGTAACTATTCACACTGATCATGGTGCTATTAAATAACTTATGGACAAGAAAGTTGCTAAACCTAGACTTATTAGGTGGGTGCTTTTTCTTCAAGAATTTGATTTGCATGTTGGTGATAGAATGGGAGCTAAAAATCCCATAGCAGATAACTTGTCTTAGATGGAAAATGTTCTTGATGACCCATTGCCTATTAATGAAAAATTTCCTAATGAGCAACTTCCCGTTATTAATGCTTCACGTAGTACTCCTTGGTATGCTAATTATGCTAACTATATTGTTTCTAAGTATATTCCACCTAGCTTTACCTATCAACAAAACAAAAAATTCTTTTATGATCTACGACATTACTTTTGGGATGACCCACATATTTATACAGGAGTAGATGGTGTTATTAGACGTTGTGTACCTGAGCATGAACATGAACGAATTCGAAGGAAGTTCCACTCCGATGCTTATGAAGGACACCATGCTAGTGACACAACTACACACAAGGTATTACAATCCGATTTCTATTTGACTACTCTGTTCAAAGATGCTCATAAGTATGTCCTTTCATGTGATGAATGTCAAAGAGTTGGTAACATTAGTAAATGTCAAGAAATGCCTATGAATTATTCACTTGCAATTGAACCATTTGATGTTTGGGGTTTTGATTTTATGGGACCTTTTCCATCCTCTAATGGGTATACCCAAATTTTAGTAGTTGTTGATTACGTTACTAAGTGGGTAGAGGCTATTCTGACTAGTAGTGTTTATCATAATACTTCTATTAAAATTCTTAAGGACATTAAATTCCCAAGGTTTGTGGTCCCTAGATATTTAAGGATTGATGGTGGTTCACATTTATTCATGGTGCTTTCTGTAAACTTCTAGCTAAATATGGTGTTAACCATAGAATTGCATCACCTTATCATCCTAAGTCTAGTGGCCAAGTTGAATTGACAAATGGAGAGATAAAATAATTTTTCAAAAGTGTCAATAGATCTAGGAAGAATTTGTCTAAGAAACTAGATGATGCTCTATGGGCTTATAGAACTGCTTATAAGAATCCCATGGGGATGTCCCCATATAAAGTGGTCTATGGAAAAGCTTGACATTTACCTCTTGAGTTAGAACATAAAGCTTATTGGGCAATTAAAGAAATTAATTATTATTTTAAACTTGCTGGTGAAAAGAGATTATTTGATATTAGCTCACTAGATGAATGGAGGACACAAGTATATGAAAATGCTAGGTTGTTTAAACTAAAAGTTAAAAGATGGCTTGACAAGAGGATTCAAAAACGAGAATTCAATATAGGAGACCTAGTGCTTTTGTACAATTCTCATTTTAGTTTTTTTTGTAGGAAAACTCCTCTCCAAATGGGAAGGCCCATATGTTGTCAAAGAGGTCTATCGCTCCGGTGCTATAAAAAATAATAACTTCGAAGATAAAAACCCGAGAGTGGTGAATGGGCAAAGGATCAAGAACTTTATTTCAGGTACACCCATTAATGAGGAAACTAATACCATACAAGTTATAACACCGGAAGAGCACATAAGGGCGGCCCTCTGAAACACTCTAGAAACCTAAAAAAGGGGTAGGTACGTGGTATGGTAAGTAAACCGACTACAAAAATTCAAAACAATTGTTGGTTTTGATATTTTAGAAAAATTATAAATATAAAAATGAGTCAAGGGGACCCATGACGGAGGCACAAGCCAACAGGGTGCACCCCCTAGGCCATAGGTCGCGCCCTGATGGCTTGTGGGGCCCTCGTTTGCCTCCCGGACTCCGTTTTATTCCTAGACTCCTATTGTGACCTAGAAAAAATCATTATATATACTCTCGCATGTTATGACCACCGCATCGCGAGTTTCTCTTCTTTTCTTGTTTCGAGCTGTTTTTTTGGCAGATCTGAAAATATGTCGTCACAGAATTCAGATGGAGAGAGCGATGTTTCCCACTATGTTGCAGATCCAAAGATCTTTGGGAATATTTACCATTACCTATGGGCCACAAATGAGGAGGAATATATCTATTTGGAGGAGATGGAGGATGCCGATCCAGACGGCAATTCAGATGAAAATGAAGTTCCACTACCTTAGCCTAGAGATATGCACATGGGATTCAAGAAGTCAAGTCTTCCAAATGAAGCAAGCAAATCTAAGATCCAATTTACCACATCTCATTTTCTGCAGGGAAGCAAGGAAGCATTATGTAAAAAGATATTGTGGCTTGAACAAGGAAACGATGATCTAAGGGAGGAGAATTTTATCCTCAAGCGTAAGTTGGAGAAGAAGAATGCTACTACACCATCACCCAAGAAGGATGCTTGAGTACATGAGTATGAGAACCACCATACACTTGTTCCAAGCTTGGGAGAGGTGCCCCGGTATCGTATCACCATCACCTTTACCACTAACATATATCTTAGTTTGATCCTTAGTTTTTTGTGATTTGGAGAAATAAATTTCAGATTGGCTCTGCTTAGATTTTTTGCTTTGAGATCTATCTATCCTTGTAATCGTGTGTGAGAGTTACATAATAAAGATTAGTTGAGCCCGTGTGCTTTACTTTCATGAACCCATCACCATAGCATGGCAATAAAATAAATAGAAAAGATCATATGCTCATCTCATGAGGGGTAATGACTTCAAATAGAAAAAAGTATAAGTGATAAAAGATGCTGAGAACTAGAAAGCATAGCATTAGTGATTGATATAGTCTATGCAAAATTATGATAGAGAAGAGGAGATTCACATATAAATACACTATCCTAGACACGTTTTATGATTGTGAGCCCCCATCAAATATTATATAATGATCAAGTGTTGATGTTGGACATGGAAGACAACATCATGATCATGATTGTTTACATTGGCATAGAAGTTATATTGTCATGGATCCTTTAACATGTGATGCTTTCTTTGAATCTTTTGCTAGCCTAAATTTTCCGCACCAAGTAGAGATACTACTTGTGCATACATAATCCCTTAAACCCAGTTTCTTTCCATGAGATTCCACCATATCTACCTATGGATTGAATAAGATCTCAAGTAAGTTGTCATCGGTACATACAACAGTAAAAATTGCTTCTAAATGTGTATGATCTTTTATTGTAAGGGAAAATGAGCTTTACACGATCTTGTGATAGCAAAGAAATAAAAGCTTCAAAGTGCATAATAAAGTTCACTATCACAAGGGGCAATCCAAAGTGACATTCCTTTGCATTAAGAGTTTGCACATTCCAAACAAATAAAATTGCATGACAACCTTTGCTTCCCTCTATGAAGGGCCTATCATTTATCTTACAACAACTTATTTCGTACAAGAGTTAATAATATTTAACCATTTTCCTACCTATCTACTATTTAGTGGCAAGCATTATGTGTTGAGGGAAGATCCAGACAAATATATCCAGTTGAACGTAGGTGATCATGATTCATTATTGTTGACATTATCCTTGAGGTGAATAAGTTGGGTGGCAAAGATAATGAAGCCCCCTTCTTGCTATGTGTCCAATGGAAACATTAGCTTCAAAAATATGCAATGTGTGTCAACAATCATAAAAGGCTACATGATAGTTGAGTATGAGAACTTGCTAGAAATAAAAATCTCTTACATAGACTCTTCCCTTGAATATGACGGATTATGATTATCTCAATGACTAATGGCACTATTTGTCGGCCTTCAGTAGAGTTTATGCTTAATACTGTTTCATTTGTGAATGGATTGTTACTTGTTTATGAGAAGTTATATGATGGAAACATTGCCCCTATGTCAATATTCATGATGCTCTCATGTCCGTATTTTATTTTTATCGATTTATCTGTCTCTCAAATCATGTGGCCATTATTTTTGAGCACGGCTTTCGCTTGAGGACAAGCGAGGTCAGCTTGGGGGAGTTGATACGTCCATTTTGCATCATGATTTCTTATTAATATGTGTGTCATTCTTGTCCATTATTCCCTATTATCATACAATTATTATGTCCTTTCTCTCTGAATATGCAAGGTACATCACAAAGAGGGAAATATCTAGAAATTGGAATTCTAGACCAGAAAACTGAGAAAAAAGGCAAAAAAAACATGAGACTCCAAATGACCTGAAACTTCACAAAGAATTTTTATGTGAGTCACTAGTTGTGTAGATTACATCTTGTGGTTGATGCTTGTTGGATTACTTGGTGGAAGATATTAAGTTCAAATACTTAATCATTATTATTATACCTATGATTTTAAACATGGTGATGAGGTGTGAGTAGTTACTACTGTTCCTGAGGACATGGGAGAAGTCTTGTTATAAGTAACCTTGTGAAGTTGGTATTCGTTCGATATTTTGATGATATGTATGTTGTTACTTCTCTTAGTGGTGTCATGTGAACGTCGACTACATGACACTTCACCATGTTATGCGCCTAAGGGAAGTCATTATGGAGTAACAAGTAGATGATGGGTTGTTAGAGTGATAGAAGCTTAAACCCCAGTTTATGCGTTGCTTTGTAAGAGGCTGATTTGGATCCACATGTTTCATGTTATGGTTAGATTTATCTTAATTGTTCCTTCATAGTTGCAGATACTTCTGAGAGGGGTTAATCATAAGTAGTTTGTTAGTTCAAGTAAGAACAACACCTTAGCACCAATCCACCCACATATCAAATTATCAAAGTAGCAAACGCGAATCTACTTAACATGATGAACATGACTGGACAGAAATTCCCATGTGTCCTCGGAGCGCTTGCTTAATATAAGAGTACTTTCAGGCCTGTCCTTTGCTACAAAAATAATTGGGCTACCTTGCTGCAACTTCGTTACTATTGTCACTTGTTACTTGTTACGAATTCTCTTGCTACAAAATTATCAGACCTTGCTGAAAACCGCTTATTATTCCCTTCTGCTGTTTGTTGGGATCAACATTCTTACTTATTTAAAGGACTACGACTGATCCCCTATACTTGTGGGTATACCTGGCCATATCTCGGGCCAGGCCGAAAAAAGCCCGGCGCTAAAAACCCAGGCCCGAGCACGGCCTAGCGGTCGGGCCTATTTTTTGGGCCCAAGCCCAAAAAAGCCCAGCCCTGCCCGGTAGGCCCGGCCCGGCGTCGGCCTAAACTCGGGTTTCGTAGGACACAAGCTTGGCCTGGCCCGACCACCGGTCTTAAAATCTAGACCCGAGCCCGACCCATGGGCAAGGTCGGGTCGGGCCGGGTCGGGCTTTTTCCGGCCGGGCCGGACCAGGCTGCCCATGGCCAGGGCTACTTGTGGGTCATCACCTACCATGCTATTTGAATCGAGGTCGTGCGATGGTTAACTCCTACCAACCTCCTCCCTAGAGGTATGCGGTAGTACTTTGCTTCGAGAGCGATGGTTAACTCCTACTAACCTTCTCCCTAGGGGTATGCGGTAGTACTTTCCTTCAAGAGAGCTAATAAGGATTTACAATAAGTATGTGAGTTCTTTATGACTAATGCGAATCCATGGATATACCCACTCTCACCTTTCTGTAATTGCTAGCCTCTTCGGTACTATGCATTCTCCATTCTCACCTTTGCTGGTGCATCCAAACTCTGCGATACGATACACTCTATCACATTAAGCCACCCAAAACACTTTTCTGCCGTCGCAAGCCTCTGTTCCTACGGGAGGCCATTTGAAGACCTATTTACGATACACTGCCAGAGGGGGAATCGACCATGGAGGCCATATACATCAACCTTGCTGCATCCATGATGACGCGTGAGTAGTCCCCCAAAGACCAATGGGTCCATAGCTAGTACCTAGATGGCTTCTTCTCTCCTTGATCTTCAATACAAGGTTCACTGCGATCCCTCCGGTGATCTATCCGATGTAATCTTCTTTTGTGGTGTGTTTTTTGATATCCGATGAATTGTTGGTTTATGATCAGATTATTAGTTCAAAGTAATTGAGTCTCATTTGAATTCTAGTCTGCATGATTATTATAGATTTGTATTTCTCTCCGATCTATCTGTTTGGTTTGGCCAACTAGATTATTTATCCTCAGTTGGAGTGGTGCGTTGTAGTGGGTTCAATCTTGCATTGCTCTACATTCTCCTGACAGAAGCAGTACTCTGTTTGTCATGAACTTAATACCTAGAGAGGCAAACATAGAAGCGCTCCGAAGTGGAGTAATGTTAGTAGATGCAGAATCGTTTCGGTCTACCAACTTATGGACGTGGTGCCTATATACATGATCATTTTCGTGAATAACATGTCATAACTATGCACAATTCTATCACCCACCATATGTTATTTTCAAGAGAGAAGCCTCTAGTGAACACTATGCCCCTCGGGTCTACTCAAACATAAATACAGAAACTACTAAATTACCTTGCCGCTTTTTATTATTTTCTTTTACTTTTATTATTTGAAATATCTCTATCAATATTTAATCCTTGCAAGTATCGACTTCTAGGGGATTGACAACCCTATTGCTTGCTTTGGGTGCAAGTGTTTGGTTTTGTGTGTGTAGGTGATGTTGAAAGAAATTTGCTTGGTTCTCCCCGAGGGAAATACTTATCTCTATTGTAATTTATCTCCTATTCTCTTTAGGGAAAATCCCAACACATCTCAGAAGTTGCAGTGCTCTTTAAAAGGAGCCTAACGGTGTCAATATTTCATCACACTACCCACCTCGGACACGGTACCCGAACACTCTATCGAGAAGTTCACCAGTTGTGACACCCCGGTGGCTTTCCCCGAGGTAGATGTCGGTCTTGCACTGGTCCTCGGGGGTGGACTACTATTAACTTTGTTTGTTGTTGCTTTTGCAGTTGGTCTGTTCAAAGCCAGGTGCTTAGATATCTGGTTCTGCGTCCTTGACATGACTATAAGGATAGCGAGGGTTACCTGTCCGAAGATTAAACCTAACATCCGCCCTCAAGGTTGGCACTTGATGGGGTGGCTGGCCGAACGCTTCATGCGTCAACCCTTAGGAGTAGGAGTCAATACGCTCGGGTTTCCTCGAGATGGAGGTCTCTTTTGAGATATTAAAAGGAGGAGGGTTTACCGAAGAAGAGGGTAGGAGCCCCGGCAGGTCCGGAATGATCGCCACTCTGGAGTTATCAAGCCTCTCTTGTTAGAATGTCCATCCTTCATATTAAGTAGATATCTCCTCATCCTCATGAAAAATGGGGTGATCATCGTGATGATACGTCCTCGGATTGGGAGCCGAACACTTGAGTGTCTCGACCCAGAGCCTCCTACTGGGGAACGTTGCATGGAAAACAAAAACAAAATCCTACGCACGCACAAGATCTATCCATGGGGATGAGCATCTACGAGAGGGAGAGCGGATGCATATAGACTTGTAGATCTCTCAGCGGGAAGCTCTAGGAAACGCGGTTGATGTAGTCGAACGTCTTCGTGATACAAATCGCTAGCTGTCCCGCCATCCGATCATGATCCATCCCGATCTAGCGCCAAACGGAACACACCTCCGTGTTCAGCACACATACAACTCGATGAAGATCTTCGCCTTCTTGATCCATCAAGAGGGAGCAGAGAGGTAGATGAGATCTCCAATAGCACGACGGGGTGGTGGTGGTGCTGGTGGTGGAGTTATTCCGGCAGGGTTTCACCTAAGCACTACCAGAATCTATTTGGTGGAGGAACTAGAGAATAGAGAACTAGCATGTGGCCTCGTGTCTTAGGGGGCCTCTAACCTCTAGTATATATAGGAGGGAGGGGGAGAGGGAGACGCCCTAGAATTTCCCCTTGGGTTCGGCCAAACAGGAGGTGGAGGCCAAGCCTCCCTCCAATCCTACTCCAAGTAGGATTCCTTTCCTACTTCGATTTTCCTTCCCCCACTTTGCGAGTTCCTTTTCCCCACACTCCAGTTGCATGGGCCTTGGTGGGGGGTTCGGCCAGACCACCAGGGGCTGGTCTGTCTCCTCCCACAACCCATGGGGCCCTTTGGGGTGGGTGGACCCACCCGGTGGACCCTCGGAAACCACGGTAAGTTACATAACTTTTCCTAAAGTGAAATACCAACTTCCTATATATAAATCTTAACCTTCGGACCATTCTGGAGCTCCTCGTGACATCTGGGATCTCATCCGGGACTCTAGACAACCTTCGGTCACGAACACATATATCTAAATACTACCGAAACGTCACCGAACGTTAGGTGTGCAGACCGTGCGGGTTCGAGAACTATGTAGACATGACCGAGACACCTCTATGGTCAACAACCAATAGCGGGACCTGGATGCCCATATTGGTTTGTGCATATTCTAGGAAGATCTTTATCGGTTGAACTCTATGTCAAGGATTCAGTTAATCACGTATGTTGTCCCCTTTGTTCTTTGGTATGTTACCTGCCCGAGATTCGATCATCAGTATCTCCATACCTAGTTCAATATCGTTACCGGCAAGTCTCTTTACTCGTTCTGTAATACAAGATCTCGTGGCTAACTCTTTAGTCACTTTGCTTGCAAGGCTTATTGTGATGTTGTATTACCGAGTGGGCCCTGAGATACCTCTCCATCACACGGAGTAACAAATCCCAGTCTTGATCCATGCCCACTCAACAGACACCCTCGTAGATACCTATAGAGCATCTTTATAGTCACCCCGTTATGTTGTGATGTTTGATACACACAAGGTATTCCTTCGGTGTCAGTGAGTTGCATGATCTCATGGTCATAGGAACAGATACTTGACGTGTAGAAAACTATAGCAGTAAACTTACACGATCATATGCTATGTTCATAGTTTGGGTCTTGTCCATCACATCATTCTCCTAATGACGTGATCCCGTTAACAAATTAGATCTCATGTCCATGGCTAGGAAACCTTGACCATCTTTGATCAACGAGCTAGTCTACTAGAGGCATACTGGGGACATGGCATTGTCTATCTATCGACACATGTATTTGTGTTTCCAACCAATACAATTATATCATTGATAATAAACGATTGTCATGAACAAGTAAATATAATAATAACCACTTTATTATTCCCTCTAGGGCATATTTCCAGCAGTCTCCCACTTGCACTAGAGTCAATAATCTAGCTCACATCACTATGTGATTTACTTTGTAATTAATCTAACACCCATAGAGTTCTCGTGTTGATCATATTTAGCCCTTGGAAGAGGTTTAGTCAATGGGTCTATGACATTTATGACCTCCTCCTTGATGAAATTGCGGATGGAATTGAAGTTTCTCTTTATGTGTCTGGTCCTCTTGTGAATCCTTGGTTCCTTCGCTAGAGCAATGGCACTAGTATTGTCATACAACAGAGTCATTGGGTTCAGTGCACTGGGCACTACTCCAAGATTTGTCATGAACTCCTTCATCCAGACACCTTCCTTCATTGCCTCCGTGGCAGCGATGTACTCCTCTTCGCATGTAGAATCAGTTACCACTCTCTGCTTGGAACTGCACTAGCTTACCGCTCCCCCATTAAGAATGAATATGTATCCGTTTTGAGACTTAGAGTCATCCGGATCAGTGTCAAACCTTGCATCAACGTAACCCTTTACGACAAGGTCTTGACCACCTCCATAAACGAGAAACATTTCCTTAGTCCTTTTCAGGTACTTAGGATATTCTTGACCGCCGTCCAGTGTTCCATTCCTGGATCACTTTGAAACCTTCCGGCCGTACTCAACTTCACACCTTCCAATATAGGCAAGAACCCCTTCTTTGACTGATCCATTTTGAACTTCTTCAAAACTTTGCAAGGTATGTGCTCTCTGGAAGTCCTATTAAGCGTCTTGATCTACCTCTATAGATCTTGATGCCTGATATGAAAGCAACTTCTCCTAGTTCCTTCATTGAAAAACTCTTGTTCAAATATTCCTTCACGCTTTCCAACATTTCTATATTGTTTCCAATAAGCAATATGTAATCCACATATAATATTAGAAATGCTATAGAGCTCCCACTCACTTTCTTGTAAATTCAAGCTTCTCCGTAAACTTGTATAAACCCGAACGCTTTGATCACCTCATCAAAGTGAAGATTCCAACTCCTAGCTGGTTGCACCGGTCCATAAATGGATCGTTGGAGTTTGCAAACTTTGTCAACATTTTCTGGATCGACAAAACCTTCTGGTTGCATCATATACAACTCTTACTTAAGGAAACCGTTAAGGAACGTTGTTTTGACATCCATGTGCCAAATTTCATATTCGAAAAATGGAGCTATTGCCAACATGATTCTAACGGACGTAAGCATCATTACGGGTGACAAGGTCTCATCCTAGTCAACTCCTTGAACTGTGAAAAACCCTTTGCCACAAGTCGAGCTTTATAGACACATTACCTTCCGTGTTCGTCTTCTTCTTAAAGATCCATTTGTTCTAAATGGTCTTTCGCCCTTCAGGAAATACTTCCAAAGTCCATACTTTGTTTTCATACATGGATCCCATCTCGGATTTCATGGCCTCTAACCATTTGTTGGAATCCGGGACCATCACCGCTTCTCCATAGCTCGGAGGTTCATTGTTGTCCAACAACATGACCTCTAAGACAGGGTTGACGTACTACTCAGGAGAACTATGCACCCTTGTTGACCTACGAGGTTTGATAGTAACTTGATCTGAAGCTTCATGATCATCATCATTAACTTCCTCTTCAACTAATGCAGGCTCCACAGAAACATCTTTCTGTGCTGCGCTACTCTCTTGTTTAAACGAAGGTTCAACAACCTCATCAAGTTTTATCTTCCTCCAACTCAATTCTTTCGAGAGAAACTCTTTCTCGAGAGATGACCCGTTCTTAGAGACAAACACTTTGCCTTCGGATCTGAGACAGAAGGTATACCCAACCGTCTCTTTTGGGTATCCTATGAAGATGCATTTCTCTGCTTTGGGTTCCAGCTTTTCAGGCTGAAGATTTTTGACATAAGCATCACATCACGAAACTTTAAGAAATGACAACTTTGGTTTCTTGCCAAACCATAGTTCATATGGCGTCGTCTCAAGCGGATTTCGATGGTGCCCTATTTAAACTGAATGCAGCTATCTCTAATGCATAACCCCAATATAGTAGTGGCGAAACGACAAGAGACATCATAGAACGTTCAGACACACCATTGCACTGTGGTGTTCCAGGGGGTGTCAATTGTGAAACAATTCCACATTGTCCTAACTGACTGCCAAACTCATAACTTAGATATTCTCCTCCTCGATCAGATTAGAGGAATTTAATCTTCTTGTTACGATGATTCTTAACTTCACTCTGAAATTGCTTGAACTTCTCAAACGTTTCAGACTTGTCTTTCATTAGGTAAATATACCCATGTCTACTTTAAGTCATCGGCGAAGGTGAGAAAGTAATGATATCCACCGCGCACCCCAATGCTCATCGGACCGCACATATTAGTATGTATGATTTCCAACAAGTCACTTGCCCGTTCCATTGTGCCAGAGAACAGGGTTTTAGTCATCTTGCCCATGAGGCATGGTTCACATGTGTCAAGGGATTCAGAATCAAGTGACTCCAAAAGTCCAGCAACATGGAGCTTCTTCATGCATTTTACACCAATATGACCTAAGCGGCAGTGCCAAAAGAAAGTGGTACTATCATTATCAACTCTACATCTTTTGGCATCAATGTTATGAACATGTGTATCGCCACTATCGAGATTCAATAAGAATAAACCCCTCACATTGGGTGCATGACCATAAAAGATATTACTCATATAAATAGAACAACCATTATTCTCTAGTTTAAATGAGTAACCGTCTTGCAATAAACAAGATCCAGATATAATGTTCATGCTTAACGCATGCACTAAATAACAATTATTCAGGTTCATCACTAATCCCGATGGTAATCGAAGAGCGAGCGTGCCGACGGCAATCACATCAACCTTGGAACATTTCCCACGCGCATCGTCACTTCATCCTTAGCTAGACTTCGCCTATTCCGTAGCTCCTGCTTTGAGTTGCAAATGTGAGCAACCGAACCGATATCAAATACCCTGGCACTACAACGAGAGTTGATAAGGTACACATCAATAACATGTATATCATATATACCTTGTTTGGTGTTGGCCGCCTTCTTGTCGGCCAGATACTTGGGGCAGTTCCGCTTCGAGTGACCAATTCCCTTGCAATGAAATCACTCAGTTTCTGGCTTTGGTCCAGTTGGGTTTCTTCACGGGAGGGGCAAATGCTTTGCCACTCTTCTTGGAGTTACCCTTCTTGCCCTTTCCATTCTTCCTGAAACAAGTGGTTCTATTGACCATCAAGACTTGATGCTCCTCCTAGATTCCAGACTAAATGACTTTCAACATCGCAAACAGCTCGGCGACTGACTTATTCATCCCTTACATGTTATAGTTCTTCACAAAGCTCTTTTAGCTAGGTGGCAATGATTGAAGAACTCTGTCAGTGATAGCCTCCAGTGGAAGGGGCATCCCCAGCTCAGCTAGACGGTTAGAATACCCAGACATTTTGAGTATATGTCCACCGATAGACCCGTTCTCCTCCATTTTGCAAGCATAGAACTTATCGGAGATCTCCCTCTCGATCCATTCATTCTTCTCAAAGTTAAACTTCAACTCCTGGAACATCTCATATGATCCATGAAAATTCAAAACATCGTTGAATTATCAGTTCTAAGCCATCCAACATTGCACATTGAACTATTGAGTAATCTCCACAACGTGCCTCTGAGGCGTTCACAACGTCTTCAGACGACACTGGAGCGGGTGCTTCACCGAGCGGTGCATAAAGGACATAAGCCTTTTGGGAAGCCGTGAGGATAATCCTCAGATTACAGGCCCAGTCTACAAAGTTACTTCCATCATCTTGCAACTTGGCTTTGTCTAGGAATGAATTGAAATTCAGGAGAACTACTGCGCAAGCCATTGATCAACAACGTAAATTTGGAAAGGTTACTAAGATTATTGTTCAAGATAATGAGTTTAATTAATCATATTACTGAAAAACTCCCACTCAAATTGACATCCCTCCGGTCATTCGAGTGATACATGAACCAAATTCACCAACCCAAGTCCGATCATCACGTGAGATGAGGTGGTTTCAATGGTGAACATCTCCCTGTTGATCATATCTACTATATGACTCATGTTCGACCTTTTGGTCTCTTGTGTTCCGATGCCATGTCTGTACATGCTAGGCTCGTCAAGTTTATCCTGAGTGTTCCGCACGTGCAAAACTAGCTTGCACCCATTGTATGGGAACGTAGATTCTATCATGCACGATCATCACGTGGTCCTTCAAAACGATGAACTTTCACAACGGTGCACACACGGGGAGAGCATAATTTTATCTAGAAAATTTAGTGAGGGATCACCTTATAATGCTACCGTCGTCCTAAGAAAAATAAGATGCATAAAAGGTTTAACATCACATGCAAATCATAAGTGACATGATATGGCCATGAAATTGTGCTTTTGATCTCCATATCCAAAGCACTGACATGATATCTATCGTTACCGGCATAACAATGTAACATCCCAATTTTATTAAATTAGGATGTTAATAGGATCATCATATTGCATATCATATTTTTATTGAATTTGGAGTTTATGATGTTCAAGTTTTCCACTCACATAAATTATAGAGAGGGCATAATATGACTTCCTCAAAATAAGAATGAGTGCGAAAGTATTTAAAGTATATTTGGTGTTTTCAAGGTTGCATGGAAATTATTTTTGGTAGCCACAAGTTAATTTATTTCATTAGAAAAAAAAGTTTCTAAATTATATGAGCAGGAATTAATGTTCCTTGTGCTCTATTTTACCAATAAGAATTTTAGGAATTTTTCTAATATTTTTTCTTTTTGTTTGCTGCTTCAGATCTAAAAAAAGAGGTTTTCAAAAAAAACACAACACATGCACGCACGCATGCATTGGCCCAGGCTGGCCGAAGCCCAGCTAGGCTGAGCGCCTCACGCTCGATCGTGGCTCACCCCAGTGCCCGATCTCTCTCTCTCTCTCCCTCGGTCAACCCTCCCTCCCCACGATCTCTCTCTCACACACCTGGCAGGTGGGGCCCGACCCCAGGTCATCTCCAACCTCCAGCAAAGTCCACGGGATAGACCAGCCCGTGCACGTCCGCATCGGCCACGCGAGGCTCTCGGGATAGAGCCTATCCGCAGCTTCGTAGCACCCCTAGCTACGGCTATAAGTAGCCCTCGATGCCCTCTTTCCATTCAGCCAAGTCGCACCACCTCTCGCCGCTCACAGCCGTTACCATCGCCGTTCGCATCTGGCCGGAGCCGAGTTCTTCGCCGAAGGATTTCGTCACCGGTGAAACTCCCCTGCCTCTGTTACTTCGGGAATCGAACCCCCTCATCATCCCGCATCCTCCTGACATCTTTTTGTGCCCCTAGGTTCGCCGGAGCCGTCGCCCCGACGACCTGCGTCGCTGGAGTTCACCGGAGGTCCGCCCCTCACTCCACTCCCTCCGGTCATCACCATCGACCGCCTTCACCTCCACTCGGAGGCCCTCGCTGAGCTGCACCCGCTCGACCACCTCGCCCATGCCGGAGCCCGTCGGAGCCGCCGCCCGTCACCGCCGAACTCCCTGCCGATGTCGTGCTCGTCTTTGTGAGCGCTCGTCCCTCCTCTTCATTCGTAGCACAGATTAGATTGTTTTTTTCATTAGATCGAACCGGTACACTATCTAGATTGGTTTTTTTAGATCTAAACCGTGCGGTTTATTTTAAGCCAAACATCGGTTTTGTTTTAGTTTAGCCGCACCGGTGATTTACTTAATTCGCGAACGTTCATCGCATAGCTTTGACCACGAACGTACCCAGCCAACCAGAGCAATCCACTTCGTGCTCTAGCCGCGAACGTTCACAATTTAGTGTTTTCAGAAACGTTCCTATAGCAGTTTTTTTTTCAGATTTAATTCAAAACTTCAAACGGCTTTAACTTTTTAACCGTAGATCGAAACGGGATGAAACAAGAGGCTAAATTTTTGTCTCGAATAGACCTAACAAGAAAACCCATAGTTGCAGATTTTTGCAAGTTCAAATTTGAAATTATTTCATATTTGAATTTAAATTTCATTAGGTCATATCTTTCAAACGGTATACCCGTTTGAAGTGATTCTTTTTGCACCGCGTCACACGAACTAAATCCTTTGCCATGAAATTTTTCCACTATATATTCTACAGAGTTATTTTCTGTTCATCATAATTTTTCTACAATGCCTTGTAGGAACACTAGTGCACGTCACGAATTTTGAACATTATTTATACTTTGAAAATTTTCATGTTAATGACTTGTTTCGGATTTTATTTGGCTTTTGCAAATATTTGGTTGCATGTTTTCTTTGAATTGTATGAATCCTTTTTTATGTGTGTTTATTTACTTTGCGATAGATTGTCCGGAGTGTGAAACAGAGTACTACCATTCCCTACAACTTCACTCCCAGCACGAAGGCAAGTTACATTTTGATCATATCAATTTTTACCTATGTTTTATATATGCATGTATTCCTTTGTTGTAGGATTGCATGGTAGAAATTTATGCCGAGGGCTATGCTATCACCGAGTAGTTCATTTGAGGTAGGTCTGAACCGTACCAACTTTGTCGCTACCGTGTTATGTTACAATGCTTCGCCAAAGTGGACGTGGATTGGGGAGATTTATCACCTTGAGATGTGAGTGACAAAGTAGTAACTAGGACCAACTTTAATGAACTACCTGGGTGGAAATTGGTTTGTATGGTGGCGAAGTATAGTGGGAGCATTCATGGGAATCCTTGGGAGTGCACACTAGTGGTCCGTCCACCCAGGCTCAAAGGGATCAATCTTAATTTCATATCTAGAAGCTTCCGTGTGCAGCCGCAAGCCAATATGGGCTCTGGCTTAGTTGTGTAGATGGTGTGACCTCTTCCGGGATAGGCTAGCAGATGTAGATGATGTAGGTGTACCGGCCTATCCGTGGGTTAGGGGAAATGCTTTCGAAAGACTATGTCTCGATCTTCCGATCAAGGATGTGATCGAGTCTTGTGGGAAAAGTGCACAACCTCTGCAGAGTTAAAATCTAATCGATTAGCCGTGTCCCAGGTCATGGACAACTTGTGCTTTTAGTGGTGGAAATATAGGGAGATCTCATCACTCTTAACTAATCAACTGGGTACAAAATTTTGGAATGATTGAGATGGGCATCATCTCAGACTTACGATATTTGTAGAAGTAGAGCAATTATTTTTGATAGGGAAAAACTAGCTTTATGCAAAACTAACCTTAGAGCTTTCCACCAGCCAATTGCATGTACTATGTAGGCTCATTACACTTTATGATGTGACTTGCCGGTACATTCCATGTAGTGACCTACACGGCTGCAACTTATCATGTTGCAGATTTATCTGATGACGAAGAAGGTGTGATAGGTCGTTGTTCTGTGCTCAGCTTACTTGTGGAGTTGATGGACTCGTTACACTTTTTGCTTCTGCATTTCTTTTATTTTTTTGGCCTTAGGCCACATTAATGTAATAAATACTCTTTGAGGATTCTCGATGTAATAATTGTGTGATTGAACTCTGTTCTAAACCCTGAAGTACTGTGTGTGTCACCATACCGATCCATGGATGACACTTAAGCACAGAGACTCCGATCCCTTGAGATCGGGTCGCTACAAACACCATGATCACCATCATCATGACCTCCATCATTATGTCGCCATCGGGGTTGTCGCGCCCACCATGCTTCTACTAATATTGCTACCAGTTAGTAATGAAGTAAAGCATTACATATCGCTTAATGATTGACACGTAGGTCATACAATAACTAAAGACAACTCTATGCCTCCTGTCGGTTGCCATACTCATTGACATGCAAGTCGTGATACTTTATACAAAACATGAGCATCTCATACATCACATATAGCTCATCATGTAATTGGCCATATCATATCACAACATACCCTACAAAAACAAGTTAGACGTCCTCTAATTGTTCTTGCATGTTTTACATGGCTGCTACGGGTATACCGATCCAGGGATGACACTTAAGCACAGAGACTCCGATCCCTTGAGATCGGGTCGCTACAAGATGGTATCAGGGCACACGGTGACTGTAGGACGGGACCCTAGAAAATGGAATGCCATAGGATAAAAACCATATTTTACAACACTTTTTTACCCCTGTTTTGGGTCTCATACTTTTACCTGCTTCACTACTAATTTCTCCTCTCTTTCAAACTGTAGATGTCGACCCCCATCGTTGAGTTTGCTCAGCCTGATGCAACCATGCCCTTTGGAAGACAGCTCGTGGATATCGCAGGTCACCTGCTCATTGCCTTGCACAACTTCACCAGTACCTTCACGGCCTCTCTACCTGAGGAGATAGGCTGGAACATTGACGTCCACATTCCAGGGTGAACTTTTGGAAATGCCATCGAGCCGATTGACTTCTACATAGAAGTAAGATCACGGGGAATTGGCAAAGGGATCGTTGTGCTCTTTGCACTTGGGCGCATCCGCCAAGACTACCGCGAGGATCTCAGGAAGACTAACTACGTCGTGTACGCACGCTGCGACTCGGATGGACATGTGGTGCGCACTAGGGAGGACGACACCATCACCTCACACATTGAGGACCTAGAGGAGCTCATCTCCAGGATGAAGGAAGAGATGGATGACAGCCTCATCACCACCCACAACCTGACTACCCGCAAGGTCGAGCTGGAAGAAGAGCTTCAGAACGCTCGCGCAGAGCATGAGGCGGAGCTCTATGCGCTGCAGGATAAGTTCGACGACTTGAAGCTTCAGCTGGAGGAAGCTGAGGAGGAGCTTGATAACGGGGAGAATCTCCAAGAGGATCACTCTTATGGGGACTACGTCAATGAGGACAAGGATTATGAGGACGATGATGAGGAGGTACAGAGTGATGCCGGTGGAGCCGACATCAACATGATAGATCTCTCTTCCGATGAGGAGTAGATTTGGACCACCATGAGAGGTTAGTATTCGATATTCGATTAGTATTTGATTTATTTATTTGTGGGACCTTGTCAAATCTTGTGGCATGGCTCACCTTGGATTTGTTTCGTGTGAACTCTTTGATTGAATTGAATTGAAGTAATTTGGATTTTTATTGACATCATTTGCATAAGGGTAGTGTTTCTCCCTTAGGCCTAATTCTATCTATACCTCATCTATGCTGACCCAATAGATGTCCCCAAGGAGCGACCCTTCCGGGAGTGGCTTAGGGAATGATATCCCACCCGCCTTGGAACAATTGCTTCAGACCCAGAACCAGATGATATAGTTGATGATGTAGAATATGGCCCAGAACAACAACAACCTGCCTCCAACTCCACCTCCACCACAAATTGACAGCCTTACCCCTTTTTTGAGGCTGAATCCTCCAATCTTCACGAGCAGCCCGGAGCCGATCGTCGCAGATGACTGGTTTCACAACATGGGCACGAAGCTCACCATAGCAGGATGCACTGATCAGGAGAAGGTGAGGTTTTCCTCTCACCAACTGGATGGACCAGCAGCTTCGTGGTGGGAGAACTACACTGCCACTTACCCCACGGAGAATGTGACTTGGGCTCAGTTCCAGTAGGCATTCCGCACTGCTCATGTTTCATCAGGAGCTATGGCTCTCAAGAAGAGGGAGTTCCACAACATGCGCCAAGGAGGTCGCTCAATGTCTGAGTATGTTGATGACTTTAGCAGGTTGTCCCGTTACGCCCCAGGTGATGTGGCAACCAATGCAGCCAAGCAAGAGAAGTTTCTGGAGGGGACTGAATGATGAGTTGGGAATGCAGATGATGGTAGCGACTTTCGATAACTATCAAGAGTTGGTGGACAAGGCACTCACTCTAGAGGGCAAGCATCAGCAGATGGAAAATAGCAAGAGGAAATATGGTCAGGCAAGTTTCACTCTGGAGCTCAATAGAAGCCTTGCTCCGCCCCTTTCTCAGGATATTCAGGTACAGGACACAGTAGGTTTGAAGGGCACAACCATCATAACTATGGTGGCCATTCTCAGCATGGATGCAATGGATACAACCACAATGGGAATAAGAATGGCAATGGGAATGGAGGAAACGACAATCACCATCATCCTACCCCTACTACCCCAGTGAGGAAGGATCTGACTCACATCACCTGCTTCAAGTGCAAGAAGACAGGGCACTACTCCAATGAGTGTCCCGAGCTACAGAATGGGAGTGACAATGGAAGTTCTGGAGGCAAGAAGCCTAATCCTTTCACTAAGGGGCATGTGAATCATGTCCATGTGGAAGAAGTCTATGAACAACCGGATGCGGTGATTGGTAGGTTCTTGGTTAATTCATTTCCAGCACTCAATCTATTTGACACTGGTGCATCACATTCATTCATATCGAGGGTATTTGTGGATAAATAGAAGTTGCCTACTATAGCTCTTAAGTCACCTATTCTAGTGAGTTCCCCAGGAGCAGAGTCTATGACTAGTCAGGCATGTTTTTAGTTGCCTTTAAACATAGGGGGACATGTTTTTCCCACAGATATGATCATACTTGAGTAACAAGGGTTGGATGTAATCCTAGGTATGGATTGGATGTCCAAGTATCAGGGAAGAATTGATTGTGCCAGTAGGTCAATTCTTCTCACCACTCCAGAGAAGAAGAGGATCAAGTATGTATCCAGGCTTAAGCCTAAGAGGACTCAAGTGAACTCTCTTACGGGAGTTGTCAAGGAACAGTACCAGTGGTGAAGGATTATCCCGATGTATTTCTAGAGGAGTTACCCGGCATGCCACCGGACTGGGAGATTGAGTTTCTCATTGAGTTACTGCCAGGCATCGGACCTATCTCCAAGAGGCCATACCGGATGCCCGCTAATGATCTAGAGGAAGTCAAGAAGCAGATTGAGGAATTGCTGGAGAAGGGGTATATTCGCCCGAGTTCATCACCTTGGGGAGCCCCAGTAATCTTAGTGGAGAAGAAGGATGGAACCTTGAGGATGTGTGTGGATTATCGCTCTATGAAAGAGGTGACCATCAAGAACAAGTATCTGCTGCCGATGATCATTGACTTGTTCGACCAGCTAGAAGGAGCTAGCGTTTTCCCCAAGATTGACCTTCGATCGGGTTATCATCAGTTGAAGATCCATGAGAAGCATATACCTAAGACAACTTTTACCACGAGGTATGGGCTTTATGAGTATATAGTCATGTCGTTTTGTTTGACTAATGCCCCTGCCTATTTTATGAGCATGATGAACAAGGTATTCATGGAGTACTTGGATAAGTTTGTTGTGGTATTCATTGATGATATATTGGTTTTCTCAAAGAATGAGGAGGAGCATGTGGAACATCTGCGCTTAGTTCTGGAGAAGCTCAGAGAACACCAACTTTATGCGAAGTTCAGCAAGTGTGAGTTTTGGTTGAAGGAAGTCGGATTTCTCAGACATGTTGTGTCAGGGGAAGGAATTGCCGTGGACCCTTCCAAGGTAGAAGCAGTCACATAATGGAAGGCACCGACCTTAGTTAGCGAGATCCGCAATTTCCTTGGACTTGCAGGATATTATCGGAGGTTCATTGAGAATTTCTCCAAGATTGCAAAGCCCATGACGGAGTTGTTGAAGAAGGACACCAAGTATATTTGGACTGAGGAATATGAAGCCAATTTCCAGGAGTTGAAGAAACGTTTGGTTACAGCTCCAGTGCTAATTCTGCCAAACATACACAAGGATTTTCAGGTGTATTGTGACGCTTCACGTCAAGGACTTGGAGGCGTGCTTATGCAAGGAGGAAAGGTTGTAGCTTATGCTTCACGTCAGCTTCAACCTCATGAGTTGAACTATGCCACACATGATCTGGAGTTAGTAGTAGTGGTGCATGCACTAAAGACCTGGAGACAGTTCCTTATCGGGAACCAATGTGATGTTTACACCAATCACAAGAGTTTGAAGTACATCTTCACGCAAAAAGAGTTGAACCTTAAGCAAAGGAGATGGTTGGAGCTCGTCAAGGATTATGACATGAGTTTGCATTATCATCCAGGAAAAGCCAATGTCGTGGCAGATGCGTTGAGCCATAAGAGCTATGTCAACACTCTTCTCGCAGGAGGATTACCTCAGGACTTATGTGATGAACTTAGAGATCTCGAGTTGGAAATAGTTCCAAGAGGCTATGTTGCTGCACTCGAAGTCCAGTCCACCTTATTGGGAAGGATTAGAGAAGCTCAGAAGTTAGATCAAGGTATTGCTGAGATAAAGGAGAGGATTAGGAAAGGAAAGGCAGAAGGATTCCGTGAGGATGAGCATGGAACCATATGGTTTGAGCAACGCATTTGTGTGCCCAATGATCCAGAGATCAGGAAGTTGATTCTTCAGGAGGCTCACAATTCGCCTTACTCGATACATCCGGGGATCACCAAGATGTATTTGGACTTGAAGGAAAGTTTTTGGTGGACCGGTATGAAGAGGGAAATTGCTGAGTATGTAGCAGTAGGTGATGTATGTCAGAGGGTAAAGGCAGAGCATCAGAAACCAACAGGTTTGCTTCAGCCATAGCCGATACCTGATTGGAAATGGGATAAACCTGGCATGGACTTCATCACGGGATTACCCAGGACCCATTCAGGTTATGATTCCATTTGGGTGATTGTTGATCGCTTGACCAAGGTTGCTCACTTCATCCATGTGAAGACTACCTATACGAGTGCTAAGCTGGTGAAAATATATATGACTAGGATTGTATGTCTGCATGGAGTTCTGAGGACCATTGTATAAGATAGAGGAACACAGTTTACTTCAAAGTTTTGGCATCAGCTACACGAAACTTTGGGTACCAGGCTAGAGTTCAGTACAGCCTTCCATCCACAGACAGATGGGTAGACAAAGAGGGTGAATCAGATTCTCGAGGACATGTTGAGAGGTTGTGCGCTAGACTATGTGTCTAGTTGGGATGATAACTTACCTTATGTAGAGTTCTCATACAATAACAGCTATGAAGCCAGTTTGCAGATGGCCCCTTTTGAGGCGTTATATGGGAGGAAGTGTAGAACACCGTTGATGTGGGATGGAGTTGGTGATCGCAAGTTGTTTGGATCAAATTTGATTCGAGATTCTGAGGAGAAGGTCAAGTTGATCCGTGATAGACTCAAGATAGCTTAGTCTAGACAGAAGAGTTATGCCGATGCTAAACGCAAGGAAATGATTTACGAAGTGGGAGATAGAGCATATCTACGAGTGTCTCCACTTCGAGGTATTAAGAGGTTTGGAGTCAAAGGAAAGTTAGCACCACGATTCGTGGGGCCATACAGAGTTCTGGAACGCAGAGGAGAAGTTGCATACAAGTTGGAACTACCAGAGGGTTTGTCAGGAGTTCATGATGTGTTTCATGTTTCCTAACTGAAGAAGTGTCATGGAGAGATGGCAGATATTCCTTTGAGAGACATAGTGCCTCTAGAAGCAATTTAGTTGGATAATGATCTAACTTATGAGGAGAAGCCTGTTAAGATTCTTGAGACTGCCGACATGATCACTCGTACCAAGGTCATCAAGTTCTGCAAGGTTTAGTGGAGTCACCACACCAAGGAGGAAGCTCCTTGAGAACGAGAAGAAGATCTCAAGCGTGACCATCCACACCTTTTTGCTAGCCGACCCGAATCTCGAGGACGAGATTCATCTTAAGGGGGGTAGGTTTGTAACATCCCAATTTTATTAAATTAGGATGTTAATAGGATCATCATATTGCATATCATATTTTTATTGAATTTGGAGTTTATGTTGTTCATGTTTTCCACTCACATAAAATAATAGAGAGGGGATAATATGACTTCCTCAAAATATGAATGAGTGCGAAAGTATTTAAAGTATATTTGGTGTTTTCAAGGTTGCATGAAATTTATTCTTGTTAGCCACAAGTTAATTTATTTCATTAGAGAAAAAAATATTTTTCTAAATTATATGAGCAGGAATTAATGTTCCTTGTGCTCTATTTTACCAATAAGAATTTTAGGAATTTTTTTGATATTTTTTCTTTTTGTTTTCTGCTTCAGATCTAAAAAGAAAGAGGTTTTGAAAAAAAACACAACACACGCACGCAGGCATGCATTGGCCCAGGCTGGCCGAAGCCCAGCCAGGCCGAGCGCCTCACGCTCGATCGTGGCTCACCCCAGCGCCCGATCTCTCTCTCTCGGTCAACCCTCCCTCCCCACGATCTCTCTCTCACGCACCTGGCATGTGGGGGCCGACCCCAGGTCATCTCCAACCTCTAGCGAAGTCCATGGGATAGACCAGCCTGTGCGCATACGCACCGGCCACGTGAGGCTCTCGGGATAGAGCCGAACCACCTCTCGCCGCTCATAGCTGTCGCCGTGTGTTAAGTTATTTAGACATGCATGAACATGGAAAATATGGATGCATCATGCAAAATCGATTGAAATGCATATAAGGAACGCAAGAAACAGAGTTACGGTTCTCACGATACGCTCACAACAAGGTACGGAAGCAAATACACAAGACAACCAAGCCATGAGCTAATTCCTTGCATTCCATGGTAGCCACTGGTTAGGTGACGAAAAACAAACCACAATATACTCAAAAATCAATCAATTCCATGGAGCATAGCTCCCACAAGTCACAAAACAAATAAACACACAATCTGCCAGAAAACAGCATCATGGCAACTTCTACAACCCACAATTTGAGCTACAGGAACCCTTCAGCCACCAACAAGATATTGACACAAACTACATGATATATATATCAACTCATCCAAATACACAATCAGCAAAGGAGGCACACATCAATAAGCATGAGGCTATCAAGTTGACATCATGAGACAGATTTCTAGGACTTTGTGAAAATTCCAGTTTTCTGGAATCTGAGATTATAAAGTAGCAAGTTGACAGCAGTAGTTAAATATGCTAGAGAGCACCTATTTGCATGAAAATTTTAGTAGACAACATATAATTCAAATAACTACCACTACGCATGAGAAAATTCACAACATGTAGCTAGATGTCACACACTCTTCATGGCATAGAAATAACAGCAGATTCTTAGACTTGGTGGTTTTTTAGCATGCTGACACAGAAACATCAAGTAGGCAACTTAGCAGCTTGTTTCCCACTTATATGGGTGATTCTCATGTTAAACAAAAATACCATGACATACTAGATACAAAACACTAGCACTTCCTAGTTGGCACATGCCCCAAAGCAATCATGAATTAAATCAGGCAAAAATGACAAAGTAGCATCACAGCTAAAATGAAAAATTTATAAACTTGCTCAAAAGTGAAATCTGAGAGATCCAATGGATTCATTGGCTCTTTCTACCCTGAAAACATGTGTCATACTCATATGGTCATGTGAAACAACAAGGCTCAAGCTATACTAGCAAAATGCCACCTATGCTCATAATGAGATAAACTAAAAATGGACATGAGCAAATATATGAACATGAACAGATTTGGAATTAGGTAGCATGGCAAACTCACAAACCTACTAACAAACATAACCAACAAGGGGGTATGTCAAGCGGGAAACCCACTAGTCCCCCCCACACACATACTCTCTACACACACCCACTACAAGCAAGCACCCCATGCTCAAGTGCTCAAGGCATATAAGCACAAACACCACTAGGGACATACCACCCATGAAGGGGCTGTTCTCCCACACTTACACTCACCTGCACATATACTTATCACAAATATCACACACACACACCTATTCATACACATGTATGTATACCTTAGGTATACACACTTACACACACTCAACACACATGAAAGCACCTACAACTACTCACACACATATGTATGTATGCCTAGCATACACACACACACTCACAAGCTCACATGCACATGCTCTTACATACACAACATCTATATGTGCAAAGCACACACATACCATAAGAACACACACTACACAACTACACTACACATGCACAAGTGTATGTATGCATAAGCACACACACACACATATATATGTGCACATCACATGTACATACACACACACACAAAAGAGCAAACAACAGAAAATAAAAACAACAGGAAAAAAGGGGGAGGCTCGGGCTCAAACCCAAGACCCCCTGGTCGAATCCCCCCGGCGCTACCACTCTTCTAAGCTATCGATCCATAACAGAGGAGGGGAAGCACTGCACTAGTTCACACACACGCGAGATGTCTGACGAATCTGAACCCATAGAGACAGCGACAAGAGGCGAATGGCGGCGAGCTGCTCCGGCGATCTACGACGCTAACTCAAGAGAGGAAGGACGCGGGGCACGTGGGGTGCACGGGGACTCCATACTCGTACTCAAACACGAAGGAGACCCCGGCAACCGAGCACCCCGAGCTCGAACAGGGGCGCGGCGGTGACGGAAACGACAGCGATGCTCAGGCAACAAGGGGAAGGGAACGGCATGTCGGCTGCCCACCTAGGGGAGGACGACGGCGACCCTGACGCGTGGAGAGGAAGGAGAGGCGGGCACGTGACAGCGACGAGTAGGAAGAAGGTCGGCGATGACCTGCTCCTTGCGGCGACGATGAAGCCAATTCGCACCGCGGGGAGGTGCTCCTCACCTCCTAGCAACGGGAATGGAACGGTGGGAGAACCCACAAGCTCCACACCATCGCCACCGGGGACGAGACCCACCGAAGACGCGGCGACGATGGCGACAACGACTGGCGGACACACTCTAAACCTCACTGCTTCTCTGAACCTTACCTGGCAGGGGAAAAAGGGAGAGGGAGGAGGGAGATGGAGGGGACGATGGGAGCGGTGGCGGCGACAGCGGGGAGAGGAAACCTAGCCGCAGAGGGCACGCGCGCCGAGGGGGGCTTTATACCCTCAAGCTGACGGCAACGACGACGAAAAGGGGACGGCGGAGCTCTGCCTCTCTCTCACTTAACTGACGAACGGGGGACGGGAGCAGGTGGCCGTCTGCTCAAGCGGGCTGGGCCGCGGGAAAGACGAGGCCCACCTGTCTCTCTCTCTCTCAGAACAAAACAGAGAGGGTTTTTCCCTTTTTAAGAACACAACCACACAAAAGAGAAACCCCCAAGGTAAAATAAAAGGTTTTTGGTGCAAACAAGAATACTTTGGCAAGAAAATAATATGCACTATTTAATAATAATGTTAAGACATTTTTTAGGACAAGTAATTTTATTATTTAGAAAAAATGACAGCCCGTGTTTATTAAAGCACAAAATCATATCCACCCCAAACATCAAAAGAACCACATCCTAAATTAATTATATATGTAGGGCTACCCCTTGAACATTTTTAAACATTTTAATATGCAAGTTAATTCTGTTATGAAATAATATGGGAAAGAAAGGCATTAGGTTGGGGTTTAGTAGAAAGACAAGAGAGGGGAATAGAAGGAGTTTGCTCACTTGCACCAACCACAAACAAACTACTTCACACTCAAACACATCACAACACAAATCACACTCACATTCATTAAAGGACACATGAAAATCCAACATGACAAGATGAAAGAAATGATGCATGATGAAATGATACATGAATGCAAACCACACATGGATGAAAAGTTGCAAATCATTACACAAGCTCATGACACAAGGTTCATACAAGATTACATGCCATAAAAGGAAGGGACAACACTTGGACTGGCACAAGTCCCCCACACTACAAGAGGATCTCGACCCGAGATCTAGGAACGAAAGAAGTCCGGAAATTCGGAACGGAGAAGGTCCTCGCATTCCCATGTAGCTTCTTTCTCAGAATGATGAGACCACTTCACCTTGAGGAATCTGATAGACTTGTTGCGAGTCTTACGCTCAGTTTCTTCAAGAATTGCAACTGGATGCTCATGATAAGAGAGATCTTCTTGGAGGTCAATGGTTCGCTCAAGAGTCTTGAAGCATCTTCGGAGCTGAGAAACATGGAAGACATCGTGCACGTTCGCGAAATTTGGAGGAAGCTCTAGTGGATATGCAAGACCACCTCTCTTGCCAACAACTTTGAAAGGACCAACAAAACGAGGATCTAGCTTGAAAGCTATTGTTGTATGAGAATTCAGCATATGGAAGGAAGTCTTCCCACTTCATGCCAAACAAAATCACACAGGCTCTGAGCATATCTTCGAGGATCTGATTGACTCTCTCAACTTGACCACTTGTCTGCGGATAAACACAGTGCTAAAACGGATCTTGGTACCCATAGCAGTCTGGAAGGACTCCCAAAACATGGAAGTGAAGAGGCTTCCATGGTCAAAAGAGATGAGCTGAGGAATACCATGCAAAGACACTATCCTTGACGTATATAACTCTGCAAGCTGAGCTGCCGAGATAGATTCTTTGACTGGCAGGAAATGAGCAACTTTTGACAGCTTGTCGATAACCACAAAGATGGCATTGTTGCCTCTCTTGGACTTGGGAAACCCAGTGACGAAATCCATCTCCACATGATCGAATTTAAACTCTGGGATAGGCAAAGGCTGAAGAAGACATGTTGGACGTTGATGTTCCGCCTTCACTCTGTGACAAACATCACACTCATTCACGAACTGAGCAATTTCACGTTTCATGTGACTCCACCAGAAGGTTTGCTTGAGATCTTGATACATCTTTGAACTGCCTGGATGAATGGATAGAAGAGAATTGTGTGCTTCGTCCATGATCACCTTTCTGAGATCACCTTTTGGAACCACAAGACGGTCCTCAAAGAACAAGGTATCTTTGTCATCAACGCGAAACCACTTATACTTCGAAATGCTCTTGGCCACACCTTTCTTCACTTTCTTCACCATAGCGTCAAGAAGTTGTGCCTGGCAAACCTGATCTTCTAGAGTCGGAGAAACTTGAAGATTGGCAAGAAATCCTTGCGGAATCATCTAAAGGTTGAGCTTGCAGAAGGCTTCACAAATCTCGGGCTGAGGAGGCTTCAGAATGTGACTATTGCAGTACGCCTTACGGCTGAGCGCGTCTGCAATGACATTTGCTTTCCCAGGAGTATACTCAATGCTTGGATTGAAGTCCTCAAGCATTTCCACCCAACGAGATTGCCAAAGATTGAGATTGGGTTGAGTGAAAATGTACTTCAAGCTCTTGTGATCGGTGTACACCTCAACTGGTCTACCCAACAACAAATGCCTCCAAGTCATTAGAGCATGCACAACTGCCGCCAACTCAAGATCATGAGTGGGGTAGTTCTTCTCAGCAGGCTTCAACTGACCCGTGGTATAAGAAACAATCTTCTTGTCTTGCATGAGAACACCACCAAGACCTTGGAGAGAAGCATCACAGAAAACATGGAAAGGCTTGGACTGCTCAGGAGGAACAAGAACTAGAGCTGAAGTCAATTTCTGTTTGAGCGTATTGAACGCTACATCACACTCAGGAGACCAAACATACTTGACACTCTTCTGGAGGAGATTGGACAGGGGCTTAGCAATTTGAGAAAAGTTCTCCATGAATCTTCTGCAATAGCTAGCAAGCCCAAGGAAACTCCAAAGCTGCTTCACATTCTGAGGAGGTTCCCACTTCAATATAGCCTCAACTTTCTGAGGGTGCACTTTAATTCCCTCGGCAGAGATGACATGCCCGAGGTACACCACTTCATTGAGCCAGAACACACACTTGGAAAACTTGGCATAGAATCGATGTTCCCTTAACTTGTCAAGCACAAGGCGGAGATGCTCTGCATGCTCTTCTTCTGTCTCCGAGAACACAAGGATATCATCCAGATAGACCAAGACAAATTCATTCTTGAAAGGAGAGAAAATTAAATTCATCATTCTTGAGAAGGTTGGAGGAGCATTAGCAAGACCAAACTACATGACGTTGTACTCATATGAGCCAAAACTCATCCTGAAAGCTGTCTTGGGAATGTCTTCTTCGCGAATGCGAATCTGATGATAACCCATGCGAAGATCAAGCTTCGAGAAAACCTTGGCACCTTTGAGTTGTTCAAACAACTGATTGATGTTAGGAAGTGGGTATTTGTTTCTGATTGTCTTCTTGTTCAATGGACGGTAGTCGACACAAAGACGATCACTACCATCTTTCTTCTTGACAAACAAAACTCCACAACCCCATTGAGAAGAACTTAGTCTGATCAGACCCAGACATTCTTGCTCATCTAGCTGCTTCTTCAACTCTTTCAGCTCTTCGGGGCCAAATTTATACGGGCGCTTGCAGACCGGTTCAGTTCCGGGCTTGAGATCAATCACGAACTTGACTGGCCGGTGCGGAGGCATTCCTGGCAATTCTTCTGGAAAGACATGTTCATACTCACAAACCACCGGAATTTCAGAAATCGCCAAGATTTCACCCTTCTCATTAAGAGCAAAGAGATGGATTGTGTCATCACGAGCCACAAATATAATCACATCTTCTGAAGGATGAGTCAGCTTGACTTCTTTTGCTTGACAATCAACATAAGCCTTGTTCATAGCCAGGAAGTCCATGCCCAGAATGAGATCAATATCGGAATTCCCAAGAACAATTGGAGAAGCCAGAAAAGAATAATTGCCCATCTTGATAGAAGCATCCCGAACCACATAACGAGAATTCATTTGTAAACCCAGAGACACCATAGTCAATGATTTAGACAATTATTCACAACAAAACTCATGCTTTGAAACAAATGGCCTTGATATGAATGAATGCGATGCCCCAGTATCAAACAAAACTTTGGCAGGAATAGAGTTAACTGAGAGATTACCCATGGTCACATGAGAAGAATACTCTGCCTCTGCTATGTTCACATGGTTCACTCTTGCAAACTTGGGATTATGCTTCACCATAGCATTGCCTGGAGGCTTGACAGGAGGAGGAGGCAGAAGACGCTGCTGGATGCACTTGTTTGCATAGTGACCCTTCTGGCCACACTTGTGACAAGTCACCTCAGATAGAGGACGAACATTGCGTGGAGGAGGAACAAGAACTGCCTTGGACGCCTGGGTTCTCTGCTGGAATCCTGGATTGGGTGGGTGGGAAGAACCACGACCACCAAACTGCTTCTGCTACTAAGGAGGACGAAATGGAAGAGGATTTTGTGCCCAATACTTCTGCTACTTGGGAACCATTTGAGAGCCAAAAGAAGAAGAATATGAATCCCTTGAACGCTTCTTGGAGTTCTCCAACTCGAGCTGAGCTGCTTCAACCTTCAAAGCCATGTTGTAGAACTGATCGAACTCCCGAGGATCTTGAAGAACTAGGCCTAGAGAAGCTCATCCTTCAGACCACCTCTGAATTGATAGATCATAGCCTTGTCATCTGGAACATCTTGCTTGGCATAACGGGCTAGATTCTAGAACTCGACGTTCTACTGGTAGATAGACTTGCTTCCCTGCTTCAGGTGCCTGAACTTCTCGTGCATCTCCTCGACAAAGCTTGTCGGAATGTAATGAGCCCTGAAGTCATGACGGAAATTGTCCCAAGTAACAACACGATCGCCCCTGGAATCCTTGTACTCCTACCACCAATCAGCTGCTTGACCCTTGAGCTGGAACAAAGCAAATCTGACAAAATCCTCTGGCCTAACATTGCAGCACTCGAAATGCTTACTCATATCACGAAGCCAATCATCAGCATCAAAAGGCTGCTCACAACAGGTGAAAGACTTGGGCTGGTTGGCAAGGAACTGATTGAGCGTTGCAAACTGAGGCTGATTCTGAAAATTCCCTTGAAAACCGTGCTGACCTTGCTCCCTTTCCTGCTACATTCTGAGCAACATCTGAGTGTTCGCATTGGTTGCGGCCATCACAGCTTGCCAAGCTTCTGGAGGAGGAGGCGGAGGAGGTGGTGGCGGGGGTGGTGGTGGAACATCAGTTTGCTCCTCATCACGACCCAGATTGTTGCGAGTTGATGGAGCCATCCTGAAGATGGACAACACACATTAGCACCTCATTGATAAGCTGAATTCAAAGCTAAATCAAATGCTTGAAAGAAATTAAAGAAATAACAACACAGCCTTCCTACTGAAAAATTAGTAAGAATGCTTCTTCGGTTTATGATAACATCATCAGAAATTAGAAGCCACTTGCAATAACACAGAAGTATTGAGCTAAGCACTCGGAACAAATGTACATGCCCATATACATCTGAAGAAGATGACCCTAGATGACTACAAGATTTCCCACCTATGAACTTCCGAAAACTTTCTGGTTATGCAATCCGGTGTGGGGGATACAAGGAGGAAATATCTCACACAACTAGCAATCCTACACCCCAACTGTATCCATCCTTCAACACATAACCAGAGGCTTTCGCAAACTCATCTAATCTCGAATCCTCAAACTCACAACGATAATAAACCATGGTAGTACCCCGGACGCCTTCCCAGTATTGGGTGACTCCGACCTTATCTCACCATGATAAGTATTGAAGTAATTTTGAACACTCTCCGTCCTGAGATATCAAGGAAGCTGAATGATAACGATGTGTCAACATTCCCTGGAGCTCGAATCCCCGGAAAAAATCAAGTCAGACAGGAGGCACCAAGATAGAACCCTCTCACATCGGTATCATATAGACTCCAAAATACCAGCGTGATCCTAAAAAATTTTTGAGCGAGAAGAGGAGTAGAATCAAAATTCCTAAGTCGGAAACCTCACCAGAGAATAGAAGAGGAGTAAAAAGAATCCTACTCTCCGATATAACTAGACTCAAAATAGTTTTTTACTAGACATGACTCGTCCAAGTTCGATCAAGCAAAGGCTCCTATGGTCGTATGGCTATGAATACCAACTTGTCATGCCCAAGATGCGTGCCTATCCATATTAAGGCACGAGGGCCTCACAAGGGATAGATGTGCATCTTGCCGTTAGCAAGAATAGTATCATCACAACATACAATACTAAAGAGATGAGTATACAAGATTGGCTTACACTCACCACATACTAAATTACAAATCCACACAAGTTCACAACATCAAGTTGAAGATAGGGTCCTACTACGGACGAAATCAAACGATAAAATAGATGCAAATGATACTATCAAGCTATCCCAAAGATCACGACCATGGTCCTCTACTCATCCGGATACGTCACGTACATCATGCCCCTCTCCTCATCATATTCCCACTGGAGTTGGGTAAGATCATCCTGCACGTACTCATCTGAACCTGTACCTGGAGTGTTGTAGTAAACTGTGAGCCACAAGGACTCAGCAATCATGCGGCCGGGTACCGAGACTATTCAAGCTTAAAGGTTAGGTTGGGTAAGTGTTTAGTTTGCAGCAGCACTAAGCATCTATGGTGGCTAACTTACGTAACAAGAATGTAAATGTGAGTGGCCTACGATGAATGATCGAATCTAGTATGATCTCTAAGAGATCCTGAACACCTGCTTACGTCAATCATAACCCCACTATGTTCTCTCTCGGATCATGTTCACGAGCAGAGACGATCACAGTTACTCACACAGTTGGTGTATTTTAATTGGAATTTACTTCAAGTTAACTATAACCGGGTGTTAAACAAATATCCAAGTTGCCACATAACCGTGGGCACGGCTTTCCGAAAGATTTAACCTGCAGGGGTTCTCCAACTAATCCATCACAAATTAACCATACTCCGCAGGAATAGCCTCGATCGCGGATCTCGCGATCATCATAAGCAATTCCAAAGGAATTCCAACACCTCGAGAAAACCCGAAGAAAGTCAGAGTCCACACCCAAGATATTCTAAAAAAGGTAAAACAAGTCCAGCAAGACCTCCTGACGTGTCGACGAACCCGATAAGAGTCGCGTATCTCAGTCTCAGGACACGACGGATTGTCCAAAGTTCTGGTAGGCCAAACACAGAGTTGCCCCTGGTGGCCACCAGTTGTTGACATTTTTGGACCAACACTCATGGGGATCACTATCTTGGGGGTTGATTAAATTATCCATGGGGTTGCAAAGCCATATGCAAGTTTTATTAAGTTATTAGCAAATGTAGTACCAAAGTTGGGTCTTGCCAGACAAGTTTTAATCTCAATCGAATAAACAAGGGGGTCCCCGTAACAACACCGACATGTTAGGAGCGCAAAATATGGAAAACATAACACCGGTAACAAGGAACTAATGGCGGTAACAGCGGAACAAATCACTTAGCAAAAGGCCAAGCCTTCCACCAATACCATGATATATATGTTTATTAAATTAAACAACAGATAATATTGTGATATCCAAATCCATGTTATCACATGGAACAACCTGCAGCTGCAACTAAGAATGCTATAAGAGGGGCTGAGTAGCGGTATCTTAGCCAATCAATGGTTTGCTAGGATGTGGAGGTTAGAGGCTGTCATCGCATTTAGGGGGCTGATATCAAGTGGTAGGTAGCGCAATAGTAACAATAAGAGCGAGAACTAGCAAGCAAAAATAATATCGGGATCCGGGTACGATCATCTTACATGTTGGTTCTTCAGCGGAACAAGTAGCGGGATCCTCAGTATCAACACTCTCGTCTACCCAAGAGAAACAGCAACAATAAACAACCAACCAAGGTGCTATGCGCAACCAAGATGATGCATGATTCAGTTATGAAGATTTGACCATGGAAATTCAAAACTAATCATGTTTCACATGCAAAGTTTGTATATTAGTGAACCTGGATAGAACCTCATGTCAAGTTATTTAAACATGCATGAACATGGCAGATATGGATGCATCATGCAAAATCGATTGAAATGCATATAAGGAATGCAAGAAACGGAGTTACTGTTCTCACGATACGCTCACGACAAGGTACGGAAGCAAATACACAAGACAACCAAGCCATGGGCTAATTCTTGGCATTCCAAGGTAGCCACTGGTTAGTTGATGAAAAACCAACCACAACAATCAAAAATCAATCAATTCCATGGAGCATAGCTCCCACAAGTCACAAAACAAATAAACACACAATCTGCCACAAAACAACATCATGGCAACTTCTACAACCCACAACTTGAGCTACAGGAACCCTTAAGCCACCAACAAGATATTGATAGAAACTACATGATATATACATCAACTCATCCAACGACACAATCAGCAAAGGAGGCACACATCAATAAGCATGAGGCTATGAAGTTGACATGATGAAACAGATTTCTAGGACTTGGTGAAAATTCCAGTTTTCTGGAATGTGAGATTATAAAGTAGCAAGTTGACAGCAGTAGTTAAATATGCTAGAGAGCACCTATTGGCATGAAAATTAACAGGATGGTAGCAGACAACATATACTTCAAATAACTAACAGTGAGCATGAGAAAATTCACAACATGTAACTAGATGTCACACACTCTTCATGGCATAAAAATAACAGCAGATTCTCAGACTGGTTTTTTAGCATGCTGAAACAGAAACATCAAGTAGGCAACTTAGCAGCTTGTTTCCCACTTATATGGGCGATTCTCATGTTAAAAAAATACCATGGCATACTAGATACAAAACACTAGCACTTCCTAGTTGGCACATGCCCCAAAGCGATCATGAATTAAATCACGCAAAAATGAGAAAGTAGCATCACAACTAAAATGACAGATTTATGAACTTGCTCAAAAGTGAAATCTTGGAGGTCCAATGGATTCATTGGCTCGTTCTACCCTGAAAACATGTGTCATACTCATATGGTCATGTGAAATAACAAGGCCCAAGCTATACTAGCAAAATGCCACCTATGCTCATAATGAGATAAACTAAAAATGGACATGAGCAAATATATGAACATGAACAGATTTGGAATTAGGTAGCATGGAAAACTCACAAACCTAATAACAAACATAACCAACAAGGGGGGTATGTCAAGCGGGAAACCCACTAGTCCCCCCCCCCACACACACATACTCTCTACACACACCCACTACAAGAAAGCACCACATGCTCAAGTGCTCAAGGCATATGAGCACAAACACCACTAGGGACATACCACCCATGAAGGGGGTGTTCTCCCACACTTACACTCACATGCACATATACTTATCACAAATACCACACACACACACCTATTCATACACATGTATGTATACCTTATGTATACACACTTACACACACTCAACACACATGCAAGCGCCTACAACTACTCACACACATATGTATGTATGCCTAGCATACACATACAGAATCACAAACTCACATGCACATGCTCTTACATACACAACATCTATATGTGCAAAGCACACACACACCATAAGAACACACACTACACAACTACACTACACATGCACAAGTGTATGTATGCATAAGCACACACACACACACACATATATATGTGCACATCACATGTACACACACACAAACAAAAGAGCAAACAAAAGAAAACAAAAGAAAATAAAAACAATAGGAAAAAAGGGGCAGGCTCGGGCTCGAACCCAAGACCCCCTGGTCGAATCCCCCTGGCGCTACCACTCTGCTACGATATCGATCCTTAATAGAGGAGGGGAAGGACTGCACTAGTTCACACACGCGCGAGATGTCTGACGAATCTGAACCCGCAGCGACAGCGGCAACACACGAACAGCGGCGAGCTGCTCCGGGGATCTACGGTGCTAACGCAAGAGAGGAAGGACGCGGGGCACGAGGGGAGCACGGGGACTCCATACCCGCACTCAAACATGGAGGAGACACCGACAACCGAGCACCCCGAGCTCGAACAGGGGCGTGGCGGCGACGGACACGACGGTGATGCTTAGGCAACAAGGGGAAGGGAACGTCGCGTCGACTGCTCACCTAGGGGAGGACAACGACAACCCTGATGCGCGGAGAGGAAGGATAGGCGAGGACGCGACGACGACAAGGAGGAAGAAGGCCGGTGATGACCTGCTCCTTGCGGCGACGACGACGCCAATTCGCACTGCGGGGAGGTGCTCCTCACCTCCTAGCGGCGGGAATGGAACGGAGGGAGAACCCACGAGCTCCACGCCATCGCCACCGGGGATGAGACCCACCGGAGACGCGGCGACGACAGCAACGATGACTGGCGGACACACTCTAAACCTCACTGCTTCTCTGAACCTTACCTGGCAGGGAAAAAGGGAGAGGGAGGAGGGAGATGGAGGGGATGATGGGAGCTGCGGCGGCGGCGGGCAGAGGAAACCTAGTCGAGAAGGGCACGCACGCCGAGGAGGGCTTTATACCCTCAGGCTGACGGCGACGGCGACGAAAAGGAGACGGCGGAGCTCTGCCGCTCTCTTACTGAACTAACGGACGGGGGCCGGGAGCGGGTGGTCGTCTGCTCAAGCAGGCTAGGCCACGGGAGAGACGAGGCCCACCTGTCTCTCTCTCAGAACAAAACAGAGAGGGTTTTTCCCTTTTTAACAACACAGCCACACAAAAGAGAAACCCCCAAGGTAAAATAAAAGGTTTTTGGTGCAAACAAGAATACTTTGGCAAGAAATAATATGCACTATTTAATAATAATGTTAAGACAATTTTTAGGACAAGTAATTTTATTATTTAGAAAAAAATGACAGCCCCTGTTTATTAAAGCACAAAAGCATACCCACCCCAAACATCAAAAGAACCACACCCTAAATTAATAATATAATTAGGGCTACCCCTTGAACATTTTTAAACATTTTAATATGCAAGTTAATTATGTTATGAAATAATATGGGAAAGAAAGGCATTAGCTTGGGGTTTAGTAGAAAGACAAGAGAGGGGAAGAGAAGGAGTTTGCTCACTTGCACCAACCACAAACAAACCACTTCACACTCAAACACATCACAACACAAGTCACACTCACATTCATTCAAGGACACATGAAAATCCAACATGACAAGATGAAAGAAATGATGCATGATGAAATGATACATGAATGCAAACCACACATGGATGACAAGTTGCAAATCATTACACAAGCTCATGACACAAGGTTCATACAAGATTACATGTCATAAAAGGAAGGGACAACACTTGGGCTATCACAAAGGGTTTAAGTTCGTAGATACCCAATTACAAGCCTTAGGGTTTATAACACAATCATATGATCTCGAGGTAGATCCTCTTGCACTTTGTACCCCATCACATTAATACAATCAAAGCAGAGCATAGCGTTTTACCTCTTTGAGAGGGCATGAACATGGATAAATCATCATCGTGCTTGTCCCATGTTACCCATCATTTGTAGATCCACAACTTGGAAACCATATCCAAGATCTTCAAGTTTTAGTATTGACACTTGGGACTCCTCCTAGCGTGATTCCAATGTTGAAACATCCTATATATTCCAAAACCTCGAGAAAGTAACCTAGAACTTTTACTCCGCCCCGCAAAGCCTTTGTCCTGAAGCGATCTCATCTGTAGCCCTGTTCCGGCACCCTATTGGAGGGGGAAGCAATCACACGGGCCATCTTAATCATCCCCACGGCCCCCATGAAGGAGTATGTACTTCACCCTTGAGGCTTAGGGTTGATACGTCTCCAATGTATTTCTATTACTGTATCAATCTTGTATGCTTTTTATGTCATTTTATATCATTTTTGGGAACTAACTATTAATTTAGTGCCTAGTAGTATTTTTTTGCATGTTTTGGTTTTACGGAAAATAAGTATCAAATGTAATCTAAACATGATGAAGCTTTTTGATGATTTCTATAGACCAAAACAAGACCTGGGAGCTTCGGACAGAGTCCATAATCCGTACAAGGCAACCAGAAGGGTAGGGTGGGCCCTGCACCCTTGTGACTTCCTATTGGGTCCCCTCTACATTATATAAAGCCCCAAATATTCCAAAAACACTAGGGGAGCATCCGAAACACTTTTTCCTCCATCGTGATCCCACCTGGATGCCTTTTCTGGTACTTTGCCGAAGGGGGATCCATCACGGTTGTTGTGGTTTTTTCATGGCAGATGTCCTAGTGAAAGGACTTAAGGGTGAAGCCATCGCTATGGTGACTAGATCGAGGGGGTTCATCGGGATGAGAGACACGAGTTTACCCAGGTTTAGCCCCTCCCAAGAGAGTTAAAGGCCTACTTCCTGCTTTGTGTTGTATTGATTGGGTATCGATTACAAGGGAGCGAACTCACTTAACCTAGATCTCGATGGATTGTTTTGTACCCTAACCCGTCGCACGAGTTCGCATTTTATATAGGTAGGTCGAGGCCCTGGGCTTACAAGAGTCTGGAACGGGTTATACTCCGTAACCGGCCTTATCTCTAAGTCACCTTGCCTTCTTTGGCAAGCTATTCCCGAACAGCTTACACCTCCGGGTCACCCGCTGTTTTCCGGCTCTAGACCTCCGTCCGGCCCGCCTGGCAAACTGCCTCCATGCTTGTCTTGATCTTTAGGCCCGTTTAAGGCCTTGCTGCTAAGCCGCCAACCTCTTGACCCACAAGCAATCCGGCGGGTGCTTTTGAGGACCCGAAACCCCACACGCCCGGGAGGGACCCTTCAGGGTGCGCGACGGCTATGGGCTGCCCTAGGTCGACCAGATCTCCCTAGGGCCGCATGGATAGCTTCCCTCCAAGAGAAGAACGAATGAAGAACAAGAAAGAAGATACGAGGGGAGGAGATAGATGAACACGAAAAAGTAGTAGATGTGTTTGTTCGATTGTGTGTTGTTGTTCAATCGGCCGTCACCCCTTAGGTATATAAGAGGTTGCTGGACTTCGTGTTCAAGGAAAAGTCTTGGATTCACGTCCAAAACCCTAGTCAAATTCGGATGGTTTTTTCTGAACTTTCCAAAATTAACCGAACTCGGATTTAGGAAAGTTTGGGACAACAGTTCGGTTTTTAGGTCTCACAAGCCAGAAAAACCACAGATCAAGATGATCCCAAAAGTAAATTTGACCATTTCGATGATACGAACAACTTTCGTGATGAATGTTTTTCGATTCTAGGGCATCTTGAGGGCTGAGTCGCTCGCGCAAAACAACCGACTGGTGGCGCTACCCATCAGACACGTGTCTGGTGGGGGGCGCCATATTTTGCCTCCTGTCAGGGCTGCATTTCGATGGCTCTAAATTCTTCATACAAACTTGGATTGGGACGATTTTTATATCAAAATCGACCGTTTCGACGAGACGCACAACCTTCATGTGAAACGTTTTCTATCAGAAGCCATATTAATTAAGTTTCATGCCATTCTTTAATCTGGTGTCAACATGAGCATCTGTGAACTTGTCATAAGTATTGCGTAAGAGCTACGTCTTGGACTATCTTCATATGAATTTTCATCTTCTCTAAAATGGTCATCAAATGGTGACTTACAACCATAATTTTGACTTCATCCTAATATAACTTCAAGCTACTCTTTATGATCGTGCCACTTTTGAGCGTCAACACATGCCCCCTGTTTTTTGGCAAAGCAAGAGTGCCAAAAAATAACTTGTACCATGTTGGTTCTCAGGACGATGTCAACACTCCATCGGCCATTTTGCATGTGCTTGGGGCGATAAGTATATATCGTCCATTGCCTGTTTGAATCCTTGATGCAAACTTGAGTAAAACACTCTCAATTTCATTAACAATCTGGTGATAAAGTTGTATAGATATGTATCTCAAAACCATTCTCCGAACCATATTTCTCAACCTTCTTCTAGGTTCTTGCAGGTAATCAACAATGAGTTTTCTCGAATCCTTGATTCCGCCTGCAGGAAAATTCCATTAGTGGCCGAAGTGGTGGGCTTCAGTTCGGCCTTACCTATGTTGACGAGACTAAGCATCGGCTATTGATAAATATGTAATACACTACGATCAACATGATAGCCGGATGCTTCCAGTGCAAACTTTCTCCAATTTTCATGTTTAGATATATGAAAATTTCAAAGTAACACAAGGAGAATATTACATCTAGACATGTGTCAAGATAAATTATAAGTGAATCGTCAAAACATTGATAACTTTTCGATACTCATTTCACTACTAATAACAAATCACCGAAACCCTCAATATGTATAGCACCTATAGCAAGTAAAAGATTTAATCCAAATAAAATTGCATTTTAGACTTTGACTAATTGTGCAAAAAAGATTCTAAGCGGCATGAGCCTTCAAAAATAGTACTATAAGGAGATATATAAACAACACCAACACCTTGGCCATTGCTACAAATTGAACAATCAAAATATAATCTCCCTAGTACTAGAGAGACAAGGCTAATGTCAATATTATGCATGCCATTAATCCGATGTTTAGTAATAAAATCAGCTATGATTTGGCCTCTTATAGATTTCAAATATGCATAAGCCAAATCACATCCAAACAAAGTATAAGCCCGCTAACCAGTTCTGCAACTATGAGTTGGTCTATGCAACATATATTTAGTGACATCGATTCGACAAATTATCATACAAGCATGTAATAAGTAATATATCAATTCCATGCAAGCATGATATAGGCATACATATAAATTTCCATGAGCATGAACCTTGTCTCGCCCTCCAATCGAACTAAGAATGACGTTAGAATACTACATTGGCCATGCATTGACATACTCTTAGGACGATAGATAAATATCGGCCATTACCATAAGGTCCATGTAAACTTCATCCAACAACGCACGTATAGCCGAAATAAACAAATGAAATGGAAAATCAAGAATTTTGGCCCTTTGGATCAGCAACAAACTTGTAACTAATCAAATGTATAGTGATTTGGCAATACCCTTTCATGATGTACAAAATTATATTGCAACCCTGGATCAAAATAAGCCCATGGAGGGTAACCAATCATACCTAAGGATGAGTTCCATGGTGTAGGAATCAATGGAATGTTTGATGAATATGGATGACGTGTTAACCGAATATTTTGACGGGATGATGGAAACCTTGTCATGCCCAAGATGCGTGCCTATCCATATTAATGCACGGGGGCCTCGCAAGGGATAGAGGCACATCTTGTCGTTCGCAAGTATAGATTCATTACATCCTACATTATAGAAGGGATGAGTATATGAGTTGGCTTACACTCGGCACATACTAAATTACAATCCCACACAAGAGTTCAAACATCAATATGAAGATAGGGTCTGGCTACGGACGAAAACAAACGATAAAAGCAGATGCAATGATACTATCTCGCTAGTCCCGAAGATCACGACCATGGTCCTCTACTCATCCGGATAAGTCACGTACATCCTGCCTCTTTCCTCGTCATACTCCCACTGGATCTGTGTCATATCATCCTGCACGAACTCATCTGCACCTGTACCTGGAGTGTTGTAGTAATCTATGAGCCACAAGGACTTAGGAATCATGCCCCCGGGTATTGGGACTATTCAAGCTTAAAGGTTGGGATGGGGTATGTGTTTAGTTTGCGGCAGCACTAAGCATGTATGGTGGCTAAACTTAAGTAACATGAAAATAAATATGTGGCCTATGATGAACGGTCTAATCTAGAATGACCTCTATGAGATCCTAATTACTTACTTACGTCAATCATAACCCCACCGTGTTCTTTCTCGGTTCATGTTCACGAGCAGAGACGATCACGGTTACTCACAGAATTGGTGCATTTTTATTAGAGTTTACTTCAAGTTAACTATAACCGGGTGTTACACAAATATCCAAGTTGCCACATAACCGCGGGCACGGCTTTCCGAAAGATTTGACCCTGTAGGGGTGCTCTAACTAGTCCATCACAAATTAACCACACTCCACGGGAATAGCCTCGACCACGGATCTCATGATCATGCTAGGAAACTCCAAAGGAATTCCAGCACCTCGAGATAGCCCGAAGAAAGTCAGAGCTCCTCATGCAAGACACTCGATAAAGGGAAAACAAATCCAGCAAGACCACCCGACGTGTTGACCAACCCGATAAGAGCCACCTATCTCCTTCTCAGGACATGACGGATAAGCACAGCGTACAGTGGCCTAATAGAAATCTCTCGAGTCGCCCCGGGTTGGCCCCGCACACGGCTGTAGTTTGGACCAACACTCATGAGGAGCAATGGCCCGAGGGTTGATTAATTATCCACGGGGTTACAAAGCCCTATGCAAATTTTTATTAAGTTATTAAGCAAATGTGGTACCAAAGTTGGGACTTGCCAGACAAGTTTTAATCTTAACCGAATAAACAAGGGGGTCCCCATAACAATCCCGAGCATGTTAGGAGCGCAAAGTATGGAAACATAACACCGGTAACAAGAAAATATGGCGGTAATAGCGGAACAAAACACCTAGCAAAAGTCCAAGCCTTCCACCAATACCAAGATATATATGTGAATTAAATTAAATAACAAATAATATTGTGATATGCCAACTCCATGTTATCACATGGAACAACCTGCACCTGCAAGTAAGAACGCTATAAGAGGGGCTGAGCAGCGGTAATGTAGCCAATCAAATGTTTGCTAGGATGTGGAGGGTTAGAGGCTATCATGGCAATTAGGAAGCTGACATTCAAGTGGTAGGTAGCACAATTGTAACGAGAAGAGCGGATAGCTAGCAAGCGAAAATAGTATCGGGATCTGGGTATGATCATCTTGCATGTTGGTTCTTCAGTGGAACAAGTAGCGGGATCCTCGTAGTTGTACTCGCCTGGCTCTTCGTACTCAGGTTCAACGTTCGCGTCTACTCAAAATAAACAGCAAGAATACACAAGCAACCAAGGTGCAATGCACAAGCAAGAATGATGCATGCTTAGGTGAAGAGTTTTAGCATGACAATCCTAACTAGTCATGTTTCACATGCAAAGGTTTGGTTATTAATGAATCTGGACATAACCTTATGTTAAGTTATTTATACATGCATGAATATATAAAATATGGATTCATCATGGAAAAACGATAAAAATGCATATGTAGAACGTAAGAAACGGAGTTATGGTTCTCACGATACGCTCACAGCAAGATACGAAGGCAAAACACAAGACAAGAAGGACCTAGGCTATTCCTTGGCATTCCAAGGTAGCAACTGGATAGGAAATGAAAAACCAACCACAATAGAGCCAAATATCAAGCAATTCCATGGAGTAGAGCTCCCACAAGTCACAAAATAATAATACAAACAATCTGCCACAAACCAGCAACATAGCAACTTTCACAACCAACAACTTGAGCTACAGGAATCCTACAACCACAAACAAGGCATTCACAGAAAATACATAACATGCTTATTAACTTATCGAACTACATGATCTGGAAAGGAGGCACACATCAATAAGCATGAAGCTCACAAGTTGGCATGATGAATCAGAAATGTGGGACTTAGTGAAAATAACGGTTTTCTGGAATCTGAGTTAATCTGGTAGCAAGTTGATAGCAGAAACTAATGGTGTTAGATACCATCTCATGGCAAGAAAATTAGCAGGATGCTAGAAGACAACATATACTTCAAATCACTAGCACTGAGCTTGAGCTAATTCACAACATATCACAAGATAGCAACCACTCTTCATGGCATAAAAATAAGAGCAGATTCTCAGACTTAGAAATATTTAGCATGGTGAAAACAGTAACATTAAGTTAGCTACTTTGTAGCAAGTTTCCCACTTATATGGGTGATTCTCATGTCAAAAAAATACCATGGCATAATAGGCATAAAACACTAACACTTCCATGTTGGCACATGCCCCAAAGCAAGCATGGATTAATTCATGCAAAAATGACAATAGCATCACAGTAGAAAATAGCAGTTTTGCAAACTTGCTCAAAAGTGAAATCTAATTGCACCAATGGATTCCTTGGATCTTTCTACCCCAAAATCATGTATCATACTCATATAGTCACATGAAGCAACATGACAAGAACTACATAGCAAAAACATTCTCCACTCTTATAAGTGAAAACTTACCCTAAATGTGCATGAACATAAATGAGCCTAACCAGATTTTGCAATATAGCTATAATTGGAAAATGTCTAATTAACAGTACCAAACATGGCACATGGTAAATAATAGTGTATGACAAGTGGGGCATGGCCAACTTGTCACACACACACACACACACACACATCTGAACCTACTTGTCACACACACACATCTGAACCTACACTCACACTACCACACATACACATACACATGGCAAATATGCACTAGTACATATTGCACATACACTCATGAGCACACACTCACCTATGTGTGTGGGTGCTCATTACACACACACATATGCTCACATATATGCACAAGTGCATATATGCACCTACACATGCATGTCAGCACCACACGCACACTACACACTCACATACACATATGTATTCAAGCCCACACACACACATGCACTACACATACACATGTTTATGTTTAAACTAAACAGAAAAGGAAGAATGAAAAAAACCTATACAAGCATCTATGCACATACACACATACATACACATATCACACATAAAAGAGAAAACAAAAAAACAAAAGGAAAAAACCAAAACAAAAAGGAGGGGCTGTAGGGTTCAAACCCCAGACCTCATGGTCTCACCCCCAAGTGCACACCACTGTGCTACGGCTTCAGCTGTTAACAGAAGAGTCCATCGACCACTCTAGTACTATGCTCGTGCTTGTTAACTAACGAAACTGACGAAACGAGCATCGACGACAGAGGCACGACGGCGGACAAATCCCCTCGACTTACGGCACTAGCGGAGCTACTGGTTCTACGCGCGGCACGCGGGATCTATGTGGAACCCATTCCTCTACTCATCTTGCGAAGAGGATGACGGAGGTGAGCTCAAGCGCTCGCCTTTCTGACCGGCGGCGATGGACACGACGACGACAACATGGCGGACCTACGCGGGGAAGAAGGGGCTGTGGGGATCGGCTGCTCATCGAGGGGTTTTCGGAGGCGCGGGGACGCGGACGACGGAGAGGAAGAAAATGAAGAAGGGCAGCGGCGATGCTCCTTCGCTTGCGGACGACGGCGACGACGAGGCGGTGTTGCAGGGGTGCTCCTCACTCCCTAGCACTGGGAACGAAACGTGGACGGCACCCGCAAGCTCCATGCCATGTCCACTAGCGACGAGGCCACCGGAGACGCAGCAAAGACGACCGGCGCAACATCCTCTGAACATACCTGCACCTACTCTGAACCTCACCGAGGGGGAAGAAAATGGGGAGGAGGAGAAGGCCAGAGAGGGAGATGGGAGCAGCCACGGTTGGGAGGAGGAGAGGAACCCTAGGCAAACGAGCATGCACGTTGAGGGGGTTAAATACCCAGGAGCTGACTGCAACGGATGGCGGAAAGGAACGGCGAGGATGCTCTCTCTCTCTGAAGATCCTGACGGAGATGACGGACGAGAGCAGGTGTCCGTCTAGCGCGGCTGGGCCGGCTTCGGCGCCCCAACTAGGCCGCGAGGGGGAAGGCACAACTTACACTCACAGACAAACAAAACAGGGTTTTCCTTTTAAACAAAAACAGCAAGATAAGAAAAACCCATAGAGAAAAATAAAAAAGCATTTGAGATAAAGCAAAAAATACTTTTGTCTACAAGAAAATGAGAACTATTTAATAAAACTGACAAGGGGATTTTTGACGCAAGTAAATTTTAATACAATAATAAAACAGCCCTCTGTTATATTTTGAAACCCAAATCACAAAGCTCAAAACATCAAAAGGACAACACTCACATGCTTAAAATATTATAGGCTATCTCCTGAACATTTTAAACAATTTAATTAGCAAGTTGAACCTATTGATAAAATGCCAATGGAATAAAGAGGGAAGTTCGGATTGTTTGAAAAGAATAAGAGAGGGGGAAGGAGAAGGAGTGTTGCACCACCCACACTCTAACCACAAAACAAAACAAGATCACTCCCAACACAACAAGGTCACAAAGCACATCACAAACAAAGGCATGGCATGATGATGAATGATATGATGCATGATGCATGAATGTATGAGACAAGGCATGACAAGGAGCAAACTCACTCATTAACTCATGACAACAAGGTTCACTTAAGATTACATGCCCAACAAGGTAGGGACAGCACTTGGGCTGTCACAAACCTTCGGTTGAATTGTTTACTGATTTCATTCTTCTCCTTCTTCACTTGTATTGTACTTGTTGCAATAGAATCTTGCACATCATTTTTGTTCTGATTGCCACCCTTGGGAACCCATGCGATGTTCTTCTTTCTCAATTCTTGTGCACTAAGTTTTTGCAACTTCTTCTTTTTCCAATACAATAAGCCGAGTGAGCACCCCGGTTGTGATTTTGTTTTAAGAAATGGCAATTCTAGTTTTACCTTTTGCACCCTCAACTTCTTTTCTTCAGATTTGGCACTTTTATTTTTAACAATTGAATGCTTCATTTCTTTGCCTTTCGTAGTCACTGTCAACACATTCATTGGCTCTTTTTCAGTTGAGATCAAATCTAAAATAGCACTCTTACGACCATCTTTCTTGACACGGTATACTTGCTTGGCCACCTCTTTCTTCGTCCATAGGGTCCGGAACGATTCCTTATGATTGAAACGGTCTTTAAAATATGATTGTTCAAATGTTGATCTTCTCGGAGCTACATAATATTGGTGAGATGATCTCAAATAATGTGGATAACGTGCCCTTGTATCATACATGTCCCATGATGGATATGGATCGACATGAGCACAGGGAGGCATCCATGGCATTGGCATTGGCGGCCCAAAATGTGGATATGAATATACTGAATTATAATTCTCATTTTGCCAATACCGATCGGTGGGTTTGCGTCTAGGGGGTGGTCTTGATGTTCTTGAATTACTTGGCCGATAAGCAATGTTCTCCTCACTTATTTTTTGATATTTTTCCAATAGTTGCGCGAAAGTGACTTTTGGCTTTTTACTTTTGTGCTTACCTTGGCCTTTGTTTTCTTTGGATTTTCTTGCTGCCCCCGAGTCCTTGGTGTCTTCATTGTAGCTTCGACATAATTCTTGCCCTCAAGATTATGTGCATTGTGCTCTTCAACAATTTCTCTTCTTGAAAGCTTGATCCCGTCACCTGTAGTTTTTACCCTCTCTTTAAATGGATCGCCTTGAAGCAGTTGATGCATAAACTTTTTGGCATCCGGACCAATTGTAATGGACTGGTCATGTCTTGGTGTTTCAACAAATTTCAATCGTCCTTTTTCAATGGCTGATTTAACTATTTGACGAAACATGTTGCAATCCTCAAAATTATGCTTGAACGAATCATGCAACCTACAATACATTCGTCCATGGATAGATGGCTCGACATTGTGATCAAGAATTCTAATATAATTATTTCTCAACAATGTTAGAATTGAAGGTATAATTTTCATTCTCTAGCCAATCTTGTTGTGAGAATGGCTTTGGAAGTAAGCAAACGAATGGTTCAAATTTTGCGTCCCCCCATTCATCCATGCATCATGTTTTGCACTCTTTCTCCGATGTCTTTAAATAAGAAACTATACTAGCATCGGTTTTTCTCAAAATATTTGAAACGAAAATAGTTAGAACACACATGTCTTAACTGAGAACAAGTGTAAGCCAAGTAATAAATAAGCAAAGCTACCAAATTAGATATGAACTTTAGATAAAGCAATGGGGAAAGCCTTGGCTGCAACAATAAGTCACTATCGGTTTTTATAAATGGCGCAATGGGTTGACCGATATGCTCAATAACAATTTTATTGTTAACAAGTAAATTACCCTTCTTCATTGGTCTTTCAAAATTACTCATGATTATTTTTGCAATAGATGCATCAACAATAAAGTTGTGACCAAATCTGAAAACAGCTAAATTACTTGCTAGACATACCTCTTCAAATATGGTGGGAGAGCATGATGGTGGTGTGTCTTGAAGAATATCTTACTCCGCCTTCGGATAGCTCCCAAATGCCTTGTCATCATCTTTTTCCTGATTTTGTGCATTATTGGTTTGAAGATCTTTGTTCACCAAACTTTGTTCGGCTACTTGTTCTAGTTTTTGAAGCTCGTTAATTTCTATGGCATGAAACTCATAGGGCGGAAAGTAGGTTCCATTAACTTCAGAAAAATCAAGTATGGCTATTTTGCTATACTTTCCATGCCCTTTCTCAACAATGCTTGCCTCCTAAGATTTGATGGATTCAGAATGTATACTACTTGATTCGGCTTTTTCAACCAAGGCACTTTCATGTTTCGAATTATCCTTCTTTTCATTGATACTACCAATTGGCAATGCTTCTTTTACTTGATCCAATTCTTTTTATTTTTGTTCCAAGCGGCGAGCGGCAAAACTGGCTTTAACCTTTTTCTCAATTTCAGCCCACTCCGGATATGATTGCCCCCCAATGCTATTAGACTCTTTCGGCAATGACATGTGGTTGTTGTCGAAATTTCGCAATTGTGTAGGGGGGGTATAATATTATGCAGTACTAGGTGAAGGCATATGCATTGTTGTAGAACCATATTTTTGCTCGCCAATTCTATAAATTGGCAAAGATTCATCTTCTTGCAAAACTCTAGCTCTTATTGCATTATAATCAGGAACTAGCCCCCTATCATGTTCTTCAAGGCAAAGAGCACTAATCTTGTTATTTCGGGCTATATCCCTTTTTAATGCAGCCACCTCCCATTCTGTAAGGGATTGCTCCACAATACTCTTAGACTCTTTCGACAATGAGGTGTTGCCGAAATTATGCAATTGCATAGAGGATGCATTATATGCTACAATATTAGATGATGGCATGTGCACTCCTGCAAAATTTTCACCTATTCGGCTATGACCATGAAGGTGTGAAGCCGAATTATGAGCACCTATAGTTGTATATGGTGCCAAAAAATCACTAACATGATGTGTAGCATATGATGGTTGAGAGTAACGGGACGAATAGCTAGCTATAGCATGGCCAATTCTCCCATCCATCGACATGGTTGAACTAGTATATTTCAAATTAGTTGCCGATGAATAAAAGGGCGAAACACTTTCTTGCTTGTGTAACGACCCAAATCTGATAAGATTCGATGTCTCTATGCTTACCGTGCTAGTTCCTGGATCGATTCGCTAGCACACACAGTACATAAGAATATGAAATAACAAGTGCATCATTTACTACAACGTATGATCCAGGATTTATAAAGTATTACAATATCGTAGCACATAGCTAACTTTATTAAATAATGACAATGGATATGTAACATAAAATAACGATTAATCCCATCAATGCGCACTGGCGAAAATGTTGAGTGAAAACTCGCGACCCTACTGTGTCCCAATGATCATCTGAACACCCTCCAACATGATAAGTTGTAGCCACAAAGGGTCAATACATTGAATGCATTGGAAAATTACACATAATGATATATAGCAAACCTACATCTACAAGCAAGGAATGACAAACAAAACACTCAAATTGGGTTGGCACAAACTAACTTCACCTACCCAGTACAAGGCTTACTCAATACAATGGATCGTCTCATGACAACCCTGGAGATCCTAAATAAACAAGACAAGAACTTCAGAAGTCTCAAGTGCGCTTTGTCCATGGTGCACTCTCTAGGGACCATAGAGCGCTCTACCAAGGAAGCATTCACCTGATTTAAATCCCGAACTAGCTCAAGTGCGCTCTGTCAATGGCACATTCTCTAGGAACAACAGAGCGCTCTGCCAAGAGCATTCACCTGATGAAACGTCCCGAGCCTACAGCTATAAACACTCACCACTTTCATCAAACACTCAATACAAGCCCACGTCTACCATAGCACATCCAAGCATACAATTGAACAATGTAAACATGACAAGCACATGGCGACAAACAATATAGGAATCACCCAAGCAAATAACATATCATAACAATGCATAGTATACATATAGGATGAGCATAATCAAAAGTGAAACTTGCCTTGAACGGTGATGAAGTACTCTAACACTTAATTCTGATCCGTTTCACACTCCGGGCAACCTATATGTTTAACGAATGCATCGATAAATAAACCATACTCACACACATCAAAATAAAGTCAACAGCAAACCATTCAAATAAAATCTAATACCATAAAAAATATCAATAGGTATTCATTGTCTTCATGCTCATAGGATCACGGTGCCAAAAGAATCAATTAAATTGAATAGACGGTTCGAAAGATATGGCCTCCGGAAGATTGAGTTCAAATTTAAGTGAATTCAAATTTAAATAGTTCAAAAGTTTGAAAACATGGTTCTACAGGAGTCTACTAATTATTACGAGTGCACGAGAAAAAGAATCAATGAATTTGGAGTTACGGATCTCAAGATGTAGCTAAATGAAAATTTCATTTGAATCTGTCAAAATTTGCTAGAACTGTTGCTACAGGTGCTGTGGCGTTTCCACATGGCGCACTGCCATACGCTAGTGGTTGTTTGTTGCATGGCTTAAACTACGGACAGCCACAATTTAGTGTGTATCGGTTCGGCTTTAAGTGGATGGAACAGGTCCGTTTGATCAAGATCTAGCGGCCAGTGTTTGCTACCCTTCGCTGATTAATTCGATCTAATCCTAACCATCAGTGAGAGATCAGATGGTGCGGGGTGACTCACTGGAGAACAGAGGAGAACGGAGCCGGACTTGGAGAAGAACGACACGGGCGGCTCGGAACCGACGATTTCGACGGCTACAGGGATCTTCGGGGCTCGCGAATGATTGGACAAGGTGACACTGGCGTCGGTAAACTCGAACACGTCTGCAAGGATGACGGGTGCTTCCTCTGGCGTCGGTAGTGAGTGGCTGGAGTCAAGGTCAGCTTTGGCTTGCTCCGATTGACGTTCGTGTGCTCGATATGCTGCTCCCCTGCGTGAACTAAGGGGTCATTGTGGTAGAGGACATCGAGGCAAAAATCACAAAGAATAAGGGAGACGCTGGGAACCTCCAGTGGCGATGAATCCTTCCGATGGAAGCTTCAGGCCGAGGTGAACTCCTATGAGATCGGATCTATGCGAAACAGGCACGGGAGTTGATGATTTTGCCGAAAATCTAACAAGATGGATCTGGTTAATATTTATAGGCTGACCCTCGTGGCAAAGGGGCAAGTAATCGATGGAATCAGACGAAGAATTTGGATCGGGCTCGGTGTCCAGGAAGAACACAGGTGGGGTAAAGGGATGACATGCGGGGCCAGGATGTCAGTGGGACAAGGAGTAGACATGAAATAAAAATCAAGAGAAGGAGAGGTATGCGGGGTGGGACACAGTGTTGCTTCTACCGGGCTTCGGCCGAAATGGGCCTCATCTCCTCCTGATGCGTGTGTTGCACTGAGTGGGCAACTAATAGGGACTGGGCTCTGTTTTGAGCCCATATAAATAGTGTTCCCTGGACGAAACTATTATACACAGAAAATATTTTGGCTAAAACAAAGTAGCAATTGTTTATGAAATAAAAAAACAAAACACAATGTAAAATATTATAGCTACTATAGAAAAATATGAACATTTTTTCCAAACTTCAAAATGTTTTTGAAACTTTAATTTATGCAATAGGTGCTAACAAAGAGCACTAAAACCATCTATAAAAAATAAATCTAAGTACGTAAAAGCTCAAAATAAATATTGTCAACTCAGGATAATATTCTTAGCATTTTCAAATATGCATTGAAATCATGATGCAAATGAATGATCCTATTAACATTCCAAATCTGAAAATTTGGGATGTTACAAATCTACCCCCCTTAGAATGAATCTCATCCTTGAGATTCGGGTTGGCTAGCAAAGGTTAAAAATGAGTACTTGATATAATCCATATTCCAAGATTTGGAGGTTTACTTGTTGCAAATATCAAAAACTCCCTTGACATGAACAAATATGATTCACCAATATTGAGAGAACGGTAATAGTACTGAAACTTGGTTAAAATCTTACCAAAGACTGGTGCATTATTAGCACTTTGCACCCTCGTGTGGTTCACATGTCCCCTTTCCAAGTGATCAACATTCTTCTCTCTAGAATTCTCATTATCATAATTCATGTTCTTCAACTCAGGACAGTTTGTTGAATAGTGCCCTTGGTTTCTACATCTATAACAAACTAACTGGCTTAAATCTTTCTTTGTGGGTGTCGAAGGGTGGTGGTTGTGTCCACTGCCAAAGTGACGATTATGTCCATTGTTGTTATGACCATTATACGTGTCCGCTTCAGAATCATAGTGCTAGGGAGATGTTGATGAGTTACAATGCGTCTGCTGAGCTCTTGAGTTCAACTCGATATTGTTTGCCTTCCTTTTTCGATTCTCCACCTCTTAGTATTTACCTTCAAGTACAATAGCCTTATCAATAAGCTCCTGACAGTTGCTGAAAGTCGCCACTATCAACTGAACACCCAACTCATCATTCAGACCTTCCAGAAATTTCTCTTGTCTAGCTGCATCAGTGTTAACATCATTAGGGGCATAGCATGCAAGTCTATTGAATTCCACCGCATACTCATTAACAGTGCGATCTCCTTGACACAAGCTGCGAAACTCCTTCTTCTTTAGACTCATGGCGCCAGCAGACACATGTGCTGCGCGAAAACCTGCTGGGAATTCTGCCCAAGTGATAGTTTCAATAGGGTAAGTGACCAAGTAATTGTCCCACCATGCAGCAGCTGGTCCTTCTAACAGATGCGAGGCAAACCTCACACTTTCTGCATCGGTGCAACTAGCCATCTCTAAATTCTTATTAACTGAGCGAAGCCAATCATCTGTCACAATAGGTTCATGTGTGCTAGAAAACCTCTAAGGATTCAACCTTAAAAACCGAGTAAGTGCATCAACTTGGGGTGGTGGTGGCGGGTTGTTGTTGTTGGTCCCCATGTTTTCAGTGAGCAGCTGGATCAATTGGGCTTGTCCTTGAAGAAATTGTTGCATGTAAGGGGGCACATCATTATTGTTGTTGTTTCCTGAACCACTGGCTCTAGTATTTCGTCTCGACGACATTTGGTGGGTAAGCATAGATGAGATATAGATACAACTAGTCCTAAGGGAAAACACTACCCATATGCTAACAAAAAACTCCAAATCAAAGCCAAAACAATGAATTCACACAAATCACCAAAACAATCCTAAGGTAGTCACATCAAAAGATCACACATGATCAATCGAACGACACAAACACAAGAGCAATTTTTCGATCACCATGCACTGTGATCGTCCCCTTCATCCCTGGCATTTTAAGTTGCAAATAAACATAACAGGGCCAAGCCATGTACTTGGCATAAACCAGTCGTCCAAACAGAGCATGATATGGATTCTTAATCTTGAACACCTCAAACCACAAGATCTCTACCCTGTAATTGTAGTCATCGCCAAAAGCCCCCTTAAGGGCGATTTTTCCCACTGGATAAGCCGACCTGCCGGGTACCACACCGTGAAAGACCGTGGACGATGGCTTGAGATCCTTGTAGGTCAGGTTCATCCGGCAGAAAATGTCATAGTACAAAATGTTGATATTGCTACCACCATCCATCAGTACCTTGGTTAGTTTGTAGCCTCGTACCCGAGGATCTACCAAAAGGGCAAAGTTCCCTGGTTTATCAACTTGTGGCGGGTGATCCTCCCTGTTCCATGATATCATGTGCTCAGACCACTTTAAGTACAGCGGAATAGTCAGCATTGTTGCATGAACCATCCTCTTTCACACCTTATGATCACGTTTGTCCAAACTCGTGGTGAAGACATGATATTGGCCTCCATTAAGATGCTTTGGGTTACTCTGATACCCTGAATGGTTGTTTTGCTGCTGACCACTAATACCGGGTTGTTGATTATGACCTTCGTGGTTACCTTGACCTTGATAACCCAAACTTGAGCCGCATCCATAGAAGCATGACCCATGTGAGCCGGAACCTGACCCACAACACGGTCCATTGATAACCCACAAGTGTAGGGGATCAATTGTAGCCTTTCTCGACAAGTAAGAGTGTCGAATCCAATGAGGAGCTAAAGGTAGAACAAATATTCCCTCAGGTTCTATCGACCATCGATACAACTCTATGCACGCTTAATGTTCGCTTTACCTAGAACAAGTATGAAACTAGAAGTACTTTGTAGATGTAACGGGATAGGTTTGCAAGATAATAAAGAACCCGTAAATAAAATATAGGGGTTGGTAAGATAAAGTAACAATTAAGTTAGTTTAACGAGTGTGGAAAAGTGGTTGTAGGAGTTGCAGAATTGTCCCTAGGCAATTCATAACTAGACCGTTCATCATTATTGCAAATTTATATGAGGGAGAGGCATAAGCTAACATACTTTCTCTACCTGGATCATATGCACTTATGATTGGAACTCTAACAAGCATCCGCAACTACTCAAGATCATTAAGGTAAACCCAACCATAGCATTATAAGATATCAAGTCCTCTTTACTCCCGTATGCAATAACCCACCTACTCGGCTTTATTCTTCTGTCACTCAAGCAACCCATCATAAGCAAATCATGAACACATTGCAACACCCTACAGCGAGGATCCCTCATGATTGCGTGACACAGAGAGCACCATAGGATAACACCAATAATGAAACATGCAACCCAAACCAATCATGATCATCAATCAACCCATAGGACAACAAAAATCTACTCACACATCGTAGGATGGCAACACATCATTGGATAATAATCTGAAGCATAAAGCACCCTGTTCAAGTAGAGGGTACAGTGGGTTGCGGGAGAGTGGATCGCTTTAGATAGATTGGGGAAGGTGATGGAGGTGTTGGTGAAGATGACGGAGTTGTTGGAGTAGATCGCCGTCACGATGATGGCCCCGACGGCATTTTGGTGCCACCAAGAGAGAGGGGAAGAGAGAGCCCCCCTACTTCTTCTTCTTCCTTTACCTTCCCCCTAGATGGGAGAAGGGTTTCCCCTCTGGTCCACGGCGTCCATGACGGCGGAGGGGTGAGAGCCCCTCCGAGATTGGATCTCTCTCTATATATATATATTTCCTTCTGTTTCTACGCTCCCCGATTCTAGACTTTCACCGTTTCTTAAATATACGGAGATCCATAACTCTGACCGGGCTGAAATTTTGAGGGGATCTTTATCCCGAAATTAGCTTTCTTGCAGACAAAGGACAGATCCAATCGACCTAAGCGGTGTCCACAAGCCTGCCACGCGCGGCCAGGGGTGTGGGTTGCACCTAGCAGGCTTGTGACCTCCTCAGGCATCGTCTCGCGTTGGTTCTTTTTCCCAAAAATCACATATATTCCAAAAAAATCTCCGTAAGTTTTTATCGTGTTTGGACTTTGTTTGATATGGATTTTTTGCAAAACAAAAAACATGCAACAACTAGGAACTGGCACTAGGCACTCGATCAATATGTTAGTGCCAAAAAATAGTATAAAAAGTTGCCAAAAGTATATGAAAGTTGTAGAAATTGGCATGAAACAATCAAAAATTATAGATACGACAGAGACGTATCAGCATCTCCAAGCTTAATTCCTTCTCATCCTCGAGTAGGTAAATGATAACAAAGATAATTTTTTATGTGGAATGGTACCTAGCATAATCTTGTTCATATAATCTAATCATGGCATGAATATTAAGACACGAATGATTCAAAGCAATAGTCTATCATTTGACATTAAGACACTAATACTTGAAGCATACTAAAAAAGCAATTGTATCTCTTCAAAATATAATGGCAAAAAGAAAGTTATTCCTACAATATCATATAGTCTGGCTATGTTCCATCTTCCCCACACAAAGTATTTATATCATGCACAACCCTGATGACAAGTCAAGCAATTGTTTCACACCTTTTATGTTCTCAAACTTTTTAACCTTTCATGCAATACATGAGCGTGAGCCATGGATAGAGAACTATAGGTGGAATAGAATATGGTGGAGGTCGTGAAAAAAAAGGAGAAGATAGTCTCACATCAACTAGGCGTATCAACGGGCTATGGAGATGCCCATTAATAGATATTAATGTGAGTGAGTAGGTATTGCCATGCAACGGATGCACTAGAGCTATAAGTGTATGAAAGCTCAAAAAGAAACTAAGTGGGTGTGCATCCAACTTGCTTGCTCATCAAGACCTAGGGCGATTTGAGGAAGCCCATCATTGGAATATACAAGCCAAGTTATATAATGAAAAAATCCCACTAGTATATGAAACTGGAAAATAGGAGACCCTCTATCATGAAGATCATGGTGCTACTTTGAAGCACAAGTGTGGAAAAAGGACAGTAGCATTGTCCCTTCTCTCTTTTCTCTCTATTTTTGGTGGGCATCTAAGGACACTTTTTTTATTTGGGCTTCACTAGCCTCTTTTATTTTTCATAAAGTTCCGAGTCTCATCCCAACTTGTGAGGGAATCTTAGCATCCATCATCGTTTCCTCACATGGGACAATGCTCCAATAATGATGGTCATCACACTTTTATTTACTTACAACTCAAGAATTACAGCTTGATATCTAGAACAAAATATGAATCTATATGAATGCCTCCATCGGTGTACCGGGATATGCAATGATCTAGCATAGAAAATGACATGAAAAACCGGACAAGCCATGAAAACATCATGCTAGCTATCTTACAGTCATGCAAAGCAATATGAAAATGATGGTGCGTGTCATAATAAACGAAACGGTGGAAGTTGCATGGAAATATATCTCGGGGTGTCTATGGAAATGCCATAATAGGTAGGTATGGTGGCTGTTTCAAGGGAGGATATATGGTGGGTTTAATGCACCGGTGAAAGTTGTGTGGTACTAGAAAGGCTAGCAAAGGTGGAAGGGTGAGAGTGCGTACAATCCATGGACTCACAATAGTCATAAAGAACTCACATACTTATTGCAAAAGTCTATTAGTCATTGAAGCAAAGTATTAGACGCATGATCCTAGGGGAGAGGTTGGTAGGAGTTAACCATCGCGCTCTCCCGACCCTCACACAAAGGTTGACAATCAATAAATAAATCATGCTCCTACTTCATTACATAACGGTTCACCATACGTGCATGATATGGGAATCACAAACCTTTACACAAGTATTTTAGCAATCCACAATTACTCACTAGCATGAATCTAATATCACCATCTTTATATCGCACAACTATTGCAAGGAATCAAACACATCATATTCAGTGATCTACAAGTTTTATGTAGGATTTTATGACTAACCATGTGAATGACCAACTCCTGTTAACTGTCTAAACATATATAAGTGAATCATGAGAGTTTAATTATTTCTATAAAAGGTACACTCATGATCTAACAATTAAAAGTTTTGCCTATACCAATTTTTAGGGTTGACAGTTTTTACCATTTCATGGCAATTCAAGTACACCCTACACATGCAAGTCTAAGAGTATATAGCAGCAGAAAGTAACAATAGGCATGTATAGAAGGGATAGGGTAGGAAGATCAAACACAATTGTAGACACGATGATTTTTCCCGTGGTTCTGATAGGTGGTGCTATCGTACATCCATGTTTATGGAGTCTTCAACCCATGGAGGGGTGACGGTCGTGAGAGTCCATGGAGGGCTCTACCCAAAAGGGTCCACGAAGTAGCAACCTTGACTATTCCATATGGCTTCCGCCCACGAAGGACTAGCCTCACTATGGGTAGATCTTCACGAAGTAGGTGATATGCTTGCCCTTACAAACTTCATGGTTCACTCCACAACACGAATTAGGAGGCTCCCAAGCGACACCTAACCAATCTAGGAGGCACCACCCTCCAAAAGGTAATAGGCTCGGTAATGATGATGAACTCCTTGCTCTTGTGCTTCAAGATGATAGACTCCTCAGCACCCAATCACTCTCTCACAGATTTGGCATGGTGGAAGAGATGGGATTGGTGGAAAGCTACTTGGGGAGGCTAGAAATCAAGATCCATATGATTTGAGTGGAAGATCTTGATCTCAACACAAGGGTAGGTGGTTCTCTCTCAGAAAATCTGATAGGATAGGTATGGAATAGTTTTGAGTGCTTCTCTTTCGAGTAAGTGGTGGTGAAGGGGTATATATAGGCATCCCCAAAAATCCAACCGTTACACACAAAATGACCAACTCGGTGACACCGGTGTGTTAAACTCGGTGGTACCGAAGTGACCAAAAGGTGGCAACTTTTGAATCTCGGAGGGACCGATATACAATTCTCGGTTGCACCGATAAGGTGACCAACGGCCAGATTTCCAATCTCGGTGACGCCGATCCAACATTCTTGGTGGGAACGAAAATGTAAATTTGCGTAACAGAAAGTTGGCAACCTAAACTCGGTGGCATCGAAGTGGCTAGGGTTTGGCATAGTATGTCTAGGTTTTGGAATCGGTGGCACCAAAGTGGGAAAGTTGGTTGCACCGATTTTGAGTGGTAGGTATAGAACAGACTTTTGGTGGGAGAGTTTGTGGATGTTTTTGGCGACTATCACTTGTGCACGTTTGAGCATATTCTTCACCAACAAAACCTTACCCCCTTTTAATAGTATTGGCTTTCCTATAGACTAAAAGTGATTTCTCACAAATATAAAATGTAGAGTCCTCTTGCTTGAAGCTTGGCCAACCTATTTCCTTGAATCTTGGGGTTTCTCCACAATCTCCTTCTGCCAATCCTATCATTGAACATTTCCTGAAATATACTTGCTAGAAACATAAGTTCAATGACTTATATGTTGTTATTAATTACCAACACCACCAAGGGAGCAAATGTGCTTTCAATCTCCCCCTTTTTGGTAACTGATGACAACATATAGATCAAAGCTTCGACATATGATAAAATCAATGAATGTAATCGTCGCTTTGAGAGGTATGTGATAAGCAAGAGCTCCCCCTAAATTTGTGTATTATTTTGAATTTGCGTTTGAATGCAAATGCACGATTGATTAGGTATATGGGGCACTTCTTCCATGTCACATATAACTTGGTGGTGTGCGAGAATAATTATTATGAATAACAACGCACAACACAATCAAACAAAGGTGAATTATCATCTCATGAGCCTTAAGATGATAGGAAATAGTAGCAACATCCATAAGATAGTAGCATAACACACATGTATTTCACATCAAACCAAAAGAACCAAATGTTTTGAAAAGCAATAAAACACCAAAATGCTCTCTCTCTCGAAGCCTAAAGATCTATATACACTTCTCCCCCTTTGGCAACAAGTTACCAAAAAGTTCAAAGGCATATATCTAAACGCTTGGGCATATCTCCTTCAATTGTTGATGAAGGAATCGAGATGATAGTGTTGGCGAAGATCTCTGCAGACGTCGTGGATGGAGCTGGAGTGGTCATTGATGGAGCAGATGCTGATGGAGCTAAAGGAGCTGATGGAGCTAGCACAGTGGCTGATCTAGCCCGAGTGGTGAACCGAGTGCCTGGCCCTAGAGGTGACTCATCATCATCAGTAGCATCAGCATCATCATCATCGTCATCTGAAGTAGAAGAGACCCGAGGGATGTTCACGGAGTCAACTTCATGTTGAAGCTCTGTGACTATCTTAGTCAGTCCATCCACCTTATCAGAAAGGGTCTTGATTCTGGTCTCAAAGATCGTGACAAGGCTGTTCTGGTTGTCCAGAATCCCCTTAATGTCCTTCTGCATGCCCTGAACTGATGCTATCAATAGATCCATTTGCTCACTCCTGGATCGAGGGGCTTGAGAACTAGTGGCTCTTGCTACCTCTGCCTCTGCCTGAGCTGCAGCTGAGGTGGGATGATCAGCATCCATCACCACAACATTGTCCTCGAGATCTGGCTGTAGGGGCAAATGTGGGTGATCTAGAGCAAAGATGTGCTTCTCCAGTCTTTATTTGATGAGCATCTGGATGTAGGGTGCATAACAGCATGAGCGCTTCTGATCAGCAGCTACCCTCTTGACTGTCTCAACAATCAGATACATGACACTGATCCTGGTGTGTCTGTCAAGGTGGATCAACATATTAATGGAGTGGCCTCGGATCATCTTGTCATCTCTGGACTTGGGCATCAAGGTATGCCTCAATATGGTGTTGATAGTGCAGAGGCCAGCCTGAAGAAAATAGATTGATCCTAGCTTGTGAGTCTTCACATTTGCAGCAGGGATCTCCTTGTACATATTGGACATCTCATTGTGACTAGCCTTGGACTTTGAGTAGACATCAGGTCACCATCCTGTGCTTCAGTAACACCTAGGATATCAGCCCATTCTTCAACCATTGATTCATATCTCGCACCTTCAGCCATCCACACAATTCTACCATCTCCGTAGAAGTGTGCAGTGGAGTAGAACTGAATGATCATTTCATCATTCCAGGTAATGAACTCTCTGCCAACGAACTCGTCCAGACCTATGCAATGGAAGTTGTCATGGACACTTGGAAAGTAGTCCTAATTCTCCTTGATGTACTTCCAATCAACGTAACGCATGTCACTGACGGCTAGACTCTTGTCAAAGAGCACAGTCTCATAGAAGTCCTATTGCTCCTTGGTATAGAACCTGTAGTCCACAGTTGTTTTCTTCCTCTGGGCATAAGGATCAATGGCTCTCCATGCCCTCAAACCTGAATCTTTCCTATTATTCAAGTCCTCAGCTAGTGGGTAGCTGGCATTGTGCACTGGAAGGTGTGGTATAAGTTTCATCAATGTTGTTAGATCCTCATCAGCTTCAGCTCTGGAGGCAGTCCCTTTGTTCTTCTCAGAAGCTGGAATCTTCCTGGTTGTCCTCTTAGGCTTCTCAGTAGCCTTCTTGGATGTGTTGGTCTTAGGCATAGCATCAAACATAAGTTTCTTTCCCTTCTTCTTGGGAGGAGCCTTTGTAGCTGGCTCATCCTCCTCAGCAGCATCAGTACCAGCAGCTTGTTTTGGATCCTCATACATGGAGGTAGGCCTGCGAGTCACATGAATGATCCTCTTCCTAGACTTTTTCTCTCCTGCCTTCTTAGGCACAGCCCTCTTGGGGACCTCAACAGATATTGTTGCTCTAGCAGTCTCATGAGCCTTGAAGGTAGAAGCAGGAGCATATATCTTGCTGACAACTCTTCGAGAGGAAGTAGCTTCACTTGCAGCCTTCTTGACAGCCTTCTCTTGCTTCTTAGCAAGAATCTCCTCTGGCACAAAGTCTGAATCTTCTTCATCTGAGTTCATCTTCTTCCTGGTTTTGGTGGCAGCCTTGGGCAACCCATGCGAGCTGGGGTGCCTGGGTGTGAGAAAGAACTGGCTTCTGGGCTTGTTCCAGAACTCATATCAACTCCTTGCTCTGGCACATTCTGACTATCTTTTGAGCCTGACATTCTGCCCTATGAATAGAGTGTAGATGAGCACAAGTAGATGAGTTATCACAAAATGAGGCTGGTTTTTCAAATATGAGCAATGAGTTTTCAAAAGTTTTTCAATCTGTCACATACCTATCGGTGCAGCCGAAGAGAATTTTCCGGTGAGACCGAGACAAACCAACTCGTTAACAGAAACTTGGCAGCCTTTTCGGTCGGACCGAAAAGAGCCACTCAGTTCCACCGAGTCAGTTCTCACTCTCACAGGAAAGCATATCGGTGAGACCGATATTTCCCTTTCGGTTCCACTGAGATATATCGGGCGAATGGCAAAACCCTAGAAAATTCATGTAACTTGAGATTTTGCAATTTCTAGTGGATAGATATGTGAGCAATGGGTATAAAGATGATAATCAAGTATCTAATGCGCAAGAATCGGAAGGGGAGTGCACTACAGATCGAAACCGTACCCTAGCTTGGTGCGGATCCTCTACGGTGGCGACGATGGGGTAGATTTCGCGTACGGCGGCGATTCCCGATGGTGGAGGAGCTTGGGAAGACAAAGGCGACGACTAGGGGTCTCAAGGCGGCAGCTTAGGGTTCTGGGGTGTGACGTTGAAGATTGAAATTTCAAAGCGTCTAGGGTCCACAGCATATATACCCTTCACTGTCGGTGATACCGATTTTATGTTTTCGGTGTCACCGAGTTCCACAACTGTCAGCTGACAGGGAAACTCGGTGTAACCGAGAATATGAAATCGGTGCCACCGAGATTGAAAACCAGATCAACCCAAGGTAATCGGTGAGACCGAGTTTTTGGGATATATTGGTTCCACCGAGTTGCACTTGGGAGGTTTTAATGGTCAGTCCTTGTCGATACGGAATTCCGAGTGCTCCACACACAAAGGGATCGAAAAGCACTTGTTCAAATTTTGTGATGCAGCATGAATGGAATATGAGGTGAGAAAGCATAGATAGCTAAGCAGTGGTCCTAGGCATTCTTGTCCATCCAATTGGCAAAAGATAAATCAAAAGCGAAATAGCAACAATTGGATGTCCTCGAATGAGAAAATAAATGCAGACCAACCTCACACAATAAGATGTCAAAAGAAATCATGGCAAACATGCACAAACACTCTAGCATCTAACAAGCACTTGGGCGATGACGAAGTCATCTATATATGAGTATTTGACTTAGGAACCAAGTAAGAGTACTTGATCATAGGTCATACTCATCATTTAAGCACAAGTGGGGTTACCACTTTTTCATAAAGCATTTAATGTTGTCACATACTAAGAGATGCTTTGACTCAAGTCTTAGAGTAAAGCTCCCCCTTAATGTGACATCCCCCAATAAGAGGGATAAATTAACCTTGGGTTTTGTCGATGAAGACTTCATGTTGGTGAGGTAGTTGTGGATGCTCAATGTTGATGAAGATCATCAAGAGTTGGGAGCATCCTTGTTGTTTCCTTTCTCTTCTCACCTACATTGGTTAGTCCCAACACACAAGAGACAAATACAAGGATATCTATGGACATGGAGTGCAAAGCATATGTTATGATGTCCATTGATCAATTAACTACCTTGTCCCTTGCATACCTTTGAGGGAATGTGTGACTCCTTGCACTATTGCATTGAGTTGATGTTGAGTGCAAAAAGTTCTTGCCAATAATGAATGTGAGTGAATTTCATTAGCGGAGTCACCCCTCAAGAACCTTCTAGTTCTTCTTCTTGGGGACCCACATCAAGTTGATGGGGATCCTTGGTGTTGAAGTAGCCTTAGTAGTAGTTGAGCTTGAAGTAGCCTTGGGAACCCACTCCACCAAAGCTAGGGGTTCATCTTCATATGAGTCAATGTCCTCTTGAAGCTTGTTCTTGCCCTTGAGATTGTGGTCTTGTGGTCGAAGGTCATCTTGAGTGTTTGTCCCCTTGGGAAGAGTATTTTCATACTTCTGCTTTTGAGGAACAAACTTGGGCTTGGGATATTGACCTTCTTCCCACTCAACTCCATTGGCGTTGAAGTATACAACACCATGATTCTTCTGGTATCCTCCGTGCTTGCGTACAATTTCCTCAAATTGCTTACATCCGGCAAGACTCTTGTAGATACCCTTTTATATAATTCCTTTCAATAAAGCATTTTCTTTCTCAACTGTAACTTGGCTAAGAGAATCATCATTAGTGGAATCAATAGAACTACTAGAAGCAACATCATTGGGTTTAGCATTTTTATCGTTGCTACTAGATGAAGAACCTTTCTTGCCTTTGTTACTAGATTGCTTAGTTTTAACTTGAGGCATGAAAGTAGACAAGAGCAGTCACCGGCTAGATAAGATGAGGTCTTCTTTCGGAGATCTTCATTGATAGCTTTGAGAAAATCATGCTCTTCCTCCAAGTTGAGCTTCTCGAAGCGTAGCTTCTCATGAGTTCTCACAAGCTCTCTATGATCTTCGAGAGTAGATTCATGAGCTAACTTAAGAGTATTTAGTTCTTTAATTATTTGTTCTATTTTTATCTTATCATCATCAAATGACTTATCTTGACTGGCATGAGAATTGTCAAGTTCATTTCGATCAATATCACTAGTTTTATCACAAAGCAAGTCATCATCACAAAGAAAATCATCTTCATCACTATCAAAATCAAGATACTCGGGGTGTGATACCTTGGGCCTTTAGCCATGAAGCAACTTCCACTCCCTTCGTTTGGTGAATCAAATAAATCGTAGGAGTTGGTAGTCACTAGAGCAATTCCGGCAACACCATCATCTTGACTATAGTCGGAGTCAGAGTGATAGCTTCTCTCAGAGTAGTTGCGGAGTCGGAGCCAAAAACCCATTCACCAACATGAGCTTGATGGTTTCTTCTTGTGTAGCTCTTGGTGTACTTGTCCTTCTTCTCCGAATCTCTACTTCTTCTTGAGTGTCTTCGTTCATAATGATCATCTCTACTCCTTCTCTCTCTTTGTAGTGATACATTCCTTGAGCTTCGTCTTCGAGGTGACTCTTATCTTCTTTTGTAGGGAGTCGTGCACTCATTTGAGTAGTGTTCGGGCTTCCCACAATTGTAGCAATTGCGATCACGACTTGACGAACGCTTCTCTTCATATCTTGAGTTGGAGTTTCTTTCTTTGCCTTTATTCTTGTAGAACTTGTTGAATTTCTTGACCATGAGGCTTATCTCTTCATTGGTGACAAGGTTGTTGCTTGAAGTTGCGGGAGCATCACTTGTGGCTTTGTAAGCACCGGTATACTTGTGATGAAGCTCTTCTTTATCTTTGAGTGTCATCTCATGAGCAACAATCCTTCCAATGACTTCCGTAGGCTTGAGATCTTTGTAGTTTGGCATCATTTGGATTAATGTGCACATGGTGTCTTATCTCTCATCCAAAGCTCTAAGTATCTTCTTGATGATGAATTTGCCAGTCATTTCTTCGCTTCCTAAGCCGGTAATCTCATTGGTGATGAAAGCTAGCCTAGAGTACATCTATGCGACTCCTTCACCATCCTTCATCTTCAACTTGTCAAGCTAACCTTGAAGAACATCTAACTTGGATTCTCTCATGGACTCGGTTCCTTCGTGCATATCAACCAAAGTATCCCAAATCTCTTTTGCATTCTCAAGACGGCAGATTTTTTTGAATTCTTTGGGGCATAAGTAGTATAAGAGAATGCCGTATTCTTGAGCATTGAGTTGCAACATCTTCAATTCATCCGCGGTTTCTTCACGATCCGGTTCCCGTCCATCCACAAAGAATTCACCTTGCAAGCCAACACGAACAACAGCCCAAACGGCAGGGTTATGACCAAGAATATGCATTTTCATTTTGTGCTTACAACTAGCAAAATTTGTGCCATCAAAGTATGGACCTCTACGGTGATAACTTCCCTCACTAGATGCTATACTTCTCCTAGGTTATGAGACCTAAGCAATGGAGACCAAAGCTCTGATACCACTTGTAGGATCGAAAGTATGTCTAGAGGGGGTGATTAGACTACTTTACCAATTAAAAGTTTTGCCTATACCAATTTTTAGGGTTGACAGTTTTTACCATTTCATGGCAAGTCAAGTACACCCTACACATGCAAGTCTAAGAGTATATAGCAGCAGAAAGTAACAATAGGCATGTATAGAAGGGATAGGGTAGGAAGATCAAACACAATTGTAGACACGATGATTTTTCCCGTGGTTCTGATAGGTGGTGCTATCGTACATCCATGTTTATGGAGTCTTCAACCCATGGAGGGGTGACGGTCGTGAGAGTCCATGGAGGGCTCTACCCAAAAGGGTCCACGAAGTAGAAACCTTGACTATTCCATATGGCTTCCGCCCACGAAGGACTAGCCTCACTATGGGTAGATCTTCACGAAGTAGGTGATATGCTTGCCCTTACAAACTTCATGGTTCACTCCACAACACGAATTAGGAGGCTCCCAAGCGACACCTAACCAATCTAGGAGGCACCACCCTCCAAAAGGTAATAGACTCGGTAATGACGATGAACTCCTTGCTCTTGTACTTCAAGATGATAGACTCCTCAGCACCCAATCACTCTCTCACAGATTTGGCATGGTGGAAGAGATGGGATTGGTGGAAAGCTACTTGGGGAGGCTAGAAATCAAGATCCATATGATTTGAGTGGAAGATCTTGATCTCAACACAAGGGTAGGTGGTTCTCTCTCGGAAAATCTGATAGGATAGGTATGAAATAGTTCTGAGTGCTTCTCTTTCGAGTAAGTGGTGGTGAAGGGGTATATATAGGCATCCCTAAAAATCCAACTGTTACACACAAAATGACCAACTCGGTGACACCGATGTGTTAAACTCGGTGGTACCAAAGTGACCAAAAGGTGGCAACTTTTGAATCTCGGAGGGACCGATATACAATTCTTGGTTGCATCGATAAGGTGACCAACGGTCAGATTTCCAATCTCGGTGACGCCGATCCAACATTCTCAGTGGGACCGAAAATGTAAATTTGCGTAACAGAAAGTTAGCAACCTAAACTCGGTGGCACCGGTATGGAATTGGTTGCACCGAAGTGGCTAGGGTTTGGCATAGTCTTTCTAGGTTGTGAAATCGGTGGCACCGAAGTGGGAAAGTTGGTTGCACCGATTTTGAGTGGTAGGTATAGAACAAACTTTGGTGGGAGAGTTCGTGGATGTTTTTAATAGTATTGGCTTTCCTATGGACTCAAAGTGATTTCTCACAAATATCAAATGTAGAGTCCTCTTGCTTGAAGCTTGGCCAACCTATTTCCTTGAATCTTGGGGTTTCTCCACAATCTCCTTTTGCCAATCCTATCATTGAACATTTCCTGAAATTTACTTGGTGGAAACATTAGTTCAATGACTTATATATTGTTATATATTACCAAAACCACCAAGGGAGCAAATGTGCTTGCAAATGGAAGGTATTAAATTTAGTGAGGTGATAATACAAATTGCCTTAAGAAGACTTGAGAAAAAAGCAAAGGGAATTCATATCCCCGCCCTAAACACTATCTACGAGATGACGAACTAACAACGTCCAACAACAAAGCTTCTTATTGTATTGATGTCATCTGTATTGTGGCAAACCAAGTAAAATATTAAATTAAGCAAGGTGAATACTTAGTTGTAGACGCAAGACTTACATCACACCTAATCTATTTTACGCAACATTTTTCACGGCAAGAGGTGATCGGATTAGTGGCCCAAAACTAAGCATTCTACCAATACACGCTACAACCTATGTCTAATTGAGATAAGAAAAGAGAGTGCATAAAAGTAAATGGGCATGGAACATCTACTCCATCCACCTATCTACCGCAAGGATAAGACTACCTTATCTTCTCCCTCACATCTCCCACAAGGAAGAACCCACAAGGCATTCACACAGTTGGCATTTTTTTAAAGATTATTAAGGTTACAGTTAATTCCATGATCAAGTCAACAAGACCGAACTAGTTAATAACCACGAACATGGCTATTAGAATAGATTTATCTTTGCATGGTTGTGCTACTATACCCAAACACATCTGGCTGACCCATATAGGACAAACAAACACGTCATATACCCAAATTGGTGGGTTTGGATCGATAAGTACATTCCCCTAGCTACGTCCAAGTCCAGGAAGCCACCCAATTCATTCGACACCAGAATAAAAAATCTGGTTGTCACATCACAAATCTCCCAAATTTGGAATGTTGAAATTTAATTAGGGTTAATTAAATAATTCAAAAAAAAATGTGATTGTTTGATCTTAGCTACATCAAAGAGGCATTGGATTCAGTAGTCATGTAAGTTGACTTGCTTCGTTTTGTCATCATTTGTATTGCTAAATCTGTGTGTTGCATTCTCATGAGTGATGTGTGTGTGCTAGATGGAGTTAATGACCACTTTGAGTAACAAACCTAGGGGAAGCCATTCACTTTATGCCATTGTTGGTTGAAATTGAATGGGAAACAAATGTGGCAGCAACTCGCCAGTGACCTCAAGAATGACAATAAGAAGTTGAAGGAAAAAACCATGGCACAATCTCCCAACAGTCCATTGGATTGGATTACGAAGATGAGGAAGGTGGAGGCGAGGAGGGAGAATCCACTTTGCCAAAGAGGAACATCCAAGTGATGGGAAACAAGTGAGAAAAGGGCAGAGCTGCGCAGTACGCGGCGACAAGCAAAATGTCCGTCACATGGACGAGAATTTTTTTCCACCAGAGAGGACAAGAAGGATGAGAGCTACAAACTCTTCTTGGATGAGCAAAAATAGAGGATGGATTGGGACCAGGAGAGGGTGGACAAGAACTTGCATCTTCAGAAGGAGAAGATGGACTTGGAGGAGCATGAGGCATATGTTAAATGAGGTATCGAGAAGGCAAAGAGTTTTGGATCAACTGTGCTCGGGAAAGCGAGGTTGCAAGTGGCTCGAGACACGGAGGATTCGAGGATTATGTTGGCCTACTCTACCCTCTTGGATCCATAGGGCAAGAAGTGGCTTGAGGTGAAGAAAAAGGAGATCAATGTGCGCAAAGTGAGTGCCGAATGATCCATTCATGTATCACCTATCTATGAGTAGTCGTATTTTCTTTTGGCATGTGTTGAATTGCATTTTATTTTTTCATTGTTGAATTTTGCGAATTGGTGGTGAATTTGTGCTATATGATGTATTTGCATGGATTTTCATAGATTTGAGGGTTTAGATATAAGGGGTGTGGTTGTCTAGAAGGAGAAATGAAGGATTGTCCTGCACTCATCAGGGAGGTGTTCGCGGACGTTTAGGGAGGGATTTGCCCAGTGTGAGTGTAGATGCTCTTATAGGTCTTTCTACACCATTTGTCAGGTGAGTTGATTTGATACAAAAAATGTGTTTGCTCAAATCAGATGATGATATATGTTCTTGTTCTGTTGATTTGTTTTATGGGGATTGGATGAAATCAGTATGATGTTATGTGGTTTTGAGAGTCTATCTCAATTTAAGCAAGAACTAGCCGGTCGTCCACTCGCAAGGCAAGATCCCGTGTTCAAATCCCTGTGTCCGCACCATTTTGTGTTTCTGTTTCTATTTCTTTCTCTGTCCCGCCGAGAGATGAGAGCACCAAATAGAAAGAGTGTTAATTTGTGCCTTGTAGGCATAACTAACATAAAGTTAACCACGAAAGTGTACTTAAATGTACTTCAAACAAAAGTTGGAGGGCTAATTTGTGTCATTTTCCAACTTGATGTATGAATCTGTACCTGTCATATAAAGTCTTGCATGGCAGGTGCAATTAACTTATATAAGATCTACAATACATATCTTTTGAGGTGAATTGTAATTAATTAAAGAGGGGGCCTTGAATAGCAAAAGGTGGGGCTTGAATAACTAGGACAGCACACATGAAATATTTCAGCTCAAGGATATCATCACACGGATGAGCACCATCTTGATATGCCTACAAAAAAAGAGGGAAACATATTGATGTGCCCATCGATTTAGCTTTGTTATCACATTTTGGTCCTACCTGCAGCATAAAGTGTAGGATTAATGATTAGCTTTAATTAAAAGTGTTGTGCAAAAAAACAGCTTTAATTAAAAGTGAGTAGTATACTAAAAGACGAGCAAAGCAAAGTAAAGTCTAGAGTTCCACATCTCCCCTTCGGATTTTATTTCTCCTTTGTACTTCTTTTAAAAAATTCCAATGCTTGCAAGTTGCAAATGCGTGAAAATTAGGTGTGGAACCTCTCAAAATTATAACAAAATGGCATGTCTCACGCGAGCAAGTTTCTTTGCTTTTCTAACATATGTTCCTTACTCTATATATGGGGTCGACTAACTCACACGACATGCCAATAAAAATAATACTCACATGGCTACCACCTTTGTATATTACTACGCTTCCAAGCAGCGGCAACAGAAGCAAACAACCTTGAAAATGAAATAATTTTGTCGGGTAGCAGGTAATAATATCCACAGCCATATAAAATTATAGCTCCGAATTGGACGTACACATTAGAAAACCAGAAGGATAGATCTAACAGCGAGTAGTACGAAATTCAGGTTCTCGTGTGGTTAGATATACTTATCGTTAGTGTGTGTGTTTTTTAGGAAAAGAGGATCACCCTCTACCTCTGTATTGGAATGATGCAAGTAGCCCTTTTATTAAACAAAGTATTCGAAAGGTTTGTGGTTTAGACAAGCTCGGTCGGAGCTATAAAATAATTCAAAAAAGTAAAAGTTGCCATAACCAGCAAAAATACGAAAATGCCTTGTGTACGATTTTTGTACGACAAGAGACAGGCACGCTTCTCAATATTTGGACCCACCATGTCAGGTCAGTCTGATCGTACAAAGTTCGTACGAAATTTCATCGTACGTGTAGCAGCTCTCACAAAAATAAGATGAGATGACTAAACACTTCGCTTATTATTGAATCGCCATCCAAATCGGTTGCAGATATTTCGAACTACCATCTTTCATCGTGACGATAACAGAAATTGGGTAGATTAATTGTAGAAACTTGTGTTACTATAGTACATTTATAAAAATTAATCTTTGTGGCTGTTCAATTACATTTTCCTGATTTGGAAGCATCGTAGCACAACATGTGTGTTCTCATGACAATAGAAAGGGTGGTTATGTTGCTTGCTGACAAGCTTGTCGAGAAGCAACACCATGTCTTGAAATATCACGAACTGCATGAAAAAAAGGCACAATGAGTACTTTGTCTTTTGGTTTGTCCAATCTGTGAGAAGTGCTAGCGGTCTAGCCCATATATCTATCTATATACTTTTTTGGTTCTAAAATAACTGTCTTAACTTTACATTAATTTTAATTCAAAGTTATAATAAGCATAAGACACTTATTTTAAGACGAAGGAAATATCTTCTAAAGCTTTCTTGAAACATAACATTCTGATACATCGGGGTTGCGGGTTGCGTAGGGGACCCACTCGTATGTGTTCGGATCGTTGGTTTTGTGTATTGGGTCCATCAGTCTAGGTACTCGTGGCCGTAATGTGAGCGTTTCTATACATGTGTGCATGCATGTGTATATGCTGGGATGAATCATTAAAGTTATAACAAAGTTACTGAGCTTCCTATCGCCGAATCACTCACTAACAAATAAGGAACAAACAAGCGCTAGTCAGCCTGCAGGTAGGGTTACTCCACAACAATTAGCTACGTTTTGTTTTATTTGCGAATAAATTAGCTACGTTGTTCTACTAGCGTATGATAGAAATTTAAAGATATCACAGTTTACAGCGTCCAAATTATGTATTTTAAACCATAATTTCTAAAGAATCTCAAAATTTTAAAATATTCAAGAATTAAAAAAGGTTCAAGATTTAAAAAAAGATGAATTCTGAAAAATGTTCTCGACTTTAAAAAATATCAAAGAATTAAAAAATCATGAAATATTTGTTTGTGAAACCCACAAGGTGTTTGCAGACCTATATATTTTCATGAATATTAGAAACACACAATTCATAAAAATATGCTCAACATATAATGTTCAATGTGTGTTAAAAAGTTTAACATGTAGTTGGAAGAAGTTCAACGTCTGTTTTTAAAAACAATCGTGCATACAAATTTATATCCATAACAATGGTTATAAATCGATGCATGGAAATGAGTGGAAGAAACTGGCTTACCAAGAGCAGGCTGAAAAAAAAACCTAACGATAAAATCAGAGTGGTAGTAAGAAAAAGCTTGTAACGATCGCTACACGACGGAGTATATGTCACCCATAGCGCTTGTTATGAACGACATGTATAAATTGTGGCTCTCATCCCAAACTAAAAGGTTGATTACCTCCGATCGCACAACATACACTATTAGGAAAAACCTCATACACAGAACGGTAGGAATAGCGCTGGATAGAAGGAAGCGCTACTGTTACATAGCAATAGCATATGTCCATCAAAAGCACTACTAATAACTGTTTAGTAGTAGCGCTGTTATAAGAAATGAGCTACTACTAATATTACGTAGCAGTAACAACTTATCTGTAGCGCTTCTAAATAAAAGCGCTATTGATAACACAATAGTAGTAGAGCGTTTTTACGACCAACGCTACTGCTAAGTGGGGCGTGTACTTATTGTCTTTGCCCCCACACGGCCCTCTCTTTCACTCTCTCCCTCTCCCTCTCCTCACCCCCTCCCTCTCCACACTCGATTTGCACCGCCGCCGCCCCTCGCACCCTCCCTCTCCACTCTACGTCGCCGTCCCACCCCTCATTCCCTCCCTTTCGCCCTCCTCACTCTCTCCCTCTCCCCCTCTGCGTCGCCGCCCTGCCCCTCACTCCCTCCCTCTCCCCCTCCTCACTCTCTTCCTCTTCACTCTGCGCCGCCGCCGCCGCAGGTCCTCCCCGGCGACCTTGCCCATGGCCACGACCCTGAGTTCGACCTCGGCCCCGACCCTGACCTCGACCCCGGCGACCTCGACCCCGGCACCGACCACGACACCGACCTCGGCCTCTGGTGAGACATCCCCATGCCTAGGGTTCTTGCTATCTAGGGTTCTTGCTAGGGTATGAATATTTTATGTAGCTGAGTTCGGTAGCTCGGTCGAGAAATGAACCGATCTTAAGCCAATACTCGGTCGCTCGATTTTAGCTCGATAGCTCAACTTAACATATATGTTGTCCATGATTTTAGCTCGATTGGAAGTTTAATTAAGTGTAAAAGAATGTTAGGCCTTATTATGGTGATGTGCCTTATCTAGTTGGAAAAATAGGTTAGTGGGCCCTAGCTAAATTCAAATGAGATGATTGATGTATAAATGATAACTACAAAGTAAAACATTAAACGATAAGAAAATTTTCTCATAGGAATTTGTCTCGACATCGACGATGCCCGGCCCTCATCCTCGTCGTCGAGTGGTCGGCGACAGCCTGCTTGATAGGCGCCATCTCCGGGACTGGGCTCCGTCGAGATGGCACTGGGAGGTGCTACCTTCCCGGGCTCGGGGCTTGGTGAGGAATCCGGGTCACGTCGTCGACCCGGAGCTTCTTTGGTGGCGGTCACGTGGGCCACTTTCGGTGCAGAGGGAGCGGGCCCCCGTGGAGGTGTACGTCGTCATGTCAGGGAGGAGGACGAGCACGTCCGTCACTACATGGCGGCGTTGGACGCCATGTTCTCCAATACCTAGCACATTCTTTAGGGATCTCACCCAAGTTATGATCCCCTGATGGTTCCTTATCTTTGGGTGTCCACCATCCGCGACTTAGGAACTGCTAGTCACTTAGATTATTCGATAGTATTCGATTTGTATTAGTGATCTTATATGATAATATTCGAGATGTATTAGTTAATATTTGATGATGCATTAACTGGATTATTCGAGATGATGTATTAGTGATATTATATTCGAGTTCATTATAAATGTATTAGTGATATTTTATCGGTATAATGCGTGTGTGACTTTCGGTCTGTCGTTGCTCCTTGTGTGACTTTCATGTGTTTTCTTGATGGAGGAATCCGGACTGTTGTCGTGGGAGGTGCCTCCTCATCTTCTCTTATTGGCGATATATTCGTCGGTATAATGCGCAAGGAGAGGAGAGGGAGGGCGTCCATCACCAACGATCGAACTATTACTGTGAGATAGTGTCCACCAACATATATACACCACCATATCAGTGTGAGAGAATGCGCACCAACACACCAGAGATATGAGAGTTATTTAAGAAAGGCTCGACATACCGAAAGTCACACACGCATTATGATCCAAGCGTGCCGTAATTTTTGAATCATGAACACAGGAAATGCCGACGTCATCAAACGACGATAGGATCCAAGCGTGTGAATTTTGTGGTGAAGATAAAGGTCTTTGCAACCAGCCTAGGCTGCGAGACGGCAGGTTCTTCACCATGAAGCTTTACGAGCACTTGGATATTTCTACGGTACGCAACGATGACAACTATTTTTTCGTAATTAAGCATGACTAATGTTTCTTTCCTTCAACGCATAATTTATGTTTTATACAATTCAACTAGTTCATCCCCTGGCATGCAAGATGGTATTTCTTGGAGAGGCTCGATTTTGAAGGACAGGAGAGTTTTAAGACGAGGACAGCCAACCTGAGGACTAAACATGATCACACATTTCTGGTGAAAGTAATGAATGCACTTAATAACACAGAATTAGGGTGCTTAAATTGGAAAGCTTTTTGCAAGGCATATGGATTTCCAGAGGATATGGAAATAACTTTCGATCTTAGTCCTGAAGATCATATTGAAAGTAACATCGACATTTGGATGGATGTAGATATGCAGCTTGTTTTACCTCCATGTGAATTTGTTAACCATGCATATTTGTCAAGTAATTTGCATTTTATATATATAAATAGTTGGTATTCACCCATATTAAATTTGTTAATTTATAATTTACAGCTTATTTCGTTACTTCAAGTGAAACACAACAAATAGTTGACAAGACACACTACGCTTATGGATCACATCTAACTTGAGAGGAGAATGATGTTCTTATCAACTTTGTTATTGGTGTCATAGTTGGTAGGGAGATCTTCCCGTATAATTTGGGAACTGGACCAAATTATACACTTTACATGTCACTAGTGCATAGATTGAGGGCGGATGACATTCGCCGAAATGCCTTGGTAAGAATTATGAAGTACACTACTATTGCGTAAATGGTGTTGATTACATTGCTAACTAGGCTATTATTATGTTCTTCAACAAAAACTGCCAAATGAAGTTGTGCCTCCATTGATGCATGGCGAAGGTAATATGACAATTAAAAGCACTATGAGGCATCAGTTCTCTTTTGCATACTCGAATGAGCGCAAAACACCTAAGAGACTCCAAATTGAAGCATGGGGAGAAATAAAAAAGGATCGCAAGCCACAAGTTGGAGACCGTTGGATCTCTTTGCTTCATCATGAAGACATAGGTGTTATTTTATTTTATGTCATTTTATCTAGGAGGGAGGACTGGGTCCTATGAGAGAAAAGTTTAGTTAACTTGTATGATCAATTAGGATGATTACTATTATGATATTTTCTTCTAATTCTGCATGATCACTTGTATCCATGCACTTTAATCTAAATGTAGTTGTTGGCACAATAATTATAGATATTCTTATATGATGAAACTGCTGTATAGAGCATGGACAAATAGATAGAGGGGAATGTAATCTTTGAAAGCAGGAATATTAGCAGTAGCGCTAATAGACATCTAGCGACAGCGCTGGTTTATCAGTAGCGCTGATTTTTATACAACGCTACTGCTAACCCTAGATGTAGCGCCTTAGTAGTAGCGTTGTCACCAGCGCTACTACTAAGTGTAATTTCAATGCTACTACTAAGCTTTCTTCTAGTAATGATAATAAAGCCACGGGGAACAAACAACCCAAAAAGTAATGCACCACATATCCATTATACGAGTGAGGAAAAAAACCATAAGCAAAAAACGGCGTGGCAAGGCACACATTAGCCACTCGTTGAGATAATAAAAGACATAGATCTGGAGCCTCTTGGTGCATCATGGTTGTGGGGTCGCTAGGCCCTGCCTATAAGGGTGTGCGTTGTGGGTTGAGGTTCATGTTTTTTTTCCATTTTTTATTTTGTATTTTACTTTTATCCTTGTTTTTTCACATACGAATCCATGAAGATTTGTTAAAATTTGTGAACATTTATAAATCTGTTGAATACTTTGTAAATTTCTTGAATTTATTTAAATTCATGGACACTTTAAAGTTGACTAACATTTTCAAAGTTTGTGAACATTTTTAAAATTGGGAAATTTATTTCTGATTTGCAAATACTTTTTGAAATCCATGAATAGTTATAAAATTTCTCTTTTTTAAATTCATTCTTTTTTAGTTTTATGTATTTTAAACAATCTATCAATATGTTTTGATTTAATGAACTTTTTTAAATGAAAAATTGGTAGCCAGATTTCTATCAGATAGAAGTGGAGCGAGTGGGTAAAATGCTAATCGAGTGAGTGGACATGGAGCGAGTTGAGAGATCGAGATGTTCACGGGTCGGGCCATGTGAATGTTAAAACAAAAATTACACCGTTTTAGCTTGGAATGTGACCTCCCATGAGGCTTATGCACCGACCACCAATTGACATTGAAACAAAAATATGTGTTGACTATTGTGATTGTTTAGAAACTATAGGATAAATTGGGATTTATTCTATCTCGTCTTGTACTCCAAGAAGGTATTCATTATATATACGTCCACGAGGCTCGGTAATAAAATAATCGATTCCATCAATCCTTCTCTATTCCTCTTACAATGGGTAAGGGTGTGTGTTGTCGGTTGAGGTTCGTGTTTTTTCCCTAACATGATTATACAAACGAAAATACACCATTTGAACATAACTAAAACACCATCATTGCACATAAAACCAAAACGATAAACCACAATAACCCGCTAGTGAAAAATGCTTAATCCCATGACTGAAAAGCGGCATGGCAAAGTGCAGATTTCCTCTTGTGGTCATGAAGCCATAGTGAAACTCAATAAAATCCATGAGACCTCCAAGAATAAAAGAATGGTCATAAAGTATCTAATGTATATTTTAACCAAATTCAAAATATACAAACTTGAATAAAAAAATGGTTGATAATGATCTTGTTTCAAGGGTCTTTTTAAGGTGAATATGATGGTCAAATCGGACCTCAAAATGCTTACCTAGCTAAACGTACATGATTTTTCCTTTGTGTGGATAAGAAATAAATGGATAGTTTGAATCGTGAGGATTAGAAAAACAGTAACACACGCTGATTTTAATGAAAAAACTTATTTTAATGGGAGAAAAAGTTGATTTCCCTGTTACTGATCCACTGCCACTAGTAGAATACGGCCCATTTGTCCCGGTTGCAGAGGTCCATTAGTCCCGGTTCTGGAACCGGCACTAAAGGGTCGGGACTAAAGTCCCAAACCTTTAGTCCCGGTTTGCTTACAAACCGGGACAGAAGGGGCTCCACGTAGCCTCTGCGGGGAGCCGAGGCAGGCGGACCTTTAGGCCTGGTTGGTAACACCAACCAAAACCAAAAGGCATCCACGCGTCAGCATCTGATAGTTGCTGGGTTTTTTTTAAAGGGGGATAGGGGGTTTTGGAGGGTTAATTTAGGGGTCTCATATTGTGTTAGCTAGCTAATTAATAGAGATAAGTGTCCTCTCTTTCTCCGTGATTGGTCGACGCTAGCTACTATAGAGAGAACTCGACACGCTAGCTAGTAAGCAAATGAAGGAACCATTAAGTACACAAGATCGTCATGAACATATACAGAGAGAAGTGATCGACCTCTCTTTCTCTAAAAGATTGGTCGAACAACAAGTTTTCGTATATCTATCTAACGCTACTAGCTACATATATACAATATAAGATCTCTTACAATTCCTAAGATCCAATCCCAAATTCACATAGTATTCTCCGTTTTCAGGTATGATGCGGTCAAGACAGAATCCCGCCAATTTCTCTTGAATTGCTCCTATGCGATCATGTGGTAGGAGTTCATCCCGCATCTGTCACATCTAATTTGAAATGGGGTCAATACATGCATATATATGAATAAAAATCAACACGATTGATGGTAATATATAAAATAAAATTGTGAATATTCTTTACGTACTTCAAATTGTTTGTCAGAGAAGCCCAGCTCAGAGGTCGATTGGCGAATGAGCTCGCATACGTAGTATCCACATAAAACAGTCCCTTCTTTCTGGTACAAGCACTTTACGAGAATAGAGTTCAATCAAACTGGTAAGTAAGCATGGTAATCATATATTGATGAAATTTTGAATCAATTAGAGATGTACAGAACTAGCTAGTACTACTTACGTTGGGATGCATAAATCGCAACTCTTTATTTAGACCGGTAACCTTTCGGGTGAACTTCTTCCAAACCGTGCCAGGCAAAGAAACTGATTACTTGATATCAGGAAATCAACGACAGTTGCATGCCGATATGGTCTCGATATTGACTGAACTTACTTCTAGAGCATTGAAGTCATGTCCGCATAATTGTCGGGACTAATGCCCTGTCAAGCTTAATGGATAGAAGAATAAAGTGGTAACTGCACACGCATATATAACTCATCAATTACATTACTTAACCTCGAGTAAGCGAAACTGAGTATACATAGAAGACAGCAACACTCACTTGAAGTTGTAAGGAACGAGTATTTTCCTTTTGTTTTGATGTGCAAGGAACGACTTTAGCAAGTTCTCCTCGATCGATGTGGGTTCTTTTCGTATCGACCATTCATTTACGGCATCTGGGCTAATGAACCCAACATCAAAGATTCCTGACTTTTCGCATTCGATGATCTTCAATCTACATAATATAGTGATGATAATTATATATATACATGCAATGAACGAGCTGAGCTAGAGACTTAACTATAGAAGTAATACTTACAAATAGTAGGCAGTCATGAGTTGTTTGTCGAGGGCATGTTGATTGTATAACTGAAATAACTCCTCAAATTCAATTGGCATCACAGGAAGTCCAATAAATTTTTGCTCTAGTTTCACTGCCACATACATAGTGTCTCTCCCAGACTCCCTTCAGGTTTTCATGTACCACTCATGCAATTTGTACATCGTCGTTGTTAGAGGAGGAGGATCAGGTTTGACAAGAGGCTTCCCGTGCACGTATTCATGTTCTTCTTTGGTTACCTCGGCAATTTCAAAAAGTACATCATCCCCCAAGTAATCACCAAGTTTGGTACCGGGCAGTATCACCGGATCATTAGCAATGTCGCTAGACACCTTGAGCGGAGGGCATGATTGCTTCTCCTATTCGTCGAACTGGGAATTATTTTCCCACTTTTTCGTTCTTTGACTCGGGCAGCACTAGAGGTACTTCCCAGCCGCTGCGCTTCATTATATGTCTTTATAATACAGTGGTCATAGTTTGATGGTAGAGGAGGCGGTGATGGTCGCTTCAGGGCATCGAGAGTGCACTTCGCTTTCACCGGATCTATCGTTTCCTTCTGAGGTGGTTGTTTCCGTGCAAAATGGGCCTTCACTTCGCCTTTACTGATCTCAGCGCTTTCTTCGTCAGTCCTCTCGTATGGTAACTTTGTAACAGGCTTGAGTCTTGGACCAAATTTATAATTTTTTTCCCGCCTATTGTACTGCTAGCTGCCGGAGCGGCGGCGGCATCTCCCTTCTATCATGGCTGAGTGGCCTGACGCGTCGAAGGAGGAGGCTAAGTGGCCTGACGCGTTAGAGGAGGAGGAGGAGGAGGAGTAGGAGGCGGAGTGGCCTCGCGCGCCAGAAGAGGAGGAGGAGGCGGAGTGGCCTCACGCGCCGGAGGAGGCGGACTGCTCCGACGCGCCGGAGTAGGCGAAGGGGGAGGTGGAGTGCCATCACGCGTCGGAGGAGCCGGAGAAGGAGGCGGAGTGCCCTGATCACTCACCGGAGGAGGAGGAGGAGGAGGCAGAGTGCCCTGACGCGTCGGAGGAGGAGGAGGAGACGGAGGCGTCCAGTTTGGAGGCTTCATGTACTCCTTCGGCCATAGGCATGTACTCCTCAGAGCATTAACCAGCTTCTTCTCCCCTTCACTAGTATGGTGGTCAAGCTCGAGATCATCAAATCCCTCCATTACTTCATCCACCATCACAACAGCATAGCCATGTGGAATCGGAAGGCAGTGAAAAGTTCCATTGGGTTGAGAAGGTGCAACAAAGCCGAGAGCCGCCTTGAAAGTGAGGTTTTGGAATTTCGTCCAAAGCTCAGAATTTTGAACCTCCGTGATAGTATCCACGGGGTAGCTAGGAGACATGAAGTCAGGATGAGCGGGCTCCATGGAAAACATGCTACTTCTCTGCTGAGATGGCGGGGTAGCTTCTGGGGTAGCTTCGTGCCACTAAGATGGTTGGCCGGCAGCTCGCTGGCTCTTAGCTTCCTCTAGCTTTTCTAGTCTTGCATTGAGCTTCTGCATTTCGCCCAGCTCCGCTTTCCTCTTTCTCTGCCGGCTTCTATAACCACCTATGTCAGGAAACCCAACCTTCCACCGAACGGAGCCTGGTGTGCCTCGTGTTCGTCCAGGGTGCTCAGCATTCCCTAGGGCCTCAGTCAGCTCGTCCTTCTCTCTGTCGGGAATGAACGTCCCTTCTTGCGCTGCGGTGATATACTTTTGAAGCTTCATGACGGGTATTGCAAGTTGCTCGTTCATCCAATGGCACTTCCCTGTTTTAGGGTCCAAAGTTCCCCCAACCCCGAAGAACCAAGTCCTTGAACGGTCTGGCCAGTTATATGTCTATGGTTGGACACCTTTAGCAAGCAGGTCATTCTTAGCTTTGTCCCACAACGGTCGGGCTTTGAGGTAGACACCTGACCCCGTGTGATGGTGATACTCCTTCTTTGCAGCATTGATCTTGTTTGTCTCAGACATTTTCTTACTCTTCTCTGATGTCTTGTAGGCCACAAATGCGGGCCAGTGATCTCTTATCTTCTCAAATCGGTCGATGAATTCTGGAGTCTTCCCTTTGTCAACAAACTTTGATTTCAACTCATTCTTCCACCTCCTGAATAGATCTGCAATCTTCTTAAGAGCACATGCCTTGACCAGTGGCTCTATAACTGGCTTATTAGGATCCTCCTCTGGCGGTAGGGTGAAATTAGCGTTCAGCACGGTTCAAAGATCATCTTTCTGTCTATCGGTGACATAATCACCATGGGCGTCGTCCTTAGGCTTATTCCATTGCTTGATGCTGATCAGGATGTTGTCCCTAACAATAGCTCCGCACTGAGCAGCAAATGCATCCTTAGTCCGCTTTGGTTCAATCGGTAGGCTGTCGTCCGCGAGTGTTGTGATCGTGAACCTTTCTTCCTTTTTCAACCTTATCTTCGGGCTTCGTCTCGTTACCGAAGTTTGGCTCGATCCGGAGGGCTATATAAAAGAAGAAATAAGAGTTAATATATGTACATACCAAAACAATTAATGCATCAATTAGCTAGTCAGGACATGCTTAATTACTATATATACCTCGTCGGACTTTGCAATATCTCCCTCCTTCGTTCGATCACCGGAGCCGTCACCATGGTCTCCTTCTTCCTCCGGCATTTGATCACCGGAGCCGTCAAGATCATGTCCTTCCTCTCCTTCAAGACCATCGGTGTCGTTGAGATACAACAAGATAGCATCAGGATTGCCTCAGATTATGCCCCCAACAATTGTTCTTGTTCCAAGTCTCTTTGATCCATAGTTTCTGCAAATATTAAAACATGGTAATTAATATACTTCTCTACGATTTGGGGTGGCCTCGACAATGCTTCCAGGGTTAGGGGTGGCCCTCAACGCTTCTAGGGTTTGGTCGGGCGAGAGGGCCGGGATTCTCTTAACCTTTTAGGGATTTAGCAAAATGGCGCCATTCTAGATGTGCAGAAAAGGGTCCATATATTTCCTTATCTCATCTAACCTTCTATATGTCATGTTGTCCAGTGTCAAAGGATTCAAGAAAACCACGGCTTCATCATTAGCCAGAAGTAACAGGCGCATAATGGTACGAAGCTCTCCAAAATTGTTTTCGAACGGAGTCCTGGATAGGATAATTAGCTTTTTGGTACGAAGTTCAGCAAGAGCGTTTCGAATATCGTTATTTGGAAGGCCGTTCCTGAAATTCGTACCAAAAAGCAGATTATTCTGTCGGGAACTCCTTTCCAAAACAACTTTGAAGAGCTTCGTAACATCATATGCCGGTTACTTCCGGCTGATGATGAAGCCATGGATTTCTTCAATACTTTGACACACAACATGACATATAGAAGAATATATATATATATATATATATATATATATATATATGGGATTAGAAAAAAAATTGGATCAACTTGTGCACATCCATAAAGGGGGCATTATTGATAAATCTATATTACCGGAGTTTTCTATATGAACATTTTGCCTTAGTAACTTAGAAAAAAATGTTATCGGGGAGGGGGTATATCGACACCCCCCTCATGTCGAAGTTATCGAGGAGGGGGGTATATCGACCCCCCCCTCATGTCGAAGTTATCGAGGAGGGGGTATATCGACCCCCCCTCATGTCGAAGTTATTGGGAAGGGGGTATATCGACAACGACATACATACATGGAAAAAATGCTATCCATCTATACATACATAGCCACATACATATATTATATATTTTCATTAACTCATGACATATTTCCATTATTTTTCTTTCTTTAACTCAACAACAACGACAGACATACATGGGAAAAAATGTATATCGACCCCACCCCCCTCATGTCAAAGTTATTGGGGAGGGGGCGATCTCTTTCTCGTTATTTTTATTTCTCTAACTCATGACATATTTCATTTATCGTTATATATACTCGTCGTGTCCCCAATGGACTGTTTTTGGAAAATGTTGTGTCCCGTGTCGCCGTATGCGTGTCGCCGTGTCCGTGTTGCCGTATCCGAGCAGGGGACCATGGGAAAGGGAGGGCTCACTGGGCGGTGGCGATGGGGTGGCGACGGGGCAGCGACGGGGAGGAGGTGGGGCGGTGACGGGGCGACGACAGGGCGGTGACGGGGAGCCGACCGGGCGGCGATGGGACGTGGGCGGGGCGGCGACGGGACGTTGGCGGGGCGGCGACGGGGAGGCGACAGGGACGGGGCAGCGACGGGGACGGGGACGACGACAGCGGGCTCAGGGCGGCGATGGGGAGGCGACGGGGGCGGCGATGGGGACAGGGACGACGACGGCGGGCTCGAGGCGGCATGCGGCGACGGGGACGAGGACGGCGGGCTCGGCGAAGTGGCGATGAAAACTGAAATTTCTAAGTGTTTGCTTATATAGAAGAAGCATTGGTCCCAGTTGGTGGTGCCAACCGGGACTAATGCCGACCTTTAGTCCCGGTTGGCGCCACCAACTAGGACCAAAGGGCCCTTTTCGTCAGCCCAAAGGGCGGGAAGCATAAACCTTTAGTCCCGGTTGGTTCCACCTACCGAGACCAATGGGTGGCATTATTTATTTTTTCTAGTATTTTTGTTTTGTTTTTTGCTTTATTTTTAAAAAAAATCCAATATTTTTCTTCAGTTATTTTAGTTCATTCTTTTGAAGAAAAAATACTTTGATAATTTTAGTTGCATAATTTCCACTATTTTTGTTTTGTTTTTTTTGCTTTATTTATTGTTTATTTATTTCCAGTGTGTTTTATCATTATATTGTTTTTGCAATTAATGTTTTGAACAAATAATACATTGATAATTTTAGTTGCATAATTTTTATATAATTATAATTTCAAAAATACTCGAGGTTTATAAAAGCTTTTTAGTTGATTCTTTTTTTAACTCCACTCCCACGAAGTTTTGAAAGAAATTAAAAAGCACTTGATATGAACTTTGACAAGTTTGAAAGTTGGCATGGTATCATCATTTCACCCACATAGCATGTGCTAAAAAGTTGAGAGGGTTACGGCAAAAACCGGATGCACTTCGTATACAAAATGGACAATCTCTTTCGAGGTATCACGGTTTCGGACGAAAACTCAACTGTTACAAAGGGATTTCATTTTTTTGAAATTATTTGAACTCCGTACTTTTTGTGTGTTCAAAATGCACCATTCAAAGGCACATCATCAATTTTCAAAACTTTCTGACTTCATTACGTATTTTTCATGCACTTCTGATTTTTTGAGCTAAATAACCCTGAAATTGAAAAGCACTTGAAATGAACTCTGAAAAGGTTGAAAGTTAGCATTGTATCATAATTTGTCCCACATATCATGTTATAAAAATATGAGAGGGTTACGGCAAAAACTGGATGCACTTCGTGTACAAAATGGATAATCTCTTTCGAAGTATCACGGTTTCGGACGAAAACTCATCCGTTATAAAGGGATTTCATTTTTTGAAATTATTTTAACTCCATACTTTTTGTGTGTTAAAATGCACCATTAAAAGCCACATCATCAATTCTCAACCCTATCTGACTTGATTTGGTATTTTTCATGCACTTACTAGGCTTTTTTTAGCTAAATAACCCTGAAATTGAAAAACACTTCAAATGAACTCGGAAAATTTTGAAAGTTGGCATGGTAGTATCATTTCACGCACATAGCATGTTATGAAAAGTTGAGAGGGTTACGGTAAAAACTGGATGCACTTCGTGTACAAAATGGACGATCTCTTTCGAAGTATCACGGTTTTCAAACGAAAACTCTTCTATTACAAAAGGGATTTCATCTTTTTTTGAACTTATTTGAACTCCATTCTTTTTGTGTGTTCAAAATGCACCATTCAAAGTCACATCATCAATTTTCAAAACTTACTGACTTCATTTGGTATTTGTCATGCACTTACTGATTTTTTGAGCTAAATAACCCTGAAATTGAAAAGCACTTCAAATGAACTCTGAAAAGGTTGAAAGTTGGCATGATATCATCATTTCACCCACATAGCATGTTATAAAAAGTGAAGGGTTTTAGAGTTAGTGAAACCTTACGTATTCTCACACATAGTACATGGACAATGAATAAAATCATTCTGCTTGTCTCCCTCAGCCGCTTCGAGAAAGTTATGCAGGCCCTTAATATACTCGGAGGTACGTCGGTCACCGTACATCCATTGCTGGTTCATCTGCGTGTGTTATATACTCAAGTGTATTAAAAAGCATTACATCATATCATGAATAGAGAAGTGACCAAATTAATAGAAATTCATCATCACATTAAAGCCAAAGTAGAATAGTGACCAAAATAAATACATACAGTTCATACATAGTTCTCATTATTGAACAACATATAGCTCTCTAGAGCATCTAATTAAAACATTCATCGAAACTATGTAAGAAATTTAAATGCAGCAACAAATGCGATCATAACGGCTACTAAGGTACCAATTGATCCAACGGCATAATGATACCGAGCCTCAGTATGAATGGCATATTTTCTAATATTTCTAATCTTCAAGCGCATTGCATCCATCTTGGTCTTGTGATCGTCGATGACATCGGCAACATGCAACTCCAACTTCATCTTCTCCTCTTCAACTCTTTGTAATTTTTCTTTCAAGTCATTATTTTCTTTTTCAACCGAATTTAACTTCTCGACAAGAGTTTCTATGAGTGTTGGAATTTCCAGTTCAACTACCTTCTCCTAGATTAAAAAATCTATGTCACGTTGGTCGGCATAATTGTCATAAACACTAAATAAAAAAAATAGTTATAAAAGATAATATATACCACATCCGAATCATAGACAGGACGAGGCCGACGGAGGCAGATACGAAAACCATCGCACTATATAATAACAAACAATAAGAAAAGTAAGAAAATTACACAAGTATCTATCTAAATCATAATATTAAAAACTTTTTCCTTTTAGAAAGAAGATAAGAAGAAGAGGCTAACCACGGTGGTGCCGGCACCGAGATGGGAGCGGGCGATCGACGGCAGTGAGGACGGGGACGGGACAGGACGGACCACCAAACCTAGACAAATCTTGAGGAAAATGGAGCTTGGACAAGGAGCTTTGAGAGGAGAAAGCTTAAGTTTGGCTTGGGCATTTCATCAAACACGTCATGTGCATAGGAGGTGATCTAGAGCAGCACAAAGCTCTCCCCTCGCAGGCAGAAAAACAGAGCAATGTGGAGTGCGCTGCTCGCTGGCAAGGGGGTATATATAGGCATCTTATTGGTCCCCGTTCGTGGATGGAACCAGGACTAAGGGACCCCATTTGGTCCCGGTTCCATCCACAAAGCGGTACCAATGGTTGTGGGCCAGGAGCGAGGCCCATTGGCCCCGGTTGGTGTCTGGAACCGGGACCAAAGGGGTCCTACAAACCGGGACCAATGCCCCACGTGGCCCGGCCGGCCCCCTAGCCTCACAAACTGGGACCATTGCCCCCATGGGTCGTAGTTCGTGAGTGAACCGGGACTAATGGGCTGGCCCGGCATGGACCAATGCCCTATTTTCTACTAGTGTGTCGCACTCCCTTTGACCTCCAATGAGAAGATACACAACAGTGGTACTAGTAGTGTGGATCTGTATTAGGAGATCACCTCATGGCAAACCTGATGGGAGAATGAAATATGATGAAGATGGTGCTGCAGACCTCGGACCGGACCTAGTCACGTTAAAACCATTAAGAAGCGTTGGTAGAAGGAAAACCAACTAGCTATGCCATGTGGCGCATATTGGTTTGTTGCAGTGAGAAAGCTTTTGGACTATATATATTTATGGCGATGACGATTTTTTTAATGTTTTTTTAGATGGAGGTGAGGACCCCACATTTTTTTAAATGATGGGTATGCAAAGTGATGCACTTGTTGGAACGTACTTAAGTTATATGCTTAGATGGTCGATTATTAGTGGAGTATAATATACTGTTCATATTGGAAAGACTACCCGGGTATAGTTATAATCGTAAGGAGGTAGACCGTATAGTTAGATTAAAGCGCTAATATTAATCTACATAATTCGAGATATTTACACTCTATTATGGCACATTGCTCACAAGCACGTACTCCGGAGACACAATGGGTAGAATCTATTAACAAACGAATTTGATCGTGGTTGGTAATTTTGTCTAGAGTCTATCCTTAAAAACTAGTTGAAAAGACTAGGAATATTATCTATATACGAGGTGGAATCTTTGAAAGACAATATAAGAAGGTCCCTATCCCTAGTCGATATGCGAATTGTGACTGTCACCAAGAATAAGCGCAGAGAAATAGAGGGTAGACCCTAATTTTTTCCCAACACTTTGTTCCACACGAACCGCCCCAGGGCCCGAGTTTGTATTGTCTTTACCCAAGATGAGGACTCTAGGATCTTAATACTATTCATCTTGGTCACCCTTTTATTATCATAGAAAGAAATAGAGTTGCAGCTGATAGCGTTATTATAAACAAGTTTAAAGCTAAACCTAATAGCTACAAGGCTAACAAACTCTCTCATGCAGGTAGACTCACTCTTATCAAATCTGTATTTGCTTCTTTGCATATCTAATATATGTCTAATATCCTCGTGAGAAAAACTATCATAAATAAACTTACCTTTATTGTTAGGAAATTTTGGTGGAGAGGTATTCACAAGTATGGTGAAGCCAAGCCTATTTGCTTTAGAGCTTAGGATGATATTTGTAGACCTATGCATAAAGGATGATTGGGCATTAGGAATTTAGCCATCATGAAAAAATCCATGGTTACTAGTGTGGCTTGTCATATCATTACTAATCCTTTTTATTAATAGCTAAGGTTCTCAAATCTAAATATTTTCATAATTCTTCTATATGGAAGCCCAATCTTTACACTCCCAAATCTGCTTCTGGGCCTCTTTTATTTAAATCCTTCCTGATATAATTAGTTCTTGTAAATTGTAAATTGCTAAAGGTAACTCCTCCATTCGGAATAATTTGTGATGCGAAGATTCGAACAAAATTTATGATCATCTAAAACCCAACTTGAGTGGGCCTTGTCCTAGAATTATTAGTGATCTTTGGAAACCTAATTCTAAAGTTTGGGTTGAAGATAAGATTAGTGCCTATTTTGATGATACTTTCAAAAAAAATGTTTTAAATATTCCTATTATTAATGCTGATATTGATGATACTATATGTTGGATTCATACTCCTAGTGCTAATTGTATCACAAAAAGTGTTTATAAAACATTTATGCAGGAGGCCTAGGATAATTATATGAATCAAGGATCTCTTGTGACCAACCAAGAGATAGTTATTTTCAACCAACTTTGGCTCCTAGAGTTAATACTTTTGCTTGGAGGCATGTTAGAAGCTATTTCTTAAGGATTAATGGCCCCTAGATTTTCCAAACATATTAAAGAGTGTTGTAGGTGTGGTTGTGTTGTATTTGATATGCATCTTCTCTTCCTATGCAGTTTATCTAGATATGTTTGGTTTCAATTAGGTTTTAAATCAGAAATGTTAGCTCATAATTTATATCCTTTTGATGTCATCAACCTGATCTTACCTAGCAATCACCCAAATTTAAATTTGGAGTTCATCTATACAACCTTGTGGAATATTTGGAATGTCAGATCTGACCTTCTTTTAAAGAAATTGGAGTCCAATGCAGGTTACCTATGCTACGAAAGCAATGCTTAATGAATGTTCATTAGAGTATGAAAAGGAAGATAAGAGACTTTCCAAAAAGGAACCGATCATAGATGCATCAATGAAACACGGACGGCAAAGGCTTTGCCGTCCGTCATCCCGGACGGCAAAGGTATGAAACATGGATGACAAAGGCTTTGCCGTCCGCCAGCGAACGGCAAACCGTCCGACTGAATAATCCACGGTAAAGGCCGCTTTGCCATCCGCTGGCGGACGACAAAGACCTTAGGTTCTTTGCCGTCTGCCAACGGACGGCAAAGAGCCTGGACGGCAAACGTGGACACTTAGCTCCGTTAGGGGGCTAAACGGCGTGCTTTGCCGTCCGCTCACAAACGGCAAAGACCTTAGGTTCTTTGTCGTCTGCCCATGGACGGCAAAGCTCTTTTTTTATAGCTGGGGCTAGCCTAGGTTGGTTCTTTGCCATCTGTTGGCAGACGGCAAAGACCTAAGGTTCTTTGCCGTCTGCCAGCGGACGGCAAAGAACCCACCTAGGCCAGCCCCAATTTGCACAGGTAGCTGCCACGTGGCCACTTTGTCGTCTGCTAGCGAACAGCAAAGCGGCTATATAGCCCCTGTTTTTTTGTTTTTTCTTAAAATCATTCAATTTGACAGAATATTCATATATAGCCAACATATACATATCCAACATACATATCCAGAACATACATATCATTTAACAAGTTCCACCAAGCATACCAAATAAGTTGAAAGAAGCATATACCAATAATTAAGTTCCAACCTACAAGTCCAACATATATACAAGTTTCCAACAACACACAATATGGTTTCCAACAACATATCCATACATATGTATCCAAAATAAGTTTTCCATAAACATAAAGGTAGTAGAAGTAGAAGAGTACGGTCCATCAATGCACTCTTCCTCATCTATAGCAAATCTGCAAAGTAGGAAAGATATAGTTAGAAGAAGAAGAAGAAGAAAATGAAGAAAAAAAAGAAGAAGAATTTATCTTCTATTTCTTTTTCTCCTCTCCTCTCCTCTCCTATTCTCCAAGGTGGCAATGCCATTTTGTAGCTAACTAATCATATCAAGTAATTTTGGAGGAAAAAATGCTAAGTATAGGTCATTTTATAGCTATCCTAGGTAGAATATATCATTTTGGAGGTAAGTAAGGTTATTATGTATTTTTGAGGAAAATAAGCTAAGTATAGGTCATTTTGGAGGTAAACCAAGGTTATTATGCCATTTATTTACCTAAGTGAGCATATTATGTCATAAATGAATTAGCTAAGCTAATTATAGATCAATATTGAGCTATCCTAGGTAGTTATGCAATTTTGTACCTAAGTGAGCTAATTATGTCATAAATGAACTAGCTATAGATCATTATTGAGCTATAATAGCTACTAATGCCATTTTCTAGCTAACTAAGCATATCAAGTCATTTTTGAGGAAAAAATGCTAAGTATAGGTCATTTTATAGCTATCCTAGGTGAATATACCATTTTCTAGCTAACTAAGCGTATCAAGTCATTTTTGATGAAAATAAGCTAAATATAGGTCATTTTATAGCTATCCTAGGTAGAATATATCATTTTGGAGGTAAGTAAGGTTATTATGTATTTTTGAGGAAAATAAGCTAAGTATAGGTCATTTTGGAGGTAAACCAAGGTTATTATGCCATTTTTTACCTAAGTGAGCATATTATGTCATAAATGAACTAACTAAGCTAATTATAGATCATTATTAAGCTATCCTAGGTAGTTATGCCATTTTGTACCTAAGTGAGCTAATTATGTCATAAATGAACTAGCTATAGATCATTATTGAGCTATACTAGCTACTAATGCCATTTTCTAGCTAAATAAGCATATCAAGTCATTTTGGAGGAAAAAAAAGCTAAGTATACGTCATTTTATAGCTATCCTAGGTAGAATATACAATTTTCTAGCTAACTAAGCATATCAAGTCATTTTTGATGAAAATAAACTAACTATAGGTCATTTTGGAGCTAAGTAGTTCATTTCTTAAGCTAAGTATGCATTTGTTAATGAAAACACTTGGGAAAACATACCATCAACACGAAGGTGAAGGACCGGTAGGGTTTGGGCCAGGCTGAGACGTAGAAGGACCGGTCGGGGTTGCGACAGATGCAGAAGGATCGGTCGATGCTTGTCGGGAGGCACGCTGCACCAAAGATCATTTGCAATGTCTCCTTAGCATGATGCAACTCAAATGTGAATACTAGTCACTAATGACTATTTAAATGAAACTCACCGTGGGTGCTATAGCAATGTGGGGCATCGACGGAGGGGTCTGACCATTGTTTTGGCACACGGTCTGCACATTTTGGTTTCACGAGTCATTCATATTAGTTAGTGATGAAACGAACATTATGTGCATGATTTGGCTAATATGCAGGAGAAACTTACCACGGGGAGCTCGTATAGGGCTCGGTGAGATGCGTCGTTCCGGTTCCTCTCCTCCTCCAACAGCCTAGCCGTCCTCTCCTCCATGTCCCTCTCCCTCTGCGCCGCCTGCCTGTTTGCCTCTGCTAGAAGCTCCTGGGCCCTAGCCTCAATGGCGAGCTCCATTGGCCATGGACGAGGCCTTATCTCAGCATCAGAGCTCGTCTGGAGCTTCTTGACCTCTAGGAGAGTTCTAGGACAACGTATCAGTCCATCCCCAATGGCTATCGAGCCATGGGGCCTCCCACCACCAGATATCATCACGAGCTCTGGATCAAAAGGACTCTGGCTCGGGTTGAAGTCCTCCGCTTTCCTCGCCTTCCCCTCATCTCTGTACCTCACGAGCTTGTTGTGGGAGGAGATGTTGCTGAAGCTCTCTGGATGATCGAGGTCATCCTCAGAGAATGCCTTGGCCTTCTTGTACGAGGCAGTATGGGTCATGGCATAGAGGTCGAACAGAGGTGGCACCTCCTTCTTGTTTTCTCGCGCCTAAAAGAGGTGAACAAAATATTAGTTAAGGGCTCAAGCTAGCATGAAGAATGAAATTGCATGAATCATGAAGCAAACCACATACCCAGTTATCCCCATACTCAAATAGGTTGGAGCTCCCTTGATGGTGTGGCACACCTCTCATTTGGGCACGCTTCTCCTTGGCCTTGTTGTGTTCGGCTAGCCATTCGGGAGAGCACCACTCATCCACCAATGCCTACCAACAGTCCATCCTATACGCACACCATCTCGGGTGCACCTAAGTTAAACAAGAGAAATTTCAGCGCTACGCCTATGAATAAAATCAAAGAAACTAAGTACAAGGCCTTAAGAATAGATAATTACCTTCATAAACTTCTCCTTACTCAGATAATTTCCGCGGCACTTCTTCTTGGCCCTCTTAATGTTACTCGAGGCGTAGTAGTCTCGAATAGCCTGCACTCGAGCCTCGTGCCGTAAGTTCTGAAGTAGGTGCTTGCACTCGGCTTCGAGAACAACAACCGCTCTCGCCTCGTCTTCCTCAAGACACCTATAGAAGGTCTACAATCAAACAAGACAACACATTAGACACTGATTAGTACAATCACTAGGTGTGGTTGATTTTTAATTCTGTAAAGGAGAAATTACCCAAAAGCAACGGATCACAATGTCAGCCATCGTCTCGCACAAGACACCGTCGACCATCTCCTCCGGCGGGGCCGGGGCAGCCTTGTACAGCTCCCAAGTCAGTTCTACCTATGGAGACTCACGCTCGCCGGGCAACTGGACCTTCCCCGGGAAGTGGTGCCGGAGAAGGACACCAAGGACCTGGTTGGGCCTGCGGACACCACCACGCTCGTATTTCCAACCCCTGTACTAGGACAAGGCCAACACATTAGATATTAATTTGAAGAAACATGAAGGCAAAAGGTTAAAAAAGAGTAAATGCACTTACTTCTCCGCATTAGGCGCAATCAACCACCTCTGCTCACGGGTCGTCGACACGGGAGGCAGCTTTGTACAACCACGCTGGTAGACCTTCTTGCCCTCCTCAACCAGCTCGCTCTCGCTATAGGTGTCCTCAGACAAGTAATTGTCCTCGCCACCATCAGCATGGACACTAGCCTCCGGAGTCACGTGGGACAAAGACTCTGGGACCCGAGTCTCTTGGGACGAAGACTCTGGGACCCGAGTCTCCTGGCACGAAGGCTCGGTGACCCGAGGCTCGTCGACCCGAGGCTCATGGACCGGAGTCCGAGATGGGTCCAAGACAGACGGGTCCACCCGAGACGGAGCACTCCTATGGTCGGGAGAATCAGCTGGGGGTGGCGGCGAGGAAGGCGCAGCAGCCTTCCTACCTCTAGCACCTCTCTTCGTATTCCCCCGACCTCTCCCGATCGAAGAAGAAGCGCCCGTCGGTGTCTGCATGTTGTGTACCAGCGCTCTCCGGAGTTGCTGGGGTGGAATAATAGCACCCGTCACAGCACGCGCCGAGGAAGGAGGCTCAGAGCGCTCTCGACCCCCGCCCACCATCTGTCAACACCTGCAATGACAAAGAGTGAACGAAATTAGTTCAACATAAAAAATTGAATACCTAATAACATGAACTAATTAATAATATATATGTACATAATAATAATTGAATAACTCACATTACTAATATTAATCTTTATCGTCTATATATGCTCTGGGATCAATAAATGCATAATCATCATCACTATCAGTAATGACGTGCTCATTAGCATCATCAATAAATGCATCAACATGTGGAAGGCCTCTATGTAATTGGTCAAGCATTGTCAGGCCATCCGCAGTAGTAACCTCTTCTTCTTCTGTCTCTTCTTGTTCCTGCTCAGGGGTGAAGTCGGGTTCACTGTCGCCGTCGACCTCAATGTTCTGGGGTGAAGTAGAGCGGTTCTTGAAGCGTTTTTTGGAAACACGTGTTTCTTGGAAGAATTCTCCTTCATATGTGTCTGGGTTAATGTGAGGTTCATAATCATCTTCATTGAGGGGAGGTGGTCTAAAATGTGGCGGCACATCATAAACGACATCCCAACCTTTCAAATTTGGATCCGTTTGGCAGGCCCATGGTAGATAGAAAACTTGGGTCGCCTGTTGAGCCATAATATAGACATCGGGAACATCCAAATGGGTGCTTTGTTTGATTTCGACTAGCCCTATATGTTCATGAGTCCTTCTAGTCTCCTTCGGCTGGAACCAATAACATTTGAAGACTACGACGTTTGTTGGGTTTTCACCAAAGAATGTAAGATCATAAATTGCTTCAACTCTTCCATAATACTCGACCCCTCCTTCGCCGACAACGGACACACAACAATTTGTAGTCTTTCGGTCGGCCATAGATAGCTCTTCGCCAAAAGTTCGAAAGCGATACCCATTGATGTCGTATTTGTCAAATGAACGGACCTTAATGTCAAAACCATTCGCGACTTGTCTCAATTCGGAGTCCATAGACTCTGCATTAGCCTACAAGTTTAATACCAAAGGATTGTTGCATTAGCCGCAAACTAGGCGAAGAAATGAAATCGTCTAATTAATGGAAATTACCGTTTGCTTGAACCAAGAGATGAAACCGGGATAGCCGCCTCCATGCTTTGCCGGAAGCTCATACTCTTCGATGGAATCCTTTTGGATCACCGCTCCAGCCAAGAATTTGGTGACGTATCGACTGTATCACATATCCAGGAATAAGAGCATTCCAAAGGAATTAGAAGTTGCGAAACAATGCACCGAGAACTTACTCGATGTATGGCCGCACTTCTGTTAGATTGTTGAGGATATACAACAAAATGGTCCGCCATTCTTCGACATCCAACCCTAATGATTTCGAAGCACCGGCTGGTGCGAGCTTCCCTTTGAATAGGCTGAGGTTGGATAGACCTTTTTCACGGTCGCCATCATTTTACCGAGGCTTCGGATTATGCAAATGATGATTCTGGGATGTGTAGTGTGCTATCACAAAGTTTGCCGCCTCCTCAGTAATGAATGACTCGGCCATCGATGCTTCAACTCTACGTTTATTTTTACATTTTTCTCGAAGCGTCTTCTGCATCCTCTCAGTTGAGAAGCACCAACGATTTTGCACGGGCCCCCCCAATCTTGCCTCGGTCGGGAGATGCAAAATCAAATGCTGCATTGGATTAAAGAAGCCCAGTGTAAAGATCTTTTCTAACTTGTAGATCAACTCCGGCGCCAACTCTTCTAGTTCGTCTAGCACGTCAGGCGATAGTTCTTTCGCACAAAGAGAACGGAAGAAATAGCTCAATTCTGCCAGTACTAGCCATTCATCCTTAGGGATAAAGCCACGCAACATCACCGGCATTACCCGCTCAAGCCATATGTGCCAATCATGACTCTTGAGACCAAATATTTTCATTTTTTCAAGACTCGCTCCCCTCTTTAGCTTCGATGCATACCCATCGGGGAACATCAACTGCATTTGCACCCACAAGATCATTTCACTCATAGCTGGCCTTCGAGATTGAACCATGCCTTTGGCTTCCTCCAGTTCTTATTTCCTTTCGGTTGTCGAATGTTTTGTAACGGTCTATCACATAGAGCCTCCTGGTCGACTCTAGCCTTAGGATTATCCTTCGACTTCCCCTCTATGCCAAACAATGTACCAAAAAGGGCCTCCGTGACATTCTTTTCAGTGTGCATCACGTCGATGTTGTGTGGGCAAAGGAGGTCTTTGAAGTAAGGCAGATCCCACAAACATATCTTGTGATTCCAAGCGTGTTCCGTATTATACCCTTTGAAATACCCTGGACGATTTGGATCCGGCTCGAGAGCGTTTATCTGATCCAGGATCTATTGGCCTGTCAACGCAGGTGGTGCAATGTTTTTGACAACTCTACCTTTGATGAAATTCTTCTTGTCTTTTCTGAACTTATGGTCAGGATCCAGGAACTGTCTATGCATGTCGAAGCAAGAAAAATTGCGACCCGCCTCCAACCAACGGAACTGCAGAGCTGCCTTGCATGTGGGGCGCGGAAACCTTCCATGCACACACCAGCCAACGAATAGCGCATACGCCGGCAAGTCACGCATCGAGTACATGTACCACACATGCATTTTGAAGTTCTTTTTTGTAGCGGCGTCGTATGTCTTGATCCCATTATCCTAGGCTTCTTGTAATTCATCCTTAAGTGGTTGCATGTACACATTCATATTCTTCCCCGGATATTTGGGCCCTGAAATTATCAGGGTCAGGAAAATGTTCTTTCTTTTCATAATCTCTCCGGGGGGAGATTGAGTGGAATGACAAATACAGGCCAACAACTATATTGTGCTGCCGTCATACCATACACATTGAACCCATCCGTGCTGATGGCAACTCAAGGATGCCTTGGTTCTGCCGCTTTATGCTTATGTAATGCATCGAAGTGCTTCCACACAAAAGCGTCCGAAGTGTGTCCTAACATTAGATTCCCATTTGCATCCTGTTCTGTTCTTTTGCCCAATTTATGCCACATCATCTGTCTAGCCGTCTCTTCGACCATGAAAAGCCGTTGAAGTTTTGGTATGACTGGCAGATACCGAAGAACATTAATGGGGATTTTGGTCTGACTCTTCTCACCCATACCGTTGTCTAACAGAACATATCTGGAAGCATTGCAAATGGGGCAATAGTTCAAGCCCGCATACTGAAGCCTAAATAAGGCACATCCATTCTCACAGGCATCTATCTCTCATAGGGCATCTTAAGCGCACACAGGATTTTGTCCGACTAGTACAGGTTTGGTGGCAATACGGCCTTTGTGTAGAAAGCGTCCAAATATCATCATAATCGCGTCGTAGCATTCTCTGCCTAGGTTGAACTGAGCCTTTAGAGCCATTACTTGCGCGATGGCATCCAGCTGACAAAGCCCAATGTGCTCATGGAGAGGACGTTTTGAAGACTCCAACATTTCATAAAAGGCCTTTGCAGATACCTCTATCTCATCATCCGAATCCCGAGCATCATCAAAGTCTTGCACCATGTCTTCGATCCCGGTACCATGCTCGTCGGTGCGACGACGAAGCACCTCAGCTCTGGCACGTTGGGCAGACTCACCATGAAATGTCCAGACCATATAATTAGGCATAAAACCCCACTTCTGTAGGTGTTTGATCGTTTTAAACTCTGGCTTCTTATTATAGTTGTCGAAATCGACACAAGGGCAACAGGTTGTTTTCTGTCCATTTGCAAATGCGACTCTCACAAACTCCTTGGTTTTTGTTAACCATTCACGGGTCATGTCTTTCTGAATAGTGTAACCGGTGTACATCCACCCACGATCACTCATCCTTCCTAGCTACTGGACACACACAAAATATATACATAATTCAACAAACCATATTCATCAGTTAATAGAGATTGTCAGTTTCATTACGTCGATGCAACCTAGACGCTAGTAGGTAAAGATAGGTCCTAATCCCATCCGAGTATGTGTAGATTGGGTTCGTTTTTCCATGCTCTGCTCCGGATCCGATGCAAAATTTCGGCAGCAGCTCCCCGCTGTTCTCCTGATACACGTCTCGGCAATAAGCAGAGAGGATGTGTACCCAGAGAACAACAGGGAGGCACTGACGAAATTTTGCATCGGATCCGGAGCAGAGCATATGGGAAAACGAACCCAATCTACACATACTCGGGCTGTCCATGGATAACGTTGGACAATTCGAAAGAATCACGATTATAAATATGCAAATGTATGCATATTTATAGATGTAACCCTTTTGAATGGGAGACGCATAGTGTTCATGCATACTGATGAGTCAATCTACCTATAGCTAGCAAGTTTCATCGGCACGAAGACCGGAACAGAGCAAATGAAGGGGGAGGAGGAGATGTCATTTGTGCTCACCCATGAACACAGGGGCGGAGCTCGTCGAACGCACGGGGAGGTCGTCGAACACCAAACCCTTGCAGCGACGAAACAACTGCACATTTAAATCCACCCGATGAACACAAATATATATATGATGTTTTTCATAACAAAATCGGAAATTATATGACCTAACTCATAATTCGCACATATATGAACCCGTCGGCCTCTGGAAGGCCAAAGAGCACCCTTTCGGTCAACAGGAGGCCGAAGAGGTGTCGGGGGTCGGGGGTGTCGTGTCATGGTGTCGGGGTTGTCGTGTCGGGGTTGAGATGTCATGTCGGGGTCGGGGGTCGGGGGTTTCGTGTCGTGGTGTCAGGTTAGGGGGTTCCTCGACGTCGATGAAACCCTAAATAGCAAGTATCATCGGTGCGAGATACATGTGGCGCTCGGCGTTGAACACTAGATCCACATCCCACAAGTGACGCCGGCGCTCGGTGTCCCGCGCGCAGCAATAGTTCTAGGGGCCGATGACGGTCGAACACCTATGCAAATTTGTCTGGCAGCCTCTGCGATGAGGATCAAAGCCAAGTTTTGAAACTTCAAACAACCAAACCGACTTGAGTCAGTTAGGGTGTTTCAAGTTTCAAAACTTGGCTTTTAATCGTCATCGTAGAGGCTACAAGACAAATTCGCATAGGTGTTCAACCACCATCGACCCTGAGAACTGTTGCTGCGGGACGACGAACGTCGGCGTAACTTGTGGGACATGGATGCAGTGTTCGACACCGACGGCCACATGTATCTCGCACCAACGATACTTGCTATTTAGGGTTCCATCGACGCCGGGGGTGTCGTGTCGGGGTCGGGGTGTCGGGGGTGTCATGTCGGGGTGTGGGGGTGTCGTGTCGGCATGTGGGGTGTCGTGTCGGGGTCGGGGTGTGGGGGGTGTCGTGTCGGGGTCTGGGTGTGGGGGGTGTCGTGTCGGGGTCGGGGTGCCGTGTCAGGGTGTCATGTCAGGGTGTCGGGGTGTCGGGGTGTCGGGGTGTCATGGTGTCGGGGTGTCGGGGTGTCGTGTCGGGGGTTGGGGTCGGTGACGTCGGGGTTGAGGATCGGTGGTGTCGGAGGTTGGGGGTTAGTGGCGTCGGGGGTGCCGTGTCAGGGTGTCGGGTGTCGTGTCGGGGTCGGTGTGTCGGGGGTGTCGTGTCGGGGTCAGGGGTGCCGTGTCGGGGTGTCGGGGTCGGGGTCTCGGGGTGTCGGGGTCGGTGTGTCGGGGTGTCGTGTCGGGGTGTCGGGGTCGGGGTTGGGGTCGGGGTCGGGGTGTCAGGGTCGGGGTCGGGGTCGGGGTGTCGTGTCGGGGTCGGGGTCAGGGTCGGGGTCGTGGTCTTCCTCTTCTTCATCATTTCCTTTTTCCTCTTCTTCTTCTCCTCCTCTCCTATTTTTTCTTCTTCTTCTTCCTCTTCTTCTTTTTTCTTCTCCTCCTCCTCCTCCTCTTCTTCTTCCTTTCCTTTTTTCCTCTTCTCTTCTCCTCCTCTTCTCTTTTTTTTTTTTTTTTCTTCCTCCTTTCTTTTTCCTCTTCTTCTTCTCCTCCCCTCCTCTTTTTTTCTTCTTCTTTCTTCTCTTCCCTCTTCTTCTTTTTTTCTTCTCCCTCCTCCTCCTCCTCTCTTCTTGTTCCTTTCCTTTTTTCCCCTTTTTTCTCCTCCTTCTTCTTTCTTCTTCTTCTCCTCTCTTCTCTTTTTCTTCTTCTTCTTCTTCTCTTCTCTTCTTTTTTTTCTTCTTCCTTCTCCTCCTCTCCTCTTTTTTTTCTTTTTCTTCTTCCTCTTCTTCTTTTTTCTTCTCCTCCTCCTCCTCTTCTTCTTCTTCTTTCCTTTTTTTTCCTCTTCTTTTCTCTCTCCTTCCTCCTCTTTTCTTCTTCTTCTCTTTCTTCTTTCTTTTCTTCTCCTCCTCCTCTTCTTCTGTTTCTTCTTCTTATTCTTCTTTTATTTTTTTTTTCTTTCCTTTTTTTTTTTCCTTTTTTCCTCTTCTTTTCTTTTCTTTTTTTTTTCTAGGTTTTTTCTTTCTTATTTTCTACCTAATATATACTAACTATACTAACTAATATAAACTAATTACTATATGAACTAAAAAGAGAAAAAAACATAAAAAAGGGGAGGGTGGAGCTCATCGAGGGGGGGTCAAGGCAAGCGGCATGGGCGCAGAGGGGAGGGAGAAGCTGGGGTCGTCGGGGGTCGAGGTGGCGACGCGGCGGAGCGGCGGGTAGGGGCCGGCGGGGGCGGCGGGGCACAGGGGGTGGGGAGGCCCGGGAGGGGGCGGGTGGGGGCAGCAGGGGACGGCGACACGGCGGAGCGGCGGGCACGGGCGGCGGGGGGCGAGCGGGGAGGAGGCGGGCGGGGAGGCAGCGACGTGGTGGAGCGGCAGGGCAGGAGGCAGCGGGAGGCGGCGGCACAGGTGGTGGAGGAGGGCCGTGGCCTGGCGCCGGCGGTGGTGGAGAAGGGCCGCGGGGAGGGGGCGGCGGTAGGAGGAGGGCTGCGGGGAGGGGGCGGCGGCAGGAGGAGGGCTGCGGGAAGGGGACGGCGGCGTTGAGAGAGAGAGGAAGAGAGATGTGTGTGTGTGTGTGAGAGAGAGAGAGGCGCGGGGGGCACGGGGCCGAGGATTAAGTTCACCTCTTTGTCGTCTGCTGGCAGACGGCAAAGAGGGTAACCGTTAGTCCCCCCCCCCTCCGTGACATTGTGGGCCCTCCTCACCTCTTTGCCGTCCGCTAGCAGACGGCAAAGAAATCTTTGTCGTCTGCCAGTTGGCGGCAAAGAAGTGGCAGATTGATCTAGCCAGTGCCATGCCCCGTGGGGCCCACTCTCATCTTTGTCGTCTGCCAGCAGACGGCAAAGAGCCTCTTTGCCATCAGCTGGTTCTTTGCCATCCGCTTTGGAAAGACAGACGGCAAACAACCTCTTTGCCATCCGCCAGCGGACGGTAAAGAGCTGGCAGACGGCAAATTGTCTGATTCCAGTAGTAATATGCTTTATGTATGGATTTGAATTTTTGACATGTAGGTTGCCTAGCCTATGTCGATGCAACATACAATCCTACATTTAGTCAGGATAAAGCCTCGATCAGAGTATTTTTAAGGGACAAATCAAGAAATCATTCTATCTTTATTTAAGTTATTACTATGAAGGTTTGTTCAGTTTTGCAGGCTAAAGCACTAGGGCTTCTTCTGGCAGCGGAGTTTAGTAGAACCTTGAATTTGAACTCTAACAACTTTTTCTCTGATTGCAGGACTTTGGTAGAAGTGGCAAAGGTAAAGGACCTAATACGATGTCTAGGAAATTGGAGCGTACGACATACTCTGGCCGATTTCCAGTCTTGTATTCGGTCGTAGTTCTTACAGGGTTGAGAATATTCCAATGATCAAGAATATTATAGCGCATAATCTTGCAAAGAAGGATTTATCTAGTAGAATTCCTTGTAATTGCAACTTTCTTTGCAGCAAAGGTTTTAGGTGTAACTCTAAAATGGCTTTAGAAGCCACCTTTTTTGTACAGGGAACTTGATCTCCGTACATTGCGCTCTGTGCTAATAATAAAACATGAAGCCCTCTTTTGAGGATTGTTGTTTGCTAAAAAAAGATGAGTGCGCTAACGATATGTGGGACAACTTTAGGTGGCCTCCCTTCGAGCGTGTCCTCAAATTCCACTTTCCAAGGGTCACAAGTTAGTTGTCCTTTTGCCTTTTTGTTTTCTCTTGAGACATTGGTGGGATCCCCTGAATCCCTTATGTTTCACAAAGTGGGGCTACGAGCCGGTGTTGACAATGGAATTGGGCAACCGCCACCTGGGAACGTGACACAAGCGATTTGTCTGACTCGGAGCTAAGATGTATTTTGATTCGGGTGACGACCAATTGGTTGCTTCTTGGACTTGGATATACCTAGTGGAGTGTCATGCCAATCTGCCTCTACGGGTTCATGTATATAATGTGCAATAACTTGCTTAAGATAAGAGACAAACAACCATATGGGTCCATGCACTAGTAGAAAACATGCCATTAGTCCCGGTTGGAAAGGGCCTTTAGTCCCGGTTCTCCAACCGGGACTAAAGTATAGACACTAAAGAGTCCAAGCCTATAGTCCCGGTTGGCTACGAACCGGGACTAAACTCTGGCCACGTGGCCGGCAGCGCGCGCCAGGGCATGGGGTCCTTTGGTCCCGGTTGGTAACACCAACCGGAACTAAAGGTTTAGCGGTTAAGGCTTCATTGTTTATTTTTCATTTTCATTTTGTGTTTGCCATTTAATTTTTTCCTCTAATCCAACATGATCACTTGCATCCATCCACTTTAATCAAATATATGTCATATAACTCATCATCATCTTACTCATCTAACAGCTCATCATCATCTTAATCGTACCAAGTTAAAATCTCATAAAACGAAAAAACATCATAATACTAATCATCCTAATCGATCATGCAAGTTAATATAAACAAGAAAAACTTCTCTCTCATAGGACCTAGTCCTCCCTCCTAGGTAAAATGACATAAAATAGAATAACACTTATGTCTCCATGATGAAGCAAAGAGATCCAACGGTCTCCAACTTGTGGCTTGCGATCCTTCTTTATTTGTCCCCATGCTTCAATTTGGAGCCGTCTTGCTGGTTTGCGCTCAGCCGAGTATGCAAAAGAAAACTCGGGCTGGAAGGGGCTTTTAATTGTCATATTACCTTCGTCTTGCAACTCAGCCTATGTTGTCTCAACATAGCCGGTCCCAAGCCCGGGTAAAGGTGGAGGGTTGTGATAGGCTTGGCGAGCCAACGTCAAAACTCAGCCACTCTTATGGATATGAAACCCAATAGTATAACTTTGACAAGTTGTTCAATGGGGAGAGTGAGAGCTCTACCATTGATAAGGACGACTCCTTTGATGATACTAGTAGGCGTTTTGTGCGGCGAATCCAGGAGTTGGAGGTCAAGGAGGCTTTAAAGAGGATGAAAGGAGGCAAGGAGATGGTCCCTGATTGTATCCCCAATGATGTGTGGAGAGGCCCCGGGGACATAGCGATAGTATGGCTAACTAAACTGTTCAACCTCATTTTTCAGGCAAACATGATGCCGGAAGAATGGAGACGGAGTATATTAGTACCAATCTTCAAGAACAAGGGGGATGTTCAGAGTTGTACTAATTACCGTGGAATTAAAATTATCAGCCATACAATGAAGCTATGGGAGAGAGTCATTGAGCACCGCTTAACAAGAATGACAAGCGTGACCAAAAATCAGTTTGGTTTCATGCCTGGGAGGTCGACCATGGAAGCCATTTTCTTGGTACGACAACTTATGGAGAGACATAGGGAGCAAAAGAAGGACTTGCATATGGTATTTCATTGACTTGGAGAAGGCCTATGATAAGATACCACGAAATGTTATGTGGTGGGACTTGGAGAAACACAAAGTCCCAACAAAGTACATTACCCTCATCAAGGACATGTATGATAATGTTGTTACAAGTGTTCGAACAAGTGATGGCGACACTGATGACTTCCCGATCAAGATAGGACTGCATCAGGGATCAGCTTTGAGCCCTTATCTTTTTTGCCTTGGTGATGGATGAGGTCACAAGGGATATACAGGAGATATCCCATGGTGTATGCTCTTTGCAGACGATGTGGCGCTAGTTGATGATAGTCGGGCTGGGGTCAACAAGAAGTTGGAGTTATGGAGGCAAACCTTGGAATCTAATGGTTTTAGACTTAGTAGGTCTAAAACTGAGTACATGAGGTGCGCTTTCAATACAACTAGGCACGAGGAGGAGGAGGATGTTAGCCTTGATGGGCAGGTGATGCCACAGAAGGACACCTTTCGGTATTTGGGATCAATATTGTAGAAGGATGGGGATATCGATGAAGATGTGAACCATCGAATTAAAGCCGGATGGATGAAGTGGCACCAAGCTTCTGGCATTCTCTATGACAAGTGGGTGCCACAAAATCTAAAAGGCAAGCTCTATAGGACGGCGGTTCGACCTGCAATGTTGTATCACGTTGAGTGTTGGCCGACTAGAAGGCAACATGTGCAATAGTTAGGTGTGGTGGAGATGCGCATGTTGAGATGGATGTGTGGCCACACAAGGAAAGACCGAATCCGAAATGATGACATACGAGATAGAGTTGGGGTAGCGCCGATTGAAGAGAAGCTTGTCCAACATTGTCTGAGATGGTATGGGCATATTCAACGCAGGCCTCGCGAAGCCCTAGTGCATACCGGACGGCTAAAGCATGCTGATAATGTCAAAAGAGGCTGACATGGGAAGAGTGTGTAAAGAGATATCTGAAGGATTGGAGCATCACCAAAGAACTAGCCATGGACAGGGGTGCATGGAAGCTTGCTATCCATGTGCCAGAACCACAAGTTGGTCGCGAGATCTTATGGGTTTCACCTCTAGCCTAACCCAACTTGTTTGGGACTAAAGGCTTGGTTGTTGTTGTTGTTGTTGTTGTATTACCTTCGGCTTGCATCAATGGAGGCACAACTTCATTTGGCAGTTTTTGTTGAAGAACATAATAGTAGACTAGTTAGCAATGTAATCAATATCATTTACGCAACAGTAGTGTGCTTAATTAGCAACTCTTATCAAGATATTTCGGCGAATGTCATCCGCTCTCAACCTATGCACTAGTGTCCTGTACAATGTATAATTTGGGCCAGTTCCCAAATTACATGGGATGGTCTCTCTGCCAACTAGGACACCAATAACAAAGTTGATAAGATCATCCTTCTCCTCCCAAGTTAGAAGTGATCCATAACTGAAGTGTGTCGTGTCGATTATTTTCTGTATTTCACTCGAAGAAACGAAATAATCTATAAATTATAAATTAACAAATTTAATATGGATGAACACCAACTATTTTTAAATATAGAATGTAAATAACTTGAAAAATATGCATGGTTGACAAACTCACATGGAGGTAAAACATGAAGCATATGGACATCCACCTTCAATATGATCTTCAGGACGAAGATCGAAGGTTATTTCCATATCCTCCTGAAATCCATATGCCTTGCAAAGATCTTACCAATTTGAGGACCCTAATTCTGTGTTATTAAGTACATTCATTACTTTCACCAGAAATGTGTGACCATGTTTAGTCCTCAGGTTGGTCTGTCGAGGCTTTCCTTAAATAACTCTCATATGTGATGGTGTGTTGGTGTGTTGGTGTGCACTCTCTCACCGGCGATCATCAAGGACTCCTCACCGATGATCGTCGGCGATTCTCCCTCGCCGACGATCATCGGGGACTCCACGATATCGTGTCACCGACGACCGACGATACTACATTATTTCCAACTAAAACAACTAAAACCTAAAAAACTAAACAACTAAAACATAAAATAACTAAAACAACTAAAACATAGAAAACATAGAAAAAACTAAACAACTAAAACATACAACAACTAAATTAACTAAAACAATATGATCATATAATATCACTAATACATCATCGAATAATAGTAGCACTAATACATCATCGAATAGTATCACTAATACACCATCGAATAATATCACTAATGCATCATCGAATAGTATCCACTAATACAGATATAGTTGGCGTCTCGCGGTGCTGCCGGTGGGCACCCAAAGAGAAGGAACTATGACAGTATCATAGCTAGGGTGAGATCCCTGAAGAACCTACCAGGTATTGGAGAACCTGGCGTCCAACATAGCCATGTAGCATCAGACGTGCTTGTCCTCCTCCCTGACACGGCGATGTATCACCTCTGCGAGGGCCGGCTCCCTCTGCACCGACAGTGGTCCACGCCACCAAATAACCTCCGGGTCGACGATGGGACCCTCATTCCTCACCAAGCTCCATGCCCCGAAAGGCAGCACCTCCTAGTGCTATCCCGACGGAGCCCAGTCCCGGACATGCCGCCTCTCAAGCAGGTGGTTGTCACCGAGTCGATGACGAGGATGCGGGATGGGCATCATCGACTCGAGAACTTATAAACGTGGGATTTTCCTAACAATGATTATCATTTTTTATCCTACTAATATTTATAAACAAATTAAGCAACATCTAAACAGATCTAAACATCAAACATCTAAACAAACATGGGATTAGCTTATAAGAGCAACATCTATACACATCTAAACATCTATCTTTTTTGGAGCTATAAACATCTATCAAACATCTAAACATCAAACATCTATCTAAACAACAAACATCAAACATCTATCTAAATAGCATCTATCTAAACTTAATTAGAACATGGCGCCACCACGTTCGGGTAGGCCGACGGCCATGGCACCATCGCGCGTGCTCAGGAATGGCGAGGGGATCGGTGTCACGGCGGCGGAACAGAGAGGGGGGAAGAAGGTGGCGGCTCAAGGGGATGGCCATGGCACCGCCATGCTCGGGCACGCCGGCGGCCATGGCACCGCCGCGCGCACTCAGGCATAGCGAGGGGATCGGTCAGGGCGGCGAAACAAAGAGGGGGGGAGGCGGCGGCTCAAGGGGATGGCCATGGCGTCGCCAAGCTTGGGCGGGCCGGCGGCCATGGCGCCGCCACGCGCGCTTGGACATGGCGCGAGGGGATCAGTCAGCGCGGCGGAACAAAGAGGGGAGAAGGAGGCAGAGCCTCACCATGGGAGGAGTGGGTGCAGCAGGGGGCAGGCCAACGTCGACGTCTGGCGGCGAGCAGAGGCGATGACGGAGACGAGCATCTTGGCGGCGTGGTGTGGAGAAACTGAGGGGGGAGAAACTGAGGAGGGAGCTCGCGCTTTAAATACCCCGGGACTCTTTAGTCCCGGTTGGTATCTCTAGCCGGGACTAAAGACCCTTTAGTCCTGGTTGGTATCACCAACTCGGACTAAAGGGGGGACCTTTAGTCCCGGTTTGTTCGACTAACCGGGCCTAAAGAGGCCTTTTCGGCGGCCCAAATTCGCGCGGGAAGGCGCCTTTAGTTCCGGTTGATTATACCAACCAGTACTAAAGGTCTATTTTCTCTTTTTTTTGTTTTGTGTTTTTATATTGGGAATAACTATTTTTACATTTGCAATAAGTGTTAGAATATTTATAGTTTTTAATGGATCTTTTTGGTTTAGGTCAAAACTATTACTAACTTTGTGTTAGTGCCAGTAGTTTTCAAATTTAAATAGTTTAAATTTGAATTCTTTTAAATTTTTTGTGAAACACTAATTTTTGAATAACTTTAGTTGAAAAATAGATATTTGAGTGATTGTTTTTCTTGTTGTTTAATATTAGTATGTTTTATCATTATGTTAAAGTTGGGAATTTTTAGGATAATTTAAATAGTTGTTTTAATCAAAACCAGATTCTGTTTAACTCTTTTAGTTTTATACCTTCATTTGTTCCCAAATGAACTCTAGACTTTTTGTGCATTCAATATGCACCATTCTAAGCCACATCCACAAAATGGACAATCTTTTTCGAAGTATCGGGGTTTCGGACGAAAACTCGTCTATTACAAAAGGATTTCAATTTTTTAACTTATTTCAACTCTAGACTTTTTGTGCATTCAATATGCATATTAGACGCCACATCCTAAAATTTCAACCCTATCTAACTTCATTTGCTATTTTTCATGCATTTAATGAATTGCTTTGAGCTAAATGACCCTGAAATTAAAAAGCACCACAAATAAACTCTGAAAAGGTTGAAACTTAGCATGGTATCATAATTTCGCCCACATAGCATGTGCTAAAAAAGTTGAGAGGGTTACGGCAAAAACTGGATGCACTTCGTGTAGAAAATGGACAATCTCTTTCGAAGTATGAGGGTTTCATACGAAAACTCGTCTGTTACAAAAGGATTTCAATTTTTAACCTATTTCAAAACCAGACTTTTTATGCATTCAATATGCACCATTAGAAGCCACATCCTCAACTTTCAACCCTCTCTAACTTGATTTGCTGTTTTTCATGCATTTAATGAATTGTTTTGAGCTAAATGACCCTAAAATTAAAAAGCACCACAAATGAACTCTGAAAAGGTTGAAACTTGTCATGGTATCATCATTTCACTCACATATCATGTGCTAAAAAGTTGAGAGGGTTACAGCAAAAATTGGATGCACTTCGTGTACAAAGTGGACAATCTCTTCCGAAGTATGAGGGTTTCAGACAAAAACTCGTCTGTTACAAAAGGACTTCATTTTTTTAACTTATTTCAACTCCAGACTTTATTGCATCTAATATGCACCATTATAAGCCACATCCTAAAATTTCAACCCTATCTAACTTCATGTGCTATTTTTCAGGCATTAATGAATTGTTTTGAGCTAAATGACCCTGAAATTAAAAAGCACCACAAATAAACTTTGAAAAGGTTGGAACTTGGCACGGTATCATCATTTCACCCACATATCATGTGCTAAAAAGGTCAGAGGGTTATGGCAAAAACTGGATGTAATTCGTGTACAAAATGGACAATCTCTTTCGAAGTATGAGGGTTTCGGACGAAAACTCGTGTGTTACAAAAGAATTTCAATTTTTTAACTTATTTAAACTCAAAAAAATTGTGAATTCAATATGCACCACTAGAAGCCACATCCTAAAATTTCAACCCTATCTAACTTCATTTGCTATTTTTCATGCATTTAATGAATTGTTTTGAGCTAAATGACCCTGAATTTAAAAAGCATCACAAATGGACTTTTAAAAGGTTGGAATTTGGCATGGTATCATCATATTCCCACATAGAATGTGCTAAAAAGTTGAGAGGGTTACGACAAAAACTAGATGCATTTCGTGTACAAAATGGACAATCTCTTTCAAAGTATCACGGTTTCGGACGAAAACTCGTCTATTACAAAAGGATTTCATTTTTCTTAACTTATTTCAGCTCCAGAATTTTTGTGCATTTAATATGCACCATTAGAAGCCACATACTATAATTTCAACCCTATTTAACTTCATTTGCTATTTTTCATGCATTTAATGAATTGTTTTGAGCTAAATGAGCCTGAAATTAAAAAGCACGACAAATGAACTCTGAAAAGGTTAAAACTTGGCATGGTATCATCATTTCACCCACATAGCATGTGCTAAAAGTTTAGAGGGTTACAGCAAAAAGTGCAGTGATATTCTAGTTAATATTATATTTAACTGAAGTGATATTCTAGATATTCTAGCTATTTTTTAGTTGATTCTTTTTAGTTAATATTATATTAATTGCAGTGATATTCTAGATGAAAGCCATCATCAGAATAGTTGTGGAGAGAAAGTCTTCACTTTTTCTTCCCGTGTGTCCCTTGCTTATCGCGTCATAACCATGGGCAATCTTCATCACATACATCACAATGCTTCAGAAAGCTTGATCACACCATACTAAATATTCACACACACAAATCATACTTAAACAGGGACATAATAGAAATAATAGTTCAGATATTCATTATAGAAAGTATTGCATAATTGAAGATACCAATCCTACTCTTCCGGATTGCAAACCTACTCGTCTGAATCAGGAGACCCCCAAACACTACATAATAGAGATAAAAGTGTTCGCCATTGCAAAAAACTACTCGTCATCCGGATCAGAACAACCCCAGGCAGCAGACCCTTGGGGCACTAGTGGTGGTACTAGCGGTACGAGGTGACGCTGCCCATAATTGAAGATTCCAATCCTGAAGTACAACTCGTATGCAACGTACCCATCTATTATTGCATACTCAATGTTGATAGGGTCAAGTGAGGTCTTCTCCCAACGTTTGTGCCCTAACTTGGGGAATTTTGTCTTCATATGAGCGCAGTCCTTGTCGATCAGGGGGGGCTGCCATATCAGTCATTGAAGTCTTATCATGCTCAAGCCTGAACCTGCCCTGAAGTTCAATGTGGCATTCAGCTGGTATCTCAATACCCCAGGTGTGCCTCATCTTGATCTTGTCATTTTTTATATCAACGCTAGCAAAATATATGTCACTGCGAAGGAACTCCATGAGTTTTGGACAGTGCTTGTCACTACCGCAACAACAAAATGGAACAAATGTGTTAAATACTGTTGCAACAAGTATATTTTCGAACAAGTATAATAAGAATTATAGCAAGTATATTTTAGAACAAGTATAATAAGAATCATAACAAGTGCATTTCGGCACAAGTATAATAAGAATCATAAAAGTATAATAAGAATAATCATAACAAGTATCATTTAGAACAAGTATATAATAAGAATATAACAAGTTTAATTCGGAACAAGTATAATAAGAATCATAACAAAGGAAAACTCCTATGCATTTCCTATCCTATGAATCAAAAGAATCCCCTAAACTATGACATGTTCTCCCACGATGGCCAATATATGCAACTACAGGGAAAATTCTTATGCAATTTTCCTATCCTATTCCTATCCTCCTATTCCTATTCCTATGCAATTTTCCTAATCCTCCTATTCCTATGCAATTTTCTATTACTATGCAATTTTTCCTATGAATCAAAGAAAAAGCCCCAATTTTCCTATGAATCAAAGAAAAGCCCCAATTTTCCTATGCATATTTCCTATGAATCAAGGAAACTATGACATGTTCTCAACATTCCCAATCCACCTATTCCTATGCAATTTTCCTATCCTATGAATCAAAGAAAAGCACCGATTAAAACTATGACAAGTTTCGTATTACCTTGCCCACTGGAAGACCATGACATGTTGCTTCAAACAAAGTTGGACGACGGCAACACTGCGACCATCGGCTGTGTACTCGAGATCGAGGCCCATGAACTTTTGTTTTTCCTCTTGAAGCCATTCCTCGAACATGGGAAGAAACCCCTTGACTTTGGCGCTGTCATTCGTGTAGACGACATGGAGATTGGTAGTGCCATGTGCGAGCACTTTCCCGTAGCAAGTGATTGGATTCATGGTGTGGAGGATGAGGAAGACGATCGGAAATGGTGGCCGGTCGCGTTACCCATGTATAATCTCGCGCGAAACAACTTCCAAGGCGCGGGATTTGAATGGTTGGGGTCTTTAGTCCCGGTTTGAGCCACGGACCAGGACTAAAAGGGCTCGCACCAGGTGAACGGTTGCCACCACCCCTTTAGTCCCGGTTGGTGTCACCAACCGGGACTAAAGGGTCCTCGCGAACTGGGACTAATGCTTATCCTCACGAACCGGGACTAGTGGACGCATTAGTCCCGGTCCAAAATGCGATCGGGACTAATGCTCCGGTCGAAAGGACTGATTTCTACTAGTGATGGTGCACCCCTCCTCGGATACATCTATTAAACTAGTCGTGCTCACGGTTATGCATGACTTGGTGATTGTTCCCAGTTCATAGAACAAATTTAAATTTAAATAATTAAAACTTACCAACCGTGTGAGTGCCTTGTGGGTTCTTCCTCGTGGGACATGTGAGAGGAAAGACAAGGTAGTATTATGTTTACGGTGTGTAGGTGAACATAGTAGATGATGCACAATCATTTACTCTAAGCTCTCTCTCCCCCTATCTCTCTTCTCATCTATATAGACGTATGTTGTAGTGTGTGTCTATAAAATGCTTAGTGCTTGCGTAGCTACCACTTTACCCCTTCTTTTGAAACATGTTGCATATTCGATCTTATGTCAGATATAAGTCTTGCAAGTACAACTAAGTACTCACTTAGCTTAATTTGTTCCTTTCCTTTGGATTGTCAAAATCCAGCCATCAACCGTTTATGGAAGAAGGTTTGTTGATGGACGATGTTAGCCGATTATCACACAGACAATGGTCTCGGAAGGGATATGGACGCCAATACTTTTTCTTTAAAATCTTCTTAAGTCAATTTATATTTTTACATGTCTAATGTATATTCACTTTCGTTGTATGAGTTGTGTCTTGGTCGAAAGACCGTTGTTGTATTCATTCACTAAACTTGAGTCATCGTATTTGTTATTGCCGGTTATTTCATTGCATATGTTGTGAAGCCAACCGTTCCACCACATGGTAGCATGTTTCCACGTTTATGTTGTGTGAAGATTATGCCTTAGGATCGATATTATGCTGAGGCTGGCGAAGGTTGATAGGTTTGCATAGTGTCAACGTCCTGAAGCATATTATGGGCCCAATAATACTAGACTTACATGGTGATTGATACAAAACTTTACAGGAAGAGAACGTGGCCTCATATAATTGGCCCCCCTGATTTTCACTCGTAGGCCCGCACTCCTAATTAAATCTCTGCCAATCACACCCCAATAACCCTGTAAACATCACGTATGTCTAGCATTGCTCGGGCCCAATAATACTAGACTTACATGGTGATTGATACTCCCTCCGTCTCAAAATAAGTGACTCGAAAATATCTTAACTTTGCACTAAAGTTAGTGTAAAGTTATGTCATTTTTGAGTCACTTGTTTTGGAACGGAGGGAGTACAAAACTTTACATGGTGATTGATACTAACTTTAGCATTGCTTAAATTATTATTTTGGACTTTCCGATTAGAATCTATTGTAACTTTTGCACCGAAAGTCCAGTTTATATTTCATTCGCACATTTGTATCCTGCGACTAGGGATTTGAAACAACACCACACTTTAATATGTTTTTGACAACGTAACAAAACTTCACCAAGTTTCAACTACTAAAACTTTATAGAAATATATGATAAATTTACTAAGTTTCGGAAACCAAAACTTAATTAAACACTAAAATCCTAAACCCTTAGCCCTAAGCTCTAAACCCTAGAAATGAATGAAACTTGGTAAAACTTGATGGAAGTTGCTAAAAGCTTAATATTACAACTATCAAGATTGGATAATTCAACACTAATAAAATTTTAAAAGTTGTCAAAACGTATTCAAGTGTGGTCTTATTTGAAAGTTCTCGTCGCAACGAACACAAATATGCATACGAAACATAATTTGGACTTCAGGTGCCTACAAAACACATAATAGATTCAATTTTGGAGATAAAGTGAAAAGGTATAGTTTTGCTAAATTTCAGGTGCCTGCAATTTTTGTTCGCGTCAGTCATTCTTCCTTCTTCCCGAGCGAGCAAGATTGAAGGCCAGAACTCGTCGAAGAAGTAGCCCCACTATCTAGGAGTTCTAGGTTCTTTGCAGCAGCCCCACTATATATCTTAGGGGTGTGGGGTGCATGTCGTCGGAGTTCTTGATTGGTCTGGGGGGAGGGCTTAGAGGGATGGCCGGGGCAACGACCATCAACGGCGGTGGAAGGAGCTTGAGGGGATGGCGGGGCGGCGAGGTGATGCGCGGGTGCTGGAAGCCAGGAATTAGGGCGGGGCGGGATGAGGGCATCGTGAGGAGGAAGAAGAAGAAAGTAAGACGATGAACAATACACAATCTTTTCTAGACGGTTGGATGGAGATCAGACGGTCCATATTAAAAATGACTGATGCAATCGTTTTTTCAGTTACCTGACAATAGAGGCTCTTGAAAAAAATTGAGAGGTTGACACATGCAACTCTGCCAAAAGCTGACAGGCATGGACCTGAGTAATTAAGGCTAATTGCATAAACAAGATCACGAATCTTAAAGCAAATGGTTAGCCACATGCATGCGTGCCCCCGCCCCTACGTGCCCATTTTCGCAAATTGTTAGTAGTTAACCTGACCACCACATATTACAATTGCTCAAATTCGTTGGTGTAAATTCTAGATCGGCCGATGCATACAAGTTGAACACAAGTTTAGAAAGGAAACATAGAAAGATACTTCCTCTATAAACTAATATAAAAATATTTAAATAACTACATAGATTACTAAAGTAGTAATCTAAATGTTTTTATATTAGTTTACAAAGGAAGTAGCATGTAGTTTACTGTACCAGCGCACAACAACTTTTAAAGATGATACTGTTAAGCAAGCAAAAAACGGAACTAAACTAGTGAGAATAAACGGCCAGTTTCCAGTAACTAAGAATCAAACATGCACGTTTAACTTATTACCGCAAAAATAAAAATAAAAGAACACACGCATAAACTTTTTTTAGGGTTAACCCATGGAATGAAAAACATAGTGTCAGACTCTGAGGAGGTAGATGCTGAGCTCGGGCCCACTGTTGCCGTCGGGGTTTATCATGTAGAACGCTTCACAATCCCTGGATCCCACCACCCTCTCGAACCTGGCCCTCATGTACATCAGGTCCCCCTCGCCGGCGCCGCCGTCCGGGACGACGCCAGCGCCGACGGAGACGGGCTCGACGGCTCGGAGCAGCCGCCACTCCTCCGCGCCGCACTCCCTCCGTACGGCGTACCCGCACTTGCGCCCGTTGCAGTACGCTCGCCACGTCGGCTCCTCCACCAGCGCCGTCCGCCGCCTCTGGCCGTCTGCATGCATGTACACGTACAGACACTTACGACGTCCATCGATCGCAACGGCATGTATACAAGGCGTACGTAGCAAGCATGGTACACGTATGGGGTTACCTGTGTGTGCAGGCGTCTTCTCGCACTCGAGGGCGATGCGGACGAGGCCGGAGGACATCTCCCTGACGAGCGCGCCAGTGGAGTACGCGGCCAGCTCCACCATGAGCGCCGGCGGCGCTCGCGGGTCCGTCTGCAGCGCCAGGTGCACGCGCCCACGGCGCCGGCCGAAGATGGTGCCGGTGACGCTCGACCCCATCGGCCTGCGCCCGCGCCGGCGCCGCGCGCGCGCCACCACGGCCAGGACCGCGGACCGGAGCCGGGCGAGCGCCTCGCGGCGCTTCCCTGACGGCTCAGGGGTTCCTCCTCCCGCCCCAACAGCGACCGCGGCGGACGGAGTAGAGACCACGAAGGCGGCTCCCTCGTCTTCCACTTCCACCTCATCGTGGATGTCAGGTTCTTGCCCGCCGAGCGGCGGGCCGTGGCGCACCTTGCTGGCGCGCTTCCTGAGCAGCCACGGGATGACTCCGCTCGCGGTGGCGCCCCTGGAAGGCGGGAGCGGCGACGGCGCCGGCTGCGAGGCGGCCACGGCCGCACGTAAGGTTCCCGCCATGACGACGGCTCACTTCACTCCTCAGCCCTGGATCAGACGCGCGCGGCCTGTGCGCGCGTGTCTGTGGTCGACCTGTACGTACTATTTTTTTGTGATGGCAAACGGCAGTATATCAAGCAGCGAAGCTCGCCTCGAGAAGTCGAGAGAGAGACAGACAGACGGAGAGAGAGTGGCAGCTTTAGCCGCAGAAGAATTTCGTCGGCTTTAGACGTCGTGCGGGCCGGGCTGCGCTTTTGGCAGGCAGCGGGCAGCAGCTGCGATCTCTGCGTAGATACTCGGCGCTTTGGCGGGGGCACGGCACAGCACATACACGCCGGAGCCAAAGACTGGGGAGAGAGGGCGGTGGGCAGAGCAGGCAGACCTACACGCACCGAACCGGTCGGTCGCGATTAAGGAACGGGGGGCAGCGATGATGGCAACGGCCGTGGATTTTAGCTGCTTCCCCCTCCGTCGCTTTCGCGGCCGGGAGGAGGAGGCGGGGGAGACAGGGCATTGGGACGCGGAACGTGTGACGCGAATATGACACGGACATAGTGTTTTCATCAGAAAGAACAAAAGTGACGTGATTGATACCTTTGCAGAACCCTTCCAAGTTAATCCTATGCTTTTTTTTTGCGCGGATAATCCTATGTATTCAGACAGGTGATTTTCAATACACTATTTTTCTCAACATGTAACTACGCATGAAATAGCGCCACCTCTTGACATGCAACTATGCAACCATGCATTCCATTATATTATGTTATTTGTGTCCAACATATATTTAGAAATGTACGATAATTGAGTTGAACAACTCATATGTATTTTCAGTTTTATTATTATATTATTAATATATATATATATATATATGTTTACAAGTATATTATATGTATCAAAACCGTTTTAACCGATGTGCGTTCAGTGGGAGATTATGTTTCCGTCAACTAAGAAGGCGTCTATGATGACTTTATCAATCTTAATATGATGTGTCGACATAGTCTTTTAAAAATGCTTATAGACCTAGGGTGTGTTCGTGCGTTCACAGCAATGATGTGTGTATATGCGCGTCATTGTTTGTACTGTGTTAAAAATCATTGTAACTTATTCTCACAGCAAAGTGAACGGTGTAGCGAAATACATAACCTACTCAAACGCTGAAATAAGTGGAATCAGCACAAAATGGTGGGATGCCGCTTCTTTTCTGTTCTGTGTGCGCAAGTGTGTCATTATAGTGTGTGTCCCTGGATCCCATCACACTAAGTTGAGATGTGGTTAGATTAATCATGCAGGCAGCTAGTTCAGGGCGTGTATCGGCCATACCGCACTGATCATCAATATAAAACTGGAGATCGAGTGCGCTAATCCTTCCAATCATGATTAGTTCCTTAGGGGGTTATATAATTTTTATGAAAGGATTGTATATTTAACTAGCCACCATGCGATAGTGTGTACCTGCATGTGGATCATTAGTTAGCGTATACAAGTATGATTGCCATATCAACATGCACATCTTTCCCGTTTTTTTAGAAGAATCCTTTCCGACTCAGGTTGCCGGAAAAACTGGGCGTGTGCAACTTTACCACTTGCCTGCACCAAATATCTTCGTTTATTCACATTTTTATTGACGCACACGTACCAAACCAATTTTTTTTTGCGCAAACCAATTTATGGTTAGATGGTTAGAAAAACGGTGGTATCCTTAACCCATCAGGATTTTCCCATCAGGGTTCAAGTCTTAATTTTTTTGCGCATTCAGTGGGAGGAGATTTTCTCATCGACGACGAAGTACCTACGGTAACTTCATAAATCTCGAGATGATAGGGATATCATGTGTGTGTGTGCGTTCATAAGAATGATTGTATGCGCGCATATATGAGTGCTTGCGGCTACTCTGTGTTAAAATAAATTGTTTGCTAGATCGCCCGAGTTAGCTTTCATTTGAAAATGAACCAAAACACCCTACAATAATATGTCAAACACGTAAAAGGAGCTATTAACTTTGTCGAGGATTTCGCTAAAAAAGTTGTGAGGGTTGAACAATGGGTACCAAATAATCCCTCTTGGACGCATTTAGACTTGTCCGCGGACTGTGGTCTGTTACCCCTCAAATATCTGATTGCATAACCGGTACCCCATTAGCAAATCCATACGATCATATGCATCATAAACTATCTCTACATAAATAGATCTCGATCCCACACGTAGTGTCCAGCTACTTCATCATGCATGCCATGGGACTATAAAAAATTAGCATGCTCTACTACATCAATACATGCATCGGAGAGTACCAAAACATGGCATGTTCTACATTCTAAGCTATGGAGAAAGATCATCCATGACTTTCCTTGTTCTTGTCGTCCTTGTTATGAAAGTAGCGGTCAAGGATGCAAAATATATCGAGTCGGGTGTGCTCATCGCCGGAGCTGTATAAACTGTCGCTATCCTTCCTCTCCTCATTTGGGGGGGGGGGGGGGAGTCCAGCTATTGCATGGACCGCCTGATTTTCCTTCTAGATGAGGCTGAGCGCCCTCCTCCTTTGCCGCTTGTCGAGGATGCAAGCACAGATGGCTTCCTTGTCCACGACAGAGTACGACTACGCCTCTGCCACTTAGGCCGCGATGCCTACCCCGACCTCCCGCGTGCTTCCGTCTCATACAGTGGGCAGACCGCAACATAACACCGGACAAACCGTGATGCGTGTTGGTGTTTACCTCCGACTCGAAGCCTGACGCACGGGGACGAGGTGTCACCGAAGGGGTTAAGCAGCCATCCCGGCGAGGCCGCTATCATGCGCCTCGAGCAAACAACCCTGACAGATCCGTGTGCCATTTGCGCTGACACAATGGATTCCCGCCGAATCGAGTCTGGCCGCGGTCGGGCGCACTCCTCTTGGGAGTGGAAGGGATCCATGCAGACAACCATTTCCTCGTTGCTGCAAGGGGCAATGTCCTAGTCCACGAATTGGGACTTCTCGAAGTCGGGTCCGCTACCCTTCAGGCCGAAGAAGGTTGGAGATCGTCGAAACGGAGCTTTGGGCAGAGTGGAGTGTCTAAGGTTTCGTCTGGTTCGTGAATGGGGAAGAATATATGTGGGGTCGGGGCGCAAGCGTTGCCCGGATCTGACATAGTGGATGTGTCGTAGCGCGTCCAGGACTCCCCATATCCACCCCAGATATGAACTAGATATGAGGGATGCCGGTTAACCCGGATGTATAGGGCCGGTATGGCGGGTGCAGATGGGTCGAGATTTTGAGATCGGTCACTGACCGAGCCATCCGCCCAGACGTATGGAGAGCATTTGAGGAGTTCGGTTGTAGATGTTCTACATGGGATATTGGGGTTCAATTTTTCCAACGAAAACAATTAAATCTACGAAATTTTGGCTGGTACACAAACTGAGTTTAGCTTGAATTTTTGGACTATGTTCAAACAGAAAAAACAGAGAGAGAAAATCATTTGAATACAAATTTGTTTTTTAGAATGTCAAAAAATTAATATTCCAAAGAACCCAATTTCAGAAATGTAGATCTTGGTGGCTATTAAGATTTTTTAATACAGACAGTTAAGAGCTAGTTTACCTAATGTCTTTGAGCATGCGTGCTTGGATGCTATTAACCTGTTGAAGAAGGGATATGTGGACAGATCTCGGTATTGCTTCATTGATCGTGAGATCACACACCTTATGGAACAACGAATTTTTGTATTATTCACATTAGGCCAACCCAAAAATTTGTAAGCCATGCGACCACACCTTAATTGTTGTAGAACTTGTGGGCGTGTTGGGTATGGCTCGGTTTAGGGGCCGATGAGGTCGTTAAACTTCGTAAGGATGATTGTAACTTTCCTACGTGAGTAATTTCCCGCAAAAAAGTTGTTTAATATTCCTTTCGTCTGAAAATATTTGTCCTAAAAATAAATAAAATGAATGTATATATAACTAAAATACGTCTAGATACATTCATTTTTAGGACAAGTATTTTCAGACGTAAGGAGTATTAGCGAAGAATCCATTGTTCGTGAAAGGAGGGAGCACCATGAACCCAGTGGTACTTGATTTTAATGCAAACACTTGGTCAACAAAAATGTAAATGAAAGCAATTATTTGTAAATACTACCTCTATCATATAGTATATGGCAAGCTGATTTTCATAGAAATCAAGATTCACAAACTTTGATCAAATTTTTTAATTTTAGAAAAGGAGGTTTAAACCCCTGGTCTCTCCATCAATCGATGCATGCAACCATCTTTATTAATTATTGAACAAAGATCTGACAAGGACATACATCAAGCCACCCGAAGCCACCGCTCACACCTACAAACTCGATAATGTGGAGTGCTCTCACTATCCATATCTAAAACCGGCGTTGTTGCCGATCCATCCACATAACGTATCGGAACCAACATCCGGTGCAGCAGACCTAAAGCATACACCACATGCACACGTTTTAGAAGCCGCCATCATCATCGAAACGCTGACCCATCTTCAGGAGAAAGATCTGCATCATCCTTGCCAGTCCGGCCATCCGGTGACGCCACCACGACACCCAAAGGCTCCACCGCCCTGCGCTCGTGCATCGAGACGCGAAGACTCTGAAAGATCTATCGTGCGTAGCACCTGCCGACCAGACATGACATATTGTAGCACCTTTCGGCCAGGCATGACATGACATCTCCATCGAAGCTCCGTGCAAGACGAAGCCGCTCCACCTCCTGCCTCTGTCTTCCAGCGCTACTCCACAAACGATGCTCCCAAGAGAGAAACGACACCACAGTACCGCCAACGTCTGATCCGGAAGACCAGATCCTAGGGTTTTCCCCGGAGCAGCACGAGTGGGTCGACAACAGTTATACGACGATGCCTTCATCAAGGTAAAGACGTAGAACGCCGCCATCCCCCACCATCAGATCGGTTTTCACTGGCAACTATGTCTCCCCTGTTGGGGAACGTTGTATGGGAAACAAAAATGTTCCTACGCACACACAAAATCTATCCATGGTGATGAGCATCTATGAGAGGGAGAGTGGATCTACATATCCTTGTAGATCGCTAAGCGGGAAGCGTTAAGAAACGCGGTTGGTGTAGTCGAACATCTTCGCGATCCAAATCGCTGAGCGTCCCGCGATCACATCACGATCCGTCCCGCGATCCAATCACGATCCGTCCCGCGAACTCATCACGATCCGTCCCACGATCTCATCACGATCCGTCCCACGATCTCATCACGATCTGTCCCGCGATCTCATCACGATCCGTCCCGTGAACTCATCACGATCCGTCCCGCGATCTCATCACGAACCGTCTCGCGATCTTGATCACGGTCCTTCCGATCTAGCGCCGAACGGACGGCACCTCCGCATTCAGCACACGTGCAGCTTGATGACGATCTCCACCGTCTTGATCCAGCAAGAGGAAGTGGAGAGGAAGAAGAGTTCACCGGCTGCAAAACACCCAATACCACCAGTATATATAAGAGGGAGGGAGGAGGAGGGCTGGCGCCAAGGCTGCCCTTGCGCAAGGATGATTGGAGGAATCCTCCTCCAATCCAAGTAGGATTAGGATTCCTCCTTTCCTACTTGGATTTTATTTCCACCTTGGCTTTTTTCTCCTTTTCTCAAGTCCAGCCGCATGGGCCTCTTAGAGGACTTCCACCAGCCCACTAAGGGCTGGTTTCCACCCTCCCACAGCCCATGTAGCCTCTTGGGTCGAAATACCTCTCCCGATGGTCCCCCGGTACACTACCGGCACTCCCGGTACACTACCGATGAGCCCGAAACTTTTCCGGCGACCAAAATAGGACTTCTTATATATGAATCTTTACCTCCGGAGCTCCTTGTGACGTCTGGAATCTCATCCGGGACTCCGAACAACCTTCGGTCATCACCATACATAACTCTATACTACCGAAACGTCACCAAACCTTAAGTGTGCAGACTCTGCGGGTTCGAGAACTATGTAGACATGACCGAGACACCTCTACGGTCTATAACCAATAGTGGGCCCTGGATGACCATATTGGTTCCTACATATTCTACGAAGATCTTTATCGGTCGAACCTCTATGTCAAGGATTCAGTCAATCCCGTATAACGTTCCCTTTGTTCTTCGGTATGTTACTTGCCCGAGATTCAATCGTCGGTATCTCTATACCTAGTTCAACCTCGTTACCGGCAAGTCTCTTTACTCGTTCTGTAATACAAGATCTCGTGACTAACACTTAGTCACATTACTTGCAAGGCTTATTGTGATGTTGTTTTACCGAATGGGCCCTAAGATACCTCTCCGTCACACGGAGTAACAAATCCCAGTCTTGATCCATGCCAACTCAACAGACACCCTCGGAGATACCTGTAGAGCACCTTTATAGTCACCCAGTTACGTTGCGATGTTTGATACACACAAGGCACTCCTCCGATGTCCGTGAGTTGCATGATCTCATGGTCATAGGAACATATACTTGACATGCAGAAAACAGTATTAATAAACTGACACGATCATATGCTACGTTTGTAGTTTGGGTCTTGTCCATCACACCATTCTCCTAATGATGTGATCCCGTTTATCAAATGACATCTCATGTCCATGGCTAGGAAACCATAGCCATCTTTGATCAACGAGCTAGTCTATTAGAGGCATACTAGGGACATGGTGTTGTCTATGTATCCACACATGTATCTAAGTTTCCGATCAATACAATTATAGCATGGATAATAAACGATTATCATGAACAAGGAAATATGATAATAACTAATTTGTTATTGGCTCTAGTGCATATTTCCAACATCCCCGACTCGCAACCGGGACTAGATGACGGATCTCAAGATCCGACCACCCAGCCTCAGGTCGACCACCTCCGGCGAAGGAAGTGGCCACCACCGCCGCGCCCGGGGCTAGAGCCCCTGACGTCCTCATGTTGTGGGTCGAGCCCAAGAATAGTATGTCGTTGACGGAAGAGAGGATGCACAGGACAACAGCATGTGCGGCCCGCCGAAGCCCATCTAGGCCTAGATCGGGCGCCATAGCCACCGCCGCTGGACACATCATTGTACACCACCGCCAGCATAACGAGCCTGGCCGCCGCCGCCCCGCGCCACTACCGCTGGTCCGTCCGGTGCGGACCGCCGCCACCCAGACCAGATCGCTGGACGAGGAGAAACGCCGCCGCCGCTGCTGCGACACACATGCTTTGCCTGCGATGCCCCTGGCGGCGACAGCGGTAGGAGAGCGGGTGCTGGAGAGAACCGGAGGAAGGGGGCGGGGGCGCTCCGGTTCCCCTTTGATCAAATTTATAGAAAAAAATTATATACACACACACACACACCAGATGAAAATATATTTCATGAATCTAATGGTATTGATGTAGTATTCTCGATGTTGATATTATTTTTCTAAATCCATGTTTACATTGTTTGTTTTTAAAAATGTCTAATGCACATTGTATTTTGGGACAGAGTGGGTAGTATGCATTTTTTTTCTTACGAAACCTGGCATTTTCATCTTCATTTAAACACGCCAAACAGCAGTTTTTGCCTCTGAACATGGCAATTCTCACAAAATAGCCATGGAAATTTTAGTTGATTTGGCATGGCAACTTCGCTGGAAAAACCGCTCCCAGGAAACGCTCCCCAGGTATTACGGTCCATTTCAAACAATTATTTTGAATTATGTTTCATTGCAAATTTCCATCCATTCAGATGTCTTGAAAAGATTCTTTTTTCTTCTTCTATGCTCAATCATGAAACTCTTGTGCAAACACAACTCCATGCAGTTCGGGTGAACATGACTTTACAAACTGAGTTTCTTCTATTTATGCTTTTAGAATCCTACAAAAAAGATGTTGAGATTTGCTTAGCTTATTCAAATGGTAGCATCTATCCGTTCAAGCATCTTTCAGACTATGCTGCAGAAAAGCATAACAACGTGGTCCTACTCTTTATTTTAGAGATACAAAGGTGACATTAGATGTGTCGTGCTACAAGAACAGTTGATCAAAGTGCTACTACCTTGCATTCTACTGTTAAGCCGGTTCAGCAAGCCGTCGATATCTTTGTTTAAGACGGATAGGATAAAGACCCTCTTTGTTCGTAGGATTCCCAAAATATGGGAATAGGAAAAATAAAAGATTTGAGTGGCATGCTCATTTGAAACCCATAGAATTAGCACAAAGTGTTTGATGTTACATGAAAAATAAAGGAAGTAAAAAAAGATTGAAATGGATGCTAGAGTTTTAATGAAATGTAGTACGCATGATTCATAGAAAAAATTCTATAGGATTCAATCATATGAATCAAGTGATCAATGTAGAAACAATTCCAAAGAATTATAACCCTTCAAAAATCTTATGTAATTCCTTTGAATCAGAAAAGCCCCAAGTCTCACCAGGATTTGGACCATTCACTCGAAAGCATCATCATCAAGAATCTAGATCTGCTTCCTCTCAATGTGCCGACTCGAGTAACAGGATACTCCTTAGGATTTTTACAGTCTGTATCGCCATCATCATACCTACTCTTCAAAAGAAGCGAAACAAAGGTAAAGAGCAGAGCAAAGGGAGAAAAGAAGCCTAGCTTGTCAGTGTAGCTGCACCACCACATAGGCAGGGAATAACAACGCCAGATCCAAGGAAAGCATACATCAACAAAAGCAAACTCTTGGCAGGTTTTGGCTCCACAGGATTGCCATGTCGCCCGCAGTTTGGTGCATTTTTCACGGAGCCTACGGAAAGCTCAAGAACTATCATCCCCTCTGTCTCTTTAACCTCTGGTCACTGTCGGTGTTCGTGGAAGACCAATAGTCTCAGATTGTGTATTTTAAAATGCCCCAAGCTATTATCTTACACTTGTAAAGATGCATAATCCAAGCAACAAATCTCCTTTGCATTACAGTTTCACAGTTTGCATCTGCAGTCTTGAATTGTAAACAATGGCATAGAAATAGAAATGGGTATGAGAACATACACTCACAACCTTTTACTTGCGGGTGGTATCTCATTTTGATGTTAAACATAGTCCTGGAAGAAACCAGTTACGATGTTAAACATACTTGTAATGAAGTGGGGCATGTGTCCAAAGTACGTCACAAGCGGTCATGGCCTGCAAAGAGAGCCTTGCCTCATTGGTCAGGCATGCGGTTGTGCAGCCCAACAACCCGAGTTCAATTCCTAGAATTGACAAGTGATGTATACAAGGTTTTCTTTCATTTATTGAGGATCAATTTTGATGTGTAGTAAAACTACTCATCAAAAACCCTAGGATCTGGTCTTCCAGATCAGACGATGGCAGTGCTACCTCTTGAGCTTGCATTGGTTTTCCCTTGAAGAGGAAAGGGTAATGCAGCGAAGTAGATAAGTATTTCCCTCAGTTTTTGAGAACCAAGTTATCAATCCAGTAGGAGAAACAAGCAAGTTACTAATGGATGCACCTACACAAACAATCAAACTCTGGGGTTGTCAATCCCTTCACGGTTATTTGCAAGGATTAGATCTGATAGAGATAGATGTAAACGAGAATGGAAAGTAAAAGGTAAATAAATTGCAACAAAGTATTTTTGGTATTTTTGGTTTATAGATCTGAAAATATATTATGGAAAGTAGAACCGGGAGCCATAGGTTTCACTAGAGGCTTCTCTCATGATGACAAGTATTACGGTGGGTGAACAAATTATTGTTGAGCAATTGATAGAAAAGAGAATAATTATGAAGATATCCAAGGCAATGATTATGCATATAGGCATCACGTCCGTGTCAAGTAGACCGAAATGATTCTGCATCTACTACTATTACTGCACGCATCGACCGACTCCTGCCTGCATCTAGAGTATTAAGTTCATGAAGAACAGAGTAACACATTAGGTAAGATGACATGATGTAGAGGGATAAACTCAAGCAATATGATGAAAACCCCATCTTTTATCATTGATGGCAACAATACAATACGTGTCTCGCTACCCCTACTATGCCACTGGGTGAGGACCCAGAACTAAGCACTTATGCCATTGCAAGAATTACCAATCTAGTTGGCCAAACCAAACCAATAACTCGAAGAGACTTGCAAAGATATGAAATAATGCATATAAGAATTCGGGAAATACTCAAATAATATTCATGGATAATCTGAACATGAACCCATAATTCATCGGATCTCGACAAACACATCGCAGAAAAGTATTACATCGGATAAATCTCCATGAAGATCATGAAGAACATGGTATTGAAGAGCAAAGAGAGAGAGAAGAAGCTATCTAGCTACTAGCTATGGACCCGAAGGTCTGTGGTCACTAGTAGAATGTCGATCAGTAGTCCCGGTCGAGATGTGCCTTTAGTACTGGTTCCCCAACCGGTACTAAAGGGTCGGAACTAAAGGTCCAGACCTTTAGTACCGGTTGGACCACGGACCGGTACTAAAGGCCCACCACGTGGCTGCCTATGTGGGCTGGTGGTGGAGGACCTTTAGTACCGGTTGACCTTTAGTACCGGTTGGTGATAACAACCGGTACTAAGTGTTACCAACTGGTTTTTAAATATATTTTCTATTTTGTTTTTTGAATTTTTTTATTTTTTTCTGATTTTCAAATCTGTGAATTATCTCACAATTTAATCTCTAATCATCCCTCTTCACTGCTTTTGAATTGTTTGACAATATAATCTCTAATCACCCCTCACTCCAAATCATCTAACTTCCCAGCCGGTCACCCATCCTCTCACTGCTCTAACCCGTGCACGCTTAACTTTCGAGTTCTATCACCCTTTGTTTCCAAGTCTGCACTTGTTGTTTTCTTGACAATAGTAAGCTATCAATCGTATTAACCCTTAAGTCTTGATGTCACATTATTTAATTTTTTGAATTCCAAACAATTATTAAAATAAAATAAATAAATAATAATAATATTGAATTTCTATGAAAATAAAATAAGTAATATTATTATAGTATTCATTTTTTTGCCATATATTCAATTCATATGGCATAATTAATATCTTTAAATCTGTAAATCAAAATTCAACAAATAATATATCCATTATTATCAGAAAAATGTGAGGAATCCAAATATGACATCATTTATTTATTTTTAAATAATTTTTTTATTTTGTAGGAAAAAATCTTCTTTTTGAAATAACTTTTTTTACTTTTAGGATTTCGAGAATCTGAGAAAACTTCACCGGGTAAACCCCGGTGAAATCGAGTCCCAATTTTCTCTAGTTTTTCTGATATATTAAACTAACCCCGATGATCCTCTAACATGCGTTTCAACTTCAACCTCTCCTTATCATTTTCGCAGTTTCTCTTTGCATCAGCAATGACCCGACCCAAATCATCAGCGGGCTCATCTGATGCCTCTTCTTCAGCTTCCCCCATTGTTGTATCAACAAAAGGTCTTCTTCTACATTGTCTTCCATTATAACCCCTCTTTCTCCGTGCTTGGTCCAACAGCTATAGCCGGACATGAAACCGGACTCGATGAGAGATGAAGGAGCAAAGTTGCTAACCTTTATGAACACTTGGATAGATGGGGTGCCTTTAAATCTTGACAAATCCTTGGAAAAATGGAGGATGAACTTCGAGCAAGAAGAAGAACAGGGGAGAAAACAGAGAAATGATCTTGCACCTGCTTGAGAAGGGTTTGATGCCACACTATAATGTTTGGACCAAGCACGGAGAAAGAGGGGTTATTATGGAAGACAACAAAGAAGAAGAGGATGACGACAACTACCCTCCCCCTGAATATGGTGATGCTGCAATGGGGGCACCTGAAGTTCAAGAAAATGAAATGTCTTTTGTAATAGATGAGTTTATGTCCGAAACCCTGATACTTCGAAAGAGACTGTCAGTTTTGTACACGAAGTGCATCCAGCTTTTGTCGTAACCCTCTCAACTTTTTAGCACATGCTATGTGGGTGAAATGATGATACCATGCCAACTTTCAACCTTTTCAGAGTTCATTTGTAGTGCTTTTCAATTTTAGGGTCATTTAGCTAAAAAAATCAATAACTGCATGAAAAATAACAAATGAAGTCAGAAAGGGTTGACAATTGATGATGTGCCTTTGAATGGTGCATTTTGAACACATGAAAAGCCTGGAGTTCAAATAAGTTCAAGAAAATGAAATGCCTTTTGTAACAGATGAGTTTATGTTCGAAACCTTGATACTTCGAAAGAGACTGTCCGTTTTGTACACGAAGTGCATCCAGCTTTTGCCGTAACCCTCTGAACTTTTTAGCACATACTATGTGGGTGAAATGATGATACCATGCCAACTTTCAACCTTTTTAGAATTCATTTGTAGTGCTTTTCAATTTCAGGGTCATTTAGCTCAAAAAAAATCAATAACTGCATGAAAAATAACAAATGAAGTCAGAAAGGGTTGAAAATTGATGATGTGGCTTTGAATAGTGCATTTTGAACACACAAAAAGCCTGGAGTTCAAATAAGTTCAAGAAAAATGAAATGCCTTTTGTAACAGATGAGTTTCCGTCCGAAACCCTAATACTTCGAAAGAGACTGTCTGTTTTGTACATGAAGTGCATCCAGCAAAAAGAATGAACTAAAAATAATCAATTTAAATATTATTTTATGAACTATAATATTCTTCAATAGCAAAAAGAATCAACTAAAAAGCTTTTACAAAACTCTAATAGCAAAAAGAAACACTAAAAGCTTTTATAAAATTCTAGTATTTTTTAAACTAAAATTATATAAAACCTAAAAATTACCGTATATGTAGGAAGCCTTTAGTACCGGCTGGTGACGCCAGCCGGTACTAAAGGTTGCCCTTTAGTACCAGTTGGTGTCACCAGCCGGTACTAAAGGTGCACGCGGGGCCCAAGTCTAACCAAAAGCCTGCGACGCCCCTTTAATACCGGCTCGTGACACGAACCGGTACTAAAGATTGCTCACGAGCCGGTACTAAAGGTTGCCCTGCTCCTAGCCGTTGGAGCCGGCACGAACTGGGACTAATACCGTCTTTAGTACCGGCTCGTAACTAGACCGGGACTAATGCTTGGGACGAAAGGTCTGTTTTCTACTAGTGGGTGAACTACTCACGCATCATCGGAGGGGCAATGGAGTTGATGTAGATGCCCTCCGTGATTGAATTCCCTTCCGACAGATTACCAGAAAAGGCTCCAAGATTGGATCTCTCGGGAAAAGAGGCTTCTGGCGGCGGAAAAGTGTTTTCGTGTCTTGTTCTGATAATGGTGGAATATTTGGGAATTTATAGGCCAAAGATTAGGGTTAGGGGAGATTCTGTGGGCCCACAAGCTTGCCCGGCGCGCCCTACCCCCCTGGGCGCGGCCCTAGGGCTTGTGGCCCCACGGTGGCTCCTCTGCCTTGGTTCTCAAGTCTCGTAGTTTCCTTTCGTTCCAGAAAAAATCATTTCGAAGGTTTTATTCCGTTTTGACTCCATTTGATATTCCTTATCTGCAATTCTTAAAAACAAGGAAAAAACAAAAACTGAGACTAGGCTCTAGATTAATAGGTTAGTTCCAAAAATAATATAAAATAGCATATTAATGCGTATAAAACATCCAAAACAGATAATATAATAGCATGGAACAATCAAAAAGTATAGATACATTGGAGACGTATTAGTATGTTAGCTTATGCCTCTCCCTCATATAAAATTGCAATAATGATGACCGGTCTAGTTATCGATTGCCTAGGGACAATTCCGCAGCTTCTACCACCACTTTTCCACACTCAATAAACTAACTTAGTTGTTTCTTTATCTTAGCAGCCCCTAGTTTTTATTTACGTGTTCTTTATTATCTTGCAAACATATCCTGTTACACCTATAAAGTACTTCTAGTTTCATACTTGTTCTAGGTAAAGCGAACGTTAAGCGTGCGTAGAGTTGTATCGGTGGTCGATAGAACTTGAGGGAATATTTGTTCTACCTTTAGCTCCTCATTGGGTTCGACACTCTTACTTATAGAAAGAGGCTACAACTGATCCCCTATACTTGTGGGCTATCAAAGAGCCACAGTGTTGTATGGTCGTCCACGTCGCAACCCCGACACGCTCGGGGTCCATCGAGTCCTTGAGGGAGGCACGACTCGCGACTGTTGGGGGAAACCCGACAAGCAACTCCGACGGAAAGAGCGATAAGGACTCCGCTACCCTGAGAGGAGCCACTCCGATTAGTGTGACGTACGGCATATCATAACTGGGAAGGGAGTTCCTGGGCAGTGCGACGTCCACCGAAACGACCCCAGGAAGGGAGTTACCGGGTAGTGCGATGTCTGACAAGTCATCCCAGGAAAGGGAGTTCCTGGGAAGCATGACGTCTGACATGAAGACTCCAAGAAAGGAGTTCCCAGGTAGTGTGACGTGAGGAACTACGACCCCAGCATCACTAACGCCCACGAGCGAGGTGGTTCTCTGGCAGTTCATGTCTCCGTCAATAAAACAATCGGACCTATTCGACACCAACAACAATGTTGTCACTCCACACAGGTTTCGACGCTTAGGGGGACCTTCTCGGCGAGCCATCAGGACGATCGCAGCACCCCGAGCCTAAGAAGGACGAGCACAATGCTATCATCAAGCACAAGGCACGGCTCGTCGCGAAAGTTTATGTACAAAGCATGAGGGAGGACTTACAGCAGGTCCTCGCTCTGGTGACAAAGCACTTGGAGGGCATACGGACTATACAAAGCCCAAGAAGCCAAACATCCCGATGAAGGCACTTGGCCGCGTCCGGTTCCAGGAACCACACGACAAGGTCGGGTTCATCGACAACAAGCTCCTTCGACAAGATTGAGGGGTTATTGTTGGGTCGAGATGGTCTCTAGTGCTTGCATGTAGCGACGGTAGTTATTAGCTAGGTAGATGCATGTCGGCAGCAGTGAAAATGAAAAATGACTGTAGCTGCTGTAGAGTAGCTAAGCAAAAGGAGTAGTCGTGACTTACTCTGTGTAGTTCAGCTCTTCCTTGACTTTGTCTGATCCTCTGGAGAATTCCTACAGGCTGGATGTCCGAATAGTGCATCAAACACATGGCGTGCGATTTTACAGGGCCATCGTTTGTTGAAAGACTGATTGATTAGGAAAGTGGGAGATGGCAGAACCACTGAGATGAGGCATGATATTGTCGGGACGACCTCGTGTAGGCCAATTCATATCAAGTTCACTAGTTTAACTAGCATCTCACATTAGGACATTGGATGTTCCTACCTTGTGATGCTACTACAATTTTATGTATGTCCATGCCGAGAGTGGCGCACGGGGACTTCTTTTTTGATAAAAGACGATTTTATTAACTCAAAATTGTTACACAATCCTGGGTTCGCTAACACCAATGTTTCTGACCCACATGCATCAACAAGGCCCAACCGGAGAGCAACACCGACTTATACCAAGACTTGGGCCCTCCCCCCCCCAAAAGACTAGCCTATTAGGAGGGGACACTCCCATCCTTATAAATCGTCTTATCTCTCCTCCCACAATTGATGTGTGACTAAACTCAACAAAAACGTAGCATTAAGAGGATACAAGTCATGATGAGCCAAAGAGAAGAGTGGTGTTTACTCAATTCGGTCAGTTTACAGAAGCACGGTGGACCGAAAAGAGGCTACTGCCAATGTTCAGGTAACTAGCTCGACTAATGGTATTCGAACCTGGAAAGAGTTGTGAAAATCCAAGAGATCCCGAAAATCAGTGGCATGTTCTCAAAGACATGTTGGCGGCCTATGGAGAACTTAAGAGGAGACATACCAAGAACACGACCATTTGTCTGATGTGTGGACATGGTGATGAATTGCTATCACGGCGGCGGCTAATTTATTCTGGGTTTCAGCGTTAGATTTCTTCGAAACAAAGCTTCTTAAGATGCACCCGGCAACTTGTTCCAATGACTTTTTGGATCCTCGGTTCATTGGAAGAAGAGAGAGTGATATCATTATTTCAGTAATGTGGACTATATGGAGCAACCGTACCAAATACACACATGATGTTGTGCAGTACTTATCAGGCAGCATGTTCAATGCAGCTGATTGACGAATTGATCCGCTCGGTGGAGCTCCCGGTTACTCACTATTGAACATATTGTTGGAAATATGCCCTAGAGGCAATAATAAAGTGGTTATTATTATATTTTCTTGTTCATGATAATTGTCTATTGTTCATGCTATAACTGTATTAACCGGAAATCGTAATACATGTGTGAATACACAGACCACAACATGTCCCTAGTGAGCCTCTAGTTGGCTAGCTCGTTGATCAATAGATGGTCATGGTTTCATGGCCATGGACATTGGATGTCATTGATAACAGGATCACATCATTAGGAGAATGATGTGATGGACTAGACCCAATCCTAAGCATAGCACAAGATCGTGTAGTTCGTCTGCTCTAATGTCAAGTATCATTTCCTTAGACCATGAGATTGTGCAACTCCCGGGTACCATAGGAATGCTTTGGGTGTTCCAAACGTCCTAACGTAATTGGGTGGCTATAAAGGTGCACTACGGGTATCCCCAAAAGTATCCGTTGGGTTGGCACGAATCAAGACTGGGAATTGTCACTCCGTGTGACGGAGAGGTATCTCGGGGCCCACTCGGTAATACATCATCACAATGAGCTCAATGTGACTAAGGAGTTAGTCACGGTATGATGTGTTACGGAATGAGTAAAGAACCTTGCCAGTAACGAGATTGAACAAGGTATAGACATACCGAATCTCAGGCAAGTAACATACCGATTGACAAGGGAATTGTATACGGGATTGTTTGAATCCCCGACATCATGGTTCATCCGATGAGAAAATCGTGGATCATGTGGGAGACAATATGAGTATCCAGATCACACTATTGGTTATTGGCTAGAGAGGTGTCTCGGTCATGTCTGCATGCTTTCCGAACCCGTAGGGTCTACACACTTAAGGTTTGATGACGCTAGGGTTATAGGGAAATTGTGTACGTGGTTATTGAAGGTTGTTCGGAGTCCCGGATGAGATCCCGGACGTCACGAGGATCTCTAGAATGTTCCGGAGGTAAAGATTCATATATAGGAAGTGAGGTTTTGGTCATTGGAAGTGTTTCGGGCATCACCGGTAACGTAGTGGGACCACCGAAAGGGTTCCGGGGGTCCATCATGTGGGGCCACCCACACCAAAGGGCTGCGTGGGCCGAAGGTGGGATGGAACCAGCCCCTAGGTGGGATGGTGCGCCTCGCACAAGGGCCCAAGGCACAAAAAGGTGGGAGGGGGCAAACCCTAGGGTCAGATGGGCCCTAGGCCCACCTAGGGCGCCGCCCCTCCTCTCCCCTCTCCTGGCCGCCGCCCCAAGGGCCATCTAGGGCCGGCCGCAGCCCTAGGGTGGGAATCCTAGGGGCTGAGCCCTCCCTCCTCCTCCTCCTATATATAGTGGAGGGTTTGGGCTGCCAAGAACATGCATATCTCTCTCTCTCGGCGCAGCCCTACCCCTCCTCCTCCTCGTCCTCCGTAGTGCTTGGCGAAGCCCTGTCGGAGTACCACGCAGCTCCACCGTCACCATGCCGTCATGCTTGTTGGGGAACATCGCATGGGAAACAAAAATTTTCCTATGCACACGCAAACCTATCCATGGTGATGAGCATCTATGAGAGGGAGAGTGGATCTACATACCCTTGTAGATCGCTAAGCGGGAAGCGTTAAGAAACGCGGTTGGTGTAGTCAAACTTCTTCGTGATCCAAATCGCCGAGCGTCCCACGATCTAATCACGAACCGTCCCGTGATCTCGTCACGATCCGTCCCGCGATCCGATCACGAACGTCCCGTGGCCTTGATCACGATCCTTCCAATCTAGTACCGAACGGACGGCACCTCCGCGTTTAGCACACGTGCAGCTTGATGACGATCACCACCGTCTTGATCCAGCAAGAGAAGGTGGAGAGGAGAGAGAGTTCACCGTCAGCGTGACGGCGCTCCGGTGATGGTGGTGGAGCAATTCTGGCAGGGCTTCGCCTAAGCACTGCGGAACTACGATATAGAGGAGAAACTACACACCGGTGGAACGGGTAGCATGTGGCCGGAAATTCTGTCCAAAAACCACCCAATCCACTCGTATATATAGGAGGAGAAGAGAGGAGAGGCAGAGGCCTTTGGGTCATCTGAAATAGGAGGTGGGAAGCAATCCTACTTCACCTCCAATCCTAGTTGGAGTAGGATTGCCTCCTATTGGCTGATTTTCCACTTTTTGCTTTAGGACTTTCTCTCCTGTGCCATGGGCCTTTGTGGCTGTTTTCCCAGCCCACTAAGGGCTGGTTAATACTCTCCCACAGCCCATGGACCTCTTGGGGTCGATGTACCCCTCCCGGAGGTCTCCCGGTACACTACCGGCACTCCCGGTACACTACCGACACTCCCGGTACACTACCGATGAGCCCGAAACTTTTCCGGAAACCAAACTGGGACTTCCTATATATGAATCTTTACCTCCAGACCATTCCGGAGCTCCTAGTGACATCCGGGATCTCATTCGGGACTCCGAACAAACTTTGGTCACCACCATACATAACTCTACACTACCGAAACGTCACCGAACCTTAAGTGTGCAGACCCTGCGGGTTCGAGAACTATGTAGACATGACCGAGACACCTCTACGGTCAATAACCAATGGCGGGACCTGGACGTCCACATTGGTTCCTACATATTCTACGAACATCTTTATCGGTCGAACCTCTATGTCAAGGATTCAGTTAATCCCGTATAACGTTCCCTTTGTTCTTCGGTATGTTACTTGCTCGAGATTCGATCGTCGGTATCTCCATACCTAGTTCAACCTCGTTACCGGCAAGTCTCTTTACTCGTTCCGTAATACAAGATCCCGCAACTAACAATTAGTCACATTGCTTGCAAGGCTTATTGTGATGTTGCATTACCGAGTGGGCCCCGAGATACCTCTCCGTTACACGGAGTAACAAATCCCAGTCTCGATCCATGCCAACTCAGCAGACACCATCGGAGATACCTGTAGAGCACCTTTATAGTCACCCAGTTACGTTGTGACGTTTGATACACACAAGGCACTCCTCCGATATCCGTGAGTTGCATGATCTCATGGTCATAGGAACATATACATTGACATGCAGAAAACAGTAGCAATAAACTGACACGATCATATGCTACATTTGTAGTTTGGGTCTTGTCCATCACATCATTCTCCCAATGATGTGATCCCGTTATCAAATGACATCTCATGTCCATGGCTAGGAAACCTTAACCATCCTTTGATCAACGAGCTAGTTCACTAGAGGCATACTAGGGACATTGTGTTGTCTATTTACCCACACATGCAATGTGTTTCCATTCAATACAATTATAGCATGGATAATAAATGATTATCATGAACAAGGAAATATAATAATAAACACTTTATTTATTGCCTCTAGGGCATATTTCCAACAGTCTCCCACTTGCACTAGAGTCAATAATCTAGTTCACATCACTATGTGATTTACATGGTAATGAATCGAACACCCATACAGTTCTGGTGTTGATCATATTTAGCCCTTGGAAGAGGTTTAGTCAACGGGTCTGCAACATTCAGATCCATGTGCACATTGCAAATATTTATGTCCTTCTCCTCGATGTAGAACTGGATGGAGTTGAAGCGTCGCTTTATGTGTCTGGTCCTCTTGTGAAACCTTGGTTCCTTGGCTAGAGCAATGGCACCAGTGTTGTCACATAACAGGTTTATTGGATTCAGTGCACTTGGCACTACTCCAAGATCTGTCATGAACTGCTTCATCCAGACACCTTCCTTCGCTGCCTCTGAGGATGCGATGTACTCTGCTTCGCACGTAGAATCAGCTACCACGCTTTGCTTGGAACTGCACCAGCTTACCGCTCCCCCGTTAAGAATAAATACGTATCCGGTTTGCGATTTAGAATCGTCCGGATCAGTGTCAAAGCTTGCATCGACGTAACCCTTTACGACGAGCTCTTCATCACCTCCATAAACGAGAAACATGTCCTTATTCCTGTTAAGGTACTTAAGGATATTCTTGACCGCTTGCCAGTGCTCCATTCCAGGATCACTTTGAAACCTTCCGGTCATACTTATGGCAAGGCTGACATCAGGTCTTGTCCACAGCATTGCATACATGATAGAGCCTATGGCTGAAGCATAGGGGATGATGCTCATCTTTTCTTTATCTTCTGCAGTCACTGGGCATTGAGTCTTACTCAACTTCACACCTTGTAACACAGGCAAGAACCCCTTCTTGGACTGCTCCATTTTGAACTTCTTCAAAGCTTTATCAAGGTATGTGCTCTGTGAAAGTGCTATTAAGCGTCTCGACCTATCTCTATAGATCTTAATGCCTAATATGAAAGCAGCTTCTCCTAGGTCCTTCATTGAAAAACTCTTATTCAAATATTCCTTCACGCTTTCCAGTATTTCTATATTGTTTCCAATCAGCAATATGTCATCCACATATAACACTAGAAACGCTACAGAGCTCCCACTCACTTTCTTGTAAATACAAGCTTCTCCATAAACTTGTATAAATCCAAACGCTTTGATCAGCTCATCCAAACGCTTATTCCAACTCCGAGATGCTTGCACCAGTCCATAAATGGATCGCTAGAGTTTGCAAACATTGTCAGCATTCTCTGGATCGACAAAACCTTCGGGTTGCATCATATACAACTCTTCCTCAAGGAAACCGTTGAGGAACGCCGTTTTGACATCCATCTGCCAAATTTCATAGTCGAAATAAGCAGCTATTGCCAACATGATTCTGATAGACTTAAGCATCGCTACGGGTGAGAAAGTCTCATCGTAGTCAACTCCTTGAACTTGTGAAAAACCCTTTGCCACAAGTCGAGCTTTATAGATGGTGACATTACCATCTGCGTCCGTCTTCTTCTTAAAAATCCATTTGTTCTGAATGGCCTTTCGCCCTTCAGGTAGTACTTCCAAAGTCCATACTTTGTTTTCATACATGGATCCCATCTCGGATTTCATGGCCTCTAACCATTTCTCGGAATCCGGGCCCATCACCGCTCCTTCATAGCTCGTAGGTTCATTGTTGTCCAACAACATGACCTCTAAGACAGGATTGCCGTACCACTCGGGAGTAGCACGCGTTCTTGTCGACCTACGAGGTTCATTAGTAACTTGATCCGAAGCTTCATGATCATCATCATTAACTTCTTCTTCAACCGTCGTAGGCTCCACAGAAACATCTTTCTACGTTGCGCTACTTTCTGGTAGAAGCAAAGGTTCAACAACCTCATCAAGCTCTATTTTCCTCCCACTCAATTCTTTCGAGAGAAACTCTTTCTCAAGAAATGTTCCGTTCTTAGCGACAAACACTTTGCCCTCGGATCTGAGATAGAAGGTATACCCGACTGCCTCTTTCGGGTATCCTATGAAGACGCATTTCTCCGCTTTGGGTTCCAGCTTTTCAGGCTGAAGCTTTTTGACATAAGCATCACATCCCCAAACTTTAAGAAACGACAGCTTCGGCTTTTTGCCAAACCACAATTCATATGGTGTCGTCTCAACGGATTTCGATGGTGCCCTATTTAAAGTGAATGCAGCTGTCTCTAATGCATAACCCCAAAACGATAGTGGCAAATCGGCAAGAGACATCATAGAACGCACCATATCTAATAAGGTTCGATTACGGCGTTCAGACACACCATTACGCTGTGGTGTTCCGGGCGGTGTCAACTGTGAAACAATTCCACATTGTCTTAAGTGACTGCCAAACTCATAACTCAGATATTCACCTCCTCGATCAGATCGCAGAAATTTAATCTTCTTGTTACGATGATTCTCAACTTCACTCTGAAATTGCTTGAACTTTTCAAACGTTTCAGACTTGTGTTTCATCAAGTAAATATATCCATATCTACTCAAGTCATCAGTGAAGGTGAGAAAGTAACGATAACCACCGCACGCTTCGACATTCATTGGACTGCACACATCTGTATGTATGATTTCCAACAAGTCACTTGCCCGTTCCATTGTTCCAGAGAACGGCGTTTTAGTCATCTTGCCCATGAGGCATGGTTCACATGTGTCAAGTGATTCAAAATCAAGTGACTCCAAAAGTCCATCAGCATGGAGCTTCCTCATGCGTTTTACACCAATATGACCTAAACGGCAGTGCCACAAGAAAGTGGTACTATCATTATCAACTCTACATCTTTTGGCATCAATGTTATGAACATGTGTCTCATCACTATCAAGATTCAATATGAATAAACCCCTAACATTGGGTGCATGACCATAAAAGATATTACTCATATAAATAGAACAACCTTTATTCTCTGATTTAAATGAGTAACCGTCTCGCAATAAACAAGATCCAGATATAATGTTCATGCTTAACGCGGGCACTAAATAACAATTATTCAGGTTCATCACTAATCCCGATGGTAATCGAAGAGAGAGCGTGCCGACGGCGATCACATCAACCTTGGAACCATTTCCCACGTGCATCGTCACTTCGTCCTTTGCCAGTCTTCGTTTATTCCGTAGTTCCTGCTTTGAGTTGCAAATGTGAGCAACCGAACCAGTATCAAATACCCAGGCACTACTACGAGAACTAGTAAGGTACACATCAATAACATGTATATCATATATACCTTGTTTGTCGTTGGTCGCCTTCTTGCCAGCCAGGTACTTGGGGAAGTTCCGCTTCCAGTGACCAGTTCCTTTGCAATGAAAGCACTCAGTTTCTGGCTTAGGTCCATGCTTAGGCTTCTTTGTAGGAGTAGCAACTGCTTTGCCATCCTTCTTGGTTTTACCCTTCTTGCCTTTGCCTTTGCCGTTTTACTTGAAACTAGTGGTTTTATTGACCATCAACACTTGATGTTCTTTCTGGATTTCAGACTCAGCGACTTTCAGCATCGCAAACAGCTCGGTGACTGACTTGTTCATCCCGTGCATGTTATAGTTCATCACAAAGCTCTTGTAACTAGGTGGCAGCGATTGAAGAACTCTATCAGTGATCGCCTCCGGCGGAAAGGTAATTCCCAACTCCGCTAGACGGTTTGAGTACCCAGACATTCTGAGTATGTGCTCACTAATAGACCCGTTCTCCTCCATCTTGCAAGCATAGAATTTATCGGAGGTCTCATACCTCTCAATCCGGGCATTCTTCTGAAAGATAAACTTCAACTCCTGGAACATCTCATATGCTCCATGACGTTTAAAACGTCTTTGAAGTCCCGGTTCTAAGCCATACAATATTGCACACTGAACTATTGAGTAGTCTCCAGCATGAGCCTCCCAAGCGTTCTTAACGTCTTCGGAGGTCATGTCTTCTGGCTGGTCACCAAGCGGTGCATCAAGGACATATGACTTCTGGGAAGCCGTGAGGATAATCCTCAGATTACAGGCCCAGTCAACAAAGTTACTTCCATCATCTTTCAATTTAGCTTTCTCTAGGAACGCATTAAAATTTAGGGGTGCTACTACGCGAGCCATTGATCTACAACATAAATATGCAAAGGTTACTTAGACTATTGTTCAAGATAATGAGTTTAGTTAATCAAATTACTAAAGCTCCCACTCAAATTTACATCCCTCAGGTCATCTGAGTGTCACATGATCCAAATTCACCAACTCAAGTCCGATCATCACGTGAGTTAAGGTGGCTTCAATGGTGAACATCATTATGTTGATCATATCTACTATATGACTCATGTTTCACCTTTCGGTCTCTTGTGTTCCGAGGCCATGTCTGTACATGCTAGGCTCGTCAAGTTTAACCCGAGTGTTCTGCGCGTGCAAATCTGGCTTGCACCCGTTGTATGTGAATGTAGAATCTATCACACCCGATCATCACATGGTGTCTCGACACGACGAACTTTCGCAACGGTGCACACTCGGGGAGAACACAATTTATCTTGAAATTTAAGTGAGGGATCACCTTATAATGCTACCGTCGTACTAAGCAAAACAAGGTGCATAAAAGGATTAACATCTCATGCAATTCATAAGTGACATGATATGGCCATGAACTTGTGTTTAAGATCTCCATCTTCAAAACATCGACATGATCTCCATCGTCACCGGCACGACACCATGATCTCCATCAAAGTGTCGCCATCGGGGTTGTCATGCCCTGCAAGCTTCTACTACTATTGCTACCATAGCGATAAAGTAAAGCATTACATAGCGCTTAATGATTGACACGCAGGTCATACAATAATTAAAGACAACCCTATGGCTCCTGTCGGTTGCCGTACTCATCGACATGCAAGTCGTGAAATTCTATACATCACATGATCATATCATACATCACATATATCTCATCATGTAATTGGCCATATCATATCACAACATACCCTGCAAAAACAAGTTAGACGTCCTCTAGTTGTTGTTGCAAGTTTTACGTGGCTGCTACGGGTATCTAGCAAGAACAATTCTCACCTACGCAAAGCCACAACGGTCATACGTAGTTTGCTTTTCAACCTTCTCAAGGACCGCCTTTGTCGGATCCGATCCAACTAAAGTAAGAGAAACTGTCACCCGCAAGCCATCTAAGCAACAAGTTGCGTCGAGGGAACCGGTCTCTCATAAGCGTACGAGTAATGTTGGTCCAGGCGCTTCATCTCACAATCCCGCTGAAACAAAATCCGACCAAGGGAGGAACTAATCTAAGCATCAACGCCCACAAACCTTTTGTGTTCTACTCGAGATCGCATCGAACCATCAACCTAGCTCATGATGCCACTATTGGGGAACGTCGCATGGGAAACAAAAAATTTCCTACTCACACGCAAACCTATCCATGGTGATGAGCATCTACGAGAGGGAGAGTGGATCTACATACCCTTGTAGATCGCTAAGCGGGAAGCGTTAAGAAACGCGGTTGGTGTAGTCGAACTTCTTCGCGATCCAAATCACCGAGCGTCCCGCGATCTAATCACGAACCGTCCCGTGATCTCGTCACGATCCGTCCCGCGATCCGATCACGAACGTCCCGTGGCCTTGATCACGATCCTTCCGATCTAGTACCGAACGGACGGCACCTCCGCGTTCAGCACACTTGCAGCTTGATGACGATCTCCACCGTCTTGATCCAGCAAGAGAAGGTGGAGAGGAGAGAGAGTTCACCGGCAGCATGACGGTGCTCCGGTGATGGTGGTGGAGCAATTCCGGCAGGGCTTCGCCTAAGCACTGCGGAACTACGATATAGAGGAGAAACTACGCACCGGTGGAACGGGTAGCACGTCGCATGGGAAACAAAAAATTTCCTACGCACACGCAAACCTATCCATGGTGATGAGCATCTACGAGAGGGAGAGTGGATCTACATACCCTTGTAGATCGCTAAGTGGGAAGCGTTAAGAAACGCGGTTGGTGTAGTCGAACATGTTTGCGATCCAAATCGCCGAGCGTCCCGCGATCTCATCACGATCCGTCCCGCGATCCAATCACGATCCGTCCCGTGAACTCATCACGATCCGTCCCGCGATCTCATCACGATCTTGATCACGATCTGTCCCGCGAACTCATCACGATCCGTTCCGCGATCTCATCACGAACTGTCTCGCGATCTCGATCACGGTCCTTCCGATCTAGCGCCGAACGGACGGCACCTCCGCGTTCAGCACACGTGCAGCTTGATGACGATCTCCACCGTCTCGATCCAGCGAGAGGAGGTGGAGAGGAGAGAGAGTTCACCGGCAGCGTGACGGCGCTCCGGTGATGGTGGTGGAGTGATTCCGGCAGGGCTTCGCCTAAGCGCTGCGGAAAACCGATCTAGAGGAGAAACTAAGCACCGGTGAAACGGGTAGCACGTGGCCAGAAATTCTGTCCAAAAACCACCCAATCCACTAGTATATATAGGAGGAGAGGAGAGGAGAGGCAGCCAAGGCCTTTGGGTCGGCCGAAATAGGAGGTGGGAGCAATCCTACTTCACCTCCAATCCTAGTTGGAGTAGGATTGCCTCCTATTGGCTGATTTTCCACTTTTTGCTTTACGACTTTCTCTCCTGCGCCATGGGCCTTTGTGGCTGTTTTACCTGCCCACTAAGGGCTGGTTATTATTCTCCCACAGCCCATGGACCTCTTGGGGTCGAAATACCCCTCCCGGAGGTCCCCCGGTACACTACCGGTACTCCCGGTACACTACCGATACTCCCGGTACACTACCGATGAGCCCGAAACTTTTCCGGAAACCAAACTGGGACTTCCTATATCTGAATATTTACCTCTGGACCATTCCGGAGCTCCTCGTGACATCCGGGATCTCATCTGGGACTCCGAACAACCTTCGGTCACCACCATACATAACTCTACACTACCGAAACGTCACCGAACCTTAAGTGTGCAGACCCTGCGGGTTCGAGAACTATGTAGACATGACCGAGACACCTCTACGGTCAATAACCAATGGCGGGACCTGGATGTCCACATTGGTTCCGACATATTCTACGAAGATCTTTATCGGTCGAACCTCTATGTCAAGGATTCAGTTAATCCCGTATATCGTTCCCTTTGTTCTTCGGTATGTTACTTGCCCGAGATTCGATCGTCGGTATCTCCATACCTAGTTCAACCTCGTTACCGGCAAGTCTCTTTACTCGTTCCATAATACAAGATCCCGCAACTAACAATTAGTCACATTGCTTGCAAGGCTTATTGTGATGTTGCATTACCGAGTGGGCCCCGAGATACCTCTCCGTGACACGGAGTAACAAATCTCAGTCTCGATCCATGCCAACTCAACAGACACCATCGGAGATACCTGTAGAGCACCTTTATAGTCACCCAGTTACGTTGCGACGTTTGATACACACAAGGCACTCCTCCGATATCCGTGAGTTACATGATCTCATGGTCATAGGAACATATACTTGACATGCAGAAACAGTAGCAATAAACTAACACGATCATATGCTATGTTTGTAGTTTGGGTCTTATCCATCACATCATTCTCCTAATGATGTGATCCCGTTATCAAATGACATCTCATGTCCATGGCTAGGAAACCTTAACCATCCTTTGATCAACGAGCTAGTCCATTAGAGGCATACTAAGGACATGGTTTTGTCTATGTATCCACACATGCATTTAAGTCTCCGATCAATACAATTATAGCATGGATAGTAAACGATTATCATGAACAAGGAAATATGATAATAACTAATTTATTATTGCCTCTAGGGCATATTTCCAACAGTCTCCCACTTGCACTAGAGTCAATAATCTAGTTCACATCACCATGTGATTCGCATTGTTATGAATCTAACACCCAATGAGTTCTGGGGCTCGATCATGCTTTGCATGTGAGAGAGGTCTTATAGTCAACGGGTCTGCGATATTCAGATCCGTGTGTACTTTGCATATCTCTATGTCAAACCGTAAACACTGCTACCACACTCCACTTGGTACTATTTCCAAATGGCTGCTCCACTATACGTATCCAGATTGCTACTACTAGTCATCCGGATAGGTGTTAAAGCTTGCATCGACGTAACTCTTTACGACGAACTCTTTATCACCTCCATAATCAAGAAACATTTCCTTAGTCCTCTGGTTACTAAGGATAATTCCGACCGCTGTCCAGTGATCCACTCCTGGACCACTCTTGTACCCCTTGACAGACTCATGGCAAGGCACACATAGGTGCGGTACACAGCATGGCATAATATAGAGCCTATGGCTAAGGCATAGGGGACGACGTTCGTCCTTTCTCTTTCTTCTGCCGTTGTCGAGCTTTGAGTCTCACTCAACTTCACACCTTACAAATCAGACGAGAACTATTTCTTTGGCTGATCCATTTTGAACTCTTTCAAAATCTTGTGAAGGTATGCACTCATTGAAAGTCTCATCAAGCATCTTGATCTATCTCTATAGATTTTGATGCTCAACAATTAGGTAGCTTTATCCAGGTCTTCCTTTGAAAATCACTTTCCAAATGACCATTTTATGCTTTCCAGAAACTCTACATTATTTCTGATCAACAATATGTCATCCACATATACTTATCAGAAATTCTATAGTGCTCCCACTCACTTTATTGCAAATACAAGTTCCTCATAAACTTTGTATAAACATCAAAACTTTGATCACCTCATCAAAGCGTATATTCCAACTCCGAGATGCTTGCTTCAGTCCATGGAAGGATCACCGAAGCTTGCACACCTTTTAGCATCCTTAGGCCTGACAAAACCTTCTGGTTATATCACATACAACCTTTCCTCAAGTAAACCATTAAGGAAACGATGTTTTGACATCCATCTGCCAGATTTCATAATTGAAAACACAGCAACTGCTAACATAATTCCAACAGACTTTTAGCATTGCTACGAGTGAGAAAGTCTCATCGTAGTCAACTCCTTGAACTTGTCACAAACATCTTTGCAACAAGTCGAGCTTTACAAATAGTGACATTCACCATCAGTGTCTGCCTTCATTTTAAAGATCCATTTGTACTCAACGACCTGCCGTCCAACGAGCAAGTCTACCAAAGTCGACACTTGGTTTTCATACATGGATCCTATCTCGGATTTCATGGCCTCTAACCATTTGTCGGAATCCGGGCCCATCATCGCTTCTCCATAGCTCGTAGGTTCATCGTTGTCCAACAACATGATCTCCAAGACAGAGTTGTCGTACCACTTAGGAGCAGTACACATCCTTGTCGACCTACGAAGTTCGATAGTAACTTAATCCTGAAGCTTCATGATCATCATCATTAACTTCCTCCTTCAACTAACGTAAGCTTCACAGAAACATCTTTCTGCGCTGCGCTACTCTCTGGTTGAACAAAGGTTTAACAACCTCATCAAGTTCTATCTTCCTCCCACTCAATTCTTTCGAGAGAAACATTTCCTCGAGAAAGGATCCGTTTAAGCAACAAACATTTTGCACTAGGATCTGAGATTGAAGGTTCACCCAACTGATCTTAGGGTATTCTATGAAGATGCAATTTGTCCGCCTTGGGTTCGACCTCATTAGGTGAAAACATTTTCCACACAAGTGTCACATCCCAAAATATTAAGAAATGACAGCTTAGGTTTCTATCAAACCATAATTCACATGGTGTCATCTCAACGGATTTAGATGGTGCCCTATTTAAAGTGAATGTAGTTGTCTCTAATGCATAACCCCAAAATTATAGTAGTAAAACGACAAGAGACATCATATTACGCACCATGTCCAATAGAGCATAACTATGATGTTCGGACACACCATCACACTATGGTGTTCCAGGTGGCGTTTAGTTGTGAAACAACTTTCACATTGTCTTAAGTTGTATGCCAAACTCGTGACTCAGATATTCACCTCCACGATCATATCGCAGTCATTTTTATCTTCTTGTCACGATGATCTTTAAACTTCACTCTGAATTTGCTTGAACCTTTCAAACGATTCAGACTTGTGTTTCATTAAGTAAATATACACTATATCTACTCAAATCATCAGTGAAGGTAAGAAAATAATGATATCCACTGCACGCTACAAGACTCACTAGATTGCATACATCAACATGTATCATTTCCAATGAATCACTTGCCCGCTCCATCCAACGGGGTCCTTTAGTCATCTTGCCCAAGAGGCATGGTTCACATGTCTCAACCGATTCAAAATCGAATGAGTCCAAATATCCATCAGCATGGAGTTTCTACATGCGCTTTATACCAATATGACATTTAGCGGTAGTGCCACAAGTATGTGGTACTATCATTATTAACTTTGTGTCTTTTGACATCAATGTTATGAACATGTGTAATACTACGATCAAGATTTCAACAAACCATTCTCACTGGGTGCATGACCATTGAAGGTATTATTCATGTAAACAGAATAACCATTATTCTCTAACTTAAATGAATAACCGTATTGCAATAAACATGATCTAATCATGTTCATGCTCAACGCAAAACACCAAATAACATTTATTTAGGTTCGTCACTAATCCTGAAGGTAGAGAGAGCGTGCGATGTTGATCACATCAACCTTGGAAACACTTCCAACACATATCGTCACCTCACCCTTAGCTAGTTCTCCGTTTATTCCGTAGCTTTTATTTCGAGTTACTAACATTTAGCAACCGAACCGGTATCCAATACCCAGGTGCTACTAAGAGTACTAGCAAGGTACACATCAATAACTCGTATATCAAATATACTTCTGTCGATGTTGCCAGCCTTCTTATCTACCAAGTATCTAGGGTTGTTCCGCTTCAGCGACCTCTCACCTCATAATAGAAGCACTTAGTCTCGGGTTTGAGTTCAACTTTGGGTTGCTTCACTGGAGCAGCAACTAACTTGCTATCCATGAAGTTTCCCTCCTTGCTCTTGCCCTTTTCGAAACTAGTGGTTTGATTAACCATCAACACTTGACGCTCCTTCTTGATTTCTACCTCCGCGGTGTCAAACATCGCGAACAGCTCAGGGATCAATACTTCTATCCCTGGTGTATTATAGTTCATCACTAAGTTCTAGTAGCTTTAGTGACAGTGACTTGGAGAACTATATCAATCACTATCTTATCTGGAAGATCAACTCCCACTTGATTCAAGCGATTGTAGTACCCAGACAATCTGAGTACATGCTCAACGATTGAGCTATTCTCCTTCATCTTACAGGCAAAGAATCTTGTTGGAGATCTCATATCTCGCAACACAGGCACGAGCCTGAGATCACAATCTCTGCTCCTAGAACATCTCATATGTTCCGTGACGTTCAAAACGTTTCCGAGCCTCAATTCTAAGCCGTAATGCATGACGCACTAAACTATCAAGTAATCATCGAAACGTGCCTGTCAGATGTTCACAACATCTATAGACGACGCTAGAGGGGGTGACGGACCGAGCGGTGCATTAAGGACATAAGCCTTCTGTGCAGCAATGAGGACAATCCTCAGATCACGGACCCAGTCCGCAATATTGCTACCAACATCTTTCAACTCTATTTCTCTAGGAACATATAAAAATACAAGGGAGCTACAGCGCGAGCTAGTAATCTACAACATAATTTGCAAAGACACTTTGACTATGTTCATGATAATGAGTTCAATTAATCATATTACTTAAGAACTCCCACTCAAATTGACATCCCTCGGGTCATTCGAGTGATACATGATCCAAATTCACCAACTCAAGTCCGATCATCACGTGAGTTAAGGTGGCTTCAATGGTGAACATCATTATGTTGATCATATCCACTATATGGCTCATGCTCGACCTTTCGGTCTCTTGTGTTCCGAGGCCATGTCTGTACATGCTAGGCTCTTCAAGTTTAACCCGAGTGTTCTGCGCGTGCAAATCTGGCTTGCACTCGTTGTATGTGAACCTAGTCTATCACACCCCGATCATCACGTGGTGTCTCAACACGACGAACTTTCGCAACGGTGCACACTCGGGGAGAACACAAGTTATCTTGAAATTAAGTGAGGGATCACCTTATAATGCTACCGTCGTCCTAAGCAAAACAAGGTGCATAAAAAGGATTAACATCACATGCAACTCATAAGTGACATGATATGGCCATGAACTTGTGTTTTTGATCTCCATCTAGAAAGCACCGGCATGATCTCCATCGTCACTGGCATGACACCATGATCTCCATCAACGTGTCGCCATCGGGGTTGTCACGCCCTGCATGCTTCTACTACTATTGCTACCGTAGCGATAAAGTAAAGCATTACATAGCGCTTAATGATTGACACGCAGGTCATACAATAATTAAAGACAACCCTATGGCTCCTGCCGATTGCCGTACTCATCGACATGCAAGTCGTGATAATCTATACATCACATGATCATCTCATACATCACATATATCACATCATGTAATTGGCCATATCATATCACAACATACCCTGCAAAAACAAGTTAGACGTCCTCTAATTGTTGTTGCAAGTTTTACGTGGCTGCTACGGGTATCTAGCAAGAACGATTCTCACCTACGCATAAACCACAACGGTGATACATAGATTGCTTTTCAACCTTCTCAAGGACCGCCTTTGTCGGATCCGATCCAACTAAAGTGAGAGAAACTGTCACCCGCAAGCCATCTAAGCAACAAGTTGCGTCGAGGGAACCGGTCTCTCGTAAGCGTACGAGTAATGTTGGTCCGGGCCGCTTCATCTCACAATCCCGCTGAACCAAAATCCAACCAAGGGAGGAAGAAATCTAAGCATCAATGCCCACAAACCTTTTGTGTTCTACTCGAGATCTCATCGAACCATCAACCTAGCTCATGATGCCACTGTTGGGGAACGTCGCATGGGAAACAAAAAGTTTCCTACGCACACGCAAACCTATCCATGGTGATGAGCATCTACGAGAGGGAGAGTGGATCTACATACCCTTGTAGATCGCTAAGCGGGAAGCGTTAAGAAACGCGGTTGGTGTAGTCGAACATCTTCGCGATCCAAATCGCCTAGCGTCCCGCGATCTCATCATGATCCGTCCCGCGATCCAATCATGATCCGTCCCGTGAACTCATCACGATCCGTCCCGCGATCTCATCACGATCTGTCTCACGATCTTGATCATGATCTGTCCCGCGAACTCATCACGATCCGTTCCGCGATCTCATCACGAACTGTCTCGCGATCTCGATCACGGTCCTTCCGATCTAGCGCCGAACGGACGGCACCTTCGCGTTCAGCACACATGCAGCTTGATGACGATCTCCACCGTCTCGATCTAGCGAGAGGAGGTGGAGAGGAGAGAGAGTTCACCGGCATCATGACGGCGCTCCGGTGATGGTGGTGGAGTGATTCCGGCAGGGCTTCGCCTAAGCGCTGCGGAAAACCGATCTAGAGGAGAAACTGTGCACCGGTGAAACGGGTAGCACGTGGCCGGAAATTCTGTCCAAAAACCACCCAATCCACTAGTATATATAGGAGGAGAGGAGAGGAGAGGCAGCCAAGGCCTTTGGGTCGGCCGAAATAGGAGGTGGGAGCAATCCTACTTCACCTCCAATCCTAGTTGGAGTAGGATTGCCTCCTATTGGCTGATTTTCCATTTTTTGCTTTACGACTTTCTCTCCTGCGCCATGGGCCTTTGTGGCTGTTTTACCTGCCCACTAAGGGCTGGTTATTATTATCCCACGGCCCATGGACCTCTTGGGGTCGAAATACCCCTCCCGGAGGTCCCCCGGTACACTACCGGTACTCCCGGTACACTACCGATACTCCCGGTACACTACCGATGAGCCCGAAACTTTTCCGGAAACCAAACTGGGACTTCCTATATATGAATCTTTACCTCCGGACCATTCCGGAGCTCCTCGTGACGTCCAGGATCTCATCCGGGACTCCGAACAACCTTCGGTTACCACCATACATAACTCTACACTACCGAAACGTCACCGAACCTTAAGTGTGCAGACCCTGCGGGTTCGAGAACTATGTAGACATGACCGAGACACCTCTACGGTCAATAACCAATGGCGGGACCTGGACGTCCACATTGGTTCCTACATATTCTACGAAGATCTTTATCGGTCGAACCTCTATGTCAAGGATTCAGTTAATCTCGTATATCGTTCCCTTTGTTCTTTGGTATGTTACTTGCCCGAGATTCGATCGTCGGTATCTCCATACCTAGTTCAACCTCGTTACCGGCAAGTCTCTTTAATAGTTCCGTAATACAAGATCCCGCAACTAACAATTAGTCACATTGCTTGCAAGGCTTATTGTGATGTTGCATTACCGAGTGGGCCCCGAGATACCTCTTCGTTACACGGAGTAACAAATCCCAGTCTCGATCCATGCCAACTCAACAGACACCATCGGAGATACCTGTAGAGCACCTTTATAGTCACCCAGTTACGTTGCGACGTTTGATACACACAAGGCACTCCTCCGATATCCGTGAGTTGCATGATCTCATGGTCATAGGAACATATACTTGACATGCAGAAACAGTAGCAATAAACTGACACGATCATATGCTATGTTTGTAGTTTGGGTCTTATCCATCACATCATTCTCCTAATGATGTGATCCCGTTATCAAATGACATCTCATGTCCATGGCTAGGAAACCTTAACCATCCTTTGATCAACGAGCTAGTCCATTAGAGGCATACTAGGGACATGGTTTTGTCTATGCATCCACACATGGATTTAAGTCTCCGATCAATACAATTATAGCATGGATAATAAACGATTATCATGAACAAGGAAATATGACAATAACTAATTTATTATTGCCTCTAGGGCATATTTCCAACAACTTGCCAGTAACGAGATTGAACAAGGTATAGGGATACCGACGATCGAATCTCGGGCAAGTAACATACCGATTGACAAGGGAATTGTATACGGGATTGTTTGAATCCCCGACATCATGGTTCATCCGATGAGATCATTGTGGAACATGTGGGAGCCAATATGGGTATCCAGATCCCGCTATTGGTTATTGGCCGGCGAGGTATCTCGGTCATGTATGCATGCTTCCCGAACTCGTAGGGTCTACACACTTAAGGTTCAATTACGCTAGGGTTATAGGGAAATTGTGTACGTGGTTACTGAAGGTTGTTCGGAGTCCCGGGTGAGATCCCATACATCAGGAGGAGCTCCGGAATGGTCCGGAGGTAAAGATTCATATATAGGAAGTGAGGTTTTGGTCATCGGAAGTGTTTCGGGCATCACCGATAACGTATCGGGACTACCGGAAGGGTTCCGAGGGTCCACCGTGTGGGGCCACTGGCACCAGAGGGCTGCATGGGCCGAAGGTGGGAGGGAACCAGCCCCTAGGTGGGCTGGTGCACATCCCACAAGGGCCCAAGGCGCAGAAAGGTGGGATAGGGCAAACCCTAGGGTCAGATGGGCCCTAGGCCCACCTAGGGCGCCGCCCCTCCTCTCCCCTCTCCTGGCCGCCGCCCCAAGGGCCATCTAGGGCTGGCCGCAGCCCTAGGGCCTGCGACCTCCCTCCTCCTCCTCCTATATATAGTGGAGGGTTTGGGGCTGCCAAGAACACACATATATATCTCTCGGCGCAGCCCTACCCCTCCTCCTCCTCGTCCTCCGTAGTGCTTGGCGAAGCCCTGTCGGAGTACTACGCAGCTCCACCGTCACGACGCCTTCGTGCTGCCGGAGCTCTCCCTCAACCTCTCCTTCCTCCTTGCTGGATCAAGGCGTAGGAGACGTCATCGGGCTGCACATGTGTTGAACGCGGAGGCGCCATTGTTCGATGCTTAGATCGGAATCCACCGCTATCTGAATCGCTATGAGTACGACTCCACCAACCGCGTTCTTGTAATGCTTCCGCTTTGCGATCTTCAAAGGTATGAAGATGCACTCCCCCTTTGCTCGTTGCTGGTTTCTCCATAGATTGATCTTGATGACACGTAGGAATTTTTTTTTATTTACTACTACGTTTCCCAACACATATGTGTTGCATGTATATTACGTATAGTCTGACCCACCTTCTAGTTGTGTATAGTTGAGGTAGAGGCCCACTTTTACTCCATATATACGTGCACCTTGGCACCATGCACCTATCAATACATCAACAATAGTATTGCCAATCCCCCTCTCTAGATGATATCAGAGTTTCTGATCTAACCCTAGGGTTTTAGCTGCCGCCGTCGCGCCCTCTCGCGCGCCCTGCCGCCGCCGCCATCGCTACCTAGCACCGCCGCACCTTGCCGCCGCCGCGCTCTCCTCCCGCCGCCGCCACCGCCTCGTGCCACCCCTCTTCCGCTGCCCACCTCCTTGCCGACCCGGAGCCGCCACTGCTGTCGCGCTCCTCTTCCCCGCGCAGCCGCCGTTGCCCCGCCGCGCCTCCCTATCCACTCGCCGCCGCTGCCGCCTCCCTTCATGCCGCAGCCGCCACCCATAGCCGCCGTCTCCCTCCACGATGTCGCTTCAACCTTAACCCTACCCGTCCGATGGAGTCCCCAAACTCGTCCACCACCCGCTCATCCAACCCCTTCCCCGGTCCCGAACCCTCCGCCGTCACCATCCGCGATCTCAACATCGAGGCCCGCGTTCCCATCCGCCTCGACAGCTCTAGCACTTCATACTACGCATGGAAGACCTACTTCACCCTTGTCTTCCGCGAGTACTATCTCACCGAGAACATCGATGGCTCCGTGGACGCCGCCTTCATGAAAGGTGGTCCGGAGTGGTCCGCCATTGAGGCCACATTCATCCACTGGTTTTACCAAACCGTCTCAAAGAACATCTTCCACACGGTTGTCACCGAGGATGACGACGCCTGCGCCATGTGGAACAAGATCAACGTGCTCTGCACCGACAACAAACTTAAGCGCCTTGTTTTCTTACGGCAGGAGTTCTTCGGTTGTCACGAGAACACCTCCACCATCGATGAGTACTACATGCGGCTTAAGATGCTCGCCGATGAGCTTCGCGACATTGGGGCTAGTCTCCTACAAACTCATGCTAAGCACTCTCACCGCCGGCCTCAACGAGGACTTTGGCGACGCGGCCTCCAACCTAACCCTGCTGCCGTAGCCCACCTTCCAATGCGTCGTTGTAGGGGAACGTTGCATGGGAAACAAAAAAATTCTTATGCACATGCAAGATCTATCCATGGTGATGAGCATCTACGAGAAGGCAGAGTGGATCTACATACCCTTGTAGATCGCTAAGCGGGAAGCGTTAAGAAAAGCGGTTGGTGTAGGTCAACGTCTTCACGATCCAAATCGCTGAGCATCCCGTGATCTCATCATGATCCGTCCCGCGATCCAATAACGATCCGTCCCGCGAACTCATCACGATCCGTCCGCGATCTCATCACGATCCATCTCGTGACCTTGATCACGGTCCTTCCGATCTAGCGCCGAATGGACGGCACCTCCGCGTTCAGCACACGTACAGCTCGATGACGACCTCCGCCTTCTTGATCCAGCAAGAGGGAGCATAGAGGTAGAAGAGTTCTCCGGCAGCATGACGGCTCTGCGGCGATGGTGGTGGAGCTATTCCGGCAGGGCTTCGCCTAAGCACTGCAGAAAACCGATCTAGAGGAGAAACTATGCACTAGAGGAACGGGTAGCACGTGGCTGAAAATCAAGTGCAAAAAACCTAAAACCTCTAGTATATATAAGAGGAAGAGAGGAGGATACTTGGCGCAAGGGCCAAGCCCTCTAGGCTTCGGCCGAAGTGGGAGGAGAGGAGGAAACCTCCTCCAATCCTAGTAGGACTAGTACTCCTCCTTATTTTGCCCTTTTTGCGTTTTCCCACCTTTTTCTGTTTGGGTTTTTCTTCCCAACCGCATGGGCCTTGTGTAGGACTTCCACCAGCCCACTAAGGGCTGGTATTCACTCTCCCACAGCCCATGTAGCCTCTTGGGTCGAAATACCCCTGCCGATGGTCTCCCGGTACACTACTGGCACTCCCGGTACACTACCGATGAGCCCGAAACTTTTCCGGCGACCAAAACAGGACTTCCTATATATCAATCTTTACCTCCGAACCATTCTGGAGCTCCTCGTGACGTCCGAGATCTCATATGGGACTCCGAACAACCTTTGGTCACCACCATGCATAACTCTATACTACCGAAACGTCACCGAACCTTAAGTGTACAGACCCTGCGGGTTCGAGAACTATGTAGACATGACCGAGACACCTATACGGTTAATAACCAATAGCGGGACCTGGATGCTCATATTGGTCCTACATATTCTACGAAGATCTTTATCGGTTGAACCTCTATGTCAAGGATTCACTTAATCCCGCATGTTGTTCCCTTTTTTCTTCAATATGTTACTTGCCAGAGATTCGATCGTCGGTATCTCCATACCTAGTTCAACCTCATTACCGGCAAGTCACTTTACTTGTTCCGTAATACAAGATCCCGTGACTAACACTTAGTCACCAAACTTTGCAAGGCTTATTGTGATGTTGTATTACCGAGTGGGCCCTGAGATACCTCTCCGTCACACGGAGTAACAAATCCCAATCTTGATCCATGCCAACGCAACAGACACCCTCGGAGATACCTCTAGAGCACCTTTATAGTCACCCAGTTACATGGCGACATTTGATTCGAACAAGGTACTCCTCCGCTGTCAGTGAGTTGCATGATCTCATGGTCATAGGAACAAATACTTGACATGCAGAAAACAGCAGCAATAAACTGACACGATCATATGATACGTTTGTAGTTTGGGTCTTGTCCAACACATCATTCTCCTAATGAATTGATCCCATTATCAAATGACATCTCATGTCCATGACTAGGAAAACATAGCCATATTTGATCAACGAGCTAGTCTATTGGAGGCATACTAGGGACATGGTGTTGTCTATGTATCCACACATGTATCTGAGTTTCCGATCAATACAATTACAGCATGGATAATAAACTATTATCATGAACAAGGAAATATGATAATAACCAATTTATTATTGCCTCTAGGGCATATTTCCAACAGTCTCCCACTTGCACTAGACTCAATAATCTAGTCCAGATCACCATGTGAGGGAGGTCTTACAGTCAACGGGTCTGCGACATTCAGATCCATGTGTACTTCGCAAATTTCTATGTCAAACTATAAACACTGCTACTACACTCCACTTGGTACTATTCCAAATGGCTACTCCACTATATGTATCCAGATTGTTACTCCGAGTCATCCAGATTGGTGTTAAAGCTTGCATTGACGTAACTCTTTAGGACGAACTCTTTATCACCTCCATAATCCAGAAACATCTCCTTAGTCTTTTAGTTACTAAGGATAATCTTGACCGCTGTCCAGTGATCCACTCCTGGATCACTCTTGTACCCCTTGACGGACTCATGGCAAGGCACACACAGGTGCGGTACACAGCATGGCATACTATACAGAGCCTATGGCTAAGGCATAGGGGACGATGTTCATCCTTTCTCTTTCTTCTACCGTTGTCGAGATTCGAGTCTCACTCAACTTCACACCTTACAAATCAGGCGAGAACTCTTTCTCTGACTTATCCATTTTGAACCCTTTCAAAATCTTGTCAAGGTATGTACTCATTGAAAGTCTCATCAAGCATCCTTATCTATCTCTATAGATCTTGATGCTCAACAATTAGGTAGCTTTATCCAGGTCTTCCTTTGAAAATCACTTTCCAAACAACCGCTTATGCTTTCCAGAAATTCTACATTATTTCTGATCAACAATATGTCATCCACATATACTTATCAGAAATTCTATAGTGCTCCCACTCACTTTATTTTAAATACAAGTTTCTCATAAACTTTGTATAAACTACAAAACTTTGATCACCTCATCAAAGTGTATATTCCAACTCCGAGATGCTTGCTCCAGCCCTTAGATGGATTGATGGAGCTCGCACACCTTTTAGCATCCTTAGGACTGACAAAACCTTTTGGTTGTATCACATATAACCTTTCCTCAAGTAAACTGTTAAGGAAACGATGTTTTGTCATCCATCTGCCACATTTCATAATTGAAAAATGCAGTAACTGCTAACATAATTCCAACAGACTTTAGCATTGCTACAAGTGAGAAAGTCTCTGTTGGGTAACGTTGCATGGGAAACAAAAAATTTCCTACGCACATGCAAGATCTATCCATGTTGATGAGAATCTATGAGAGGGGGAGTGGATCTACATACCCTTGTAGATCACAAAGTAGGAAGCGTTAAGAAACGCGGTTGGTGTAGTCGAACGTCTTCGCGATCCAAATTGTTGAGAATCCCGCGATCTCATCACGATCTGTCCCGCAATCCAATCACGATCCGTCCCGCGAACTCATCATGATCCGTCCTGCGATCTCATCACGATCCGTCTCGCGATCTTGATCACGGTCCTTCGATCTAGCGCCGAACGGGCGACACCTCCGCGTTTCAGCACATGTACGGCTCGATGACGATCTCCACCTTCTTGATCCAGCAAGAGAGAGAGGAGAGGTAGAATATTTGTCCGACAGCGCGTTGGCGTTTTTGCGATGGTGGTGGAGCTATTCCGGCAGGGCTTCGCCTAAGCACTGCAGAAAACCGATCTAGAGGAGAAACTATGCACTAGAGGAGAGGTAGCACGTGGCTATTAGGGTTAGCTTTTTCCTCTAAATCCTCTAGTATATATAGGAGGGAGGTAGGGGATGAGGCAGCCTCAAACCCTCAAGGTTTTGTCGAAATTGGAGGTGGAGGAGTCCTACTCCAATCCTATTAGGAGTACGTTCCTCCTTTCCACTTGGAAAGTCTTTCCACCTCTCCACCTTTGGATTTTTTTTCCTTCTCAAACCACTCCAGCCACATGGGCCCTTAGAGGAGGCTTCGTCCAGCCCACCATAGGCTGGTTTACCTCCTCCCACAGCCCATGTAGCCTCTTGCGTCGAAATACCTCTCCAGATGGTCCCCCGGTACACTACCGGCACTCCCGGTATACTTCCTACGAGCTCGAAACTTTTCCGTGACCAAAACAGGACTTCCTATATATCAATCTTTACCTCTGGACCATTCCAGAGCTCCTCATGACATCCGGGATCTTGTAAGGGACTCCGAACAACCTTAGTTCACCACCATGCATAAATCTATACTACCGAAACGTCACCAAACATTAAGTGTGCACACCCTGCGGGTTCGAGAACTATGTAGACATGACCGAGACACCTCTACGGTCAATAACCAATAGCGGTACCTGGATGCTCATATTGGTTCCTACATATTCTACAAAGATCTTTATCGGTCGAACCTCTATGTCAAGGATTCAGTTGATCCCGTATGATGTTCCCTTTGTTCTTCGGTATGTTACTTGCCCGAGATTCGATCGTCGGTATCTCCATACCTAGTTCAAGCTCGTTACCGGCAAGTATCTTTACTCGTTCCGTAACACAAGATCCCGTGACTAACACTTAGTCATATTGCTTGCAAGGCTTGTTGTGATGTTGTATTACCGAGTGCGCCCTGAGATACCTCTCCATCACACGGAGTAACAAATCCTAGTCTTGATCCATGCCAATCCAACAGACACCCTCGGAGATACATGTAGAGTACCTTTATAGTCACCCAGTTACGTTGCGACGTTTGATACACACAAGGCACTCCTCCGGTGTTAGTGAGTTGTATGATCTCATGGTCATAGGAACAGATACTTGACATGCAGAAAACAGTAGCAATAAACTGACACGATCATATGCTACGTTTGTAGTCTGGGTCTTGTCCATCACATCATTCTCCTAATGATGTGATCTCGTTATCAAATGACATCTCATGTCCATGACAAGGAAACCATAGCCATCTTTGATCAACGAGCTAGTCTATTAGAGGCATACTAGGGACATGGTGTTGTCTATGTATCCACACATGTATCTGAGTTTCCGATCAATACAATTATAGCATGGATAATAAACGATTATCATGAACAAGAAATATGATAATAACTAATTTATTATTGCCTCTAGGGCATATTTCCTACTGTCTCCCACTTGCACTAGAGTCAATAATCTAGTTCACATCACCATCTGATTCGCATTGTTATGAATCTAACACCCAATGAGTTCTGGGACTCGATCATGCCTTGCATGTGAGAGAGGTCTTATAGTCAACGGGTCTGCGACATTCCGATCCATGTGTACTTTGCAAATCTTTATGTCAAACTATAAACACTGCTACCACACTTCACTTGGTACTATTCCAAATGGCTACTCTACTATATGTATCCGGATTGCTACTAAGAGTCATCCGGGTTAGTGTTAAAGCTTGAATTGACGTAACTCTTTACGACGAACCCTTTATCACCTCCATAATCGAGAAACATTTCCTTAGTCTTTTAGTTATGAAGGATGATCTTGACCACTGTCCAGTGATCCACTCCTGGATCACTTTTGTACCCATTGACATACTGATGGCAAGGCACATACCAGGTGCGGTACACAGCATGGCATAATAAAGAGCCTATGGCTAAGGCATAGGGGACGACGTTTGTCCTTTCTCTTTCTTGTGCCGTTGTCGAGCTTTGAGTCTCACTCAACTTCACAGCTTACAAATCAGGCGGAACTCTTTCTCTGACTGGTCCATTTTGAACTCTTTCAAAATCTTGTCAAGGTATGTACTTATTGAAAGTCTCATCAAGCATTTTGATCTATCTCTATAGATCTTGATGCTCAACAATTAGGTAGCTTTATCCAGGTCTTCCTTTGAAATCACTTTCAAACAACCGTTCATGCTTTCCAGAAATTCTACATTATTTCTGATCCACAATATGTCATCCACATATACTTATCTGAAATTCTAAGTGCTCCCACTCACTTTATTGTAAATACAAGTTTCTCGTAAACATTGTATACACTACAAAACTTTGATCACCTCATCAAAGTGTGTATTCCAACTCCGAGATGATTGCTCCAGCCCTTAGATGGATTGCTAGAGCTCGCACACCTTTTAGCATCCTTACGACTAACAAAACCTTCTGGTTGTATCACATACAACCTTTCCTCAAGTAAACTGTTAAGGAAACAATGTTTTGACATCCATCTGCCAGATTTCATAATTGAAAAATGCAGCAACTGCTAACTAATTCCAACAGACTTTAGCATCGCTACGAGTGAGAAAGTCTCATCGCAGTCAACTCCTTTAACTTGTCGTAAATTTCTTTGCAACAAGTCGAGCTTTAGAAATGGTGACATTTACCATCAGCGTTTGTCTTCATTTTAAAGATTCATTTGTACTCAACGACCTGCCGTCTAATGAGCAAGTCTACCAAAGTCTATACTTGGTTTTCATACATGGATCCTATATCGGATTTCATGGCCTCTAACCATTTATCGGAATCCGGGCCCATCATTGCTTCTCCATAGCTCGTAGGCTCATCATTGTCCAACAACATGATCTCTAAGACAGGGTTGCCGTATCACTCAGGAGCAGTACGCGTCCTTGTCGACCTATGAGGTTTGATAGTAAATTGATCCCAAGCTTCATGATCATCATCATTAACTTCCTCCTCAACTAACGCAGGCTCCATAGAAACAATTTTCGGCGTTGCACTACTCTCTGGTTGAAACAATGGTTCAACAACCTCATCAAGTTCTATCTTCCTTCCACTCAATTCTTTCGAGAGAAACTCTTTCTCGAGAAAGGAACCATTTTTAGCAACAAACACTTTGCACTTGGATCTGAGATAGAAGGTATACCCAACTGTTCTTAGGGTATTCTATGAAGATGCATTTGTCCGCTTTGGGTTCGAGCTCATTAGGTGAAAACCCTTTTTCACATAAGTGTCGCAGCCCCAAACATTAAGAAATGACAGCTTAGGTTTCTACCAAACCATATGATGTCATCTCAATGGATTTATATGGTGCCCTATTTAAAGCGAATGTAGTTGTCTCTAATGCATAACCCCAAAACGATAGTGGTAAAATGATAAGAGATATCATCATTCACACCATATCTAATAGAGCACAACTATGACGTTCGGACACACCATCACATTATGGTGTTCCAGGTGGCGTGAATTGTGAAACAACTTTCACATTGTCTAAAGTTGTATGCCAAACTCGTAACTCGGACATTCACTTCCACGATCATATCACAGACATTGTTATCTTCTTGTCACGATGATCTTAAACTTCACTCTGAATTTGCTTGAACCTTTCAAACGATTCAGACTCGTGTTTCATTAAGTAAATATACACTATATCTACTCAAATCATGTGTGAAGGTAAGAAAATAACGACCACCGCACGCTAAAGACTCATTGTATTGCATACATCAACATGTATCATTTCCAATAAATCAATTGCCCACTCCATCAATCCAGAAAATGGGGTCCTTAGTCATCTTGCCCAAGAGGCATGGTTCACATGTCTCAACCGATTCGAAATCGAATGAGTCCGAAGATCCATCAGCATGGAGTTTCTTCATGTGCTTTATACCAATATGACATTTAGCGGTAGTGCCACAAGTATGTGGTACTATCATTATTAACTTAGTATCTTTTGGCATCAATGTTATGAACATGTGTATTACTATGATCAAGATTCAACAAACCATTCTCACTGGGTGCATGACCATTGAAGGTATCATTCATGTAAACAGAATAACCATTATTCTCTAACTTAAATGAATAAACGTGTTGCAATAAACATGGTCTAATCACGTTCATGCTCAATGCAAAACACCAAATAACATTTATTGAGGTTCGTCACTAATCCCGAATGTAGGGAGAGCGTGCGATGTTGATCACATCAACCTTCGAAACATTTCCAACATATCGTCACCATACCCTTAGCTAGTTCTCCGTTTATTCCGTAGCTTTTATTTCGAGTTACTAACATTTAGCAACCGAACCGGTATCCAATACCCAGGTGCTACTAGGAGTACTAGCAAGGTACACATCAATAACACTTATATCAAATATACTTCTGTCGATGTTGCCATCCTTCTTATCTACCAAGTATCTAGGGTTGTTCCGCTTCAGCGACCGCTCTCCTCATAATCGAAGCACTTAGTCCTGGGTTTGGGTTCAACTTTGGGTTGCTTCACTGGAGCAGCAACTGACTTGCCATCCATGAAGTTTCCCTCCTTGCCCTTTCCCTTCTCGAAACTAGTGGTTTTACCAACCATCAACACTTGACGCTCCTTCTTGATTTCTACCTTTGCGGTGTCAAACATTGCGAACAGCTCAGGGATCATTATTTCTATCCCTGGCATTTTATAGTTCATCACCAAGTTCTAGTAGCTTAGGGACAGTGACTTGGAAAACTATATCAATCACTTTCTTATCTGGAAGATCAACTCCCACTCGATTTAAGCAATTGTAGCACCTAGACAATCTGAGTACATGCTCAATGATTGAGCTATTCTCCTTTATATTGCAGGCAAAGAATCTTGTTGGAGATCTCATATCTCGCAACACGGGCACGAGCCTGGGATCCTAATTTCAGCTCTTAGAACATCTCATATGTTCCATGACGTTCAAAACGTTTTGGAGCCTCAATTCTAAGCCGCAATGCATGACGCACTAAACTATCAAGTAGTGATCAGAACGTGCATGTCAGATGTTCACAACATCTACAGACGATGCTAGAGGGGTTGGCGCACCGAGCGGTGCATTAAGGACATAAGCCTTCTATGCAACAATGAGGACAATCCTCAGATCACGGACCCAGTCTGCAATATTGCTACCATCATGTTTCAACTCTATTTCTCTAGGAACATATAAAAATTCAAGGGAGCTATAGCACGAGCAAGTAATCTACAACATAATTTGCATAGACACAACTGACTATGTTCATGATAATGAATTCAATTAATCATATTACTGAAGAACTCCCACTGAAATTGACATCCCTCCGGTCATTCGAGTGATACATTATCCAAATTCACCAACTCAAGTCCGATCATCACGTGAGTTGAGGTGGTTTCAATGGTGAACATCATCATGTTGATCATATCTACTATATGACTCATGTTCGACCTTTCGGTCTCTTGTGTTCCGAGGCCATGTCTGTACATGCAAGGCTCGTCAAATTTAACCCGAGTGTTCTGCATGTGCAACACTGGCTTGCACCCATTGTATGTGAACGTAGAGTCTATCACACCCGATCATCACGTGGTGTCTCGACACGATGAACTTTCACTCGGGGAGAACACAATTTATCTTGAAATTAAGTGAGGGATCACCTTATAATGCTATCGTTGTCGTAAGCAAAACAAGGTGCATAAAAGGATTAACATCACATGCATATCATAAGTGACATGATATGACCATGAACTTGTTTTTTTGATCTCCATCTTGAAAGCATCGGCATGATCTCCATCAACGTGTCGCCATCGGGATCGTCGCACCCACCATGCTTCTACTACTATTGCTACCGTTTAGCGATAAAGTAAAGCATTATATAGCGCTTAATGATTGACACACAGGTCATACAATAATTAAACACAACCCTATGGCTCCTGCTGGTTGTCGTACTCATCGACATGCAAGTCGTGATATTCTATACAAAACATGATCATCCCATACATCACATATATCACATCATGTAATTGGCCATATCACATCACAACATACCCTGCAAAAACAAGTTAGACGTCCTCTAATTGTTGTTGCATGTTTTACGTGGCTGCTACGGGTATCTAGCAAGAACAATTCTCGTCTACGCAAAAACCACAACGGTGATACATAAGTTGCTTTTCAACCTTCTCAAGGACCGCCTTTGTCGAATCCGATCCAACTAAAGTAGGAGAAACAGACACCCGCCAGCCATCTTTGTGCAACGAGGTTACACATCAGTCGATGAAACTGGTCTCTCGTAAGCGTACAAGTAAGGTTGGTCCGGGCCACTTCATCCCACAATACCGCTGAACCAAAATACGACCAAGGGAGGAAGCAATCTAAGCATCAACGCCCACAAACTCTTTGTGTTCTACTCGAGATCTCATCTACACATACCCCTGGCTCATGATGCCACTGTTGGGGAATGTTGCACGGGAAACAAAAAATTTCCTATGCACACGCAAGGTCTATCCATGGTGATGAGCATCTACGAGAAGGGAGAGTGGATCTACATACCCTGGTAGATCGCTAAGCGGGAAGCGTTAAGAAACGCGGTTGGTGTAGTTAAACATCTTCGCGATCCAAATACCTAAGCGTCCCACGATCTCATCATGATCCGTCCCGCGATCCAATCACGATCCATCCCGCGAACTCATCACGATCCGTCCCACAATCTCATCACGATCCGTCTCGTGATCTTGATCATGGTCCTTCCAATCTAGCGCCGAACGGATGGCACCTCCGCGTTCAGCACACGTACTGCTCGATGACGATCTCCGCCTTCTTGATCCAGTAAGAGGGAGCGGAGAGGTAGAAGATTTCTCCGCTAGCGCGATGGTGCTGCGGCGATGGTGGTGGAGCTATTCCGGCAGGGCTTCGCCTAAGCACTGTAGAAAACCGATCTAGACGAGAAACTATGCACTAGAGGAACGGGTAGCACGTGGCTGAAAATCAAGTGCAAAAAACCCTAAAACCTCTAGTATATATAAGAGGAAGATAGGAGGAGACTTGGTGCAAGGGCCAAGCCCTCTCGGCTTCGGCCGAAGTGGGAGGAGAGGATGAATCCTCCTCCAATCCTAGTAGGACTAGGACTCCTCCTTATTTTGGCCTTTTTGCCTTTTTCCACCTTTTTCTCTTTGGGTTTTTCTTCCCAGCCGCATGGGCCTTGTGTAGGACTTCCACCAGCCCACTAAGGGCTGGTATTCACTCTCCCACAGCCCATGTAGCCTCTGGGGTCGAAATACCCCTCCCGATGGTCTCCCGGTACACTACCGGCACTCCTGGTACACTACCGATGAGCCCGAAACTTTTTCGGCGACCAAAACAGTACTTCCTATATATCAGTCTTTACCTCCGGACCATTCCAGAGCTCCTCGTGACGATCGAGATCTCATCCGGGACCCCGAACAACCTTCGGTCACCACCATGAATAACGCTATACTATAGAAACGTCACTGAACCTTAAGTGTGCAGACCCTGCGGGTTCGAGAACTATGTAGAAATGACCGAGACACCTCTACGGTCAATAACCAATAGCGGGACCTGGATGCCCATATTTGTTCCTACATATTCTGCGAAGATGTTTATCGGTCAAACCTCTATGTCAAGGATTCAGTTAATCCCGTATGATGTTCCCTTTGTTCTTCAGTATGTTACTTGCCTGAGATTCGATCGTCGGTATCTCCATACCTAGTTCAACATTGTTACCCGCAAGTATCTTTAATCATTCCGTAATGCAAGATCCCGTGACTAACACTTAGTCACATTGCTTGCAAGGCTTATTGTGATGTTGTATTACTGAGTGGGCCCTGAGATACCTCTCCGTCACACGGAGTAACAAATCCCAGTCTTGGTCCATGCCAACCCAACAGACACCCTCGAAGATACCTATAGAGCACCTTTATAGTCACCCAGTTACATTGCGACGTTTGATACACACAAGGTACTCCTCCGGTGTCAGTGAGTTGCATGATCTCATGGACATAGGAACAAATACTTGACATGCAGAAAACAGTAGCAATAAACTAACACGGTCATATGCAACATTTGTAGTTTGGGTCTTCTCCATCACATCATTCTCGTAATGACTTGATCCCGTTATCAAATGACATCTCATGTCCATGACTAGGAAACCATAGTCGTCTTTGATCAACGAGCTAGTCTATTAGAGGCATACTAGGGACATGGTATTGTTTATGTATCCACACATGTATCTGAGTTTCCGATCAATACAATTACAGCATGGATAATAAACGATTATCATGAACTAGGAAATATGATAATAACCAATTTATTATTGCCTCTAGGGCACACTAGAGGCAATAATACGTCCTTGTTCCAGGTGGCGTGAGCTATGAAACAACTTTCACATTGTCTAAAGTTGTATGCCAAACTAGTAACTCCGGTATTCACCTCCACGATCATATCGTAGACATTTTTATCTTCTTGTCATGATGATCTTCAACTTCACTCTGAATTTGCTTGAACTTTTCAAACGATTCAGACTTGTGTTTCATTAAGTAAATATACACTATATCTACTCAAATCATCAGTGAAGGTAAGAAAATAATGATATCTACCGCACGCTACAAGACTCATTGGATTGCATACATCAACATGTATCATTTCCAATAAATCACTTGCCCGCTCCATCAAACCAGAAAACGGGGTCCTTAGTCATCTTGCCCAAGAGGCATGGTTCGCATGTCTCAACCGATTCGAAATCGAATAAGTCCAAAGATCCATCAGCATGGAGTTTCTTCATGTGTTTTATACCAATATGACATTTAGCGGCAGTGCCACAAGTATGTGGTACTATCATTATTAACTTTGTATCTTTTGACATCAATGTTATGAACATGTGTATTACCACGATCAAGATCAAACAAACCATTCTCACTGGGTGCATGACCATTGATGGTATTATTCATGTAAATAGAATAACCATTATTCTCTAACTTAAATGAATAACCGTGTTGCAATAAAAACGATCAAATCACGTTCATGCTCAACGCAAAACACCAAATAACATTTATTTAGGTTCGTCACTAGTCCCGAAGGTAGAGAGAGCGTGCGATGTTGATCACATCAACCTTGGAAACATTTCCAACACACATCGTCACCTCACCCTTAGCTAGTTCTCCGTTTATTCCGCAGCTTTTATTTCAAGTAACCAATATTTAGCAACCGAACCGGTATTCAATACCCAGGTGCTACTAGGAGTACTAGCAATGAACACATCAATAACACGTATATCAAATATACTTCTGTCGACGTTTCCAGCCTTCTTATCTACCAAGTATCTAGGGTTGTTCCACTTCAGTGACCGCTCTCCCCACGATCGAAGCACTTAGTCTCGGGTTTGGGTTCAACTTTGGGTTGCTTCACTGGAGCAGCAACTGACTTGCTATCCATAAAGTTTCCCTCCTTGCTCTTGCCCTTCTCGAAACTAGTGGTTTGACTAAGCATCAACACTTGACGCTCCTTCTTGATTTCTACCTTCACGGTGTCAAACATCGCGAACAGCTCAGGGATCAATATTTCAATCCCTGGCGTTTTATACTTCATCACCAAGTTCTAGTAGCTTAGTGACAGTGACTTGGAGAACTATATCAATCACTATCTTATCTCGAAGATCATCTCCCACTCGATTCAAGCGATTGTAGTACCCAGACAATATGAGCACATGCTCAACAATTGAGCTATTCTCCTTCATCTTGCAGGCAAAGAATCTTGTTGGATATCTCATATCTCGCAACACGGGCACGAGCCTGAGATCCTAATTTCAGCTCTTAGAACATCTCATATGTTCCGTGATGTTCAAAACGTTTTGGAGCCTCAATTCTAAGCCGTAATGCATAACGCACTAAACCATCAAGTAGTCATTAGAATATGCCTGTCAGATGTTCACAACATCTACAGACGACGCTTAAAGGGGTTGGCGCACCGACCGGTGCATTAAGGACATAAACCTTCTGTGCAGCAATGAGGACAATCCTCAAATCACGAACCCAGTCCGCAATATTGCTACCATCATCTTCCAACTCTATATCTCTAGGAACATATAAAAATTCAAGGGAGCTACAACGTGAGCTAGTAATCTACAACATAATTTTGCAAAGACACTACTGACTATGTTCATGATAATGAGTTCAATTAATCATATTACTTAAGAACTCCCACTCAAATTGACATCCCTTCTGGTCATTCGAGTGATACATGATCCAAATTCACCAACTCAAGTCCGATCATCACGTGAGTTGAGATGGTTTCATTGCTGAACATCATCATGTTGATCATATCTACTATATGACTCATGTTCGACCTTTCGGTCTCTTGTGTTCCGAGCCCATGTTTGTACATGCTAGACTCAATAAGTTTAACCCGATTGTTCTGCATGTGCAACACTGGCTTACACCCGTTGTATGTGAACGTAGAGTCTATCACACCCGATCATCACGTGGTGTCTCGACATGACGAACTTTCGCAATGGTGCACACTCGGGGAGAACACAATTTATCTTCAAATTAAGTGAGGGATCACCTTATAATGCTACCGTCATCCTAAGCAAAACAAGGTGCATAAATGGATTAACATCACATGCAAATCATAAGTGACATGATATGACCATGAACTTGTGCTTTTGATCTCCATCTTGAAAGCACCGACATGTTCTCTATCGTCACTGGCATGACACCATGATCTCCATCAACGTGTCGCCATCGGAGTTGTCGCGCCCATCATGCTTGTATTACTATTGCTACCTTTTAGCGATAAAGTAAAGCATTACATAGCGCTTAATGATTGACACGCAGGTCATACAATAATTAAAGACAACCCTATGGCTCTTGCCGGTTTCCGTACTCATCGACATGCAAGTCGTGATATTCTATACAACACATGATCATCTCATACATCACATATATCACATCATGTAATTGGCCATATCACATCACAACATACCCTGCAAAAACAAGTTAGACGTCCTCTAATTGTTGTTGCATGTTTTACGTGGCTGCTATGGGTATCTAGCAAAAACAATTCTCACCTACGCATAAACCACAACGGTGATACATAAGTTGCTTTTCAACCTTATCAAGGACCGCCTTTGTCGAATCCGATCCAACTAAAGTAGGAGAAACTACCACCCGCCAGCCATCTTTTGCAACAAGCTGCAGTTGAGGGAACTGATCTCTTGTAAGCGTACGAGTAATGTTGGTCCGGGCCGCTTCATCCCGCAATACCACTGAACCAAAACACGACCAAGGGAGGAAGAAATCTAAGCATCAACGCCCACAAACTCTTTGTGTTCTACTCGAGATCTCGTCTATACATAGACCTAGCTCATGATGCCACTCTTGGGGAACGTTGCATGGGAAACAAAAAATTTCCTACGCACACGCAAGATCTATTCATGGTGATAAGCATCTACGAGAGGGATGCATGGGAAACAAAAAAATTCCTACGCACACGCAAGATCTATTCATGGTGATGAGCATCTACGAGAGGGAGAGTGGATCTACATACCCTTGTAGATCGCTAAGCGGGAAGCGTTAAGAAATGCGGTTGGTGTAGATGAACGTCTTCGCGATCCAAATCGCCGAGCGTCCCGCGATCTCATCACGATATGTCCCGCGATACAATCACGATCCGTCCCACGAACTCATCACGGTCTGTCCCTCGATCTCACCACAATCCGTCTCGCAATCTTGATCACGGTCCTTCCGATCTAGCGCCGAACGGACGACACCTCCGCGTTCAGCACACGTACAGCTCGATGACGATCTCCGCCTTCTTGATCCAGAAAGAGGGAGCGAACAGGTAGACGAGTTCTCCGGCAGCGTGACGGCGCTATGGCGATGGTGGTGGAACAATTCTGGTAGGGCTTCGCCTAAGCACTATAGAAAACCGATCTAGATGAGAAACTATGCACTAGAGGAACGGGTAGCGCGTGGCTGAAAATCTAGTGCAAAAACCCTAAAACCTCTAGTATATATAATAGGAAGAGAGGAGGAGGCTTGGCCCTCAAGGGGACAGCCCTAGGCTTCGGCCGAACCAAGGAGGAGAGGAGGAATCCTCCTCCAATCCTAGTAGGATTAGGACTCCTCCTTATTTTGGTCTTTTTGCCTTTTTCCACCTTTTTCTCTTTGGACTTTTCTTCCCGGCCACATGGGCCTTGTGTGGGACTTCCACCAGCCCATTAAGGGCTGGTATTAACTATCCCACAGCCCATGTAGCCTCTTGGGTCGAAATACCCCTCCCGATGGTCTCCCGGTACACTACCGACACTCCCCGTACACTACCGATGAGCCCGAAACTTTTTCGGCGACCAAAATAGGACTTCCTATATATCAATCTTTACCTTCGGACCATTACGGAGCTCCTCGTGACGTCCGGGATCTCATCCGGGACTCCGAACAACCTTCTGTAACCACCATACATAACTCTATACTACTGAAACATCACCGAACCTTAAGTGTGCAGACCCTGCGGGTTCGAGAACTATATAGACATTACCGAGACACCTCTACGGTCAATAACCAATAGCGGGACCTGGATGCCCATATTGGTTCCTACATATTTTACAAAGATCTTTATCGGTTGAACCTCTATGTCAAGGATTCAGTTAATCCCGTATGATGTTCCCTTTGTTCTTCGGTGTGTTACTTGCCCGAGATTCGATAGTCGGTATCTCCATACCTAGTTCAATCTCGTTACCGGCAAGTCTCTTTACTCATTCCGTAATACAAGATCCCGTGGCTAACACTTATTCACATTGCTTGCAAAGCTTATTGTGATGTTGTATTACCGAGTGGGCCCTGAGATACCTCTCCGTCACACGGAGTAACAAATCCCAGTCTTGATCCATGCCACCCGATAGACACCCTCGGAGATACCTGTAGCGCACATTTATAGTCACCCAGTTACGTTGCGATTTTTGATACACACAAGGTACTCCTCCGGAGTAAGTGAGTTGCATGATCTCATGGTCATAGGAACACATACTTGACATGTAGAAAACAGTAGCAATAAACTGATACGGTCATATGCTACGTTTGTAGTTTGGGTCTTGTCCATCACATCATTCTCCTAATGATGTGATCCCGTTATCAAATGACATCTCATGTCCATGGCTAGGAAACCTTAACCATCTTTGATCAATGAGCTAGTCTATTAGAGGCATACTAGGGACTTGGTTTTCTCTATGTATCCACACATGCATCTACGTCTCCGATCAATACAATTATAGCATGGATAATAAATGATTATCATGAACAAGGAAATATGATAATAAATAATTTATTATTGCCTCTAGGGCATATTTCCAACAGTCTCCCACTTGCACTAGAGTCAATAATGTAGTTCACATCACCATGTGATTCGCATTGTTATGAATTTGACACCCAATGAGTTCTGGGGCTCGATCATGCTTTGCATGTGAGAGAGGTCTTATAGTCAATGGGTCTACGACATTCAGATCTGTGTGTACTTTGCAAATCTCTATGTCAAACAGTAAACACTGCTACCACACTTCACTTGGTACTATTCCAAATGGCTGCTCCATTATACGTATCCAGATTGCTACTACGAGTCATCCGGATTGGTGTTAAAGCTTGCATCGACGTAACTCTTTACGACGAACTATTTATCACCTCCATAATCGAGAAACATCTTCTTAGTCTTTTATTTGATAAGGATAATCTTGACCGCTGTCCAGTGCTCCATTCCAGGATCACTTTGAAACCTTCCGGCCATACTTATGGCAAGGCTGATATCGGGCCTTGTGCACAACATTGCATACAAGATAGAGCCTATGCCTTAAGCATAGGGGATGACACTCGTCTTTTCTCTATCTTTTTCAGTCACTGGGCATTGAGTCTTACTCAACTTCACACCTTACAAATCAGCCGAGAAATCTTTCTCTGACTGATCCATTTTGAAGTCTTTCAAAATCTTGTCAAGGTATGTACTCATTGAATGTCTCATCAAGCATCTTGATCTATCTCTATAGATCTTGATGCTCAAAAATTAGGTAGCTTTATCCAGGTCTTCCTTTGAAAAACTCTTTTCAAACAACCGTTTATGCTTTCCAGAAATTCTACATCATTTCCGATCAACAATATGTCAACCACATATGCTTACCAGAAACCCTATAGTGCTCCCACTCACTTTATTGTAAATAAAAGTTTCTCATAAACTTTGTATAGACTCAAAAACCTTTCATCACCTCATCAAAGTGTATATTCCAACTCCGAGATGCTTGCTTCAGTTCACAGAAGGATCACTGAAACTTGCACACCTTTTAGCATCCTTAGGACTGACAAAACCTTCTGGTTGTATCTCATACAACCTTTCCTTAAGGAAGGAAACGATGTTTTGGCATCCATCTGCCAGATTTCATAATTGAAAAATGCAGCAACTGCTAACATAATTCCAACAGACTTTAGCATCACTACGAGTAAGAAAGTCTCATCGCAGTCAACTCCTTGAACTTGCCAGAAACCTCTTTGCGACAAGTCGAGCTTTATAAACGGTGACATTCACCATCAGCGTCTGTCTTCATTTTAAAGATCCATTTGTACTCAACGAGCTGCCGTCCAGCGAGCAAGTCCACCAAAGTCTATATTTGGTTTTCATGGATCCTTTCTCGGATTTCACGGCCTCTAACCATTTGTCAAATTCCGGGCCGATCATTGCTTCTCCATAGCTCGTAGGTTCATCGTTGTCCAACAACATGACATCTAAGACAGGGTTGTCGTACCACTCAGGAGCAGTACACATCCTTTGTCGACCTACGAGGTTCGATAGTAACTTGATCCGAAGCTTTATGATAATCATCATTAACTTCCTCTTCAACTAACATAGGCTTCACAGAAACATCTTCCTGCACTGTGCTACTCTCTGGTTGAAACAAAGGTTCAACAACCTCATCAAGTACTATCTTCCTCTCACTCAATTCTTTCGAGAGAAACTTTTCCTCTAGAAAAGACCCAGTTTTAGCAACAAAGATTTTATGCTTGGATCTGAGATAGAAGGTTCACCTAACCGTTCTTAGGGTATACTATGAAGATGCATTTGTCCGCTTTGGGTTCGAGCTCATTAGGTGAAAAAAAAATTCCACACAAGCGTCGTAGCCCCAAACATCAAGAAATGACAGCTTAGGTTTCTACCAAACCATAATTCACACGGTGTCATCTCAACGGATTTAGATGGTGCCCTATGTAAAGTGAATGTAGTTGTCTCTAATGCATAACACCAAAACTATAGTAGCAAAACGATAAGAGACATCATAGCACGCACCATATCCAATAGAGTATGACTATGACGTTCGGACACACCATCACACTATGGTGTTCCAGGTGGCCTGAGCTATGAAACAACTTTCACATTGTCTAAAGTTGTATGCCAAACTAGTAACTCCGGTATTCACCTCCACGATCATATCGCAAACATTTTTATCTTCTTGTCATGATGATCTTGAACTTCACTCTGAATTTGCTTGAACTTTTCAAACGATTCAGACTTGTGTTTCATTAAGTAAATATACACTATATCTACTCAAATCATCAGTGAATGTAAGAAAATAATGATATCCACCGCACGCTACAAGACTCATTGGATTGCATACATCAACATGTATCATTTCCAATAAATCACTTGCCCGCTCCATCAAACCAGAAAACGGGGTCCTTAGTCATCTTGCCCAACAGGCATGGTTCGCATGTCTCAACCGATTCGAAATCGAATAAGTCCAAAGATCCATCAGCATGGAGTTTCTTCATGCGTTTTATACCAATATGACATTTAGCGGCAGTGCCACAAGTATGTGGTACTATCATTATTAACTTTGTATCTTTTGACATCCATGTTATGAACATGTGTATTACCACGATCAAGATCCAACAAACCATTCTCACTGGGTGCATGACCATTGAAGGTATTATTCAGTTAAATAGAATAACCATTATTCTCTAACTTAAATGAATAACCGTGTTGCAATAAAAACGATCAAATCACGTTCATGCTCAATGCAAAACACCAAATAACATTTATTTAGGTTCGTCACTAATCCCGAAGGTAGGGAGAGCGTGCGATGTTGATCACATCAACCTTGGAAACATTTCCAACACACATTGTCACCTCACCCTTAGCTAGTTCTCCGTTTATTCCGTAGCTTTTATTTCAAGTAACTAATATTTAGCAACCGAACCGGTATCCAATACCCAGGTGCTACTAGGAGTACTAGCAAGGAACACATCAATAACACGTATATCAAATATACTTCTGTCGACATTGCCAGCCTTCTTATCTACCAAGTATCTAGGGTTGTTCCACTTCAGCGACCGCTCTCCCCATGATCGAAGCACTTAGTCTCGGGTTTGGGTTCAACTTTGGGTTGCTTCACTGGAGCAACAACTGACTTGCTATCCATAAAGTTTCCCTCCTTGCTCCTGCCCTTCTCGAAACTAGTGGTTTGACTAACCATCAACACTTGACGCTCCTTCTTGATTTCTACCTTCACGGTGTCAAACATCACGAACAGCTCAGGGATCAATATTTCTATCCCTGCCGTTTTATACTTCATCACCAAGTTCTAGTAGCTTAGTGACAGTGACTTGGAGAACTATATCAATCACTATCTTATTTGGAAGATCATCTCCCACTCGATTCAAGCGATTGTAGTACCCAGACAATATGAGCACATGCTCAATGATTGAGCTATTCTCCTTCATCTTGCAGGCAAAGAATCTTGTTGGATATCTCATATCTCGCAACACGGGCACGACCCTGAGATCCTAATTTCAGCTCTTCGAACATCTCATATGTTCCGTGACGTTCAAAACGTTTCGGAGCCTCAATTCTAAGCCGTAATGCATAACGCACTAAACTATGAAGTAGTCATCAGAATGTGCCTGTCAGATGTTCACAACATCTATAGACGACGCTTAGAGGGGTTGGCGCACCGAGCGGTGCATTAAGGACATAAACCTTCTGTGCAGCAATGAGGACAATCCTCAGGTCACGGACCCAGTCCGCAATATTGCTACCATCATCTTCCAACTCTATATCTCTAGGAACATATAAAAATTCAAGGGAGCTACAACGTGAGCTAGTAATCTACAACATAATTTTGCAAAGACACTACTGACTATGTTCATGATAATGAGTTCAATTAATCATATTACTTAAGAACTCCCACTCAAATTGACATCCCTTCTGGTCATTCGAGTGATACATGATCCAAATTCACCAACTCAAGTCCGATCATCACGTGAGTTGAGATGGTTTCATTGGTGAACATCATCATGTTAATCATATCTACTATATGACTCATGTTCGACCTTTCGGTCTCTTGTGTTCCGAGCCCATGTCTGTACATGCTAGACTCAGTAAGTTTAACACGATTGTTCTGCTTGTGCAACACTGGCTTGCACCCGTTGTATGTGAACGTAGAGTCTATCACACCCGATCATCACGTGGTGTCTCGACACGACGAACTTTCGCAACGGTGCACACTCGGGGAGAACACAGTTTATCTTCAAATTAAGTGAGGGATCACCTTATAATTCTACCGTCATCCTAAGCAAAACAAGGTGCATAAAAGGATTAACATCGCATGCAAATCATAAGTGACATGATATGGCCATGAACTTGTGCTTTTGATCTCCATCTTGAAAGCACCGACATGTTCTCCATCGTCACCGGCACGACACCATGATATCCATCAACGTGTCGCCATCGGGGTTGTCGCGCCCATCATGCTTGTACTACTATTGCTATCTTTTAGCGATAAAGTAAAGCATTACATAGCGCTTAATGATTGACACGCAGGTCATACAATAATTAAATACAACCCTATGGCTCTTGCCGGTTGCCGTACTCATCGACATGCAAGTCGTGATATTCTATACAACACATGATCATCTCATACATCACATATATCACATCATGTAATTGGCCATATCACATCACAACATACCCTGCAAAAACAAGTTAGACATCCTCTAATTGTTGTTGCATGTTTTACGTGGCTGCTATGGGTATCTAGCAAAAACAATTCTCACCTACGCATAAACCACAACGGTGATACATAAGTTGCTTTTCAACCTTATCAAGGACCGCCTTTGTCGAATCCGATCCAACTAAAGTAGGAGAAACTTCCACCAGTCAGCCATCTTTTGCAAAAAGTTGCAGTTGAGGGAACCGGTCTCTTGTAAGCGTACGAGTAATGTTGGTCCGGGCCGCTTCATCCCGCAATACCACTGAACCAAAACACGACCAAGGGAGGAAGAAATCTAAGCATCAACGCCCACAAACTCTTTGTGTTCTACTCGAGATCTCGTCTATACATAGACCTAGCTCATGATGCCACTGTTGGGGAACGTTGCATGGGAAACAAAAAAATTCCTACGCACACGCAAGATCTATTCATGGTGATGAGCAACTACAAGAGGGATGCATGGGAAACAAAAAAATTCCTACGCACACGCAAGATCTATTCATGGTGATGAGCATCTACGCGAGGGAGAGTGGATCTACATACCCTTGTAGATCGCTAAGCGGGAAGCGTTAAGAAATGCGGTTGGTGTAGACGAACGTCTTCGCGATCCAAATCGCCGAGCGTCCCGCGATCTCATCACGATATGTCCCGCGATCCAATCACGATTCGTCCCGCGAACTCATCACGATCCGTCCCTCGATCTCATCACGATCCGTCTTGCAATCTTGATCACGGTCCTTCCGATCTAGCGCCGAACGGACGGCACCTCCGCGTTCCGCACACGTACAGCTCGATGACGATCTCCGCCTTCTTGATCCAGCAAGAGGGAGCGAACAGGTAGATGAGTTCTCCGACAGCGTGGCGGCGCTGTGGCGATGGTGGTGGAGCAATTCTGGTAGGGCTTCGCCTAAGCACTACAGAAAACCGATCTAGATGAGAAACTATGCACTAGAGGAACGGGTAGCGCATGGCTGAAAATCTAGTGCAAAAACCCTAAAACCTCTAGTATATATAATAGGAAGAGAGGAGGAGGCTTGGCCCTCAAGGGGACAGCCCTAGGCTTCGGCCGAACCAAGGAGGAGAGGAGGAATCCTCCTCCAATCCTAGTAGGATTAGGACTCCTCCTTATTTTGGTCTTTTTGCCTTTTTCCACCTTTTTCTCTTTAGTTTTTTCTTCCCAGCCGCATGGGCCTTGTGTGGGAAATCCACCAGCCCATTAAGGGTTGGTATTAACTATCCCACAGCCCATGTAGCCTCTTGGCTCGAAATACTCCTCCCGATGGTCTCCCGGTATACTACCGACACTCCCCGTACACTACCGATGAGCCCGAAACTTTTTCGGCGACCAAAATAGGACTTCCTACATATCAATCTTTACCTTCGGACCATTCCGGAGCTCCTCGTGACGTCCGGGATCTCATCCGGGACTCCAAACAACCTTTGGTAACCACCATACATAACACTATACTACTGAAACGTCACCGAACCTTAAGTGTGCAGACCCTACGGGTTCGAGAACTATATAGACATGACCGAGACACCTCTACGGTCAATAACCAATAGCGGGACCTGGATGCCCATATTGGTTCCTACATATTTTATGAAAATCTTTATTGGTTGAACCTCTATGTCAAGGATTCAGTTAATCCCGTATGATGTTCCCTTTGTTCTTCGGTATGTTATTTGCCCGAGATTCGATAGTCGGTATCTCCATACCTAGTTCAATCTCGTTACCGGCAAGTCTCTTTACTCGTTCCGTAATACAAGATCCCGTGGCTAACACTTAGTCACATTGCTTGCAAGGCTTATTGTAATGTTGTACTACCGAGTGGGCCCTGAGATACCTCTCCGTCACACGGAGTAACAAATCCCAGTCTTGATCCATGCCAACCCGACAGACACCCTCGGAGATACCTGTAGAGCACATTTATAGTCACCCAGTTACGTTGCGATTTTTGATACACACAAGGTACTCCTCCGGAGTAAGTGAGTTGCATGATCTCATGGTCATAGGAACACATACTTGACATGTAGAAAACAGTAGCAATAAACAGATACGATCATATGCTACTTTTGTAGTTTGGGTCTTGTCCATCACATCATTCTCCTAATGATGTGATCCCGTTATCAAATGACATCTCATGTCCATGGCTAGGAAACCTTAACCATCTTTGATCAACGAGCTAGTCTATTAGAGGCATACTAGGGACTTGGTTTTGTCGATGTATCCACACATGCATCTATGTCTCCGATCAATACAATTATAACATGGATAATAAACGATTATCATGGACAAGAAAATATGATAATAACTAATTTATTATTGCCTCTAGGGCATATTTCCAACAACGACGCCCCTCTCGCGCTGCCACCTCTTGGCGGCCATGGCCCACCGGCACCAGCGCCCGCCTACAGGGGTCTCCTGCCACCACCGGCACCCGCGCCATGGGATCCTTCCCTTCTGGCGGCCCCGCACTCCGCGCCATCACCCAACAACTAAGGCGGCGGAGGCGATTGGTACATGGACAGCGGTGCTACTGCGCACATGACAGCTCATTCCGATAACCTAACCTCTTCCACTCCTGTTCATATGCCCACTCGTATCACCGTTGCCAACGGTTCTTTATTACCTATCACTCATGTTGGTAGCACTAGTTTTCCCTCGAAGTTCACACCCATCACTATGTCTAACGGTCTTGTTTCACCTGAACTTGTCACAAAACTAGTTTCTGTTCGTTGTCTTGCTCGTGAGAACCCTCTCACTGTTGAATTTGACGATGTTGGTTTTTTCGTGAAGCACGCCCGTACGTGGATGGTGCTCCACCGATGTGACAGCCCCGAAGACCTTTATCCCGTGTACGCCGACGCTTCTTCCTCTACACCCGCTGCCTTGGCCTCCGGCCTCGACCTCTCGCACGCTCGGAATGATAATAAGGTGCGCTTGAAGCAAACCTGGACACCGCCGGAAGTTGGCTCCATAAAACTGAATGTGGATGGGGCTGTTGGACAGGAGCAGAACTGCATAGCCACAGGGATGGTGGCGCCCGATCATACAGCGGCTTTCGTCACTGCCACTGCGAGGAGCACCAAATATCAGGGAATTTCTGACCCGTTCACTGCAGAGATCCTGGCGTGTCCTGATGCAGTCTTGCTAGCTCTGGAGAAGGGGTTTCAGGCCACCATTGTGGTTGAAACTGATTGTCAAGTGGCTTGTACGATGTGGAGCATGGAGGAGGAACGCTCAGAGGCCTCCCAAATCTTCAGGGGTTTAGCCTTCGCTTTGTAGGAAGAGAAGCAAATGGATCTGCCCATTAATGTGCGAAGGAAGCTCTGAATAGGATAGCTGAGGTAGTTAGTTTTGCTGTTACCTCTGTACATCTGATTGAGATTGTTCAATCAGAGAAATACCGTCTGAAGAAATAAAGTGCCTAGAGGGCGGTTATCCAAAACAAGATCAAGCATAAGCTCTAGGATCGGAGCCTCGTGAAAACATTAAAATGAAACCATTGCACTATCGGTTTTATGCATAAGCAGCATAAAAGTTGTACAAAAGAAAACACTACCTTTCTGAAACGTTTCCATGTCAAAAAAAAAGTTTCTATGTGTAATTTTCATTTAAGAACGTATAGAATTGACCTTGCGATATATATATATATACCCGACCCAAATATTGATAGTGAATTCCAAATATTGATAAGGCATTATCAATTATATGGGCAGGGAGGACCCCTGTAAAAAAAAAGTCGAATATTTAAGCAATTTAAATTAAATGAATAAGCAATGTTGAATATATTTAAGCAGCCTTGGCATGTATGTACGCATACATTGACACAAGGATTCCTAAGGAGGAGCTTGGCATGTATGTACGCATACACTGACACAAGGATTCCTAAAGAGGAGTTATCTATCTGAAGGCATGAAGAAGTGCATCACTGGCAAGCGAAGAAGAAAAGAAGAGCCAGCAAATTATTTACGGAGAGACATTGCGCACGTGAACAAAGCAAAGACTTGACAGATTCCTGAAGATTGAAGTTTGTCGGGGCACTATCTCTCTTATCTATAGCCTAGAGGGACACGCATGCATCCCTACTACAAATAAAATAAAGAGGTGCATTCTCCCGGAAGACATCCAGAGAGCTCCCCTCTCGCCTATAAAAGGAGACATTTGCTGCGAGGAGGACAACACCAGACGGAAGGGAATCAGCCACCGATAGAGCAAAGAGTTGCAACCCAGCTAGTAAGCTCATTGCTCAGTAGTAGTAGTAGTAGTCCTGCCATAAGAGCCACAATATCCAGAGCATTGTAAGGCTCAAGAAGGTAGTTAGAAGGTAATTTCCTTTAGCTTGTGTAATCCCTTCGGGGCCTCCCGAAAGGGAAAGCCATATGTAAATTATGTTGTTGAAATGATGTAGTTTCTTGGTTTCACTTGGTATTTTTATTTATGAATTTATGGGACGAGTTCTTATGCTAGGGATCCTATAGGAGAAACCTCTGCGTGTGTAGTTCTTTGTGTAGCCCAGAGTGGCGTTTGAATGAGAACCTTGTGGTAGTAGAGAAGTGTTCCCTTCGGGTGGAACTGCCTGGGAAGACGATAGGAATTTACCCCTTAAATTTGCAATTAAAACTACTAAGTGAACGTAGCTAGCTACATCTGATACAACATAATGAAAAATATGGTGAGTACTGAGTAGGATTTTTACATCACCGCGCACATCGTTTGGACGTATTGTTGGCCTCGTCAGCCCATATTAGATCCTGCATTAAATATATAATCAGGTGAGAACGTACAAATTATAGCAAAAGAATTAAATATTGCCGCGAATAGTAAAGTACTATTCCAAATAGTGTACTAAATAGTAAATACTATTGTGTATAGTGACCTACCTAGTGAATACTATTCGAGATAAAAAGCATCTGTCTATCACTTTCACCTAATCACATATTAACCTAAATAAAGTATTAATCAGTATTAGTTCGCTATATTATTGGTATCAGGTCCAGCGTTTAATCATTGAAAGATTAAAATATTTAAACTTAGAAGTTAGCGCAGGTAAAGTAATAAATACTAAAGAAAATCTCAATATAAGGTGCAGAGTAAACCCATCCGAAGAGCATATCTGGCATACATCTCATAGCCAGTTAAATACAGTCGTCGATTTGATATATAACTTGTACATATCTTGGGGAAAAAGACAAGATATTTTAGACCAAAATTTGAAAATCTATTTAAAGAATACCAGAAACTTGCTGATAAGTATTCAGGGTTGAATATTAAAATTGATCTAGCTTTACATAAGCTAGAGGAAGCAAAAGCAAGACAGAATACAGTGTGCAAAAATAACGATTATATTAAAGAGGAAGTGTTATCAATAGGCCATTACCTAAGTAAAGGTAAAGAACCGCTCCCACGCACTGAAACAAGACAAGATATACTTGAAATAAAAAAGTTGGTACAAGAGGTTAAAACTTTGATTATCTCATAATTATATGACTGAATATACTCAAGCACTAAACAAAGTAGCCAAATACCTGTCACCTCCTGTAGGTTTCTCTAATCACGATTCGCCAAAAGAAGACTCCAAAATTATTATAAGACAAAATAACACTATTCTCCAATTGCTAATCCAGATCTTAAATAAACTCAATAGCGTCCAAAACAACAAAGAAATTGTGCTTTCATCATCCGGAATAGTTGCCTCTGCTAGAAATATTAATTCAGAAAAATGGATGTATCTAAAGGCTTCCTTAGAAGAGACAAAACCCTCCAATTAGTAAGGCAAGATTCAAGACCTCTAGCCATGAAGCATAGACTATCATGCAAAGCTGATGATATTGATAGCATTGAAAAAGTTATAGATATACAAAGAGATCTAGAAAGATACCAGAAAGATACCCTAAGAAAAATAAAGCCGCAACAAGTATATCACATGGGTATGTTTGAGATTAAGAGTGGTCTATATAGAATATCTAGAGAAGTGGAGTTAAGTGTGTTAACACATCCGGTAGATTTAAGAATTGTAAGCAAAAATATTGAAAATGAGCTAAAATATTGTGGGTATAAATATATTCATCAAGATATGTATATCATAGGAGTAAAAGGTATGACAAGGAAGAAATTAGGTGCAAAGGTTTTAATAACCTTATTAGACAGAAGATGGGAATCAATAGAAAAAGCAGCATTAGGATTTTTGGAAGGAGACATGAACGAAAATAGATTAATAACCTATATAGCTCCAGACCTAATGATGCCTGTAAAAGAATTTATTGAACAAATGAGTTTTGGTTTTCAAACTAAAGGTTATGAAGATTTTAAAGGAACAAACTTGCTAGTAAGCATAGAATTTATAGGAAGGCTTACTAATAGAAGTAGCTCCAGATATAGAGTAAATGTGAATGACGTAATTAATAGTATGCAATCTAAAGGTATAAAATTTATGAATCCTCTTAAAATTGGCTCTGAAGAAAGAGCAGGCGAAGAATGGAAAATAGGTGAATTAATAGAGAAGAAAGAATTAAGGCAACCGGAAAGCTACAAAAGCTATCAAAATTGCGAAGGAAGTAGCAGTATTCGATTTATGAATTATAAAGCTGCATCAATAGAAGACTCTGAATCTTTATGTCAGAATCAGAAATTAATGATGATAAAAATAAAGGTGTATCTGAATGCATGGAAAAGGTTAATTTAGATGATGAAATAAATCATTGGGAAAAGAAGCTAAAGCACATTGAATGAGAATATAGTCATTCTATGACAAATGATGGGCCTAAAATAAGGGAAAGAGAACTGTTTATTATTAGAGAAATGGCAAGGTTAAAGAAACTAAAAAATGATAAAAAGTTTGCCACTAGTAGTTCAACCATAGAAGATAAAATTATAGCATCTACAGAAAGAAAGGCAGCTGCTATTAATAAAAATGCCATCATTAATAATAATAATAATAATAAAGATAAGAATATTGTTCAAAAAGAAGAAGTTATTAGTGAAGAAGAGCAATGGGATATTAATAATAAGTTATTACAGGAAAGTTATGAGGAGGAAGAGAAATTAATGTGGTTAGAAGATGAAAGATATGATGATTCAGAAAAAAATAGTGATTTTTATAACTCACTAGATGACGTGGAGCTTCATAATTTAGATAATGCAATGGAAGCTATGGAAGTAGAAAGTAGTAATAAAAGAAGAAAGGGATATGGAGAGTCCTCAGTAAAAAGAGAAGGAGAAAGAGAGAGACCTACTAGATCAGCTGGACAATGGCCTCCAGAAAAAGATGATTATCAACCTACATATATCCCAGGACAATATAGATATATGGGTACTAAAAGAAGAGATTTCGAAAAACCAGTGCAATTTCAAAATTATAAAAATGATGGCACTATATTAAACTTAGCCGCTCATGACCCAATAGATTGGCCAAATATAATCAGCATATGGAAAGGTTTAATAGTGCAAAAATATATACAAAACCAGTATAATATAGGCACTAAGGTAGAAGATATGTTAACATATCTTGAAACATTTTTAGGAGAATCTGTAAAAGTTTTATGGGAACAATGGGTAGAATCATACCCTAGTCAATATGAAGAATTAAAAAGGGCAGGAAGTAATCCTAATAACTTTGTGAATGTTATCTCAAATATGATCATAGTAGAAGATCCAGAGTTAGGACATACCTCATTACAAAATGAAAGACTAAGAGAGATTGAAAAGCTAACATTAACAAGCTGGAAAGGAATAAAAGAATTTTCCCAGCATTACCTATATAATGCTACTACCGCAAAACAAGGTTTTAATGTAGGTGTAGTAGAAAGATACTTTAATAAGTTGCCAGATCCTTTAGGGTCAATAATATTTGAGGAATATAAAAAAGAAACAGCAGGAAATGTGGTAAATATATCTCAGGCCGTAACATTTGTTTTCAAACAATTAAGAAAGGTATGTACTAGTATTCAAGCCCAAAGATCTATGAAGAAATCAGACTATAATTTCTGCAATAATATAGTCCAAATACCACTAACATATGGAGAAGAAAGGCATAGGAAAAACAAATATTATAAACCACAAAGGAGAGATAATAGAAATTTTAGAACAAAGAAAAGATATTTCTTAAGAAGGTCAGACAATAGATCCCCATTCTTGCATAAAAGAAATGTAAGAAGATATAATCCTAAGAAAACCTATGATAAAACATGCAGGTGTTTCATATGCAACTCTCCTGATCATCTAAGTAGAACTTGCCCCAATAAAGACCAGAAAAGGTACTCCAGTAAATATGAAGAACAAGAGAGAGTTTTAATTATAGATAGTGTTAATGAGAATATATTAGTATGTGATGATGAAATAAAAGATGATGAGTCAATATATTCAATCATAGAGACAGATGAGGTAGAAAATGAGACTCCAGAATATGAATCAAGTGAAGATGAAATAGACCTAATAGATGATTTAGCAGGTTTAAAAATTGAAATGATGAACCAGGTAGATTGTGAACATGATTGGATTAGAGGAAAAGGTGATTATAATATAAAATGTTCTTTTGTATATATTATCCAAGCCAAGATAATAGGTTCACATGTAGCTTGTGCTTAAAACAAGCCTGTACCTCATGTCTAAAAGCCAATAATCAAAAGTGGAGACAGGAAATAGAACTAGAACCAGAAGAACGAATACTATCCAGCAGGGTTAGAAATTTAGAAAACAGATTAAATAAGCTAGAAGCAGAGCTAGAAAAACTTAAAGATGAGTTAGAAAATAGTAAAGAGCAAAATAATAATGTTGCAAAAAACACGGAAATGAAAGAGCAGATGGTAACAGTAAGAGATAAAAAAGGTGACAAATTAATACAATTGAAAGATGCAATTACTAGTTTTGGAAACAAATATATTGTTCGATTACCATTCAAAGAAGTGTTAGGGATAAGGATCCCAGTTAGGGTGGTTCTGAAGCCAAATATTTCATATAAAATACTGGCACTATTAGATACTGGTTGCACTAAGAACATCATTCATGATAAATATTTTATGAGATGTCCTGAAATAGTTGAAACCATAGATGATAATAAGGCTGAAGTATCTACTGATATGTCAGGAATAAAGAAAATCCATAACCAGTTGGCATATAATATTGAAGCTTACATAAATGGCACAAAATATATAATAGATGAAATTACAATAAGAGATTTGTCAGTAATTAATGATGACATGATAATAGGGTTAAGGTTTTTACAACAATCTTTACAAACCACAATCATACATGAAGAAGGGGTAACATTTATCCCTTATCAAGATAATGTTCCATACATATCTGAAGTACGAAAACAAAGAAAGTCCTTGCAACATGTTGAAATATCTAATTTAGATGACGAGTATAGCGCAAGTCCAGATCCCCTTGAATCTTGTAAAGACGAAGAACTTAGTGAGACCATAGAAGAATATCATATAGAAAATACATGTACAGAATGCATTGGGTTACAATCGTTTTCGCCAAACTGGTATAGAGATATAAAGTCCAAAAAAGATATAGATAAGATTGTGCAAAGGCTAGAAAGCATACAGATTATTGGGGAAATACCGATGAAACATTGGGAAAAGAACTCTATAGTTTGCAAAATTAATATCATAAATCCAGATTATATAATTAAATCAGGACCAATAGAAGCTACCCCAAAGGATATCAAAGAATTCAAAATGCATATTGAAGAGTTATTAAAATTAAAAGCTATAAGAGAAAGCAGAAGTCCTCATCGATCTGCTGCTTTTATAGTTAGAAATCATGCTGAAGAAGTTAGAGGTAAATCTAGAATGGTGATTAATTTTAAGAGGCTTAATGATAATACGGTTGATGATGCATACAATATACCCAATAAGCAGGAATGGATTAACAGAATACAAGGAAGTAAATATTTCTCTAAATTTGACTTAAAGGCAGGATTTTGGCAAGTAAAAATGGCTGAAGGATCTATTGCCTGGACAGCATTTACTTGTCCACAAGGTCATTATGAATGGCTAGTAATGCCATTAGGTCTAAAAAATGCCCCTGCACTATTTCAAAGAAAAATGCAAAATATATTTAATGAGAATCAAGCATTTATATTGGTATACGTAGATGATTTGTTAGTATTCTCAAAATCATACAAAGAGCATATAGCCCATCTTGAAGTATTCTTTCGAAAAGTAGAACAAAATGGGCTCATATTATCCAAAAAGAATATGGAAATTTGCAAAGAAAAAATAAATTTCCTTGGTCATGAAATAGGGGAAGGAAAGATTTATTTACAAGATCATATTGCAAAGAAAATATTAGAGTTTCCTGATAATATGAGTGACAAAAAAGTTTTACAACAGTTCTTAGGAATTGTAAATTATGCACGAAATTATATAGATAACTTAGCAAAGCTAGCAGGACCGTTATATGCTAAATTAAGAAAAAATGGTCAAAAATATTTCAATTCTGAAGATATAAAATTAGTAAAAGCCATCAAGGAAAAGGTTAAGAATTTAAAACCCCTAGAATTGCCTCTAGAAGACAATTATTTTATAATTGAAACAGATGCATCTAAGGTAGGATGGGGTGCTATATTGAAACAAAAACCTAATAAATACTCTCCAAAAGCAGATGAAAAAATATGCAGATATGCTTCAGGAAGTTATAAGTTAAAGACAGTAAATAATATTGATAGAGAAATTCTTGCAGTTGTAAATGCAATAAATGCATTTAGGATATATCTAGGATTCAAAGAATTTACAGTGCGAACAGACTATGAAGCCATATGTTGATATTACAATAAAATTAATAGTAAGAAAAGCTCAACCAGAAGATGGGTCTTATTTGAAGACACCATAGCTGGGAATGGATATAAAGTTAGTTTTGAGCATATTAAGGGAAAGGATAATACCTTGCCTGACATATTTTCTCGTGCATCAAATTTGCAGATATGATGAGGAAAGGATTATTCCACACCAAGGAGGAATATATCTTCTTTGGAGAAGAAAATAGGCTGAAAGTATTTCAGCCAAATACATTCAATTTCAAGCCAAAGGTTCATATCAAGCTTGATGAAGTTCAACGATGTATACTGGATAATTTCTGGTTCCAATATACCACCAAAAGAGAGGAAAAAGGATATATGCTTTCAATTCTGAATAGCTTGGCAGAATATTTCAACGAACTAAACAAAAAATTGCCAAAGCCAGGAAAGACTGAAATACCAAAAGGAGAAATACTATATGTCATATTTGACGGAAATAAGCCTGGCATATATCTGGAATGGGAAAACATTATGATTCAAAAATTAGATGCAAAAAGAGAAGGAAAAGATTTAACATTCAAAAGATATGATAATATAGATGATGCTTTATCTTGGGCAAGAAAGGTATTCGGACCAGATTATTATATTGACCCAAAAGCTAAAGGCTATATCCAAATGAGAAGAGGCATACCTGCTTCACCAACTCCAACAAAGGGGGAAGCATCAAGTTCTAAGATTATAAAGAAAGAAGAATCTCCAAAATATCAAACATATCAAGAATGCCTTCTAAAGGGACTTGACCCTTTAGACAGTGAATACATAGATCAAGAATTGGATAAAAGATTTGAAGAATTTTCAAAAATAATAAATAAGGAATTAAAAGAAGAAATATTAAAAGAATTAAGGCATGAAATGGATGAAAAATTTGAAGAAATAAAGAGCGAATGTGATCAAAAATATGATTTCAATCTGCTAAATGATGAGGATAATATGGACATAGCAGGGCACGGGCAACATCCTGAATGAAGCCCAAACTGCATATATTGATATTGCTATCAATTATTCGGGCGCGGAGGACATATACCCGACCCGAATATTGATAGTGAATTCCAAATATTGATAAGGCATTATCAATTATATGGGCAGGGAGGACCCCTGTAAAAAAAAGTCGAATATTTAAGCAATTTAAATTAAATGAATAAACAATGTTGAATATTTAAGCAGCCTTGGCATGTATGTACGCATACATTGACACAAGGATTCCTAAGGAGGAGCTTGGCATGTATGTACGCATACACTGACACAAGGATTCCTAAGGAGGAGTTATCTATCTGAAGGCATGAAGAAGTGCATCACTGGCAAGCGAAGAAGAAAAGAAGAGCCAGCAAATTATTTACGAAGAGACATTGCCCACGTGAACAAAGCAAAGACTTGACAGATTCCTGAAGATTGAAGTTTGTCGGGGCACTATCTCTCTTATCTATAGCCTAGAGGGACACGCATGCATCCCTACTACAAATAAAATAAAGAGGTGCATTCTCCCGGAAGACATCCAGAGAGCTCCCCTCTCGCCTATAAAAGGAGACATTTGCTGCGAGGAGGAAACAACACCAGACGGAGGGGAATCAGCCACCGATAGAGCAAAGAGTTGCAACCCAGCTAGTAAGCTCATTGCTCAGTAGTAGTAGTAGTAGTCCTGCCATAAGAGCCACATTATCCAGAGCATTGTAAGGCTCAAAAAGGTAGTTAGAAGGTAATTTCCTTTAGCTTGTGTAATCCCTTCGGGGCCTCCCGAAAGGGAAAGCCATATGTAAATTATGTTGTTGAAATGATGTAGTTTCTTGGTTTCACTTGGTATTTTTATTTATGAATTTATGGGACGAGTTCTTATGCTAGGGATCCTATAGGAGAAACCTCTGCGTGTGTAGTTCTCTGTGTAGCCCAGGTGAGAACCTTGTGGCCGTAGAGAAGTGTTCCCTTCGGGTGGAACTGCCTGGGAAGACGATAGGAATTTACCCCGTAAATTTGCAATTAAAACTACTAAGTGAACGTAACTAGCTACATCTGATACAACATAATGAAAAATATGGTGAGTACTGAGTAGGATTTTTACATCACCGCGCACACCGTTTGGACGTATTGTTGGCCTCGCCAGCCCATATTAGATCCTGCATTAAATATATAATCAGATGAGAACGTACAAACTATAGCAAAAGAATTAAATATTGCCGCGAATAGTAAAGTACTATTCCAAATAGTGTACTAAAAAGTAAATACTATTGTGTATAGTGACCTACCTAGTGAATACTATTCAAGATAAAAAGCATCTGTCTACCACTTTCACCTAATCACATATTAACCTAAATAAAGTATTAATCAGTATTAGTTCATATATATATTAGTTTTTTTCAAAAAGGAGGTTAAACCCCCGGCGTATGCATCAATCGATGCATGCAGCCATATTTATTAATTATTTCATAAAGGTCTAACAAGAATATACATCAATCCACTCAAAGCAACCACTCACACCTACAAACTTGATAATATGAAATGCTTTCACTCCCCATGTCAAAACCGGTGTTGTTGTCAATCCATCAACATAACGTATCGGGACCCATAACCGGTGCAGCCTACCGCACACCGCATCCACACCTTTTTTAAGTCGCCATCATATTCGAACCACTGACCCATCTTCAGGAGAGATATACGCCTCATCCTTGCCAGTCCGACATCCGTCGACGCCACCACAACGCCCAACGGCGCCACGCCCTGTGCTCATCTGCCTGGACTCAAAGACTCTGAAAGGTCTGTCATGTGTAGCACCTGCCAACCAGGCATGACTCAGCGTAGAACTTGTCGCTCAGGCATGACTTGACAGCTTCACCGAAGCTCCGTGCAAGACAAAGCCGCTCCACCTCCTACCTCACTCTTCCAACGCTGCTCCACAAACAAGAAAAAAAAGGCACCGTAGAACCGTCATCGTCTGATATGGAAGACCAAATCCTAAGGTTTCCTCTGAAGCAACACGAGTGGGTCAACTACAGTTTCACGACGATGCCTTCATCAAGATAATGACACAACAGGCCGCCATCGTCCGCCAACAGCCCGGTTTCACCGGCAACTATGTGTCCACGACTTGTAGCCGGGACTAGATGACGAATCTCGACATCCGACCACCTAGCCGCAGGCCGACCACCTCTGACGGAAGAGATGACCACCACCGCCGACTACATCGGTCAGAACAGATCTGACCGAAAGTGCCGCCGACGCGACCACCAAGCCCTCCACGCCTCCGCCACCGATCCAAAGGCAGATTGCGCACCGTCGCTGTCATCGCCCGAACAGGGCTCGCCGCCGCGCCCGCAGCCCGTGCCGCCTCCGCCACCGCCGTGCCACAGCCATCACCGACCACCGCACCCCACCACCCTTCGTCAAGCTCCGCCGCTGCGCATCTGGATGCCAAGACACACGTGCTCCTGGAGCACCGTTGGATCCCGTTGCGAGCCGCTGCTCATGGACACAAGGGAGCCACGAGAAGAAGTCCCGCCACCGTTGTCGGCCGCGCGGGCTTCGTCAGACGGCGTCCTCCGACTGCAGCGTGAGGATGTGGCAGTGTGGTGACGGCACGCTAGGGTTGAAGTAGTCGCCCCCGAGTCGCCCCGAGCGCAGACGACGGGAGGGAACTATGTTTAGGATATACGTAGTACATAGTACATGTGTGCGGATTTTCTCGGGATCTCAATTGCATCCCTATTTTGTACACACATCTCATGGTGTGATGTTTGTTCCATTAGCCGGTGAAAGTGGAACCCGATCCAGGTCTGGATCGTATGGAAAATAAATCACATCGTGTGATAGCAAACATTTTTCGCGCCATGGGAACTTGTACCAAAACCATAAGACCAGACGCTCTTACAAACCCTGCGCGCGCTCTCCTCCATACTAAGCATCTGCTGGCTACTTCAGTAGCACCTTGCCTTCATTTCGCTAGGAGATCCGTTGGAAGAGAAGAAGTGAAGACTCTGTTCTTCGCCTTCGTTGCCTATGCATACACGCACATATCAGTTGACAAAGCATGGTTCATTTTATACTTTACACATCTGTCAAAGTAGAAATAACCTAGCCAAGCTACAATCTTTCAACATATACCTCCTTCTGCCAGTCGGTGCACAGTGTGATGGCCACGAACAGCGAGACCTGCACCAGGATACCGAAGATGATTCCCATCCAAAGTCCATGCTCATCCGAATTATTTTCACACCATTAGCATGTTATCGAGCCCCAAAGAGGTAAAAACTTGCGAAAGAAGTCGAGGAGAAGCACCATCCCGCCGACGTGCAGCACGAAGGCGAGCAGGTAGGCCGCCGGTATGCCCACGGCGTAGAACGCGCCGAGGTTGATGCAGGGACAGATCTTCTGCCACCCACAGCCTCTAGCCACGCCTACGAACCAATTAAATCTGTGAGGATTATTTGTCCAAGACAAACTGCTCCCCTATGGAGAAGTAAATTCATGGCCACTTGCATACCTGAGAGGACACTCTGAATGCCGTCGAGGAAGTTGGACACTGCAATGACCAGCACCATTTTGGCTACGTACGTGACGACCTCCTCCTCGTCGCTGTAAGCATGGCCCCAGACGTGGCGCACGGAGACCCGGACGACGCCCATGATCAATCCTTCGAAAATGGCGAAGAACATGACGACGCGCACGGCAAGGCGGGCAGCCCGTGGTCGGCCGGCGCCGAGCTCGTTAGAAACCCGGGTGCTGCGCGGTCAGATCATACAAGAAACAAATGAGTACTAATGTTACCAGTCAGTGAGATACCCAGCTTAGCTAAAGAATGTTTACCTTATGGTGGCGCCGAGGCCGTAGGGGATCATGAACAAGCAGTTGGCGGTGTTGAGGCTGTCACCACGAATACGCATGAGGCAAATGTGAAGATACCAAGGGAATCAAGGCGTTAAGAATCGCTGCGATTGAGGCTATGTATCTTACGTGATCGACAGGACGGACGTCTCCAGCTTGGGGTTAGGAAGAAGCCCTGAAAGCAGCACCAAGGTCTCGAACGACCACCATTCCAAGCTGCAATCATAATTCCAAAACATGCATCGATGATCAAACAGCATGTAGGAACCCACTCGATGAATCTCACTTGCCAATTTTAAAGGACTCCACTACAACTCTGACCTCAGATTTTTCACCATGACAAATCTAATGTTCCAATGGAAAATTATGTTAATCGAAGATGATAGCCTTGTTTTGTTTGGTCTTATTCTCTAACTTTGGCATGAAAGCCAGAAAAACTCCTAAATAGGGGTTTTTGGTTTTGGCTTTTGGCTTATAAATCGATATTGTTATATAATGGTACAAGTCAAAAGTCAAGGCCGAAAGCCCCTATACATGAGCTTTTTTGACTTTTAACTGAAAGTGAACTGAAACATAAGCCCAAACAAGCAGGGTCTTAGTTAAAGAGCATCACAAATCCGTCTTAGTCATTTTTTTCAGAAAATAATCGTGCTTTCAAATTAAATTTGTCGTCATCGCACCAATACAAATGGCCATTAAACACGTTAGATTTGTCATGTCAGATTTTTAGTATTTTTTATTTTAAAAGGGAAACTCACTCACCAGACCTTGAGAGCCGACGGCACGGCGAGCCTGAAGAAGCTGAGCGGGTCATGGAAGGCCTCCATCGAGAACCCCGTCCATGTCTTCTTGCAGGAGCTCGACGTCCTCACATACACAGCCAGTATGAGCACGTTGATCCAGTAGGAGATGGCGTTGCCAATCGCGGCGCCCTTGCTGCCCAGCCCGAGGACATACACCAGCAGCCAGCAGACGACGAGGTGGCACATCGCCGTCGCGGCGGCTCTCAGCATCACAGGGAGCACGATGTTCTGGGTCTGTAGGAACCGTACGTGGCACTGCAGCAAGCCGAAGGCGAAGAGCGCAGGGATCATCCACCGCGCGTACGTGCCCGCCTCCATGGCAATGTCCTCATCCTGGCCGAACAGGAGCAGTATCTCGCCGGTGTAGAACCATACAACGGCGAGAGGGATGCTTGCAGCGGTGAGCACCACCATTGCGCGTTGCTTGTAGATGCCAAGGAGGTGGTATTGCCTGGCGCCAAATGCTTGTTCGCATAGAGTGTCCAAAGCAGTTGCCATGCCAAGCTGAACAAGATCGTCGAAAGAACAAGAATATTAGGGATAGCTCAAATAGGAGTATTTTCTACCTTTGAACTGCAAAAGCATCTTATATGGAAGTACAGACATAGTACTATTTAGTTCAAAGTAGACTTAAATGCCAAAATTGTACCACTAACTTAGGGGCACAAGAGTCCCTTTCATAGAAATTTGACAACTCCTATCATATTATCGAAACAATGAAAATTATGTTTGATGATTGGAATCCTGCTAGAAAAGTGCTATGAAATTCTAGAGTTAAGATAGGAGTTGTTCTTGTTAAAGTTTTGGTATTTAGTTTAAATATGATTTTAATTGTTAAATTGTGATCCAAATTTACCGTGTTGGACTAGACGTAGTACAAACAGTGTAGGCCTTTTGCGTTGGCACCGACGTGTACGAGTACAACTCGTTTACTTATCCTTCAAGGACTCTCATGTATTGTCCCTCGTATATATACTCCACGTAGTCGCACCTAAAGACGGATTGTCGTCTCGTGCTTGTAATACTCCTCCTCATAATGATTGCACTTTCCTGCGTTCGTGGTTTTCTCCCACAAAGGTTTCCACGTAAAAATCCGTGTCTCTCGTGTCTCGTTTATCTCGTTTTATCTAACAAGTGGTATACAGAGCTGAGGTTTCTAGATACGAGATTAATCTGAGTTCGAGACGAGAGAAGCTAGGGTGCAGCGTCGTGTCCGCCGCCGCCGATACGACCTGACGATCCAAAGCCGGATCGATACAGAAGCCGAGTTCGACAGGAATCTCGACTGCTGAGCCGCCCTACAAATCCCCGTTGCGTCGTCCGTCCGTTCCACCGATCGAGTGCTGCTGCAGGCCGCCGCTGTTACTCACGTCCGCAAGTTGCTGTTGCACGCGTGCATCAGCGCCCGGATCGAGACCTGAGGTGCTGCTGCTACTCACGTCAGACCACAAGTAGTACTATACTACTACTATTGACTCACGTGGTGGTCAAGGCTGATCTACTGACTCACCCTCCATGGACGAACCTTGCGGAGGAAACCTTGGATTTTCGGGTATTGGATTCTCACCAATGTTTTCGTTACTCAAGCCGACATTCTTGCTTCCGCTTCGTCGACCCTCGCTTTCGCCTGGTATGAGCCTCGTGGAGAAGCAATTGCTAGTCTCCGGGGCTCATACTTCAGCGCTGCAGCGCTTGGTACTCGGACCTCGGCTCGAGGCATTTTTCTCTACCCCTTCTTATCCTGAAAAAGCAGGGTCACCTTGTGTCCTTAAACCTATAACCATCCCCTTTGCGGGCTCCATAGCAGGAAATTATATATTCTGTCAAAGAAAGTCCCTCGCGTAAATTGCTTTGAATAGGTAAATCAATCATTTGTCCATAGATCAGATTTTTTACTTCGTTCCAACTTCAATTATTACAGCCACCCGAGGTGCTATCTATTTTAGTTCTTTGATCTGCTTAATTAATTTTGTCAAGAATTGTTCTTTTGGCTTGTACTACTTTGTACAGATTTTATCGACTCATGGCATTCATGAAGTACGACATTCCGTTGTTGGATCGTGACACAAGGTTTACCCTATGGCAAGTCAAGATGCCGGTGTTGTTGGCTTAAGCCAACTATGATGATGCACTGGATAGTTTTGGGAAGAATAGAATTGAGGATTGGACAACTGAGGAGAAAAGAAGGGATCGTAAGGCTTTGTCATAAATTTAACTGCATTTGCATAATAATATTTTGTAGGAAGTTTTGAGCGAGAAAACTGTCGCCGCTCTATGGTTACAGCTGGAAGGGATTTACATAACAAAAGATCTCACCAGCAAGATGCATCTGAAGCAAAAATTATTCCTGCACAGGTTACCCGAGGGAGGTAATGTTTTGAATCATAATTCAGAATTTAAGGATATTATATTCGATCTAGCTGCAATGGAGGTTAAGTATGATGAGGAAGATATTGCTTTAATGTTACTTTGTTCACTGCCAAGTTCTTATACCAATTTTCGAGACACCATATTATATAGTCGTGATACTCTCACGCTTAATGAAGTTTATGAAGCTTTGAACTCTAAGGAGAAGATGAAATTAATGGTGCCTCATGATGGTTCAAGTTCATCCCAAGCCGAGGGATTATCTATTCGTGGCAGGACAAAGGAGAAGAACTCACATAATGGAAACAGAGGCAAAAGTAAGAACGGCCAGAGGGGCCGGTCGCAATCCAGAGACAAGAAGTAATCTTGTAGATATTGCAAGAGAGACTGGCATGACATCTCAGACTATTACAAGTTGCAGAACAAGGAAAAGAGGAATGGTACATACAAACCAAAAGGTAACAAACAAGGAGAAAATTTTGCTAATGTTGCTCGTGATGATAGTTCTGATGATGCTCTTGTTGTTATTGTTGGATGTGCTGAGACCAATGATGAGTGGGTACTTGACACTGCGTGTACTTTTCATATGTGCCCGCATAGAGATTGGTTTACTACTTTTGATTCTACTACTGCTGCTGGTTCCGTTTTGGGTTTTGATAATTCACCATGCAAGATTGAAAGCATAGGTTCCATTCGAAACAAGATGTTTGATGGCACAATCAGAACTTTGAAAAATGTTCGGTATATTCCGAAGATGAAGAGAAATCTTATCTCTGTGAGTGCCCTTGATGCAAAGGGTTACAAATATTCAGGTGGAGATCGCGTTTTGAAAGTCACCAAAGGCTCTCTTATTGTGATGAAAGGTGACTTAAGTTCGACCAATGGTCTTTATTACCTTCGAGGTTCTACCGTTTCAGGTAACGCTACTCCAATTATTTCAAAGAATTCTGATTGTGATGCTGCTAACCTTTGGCATATGCGTCTTGGACATACGAGTGAACTTGGTTTGGCAGAGGTACATAAGAGAGGTCTCCTTAAAGGATATGAAACTGGTAAACTGAAATTTTGTGAGCATTGTATCTTCAGCAAGCACAAGAGGGTGAAGTTAACACTTCGACTCATACAACTGAAGGTATTCTTGATTATGTTCATTCTGATTTATGGGGACCATCTCGCAAAATGTCACTAGGTGGTGCTAGTTACATGTTGACTATTATTGATGATTATTCGAGAAAAGTTTGGCCTTATTTCTTGAAGCATAAATGGCAAGCATTCTCAGCTTGTAAGGAGTGGAAGATTATGATTGAGAGACAAACTGAAAAGAAGGAAAAATACTTCGCACTGATAATGGTATGGAATTCTGTTTTAAGCAATTTAAGAATTATTGCAAGTCTGAAGGCATTGTCAGACACTACACCGTTCCTTATACTCCTCAACAAAACGGTGTTGCTGAGCGTATGAACAGGACCATTATTTCCAGAGCCCGTTGCATGTTGTCCAATGCAGGTTTGCATAGGCGTTTTTGGGCTGAGGCCGCTTCCACTACTTGTTATATCATTAACTGTTCACCATCTATTCCTCTTAATAAGAAAACTCCAATTGAGGTATGGTTTGGTTCACCTGCTGATTATTCATAGTTGAGAGTTTTTGGTTGCACTACGTATGCTCATGTTGATAATGGGAAGTTAGATCCTAGGGCTGTTAAGTGCATCTTTCTTGGTTATAAATCTGGTGTTAAAGGTTTTAAATTGTGGAATCGTGAAACACAGAAGGTTGTTATTAGCAAAAACGTTATCTTTAATGAATCTGTTATGTTACATGATGTTCCATCTACTAATGTTCCTATTGAGAGTGAACAGCAGCCTACTATTCAGCAACCTATTGTTCAGGTGGAGCATGATATTTCAGGTGATACTTTTGATAAGGAAATTTTTTATGCACATGATGAACCCGTCGTTGATGATGAGCATGTCACTCCAAATCAGCCTATTGTTCCAACCAGTTGGAATCTTGCACATGACAGAGTTAGGCGGGGTATTAATGCACCTGAAAGGTTAATTGAGGAGTGCAATATTGTTTCTTTTGCTTTATCTGTTGCAAAAGAAATTGAAGGTAATGTTGAGCCTTCTTCATATTCCGAGGCTATTATTTCTGGTGATAGTAACAAGTGGATGACCGCAATGCATGATGAGATGGAATCACTTGAAAAGAATGGCACTTGGGATTTAGTAAAATTACCAAGAGAGAAGAAACCTATTCGCTTGGAAGTGGGTTTTCAAAAGGAAAGAATGTGTTTCTCCTAATGATGAGGCAAGATATAAAGCAAGGTTAGTTGCTAAAGGTTATAGCCAAATTCCAGATATTGACTATAACGAAGTCTTTTCTCCTGTTGTGAAGCATAGCTCTATTCGCACTTTACTTAGTATTGTTGCCATAAATGATTTTGAGCTTGAACAATTGGATGTTAAAACTGCATTCTTACATGGAGAATTAGAAGAGGGTATTTATATGGAACAACCTGAAGGTTTTGTTATTCCTGGTAAAGAAAAGCTTGTCTGTAAGTTAAAGAAAACACTTTATGGATTGAAGCAATCCCCTCGACAGTGGTACAAGAGATTTGACACATTTATGCTCTCTCAAGGTTTCAAAAGGTCTAATTATGATAGTTGTGTTTATTTGAAAACTTTCAATGGTTCAACTATTTATTTGCTCCTTTATGTTGATGATATGTTAATTGCTGCAAAGAGCATGTTAGATGTTGATGAACTAAAGAAGCAATTGAGTAATGAATTTGTGATGAAGGATTTGGATGCAGCAAAGAAAATATTTGGCATGGAAATATCCAGAGATAGACCGTCTGAAAAATTATATCCAAGTCAAAGGGATATATTGATAAAGTTCTTCATCGCTTTAATATGCATAATGCAAAGTCAGTAAGTACTCCGCTAGCTACACACTTCAAATTATCATCAGCCTTATGTCCTAAGTCAGATGTCGATATTGAGTACATGTCTAGAGTTCCCTATTCGAGGGCAGTTGGTTCACTTATGTATGCCATGGTTTGTTCTCGTCCGGATTTATCTTATGCAATGAGTGTTGTTAGTAGATACATGGCTAATCCTGGAAAAGAGCATTGGAAAGCAGTTCAGTGGATATTCAGATACCTGCGAGGTACTTCTAATGCTTATTTACAGTTTGGGAAAACTGGAGATGGACTTGTTGGTTTTGTTGATTCTGATTTTGCTGGTGATTTGGACAAGACAACATCACTCACAGGTTATGTTTTCACCATTGGTAGTTGTGCTGTGAGTTGGAGAGCAACTTTGCAGTCTATTGTGGCTTATTCCACTGCCGATGCCGAGTATATGGCTATTTCTGAGGCATGCAAAGAAGCTATCTGGTTGAGAGGTTTATACACTGAGCTTTGTTGAGATTCATCTTTCCCTACCGTATTTTCGGACAGTCAAAGTGCTATATATCTTACAAAGAATCCAATGTATCATGAGAGAACAAAGCACATTGATGTCAGGTATCACTATATTTGAGATGTTGTTGTTGAAGGTGATTTGAAGGTATGCAAGATAAGTACTCATGATAATCCAGCTGATATGATGACAAAGCCAGTTCCTACCAATAAGTTTGAGCTTTGCTCAGGCTTAGTTGTTATTTCTCATTAGTCCTATGGACTTTGACACACAAGGTGTTTATGCTGATTTGGATGGAGTAATTTACTTTCTTCGGCTACTGGAGGGAATTTGGCTCAAGGTGAAGATTGTTAAATTGTGATCCAAATTCTACCGTGCTGGACTAGACGTAGTACAAATGGTGTGGGCCTTTTACGTTGGCACCGACGCGTATGAGTACAACTCGTTTACTTGTCCTCCAAGGACTCTCATGTATTGCCCCTCATATATACTTCACGTAGTCGCACCTAAAGACGGCATGTTGTCTCATGCTTGTAATACTGATCCTCATAGTGATTGCGCCTTCGTGCGTCCGTGGTTTTCTCCCGCAAGGGTTTTCACGTAAAAATCCGTGTCTCTCGTGTCTCGTTTATCTCGTTTTATCTAACATTAATACTCCCTTCGACCCATATTAATCCCGGGACAAAGTTGTTTTGTAACTCATGAAACGGTTGCAATAGCGTTATTTTCTAGTAAGGTTCAATTTGTATTCACTTCAAAGTAGACTTCACAGACAGACTCATGTTCTGAACGTACCATTGTGTCATCTGCTAGTAGCTAATGACAGTTTTCTTTCTTCTTGGGTGACTGGTGGGTAATACTATAATGGTGTGTGAAATTTTCTATCCTGTCCGGATCGAGATCTGGAGTTCTGGATTTAAGTGGAGATTAGGCAATTACTTACTCCTGGTCCAGTATTTTTGATAGAGAACCAACCTCCCTGATCGACCTAACACAGTATTTGTCAGTGCCGTGCAAAACTAATACTGTGCTGTACTGTAGTACTCCAGTAGTAGGTACTTTGTCAGTGATTTTTTGTCATCTTATAGATAAACTACTGGTCCAGACGTCCAGTACCCTAGCTAGCGTGACTAGATGCACTCCTGTACTAGCTAGCTAATGGCGGAAAATCCAGAGAGCACATGCATGCATGCGTTGGATGGAAAGCAACTAGGAGTATCACACAACAGTCCACGCGAATTAACCAACGTTGATACGTGATGGCTTTCTCCTTCTTTTTCTACCGGTATACGTAGAAGATTTGATCTGTGAATTCTCTGTCGTGATATGACGAAGGCGCCATGTTCATGGACTATCATGAACCAGCAGGTCAAGCGAAACGAAAGAGAAAACAGAAGTTGCGCGTCGTCGCTCCCGGGAAGCCACAAAGCGAGCTTTCAATCCGGCCAAGCCATGAAAAGCGCACATGTGTTGCGAAGTCAGACGGAAGAACTGATGACAGCAGTAGCCGCGCGGAATGGTACGTACGTACGTACCAGGAGGCTGAACCCCGTGACGGCGGCGAAGGAGCTGGCCATGGAGGCGCCGGCGAGGGACAGCTCGCCGAGGTGGCCCACGAACATGACGAAGATCATCTGGATCAGGTTCTGCATCAGGCAGCCGGCGATGAGTGGCCCGGCGAGCCACAGCTGCCTCTTCACCTCGTCGCCCACCGCCAGGCTCTCATCCGCTCAGTCTCCGAGCTCCTTGCACACGGGGGTCCTCGGGAGGAGTGATTCCTCGAGGCCTGCCTTCTCATGTTGGACTCCGGCGCCGCCTCCTCCCCCCTCACCCTTGTTCTATGTCTTGTGTATGACTGCCGCGAGAGTGTGTGCTGGGGAGGGTGAAAGGACTTCAGATTTCAGAGTATATAGATCCACAACACGTGAAGGCCGGCCGTGAGAAGTGTTGAGTATATTGATTATTATTCCCTCCGTAAATTAATATAAAAGTATATAGAACAATATTTTAATAATCTAAATATTTTTATATTAGTTCACGGAAGGAATAGTAAATATAAGATAGAATAGGATTTATTCTATTTTGTCTTGTATTTCAAGTTAGTCACTGTACTCCTGTATATATATATATATATATATGTCCACGAGGTTCAAGCAATACAATCAACTATTTCACCAAATCCCTCTTTCTTTTAACATGGTATTTGTCGCAAGTTCCTAGATCTAGCCGTCGTCCACCGCTTTCGCACCACGCGCTGCACCGGGGCGGTCGGCCTCCATGACCGCCGCAGCGCCCGTACCTAGGGTTCGTCCGCCGGTTGTGTTGATCGGCTGCCCTAGAGAGTCTTTTTACCGATCTCTTGATCCGGGGTTTTCTCTCTTCCGCCGGTCGCATTGATCGGCGTTTCCTTTTTGGTTATCCGATCTAAGATCGCGTCACCCGCCGCCGTCGTCAACCCCGCGCCTCTACTCTGACATCGGCTCGACCCGGCCTCTACACCGACCCGGCGGCCTCGCGCGACGCGGTGGCCCCTCACGGCCATTGTGCGCGCATCTGCTCGCCCGTCAGCCTACGTCGGCCGTCACCGCCCTGCTCGGATTAGGACTCCTGCATCGCCCCAATCCGACGGCCGCGTGCCATGCGGCGGCCCATCATAGCCGATGTTCGCGCACCGGCCAACCCGTCGATCTACGCCGCGCCTGTACAGCCGCCATGTGGACCATCGTCGTCAGCTTAACCTCGGACTCTGCCGCCATCCCACCTCCATCGAGCGGCGTCTCTAACCTCGCGCGCGATCGGATTGATCACCGGCCCGCCGCCGCGGTCCGCCTCATCTACGCCGTGCGACCGACCTGGCCCATCAGTTGCACGCGCCTCCGCGGGTCCCATGGAGACTGTCCCAATTAAAGCATGCCCCTCCACCGATCGAGCATCGGGATGCCGTTGCGTCGCCCCATCGGGCTGCAGCGTTGCCGCCCCGCGGCCGCATCGACCCGCATGTTGCCGTTGCGTCGCTCCTTCGGGTCGTAGTGTCGCGGACCGTGATCCACCGCCGCCCCGAGGTCGTCCCCTCCAAGCCGTCCCCGTGGCTGCACCGACCCTCGCGTTGCCGCTGCGTCGCCCCATCGTGTTGGGAACGTTGCATGGGAAACAAAAATATTTCTACGCACACGCAGATCTATCCATGGTGATGAACATATACAAGAGGGAGAGTGGATCTACGTACCCTTGTAGATCGCTAAGCGGGAAGCGTTAAGAAACGCGGTTGGTGTAGTCAAACGTCTTCGCGATCCAAATCGTCGTGCGTCCCGCGATCCAATCACGATCCGTCCCATGATCCAATCACGATCCGTCCCGCAAACTTGATCACGATCCATCCCACGAACTTGATCACGATCCTTCCGATCTAGCGCCGAACGGACGACACCTTCGCGTTCAGCACACGTACAGCTTGATGACGATCTCCGCCATCTTGATCCAACAAGGAGTGGAGAGGAAGAAGAGTTCTCCGGCAGCGTGACGGCGCTCCAGCGATGGTGGTGGAGCTATTCCGGCAGGGCTTCGCCTAAACGCTGCAGAAAACCGATCTAGAGGAGAAACTATGCACTGGAGAAACGGGCAGCAGGTGAGTGAAAATTATGTGCAAAAATCCGAAAACCTCCAGTATATGTAAGAGGAAGAGAGGAGGAGGCTTGGCAAAAGGACCAAGCCTCCAAGGAGTCGGCTGAACCAGGTGGAGGAGGTGGACTCCACCTCCAATCCTAGTAGGACTAGGATTCACCCTATTTTTGCCTTTTTCCACTTTTTCTCTTTGGACCTTTTTTCTCAAACCGCGTGGGCCTTGTGTGGGACTTCCACCAGCCCACTAAGGGTTGGTAAACACTCTCCCACAGCCCATGGAGCCTCTTGGGTCGAAATACCCCTTCCGATGGTCTCCCGGTACACTACCGGTACTCCCGATACACTACCGATGAGCCCGAAACTTTTCCGGCGACCAAAACAGGACTTCCTATATATGAATCTTTACCTCCGGACTATTCCGGATCTCCTCATGACGTCCGGGATCTCATACGAGACTCCGAACAAACTTCGGTCACCACCATACATAACTCTATACTACCGAAACGTCACCAAACCTTAAGTGTGCAGACCCTGTGGGTTCGAGAACTATGTAGACATGACCGAGACACCTGTACGGTCAATAACCAATAGCGGGACCTGAATGCCCATATTGGTTCCTACATATTCTACGAAGATCTTTATCTGTCGAACCTCTATGTTAAGGATTCAGTTAATCCCGTATGATGTTCCCTTTGTTCTTCGGTATGTTACTTGCCCGAGATTCGATCGTCGGTATCTCCATACCTAGTTCAACCTCGTTATCGGCAAGTCTCTTTACTCGTTCCACAATACAAGATCCCGTGACTAACATTTAGACACATTGCTTGCAAGGCTCATTGTGATGATGTATTACCGAGTGGGCCCTGAGATACCTCTCCGTCACACGGAGTAACAAATTCCAGTCTTGATCCATGCCAACTCAACAGACACCCTCGGAGATACCTGTAGAGCACCTTTATAGTCACCCAGTTACGTTGTGACATTTGATACACACAAGGCACTCCTTCGGTATCCGTGAGTTGCATGATTTGATGGTCATAGGAACATATAGACATGCAAAAAACAGTACCAATAAACTGACACGATCATATGCTACGTTTGTAGTTTGGGTCTTGTCCATCACATCATTATCCTAATGATGTGATCCCACTATCAAATGACATCTCATGTCAATGGCTAGGAAACCTTGACCATCTTTCATCAACGAGCTAGTTCACTAGAGGCATACTAGGGACAAAGTGTTGTCAATTTACCCACACATGTAATGTGTTTCCAATTAATACAATTATAGCATGGATAATAAACGATTATCATGAACAAGGAAATATAATAATAAACACTTTATTTATTGCCTCTAGGGCATATTTCCAACAGTCTCCCACTTGCACTAGAGTCAATAATCTAGCTCACATCACTATGTGATTTACATTGTAATGAATCGAACACCCATGCAGTTTTGGTGTTGATCATGTTTAGCCCTTGGAAGAGGTTTAGTCAACGGGTCTGCAACATTCAGATCCGTGTGCACTTTGCAAATATTTATGTCCTTCTCCTCGATGTAATCGCGGATGGAGTTGAAGCATAGCTTTATGTGTCTGGTCCTCTTGTGAAACCTTGGTTCCTTGGCCAGAGCAATGGCACTAGTGTTGTCACAGAACAGGTTCATTGGATTCAGTGCACTGGGCACTACTCCAAGATCTGTCATGAATTGCTTCATCCAGACACCTTCCTTCGCCGCCTCCGAGGCTGCGATGTACTCCGCTTCACATGTAGAATCGGCTACCACGCTTTGCTTGGAACTGCACCAGCTTACCGCTCCCCCGTTGAGAGTAAATACGTATCCGGTTTGTGACTTAGAGTCATCCGGATCAGTGTCAAAGCTTGCATCGACGTAACCCTTTACGACGAGCTCTTCACCACCTCCATAAACGAGAAACATTTCCTTAGTCCTTTTCAAGTACTTAAGGATATTCTTGACCGATGCCCAGTGTTCCATTCCATGATCACTTTGAAACCTTCCGGCCATACTTATGGCAAGGCTGACATCGGGTCTTGTGCACAGCATTGCATACATGATAGAGCCTACGGCTGAAGCATACGGGATGACACTCATCTTTTCTCTATCCTCTGCAGTCACTAGTCATTGAGTCTTACTCAACTTCACACCTTGTAACACAGGCAAAAACCCCTTCTTGTATTGATCCATTTTGAACTTCTTCAAAACTTTATCAAGGTATGTGCTCTGTGAAAGTGCTATTAAGCGTCTCGATCTATCTCTATAGATCTTAATGCCTAATATGAAAGAAGCTTCTCCTAGTTCCTTCATTGAAAAACTCTTGTTCAAATATTCCTTCACGCTTTCCAGCATTTCTATATTGTTTCCAATCAGCAATATGTCATCCACATATAATATTAGAAACGCTATAGAGCTCCCACTCACTTTCTTGCAAATACAAGATTCTCCATAAACTTGTATAAACTCAAACGCTTTGATCACCTCATCAAAACGCTTATTCCAACTCCGAGATACTTGCACCAGCCCATAAATGGATCGCTGGAGTTTGCAAACTTTGTCAGCATTCTCTGGATCGACAAAACCTTCTGGTTGCATCACATACAACTCTTCCTCAAGAAAACCGTTGAGGAACGTTGTTTTGACATCCATCTGCCAAATTTCATAGTCAAAATAAGCAGCTATTGCCAACATGATTCTGACAGACTTAAGCATCACTACGGGTGAGAAGGTCTCATCGTAGTCAACTCCTTGAACTTGTGAAAAACCCTTTGCCACAAGTCGAGCCTTATAGATGGTGACATTACCGTCTGCGTCTGTCTTCTTCTTAAAGATCCATTTGTTCTGAATGGCCTTTCGCCCTTCAGGTAATACTTCCAAAGTCCATACTTTGTTTTCATACATGGATCCCATCTCGGATTTCATGGCCTCTAACCATTTCTCGGAATCTGGGCCCATCACTGCTCCTCCATAGCTCGTAGGTTCATTGTTGTCCAACAACATGACCTCAAGAAATGTTCCATTCTTAGTGACAAACACTTTGCCTTCGGATCTGAGATAGGTATACCCGACTGTCTCTTTCGGGTATCCTATGAAGACACATTTCTCCGCTTTGGGTTCCAGCTTTTCAGGCTAAAGCTTTTTGACATAAGCATCACATCCCCAGACTTTAAGAAACAACAACTTTGGCCTCTTGCCAAACCACAGTTCATATGGCGTCGTCTCAACGGATTTCGATGGTGCCCTATTTAAAGTGAATGCAGTTGTCTCTAATGCATAACCCCAAAACGATAGTGGCAAATCAGCAAGAGACATCATAGAACGCACCATATCTAATAAGGTTCGATTACGACGTTCGGACACACCATTATGCTATGGTGTTCCGGGCGGTGTCAACTGTGAAACAATCCCACACTGTCTTAAGTAACTGCCAAACTCATAACTCAGATATTCACCTCCTCGATCAGATCGCAGGAACTTAATCTTCTTGTTACGATGATTCTCAACTTCACTCTGAAATTGCTTGAACTTTTCAAACGTTTCAGACTTGTGTTTCATTAATTAAATATACCCATATCTACTTAAGTCATCAGTGAAGGTGAGAAAATAACGATATCCACCACGCGTTGTAACATTCATTGGATCGCACACATCAGTATGTATGATTTCCAACAAGTCACTTGCCCGTTCCATTGTTCCAGAGAACGATGTTTTAGTCATCTTGCCCATGAGGCATGGTTCACATGTGTCAAGTGATTCAAAATCAAGTGACTCTAAAGGTCCATCAGCATGGAACTTGCTCATGCGTTTTACACCAATATGACCTAAACGGTAGTGCCACAAGAAAGTGGTACTATCATTATCAACTCTATATCTTTTGGCATCAATGTTATGAACATGTGTGTCATCACTATCAAGATTCAATATGAATAAACCCCTAACATTGGGTGCATGACCATAAAAGATATTATTCATATAAATAGAACAACCTTTATTCTATGATTTAAATGAGTAACTGTCTAGCAATAAACAAGATCCAGATATAATGTTCATGCTTAACACAGGCACTAAATAACGATTATTCAGGTTCATCACTAATCCCGATGGTAATCGAAGAGAGAGCGTGCCGACGGCAATCACATCAACCTTGGAACCATTTTCCACGCGCATCGTCACTTCGTCCTTTGCCAGCCTTCGTTTATTTCGTAGTTCCTGCTTTGAGTTGCAAATGTGAGCAACCGAACCGGTATCAAATACTCAGGCACTACTACGAGAGCTAGTAAGGTACACATCAATAACATGTATATAATATATACCTTGTTTGTCATTGGCCGCCTTCTTGTCAGCCAGGTACCTGGGGCAGTTCCGCTTCCAGTGACCAGTTCCCTTGCAATGAAAGCACTCAGTTCCTGGCTTGGGTCCATGCTTGGGCTTCTTTACAGGAGTAGCAACTGCTTTGCCATCCTTCTTGGTTTTACCATTCTTTCCCTTGCCCTTGACCTTGCCATTTTTTCTTGAAACTAGTGGTTTTATTGACCATCAACACTTGATGTTCTTTCTGGATTTCAGACTCAGCAACTTTTAGCATCGCAAACAGCTCGGCGACTGACTTGTTCATCCCATTCATGATATAGTTCATCACAAAGCTCTTGTAACTAGGTGGCAGTGATTGAAGAACTCTGTCAGTGATCGCCTCTGGCGGAAGGGCAATTCCCAACTCCGCTAGAAGAGTTGAATACCCAGAAATTCTGAGTATATGTTCACTGATAGACCCGTTCTTCTCCATCTTGCAAGCATAGAACTTATCGGAGGTTTCATACCTCTCGATCTGGGCGTTCTTCTGAAAGATAAACTTCAACTCCTGGAACATCTCATATGCTCCATGACGTTCAAAACGTCTTTGAAGTCCCAGTTCTAAGCCATACAATATTGCACACTGAACTATTGAGTAATCTCCAGTACGTCCCTCCCAAGCGTTCTTAACGTCTTCGGAGGTCATGTCTTCTGGTTGGTCACCAAGCGGTGCATCAAGGACATGTGATTTCTGGGAAGCCGTGAGGATAATCCTCAGATTATGGGCCCAGTCAACAAATTTACTTCCATCATCTTTCAACTTAACTTTCTCTAGGAACGCATTAAAATTCAGGGGTGCTACTGCGCGAGCCATTGATCTACAACATAAATATGCAAAGTTTACTTAGACTATTGTTCAAGATAATGAGTTCAGTTAATCAAATTATTAAAGCTCCATGGTGCACCATCCCGTACGAGACCATCCCGCGGTCTCCGCCACCGTACGAGACCATCCCGCGGTCACACCGACCCACGCTTCGCCGCCATGGTGCCCCGTCGGGCCGTAGCACCGCGGCGCGCGGTCACCGCCGCCGCCTGAGGTCTTCCAGTCATCGCCCAGACCCGCATGATACCGCTGCGTTGCCCCTTCGGGCCGTAGCGCCGCGGCTCGCGGTCCACTCCGCCGTCCCGGCGCGTCAACTTCCTTGGTATGCGCCGCGCGCCTCCCTTGGCGCGGGAATGCCATCGTCCGCGCTGGTGTTCGTCACGCTATCCGGTTCTTTGTTGCCTACTTCGAGCATCACCGCCGTGCTCCTAAACAGCCGTCGTCGCCGCCGTTAGGCCGCCGCCGCCACTCTTCTTCGGCGTTGCTGCAGCTCGCCCACCCAAGCTGAGCCGCTAGTCCATCCCCTTCTTCTTCGTCCAGCACCAGCTCATCGTCAGCACCAATACCAAGATATATATACATGTGCATTAAATTAAATAACAGATAATATTTTGATATGCCAAAAACCATGTTATCACATGGAACAACCTGCACCTGCAACTAAGAACGCTATAAGAGGGGCTAAGCAGTTGTAACTTAGCCAATCAAAGGTTACTAGGATGTGGAGGGTTAGAGGCTATAATGGCAATTAGGAGGCTTACATTTAAGTGGTATGTAGTGCAATTGTAACGATAAAAGCGAGACACTAGCAAGCGAAAATAGTATCGGGATCCGGGTACGATCATCTTGTCTGTTGGTTCTTCAGTGGGACAAGTAACGGGATCCTCGTAGTTGTACTCGCCTGGCTCTTTGTACTCAGGTTCAACGTTCGCGTCTACCCAATAGAAATAGCAATAATAAACGAACAACCATGGTGCAATGCACAAGCAAGAATGATGCATGCTTAGTCGAAGAGTTTTTAGCATGGCAATCCTAACTAGTCATGTTTCACAAGCAAGGATTGGTTATTAATGAATCTGGATAGAACCTTATGTTAAGTTATTTAGAATTGCATGAACATGGAAAATATGGATGCATCATGCAAAAAACGATAAAAATGCATATGAACAACGTAAGAAACGGAGTTACGGTTCTCACGATACGCTCACGACAAGATACGAAGGAAAAACATAAGACAACAAGGCCATGGGCTAATTCTTGGCATTCCAAGGTAGCCACTGGTTAGGCAATGAAAAACCAACCACAATAGAGTCAAACATCAAGCAATTCCATGGAGTATAGCTCCCACAAGTCACAAAACAATAAAACAAACAATCTGCCACAAAACAGCAACATAGCAACTTGCACAGTCCACAACTTGAGCTACAGGAATCCTACCACCACAAACAAGGCATTTACAGAAATTAAATATCATGCTTATCAACTTATCTAACTACACAATCTGGAAAGGAGGCACACATCAATAATCATGAAGCTCATAAGTTGGCATGATGAAACAGATTTATGGGACTTAGTGAAAATAATAGTTTTCTGGAATCTGAGTTAATCTGGTAGCATGTTGACAGCAGATGTTAAAGGTGTTAGAGACCACCTCATGGCATGAAAATTAATAGGATGGTAGTAGACAACATCTACTTCAAAATACTAGCACTGAGCATGAGCTAATTCACAACATATCTCAAGATAGCAATCACTCTTCATGGCATAAAAATAACGGCAGATTCTGAGACTTGGAAATATTTAGCATGGTGAAAACAGTAACATTAAGTTAGCTACTTGCAGCAAGTTTCCCACTTATATGGGTGATTCTCATGTCAAACAAAAATACCATGGCATAATAGACATAAAACACTAACACTTCCATGTTGGCACATGCCCCAAAGCAAGCATGGATTAATTCATACAAAAATGACAAAGTAGCAACACAGCAGAAAATGGCAGTTTTATAAACTTGCTCAAAAGTGAAATCTTTTTTCACCAATGGATTCCTTAGATCTTTATACCCCAAAATCATGTGTCATACACATATATACATGTGAAGCAGCATGGCACAAACTATACTAGCAAAACAACCACCTCTCTTATAAGTCAGAACTTACTTAAAATGCACATGAGCATATTTGAGCATGACCAGATTTGGAAACTTTGCTTAAACTGGAAATGATCTCACAAATCTTACAAAACATGGCATATACCACAAACAAAGTGTATGGCAAGTGGGGAAAGAACCCACTTGTCGCCCACCCACACACACTCTACACACACTACACAAGCATGCACACACATGGCTCCATATGCCTAAGGGCATATGAGCACAACCACACCCATGAACCCACCACCTAAGAGGATGGTGTTCATCACACTCATACATATGCACCATATATGCACAATGCATATAGGCACATACACACTACACACATGCACAAATGCACATGGCACTTCCACACTCATGAAACACACATACTCATGTGTGTGGGCGTTCATTCACACACACATATGCACACATATATGCATATACATATGCATGTGACACCACACTCACACACACACTCACTCACAAACACACATGCATATATGCGTACTCACATATATGCACTACACACCACACTACACCAATTCACACACACATACAACAGAAAAAAAACATACACTCATGCAGGTATGCACATACACATATTCATGCAAAAGCAAAGGAGAAAAAACAAAACAAAAGAAAAGAAAAAACAAACAAAAAGGGGGAGGGGTTCGGGCTCGAACCCACGACCTCTGGTCGTTTCCCACACACACACACCACTACGCTACGCTTCAGTTCTCAACAGAAAGGGGACAACTAGCCCACTAGTACTAACGAGGCACGACTACATTGACGAAACTAAAGAAAAAGACACCTACGGCGACAGCAAACGCAACGGCCACTCCGGCGGCGACAGGGCATCTCCGACGAGGGGAAACGGTGCAGGGGGGAGCTGCACCTACGAGGGGTCGCAATCCCACACCTGACGCACGACGAGACCCACAGCAGCAGCACCTACAGCTACGGCGGAGCTACGGCGGAAGCGAGCACGGGCTCGTCGGACACGACGACCACACGCACGCATCAGGGCAGAGGGGGCATGGTGGAGGAACGGCTGCTCACCACGGGGTAGCTGCAGGAGAAAACGACGACGGAGGGGGTCGGAGATGAGCGCCGGAGTGGAAGCAGGGGAAGTCGACGGAGCGGAGCGTCGCCGACGAAGACGAAGAAGGGGTCGTCGCTGTGGAGCTTCTTCGGGGCTCCTAGCAGCGGGAATGGAGCGCGGGGAGGTTCCCCGAGCCGCTGGACGCCATGGACGTCAATGAGGTCGACGGAGACGACGAGCAGACGCCGACGATCTTCTCTGTCTCTCTCTGAATTTCTCTCTGAAGCTTACCTGACAGAGGAAGAAGGAGAGGAAGGGGAGAAGAAAGGAGGAGGAAGAGAGGGTGGCGGCGGCGCGAGGAGGGAGAGGGGAAAACCTAGAGTAGCATGTATGCCAGGGGGGAGTTTAAAAGGGGGGAGCTGACGGTGCTGCGACGAGGAAGGACACGGCGGCGACACGCTCTCTCTGATGTCTCTCTGCTTTACTGACCGAGAGACAATGGAGCAGGTGGGTGCTTGGCACCTGGGCTGGGCTACGCAGGGAGGAGCCGGCCCAGCTCTTCCTCTCTCACCCAGAAAAGAAAACACAGAGATATTTCTATTTAATAAAACAGCAAGAAAAAGGAAAACTCCCATAGAAAATCAGAAGGAGTTTTGAAAAGGCAAAATTACTTTTGACTAAAAGAATATAAGAACTATTTAATAAAATTGTTAAGAGGAATTTTTGAAGCAAGTATTTTTAATAGTTTTTTTAAAATAACAACCCCCTGGTTATTTAACCCACAAATGCATATTAACTCAAACAACAAAAGAACTGTACTCATAATTTGTAAAACATAATAGGCTACCTCTTGAACATTTTATCTCGAATTTGTTAGCAAGTTATTACTGATGATAAAAAAACAAGGGAATGGAAAGGGGGGCATTTGGTTGGCTTTAGTTGAAAAGAAAAGAGAGGGGAAAGGAGAAGTAGATGCACCACCCACACTCTAGCCACATCACAACACACAAGGACAAACTCATCGACAACAAGTCACATCATAAATAAGGCATGGCATGATGAATGGCATGATGCATGATGCATGAATGCATGAACAAGACATGGCATAACAAGGCTCAACTCATGACATAATCTCATGGCAACAAGGTTCATACAAGATACATACCCAACAAGGTAGGGACATCACTTGGGCCACGAAGACAAAGTCAGCACGTCCGCGGGTGTCTTCGACAGCGAGGAAGAGTAGAGCATGGGAGGCCAGTGATGCTTGGGTCCCATGAATGACACCACCCCTCCCCTTCCATTGAAGCTTAGCTTGGCGGGCTCATCATCGCCGGCCGATTAGCCGTTTGCCGACTTCACGAAGACGGATAGCTTCAGTTCCTAGTGCTCATAGCCGACCGACGAGCTATTGGACATGGGTAACGAACGCTGACAATCCAATTTAGATGAATATCATCCGATTTTATGTAAAATATATTCAAGTTTCCATGAAATTCAGCCTATTGGTTTAAATTTAGATCAATTTGTTTATTTCCATTAAATTCAATTGGAAATGTATCTGTACATTTACAGTTACGGCTAGATGTCCAACTCTCACATCAGTGTCCGCGGATTGATAAAACTCAATGAATAGATGAATGTGATGTCTAATTTAAGTGTCAACGTCGAAGATGTCCTTGTGCACTGATGCGCTACGCACCCAGGACAAATCCAACGTGGATCATTAAACATCAATATTCATGGATACAGCTATGCACTTAAGACAACTCCAATGTGAACTATATCTAGACATGTCCATCCAGCGGGACAAAGACTATTCAACAGAATCACCAAACGTCCATTCTTGTCCGGCCTCTTCACATGACAAATTTTATCTAAATTAGCAATTCAACTATACATTAAAATTGCAGCTTTGCTGGTGGTCACTTCCATAAATCCAAATTTGACAGGACGACAAACATTACGATTGGCTCTTGTAGGAGGCAAGGGAATAAAGACAGGACAACAACGAGTTGAGTAGAGGTAACAGGGGGAATGGGCTTTTACATGAGAGAAGTGGCGGGATTGCGAGAATGTGCGTGCTTTGGCTCGATTATGGATGGGTCCATGGTATTGGAGTCCGACAGGACGGATGTGTGGACTCCGCCAAACCTATGTCACTTTGGTGTAGGTTTGCTGGATTTCGGATGTCCGGACTGATCTGAGGCTCTTATATGAGGGTCATTGGTTGACTAAAGTGTTTGACACATTTGCAATCGATTAGGTGAGTTGCCCTAAAACCAAACTAGCAGCAGGAAAAATCCAAAAAACACATCATGTGTCAGATGGAAAGACACTGGTCACTTCATCAATACAATAGCCCGAACGAGCATTGTATGTGATGGCTTTCCCCTTCATCAATACCCTGCCACGAGAGTATGTGCGGAGAGAGTGAAAGGAGTCGTTGTGTTCAGATTTGTATTTAGATGCACAAGTAGTGCACAACACACCAGAGCGGCATGGAGACCGCGTTGCCTGCAGAGAACTGCTAGTGGTCCACCCATCCACCACGTGCGCCTATCAAGCTGACATGGCCTTCAAGTCTTTTTTTTTTAACAAAGTACAATCGAAGTCGATCACATACACGAGCATACACTCATCCCTATGAACGCACATATGCATATCCTATCTTTATGAGCCTGTTCGAGAGATTAAGCCGGCACATTACCTTGAGATCGACGAAGTCGCCAAAGACGCCTTAATAGTCGATGAAAATGTCTCCTCTCACTGAACGCACATCGCCAGAAGGCCTGGAATAAATTCAGCAAAATGCAAGCACTCTCTTTACTTTATATGTATGTGTGTGTATAACCATGTTACTCCCTTCAATTCATATTAATTATTGTTGATTTAGTAATTAATACAGACCAAAGGAAGCAAAGTTTTTAAAGGTGTTCATCGCACATTTAAGAAAATTTATATGCAGTGTAAAAAAGTGTACACTCAACTTGTAAAAACTGTTTTTAAATGTATGTTACATTTCAAAAATTGCTCAAACGTTTCAAACAGGTATACATGAGATTTTTATAAATGTTATAAAATGTAAAAAAATTGGTTTAATTGAAGAAATGTATGTTACACTTATAAAATTTAACATGTTTCAAACACAATGTTTGTAACTTTTTAAAAAATGTTTATCCAATGTAAGAAAATATTTATTATCACAAAAGATGTTTCAGCGTGTATTTCAAAATGTTAACACGTACTGCAAAAAATGGTCAAGAGAATTATTCGAGAAAAACATATTAATCATGTATTTAAAAGTGTTGAACTTATATTAAAAATGTTTTAGAGATATACGAAAACTGTATTGTGTTTATGAAAAAAGTAGATAATAAAACACAAAATTAAAAATACCAATTTGTATTTAAAAAATGTTAAACATGTATAAATATTTTCCTCATGTATATGAAGAACATACAATCCCCATGAGATATGCAAACTGGTGGTCAGGACAAAGAAAATAGAAAAGGGTAAAAAACAAAGAAAGAAAAAAATAAAACTAAGTAAGAAACAAAGAAACCCAAGAAAAAAAGAAACAAAAAATGCAGATTCTTAAATGTTCACGAGCACATTCACACGTGTCCATCCGACTGTGCGGAGGCCATGTAACTTCAGTCATCAAATGTTAGTACTTGTTCGCACTCCTACTTTTGACAAAATTTATCTCAATCTATTGTAATTCAACCAAACATTTAAACACTTGCAAACAAATCCAACTATTACTAAAAGCATATGATATTCAATAAATTTTATATAGCTACGGATTCAGAAGTCATCAGTCCGGTTGTCCGTACCAAAGACCTCCAATTTCGGCCTAATTTCTCCATGTTTTTGCGCAAAGTGTTTGTACATGCTAGCACAATTGAACAAACTTTGGCGCATCGGGATCTAACTCCACAACCTTCAAGAACAATAACTTTTGCTTGGGCCTTTGATTGCCCGGGAACCACCAGTCCGACGATGCGCTGTGGATGACGATATTCTGCTTCACCGGCCACCACCACTTTCTCAGCCTTCTTCTCCTTGATGTGCAAGCGTTCGTGGAGAGTGGATGTGACCTTGTTAGAGGCCACCTCCTGGTCTGATAGGATGATGGATATCATGAAATGCTCCTATTGAAAATATGCCCTAGAGGCAATAATAAAGTGGTTATTATCATATTTTCTTGTTCATGATAAACGTTTATTATCCATGCTACAAAGGTATTGACTAGAAACTTAAATACATGTGTGGATATATAAGCAACACCGTGTCCCCAGTGAGTCTCTACTAAACTAGCTAGTTGATTAAAGATGGCTAAGGTTTCCTAACCATAAACATGAGTTGTCATTTGATAACGGGATCTGATCATTAGTAGAATGATGTGATGGACAAGACACGACCGTAAGCATAGCATTTGGTCGTATTACTTAGTTTATTGCTATTGCTTTGTTCATGTCAAGTGTTTGTTCCTAAAACCATGAGATCATGCAACTCCTTGACACCGAAGGAATGTCTTGTGTATATCAAACATCACTTCGTAAATGGGTGATCATAAAGATACTCTACAGGTATCTCCAAGGGTGTCTATTGGGTTGGCATGGATCAAGACTGGGATTTATCACTCCGTATGATGGAGCGGTATCTCTGGCCCTCTCGGTACTACAACACAAGAAGCTTGCAAGAATGTGACTAAGGAGTTAGTCACAGGATCTTGTATTACGGAACGAGTAAATAGACTTGTTGGTAACGAGATTGAACTAGGTATGAGATACCGACAATCGAATCTTGCGCAAGTAACATATCGCTAGACAAGGGGGATTACATACAAAATTAACTGAATCCTTGACATCGTGGTTCAACCAATGAAGATCTTAAAGGAATATGTAGGAACCAATATGGGCATCCAGGTCCCTCTATTGGTTATTGATCAGAGAGGTGACTCGGTCATGTCTACATGATTCTCGAACCCGTAGGGTCGCACGCTTAACATTCAGTAGCGCTAGGATAATGTTAAGATATTAATGGTGGAAATTTTGAAAGTTGTTCGGAGTCCTGGATAGGATCCGGGACATCACGAGGAGCTCCAGAATGGTGCGGAGGTAGAGATTTATATATGGGAAAGTCATATTCAGGGTTCCGAAAAGGTTCGGGAATTTTTTGGTAGAGTACTAGGAAGGTTCTAGAAGGTTCCGGAGGTTCCATCGTGGGGCACAATGACCCGGGATGGGCCCACATGGACCAAGGGGTGGTGCTACAGCCCACATGGGTTGGCTGCACCATTCCCCAAGATGCATGTCGTTTAAATCTAGAGATAAGATCTTATCTCTAAATTTAAAGGGTTAAATCTAGAGATAAGATGTTATCTTCATGTTTAAAGGGTTTTATCCCTTGTGGACGGCCCTAGAAGGGTTTTGGACGCACTCCCCTTCCATCTAGTCTATATATAGATGTGGGAGGTGCATGGGGGCAGCCAACCCTTCATCCTTGGCCATTGGCTCTCACAGCTCCTCCCACGTTTCTCCAGTACGCGTTTGGCGAAGCCCTGTCGGAACTCCGCTACCACCACCACCACCACCACGCCGTCATGTTGGTTCAGATCTCATCTACCTATTCTCCCTCTCATTCTGGATCAAGAAGGAGGATACATCACCGAGCCGGACGTGTGCTAAACTCGAAGGTGCCGCACGTGCGGTGCTTGGATCGGATTGGATCGCGACGCGAGTACGACTACGCCAACCATGATCTCTAGATCGTTAACGCTTTAGGTATACAAGGGTATGTAGACACCTCTCCCTCTTGTTGCTAGCATGTCCATAGAATAGATCTTGGGTGTTTCGTAGATTTTTGTTTGTTTCCCGTGCAATGTTCCCCAACATCTCATGCAGCGGACCGAGGGGTAGGGCGATGGCGATTAGAGCGGAGGTGGTGGCAGGGATTGGCCTTTGCGTGGGAGGACTGACATGACCATGAAAATGTGTTGGGTCCGGCTTGGTTTTGGGTAGGTCCATGGTGTCGTAGTTGGACGTCCAGACTCCTTCAAACCACCACAAGTTTCGTGTCAGACTGTGGAAGTTTAGATGTCCAACTACTCTAGACGGTTTATATCAACCAACCCCTTTGGATGCCTAAAATTGTCTGAACCGTCCCTCTGAACATTTACGGTCGATTATGTGATTGGCGTTCTAATTGCCCGAAGATCTATCTAGTGATAGAAAAAACAAAAGAACACATTCATGCCTCAAATGAAAAGCCTCATCACTTCTTTTATAGTTTTGATAGAGATAATAAAAGATGAATAATTGAGTGGTTTGATCTGATGAGTCGTGACTTCCCTATTATAGGGAGGATATCAGGTGCTCCCAAGGATGCACATGCTCCCATTCTCCGATGTGACGTCGGTCATTGGATCTTAGATCGAAAGGACGACATTTGGCCAATGCTAGTTTTACAGAAAAACCCAAACATTTTCAAATTGACACTTTAGTCCACATCCAGGCGATGTTGTATGTTTTTTGTTTTGAGCTGTGATTGACTGTAGGAGAGTTTCCTACAAGTTTTTATATTGATCAAAATAGGTGAAACAAACATCCAGTCAGGGTACAAGATGTTGTATTTGGATAGCAAATCTACGACTGACTTCACACGGAAGCACCTAAGCTTAGGTGCGCTTAGGTGCTCCCATATCACCAGATATTTTTTCCCTATTATAATATGGTGAAGGTGTCATGTTGAATAAACTAACATGAAACAACAGGTCTAGGTAAGAGAAAACGAATAGAGAACCTCCCTCCAGTATTTCGTTTGAAGTCAACGGACGACATAAATGAGAATGTCCATGCAGAATGATACGTATCAGCATGTTGAATCTGTCGACAACGACAAAGGAGCTAGACATGAAGGCGTCAGCGAGGGGAAGCTCGCCGAGGTGGCTTACAAACATCATGGAGATCATCTGGATCAGGTCCTGCATGAGGCAATGGCAAATCTAAGGGTCAGGCTTCGCATGGTTTGAGCCAGCCTACCCTCAAAAATCATGATTTTTTTAGTACTAAGCCTCAACATATATATTTGGCAGAACCAGTCCAAAAAAACAGGTGCAGTCGGCCCATCTAAACCAACTAGGCCACGCAGAGCCTATCCTGCAATTCCGTCCTAGATTCGCTGCTGGCATCAGGTCTCAGACGATGAGCGGCCCGGTGAGCCATAGTTGCATCCTCTCCTCGTCACCCACCATCACCAAGCTCTCCTCCCCTCCGATCTCCTCGCATGTCGGGCTGCTCGGGAGCAGCGTTGCCTCCTCCATGTTGGACTCGGGCCGGCACGGGCTCCTCCACATGCCCTTGTTCCTTGTGTATGATTGCCTCGAGTGCGATAGGAAGAGTGAAGGGATCCAACCACGTTCAGACTTCAGAGTATATAGACGCAGACTCGCAATATATTTCTGGCAAATACTCTCTAGCGCCGGGAAAAAGAAGTGTGTTAAACGTCCGTTCGCACGTGACGGTTGTCTCGCTAGTTCTTGCGACTTTGTGGCGACTCCGTGCGCGACCCAGTCGGCAAACTTTTGTCATTCAATCCCCATCCAAATCTCCACAAAACAAATACACAAAATCCGCATTCTTTTCCTTCCATCTCGTGTCTAATTCTAGTCCTATTCTAGCGATTGTGAGAGACCTGAGCAGATCTGAGTTGGAATAGTAGGTGAAGGACAGAGAGTATTTCAGGAGCAAGCTCTGGTGTGTGGCGGCGGCAGCGGATTTGGAGGCGTAGAGGGGACTGCCCGGGAGCGGTGAACCCAACAGCTTCTAGCTGCAATGGGGGACCTGAAGGCAGCACACCTTGAAGGAATGTAGGGCAGACTCAAGAACCTGTAGCTATCTGAAGCTGAGAAGAAGGGGATCAAGATTGGTAGGAAGCAGGCATGTTCCTCGCAGGTGAGAAAGCTACAAGCAATAGGTAAACTAATTTCAGAGAGGCCTTCTTGGGCGGAACATGTGGGTAGAACCTTAGGGGGGAGTCTGGAGTCCATTATTTGGAGTAGAATGCAAAGACCTGGGCAGGAATCGATTTTTATTTATTTTCCATCATAGAGATGACAAGGAAAAGGCACTAGATCCTGGACCATGGAGATTTAACAACTACTTGTTGGTGATTGAAGATTTCGTGCCTAGTAGAACAATAGATGAATATGAATTCAAGACAATACCTATATGGGTTAGAGCTTATGGCATCCCAATGGGGATGATGAGCAAACAAACAGGAGATTTGGTAGGAGAACAAACAGGGGATGGTGGTGGTGATTCTATGGGAGCATTTATGCGGATCAAAGTGAGAATAGATATCACCGTGCCAATTATGAGGTATGTAACATCTTTTATTGATGAGGAAGAAAAAGAGCAGGAAAACGAAATGATACTTGTGGGAGATAATGAGGATACAGAAATAAGGAGAAAGAAGAGAGAAATGGAGGAAAAGATTGTCTCCTTCACATACGAGTATCTTCCTGACTTCTGTTACACTTGTGGAATTATTGGACATACTGAGAAGTCATGCCCAACTAGATCTAGAAGAACAGGATCCAGGCAGTTTGGGCCATGGTTGCGTGCAAATATTTACAAGGGGAGCTCAAGTGAAGAAAGAAGTAGGGGTTCGAATGATAAAGGAAAATTTTGGCCAAGCAATAATGCAGGAAATAAGAGGAGCAGACAAGGAAGTGATGGGCTGTCGTGGCGCAGAAATGTACCAGGCAGAGATGACGAGGAAGGACCAGGAAGGAGTGAAGGTAAAGAAGTGACGAGCCCTTTCATGTTAAAGGAGTGTGAGGACCGAGGAGAAGGGGAGAGAAAGAGATTGGATTTCGGTGAAAAAGTGGTAGAAGACCTCTCTAGAAAGGAACAAAAACCTGAAATAGAATTGAGTAAGGCTGAAGAAAAGAATAATACTACCACAAAAGAAAATCATGTTTCAAAAGGATGTCCTCAAACAGAGATCAATGAACAAGGAAGTAAAGACATAACAAATCAAGTAGAAACGGAGACAGGGCTGAACATGAAGAAGTTACAGAAATATGCAAATGAATGTGACATACCAAGAGAAAAGGAAAAGGGAAGAACAATCAAGATTATGAGACAAGATAGAGTGAAAACACACAAACTCAAGTGAATATGGCCATAGAAGCTAAGAAGCATGGTGCAGATGGTATGGAAAATGATGTGGAGCCAGTCGTTGAGAAAAAGATGAAAATGGAAGCAGAGATAAATACCACGACCGGTGAAGGGAGAACTGGGGAAGCATACACCAAGGATGGAAATCCCAAATTTGATATGAAAGCGGGATTGGCGGACCAATCCCATGAGGCCCAATGAGGATCACAACATGGAACTGCCGGGGGTTGGGGAACGGCCTGGCAGTTAGAGGTCTTCTGGATGTGTGATAACCCACAAGTGTAGGGGATCAATTGTAGCCTTTCTCGATAAGTAAGAGCGCCGAACCCAACGAGGAGCTAAAGGTAGAACAAATATTCCCTCAAGTTATATCGACCACCGATACAACTCTACGCACGCTTAACTTTCGCTTTACCTAGAACACGTATGAAATTAGAAGTACTTTATAGGTGTTATAGGGTAGGTTTGCAAGATAATAAAGAGCACATAAATAAAAACTAGTGTCTTCTTAGATAAAGAAACAACTAAGTTAGTTTAACAAGTGTGGAAAAGTGGTGGTAGGAGTTGCGGAATTGTCCCTAGACAATCGATAACTAGACCGGTAATCATTATTGCAATTCTATACGAGGGAGAGGCATAAGCTAACATACTTTCTCTACTTGGATCATATGCACTTATGATTGGAACTCTAGCAAGCATCCGCAACTACTAAATATCATTAAGGTAAAACCCAACCATAGCGTTATAAGGTATCAAGTCCTCTTTACTCCCATATGCAACAACCCACCTACTCGGGTTTATGCTTCCGTCACTCAAGCAACCCACCATAGGCAAATCATGAACACATTGCAACACCATACAACGAGGATCCCTCACGCTTGCGCAACACGGAGAGCACCATAGGACGGCACCAATAATAAAACATGCAACTCAAACCAATCATGATCATCAATCAACCAATAGGACAAAATAAATCTACTCAGACATCATAGGATGGCAACACATCATTGGATAATAATATGAAGCATAAAGCACCATGTTCAAGTAGATGGTACAGCGGGTTGCAGTAGAGTGGACCGTTGTAGATAGATGGGGGAAGGTGATGAAGGTGTTGGTGAAGATGACGGGGCTGTTGGAGTAGATCACCGTCACGATGATGGCCCCGGCAGCGTTCCGGTGCCACCGGGAGAGAGGGGGAGAGAGCCCCTCCTTCTTCTTCTTCCTTGAGATCCTCCCTAGATGGGAGGAGGGTTTCCTTTCTAGTCCTTGTCCTCCATGGCGGTGGAGGGGCAAGAGCCCCTCCGAGATTGGATCTCTCTCTCTGTTTCCTTCTGTTTTTGTGCTCCCGGATTCTGGCCTTTCACCGTTTGTTAAATTCCCGGAGATCCGTAACTTCGATTGGGATGAAATTTTGAGGGGATCTTTACTCAAAAATTATCATTCATGCAGCGAAATGAGAGCTCCAACCGACCTAAGGGGTGGCCACAAGCCCTCAGGGCACGCCCTACCCCCCAGAGCGTGCCCCTGTGGCTTATGGGCCCCTCGGGCACCGCCTTCTGTTGATTCCACTTCCCAAAATTCACATATATTCCAAAAAAATCTCCGGAAGTTTTTATCCCGTTTGGACTTTGTTTGATATGGATTTTCTGCGAAACAAAAAACATGCAACAAATAGGAACTGGCACTGGGCACTGGATCAATATGTTAGTCCCAAAAATAGTATAAATAGTTGCCAAAAGTATATGAAAGTTGTAGAATATTGGCATGAAACAATCAAAAATTATAGATACTACGGAGACGTATCAGCATCCCCAAGCTTAATTCGTGCTCGTCCTCGAGTAGGTAAATGATAAAAAAGATAATTTTTGATGTGGAATGCTACCTAGCATAATCTTGATCATATAATCTAATCATGGCATGAATATTACGACATAAGTGATTCAAAGCAATAGTCTATCTTTTGACATTAAGACAATAATACCTTAAGCATACTAACAAGCAATCGTTTCTTTTTAAAATACCATGACTAAAGAAAGTTATCCCTACAATATCATATTGTCTGGCTATGCTCCATATTCCCCACACAAAGTATCTAAATCATGCACACACCCAATGATAAGTCAAGCAATTGTTTCACACCTTTTATGTTCTCAAACTTTTTCAACTCTCATGCAATACATGAGCGTGAGCCATGGATATAGCACTATAGGTGATATAGAATATGATGGAGGTGGTGAGGAAAAAGGAGAAGATGGTCGCACATCAACTAGGCATATCAATGGGCTATGGAGATGCCCATCAATAGATATCAATGTGAGTGAGTAGGGATTGCCATGCAACTGATGCACTAGAGCTATAAGTGTATGAAATCTCAAAAAGGAACTAAGTGGACGTGCATCATAATGAAAAATTCCACTAGCTATATGAAAGTGTCAAAATAGGAGACTCTCTATCCTAAAAATCATGGTGCTACTTTGAAGCACAAGTGTGCAAAAGATAGTAGCATTGTCCCTTCTCTCTTTCTCTCATTTTTTTCTTTTTTTCTTTTTTTTCTTTTTTATGGTGGGCATCTTTGGCCTCTTTTTTTATTTGGGCTTTTCTAGCCTCTTTTATTTTTTTGTAAAGTTCAGAAACTCCTCCCAATTTGTGAGGGAATCATAGCTCCATCATCCTTTTCTCACATGGGACAATGCTCTAATAATGAAAATCATCACACTTTTATTTACTTACAACTCGATACCTAGAACAAAAAATATGACTCTATATGAATGCTTCCGGTAGGATACCGGGATGTGCAACGATCTAGCCTAGCAAATGACATCAAAAACGCACAAGCCATGAAAACATCATGCAAGCTGTCTTACTATCATGCAAAGCAATATGAAAATGATGGTGCATGTCATACTAAACGGAACGGTGGAAGTTGCGTGGAAATATATCTCGGAATGTATATGGAAATGCCATAATAGGTAGGTATGGTGGATGTTTTGAGGAAGGATATATGGTGGCTGTTTTGAGGAAGGTGCGTTTAATGCACCGACGGAAGTTGCGCGGTACTAGAGAGGCTAGCAAAGGTGGAAGGGTGAGAGTGCGTATAATCCATGGACTCACATTAGTCATAAATAACTCACATACTTATTGAAAAGGTCTATTAGTCATTGAAGCAAAGTGTTATACGCATGCCCCTAGGGGAGAGGGTGGTAGGAGTTAACCATCGCACTCTCCCGATCCATCACACAAAGGATGACAATCATTAAACAAATCATGCTCCGACTTCGTTACATAACGGTTCACCATACGTGCATGCTACGGGAATCACAAACCTTAACACAAGTATTTCTACTAATCCATAATTACTCCCTAGCATAAGTCTAATATCACCATCTATATATCGCAAAACTATTGCAAGGAATCAAACATATCATAATCTAGGATCTACAAGTTTTATGTAGGATTTTATGACTAACCATGTGAATGACCAATTCCTGTTGACTCTCTAAATAGATATAAGTGAAGCATGAGAGTTTAATTCTTTCTACAAAAGATATGCCCACGCTCTAACAAATGTAAGTGAAGCAAAAGAGCATTCTACAAATGGCGGTTTTCTATGTGTAGAGAAACAGGCAATCCAAACTTCAAATGATATAAGTGAAGCACATGAAGTATTCTACAAAGCCATACTCAAAAGATATAAGTGAAGTGCAAAGATCCTTCTATAAATCAACCAAGGACTTTCTCATACCAGCATGGTGCATTATTAAAAGAAAAATAAAAGCATATGACGCTCCAAGATTTACGCATATCAAGTGACGAATAAAAATATAGCTTCAAGTAAAATTACCGATGGTTGTTAGAAGAAAGAGGGGGTGCCTTCCGGGGCATCCCCAAGATTAGTTTCTTGGGAGTCCTTGAATATTACCTTGGGGTACCTCGGGCATCCCCAATCTTAGTCTCTTTCCATTCCTTATTCCTTCATCCATTGTTATCTCACCAAAAACTTGAAAACTTTAATCACACAAAACTTAACAAAACCATCGTGAGATCTGTTAGTATAATAAAGCAAATTACAAGTTTAAGTATTGTTGCCAACCAATTCATATTTTGTTTTTGCATTGTATCTACTGTAATATAAGTTTTCCATGGCTTATACCACCGATACAATCGATAGTTTCATCAAAATGAGCAAAACAATGCATCAAAAATAGAATCTGTCTTAAACAGGACAGTCTATAGAAATATGAACATTTACCATACTTATGTAACTTTAAAAATTCTGAAAAATTAGGAAAAAATAAAAAAATTGCGTATAAGTACTGTGTAAAAAATTCAGAAACTTTTGACATTCCAGTAAAAACTGTAAATTCACGTACTACAGCCAAAGTTTCTGTTTTTGCACTGCACACACCAAACAAGCAATCTAATCATCCTAAAGGCAAATCTTGGCACATTATTTTTATAATACAATGGATTTCTACAAGGGGATAATTATTTTTGTTGAAAAATTTCTGTAATCAAGATTTTCAAAGTTTCCATGGGCATGAACAAAGTTCAAGGAGCTCCCCCACTTCAACGGTGCTCGTCCTTCTTACTTTCACTTCTCTTTTTGAAAAAGTTTTAGGTTCCTCTCTTTATTTTTTTTGTTTTTAAAATATATAAAAGCACACAACAGAATAAAATGACTCTCTAAAACTTCTGGGTTGTCCCCAGGCAGCGCTTTCTTTAAAGCCATTAAGCTAGGCATATAGTGCTCAAGTAATTGATCCACCCGGATCCCAAGGTATATCAAAGCCAATTTTAATTAACAATGATTTATAGTTTAGTAGTGAGCACAATGTAACATATATCATGCAACAACTAAGTATAACTCTCTTCCTATGCATCGGCATGTCATAAAAGAACAATTCATGCACACAAAGTAAAGGCCAATACATAGCATAAGCAGTTCTTGCAATTTTATCATATTGGAAACATAGAAAGGTGGAGATGTAGTTCCTCTCTCATAATAATTGCAAGTAGGAGAAGAAAGCACTTGCATATTATATCTATCAAAATCATCATGTGTAATAGTAAAAGGCAACCCATCTATATAATCCTTAATAAGTGCAAACTTCTCCGATATAGTGTAGTTGGGAGAATTCAAAAAGATAATAGGACTATCATGCGTGGGTGCAATAGCAACAATTTCATTCTTAACATAAGGAACTATAGCAAGTTCATCTCCATAGGCATCATTCATATTGGCATCATGGCCACAAGCATACCAAGCATCAAGTTCATCAAAAAGGGATATTTCAAACGAATCCAAGGGGTCATAGCAATTATCATAGCATTCATCCTTCGATAAGAACAAAGCGAAATTAAACAATATATGGGTTGAAGAGTTACTCTCATTAGAAGGTGGGCACGGGTAGCTAATCCGCTCTTCCTCCTTTTGTTCTTCACTCCCCCCCTCATCTTTTTCATCTAATGAGCTCACAGTTTCAGCAATTTACTCTTCCATAGTTTCCTGCAAGATATTAGTCTCTTCCAAAGCAGCGGTCATTCTTTTAATAAATTCAATAATATCGGCATTGCAATCATAGTTCTCATAGCAATATTTAAGTACGACAAAGAAATTAGATTCGTAAGGAACATCATCATCATACTTTTCAAGCAAAGAAGCAATTTCATAAGCACCTTTAAAAACAAATTCTTCTATTTGTTCCACATCATAGTAATCATAAATACCTTTAGCATATGAAGATAAGGTTTCATTATCATTAAATTTGCATTGAAAGGGAACGTGTCCAGATTCTATATTAGAGCAACAAGTAAAGTCGCATCTCGAGCATGCATCCCAAGCAAACCATCCTAGTATTCTAATTTGATCCCATAAGTGTTTCCCTTTTTGAGATAAGCAATAATCCCTAAAGTATTTACGTTGATCCAACATGTATCCCATTATCAATTTGAATGGGGTTTTCTTAGGATTATCAAAGTAGTGCATAATGTTTCCACATAACGAGCATCGAGGGTTTTAGGAGGTTCCCCATCTCCATGAGTAGCTAGTACACCTAATTTTTTGGTATTTCGTGTTCCATATCCATAACTAAAGATAAAGAACAAATTAGAACAGCAAATAAAATCTACTTAGTGATAAAGCAAACAAGCACACACGAGAATATTCACCCCACGCTATTGCTCCCCGGCAACGGCGCCAGAAAAAGGTCTTGATAACCCACAAGTGTAGGGGATCAATTGTAGCCTTTCTTGATAAGTAAGAGTGTCGATCCCAACGAGGATATAATGGTACAAATATTCCCCCAAGTTCTATCGACCACCGATACAACTCTACGCACACTTAATGTTCGTTTTACCTAGAACACGTATGAAACTAGAAGTACTTTGTAGGTGTGATAGGATAGGTTTGCAAGATAATAAAGAGCACGTAAATAAAAACTAGGGGCTGCATAGATAAAGAAACAACTAAGTTAGTTTAAAGAGTGTGGAAAAGTGGTGGTAGGAGTTGCGGAATTGTCCCTAGGCAATCTATAACTAGATCGGTAATCATTATTGCAATTTTATATGAGGGAGAGGCATAAGCTAACATACTTTCTCTACTTGGATCATATGCACTTATGATTGGAACTGTAGAAAGCATCTGCAACTACTAAAGATCATTAAGGTAAAACTCAACCATAGCATTATAAGGTATCATGTTCTCTTTACTCCCATATGCAACAACCCACCTACTCGGGTTTATGCTTCTGTCACTCAAACAACCCACCATAGGCAAATCATGAACACATTGCAACACCCTACAACGAGGATCCCTCACACTTGCGCGACACGGAGAGCACCATAGGACAGCACCAATAATGAAACATGCAACTCAAACCAATCATGATCATCAATCAACCAATATGACAAAATAGATCTACTCAGACATCATAGGATGGAAACACATCATTGGATAATAATATGAAGCATAAATCACCATGTTCAAGTAGAGGGTACAATGGGTTGCGGGAGAGTGGACCTCTGTAGATAGATGGGGGAAGGTGATGGAGGTGTTGGTGAAGATGACGGAGTTTTTGGAGTGGATCATCGTCACGATGATGGCCCCGGCGGCGTTCCGGTGCCACCGGGAGAGGGCGGAGAGAGCCCCCCTCCTTATTCTTATTCCTTGACCTCCTCACTAGATGGGAGGAGGGTTCCCCTCTGGTCCTTGGCCTCCATGGCGACAGAGGGGCGAGAGCCCCTCCAAGATTGGATCTCTCTCTCTATTTCCTTCTGTTTCTGCGCTCCCAGATTCTGGACTTTCACCATTTCTTAAATTGCCGGAGATCCGTAACTCCAATTTGTCTGAAATTTTGAGGGGATATTTATCCAAAAATTAGCTTTCCTGGGGCCAAAGGACAGCTCCAACCGACCTAAGGGGTGGCCACAAGCCCTCAGGGCACGCCCTGGGGGGCCTATGGCTTGTCGGCCCCTCGGGCACCATCTTATGTTGATTCCACTTCCCAAAATTCACATATATTCCAAAAAAATCTCCATAATTTTTTATCCCGTTTGGACTTCATTTGATATGGATTTTCTGCGAAAAAAACATGCAACAAACAGGAACTGGCACTGGGCACTGGATCAATATGTTAGTCCCAAAAATAGTATAAAATGTTACCAACAGTATATGAAAGTTGTAGAATATTGGCTTGAGATAATCAGAAATTATAGATACGATGGAGACGTATCAATGTGCAGAAGCAGGAGGACCCCGATGTTCTTTTCTTGTCAGAAACCAAACTGAATGGAAGGAAAATGGAAAATCTGAAATGGCGATTTGGAATGAATAACCTAATGACGACGGACTGTGAAGGAAAAAGTGGAGGGCTTGCACGTCTATGGAAGAAAGATATTAAAGTGGAACTCCATAACTACTCTAGATATCATATAGATGTGGTGATAATTGAAGGAGATGGTTTCAGATGGAGATTTATCGGAATTTATGGTGAACCTGCTACTGAAAAAAGAACATAAATTGGAAATTACTGAGTATTCTAAATCGGCAGCTCAGTCTACCTTGGCTTTGTTTAGGTGACTTTAATGAAATCTTGTACACTCATGAAAAGAAAGGAGGACCAAATAGACCACAATTGGCGATGGAGAAATTCAGACTAGCACTTGCTGAATGTGGTTTAAGGGATCTTGGCTATACAGGAGAGAAGTTCACTTGGAGAAACAACAACCACATAGCTAGTCGTTATATAAAGGAGAGGTTAGATAGAGCAGTGGGTAATCAAAACTGGTGCAACCGATTTCCCTCATATACGGTGGTGAATGAAGACCCAAGGCACTCAGACCATCGCCCAGTCACTGTTCGGGTAGATAGCAGAAAGAACCACTTGAGACCAGAAAGCTACGGAAACAACTTTAGATTTGAGGCAAAGTGGCTAGAGGACGAATAATTTGAAGCTGTGGTGAACAAAGCATGGAGCACTGCCAGTATAAGGGGTGATGTCAGTACAAGAAGCAAGCTACAGGAAGTGGCAAGAGACCTAAAGTACTGGGATCACAATGTTGTTGGTGATCTTGAGAAAAGAATCAAGCAAACGAGATATGAGTTAGAGGAAGTAAGAAAAGGAGATATAAATCAGGGAAAAGTCTCAAGAGAGCATTTATTGAAGGAAAAGCTAGGTAGAATGGAACATCAGAAAGACATACATTGGAAACAGCGGGCAGATGTTAAATGGCTACAATTTGGATACAAGAATACATCTTTCTTCCATGCCTTTGCTTCCGAGAGGAAGAGGAATAACACAATCCAAAAATTTAAAAGAGAGGATGGGAGATGGGTGGAGGACGAAGACTTTATGAAAGAACATATTTCGGGCTACTTTTATAGCCTTTTCTCCTCCACGTCTGGGCATAATAATACATGCATCCTGTAAGGAATTACTCCAAAAGTTCATGAAGGTATAAATGATATGTTGTGTGCCCAGTATACAGAGGAAGAGGTGAAAAAGGCACTTTTTAGCATTGGGGATCTTAAAGCACCTGGTCCTGATGGAATGCCTGCTATATTTTTCAAGAAGTTTTGGCATATCATGGGTGATCAGATAAGGAGGGAGGTGCTGAATGTGCTTAATGGAGGAGAGATTCCAGAGGATTGGAATAATACGATGGTGGTGCTTATACCAAAAACACCAAGGCCGGAAAAAATAAAATACTATAGACCGATCAGCCTCTACAATGTCCTCTACAAGGTGGTATCCAAGGTAATAAAAAATAGATTAAAGTGTATCCTACCAGGCATCATAGGACCCAATCAAAGCGCATTTGTACCCGGACGTATTATCTCTGATAATATTTTATTGGCCTATGAACTGACACATTTTTATAGAGGAAAAGAAGTGGTGCAAATGCCTATGCAGCCATAAAGCTGGACATGAACTAAGCATATGACAGGGTCGAATGGAGGTTCTTGTATGACATGATGATAATGATGGGCTTCAATAGAAACTGGGTCAATCTGATTATGAATTGTGTCACCACTGTTAAGTACCAAATTAAGGTGAATAGGGGAGTTACTGATGTAATTATCCCACAAAGAGGACTATGTCAGGGAGATCCCCTTTCCCCATATCTATTTCTAATATGTGCAGAAGGTTTCTCTGCCCTACTTCATGAAGCTGAAGCCAATGGAAGACTGAAGGGGATAGAAATATGTAGACAAGCCTCGAGTGTGAGCCACCTTCTATTCGCTGATGATTCACTTCTGTTGATGGAGGCAAATGCAAATGCAGCACAGAAAGTGAATAATATCCTAAGCGCTTATGAGGCATGTTCTGGGCAAATGATCAATAAAAAGAAGTCAGCCATTCTATTCAGCAAAAACACTTTTGAAAGCAAGAGGGATGAGATGAAGAGAATTCTGGGGATAAATGTTGAAGGGTTTAAAGGGAAGTACTTAGGCCTGCCGATATATATTGGGAAGAATAAAGCAAGGGCCTTCAACTACATCAAAGAGAAAATATGGAAAATAATACATGGATGGAAATAAAAGCTCTTATCAAAGGCTGGAAAGGAAGTATTGATCAAAGCTATAGCCCGGGCAATACCAGTATACGCAATGGCTTGTTTTGATTTGACAAAATCCTTTTGTGAAGAGTTAAGCACAATAATCGGGAGGTACCGGTGGAGTCAGATGGATAAAACAAATAAGATTCGTTGGGTGAGCTGGGACATAATATCAAAACCAAAGGCAGAAGGTGGATTAGGATTTAGGAACCTGTACTATTTTAACTTGGCCTTGTTAGCCAGGCAAGCATGGCGGATATTGCAAAATCCTTGCTCATTGTGCGCACAAGTTCTTGCCGCTAAATACTTTCGAGATGGTTCAATTCTCAAAGCAAAGCCAACGAATGGTATTTCATATTCATGGCGAAGTATTCTCAAAGGGGTACAGTTGCTCAAAAAGGCAATCATTTGGCGAGTAGGAAATGGAGAAGACATCCGAATATGGGAGAACCCATGGATCCCAAGGGGAAGCACAAGGAGGATCAGTTCAGCAAAAGGAAGAAACTTAATAGAAAGGGTTTGTGAATTGATAAATCCTACAACAAACCAATGGGATGCTGACCTAATAAAGCAAACATTTTGGCCAGAAGATGCAAATATCATCCTTCAGATACCTATTCAAGAACAAACAGGTGACTTCCTCGCTTGGCATTATGATAAAAAGGGTCTCTTCTCAGTAAAGTCCGCATACATGGTTGTTGTAGATAATGCAGTAAGAGAATCGTCTTCAGGACTAATTTCAACTTCTAATGCAGAAATAGAGAATTTAAATTTTGACTGGAAGAAGCTATGGGCACTTCCTCTACCAAGCAAAGTGAGGCATTTTCTATGGAGAATTGCAACATATAGCTTGCCTCTAAGGACAAAGCTAAAAAAGGAAAGGTATGCCTATTGATACTAGATGCCCTGTATGTTTTAGATTTGATGAAGATGGTGGACATATAATTTTTAAATGCAAAAAAGTAAGAGAATTGTGGAGAACATCCATGTTAGAACATATTAGAATTAAACTTCTTGATTGTCCAGATTCGAAAAAGGTTCTTGAGGAAATTTTTAAACTAAAATTGGGTGAATGTCTCAAAGTCTGCATCTTAATGTGGTTGTGGTGGAATGAGAGAAATAAAGCCAATAATGATGATAATATTAGATCCATAGGGGAAGTTTCATCTTCTGCTGAATATCATCTCTTTAACTATATGAAGGACAAGACTCAAGGAAAAGAGAAGAGCAACATGAAAATGCATAGATGGAAACCACCTCTAGAGGGAAACCTACAGATTAATATAGATGGGGATTTCATCGAGGCATCAAACACACGAGGATGGGGTTTGACGGTGAGAAATGATCAAGGAGTTTTATTGGCTGCTGGTGCGGGTAAGCTGGAGCATGTCTCTTACTCGCTACATGTCGAAGCGCTTGCCTTGCAACATGCTACAAATATTGCGATCAAAATGGGGTGCCAGCAGGTAATGTTTGAAACGGATTCCATGATGTTGAAGCAAGCAATCACCAGTACGAGATATGATTTATCAAAGTTGGGATCCTTATTCCAAGGTGTAAAATTTTAGATGCGTGTATGTTTGATTGTTGTAAGCTTTGAACATTGTAATAGAGAGTGTAATGTAGCAGCACACGTTTTAGCTAAGCATGGTCTATGCTTGGGAAATGACTGCTTCGAGACTTGGCTTGGCAATTTCCCAGAATTTGTACTGGATGCTGTTATTGGCGATATGCCAAATGTTTTAATGTAATGGAATACAATGTGTTCCTTTAAAAAAACTCTCTAGCGCCAACAATATAGAGCCAATGATAAATATGAAAAGGAAGAAATGAAGAGTACTCAATACGAGTAGGTATACAAGACCCCATCGGCCATGATAGTGCTGGTATCAATGGGGTGGCAAATTCAGAAATTCCATTAATTGGCTTGTTAGGTAACACTAAAAAATAATGAATGAATTACATTACATTATCACGAATTGTATAGATCATGCAATGCAATGGAAATTTATTGTTGTAACTTTGAATTTGAAATATGTGAGGTGGATTTATGTCTTTAAGAGCAACTTTAAAGGCGAACCAACCTGTGGTTGGATGGTTAGAGGGACAGTGGTATCTTCAGCCCATTAGGGCTCAAGTCTTGGTGCTCACATTATTTACGAATTTATTTTATAATTTCCGGCGATATGCTTTGAGTGGAATGAGACGTTCCCATCAACGACGAGGCGTCTATGGTGACTTCGTAAATCTCAAGATGATATGCCGACTCAGTCTCTCGGAGGTGCTCATAGGGGTAGGATGTGCGTGTGTGTTCATTGGGAGGAGTGTATGTGTGTGTATATGAGCAATTACATATGTATTGTGTTAAAAAAAAGCAATTTTGAAGGGTTGTCGTATTGATCCGATCATCATAATATCTGCCATAATGATGATTTTAGTTGAAAAGGTCACTCTAATAAAGTCACCATATAGGGAGGTTGGAAGGCCCATTCGAAAAGGGCGCTCTAGATCTAGAGTGCCAACCTCGAAATAAAATAAGGTTCAACAAGGCGATATAATGAGCCCTTCGTCCATTTGAAAATTGGCGTCACCAATATTTCGGAATCGCACGCTCTGTTCCACCGTCACCGACATCCCGCGTCGGTTTCGTTTGGTGCCACCTCCACGGTCCGGACCGTTGAAATTTGGCCCCGGTCGCCTTAGCTGAGCCATTTTCGAACCTACCATGCTTTGTTCTAGCATTGCCCCTTCTTTCCGTCATCCGGCCATGCCACCCCTTTCCCTAAGTCTATTTCATATAAAAAATCGAGGATCGATCTCTTTGAAAGAATCATATGATTTCCCTACATTGCCATTAAACGTCCACTTTGTTTTCCAATTCAATATCAATTTTTTTCCTTTTTTGCCGTTGAATTTCATAGGATTAAAATGAGCAGCTCATAGACCGGGAAAAGTTGGTCTTTTTTTAATATAGTACAGAAACAAGCGTTTATATACACGCGCATACACTCATTCGTATGAACCCTATAAGCACCTTCAAAAGACCGAGCCGACATATTATCTTAACATTTACGAATTCACCGTATGCGTCTCATCGTCGACAGAAACGTCTCCTTCCACTGAAAGCATATCGTCGGAAATCTTACAATAAATCCAGAAATAATACGAGCACCAATACTTGAATCCTGGTGGACTGGGATATCACTGTTCCTCTAACAATCCAATTATAGATTGGTTTGCACAATTGTCAAAGTTGGTCAGCCAATTTGAGGCATGCACTCATTCTTGTTTTTTGTTTTTTCCTATGTTTCTTTTCCTGGTTTTATTTTTTACTCTTGGACCAGCGTATTATTTTGTGATCGACATTGCTACTATTAAAGAGAAATATGTACACAGTCATCGTTGGTCCCTCTCGAAACATGCTTTCGCCTCGCTTTATAAATAAAGCAACAACCGAACAAGTACATGGCCGAACGATACCAGGTGATGAGGTAGCCCTCTTACAAAGTCGATTCTGAAATAATCGACACACGTAGAACGCACGCGACTACTACCAACAAGGAGCACCAGGAGAACTAGACACACACCACGCTATAACCTAGCAAACCTAAGCTCCATGACATCGCCCCCAAGAGGGAAAACGGCGCAAAGCGTCGCCGTTGTCATGTCCACACCGGACAAAGGTTTTCACCCGAAGCCGTGACACGGAGAGAAGATCCATGACGACGTCTTCAAGAAGAACACGACACCCTCGGGTGTCGTCGTCGTCGGTGCCAAAGCATAGAGCTTTTGCTCGGCAACTCAACCGTGTCACCTCGAGATCGCCAAGAGGAGCGTGACAGTGCTAGCACCCTCGATCCGGATCAGGACGCCGCCCCTCCGAGGGGGAGGGCACATCCGAGCTACCAGCCACAACACCTCCCGTTGCCCACACAACCTGGAAGGAAAGCCACCACCATCGCAATGGTACCTGTCGGACAGTAACCATGCGAACCGCCATCCGGGGCCGCCACCCCCGGCATCCCCGTTGCAAGGGAGTGTATGCCGCGCACATCACAACGTACTCAACCACGGAAGGAAGAGCGACGACAGTCCATCAACTCCTAGCCCGGCATCAGTCTCAGAGTTTGGGTAGGCCCGTCCACAATAGGAGGCGCCCACACCGGTGTCCCTCGCCAGTGCCGATGGACCTGGAGGGACACGACTCCAAGACTGCCGATGGCCGCCTATGAGTCAGCTCCAAGCCCTTGGCCAAGCGACTCACATGACGCCTCGTCCATGGTCACCGACGTCGATCCGCGCACCGACACAACACTACCACGACCACCACCATCGAGCACCATACCCACGAGGAGCCCCGCAAGCAGATCCCGGGCCAGGCCCAACCACTCCTACCCGAAGCCCAAGCTTCGATCCACCCCGGGCCCTAACAAGGCCCGCTCGGGCATGAACCCTAGATCTGAGCCACCCGACGACACACATCCAGGAGAAGGAGGGCACCATCGCCGTCCTGCGCTGCCTACAGGACTGTGGCTGCCACACCACCGCCGCGCTACAGGCCCGCACCTTCCCCTGCCCAGCGGAAGCATCAACGCCTGAATTGGTCAAAGACCACCACCGCTGGCCACCACATCCGCAGGGCGGAGCAGCCAGCCAGGGCCACCTAGGCCCGCGCCGCCTGCCGGCCAAGCCGACCGCCGTGGCCAGGCGCGCTCCGACCACCTCACCGCCCTCGGCCCGTGTCGCGACCTGCAACAGAACGCAAGGATCTGGCATCCCCACCGCCACCACAACAACCGCGCGCCCCTGCCACCATCCACGCCGCCCGACGCCCAGCAGCAACGCCGACGACCACCTGGCGCCCGCGTGCCGCCCGCGACGTGCCCCGAACGGAGGAGCCGCACCACGCCAGCCCCAGCCGTCGGGGGGACGAAAAGGCCCCGCCGCCCTAGGGGGGGCGCTCTGGAGTTCTTTCCGGGAAGTTAGATCTAAGATTTTGGGGGGCTGATTCGTTACCGCAGCTTTAGGTGATTGGCGCAGGGAGATCCGGTGCTTCTACAAATCGAGGGATATTGCGTAGTACTCGTCAATGTTTGGGACTCTGTTAGAACTCATGGTGATGAGTATCGTATCCTGGAGCCGTTGTGCAAATAAATTACACACACTATTTTCTTGACGCCAATGCAAAGATTATTCTGTGAACTATGATTGTAGTAGTGGCATTCTCCTTTTTTTTCAAGGGTAGGGTGTTGTATCTTCCAATTTCTGCTACCATTAATTCACTATATGTACTCACGATTTCTGGCTTCCTTCTGCTTGATTCAGGCTCTGCATTTCGGACCACTTGATATGGACCGCCAGAGTTTGCTGCGGAGGCACGATCAGGTACTACTCCATGCCTTTATTTTCTGTCCTGACTCCTGAGGATATTGGACTGATGCCATTTTCACTATATTGGAAAAATTCACTAAACATGCAAACTCATATTTGGACCTGATTCAAGTGGGTTTGACATGCTAATGTTTTATGAAAGCATTGTTATTGGTGTGAGATACCATGGCAGAGAAAGACCAACGAGTACTATCTATTAGTTCCAGTGGTGTAGTATTGGTGATGTTGAGCTTGAACTTCAGATGAGCCTTGACTTCTATTCTATTGATAAGAGATGATAGCACTTTCTGCAGTGTTCCTTAATTTTTTATTAAATGTTATTTTTCTTATTGCTGAAGTCGGTTCAAGTTAAGCAGCTGTTTGCCAAAGGAAGTGAACATTTGTGTGAGGCTTTCCAAGTGGTTTCTTGGACTTGTCACCAACATTGGGACGTAAGGCCCTGTATATTATGTGTCCTCTAACATTCTGTTCACATAGAAGGAATGGTTTGGCTGTCTATAACAAAGTCTTTTTCAAGCATCATATAGAACTGGATGCATTAAACTTACTAACCGGTGAAGTATGTAGTCCGTTCATGCAAATTGAAAGTCAAGTTACATTGTTGGAACTTGAGTTCTGTTGATGCTTAAAATCTATCATGACAAAGTCAGAATTTTCCGCGAGTAACCACTGATTACATGAACCACCACTGGATAAGTTCTAATTACTTTAATGCCATCGATTTTCCAAAGATATGATTTCCATTCCATCGTTGTCATTTTCATTATGCCCTCAAGGCGTTAAGTCCAGCTGTCTGTCAGGTCTAGCAGTTTTCTTTTTCTTTTTTAGTGTGCATAATTTCGCGATGAGACATCATCGGAGTTTTGTTTTTGTCTCAGTGCCTAAAAGCTAATTTCTGCTTTAGTGTGGGAGTTAAGTAAACTTGATGTTCTGCTTTTACACCAATGGTCGTTCATTGATGGCAACATGTTTAGTTGAGTTCCAGCCCACAGTAAGACATTCTTAGTTTGCTCTTAGAATTTATATTCATCACTTTTGACTCTCAAGGCTATCAAGTGCTGCAAATCCATATTTATGTACTTGTATGTTGACATATTTTCCCTTTCCTTCAAATAAAAGTAGAGCTGCCTAATGATATGGGCACTTTATGAACTAATACTCCACTAGTTTTTAACATAACATAGACGGCTAACATGTATTGCTAACTCTGGTTTGTGGTCACTACCTGCATATTTCAACAAATAATTTGCTTTTATGAGATTGTTATTTTCTCAAAGTTTTATTATTTTGTTTGCTTATGTTAAATCAGGAGGTTGTGAGGCCTATCTCAAACAAAGGTTCACCTGAAGCTCATGAGGAAGAAATGATTCGAGCTGCTGTAAAACCCCGCTTGGCCATTGCCACAATTCAACCAAGAAGCGCTTCCACGTTTGATATCGCTCTTCCAGAATATCCTGATAAGTTTGTCCCAAATTTTCCGCTCGTTATGAGAGATGAGCTAACAGAGGATAATGACATGGCCCTGAACCCAGGAGAAAAGCTTTGGAGAGACAGTCGTCTGACAGATCGCCTGAGCATACATCTACGCAGGTTAAGTGGGTGCAACTTATTGGAGCTCTGCAAGGATGTACTTACTGGGTTAACTCATGAAATGACCGAGAGAAGGGCTGCAAATATCATGTTGTTAGCCTGGAACATGAGACAGTTTGATATGGTGTCTCATGTATTTCCTGTTAAAAACCCTTGCGCAGCTGCGACAGACATAGACATGAACACTTTGACAACAAGACCGTTTGGGGAAAGTCATACTCATACAGGCCCATATGTCAGGCCAGAGGGTATTGAAGATGATCAGTATGTTGCTGCATGTGCATGCATATCGGCCAGTACACTCCGCTTGTTCACCAAGTCACCTGAGAACTACATGACCGCAGTTGCTAAGCACGTTCCGCGCATGTTCTACAGATTTTATAACATTGGCTTTCCGCTTACCGGGTTTAAGCCAGATAAGAAATGCATTGAGGCCCTAAAACTTATATACGAGGTAAAGCCGGCCTACAGGAACACCTTGGCCCGTTTCTTGTATGAGTTCAAGGGTCTCGGCGATGCGAAGATAATGTGTCAGATGCTTTATGAGCAGGACCTGGCTTTTACGGGACTACATGTTATAAACCTATACCTGCGTGCTTGCTTTGGACTGCACGCATCACTCATTCAGTTAGGAGCATGCCTTTGGCATCAGATGACGAAGAACGCTCTCATTTCACTGTGCAGAATCTGCAGAACCTATGTCGTCAATCCATCCGTGGAGAATTCAAGAGAGACATGGAAGTATGCACGATTGTATGGCACCCAGTATTTTCCACTTGTTAAAGCCAACAAGTGTAGCCTTCTTCTATGTTGCCTGGCCATTATTTGCAACAAGCTTGGAATAAGTGAAAATTAAGATATGATGGTGATTGCACGGACGTGGGAGGCTGACTTTATATGGAAAAACTCTAACGTTTGGGCAAATAGGGCGGTTGCCTGGTTCAGAGCAAATGCTTCACCGCACCATGGCAGATCACAGGAAGAAGTCTCTTCAAGGATTTGGGAGGATGCACCGGCAAACAAAAGGACGAGGGGTGATGATGAGACCCAAGATGCCAGAGTTGCAAAATCCACTCGTCGGAATCTTCATTGAGTCATTCGCAGTCGGTGAATCACTCTAGACCTCGTCCATACAATATCGTAGATTTTGGGAAATTATCCTGTGTGTCTTGGAACTGCAATCTACATACAGTATTAAATTGTAGCGCACAATAGTGGATCTGACTTGATGCTAACTTTATCCTGAATGTTTTATAATTATTTGTTCTACTTCTTAGTGCCATGCAATATGTTAAATTCTGTGGTATGTTTGGTTCTGGCTGCCGTTGCAGCAGTAGTAGTAGCTGGAGAATATTTCATCATGAAACCACTCCCCCATGTTTCTGCTGTGGAGATGTGTTGTCCTTCTCCAGGCTGTACACATGAACAAAGGTTCACAGTCTTCAGGTGAAGGACAATACTTCTGATATGGTGATCCTTGATATGAAGGCTGCATAGAATGGCTCATGTAGCCTAGTTTGTCTACTTCGCTAGCCTGGATGGAATTGCGCCGTCTTTATTTCCTTAGCTTGTTCTCTCAGTGGTCTAGAACTCTAGATTGCATGGTCTTCAGTTGCGAAACCTGTCGGCAGAGAAGAACTGAATACCCTGTCCTTTGCCTTATCCGCCTGAAAATGAAAATTCAGAGTTTCAGACCACAAGGATATATATGACTCAAAAAATTGTAGATTCAGTGATATCAAATTTGATATCTCTGATTAGCATTCATCTATCTCCGATTGTATACCTCTTTATCCCAGTCTGTGCATATCGTGATGGCCATGAGCAGCAGGACTTGCACCATCAGGCCACAGATGATACCCAACCAGAGCCCCTGTTCAGTTCAAGGATAAAATCCACAGGATCAGTCACTCAAAAACCAAGATTGATGCACATCGGCACTCACTGCAAATTCAGGGCACATCAAAAAGGGAAAAATTTGATCATTTGAGGGGGACAAGATGTACCGTCCCGCCGACTTGGAAGACGAAGGCTATGAGGTAGGCCGAGGGGATGCCGACGATATAGTAGGCGCCAAGATTGATCCAAGCACCAATCTTCTGCCACCCACAGCCTCTAGCCACCCCTGCATAGTGCATTGCACATCACAACACATCATTCTTACCTCTGCTTCAAACACATTTTCTGATTTCTATCTCTGACTGAATACCCATCTAGTAGTAACGAACTAGAAGCACAGTGATAGAAGTTTTGCCCTCTTTCTATCGCAAAAAAGATGCTGACAGTCTGTACCTGAAAGGACACACTGAATTCCATCGAAGAAGTTGGAGACGGAGATGATGAGCATCATCCATGCAACGTAAGTCACAACCTCCTCCACGTCGCTGTAGGCATGCCCCCAAACGTATCTGATGCAGATCAGCACCAACCCCATGATCAGTCCTTCCGCCATGGCCAAGAAGACGACGACACGCACCGCGAGGCGGGCAGCGTCGGGGCGCCCCGCGCCGAGCTCGTTTGAGACACGGGTGCTGCGTGATCAATGCAGATGCATACCAATCTGATGAGCATGGCTGCAGCACATGTCGTAGGACAGTAGTATGTAGGCCAAGTTTACCTTATGGCAGAGCCGAGGCCAAAGGGGATCATCCATACGAAGGCAGCGGTGTTGAGGCTGCCAAGAACACAGAATGCACATGTTTTCTTTTCAGCCGGAAAAATTCAGTGAAAAATGTGGTAATTTCAGTCTGCCGTTAAGTACCTGATGGATAGCACCGAAGTCTCCAACTTTGGGTTGGGAAGAAGGCCCGAGAGGAGCACTATGAGCTCGAACGACCACATCTCTAGGCTGCAATTGCATCATCATCATCAGCATCATCATGTGATCCGCATTTTGATTGTGAGGCTTCTCCAGGAAGAGTAAACATGGCAGCAGGCTCACCAGACCATGAGGGCGGACGGGACGGCGAGCCGGAAGAAGCTGAGCACATCGCGGAACGCCTCCGTGGAGAACCCCGTCCACGTCTCCTTGCAGGAGCTCGACACGCGCACGTACACCGCCAGCACGATCACGTAGACCCAGTAGGAGATGGCGTTGCTGAGCGCCGCGCCCGTGCTGCCCATCCCGGCGACGTACACCAGCAGCCAGCAGACGAGGAGGTGGAACGCAGCGGCGGCGCCGGCGCTCGCCATCACCGGGAGCACGATGTTCTGCGTCTGCAGGAACCGGACGTGGCACTGAAGCAGGCCGTAGGCGAATATCGCCGGGATCATCCACCGGGCGTAGGTGCCCGCCTCCGCGGCGATGTCGGGGTCCTGCCCGAACAGCAGCAGGAGCTCGCCGGTGTAGAACCACACCACGGCCAGAGGAATGCTGACCAGGGTGAGTATCACCATTGCCCGCTGCTTGTAGACGCCGAGGAGGTGGTATTGCCTGGCTCCGTACGCTTGGCCGCACAGGGTGTCCAGTGCGCTCGCCATTCCGAGCTGATCAAGGAGGTACAAAATGCGAGGGCAAGCCGTTAAATTTACAACATGGTAAATATAAAACATCACGTCCGGCCACATAGCACCTTGTTCCTGCAAAGTTTACGATGTATCGTGGACCGCCTAAAGCAAAAGCAATAATGTCCTGAAGTTCTTTGTAACATTGTAGTAAGGGCCTTTTTGATTCGTAAGATTTTTAAAACGCAGTAATAGAAAAAGTATAAGGTTAAAGTGGCATGTCCATTTGAATTCTATAGGATTAGTAATGAGGGTTCCTTCGATTCAATTTTTTTATAGGATTTCCGAAGGATTGAAACCCTTAGGATTTTTTCCTATGTTGGTCCTTTCATTCATATGATTGAATCTCATAGGAATTATTCCTATGAAATCTTTTATAATACATTTTATAGGAAATCTGACATTTACTTCAACCTCCTTTTATAATTCTTTTGTTTTTCCTTTGCCATCAGACACTCATTGCTAATCATGTATGATTCAAGTGGACATGTCACTTCAACCCTATACTTTTCATATTCCTATGTTTCCAAAATACTACGAATCAAAGAGGCCCTGAGTGTTTGATGTCATGGAAAAAACAAAGGAATTGTAAAAAGATGTTGGATTGGATGTTAGATTTTCCATGAAGGCCTCCTTTGGTTTGTAGGAATGTTGTAGGAATTTCGTGGGATAGGATTCTCAAAGGAAAAAATCTTATGAAGTCTGTCGTGGGAACGAGCCTGACAGTAGATGGTAGGGGTACGAAGGGAGAGGGTAGAGTCCTAACTACGGCGAGGGTGTACACAGGAATGTATGAGTTCAGGTCCCTCTCGTGGAGGTAACAATCCTACGTCTCAGTGCTCGGAAGCTTTATGTCGTATGGAATGTTAAGATTACAATAGTTGCGAACCCTTGTGCAGGAGGGGAGGGGTGGCTTATATATAGTTCGCTGCCCCTCATAATTATCCCGCATCTAAGGCCCTGGTCGTGGGGTTTAAAGTCTGCCGTTACAGTTAACGTACGTAATAAAAGCTACTAATGACCATTGAACCAGCGTCTGCCCGTTGGGCTCTTGATGATGGCTCCTGGTCTTCTGGCGTCGAGTGAAAGCAAGGTCTTCCGAGTGACATGCGACTGTCGAGTGAGAGTGGGAGTCTCCGAGTGGATTACTGTCGAGTGACTTTGAACGTCTCTAGGGATCCACTCGGAAGTTCATGCTTGATCTTTAAGTCCTCCCATGTGGTGTCCTTAGGTAGGGTATGTGGGCCTTGCCTAGGACCCTACCCTAGGTACATATCCTCGTCATTAGATCTTGAATGGATCGGGGTTTGAGTGGTGGAAGGAGGTATCAACGTAGACCTTGAGTTAGTGCATCAAATCCTCCGAATGATATTTGGGATTTCCATGGAACTTGCGTCGACTGAACTCTGAGCATTAGCGTTCATTCAGGATCGACACGCAAAATCTTCCGAATGATATTCGAAGCTTCAACGAAACTTGCGTCGATGAATTCTTCTCTGCTCGCCCGGATCCATTCAGCCTTAAAAGTGCCCGAGTGGATGTTTAGCATTTGTTTTGCTCCGAGTGAACTGACAGTATCTTGGGAGGCGACGGCTCGGTCTGAAAGATCCGGATTTTCCGGAATACGAAAATTTGGAAAGCGCGCACGTGCGATGATGACGCCACGATCAGGGCAAGTGGAGGCACGATGCCTCGATTTTCGCGCCGATCATATCGCCACGTACCGGGCGCCGTTAGCGGTTGGCGTGCGCGGTAACCTCGCGGGTCCACTGGTCGGTGAGACACTCAGCAGCGTATAAAGCTTTCCGCGCTGCAGTTCGCACAGTACTTCCGCCAGTTCTTTCTCTCTTTTCCTCCGCCTCCTCTGCTCCTAGCGCTCCTCTCCGATCTTCCTCGACGAGAGCCGCCGTGCCGACGATGAAAAACTCGACGGAGAAGCTGGAGCGGGCGAAGAAGGGAGCAATGAAGCTCAAGGGCAAGAAGCCCTCGACCGCCCGGTTCACTGCGCCGGCGGGTTGGATGCAGGGGGATTTTCTCCCCTCTGTAGTCACTCACGAGGACATGGAGGGCCTCGTCTCCGACGGGCTCATGGCGGATGGCGCTTGGAGGTTGTCGGGGGAGGAGCGCGAGCCGGAGCCACGCGACGGGGAGCGGATTCTTCTTCTCTCCCATGTCGAAAGAGGTTTTTCCATGCCTCCCCACCCATTCTTTAGGGGATTTCTGAACTTTTTCTGTGCTCAACTGCACCACCTCTCACCAAATACCATCGCCTATCTGTCTGCATTTGTCACTTTGTGCGAATGTTTCCTGGGCTGCTCTCCCCATTGAGGGTTGTTCAAGCACCTCTTCACGGTCAGATCCCAGACCATGAAGAAAGCTCTCCTTGCCGATGGGAAGACTCATGTGCTCCAATTGTGTGGAGATTTAGGGGTTCAGAAAAGAGCCCGTAGTTCCTTCCCTGCCATGACTTTTCCCGAGTCCATCAGAGGCTGGCAGTCGACTTGGTTCTACTGCAAAGACGTAGCATCACCCAATATGTCGACTGGACTTCCCCCCTTTACACCCGATCGCCCCGCTGTTCCCAAATCTCTAAGGGTGACCGAAGAGGAGCATGTCCAAGTGGGTATCTTAGTTCAAGCAGTGGTGCAACTGATTCGGGGCGGAGTGACAGGAATGGATTTGCTGGAGACGTTCCTCGGTCGACGCATTCAGCCGCTCCAAGCTATAGACCACACCATGTGGCACTATGCGGGCCTAGAGGACACGACCAGGACGCATCCAGTGGAGGTTTCACAGAAAACTGTCGAGCAGTGTCTTCGTAGCATCACTGGAGCTTGCGACAATCCTCTGAGCCAAGAGGATCCGACCTTACTCGGCCGAAAACCCGCCGAAGAATCTGGTGAGTTGTGTGGTGTCGACTGATGTTGTACTGTCGAGTGATGCTTTGACTTATAAACTGACTTACTCCCTTGAATCATGCATGAGTGGACGAACATGCACTCGCCCGTTCCCAATGGGAACCATATGGAAGACGGTGTGGTGAGCGAGGGTGGTAGTGTGGACGACGATGGTCTTTTCGACACCGAGGACGAATATGAAGACTCCGGCGAAGAGGAAGAGGTCGAGTCGCCTCCCCGGCGCGAAGGTCACACCAAGGCCCGCCAGGATCCGGCAGCTGTTGAGGACAGGGCTCCGGGCCCTAGTGAGAAGAACCCTAAACGAAGCCGCCCTTCGACCATTGAGTCGAGTGAAAGACTGGCCAAGCAACCCAAGCAAGCCGTCACCAAGCCTCGCAAAGCTTTGCCTCGCATGAGGGTGGTCGTACCTGTCGTCTCCACGTAAGTGTTTATTTCTGAATTTTTTCTGTCGACTGAAGTCTGAAGTTGTATCTGACCAAATGCCACTCAATCCGTCAGAGCTGCTACATCTGTGACCTCGCCTCATCGGGATGGAGAGGAAATGATGGATGTTGACACTGCTGATGCTGCCACTTCTCATAGAGGTAAGAAAGTTGTTGGTTTGTCCGGATGGGACTCAACACATGTAGATGTTAATACTATCGGTTGTTATTGTAGAGGTCATTCAGGTGGAGGACGACGAGGAGCAACTGGACACTTCGCGTGCTCGTACCCAAAGGGCATCATCGACGCAAGCGCTTCAGCGCTCGACTGTAGAGTCTTCCCAGGGGAGAAGTGGCTCGACACAACCCAGGGCTGAACCCGCAGCACCTCCGTCGCATGCTCCTCCAACCGTCTCGACCGTTGTGACATCGACTCCAACTGGACCCCCTCAGACTGCTTCAGCTGCCCCAGCGATCACGCCGACCCCACCTGTGATGGCCTTCTCTCTACACCACACCCCGGAAGATCAGACCGGAGCTGCGAAGGAAGCCATGATTCAGGCGGAGCAGCTCATGCTAAGAATCAAGGAGGCGTTCGAGGCCAGCAAACTGGCTTTTGACGTCAACACAGCCCTCCGTACCAATGTCCGAGTCAGTTCGATTGTATGTCCATTGTCAATTGAATTCCTGTCTTCTCTTGGCTGATGTACACCCAGTGGATGATTGTTGTAGAATGTTTGAACTTTCTCCACTCAAATAGACCGGATCGTAGTCGAGTAGGACTGGGATTGATAGTACACGTGGTACTAAGGTCACTCGACATGTCGAGTGTATTTTCTGATGAGTTGCTCGACGGATCAAGAGTTAACCATCTCAGTGGGGGCGCTCTTAGCGCACCCACTGAGTGTAGTCCCCGAGACCGTTGTCGAGTGCTTGCATCGGCAGGGGTCTTAGAGTCTGTTGTATACAGGGTACACTTCGTCTTGAATCACATCACTCCGTGGCTACCTTGCAGGTTTCATGGATATTATTAGCAAACCATGATATGATGTTGCATAAGGATAGACTGCACTTCATAGAGTAGGGAAGTGCATCATTCGACGGGTCGAGTGTCGTGACAGGGCTGACCTTGTCGAGTGTATATTTTTCTGATGAGTTACTCGATGGATCGAGAGTTAACCGTCTTAGTGGGGGCGCTCATAGCGCACCCACTGGGTGTAGTCCCCGAGACCACTGTCGAGTGCTTGCATCGGCAGGGGTCTTAATAGAGACAACTTTTGAATTTGTTTATGGCGTGTGGAGCTCTAGAGCTAATCGACATGTCGAGTGGACTTTCTGCTTGAATTATTCTAAGATGGTCATTCGCCGGCGTTCGATACCCAGTCGACTGTCCCAAACGTCACTTGTCGATTGAATTCATGTCTTGTGTTGATTCCAGAGGGCTTGTGAGCTTGGGGCGGAGTACAAGGACGTGGAGGATGAAAGGAACCCGTTGCAGGTGGATCTGGTAGTCCCCAACAACGCTCTCGAGCGAGTGCGTGCTGAGATGAAGACTTTGGGAGGTAATTACTGCTGATTTTCTGCATTCTCCTCTTCACTCTTCATGTTTTGAACCGAGTGTTCTCACTCGAACAGACGTACGTAATGAAAACCGTCGACTCCGAGCGCGACTCAACAATGCTATTCCTTTAGATTCCATGAAGAAGGCGTTGGAGGAGAAGGACAAGGCGCTTGCTGACACTCAACGAGCGGCCAAGGAGAAGACTGAAGCCGCGAAACGAAAGTTGGCGACTGCCAAGGAGCTGGAGGACGAGAACACTAAGCTAAAGCAGGAGCGTGCAAACCTTGTCAAGAAGGCCGAGCAACTAACCAAGAGGGGTAATGGCCTGGAGAAGCATCTGGGCGAATTCTCGAGGAAGATGTATCTTCTGCTCGACGGTGAGTATTTCTTGTCGACTGACATTTGCAAAAAATTTGAGGGTCGCAGTTCACCGATTCTCTTCCTATTTTCCCTTCTTCAACAGAATTCTGCCAGGACTTTGAAAAGGAAACAGAAGAGATCGAGCCCATGCTAGACCCTACCAAGTCACCGGTTGCTGATGCGGTGGCGATGAACATGCTGCGGCTCAACTTTCGGCTCTAGGGTGCCCAGGCCTACATCACTCGACTGAAATCTGCCATGGAAAGAATCGATAAGGAGCTATGGCCTGAGGACACTCTTCGGCTCGACCTCAACTCCATGATGGCTCGCCTGAACGAACTTCCCAGTCGAGTGCAAGCTTGGAAAAAATCTACTGCTCGCTGCGGGGCCGACGTGGCGTTGTCACTCGTCAGGGTCCACTGTAGGGACGTGAGAGAGGAGAAGCTGAAGGAGCTCCAGGTGGTAAACACGAAGAAACTCCAGTTCGAGGACTTCATGGAAACCTTCATCGAGATAGCTACCAGAATCGCTGACGGCATCGACCTGGACACTTTCGTCGAGCCCGTCAGTCCGTCCCCTGCTTAAAAAACTTGGGTCTTTGGAAAAAATAGTTAAATTTGCCTCGGTATGCCAAGTGGAACTGTATCTCCTAAAACTTCATTCAAGCCTTAGGCTTGAGCACATTTGCTTCTGCACAAGACGTTTATCCGCGGTTTTACCTTTCGGATTTTACTCGTGCTTTGGCTTTCAATCATTTGTTCGACTGATTTTGTTTTTAACTTAGGCGGAATGCTTTCGCAGCTAAGCCTCCGAGTGTGAGGATTACTCATCTGTTATTGATCTTAGGCGAATGTCGATTCACAGCTAAGTTGTCGAGTGAATGGATTACTATCCACCCGACGAGGTTTTTAACTTAGACGAAATGTGTTTCGTAGCTAAGTCCCCGAGCGTGAGGATTGCTCATCATCCGGAGTATTTTTGAACTTAGGGGAATGTCGATTCGCGGCTAAGTTGTCGAGCGAATGGATTGCTATCCACTCGACGAGGTTTTTAACTTAGGCGAAACGTGTTTCGTAGCTAAGCCCCCAAGCATGAGGATTGCTCATCATCCGGAGTATTTTTGAACTTAGGCGAATGTCGATTCGCGGCTAAGTTGTCGAGCGAATGGATTGCTATCCACTCGACAAGGTTTTTAACTTAGGCGAAACGCATTTCGCAGCTAAGCCCCCGAGTGTGAGGATTTCTCATCACTCGGAGTATTTTTGAACTTAGGCGAATGTCGATTCGTAGCTAAGTTGTCGAGTGAATGGATTGCTATCCACTCGACGAGGTTTTTAACTTAGGCGAAACGTGTTTCACAGCTAAGCCCACGAGTGTGAGGATTGCTCATCACTCGGAGTATTTTCGAACTTAGGCGAATGTCGATTCGCGGCTAAGTTGTCGAGCGAATGGATTGCTATCCACTCGACGAAGTTTTTAACTTAGGCGAAACATGTTTCGCAGGTAAGCCCCCGAGTGTGTGGATTGCTCATCACTCGGAGTATTTTTGAACTTAGGCGAATGTCGATTCACAGCTAAGTTGTCGAGTGAATGGATTACTATCCACTCGACGAGGTTTTTAACTTAGGCGAAACGTGTTTCACAGCTAAGCCCCCGAGTGTGTGGATTGCTCATCACTCGGAGTATTTTTGTACTTAGGCGAATGTCGATTCGTAGCTAAGTTTTCGAGTGAATGGATTACTATCCACTCGACGAGGTTTTTAACTTAGGCGAAACGTGTCTCGCAGCTAAGCCCCCGAGTGTGAGGATTGCTCATCACTCGGAGTATTTTTTTTGAACCTAAGCGAAGACGGATTTGCAAATAGGCCGTCGAGCGAATGGACTGCTATCCACCTGACAGGGTTTTAACTTAGGCGAAACATGTTTCGCAGGTAAGCCCCCGAGTGTGAGGATTGCTCATCACTCGGAGTATCCCCAAGAATGTAACTGCACGGTTGGAATTGATGAAGTATATATCACAAAAACGTGAATTGCATTGATGAAGTATTCTTATTACATCAGAAAACTCTTGTCTCAAGTGTAAAAACGCCGAAGCAGATCTGCATTCCAGGCTCGTGGCTCATCTATCTGTTTCAGGAGATTATACAGGTGATAGGCTCCATTGTTTAGCACCTTAGTGATGACAAAAGGGCCTTCCCATGCAGGAGCAAGCTTGTGAGGTCAGTGTTGATTCACCCGGAGCACCAAATCTCCCTCATGGAACGCTCGACTCTTGGCATTCCTTGCATGGAAGCGCTGCAGGTCTTGCTGATAGGCAGTGGTTCGGATCAGAGCCATCTCACGCTCCTCCTCCAGAAGATCTACCCCATCATGTCTGGCCTGTTCAGATTCAGCCTCAGAATATAGCTCCACTCGAGGAGAATTGTGGGCCAAGTCACTCGGTAACATGGCTTCAGTGCCATAGACATGGAAGAAAGGAGTTCGTCCAGTCGACCGATTAGGCGTTGTCCTCAATCCCCACAAAACAGACGGTAGTTCAGTTACCCACGCACCGGTGGCATGATCCAAATCGCGCATGAGACGAGGCTTCAGACCTTGCAGAATGAGACCATTAGCCCGCTCAACTTGCCCATTGGCGGATGTGCAACAGAAGCATAATCTACTCTGGTGCCTTGGGAGTTACAGAATCTCCTGAATTCTTCCGAGTCAAAATTAGTGCCGTTGTCCGTGATGATACTATGCAGAATGCCGTATCGGATAATGATCTCCCTCATGAACGCGACCATCGTACGGGAGTTCAGCTTCTTGATGGGCTTGGCTTCAATCCACTTGGTGAATTTGTCGACTGCTACCAACAGGTGGGTGAATCCTCCTTTTCCGGGTCGGAAGGGACCAACCATGTCGAGTCCCCAAACCGCAAACGGCCAGGCAAGAGAAATTGTCTTCAAAGCAGACGCCGGCTTGTGTGACAGATTCGCATAGAACTGACAGCCCTCGCAGTGATCAATGATGTCCTTAGCCATCTCATTAGCTCGTGGCCAGTAAAAACCAGCTCGGTATGCTTTAGCGACGATCGCCCTCGAAGACGCATGGTGACCGCAAGTTCCCGAGTGAATTTCGTCTAGAATCATCCGACCTTCCTCGAGGGAAATGCAGCGCTAGGTGACACCAGTCACACTCTCTCTGAATAGCTGATCTCCCAACACAGTGAAAGCCTTGGACCTACGCACAATCTGTCGAGCCTCTGCTTCATCTTCAGGGAGCTCTTGTCTGAGGATATAGGTAATGTGTGGCACAGTCCGGTCGGGAATGATAACCAGAATCTCCATGACCAGGTCAATCATAGTAGGAACATCGACTTCAGTCGAGTCAGAGGAGCTCAAAGCGTGTGGAGGCTCTTCAATGAAGGGATCCTCTTGAACCTAAGAAGTGTGCAAGTGCTCTAGAAACACACCGCTGGGGACAGGCTGTCGAGTGGAACCAATCTTGGACAGCTCATCGGCCGCTTGATTTTTCAGTCGGGGAACATGATGAAGTTCCAAGGCTTCAAATTTCTTCTCCAACTTCCAGACCGCATTGCAGTATCGAGTCATAGAATGGTTTCTAACATCCCACACTTTCATCACTTGATTCACCATCAAATCTGAGTCGCCATAAACCATCAGGCGCTTGACGCCGAGTGAGATAGCCATGCGCAACCCATACAAAAGTGCTTCATACTGTGCCTCATTGTTGGAGGAATCAAAGTGAATTTGCAAGACATAGCTGAGCTTGTCGCCTCTAGGGGATATCAAGACAAAACCAGCACCAGACCCATTCAACATTTTGGAGCCATTGAAGAACATTGTCCAATGCGCCGAGTGAACTTGGATGGGTTGTTGTTGTTCAGTCCACTCGGCCATGAAATCTGCCAATGCTTGGGACTTGATTGCTTTCTTGGCCTCGAATCTGATGTCAAAGTGTCCAAGCTCAATTGCCCATTTAGCCACTCAACCTGATGCGTCGCGATTATTGAAAATCTCGGATAAAGGAGCATCACTGACGATTGAGATTGAATGGTCTTGGAAATAGTGCGCCACCTTCTTTGCTGACAGATAAATACCATACACCAGCTTCTGATAGTGTAGATATCTTTGCTTTAAGGGGGACAATACTTTCGAGACATAATAAATCGGTCGCTGGACTTTATAGGTTTTACCCTCCTCTTCTTGCTCGACAGTCAGCACTGTACTGATGACCTGATTTGTGGCCGCGATGTACAGGAGCAAGGGCTCTTTGCTGGCAGGAGCGGCAAGAACTGGCTGGGTGGAGAGCAGGGCTTTGAGCTCAACAAACGCTGCTTCAGCTTCGGGAGTCCAGTCGATCGTGTCGGACTTCTTCATCAACTAATATAAGGGCAGAGCCTTCTCACCAAGACGAGAAATGAATTGACTCAATGCTGCCAAGCAACCTGTGAGCTTCTGAACGTCGTGCACTCGCACGGGAGTCTTCATACGGGTAATGGCGCTGATATTCTCGGGATTGACATCAATTCCTCGCTCGGAAACGAGAAAACCGAGCAACTTGCCGTCAGGGACACCGAAGGTACATTTGGCCGGATTCAGCTTTATGTCGAATCGCCTCAGATTGGTGAATGTCTCGGCCAAGTCAGCCAGCAGGTCAGAACCTTTGCGGGACTTGACCACTATATCGTCCATGTACGCCTCGACATTCCGAGGGATCTGGTCGAGTAAACATTTCTGAATCATGCGCATAAAAGTAGCACCGGCATTCTTAAGACCAAAAGGCATGATGATGTAGCAAAAGCACCCGAATGGGGTGACGAAGGCTGTCTTTATTTCGTCCGGGCCATACAGACGGATCTGATGGTACCCAGAATAAGCGTCCAAAAACGATAAACTCTCGCACCCCGCTGTTGAGTCAATAATTTGATCTATGCGGGGGAGCGGAAAATGGTCTTTTGGGCACACCTTATTGAGATGTTTGAAGTCAATGCACATGCGCAACGACTTATCTTTCTTTGGCACCATCAGGACATTCGAGAGCCACTCGGAGTGGTAAATCTCCCGAATGAACTTGGCTTGCAAGAGATGGGCTACTTCTTCTCCGATTGCCTTGCGCTTCTCCGCCGGTGATCGATGCAAATGCTCCCTAATGGGCTTGGCTTTCGGATCCACTCACAGACGGTGCTCAGCCAGCTCCCTGGGAATCCCTGGCATGTCAGAAGGCTTCCATGCAAAGATATCCCAGTTCTCACGGAGGAACTGGATGAGCTCGGCTTCCTATTTACTGTCGAGTGTTGTTGAGATATTTTTCGGGGTAGTAGTTGGATCCGTCGGGTTGATGTGTACCTTCTTCACCTCCCCTGTCAACTGAAATGCCGACTCAGAAGCTGGCTTCTTTGCATGGATCAAATCAGCAGGGTCAGCGGTTTTCTTGTACTCCTCGAGCTCGACCATGGCCATTTGTTGATCGACGATCTTGGAGCCTTGCTGGAGGCACTCTTCGGCCCGCTGTTGATTGCCAGTGACCATGATCACGCCCTTAGGGCCTGGCGTTTTTCAATTTGAGATACACGTAACATGGTCGGGCCATGAAACGTGCATAAGCCGGTCGACCCAAGATGGCGTGGTAAGCACTCTTGAAATCCACGACTTCAAATGTCAACTTTTATTTTCGGAAATTATTGTCATCTCCGAATGTCACATCCAATGCTACCTGGCCGAGTGACTTGGCTTTCTTTCCTGGGATGACCCCGTGAAACTGCATGCTGCTCTCGCTCAGACGGGACATAGGAATGTCCATCCCTTTCAGGGTATCCACATAAAGAATGTTTAGGCCGCTGCCGCCGTCCATGAGGACCTTTCTGAGTGGAGTCCCCTGCACCACCGGATCAACTACCAGAGCCTGTCGACCAGGAGTGGCCACATGAGCAGGATGGTATGTCTGGTCAAATGTGATAGCATATTGGGATCATTTGAGGTAGGTGGGGGTGTCTGGCACAGCCATGTTGATTTCTCTATTAATGACTTTCAGCCGACTCTTGCTCTCGACATCATCAAAGATCACCAGTGTAGTAGTGACATCCGGAAATGTTTCCTTTTCCTCATCTTCATCTCCCTTTTCAGGAGATTTCTCACTCAACTAGTCTCCTTTGAATTGCTGGATAAGGGTTCGACACTGTCGAGTGGTGTGCTTGGGCAATATCAAGTTGCCTTCTGCGTCTTTCCTCGTGTGAATCACACACGGCTGATCCATGATATCAGTTCCTTACTGACCTTTCCACTTCTTGGGGGCATACTGAGCCTTGGCTTTGCCCTTGTTCTTCGACTGAGTCGCCAGTGCCGCTGCCTCTGCCGGAGTTGGGTCTTCAGCCTTCTGCTTCTGTTTCCGATTGTTGCCGCCGCCAGACTCGTTGGCGACTGTTTTTCCTTTGCCGCTACGGAGGCAGTCTTGTTCTTCGCCATTGGCGTATCGGGCGGCAATTTCCATCATTTTGCCGAGTGAAATATCACCAGTGCGCCCGAACTTCACGTACAGCTCCCTGTATCTCACACCGGCCTTGAAAGCACAAACAGCCTGGTGATACGACACATTCTCCACCGTATGATGCAGGGTGGACCATCGCTGAATATAATCCCTTAAGGTTTCATTGGGCTTCTGGACGCAGTGTTGTAAGTCGACCTGACCTGCCGGGCGCTTGCATGTGCCCTCAAAGGTCCGGACAAACACTCGGGCAAGATCTTCCCAACAATGTATGCTGGAAGGAGCCAAACGATTCAACCAAGCTCGAGCTGAACCGTCCAACATGAGGGGCAGGTGCTTCATTGCAACATTGTCATTTCCGCTGCCAATCTGCATAGCCACTCGGTAATCATCTAACCAAGTCTCTGGCTTTGTTTCACCAGAAAACTTTCCGATCGCCGCCGCCATTCTGAAGTTGGGGGGAATCTCTGCACAACGTATAGCTCTGCTAAAACACTCGGGACCAGACATCACAGCTGAGCTTCCACTCGGAACATCTCTGTCGAGTCCTTCTCTGTAGGCTCTGCTCTTGTCGATCCACTTCTGAACAAGATAGATGCGGGTGTCAAACTCCGAGTCCCGCTCATCACCGAAGGAGCGCCTGTCGTCCTAGCGTCGGGGCGCGTACGGACCACTTCATGGAGGAGTGGGCACTCGACGGTGGTCTTTGCGGTGATGCTGATCTCTGTCTTGCCCTTCATGAAAACCGCCGCCTCGACAACGCAAGGGCGATCCAGGGCTGTGTGTCGACTGAACGGTCTCCGCCTTGGGTGAATTGCTGTATATCCTCAACATCGTCGTGAGATCCAGTCGGAAACAGTTGTCGATGACGTCGACTGGGGCGTGGCAGGTGCTGGCGAGCGCGCTCGTTAATCTCTGCCTGGAGCTCTTCCAGATGAACGTGCGCGGCCTCCAAAGCTTGGGCCTCGGCAGTAGCGCCAACGATGGGAGTATGAAGAACCTCCTCGTCGCGACGCGGCTGCTCTTTCGACGGACCTCCAGCCTCGCGCTTCCCATGGCCGAAGCCAGGCGATGAACTCTGATGAGAGCCCGCCATCAAGACCTCCACTGCACGATCGCAGCTTTCGCACTCGGAAGGCACGTCGGACGGATCGGAATCCGACTCGAACACGCCGTGAAGGGACTCGACGGGCTCAAGCGCTGCAATCTGCGGAGAAGTTTGGCACGCCGCTGCGTGTTCAACCCAACGCTGAAGTCGTGGGCGGCCGGACCACTTGCGACTGCAAACAGCGAGAGGGGCCGACGCGTAAGGAGTCGACGCCTGACGCAGCAACACGCCGCAGGGACTCGCACGAAAGTGCGCGGCCCCATGGACCGGGAGCGCCTCGACATCAAGAGGCGCCTCCTGGAGCCATGCCGAATCGTCGGCGATGAAGGTGAGCACTCCCAAACGGATCTCGTGGTCCAGAGCAAAAACACCGCCGGAAGACATGTCGAAGGATGAAAATCGCAACCTCGCCGGAAGTCGCTTAGACGCCGGCCCCATGGTGGGCGCCAACTGTCGTGGGAACGAGCCTGACAGTAGATGGTAGGGGTACGAAGGGAGAGGGCAGAGTCCTAGCTACGGCGAGGGTGTACACACGAATGTATGAGTTCAGACCCCTCTCGTGGAGGTAACAACCCTACGTCTCAGTGCTCGGGAGCTTTATGTCGTGTGGAATGTTGAGATTACAATGGTTGTGAACCCTTGTGCAGGAGGGGAGGGGCGGCTTATATAGAGTTCGCTGCCCCTCATAATTATCCCGCGTCTAAGGGCCTGGTCGTGGGGTTTAAAGTCTGTCGTTACAGGTAACGTACATAATAAAAGCTACTAATCACCATTGAACCAGCGTCTGCCCGTTGGGCTCTTGATGATGGCTCCTGGTCTTCTGGCGTCGAGTGAAAGCAAGGTCTTCCGAGTGACATGCGACTGTCGAGTGAGAGTGGGAGTCTCCGAGTGGATTACTGTCGAGTGACTTTGAACGTCTCTAGGGATCCACTCGGAAGTTCATGCTTGATCTTCAAGTCCTCCCATGTGGTGTCCTTAGGTAGGGTATGTGGGCCTTGCCTAGGACCCTGCCCTAGGTACATATCCTCGTCAAAGTCCTTTGGTTTGTAGGAAAGGATTCTTATTCCTATATAGGATAGGATCCAATCCTTCACATTTCATAGGAAAAAAAACATTAGCCTAGACTCAATGGAAAAATTCCTATCCTATGCATCAAATGACATTTCTTTCTTTATAGGAATTGAGATGCACGTCATCTTACTTCCTATGATATCCCTATTCATATGATATTATAATCCTATGAACGAAAGGAGGCCGAAATGTAGTACAAAAGACCTCATAAGGAAAAAATCCTACCGGATCCAATCCTATGAATCAAAGGACCAATGTAGGAAAAAATCCTAAGAATCTCAATCCTCCAAAAAACCTATAGAATTCCTTTGAATCAAAGGAGCCCTAAACTTTTCTTAACTCTCTGAGCAGTTTCTAAATGTTTGTTGCCAACGATCTGCATGTTGTAATATATTGTAAAGCAACCATCACTTACATCCGAACCATCGATATAAATGCACATCATGCGAGATACAAGGATGCTGGGCATCAAAACACAACATCAATGACTACCAAGCACCTCTAAGATGTGCAAAAAGGAACCGCTTAGAGCCGACGGAGACCACCACTAAGAGCGATCATCCGGGAGGGTGTGTGATGAACCACGCCGGAATGAGGACTCCAAGACAATGCCTTCAAGATGGGAACCACCACGGAATGTCGCCACCGTCCAATCTGAAGATCAAGTTTTCTCCCGGAGCTAGACGGAAGGAGAGGGAGCACCACGACGGAGCCTACAGGGAGGAACACAACGTCCGCGGATGCCATCACCGTCGGCTAGTGCATAGACTGGGCAGTGATGTACCACGGTGCTTCAACCCCTCCGTCGCATCCCCCGTTCAGCGAACAACATGCAACCATGCCACATGCATGGCCATAACTGCTCACGCAACCGAGACGCGTCGCTCACCCATGATAAACGCGCCTCCCACCGCTAGGACCGTCAACCTGCCACCAGACCACCGCGAGAGCCACCAAAAGAACACGACTTTGATTAGATCCACACCTCCAACCGTCTCCGAAACCATCGGTGGGCACCTTGCCTCGAGAAGGACCATCACCATATGCCAGACGAGGGAAGGGAGAGGTGAAGCAGCAACACATGGCCAAGACCGGCATCCTTGTGTCGGTGACGGGGCACACGATAGCGCCCCCATCCCCCTACCAGCCTCCCCTTTGAAACCACCTTTTTCACCCCTGAAGCCACAGGACCAGACCAGCCCGAGGGCATCAGCCACCACCCTATGCTGAAGAGGAGGAAAGCCAGATTCGCCATCGCACCACTCACAACACACGTTGCTGGACGGGAACGCCCACCTCCACCGCTGCCACGCTCCCCCTCCCAGCAGAGAGCCACGGCGAGAGGGACCGCCCAAGACTCGGTCGCGCCCGACCGGCAGCGCCAGAGGCAGCTCTGAGGCGCTGTCTGGAAGCAGCCGCCGCAGCCACCACCCGCTTACCTACATCACCGCCATGTCACCCGTCACGCCGACGCGATGCCACCGTCGTTGGCCCATGCCGAAGCGCCACCGCCCCCGGCACGAGGATACGAGGGGGTCCCGCCTAAATTTGGGCATGGACAGCCCGACCCGAAAAACCCGGGCCGGGCTTTAGGTTCGGGCTTGGAAACCCGACTTGGTTAGAAGTTTGGGCCGGGCTCGGGCTTGGTGAAAAGGACGTTTTACACAGGGGCCCGTCCTGACCCGGCCCGAAGTTCACGATTTTAGTCTGTTCGGGCCGGGCTCGGGCCTCAGATTTGGTTTTTTTGGTCGTGCCGGACTCGGGCCTAGGATTTTTAGTTCGGGCTTTCTAAAGCCCGGACCGACCCGGTGTATGCCCAGGTCTAGTCCTGCTGCCGGCGGCGATGACCGGGCTTCGCCCGCCATGCACCCCGACAGCGATGAAGGAGGGGAAGAGGAGGAGAGGAGGGTGGGTGGCGGCACTAGGGTTAGCCTTCCGGATGCTCGACATCTTTTTTTTTATGACGTCTAGTTGGTTGGTTTAGGTCTATTATATTCGTTAAGCTAACATAGAGTTGCACTTTATAAAAACAAGACGGATACGGCAAAATCTCACTCGACTTGGACGCACAACGACTCATTTGTTTTTGAGTGCCTTTCCTGTTTGAGTATTTGATATTTTGGTTGCATCTCGCAGTCTCCGCGTTGTATTATTTTGTGTATCCCTGGTTGGTGGAGGGACCGAGATTTGCAAAATGATTCTTCTTCGCCTTAGGAAGAAAAATACTTTGGCCGACCACAGATATGTGCGTGCACCACGTTGATGCATCTGTCAGTAAATATAATAACTACCTAGTATAAATTACCATCATGTTGTGGAAATGGCCTCCACAGATAGCAACTGAATAATCTAATATTGGAGAATGACTGACCATTGTGGTTGCCCAAAGCAGATGAAAGTCCTAGAGCCACGAGGCAGATGAAACGGTAGACAGCGATGCCCATAGACCAGACCACCATGGCACCATCATAGTAGTAGTCTAGACACTGACATTTTCTATAGAAAACATACTGTATCTCCGACCCTCCACACGAGGACAAGGGTCACACGTAGTACTTGAACAATGTCCATGTAGGCCGCACAGCCATTGATTTGAGGAGCTAGAGGCTAGAGCAAGATCAGTGTATGGTGCAATGCCCCGAGTCTAGAAAAGTAATGGTGAAATGACTAACGAGTGACTTAGTGAGTGCGAGGCGTGGCGGGACGTACCAGGAGGCTGAATCCGGTGACGGTGGCGAAGGAGCTGGCCATGGAGGCGCCGGCGAGGGCGAGCTCGCCGAGGTGGCCGACGTACATGACGGAGATCATCTGGATCAGGTTCTGCAGCAGCGCGCCGGCGATGAGCGGCCCGGCCAGCCACAGCTGCTTCTTCACCTCGTCGCGCACCCCCAGCGCCAGCTGCAGGCCCTCGTCGCCGCGGCCGCCCGCGAGCAGGAGGGCTTCCTCCACGCCTCCCTTCGCCATGCCGATGGTCGAGCACCAGCAGCTCCCCCGTCGGCCCTTCCCGCGCTTGAGAGGAGATGAGAGGAGAGGAGGAGATGAAAAGAGCGATCGAGTGAGAGCGGGCAGCGGCTGGGAGCAAATGTTGACGAAGCAAAAACAAACAAACGCATGGACGAAATGTGTGACTCAATTATTCCAGGGCATCGCTTTTGGTGAGCAGCTACGACTGAAACCCTTGAAGATTTTCCCGGACGGATGGTCACATACTGACATGGCCCCAATCATGCTGTGGACGTGCAGTACAACATGTACTCTACAATAAAATCTGCAGCTAGTACAAACATGTGCCATAAAATCGGCAGCTTTGGATACAGAGGAGCATGAGCATGTGGCACCTCTGCAACCAGCTGGGAGCTTGGGCAACGACTTCGACTTCGGTTATGCGGGCGGACTCAGAGGTGTCCCAGGATAAGCCCAAACGCACGTAAAACAGTAAGGTATATCCAAAAAGTGCTTGCCAAACACTTAGCTTTGCTTGATCAGGGTCGTCACTTGTGGCTTATTTCTCCACATGACGTGACCCTTCTTGTATCCCTTTAAATATCCGCATTAATCAATAAAGCCTTGGCAATTCTCAAAAAAAGAAGTTACCGAGCTCCAAAGCTTCTGGTATTTGAATTTTTTGAAAAACACACTGTTGGTACTAAAAAAATCTGAAAACAAATACGTGAATACATACACATGTTCCTAAGGCCCGGTAAAAATCTAGAAAAGAAATACTTTGTAATTTCCTGCAAAAAAACACTTTGTATTTTGGGAATACAAAAAAGAGAAATTTCTGACAGAAATAGCATCCTTTTTCTCTTATACACTGTCAGAAATTTGTTTTTTCTTTCTATAACCCAAAATAAAACGAGATTTCTATCACCTTAGTGTTTAAAGAGACGACGGTTACTTTCTGACGATTTCATTTTGATGGCTTTGAGTCATAGGAAATCCGTACTATCAAGAGGGGTCTGCATTTGGAAAGATTAGCATGGAATCAACACGTACACATTTGCACCCCCTTGTCTTCTCGGCTCTTTGGAGCTTCCATCCTCTGCTTTAGGATCCCTCGAAAACTCTTAAATGAAAGTACCACGCCGGGGAGCGGTAGTACCGCTGCAATGATACTGCCGCCCTCCAGTGCTAAGGTCTCTACCACTTACACTTTGTTTCTCGTGCTTTGGCTCTCGTTGAGCATAAGTACTGTTACAGTGGATCGGTAGTTTCGCTCAGGCGATACTATCATCCTCCACTTCCACCCATAGATATTGTGAGGTGGAGATGCGCTATAGATACTACTGATTCCAACTAGACCTCAACAATGATTTTGGAAAATATTAATAGCATCAAGTTTTACTTAAATATATTTAGTCATTAGACTTCACGGGTTGTTAGAATCTCTGATAGACTCATTTCCCGTCGTGTTATGCAATACACTCTGAAGAGGTGCGTTACTTTACGCATGACGATTAACTTAGCTCTATTGCAGAAGAGCGAGCTGATCGAGCAAATACCATCTCACCGTAGAGCATCAATGATTAACTATGTACCTTATTTACATTCAGTTCTTTATTGAGAGTTATGCTTTGACCATGTGATTGTCTTTGAATGCACGTTCTAGTTTCCCTTGGGTAGTTGTTTTTACGTGTTCAGATCACCACTTATTATCTTTTTGTTGCTGCGTTCTGAAAGATTTGAAACATCGTGTCTCTAGTTCGTCATGTTACCATCAAACAAAGATTATCAGCTCTGGACACCTTATCCAAGATCTACCGAATTTAGCTCCCTAAAGTACTCCGGAACATCCGCGCCCAATTTTGTGCAGCACATTGTTTTGTCTCTGAAGGATGCATATGAGATTGAGATGATCCAAAAAAAAAAAAATGTTCACATGCAAGAGGCGCAGAGGTTCCATATGAGATTGAGATGATCCCAAAATTTTTTTGTTCACATGCAAGAGGCGCATAATTATCATGTTGAACACTTTCATTTGAAGCTACCTTAAGAACGATTCCGTGCACGCCAAAAATCTGGTGCCAACAAATTTGTTTTTCACTTTCCAAAATGTTAGCTTTAGTTTGTTTTTGTGTGTGAGAGAAACGAGAAGGTGGCCAACTTTATCGGCCAAAGTTTTTTGGATGACCTTTATATTTCTCAAAGTTTTGCGATCAGCCCCTCACAGCTCTCTAAAACTATTGAGATGTCAAAACTATTCGTCAACTGGAATTCTCACGGTTTTATCAAACTCTAATTAGCACGCCGACGCAACAAATACATTTTAGACAGCAGAAACGTTTGCTAAAACACATTGTTACTGCGCTAAAAGCTAAAAAAACGAGACAGTGGCAACTCGCAAGCGAGATCCATGGAAATGGAACCTGAGTAATCATCTGTGGATCCATGGAACCTTATGTATCAGTGTGTGAAAGTGTAGAAGACGGTGCTAATGTAGACGACGAGGGCGGTGGAGACGAGCCCGACGAGCCCCGCGGCGGCCTTGGCGGCGGCCCGGTTGCTGGCGCACCCCAGGGTGCCCAGCCGGATCTGCACGACCATCACCATGGAGGCCATGAGGAAGACGCAGCCGACGACGGAGCCCACGGCGGAGGCCAGCATCCCGAGCCGGAGCAGGCGGGCGTCGATGTGCGCGTGCGTGTCGTCGGGGTCCTTGGAGTTGATGAGGTTGATGGCCAGCTTGAGGCCCTGCGCGACCAGGCTGGAGAAGAGGAAGGAGGAGAAGGCCACCACCTCGAGGACCAGCAGGGAGCGCGCCACGTCCGGGCCGGCGTCGCAGGACGCGTCGCCGGCGAGGCTCCGCAGCTCGCCGGGGGTCGCGAGGGAGAGGCCTACGAAGACGGCCACCGTGAAGAGCGAGTTCACGTTCACCACCCCGTCCAGCGCCGTCACGTGCACGCTCGTCGTGTTCGCCGACAGCGCCGCCGGCAGCTTCCACTCGTACCCGTGGTGCCCGCCGCCGCCGTTGCCGTCAGATCTGGGACAATCAATCAATCAATCAATCGCAAGAAAAAGGGAAACAACATCTATCTTCAGGCAGGCACTTCCCTCCCTTCCAAAAAATGAAGTCTTTGGTCGGCGCAACCAATGCGAAGACATCTGGTTCTGATTTGAGCAGCTGAATCTGAGATACAGAAAAGACTTACTCATCCATGGAGGCGCCCGGAGGAGGGAGATGGGATCGGATGCCTTGCTTCCTCAGATGCAGCTGTCTTGCTCTTGCAGATCGAGTTGCTTTTGCTGGTTGGGAATGTGGGGATCAAAGGAAGAAAGATGCGGATTGCGTTTGGGGAACTGAGGGGCCGATCGCAAAAAGACCGTGGCGACCGACCGTCCGTCTGTCCATGTCATCGAAATACGAGGCAAAAACGAGATTGGGCCGTACGTAGCCTAATTCTTTTCCAAAACCTTAAAAAAACGTCCTGACATAAACTAAAAAATACTCACCGCAAAGAAAAAGATATTTAAAAACACGCACATATTCGCATAAATAGGAATCATTTATAAGTACGGTATATAACAAACGTTCGTATCTATTGGATAGATCCGAACGATGGCATCCGGGGCCGAGCGCACATATCGCGTAGCGATCGCATGCATGCAGATCACTAATAAATCCCATACAAGATGTGTTAGCTATTTTTTTATTAACTAATGAATCTGCATGCACCTAAGAACAAAATTGATGACGTAACAAGAGATTTCATTAAAACTCAAAATTCAATATGTTTTGTATCTCAAACCGTCACTCCGATTGAAAAGATGTTTTCACGGAAAAGATTCGTCGTGACGAGACCTTCGAAACTAGATCTCATATTGGGATGTTTTTGACGACTTTTTTTCAGGTCAGAAGTTACCATGCCCATAGTACCGACTTATCATGTGTTTACACTGAAATTACCGTAGATGTTGCAACTATCTTTTTTTGCCTGGGTCGAAAATTTACCATGATGTTTGTAAGAAAATTATCATGTCTACAATATCGCCTACCATCGGTGACGTGCCTCGGCCGTAGGGTGAGGTCCACATGCCGACATGACATGACTCGCCTTATAAACAGAACTTTACAGGTCGTGCCAGTTCAGGGTTGTTTAGGTGTGTGTCGGGTTGTGGCGTGCCCGGGTTGGCCTGTTGACCACCTATAATCAGGTCTGTGGCACGTAAAATACCATGTTATTTACGCAAAAATTATTGAGTGTATGTGAAAATATTTCATCAACCCCCCACCCCGTCGCCAAAGTTATCAGGACCGGTGTACATAAGTTATCGGGTCTACGTTGTGTGAGTTACCATGCTATTCACACAAAAGTTACTGATATGATATTTCATTAATTCCCCCTGCCCCTATCACCAAAAGTTACCACGATCGGGATACATAAGTTATCAGGTCTACGATGTGTGTGTTACCATCTATTCACACAAAAGTTACCGGTGATATTTCATCAACCTCTCCCCCATGTCAAAGTTATCATGACCGAGGTGCATAAGTTATCAGGTCTGCGATGTGTCAGTTACCATATTATTCACATAAAAGTTATCATGAGATATTCCATCAAGCACCCTTGTCCCCTCTCCCTCAGCGCCGAAGTTACATAAGTTATCAGATCTGTGATGTGTGAGTTACCATCTATTCACACAAAAGTTATCGGGGGATATTCCATCACCCCCTGCGCCGCTCGCGAAAATTACCTAGGGTGTACGATGTGTGAGTTACCATGCTATTAATATTAAAGTTAACATGTGTATATTTTATCACCCCACGCCCCGCGCGAAAATTATCCAGAGGTGTACATAAGGTATCATGTCTTGGGGATATAAAAAACCCCATGTTATTTGCACATAAGTTATTGTGGTGTGTTTCAACAACTCCCCCATCTCCATGCCGTCGCCAAAGTTATTAGGACTAGGATACATAGGTTATCTGGTTTGTAGTGTGTGACTTATCATGCTATTCACGCAAAAGTTATCGGGTGATATATTTCATCAACCTCCTGGTCGCCAAAAGTTAGCATGACCGGGATACATAAGTTATCAGGCTGTGAAATGTAAGTTACCGTGCTATTAACATTAAAGTTACTGTGGGTATATTTCATCACCCCCTCATCAAAATTATCAGGACCGAGACACATAAGTTATCAGGTCTGTGATGTGTGAGTTACCATGCTATTCACATAAAAATTATTAGGAGAATATTTCATCAACCCCCATGCCAAAGTTATCACCGCGTTTGTGCGTAAGTTATCGTGTATTCAGTGCACAAATTACCGTGCGAGTGCATAGAAATCAGATCATTGATTGAACACTGTTTTTCTTGATTTAAGATTATTTTCTAAGAATCCTCACCATCGTGTGCTGACAAAAAGATAAAAAACGATTGAAAGAACTAGGGGGGCGTGATGAAGGTTCCTCAAAGAAAATAGAAAAAGAAAACATCAAGAAAAATGGTCAAAATATTGCGATGTGTATGTTTTTACACAACAATTAGTCTAGCTGAGCTGGTTAGTATATTTATACAGAAGTTATCGGGTATGTTTTCCAGTAATCCTTATCTCAATGTAAAAAAACACTACAATGTTAGTACGTGAGCTATTAGCTATGTTGTATAAATCTTCATGAAAAAAATCTCATTGAAAACACACTGTACAAGCTAAAAATTGTCTAGAAAACAGTCATCATTAGGTGTGGATATAAGTACAACACGATGCTTAAAACCAACATGAAACGATGCATGGTCCACATGGTTTGCTTCCCCGTAAATAACACGTGGCTGCCAGATGCGGATCGAACGATTACCAGATCGTTCGGATCTATTGCTGAGATGCGAACGTCCAGAATTTACAAATTCCCATCATTTATTGACTTCGATCGGTATAAAGATTGTACTCCCTTCCTTCACTAATATGTTTTGGATATTTTTCAATTTGGGCTACTCACTTCAGTCTATATTAGTTATTGCTCAAACAAAAGATATGTCCTTTTGAATCCGTAATGATTCTGCTAGGAAGGCTTTAACAGGTTTAAGTCTATCCTTCAAAAATGATACTACTACTTAGTCAGCTAACCATTTCACTTGTAAATTATCTTGAGGTGCTTTACATTCAACAATTGATGTTTTTCTTGCGAGGGGTAAAAGATTTTATTCCTCTAGAATAAGGTTATAGTCAGCTAATACATAGCTAGAAACCGTCCCTGACACACGTCGCAACCACAAGGCGGTGTTACCTCCAGAACGACCAATATTAGTTAGGCTATGAGCAACTCTATTCTGATGACGCTCAATTTTTTGGGGAATAAAATCACGTGCAAGCAGGAGCTTTTTAATTTCCAGCATAAGATGTCCATGTGCTGATTTATCCAACGAATCATCGGTGAGTGCAGCCACCAACCCAGAGCAGTCAGATTGGATCACAATCGGGAGACTGGACTGATGGATGGCTAAGGAAATACCTTCCAATACCGCGCTGATCTCAGCTTCGAGCGCATCCTTGCAATGGAACAGGTATCTCTAGGCCGAAAAGATAACTGCTCCCATATCATCTCTAAGCACCATGCCCGTCCCTACTAGTCCAGACTGACTGACAAACGAGCCATCAGTGGACTTTCCACCCACCTAGCCGTAGGCTTGGACCATGGGTTTTGTTTCTTCACCTGAGACTCCTTAGCAACAGGTAAACCAAACACGACCATCTTTCCTTTGATAATATCCTCTGTACTATATTTCTGGGCTTGGATAAAGGAAGAGTAATAGCTGGTTAAAAATGTTTGTGTAATATGAGGTGGTGGGATTGTCTTGTCATGAAGAAGATCGTTTCTGAGACTTCATATCCTCCACAACAACATTATTATCATAGCCTTCACATCCTTCTTCGTGGATAGTAAATCGAACAGCCATTCGTTACTCGTATGGATTAGTCTACTTACTCCTGGTAATGGCCAGACTTGGCGCATCGATTCCCATGTCTCCACTGACCTGGGGCAGAAGACCAGCGCATGGAAGGTGTCATCGTCTCCGGCACCACACAGGCGACAGGAGCCAGATACAGCAACATGCCGACGATGCATGCATTCATTTGTGGGCAACGCACCAACTATTACTTTCCAAGCAAAGGTCCACATCTTGTGGGGTACATTAATTAGCCTTCCATACGAGGTTCCAACATGACCGATCTCTCTCTGGTCTTGAGCTGCATGCACCCGGGACGTGTGTGCGAACATGGTCCTGGATAGCTAGGGTGTATGCGCTCTTAACTGAAAATTGTCCGAACTTTCCTGGATGCCAAGAGATGAAGTCTTCCCCCAGACTTGTAGAGGTCTGGATCCCTATGATTACCTGTACATCCGCTGGGAGGAAGAACTTGTTCAGTAACTCCACGTTCCACCCTCCGGTTTCAAGGAGAAAATCCAAAAACTTTATTGAGTCTGCAGCTTCCTTTCTGAGAAATAGGCCTAAATGTAGGACCCCTTGGGATCCACGGGTCTCTCCATGTCTTTATTGATTTTCCGTTGCCAACACGCCAAATAATTCCATGCTTAACTAGCTCCATTCCATGCTCAATGCCCCGCCAAACCGCCGATGCATTGCTTGTGAAAATTGTATCCACCGGGTTCCCCACTGGGAAATACTTTGTCCTTAGCAATCTTGCGAGCAGACTTTCTGAATGTGAAATTAGACGCCATGCTTGCTTTGCGAGAAGAGCTTGATTAAAAGCTCGCATGTCCCTAAAGCCCATGCCGCCCATAGATTTCGGTAGGACCATTTTATCCCAAGCTAGCCAAGCCATTTTCCTTTTTCCTTCCTCCACTCCCCATCAATATTGCCTTATGAGTTTTGTTTGATCATCACAAACTGATGTTTCGAGTCTATCCTCCAATGTCATTCGCTGCTCGTTTAGCAACAATTAATATGGAATGGATGGTGTACATACCAATTGAAATAAGTAAACAACACACACTAGAATGTGTTTACATACATTCGATTTAAAAAAAAGCTAAAATATCTTATATTTATAAACAGAGGGAGTAGTTGATTTTTCGCATTCTCAACTTTGTGTCTAGTTCGCAAGGAAGAAGCAAAAAAATAAACTTGAGGTTAAGAAATAAATCATTTATAAAAATGCAAAACACCACACGGCAAGTTGATTGAAAGCTAATTTTGAGGCCACTCGCCCACTCTTGTGTCTTTTTTGGCATCGTTCCATCAAATAGTCTAGGATCTTAATAATATGCATAAAGAGAAAAGGCTCAGGTGTCATTTTCATTATTGATTTTTGGCAAAGCTTTTGACAACGTCAAATGATCTTTTCTCCTTCAAGTCTTTGAAATGAGTGGATTTCCTAAAAAGTGAATGACTAGGCCACAATAACTGTAACTAGTAGTAAACTCGCGTTTAAGGTTAACAATGAAATTTTCCCTTATTTTAACACTCACCACGGACTTGGGCAGGGTGACCTTAGACGTTCAACTTGGTTGCGGATGCTCTCTCAGTTTTCATTGAGAGGGCTTTAGACCATGGCCTCATTTTTTTCTTAGGTACTCACTATTCGAAAGGGAGTCACCGATCCCAGATCCATCGTCTCGTGCTCGAATGTCGATCAGTCGCTAAGGTGGTGCCATGTGGCATGTTCCAGCCGACTTTCACTATTTTTGCGTAATAAACCCGCACACTTTCAAACACTCATAGTTTTTAAATCCAAATTCAATGAAACCTTTTTGCACATCATTTCCATTAAATTTTCCTACACGCATATGTTAGTTTTGATTTTTTAACTTTTAAATTCGAATTAAAATCTTTTTTTGCTATAGCTCGGGATTTATAAATCATTTTTGCATACTGAATCTAAGTGAAATCTCAACCAGTGGAGTACCTTTGTCCAAGTATTTTCAACCTTTGACACTTGTTAAAAAAACTTTATTTAATACGTATTTGGCAATTGAGTCCCAACCAAGGGTAATTTTTGAAAGAAAAAAAATGATCTCAAACCCTATGACACTATTATATCAAAATTTACTTATTTCAGTTTTTGTTATTTGGATCTTCACTTAAAGGATCTTATTTGCATGTTCATTGCACCCTTTTGGTTCTTGTTGTTTCTTTTCTTTTCTTTTCTTTTGACTATAAATATTCTAAGTGTGAGGCAACTTACTTTCAGTAGTTAGAGCTCCAGAACAACAATCAAGGCAAGTTCCACCTGATCATGTTTTATTTCTACTATTTTGTTATGCATTGTCGTATTCCACCCTTGAGTAGTATGCATGTAGGTTGACAAAATATGCTACTCCCTCCATCCCATAATGTAAGACGTTTTTTGATACTAGTGTAGTGTTAAAAAACGTCTTGCATTATGGGACGGAGGGAGTAGATATTTATCCTAACAGAAAAATATGCTAAATATTTATAGTATTCTCAAAGTTTTATCTGCCATATTATTACTTGAAATGTTCATATTCCATACAACTTAATTTTATTCAGATATATTGCAAATAATTTTCGCAACAACGTATGGGTTATAGTCTAATTGAAATATAGTAAACATAGGTAGAACATCTCCGAGGATTTAATATGGTGGCCAGAATAAAGATTTGTATCAGATAGATGTCATGAACCTGCTTGGCCATTTGGCCAACTCACGAGAATACTACCTCCCCACACCGCAACGACGACTACGCAAGTTGCGCAATGGACGGTTTGAAGAGAAAACGGCTCACCTTAGGATCTTTGATTATCCTCCTAAGTGCATATCCTTCGTATGGCTAATAATTTAAAATAGGATGTGGAAGACGGACCGACTAGCCAAGCGGGGGTGACCCAACTATGGGCTATGCCCCTGTAGCGCCACCATGGAGTCGGCAGCGCATCTGCTGTTCCAATGCCGCTTCTCCCTAAGAGTCTGGGGCTCCATACGGAATTGGCTTGGGCACCATTGCCTTGATGCTACCTCTTGGGCGGGCATCAACAATGTTTTCGCTTGGTGGGACCTCTTCATGGACGAAAATTGTGATAACCGCAAGGGCATGGCCTCGCTAGCAATGCTAGTCGCGTGGGAGATTTGGAATGAGCGGATTGCGAGGATCTTCAACAGCAAATTCGCAACTACGGAATGCATCTTCAATCGAATTCGTCAGGAGGCCCGTATTTGGGTTAAGGCGGGTGCTAGACGTTTGAGTAACTTGATGCCAGGAGAGTAGGCTTTTCTCTCTCGGATGGTGGCCTTAGGGCTTGTAAGAATCACAAACCCTCTCTTAATTAATGAATATGGCAAAGCTTTTGCCCTTTTCAAAAATAAAAAATCTTCGATTATTAACTGTGGAACAGTATTTTTGTAAGTCTAAATGAGAAAGTATGATCGGCCTTTTGAGAAATGGCACCACAATACCTTGTTGTGCAAAACCCAAGAGGAGAAGGTAAAGGCTAGCAGTAACAACAATTTTAATACTCGGATTATAGTTAACGTGCCACAGGTTCGTACAAACCACGTAGGACCAGGACACCAACAAGCGAAAAATTCCAAATGGAAGTTGCACCTGTGCCTAACTAAAGAAACGGATCACAATCCAAGTTACCCTTAGTTAATGAATCGCTTTAGACTAGCAGCCATCAACCTAGAACAGCTGTGGTGGTGGTGGCGCTGGTGTTGAAACTTTCAGATCAACTTTTTTTTTTGAGGGTCAACTTTTTGGTAGTGCCAATTAACAATGCTTTTGATTAGTACGTGGGTTGGTGGCTTAGCCCAAGTGCCCAATGACCTTGGATCATGCATGGGAGTAGTGTACGTTTTGTACATGTTGGTTGGACTTGCACCGCGCGCATGACACGTGAGCGTGCTTGAAAATGAGTCAACTTTTGCACGTACCAAGTTTGGACGCTATTCGTTCACTTAATTTGTGCCCGTAGAATTCACCATTGTTGTCGGTAATCCCGCACGCAGACACGACACCGCTGGAGAAGGACGGTAGAAAGGAAGTCAAACTTGCCGTGCCCTTGGTCCGGAAAAAGGTGGCAACATGGCCGCTATTAATCTCGTCACGTTCATGTACCACGGACGCCGTCCGAAACACGCGTGGTAAGACAACAAGTTGCGACTGCACAGAGGGCGGGCACCGTCATCCAGCTGCAGCCAGCCAACCTGCTTTATCCACTTGATGCTCTCCCATTGAACCTGGTCGGCTCCTCACGCTAAGAGCAACGGCAACCGAGTAGTCGTCGTATGTGCATTAGTTGGCGTCCCGACTCGTGCGGCAACGATGATTGGCGAGAGGAGCAGGATAGTGGCATGTTCTTTGTCGTCGATCACTTGGTAGCCGGAGCTGTTGCGTACATGGCCCGCCGGCCCGGTGAGGCGACGGCAACAATACCACACGTGATAGACATGTTGGGCTATGTGGATGCAAGACGCGTTTCGTTCTCATGCGAGGCTAGCCATCGAGTTGGAACTGCCTTGTCCTTGGCGTGTTTGGTTAGTGGTTTGGCTTGCGCCGACGGGATTCCCGTGTCTCGTTTGTTCAAAGAGGCTTTGATGGTTTGCCGGCGATGAAGTTGGAGTTGTTTACTCAGAGAAAGACAATGACGATGGCATTACAGGTAATTTCGATGGGGCATTTACTCAGTAGTATGTGGGTCTTGTGGGTTCCGGGTCCACTGAGGTGCCCTTTCTTATGGGCATGTTCTATTGGTTTTTGTTTAGATTTTCGTTAGTTAACCGAACAACTTTATTTTACATTTCTGATGAATTGAACACGAAAGGTCTGTGTTTTAAGAAAAAAGTGAAGCATGTTTCATATGTATTCAGAGACTAACGACTAACTTGCGCCTACATATATGTTTCTTATTGATATTTCTTACTTAATTCAAATTTGTATGTTCAATTTAAGGTACATTTAAGAGAACCAAACAAGTTCAAATCATCATCAAACACCATAAAATTATATTAGTGGCCAAAAGTAGTCGCACTATATATTTTTCTGATTTTAAAATTCACTTTGTGGCATTTTCAAAATATCCAATGTTGACAACGTACTACTACCTATGGTGGCGCCGCCGCCAACGTCGTCTAGTCGTTGCCACCCTCGTTCTCTTCTGAGATATCATCGAAGAAGGCATAGGGGTCTGACTCACGAGCGACAACCACGTGTTGCCACTGCTCCTCCTTGTTTGTGGTGGTGCGGGGGAAGTGCTCGCGGAGGTACTCGTCGTGGTGACAATGTGCCTCTTCTTCGAGTTGGGAGAGTCGCAACACGATAATGATTGGGTCCTCGAGCTCCAGGTTCGGCTCGAGGACGACGTTGACAACATCATTGATGGGGACGACGTGGTTGATGGGTACGATGGCTCTAAAGGCCTTATATCGATGCCGCCCACTGCCACGGTAGCCGACAAATCTCCACTTGGGTATTAGGCTGGCTCTAAATTGCATACCAAGTCCTTATAGTACCTAGATGACTCCTTATAGGCTGGCTCTAAATGACAAGCCAGCCTAATAGCCAACGGGGCCACTGCCACGCGAGCCAATAATCCTCTACGGTCACCACGGGAGGAGGAAACGATGCTTTCCGTGGGGCAAGTTCGCATCACGGGTGCACCGCGTCTGAGGCGGGAGGTATTGTTGTGGAGAGGGGATGAGATGGCTAGGAAAGGAGATGGCGGGGAGGAAGGAGGAAGCGGCGGTTGAGTTTAGGGATGACAACACATCGGTGTCAAGCTTTTATAGGTGGAGGTGATGCCGCGTGATGGTCATCTGAACGACCACCTTGGGAATTCGAGGGAGCGAGTGTCCCACTAATGGGCGGGTGGTTAGTGGTTGTGTCACCCAACTCGTCCTTGGTTATTCTGTTCAAGCTGGTTTATGTATGGGTTGTGCGCTGCTTAAAATCATGGCGCTGCCTCGTAGAGTAAGACGCTGAAACTTCCCTACCACATTGGTGGATAAATTTGGAGTGAGATCCAAACGGGTCCATAGAGATCTCCAAATATGGATGCTATGAGCGTTTTTGGAGCAATCTCCCTAGGCTATGGCGATCTTGACACATACAACGACTCTCTTAGAATGTCATTTTGGGTCAAAAACATTGTATTGGCAATTATTGTTGGGAATATGTCCTAAAGGCAATAATAAATTGGTTATTATCATATTTCCTTGTTCATCAGAATTGTCTATTATCCATGCTACAATTGTATTGACCAAAAACTCAGATACATATGTGCATACATAGACAACACCGTGTCCCTAGTGATCATCTACTAGACAAGCTCGTTAATCAAAGATGGTTAAGGTTTCCTAACCATGGACATGTTGTCATTTGATAACGAGATCACATCATTAGTAGAATGATCTGATGAACAAGACCCAACCGTAAGCTTAGAATTTGATCATATCTGTAATACACTTCATGTCAAGTTTCTTTCCTAAGACCATGAGATCATGCAACTCCCGGATACGGGAGGAATCCCTTGTGTGCTACCAAACATCACTTCATAACTGGGTGATCATAAAGGTGCTCTAAAGGTATCTCAGAAGGTGTCTGTTGGGTTGGCATGGATCGAGATTGGGATTTGTCACTCCGTATGATGGAGAGGTATCTCCGGACCCTTTCGTTAATACAACATCACAAGAAGCTTGCAAGCAATGTGAATGATGAGTTAGTCACGGGATATTGTATTAAATAAGGATTAGAGAGACTTTCTGATAACGAGATTGAACTAGGTGTGGAGATACGGATGATCGAATCTCGGGCATGTAACATACCGATGGACAAAGGGAACTCATACGGGATTGACTGAATCCTTGACATCGGGGTTTGACCAATAAAGATCTTTGTGGAATATGTAGGAACCAATATGGGCATCCAGGTCCCGCTATTTGTTATTGACCTAAGAGGTGTCTCGGTCATGTCTACATGATTCTCGAACCCGCAGGGTTCGCACACTTAACATTCGGTGATGCTAGAGTAGTATTGGGATGTATACGTTGGTGACCAAATGTTGTTTAGAGTCCCAAATGAGATCCCGGATGTCCCGGGGAGCTCCGGAGTGGTCCGGAGGTAAATATTTATATAAGGAAAGTCATATTTTGGTTACGGGGAAAGTTTCGGGTTTTGCTAGTATTGTATCGGGAAGGTTCCGGAAGGTTCCAGAGGGTTGCGAAGGAGTCCACAAGGGTACCTCCATTCCCTAGGGTGTGCATGGGATTTAGGGGGTGCGCCCTGGCCTTATTTGGATAGGGGCACCAGCTCCACAATGCCCATGCGCCAAGGGAAGGGGAAACCCTAAGTGGGAGGGCCCTCCACTTGCCTTGGAGGGCACTCCTCCCCCGCTTTGGCCGCCACCCCCTCCTTGGAGGAGTGGAAAAGGGGGTTGCACCCCTCCCCTTTCTCCTACAAATATAGGAGGCGTGAGGAGGGCAGCAACACATCAATTCCTTTCCCCCTCCCTTGGGCAGCCCCTATCACGTCTTCCAGAGTTCTTCCTCGTTCGTAGTTTTGGAGGTGCTTGGCGAAGCCTTGCTGGCACTGGTCCACCACCATCTCCACCGTGTTGTTATGTTGGTCGAGATCTCATTTACTTCTCCGCCCTCGCTTGATGTATCAAGGAGGCAGAGACGTCATCGAGCCGCATGTGTGCTGAACGCGAAGGTGTCGTCTGTTCAGCGCTGGATCACGATTGGATCGTGAAGAGTACGACTACATCAACCGCGTAATATACGCTTCCGCTTAACGGTCTATGAGGGTATGTAGACACACTCACCCCTCTTGTTGTTATGCATCTCCATAGATATATCTTCGGTTTTCTTAGGAAATTTTCTGGTTTCCATGCTTCGTTCCCCAACAATTATTATAATGAATTAGGACAATATGCTGACTCTGCTAGATTTGCTCTAATAAGAGAGGCAACTGCTAGATCTATCTCTGTGTCACATCATCCATAGCCAATTTAAAATCCCATGTGTATATAGTTGGTGACTCAACCTAATATGTCATTAATGTCCAACTCCACTTTTATCTCCACAACAAGTACAATAAGATAGCATAAGTAGACTATAAGGAGTTAAATATTATATTTTTGCTTTGGAGAAGAGAGAATAGAGAATAGAAGTGGTCTATAGATTTGTAACCAGATGCAACATGAGCCCCAAGACACTTTGTGAGATTGTAAGGTGGGGTAACTATTAGTAAAATAGTGCAAATTTTAAAACTATTGTACACGAGGACTATTAGGTTGGCTCTAAATGACATGTCAACTCCTTATATCTGATTGTTGGATGTATTATTAGACATGCTCTCAAGGAGTGTGTTGGATTTTGTGCCGCTACTCACTATAAATTTACAACCCACCTATCTTCTCTCTCTCTTCCACCTCATCACATATCAGAGGTGGCAACTCTTATAGATCGATTATGCCACCTATTATACTTGCTCTAACGTGACCAAATAGTAATTTTGTAGTGATCAATGTTTTTTGATGTTCCCCTTGCTTCATCGATAGGTGTCATGTTTCTCTCCCCTATCTCTCTCAATCACCCGCCACGCGTCACTGCTCTCCCCTATCTCTCTCTAACTTATCCCTTAATCTTATCTCATGTGTATCTTTCCCAATCCCCCTCTTCAAACATTCGTCTATGTCATCGCCGCTACCATTTCACTTCATCGCTCTCTCCTCCCATACCCCCAAACATCCACCCATTGGTACACAACTACCATAGTTGCATGCACGAGATTATCCACAATGATAACCACCGCTTTGTTGTAGGGCTACAAGCATCGGCAGATGGGTGACCGTTAGACGCTGCTCATCGCTAGATGTTGCAATGCAACGAGCAAATAACATACATCATTGATCGCTTCTCGCCATGGTGAAGTTGCCATGCAATGACGACCATCGCTCACATGCTTTGTCACATATTGGAGCCTCTCTGGAAGCATCATCACGATGTTGCAACCGTGGCACTTTATTTTTCTGCCAAAAATACATAACACCTAAGCAATTCTGCTAAAAACGAACATTATTATTGTTAGTTATTATTCAGTTATGCAAGTTAGAGGACTAAAACAAAGAAAAAGTGTTTGGAAAATAGATATGTTTAGGACATATCATATCATCTTGAACATGAGAGTCAAGTGACAAGAACAATTCATGAGCTTGATCTCCATGGAGTACTATACTATATACATAAGTATTATGAGAAATGGAATATTAGTAACATGATCATTAATCGACACAATGCTAGGAGGAAGATGGTAAATTAGGTCAGTGAATCCTGCCTACCAGTTGTAACACTCTTGAATCATGGTCGACCGATTGTTGAGTGAACGAGCTAACTGGCTTGACAACGTCTTCATGTCGCAATGGAACTACTCCTTTGATGTTCTTCTAGTAGTTAGAATAGGATTGGTCATTCCCTATAACTGCATCAAGCGTGATACGTTCCCATGCCTTCACCAATGCAACATCCTCCTCCATTGCTTGATTACTATTAGTGTAAATAAATAAATCACGCATGGGAGTTTTATACATCAGCAAAGTGAGAAAACATAGATATGCAAAGGGAACAAACACTTTCTAAAAATGCAATCATATATGTGACATTGCTACATATGAAATCATACACATATAAATTTTGAAAAAAGAAAAGTCTACAATCATACACATGACCTTGATGCACATGCAATAATACATGGATTTGAACAGAATAATGCATTTAAAATATGACCTTGCTACACATACAATCATACACAAATTTGCACCCCAATCTGACAAATTTGTAGGAACCATACATATGACATTGCTACAAAAAGAAATGTAGAATGGAAATTAAAGAAAACATATCCTCCATTTGCTGGTGTGTGATAAAAAATCGACAAGTTTTTGACATATTGGTTGACAAGGAACCTACACTAGGGGAACGGTTAGAGCTCGCATAGTATGTATTGACGAGATGACCTTGTTTGGAATTAGAGCCCTCTTCGGTTGAAGATCAAGATATTCGTTTTGACAGATATTACGCGATTGCCTCCTTTATGTAGTGGCGATAACCAAGCGGCATGGGTGCAATGATGGTTGGTGCCCCCTCTACGGTGTCCTTGAGTGTGGGACCCACATTTTCTTGTCTTGTCCCACATCTTATGGAGCTCCGTCCATGAGGCTTTAAGGCTGGATTGCAGGTCTCAGGCAAAGGAGAGTTCTTGGAAGCTCAAGCCAACCATACCGATAGGACGCCACACTTCCTATGGTTATTGTTTGTGGTGATGTCTTGAACCCATTAGGCAACATATAACAAGATGGTGCTACTCCTATAGCAGTTGTTGGGGTTTTCCCTAAAGAGGAAGGGCGATATAGCACAAAAGCAAAGTATTTCTCACATATCAGAACCAAGGTTTAATCGAACTAGTAGAAATCACCGAGCTAACAAGGTCAATAATGCTTGCACAAAAACAAAAACCATACTTGGAAAAGGGGGGGGGTGTCAATCCCGTTGTCTTGGCTGTGCGCACGACACCCACCACACGCTCCTCCACATTTGCTCGAAGGCAGCATCTGCCGGCGGTCGTCGTCACGCCCACACCATCTTCGGCCGCCGTTTTCGCCACCCCACCAACTTCCTCCTTGGCCGCCATCACACCAGCGTCCACCTTGGCAGCCACCCCACGGCCAGTCGCTAGGGCCATCACCCGCTCCGCCACCGCGGCCTGAAGGCGGGAGGAGGAGGCCGCCGCCGAAGCACAGTCGCTCGGATTTTGCGTTAGTGGCCTAGCGCGCTACATCAATTTCCTACATGAGTAGGAGGAGCTCCAGGTCAAGCATGCATAGAGGCTCACCGCCACCGTGGCCACAGCACATGCCGCAACTATGGCACGAAATGAGGAGATCTATGCCTAGTCCTACCGCTTCGAGGAGGTACGCCAGGAGCAGTGGAGGGTAGCGGCGGCAGCCGACAAAGTCGACTCCTCCAGCTCGTCGGTATGCTTCTCCTCCTCCGCCTCTTGCCGAATGTGCTCGGTAGAGGAGAAGACTGCTGGCAGTAGCACAAAGCCCCTCCGGAGTAGTATTTAGGGGCTATTTTGTTCAGTTCATCTAACTATAGATATGGTGGAACTGTACCACATACTTTAAATTAGCTGGTATATATAGTTGAACTAACTATTTCAGTACATGGTTGGCAACAGATGGGGAAAATTTTGTTCGATTCAGCTATCGATTTGAACTATTTTGTAGAAAGACAAATGCTTGATATATGAATGAAATCTATGTTTACTGAATTTCAGTTGCAGAACTGCATAGTAATAGTGATTTTGTTCGTGCAAAATTGGACAAATCTCAGTGTTTCCAATTTAACAAATGAAAATTTACCCAATATGACAGATTCAAATCTTACCTGACTCCTGTTGCCAATGCATCAATCGGTGCTTACATAGGGTGATTAGTGTATTAAATGTCTTAGCAACTCAAGTCCACAATGCATTGTTGCTAAGGCCCCTTCATTTAATGATTTAACAACTAAACTCTTGCATGCATTGGTGAGTTTCCTTCATTTAAGTATTTTGCCAAGGTTCACGTGTTGGGCATTGTTTCTTCATGTGGTCACCAAACTCATATCTCCCCTTAATTACCTTCCCACACCAATTTTTTTGCATACATGGAAACCTCAGCAGTTAGCAACCGTAGAAGTTGTAGCATCGAGAAGGGCACACGGGTCATCATTCACAACCATTTGCGATGACGCGATGAAAAAAATTCCTTCGCGCCACATTTTCCCTTGGCTTAGTAGGGAAGGAACAATTGCCCTCGGTTTGCACACGAGTATTTAGTCTGAAACATCTTTGAAGACTGGCAAAGGACATGCCACCCCATTGAGCATGCATAGGACACTGCTCGCACGCCACCCGTCTACTCAAACACCTGTCCGCCCGCTACCTCCTTGGCAATACAGATAGTGACACGTGGCCCGCACGTAAATGGTCTGTATAATGTCCACAAATTATAAATAATATGCCCGCTTGCGATACTAACGTGACAAATTTTTGTTTCAAAGTGCCTTTGTTGTCTATTAATAATGCTTACTCTTTCTCTCAAAGTGGACACTAAAAATAGCACACCATATTTATGCTTTATATGATGAGGCCCTGCCCAACATAGACCTTGTGACTGTAGTTCATATTTGAATTATGTATATTAAATGCACATAAACTCAATTAATGTATAAAAAAGCCATACAAACCGTTAATAATTTAATATGTTTGCAGTACACACCTGTTGCTTTATGTTGTTTCTAGGAAGAAAATCAAGGAGAGAAGATGCATCGGATGTCGTTATTCACATGCAGATGTGGCATGCATATATATGTTCCCTAACGGAACCATTGGATGTAGCTTATTTTGTGAGAACCTCATGTTTGTAAGAGGGTTCTAACAAAACATGGCCAACTTGGTATTTTTTACCACGACATATGTGTGCCTTCACATGCCACCATTCCAAGTTTCATGAATTTTTGATAGAGTTTTGGATTTACGAGAATTTGGAAATAAAGTTTCTTGATATTTGTGGCCAAGCCAACATGCTTAGATGTTTGGAATTCGTTCTCATTTCTTGCATGTGACCTAACACATGCATCCAAGGATGCATATATGATTTTTCAACACATTGTGCCGCCCCAGACCTTGTGACTGTAGATAAAATTTGAATTATGCACCAAAAACTCAATTAATGTATTTAAAAGCCAGATGTTCCCTTAATTTAACCATATTTTTGCACTTCGCACGTACATGTCTATGTTGTTTATATAAATAAAATCAAGGAGAGAAGAGGCATCAAATGTCTTTTCGCCCGCATATGTGACATGCATATATAATGTTCCCTTTAGAAACCACAAAGCTTCTTGTGAGGAGCTCCGATTTGTAAGGGGATTGTGCAAGAACATGTCCAATTGGACAATTTTTTACCACGACATGTGTGTTCCCTTGTCACGACAACATGCCAAGTTTAATGGATTTCTGTCGAGTTTTGGATTTATGAGAATTTGAAAACCAAGCATCTTAATGTTTGCAGCCAAGCAAACAGTCAATGAGATGTTAGAAATCCATTCCATTTCTTGCGTGGGACCTAAACATGCATCCAGGGAAAGGCATATATTTTCCAACCTATTTGTCATGTGCTGAACCTTGTGACTGTAGGTCAAATTTCAATTATGCACATTAAACGACTAGAAAACTCAATTAATGTGTTAAACAAGCCTCACTAACCCTGGAAAAAAAATCATAGTTTAGCATGACTGTCAAAAAGTTGCTCTATGGTGACTCCAGAAATAAATACAAGGCCAAAAGAGGAAACATATGTTGTTTCACACATAAATGTGAACTTTCCCTATTGGAACACACGACTTTCTTGTGAGAACCTTCGGTTTGTAAGAGGCTTTGTGCAAAAACTTGTCCAAAATTGGGCAATTTTTTACCACAACACACACAAGCACATGGAAATTGATGGCACCATGCGCAAATTTCATGAATTTCTATCGAGGTTTGCATTTACATGAATTTAAAAACTAAGTTTCCTGATGTTTGCGATCGAGCCAAGACGATGATATCTTTGAAATTCATTCCCATTTATTGTGTGGGACGTAAACATGCAGCTAGGGAAACATATATGGTTTTTCGACATATTTTCATGAGGTGGACCGTGCAGTGATTGTAGTTCAAATTTGAATTATATATGCACATTGAATGCCTAGAAAACACAATTAATGTACTTACAAGGCCAAATGAACTATGTAAGATTCCATTGTTTCGCACGACACATTCATGTTACTCTATGGAGACTCTAGAAATAAATTCAAGGCGAGAAGCGACCTAGGATCTTGTTTCGCACATAAAATGTGAACTGTCCCTACCGGAACCACATGACTTCTTGTGAGAATCATTGGTTTGTAAGAGGTTTGTGCCAAAACTTGCCCCGAACTAGGCATTGTTTTTACCACAACAACATGCGCCATGACTTCACACCATGCCAAGTTTCATGAATTTCTCACGATATTTGGATTTACTGGAATTTGAAAACATCACTTCTCAAAGTCTACGGCCGAGCCAAAATACCGTGAGGTTTGGAATTCGCTTAATTCCCATTTCTTGCATGGGACCAAAACACGTATCGAGTGACAAATAGTTGATTTTCAACCCATTCCGGTGCACTCTAGTATGTGCTTAATTAACTACAGTTCAAATTTGAACTATGCACATGAAATGTCTAAAAAACTCTTTCAATGTTTTAAAGGGCCTAAACAACCCTGAATTATGCTATATTTAACACACATTCCTATAGTTGCAAGTTCACTGCAAATAAATGTTATTGCCATCCAAACACCTTCAATTGCCAATGTAACTTCATTTTTTTGTCTCAAAGCAGTTTGAAAATCAAATACATCGCAAACAGTTCTTGATCATGAAATGTGTGTGATGTGGTATCAAAATATCTTGGGCCAATCCTCATATATGGCTTAGGCCGGAAGCTTCAGTCCACCGCCGGCACGTCAACCACATAGTCACACTTGTACCCAAAGACCATTGTATTGTTCAAGCGTCGTCGGTGAAAGATTGTGACGTGGATCCGCGTTGTGAGGGCAACTTCGGTACCCACTCTTTCCTGAGGACGGCTGCATCAACCATGAACATGCTCACAACATCCTTGAGCGCGGCCGCACTCTCCGACAAGGCGGCTGCGATCGCCTAAAGGGTAGCTGCTGCATCTGAGATGGCGGCAGCAACATCCGTGACCGGGATAGCAAATGGAGAGAACGGCACATCAACTGTCCGTTCCTCGGTGGCCATTGTAGCCCTAATGGTGACTGCCCACGCCTATGCTGATGACGCTCAAGCCCAGCTCGTGTCGGTCACCGCACAAAAAGCAATGACCTTCTCCGACAACGGTCGGCAACCTACGTCTGAAGAGTTGGCAATCGCCAAGAGCGCTCGGGAAGCCGTCCATTCGTCGGGAGCCTCCCATGCCAAGATGGAGGCCGTCAATGCCCGGACCGCGACCGCTGCTACCTCTTGCGCATGCATTGGTTTTCCCTTGAAGAGGAAAGGGTGATGCAGCAAAGTAGATAGGTATTTCCCTCAGTTTTTGAGGTATCAATCCAGTAGGAAGAACAAGCAAGTCACCAATGGATGCACCTACACAAATAATCAAAGTCTTGCACCCAACGCTATAAAGGGGTTCTCAATCCCTTCACGGTTATTTGCAAGGATTAGATCCGATAGACATAGATGTAACGAGTGCGGAAAGTAAAAGGTAAATAAATTGCAACAAGTATAGATCTGAAAATATATGATGGAAAATAGACCCGGGGGCTATAGGTTTCACTAGAGGCTTCTCTCTTGAAGGAAAATATCATGGTGGGTAAACAAATTACTGTCAAGCAATTGATAGAAAAGAAAATAATCATGAAGTTATCCAAGGCAATGATTATGCATATATTCATCAAGTCCGTGACAAGTAGACCGAAACGATTCTGCATCTACTACTATCACTCCACACATCGACCGACCCCTGCCTGCATCTAGAGTATTAAGTTCATGAAGAACAGAGTAACTCATTAAGAAAGGTGACATGATGTAGAGGGATAAACTCAAGCAATATGATGAAAACCCCATCTTGTTATACGTGATGACAACAATACAATACGTGCCTCGCTACCCCTACTATGTCACTAGGTGAGGACACCGCAAGATTGAACCCAAACCCCAAACCAAACCAATATCTCGAAGAGACTTGCAGGATATGAAATCATGCATAAAAGAAATCAAAGGAGATTCAAATAAGATTCATGGATAATCTGAACATAAACTCACAATTCATCGGATCTTGACAAACACACCGCAAAAGAACATTACATCAGATAGATCTCCATGAAGGTCATGAAGAACATGGTATTGAAGATCAAAGAGAGAGAAGAAGTCATCTAGGTACTAGCTATGGACCCGTAGGTATGTGGTGAACTACTCACGCATCATTGGAGGGGCAATGGAGTTGATGTAGATGCCCTCCATGATCGATTCCCCCTCCGACAGATTACCGGAGAAGGCTCCAAGATTGGATCTCTTGGGAACGGAGGCTTCCAGCGGAGGAAAAGTATTTTCGTGGTTTGTTCTGATGTTAGGAGAATATTTGGGTATTTATAGGCCAAGAATTAGGGTTAGGAGTCCTGCCAGGAGGCGACAAGCCTGCTAGGCACGGCCAGGGGGCCCGTGCCTAGCAGTCTTGTGGCGCCCAGGCACCTTCCCTGACGTGCACTCCAAGCTTGGATGACTTGTTTCCTTCAAGAAAAATTCCTTCTGAAGGTTTTATTCCATTTGGACTCTGTTTAATATTCCATATCTGCAAAACTCAAAAGCAAGGAAAAAAACAGAAACTGACACTTGGCTCTAGATTAATAGGTTAGTACCAAAAATAATATAAAATAGCATATTAAATATAAAACATCCAAAACAGGTAATATAATAGCATGCCAGCATAAAAAATTATAGATTTGTTGGAGACGTATCAGCATCCCCAAGCTTAATTCCTGCTCGTCCTCGAGTAGGTAAATGATAAAAACAGAATTTTTGATGTGGAGTGCTACCTAACATATTTATCCAAGTAACATTCTTTATTGTGGCATGAATATTCAGATCCATAAGACTCAAAACAAAAGCTTAATATTGATACAGAAACAATAACATTTCATGCATACTAGCAAAGCAATTGTATCTCTTCAAAATATAATGGTAAAAGAAAGTTACCCTACAATATCATATGGTCTGGCTATGCTCCATCTTCCCCACACAAAGTATTTACATCATGCACAACCCTGATGAAAAGTCAAGCAATTGTTTTCACACCCATTTTCTCAAACTTTTTCAGCTCTCACGCAATACATGAGCGCGAGCCATGGATATAGCATTATAGGTGGAATAAAATATGGTGGAGGTTCTCAAGGAAAAGGGAGAAGATAGTCTCACATCAACTAGGCCTATCAACGGGCTATGGAGATGCCCATCAATAGATATCAATGTGAGTGAGTAGGGATTGCCATGCAACGGATGCACTAGAGCTATAAGTGTATGAAAGCTCAAAAAGAAACTAAGTGGGGGTGCATCCAACTTGCTTGCTCATGAAGACCTAGGGCAATTTGAGGAAGCCCATCATCGGAATATACAAGCCAAGTTGCATAAAGAAAAATTCTCACTAGTAAATAAATGTGACAAAATAGGAAACTCTCTCACATGAAGATCATGGTGCTACTTTGTGACAACCCAAGTGCCGTCCCTACCTTTATTGGCATGTAATCTCTTGTATGAACCTTGGGTCATGAGCTTAATGAATGAAGTGCACCTTGTCATCCATGTGTTGTTTTGCATTCATGCATTGCATCATTTCATTCATCTTGCCATGTTTGTTTTTTCTTATGTGACCTTGTGTGATTGGTTGGTTGTGATCTTGTATTGTGTGTGGTGTGATGGAGTGTAGGTGTGCAACCTGCTTCTCTTCCCCTCTCTTTTTCCTTTCAACAAAAACCCCAACCTAATGCCTTTATTCCCATGTTATTTTATAAACAGATTTAACTTGCGAATTAAATTGCTTAAAAATGTTCAACTGCTAACCTATATTGTTTTGAGCATGTGAGTGTTGGTCTTTTATTGTTTTGGGCTTTTATGTAATTGGGGTGTTCAAATAACATGAGCTGTTATTTTACAAACAATTAAAATTACTTGGCCTAAAATCATTTTAACATTTTTATTAAATAGTGCATTTTATTTACTTTACTAAAGTAATTTTGTTCTGCACATAAACCTTTTATTTTACCCTGGAGATTTTCTCTTGTGTGCTGGTTTTGAAAAAAGTTAAAAAAACCTTCTCTATTATTTGTTTTGAGAGAGAGGGCCAGGTGGGCCTCGCCTCTCCCGCGACCCAGCCCGCTCGAGCAGACGGTCACCTGCTCCCGTTCCCTTGCCTTTAGGTTCAGAGAGACAGAGGAGCTCCGCCGTCGCCTTTTCTGTCGCCCGTTGCCGTCAGCCCGTGGCTATTTAGCCCCCCCTCAGCATGTGTGCCCCCTCGGCTAGGTTTCCTCTCTTCCCCACCGCCGCCGCAGATCCCATCTCCCCTTCCTTCTTCCTCCTCCCTCTCTTCTTCCTCCCTGCCAGGTAAGGAAATTTCAGAGAGTTTAGAGAGTGCGCCGGTCGTCTTCGGCGCCGTCGCCGCGTCTCCGGTGGGTCTCGTCCCCGGTGGTGATGGCGTGGAGCTCGGGGATCCTCCCCGCATTCCATTCCCACCGCTAGGAGGTGAGGAGCACCTCCTCATGGTGGCAATTGGCGTCGCCGCCGTCCGCAAGGAGCGGGCCAACGCTGGCTCCTTCCTCTTCGTCGTCGTCGCGTCCCTGACCCCCTCCGTCGTCTTCTTTTCGTCCGGCTCGTCGTCGCCTTCCCCTCAGTGAGCAGCTGGTCCCCGTAGCTCCCTTCTTCCCTGCGTAGGACGTCGGATAGTTACCGCCATGTCAGTCGCCGCCGGTCGCAAGGTGAGCGCTTGCCGCTCGCCTCCTTCCTCCTCATCGCAAGGTGAGCAGGGGAATGGGACCCCGGTTGTTCTCTCTTGCGTGAGAGCCGTTTGCAATGCCAGATCCACCGTGTGCTCACTGGAATTGCCGCCACCGTTGCTCTGTCGCCGTGGTGTTCCGCGGTTCAGTTTCGTCAGTATAGCGTGAGTGTGTGTGTATTAGAGGGCCCGAGCCCCTCCTTTGTTAAGTGTCGATCACGTAGCATAGTGGTGGGAGCTAGGGGAGATGACCAGGTGGTCATGGGTTCGAGCCCGAAGCCTCCCCCATTTTTGGTTGTTTTTCTTTTTCTTTGTTTTATTTTTGTTTTTCTCTTTTGTAGTGTGTATGTGTGTGGAAGAAAGTATGGGTGGCTGTTTTCCTTTTCTGTTTATTTTAGTGAGTGTGTGTATGTATGTGTAGGGTGTACATGAGTGTGTGTGCTTCATGCGTACACACTTATGTGTAGTGTGTGTGGTGGTTCTCATGTGCATGTGTATGTGAGTTTGCAAGTGCAAGTATGGATGAGAGGTGTGTAGTGCATGTGTGTATACATATATGTTGTATATATGTATGTGTTCTGGTGAGTGTGTGTGTGTGTGTTGCCATATACATATGCATATGCATATATGCATTGTGCATATATGTGAGCATATGTGTGTGGATGACCACCCACACCCATGAGCATGCATGTGAGTATGTGTGTGGACATACACCCCCTCTTGGGTGGTATGCTCATGGTTGTGTTGTGCTCATATGTCCTTGGGCATATATAGAGCATGTGTGTGTATGCTTTTGTAGTGTGTGTAGAGAGAGTGTGTGTGTGTGTGGGAACTAGTGGGTTTCCCCACTTGACATACCCCTTTGTGGATATGCATGTTTGTAGGGTTTATTATATTTTCCATGTTAACTAGGTTTTCAAATGTGGTTATGTTCATATTTGATCATGTCCATTTAGAGTTTTATTCCACTTATAAGAGTAGGTGGCATTTTGCTAGTTTAGATTGTGCCTTGTTACTTACATGAACATATGAGTATGACACATGCTTTTGGGGTAGAAAGAGCCAATGAATCCATTGGAGCTTTCAGATTTCACTTTTGTGCAAGTTCATAAAACTGTCATTTTCAGCTGTGATGCTACTTTGTCATTTTTGCATGATTTAATCCATGCTTGCTTTGGGGCATGTGCCCACTAGGAAGAGCTAGTGTTTTATATCTATTATGCCATGGTATTTTTGTTTAACATGAGAATAACCCATATAAGTGGGAAACATTCCGCAAAGTAGCTAACTTGATGTTTCTGTTTTCAACATGCTAAATGTTTCTGTCTGAGAATCTGCTGTTATTTTTATGCCATGTAGAGTGGTTGACAACTTGTAATCTGTTGAGTATTTTCTGATGCTCAGTGCTAGTATTTTGGAGTAGATGTTGTCTACTATCACCCTGATAAATTTCATGCAAAGAGGTAGTCTCTAACCCATAAAACTGCTGCTGTCAACATGCTACTTTATTTACTTAGATTCCAGGAAATTGTTATTTTCACTAAGTCACAGAAAACTGTTTCATCATGTCAACTTGATAGATTCATGCTAATTGATGTGTGCCTCCTTTGCAGATTGTGTAGTCGGATAAGTTGATGTATATGTTATGTAGTTTCTGTCAATATCTTGTTTGTGGCTGTAGGATTCCTGTAGCTCAAGTAGTGGGCTGTGTAAGTTGCTATGTTGCGTTTTTGTGGCAGATTGCTTGTTGTAGTGTTTTGTGACTTGTGGGAGCTATACTCTATGGAATTGATTGATATTTGAGTCTATTGTGGTTGTTTTTTCATTGCCTAACCAGTGGCTACCTTGGAATGCCAAGAATTAGCTCATGGTATTGGTTGTATTGTGTTTTGCCTTTGTACCTTGTCGTGAGCGTATTGTGAGAACCGTAACTCCGTTTCTTGCGTTCTTTATATGCATTTCTATCGATTTCGCATGATGCATCCATATTTACCATGTTCATGCATGTTCAAATAACTTAACATGAGGTTCTGTCCAGATTCATTAATAAGCAAACTCTGCATGTGAAACATGACTAGTTTTGGATTGCCATGTTAAATTCTTCATAAATGAATCATGCATCATCTTGTTTGTGCATTGCAACGTGGTTGGATGTTTATTGTGGCTGTTTCTCTTGGGTTGATGCGAGTGTTGATACTGAGTATGAGGACCCAAGAGAGTACCACTACGAGGATCCCGCTACTTGTTCCGCTGAAGAACCAACATGCAAGATGATCGTACCCGGATACCGATACTATTTTTGCGTGCTAGAATCTCGCTCTTATCATTACAATTGTGCTACCTACCACTTGATATCAGCCTCCTAATTGCCATGACAGCATCTAACCCTCCACATCCTAGCAAACCTTTGATTGGCTAAGTTACCGCTGCTTAGCCCCTCTTATAGCATTCTTAGTTGCAGGTGCAGGTTGTTCCATGTGATAACATGGATTTGGATATCACAATATTTATCTGTTATTTAATTTAACGCCCATATATATCTTGGTATTGGTGGAAGTCTTGGCCTTTTGCTAAGTGTTTTGTTCCGCTGTTACCGCCATAGATTCTTGTTACTGGTGTTTTGTTTCCATATTTTGCGCTCCTAACATGCTCGGGGTTGTTATGGGGACCCCCTTGTTTATACAGTTGAGATTAAAACTTGGCTGGCAAGACCCAACCTTGGTACTACATTTTCTTAACAACTTAATAAACTTGCATAGGGCTTTGCAAGCCTGTGGATAATTAATCAACCCTCGGGCCAGTGCTCCTCATGAGTGTTGGTCCAAACTAGAGTCGTGTGCGGGGCCTACCTGGGGCAACTCGGGAGATTTCTATCAGACTAGTATAGGCTGTGCTCATCCGGTCGTGTCCTGAGAACGAGATACGCGACTCTTATCGGGTTCGTCGACACGTCGGGAGGTCTTGCTGGATTCGTTTTACCTTTATCGAGTGTCTTGCGTGTGGACTCTGACTTTCTTCGGGTTTTCTCGAGGTGTTGGAATTCCTTTGGAATTACCTATGATGACCACAAGATCCGTGGTCGAGGCTATTCCCACGGAGTGTGTTTAATTTGTGATGGACTAGTTGGAGCACCCTTGCAGGGTTAAATCTTTTTGAGAAGCCGTGCCCGCGGTTATGTGGCAACTTGGATATTTGTTTAACACCCGGTTATAGTAAACTTGAAGTAAACTCTAAATAAAACACACCAACTGTGTGATTAACCGTGATCATCTCTTCTCGTGAACCTGATCCGAGAGAGAACATGGTGGGATTATGATTGACATAAGTAAGTGTTCAGGATCTCCTAGAGGTCATACTAGATTTGACAGTTCATTGTAGGACACTCATAATTATTTTCATGTTACGTAAGTTTAGCCACCATATATGCTTAGTGCTGCTGCAAACTAAACACATTCCCCATCCCAACCTTTAAGCTTGAATAGTCTCGGTACTCGGGCGCTTGATTGCTGAGTCCTTGTGGCTCACAGATTACTACACCCCTCCAGGTACAGGTATAGATGAGTACGTGTAGGATGATCTTACCCAGCTCCAGTGGGAATATGATGAGGAAAGAGGCAGGATGTACGTGACTTACCCGGATGAGTAGAGGACCATGGTCGTGATCTTTGGTATAGCGAGATAGTTTCATTTGCATCTGTTTTATCGTTTGATTTCGTCCGTAGTCGGACCCTATCTTCATCTTGATGATTTGAACTCTGTGTGGAATTTTAATTTAGCATGTGGCGAGTGTAAGCCAACTTGTATACTCATCTCTTCTGTAATGTATGATGCAATGATTCTGTACTTGCGAACGGCAAGATGCGCCTCTATCCCTTGCGAGGCCCTCGTGTCTTGAAATGGATAGGCGCGCATCTTGGGCGTGACAAGTTGGTATTCAGAGCCATACGACCATTGGAGCCTTTGCTTGATCGAACTTGGCCGAGTTGAGTCTAGTAAAACTATTTTGAGTCTAGTTATATCGGAGAGTAGGATTGTTTTTACTCCTCTTCTATGCTCTGGTGAGGTATTCGACTTAGGAATTTTTGATTCTACTCCTCTTCTCGCTCAATTTTTTTTTCAGGATCACGCGGGTATTTTGGAGTCTATATGATACCGATGTGACAGGGTTTTGTCTTGGTGCCTCCTGTCTGACTTGATTTCTTCCGGGGAGTCGAGCTTCAGGGAATGTTGGCACATCGTTATCATTCAGCTTCCTTGATATCTCAGGATGGAGAGTGTTCGGAATTACTTCAATACTTATCGTGGTGAGATAAGGTCGGAGTCACCTAGTACCGGGGAGGCGTTCGGGGTACCACCATGGTTTAGTATCGTTGTGAGTTCGAGGATTCGAGTTAGATGAATTTGCGAGAGCCACTGGTTATGTGTTGAAGGATGGATACAGTTGGGGTGTAGGATTGCTAGTTGTGTGGGATATTTCCTCCTTGTATCCCCCCACCGGATTGCATAACCAGAAAGTTTTTGGAAGTTCATAGGTGGGAAATCTTCTAGTTACCTAGGATCATCTTTTTCAGATGTATGTGGGAATGTACATTTGTTCCGAGCACTTAGCTCAATAATTTTGTGTTATTGCAAGTGGCTTATTATATCTAATGATGTTACCATTAAACCGAAGAAGTATTCTTGCTAATTTTTCAGTAGGAAGGTTGTGTTGTCATTTGTTCAATTTCTTTCAAGCATTTGATTCAGCTTTTTAATTCATCTTATCAATGAGGTGTTGATGCATTTTGTCCATCTTCAGGATGGCTCCACCAACTCGCAACAATCCGGGTCGTGGTGAGGAGCAGACTGATGTTCCACCACCACCACCCCCGCTGCCCCCACCTCCACCTCCTCCTCCAGAAGCTTGGCAAGCTGTGATGGCCGCAACCAACGAGAGCACTCAGATGTTGCTCAGGCTGTTGCATGAAAGGGAGCAGGGTCAGCAAGGTTTTCAAGGGAATTTTCAAAATCAACCTCAGTTTGCGACGCTCAATCAGTTCCTTGCCAACCAGCCCAAGTCTTTCACCTATTGTGAGCAGCAATGTCAAGCCAGAGGACTTTGTCAGATTTGCATCGTTCCTGCTCAAGGGTTAAGCAGCTGATTGGTGGCAGCAGTACATGGATTCCACGGGCGATCGTGTTGTTACTTGGGACGATTTCCATCGTGACTTCAGGGCTCATTACATTCCGACAAGCTTTGTCGAGGAGATGCGTGAGAATTTCAGGCACCTGAAGTAGGGAAGAAAGTCTGTCTACCAGTACAACATCGACTTCCAGAATCTAGCCCGTTATGCTAAGCAAGATGTTCCAGATGACAAGGCTATGATCTATCAGTTCAGAGGTGGTCTCAAGGATGAGGTTCTGCCAGGCCTAGTTCTTCAAGAGCCTCGTGAGTTTGATCAGTTCTATAACATGGCTTTGATGGTCGAGGCAACTCATCTCAAGTTGGAGAACTCAAAGAAGCATTCAAGGGATTCATAATCTTCTTCTTCCAGCTCTCAGATGGTTCCTAAGCAGCAGAAGTATTGGGTGCCAAATCCTCCTCCATTTGGTCCTCCTCAACAGCAGAAGTAGTTTTGTGGTCGTGGTTCTTCCCACCCATCCAACCCAAGATTTCAGCAGAGACCCCAGGCGTCCAAGGCAGTTCTTGTTCCTCCTCCGGGCAATGTTCATCCACTTTCTGAGGTGAATTGTCACAAGTGTGGCCACAAGGGTCACTATGCAAACAAGTGCAAACAGTGGCGTCTTCCGCCTCCTCCTCCTGTCAAGCCTCCAGGCAATGCTATGGTGAAGCATAACCCCAACACCGCAAGGGTGAATATAGTTAATGCAGCAGAGGCAGAGGATTCTTCTCAAGTGATCATGGGTAATCTCTCAGTTAATGATTTTCCTGCAAAAGTGTTATTTGATTCTGGTGCATCGCATTGTTTCATGTCTCACCCTTTCATTGTCAAGAATGAGTTTGATTATCAAGATTTACCTAAGTCCTTGTCTGTGGTGTCGCCCGGTAAGATGTTAAATTCCAATCGCATTGTTTTGGATGTTTTTATCAAGATGGGAAATTATTCTTTTCTGGCTTCTCCTATTGTTCATGGTAATTCCGATATTGATCTCATTTTGGGCATGGACTTCCTGGCTAAGAATAAAGCTCATATTGATTGCAAAGCAAAAGAAGTCAAGCTGACTCATCCTTCAGAAGACGTGATTATTTTCGCGGCTTGCGATGACACAATCCATATCTTTGCTCTTAATGAGAAGGGTGAAATCTCGGTGATTTCTCAAATTCCGGTGGTTTGTGAGTATGAAGATGTCTTTCCAGAAGAATTGCCAGGAATGCCTCCACACCGGCCAGTCGAGTTCGTGATTGATCTCGAGCCCGAAACTGAACCGGTCTGCAAGCGCCCGTATAAACTTGGCCCCGAAGAGCTGAAAGAGTTGAAGAAGCAGCTGGATGATCAAGAACGTCTGGGTCTGATTAGACCAAGTTCTTCTCCTTGGGGTTGTGGAGTTTTGTTTGTCAAGAAGAAAGATGGTACAGATCGTCTTTGTGTTGACTACCGTCCACTGAACAAGAAGACAATCAAAAACAAGTACCCACTTCCCAACATCAATGAGTTGTTTGAACAACTGAAAGGTGCCAAGGTTTTCTCGAAGCTTGATCTTCGCATGGGTTATCATCAGATTCACATTCGCGAAGAAGACATTCCTAAGACCGCTTTCAGGACTAGTTTTGGTTCTTATGAGTACACCGTCATGTCGTTTGGTCCTGCGAATGCTCCTCCAACCTTCTCAAGAATGATGAATTTCATTTTATCTCCTTTCAAGAATGAATTCGTCTTGGTCTATCTGGATGATATCCTTGTGTTCTCGAAGACAGAAGAAGAGCATGCAGAGCATCTTCGCCTTGTGCTTGACAAGTTAAGAGAGCATCGATTCTATGCAAGTTTTCCAAGTGTGAGTTTTGTCTCAATGAAGTGGTGTACCTTGGGCATGTCATCTCTGCCAAGGGAACTAAAGTGTACGCTAAGAAAGTTGAGGCAATCTTGAAGTGGGAACCTCCTCAGAATGTGAAGCAGGTTCGGAGTTTCCTCGGGCTTGCTAGTTATTGCAGAAGATTCGTGGAGAACTTCTCTGAAATTGCTAAGCCTTTGTCCAATCTCCTCCAGAAGAGTGTCAAGTATGTTTGGTCTCCTGAGTGTGATGTGGCATTGAATACACTCAAGCAGAGACTAATTTCAGCTCCAGTTCTTGTTCCTCCTGAACAGTCTAAGCCTTTACAAGTATTCTGTGATGTTTCACTCCAAGGTCTTGGTGGTGTGCTCATGCAAGATAAGAATATTGTTGCTTATACCTCGCCCCAATTGAAGCCTACCGAGAAGAACTACCCCACTTACGATCTTGAGTTGGCGGCAGTTGTGCATGCTCTAATGACTTGGAGGCATTTGTTTTTGGGTAGACCAGTTGAGGTGTACACCGATCACAAGAGCTTGAAGTACATTTTCACTCAACCCAATCTCAATCTTTGGCAGTCTCGTTGGGTGGAAATGCTTGAGGACTTCAACCCAAGCATTGAGTGTACTCCTGGGAAAGCAAATGTCATTGCAGACGTGCTCAGCCGTAAGGCGTACTGCAATAGTCTCATCTTGAAGCCTCTTCAACCCGAGCTTTGTGAAGACTTCCGCAGGCTCAACCTTCAGATGATTCCGAAAGGATTTCTTGCCAATCTTCAAGTCTCTCTGACTCTGGAAGATCAGGTTTGCCAAGCGCAGCTTCTTGACGCTATGTTGAAGAAAGTGAAGAAAGGTGTGGCCAAGAGCATTCCGAAGTATAAGTGCTTTCGCATTGATGACAAAGATACCTTGTTCTTTGAGGACCGTCTTGTGGTTCCAAAGGGTGATATCAGAAAGGTTGTCATGGACGAAGCACACAATTCTCTTCTATCCACTCATCCAGGCAATTCAAAGATGTATCAGGATCTCAAGCAAACCTTCTGGTGGACTCGCATGAAATGTGAAATTGCTCAGTTCGTGAACGAGTGTGATGTGTGTCGCAGAGTGAAGGCGGAGCATCAACGTCCAGCAGGTCTTCTTCAGCCTTCGCCTATCCTAGAGTGGAAATTCGATCATGTGGAGATGGATTTCGTCACTAGGTTTCCCAAGTCCAAGAGAGGCAACGATGCCATCTTTGTGGTCATCGACAAGCTGTCAAAAGTTGCTCATTTCCTGCCAGTCAAAGAATCTATCTCAGCAGCTCAGCTTGCAGAGTTGTATACGTCAAGGATAGGTCTTTGCATGGCATTTCTCAGCTCATCTCTTCTGACCATGGAAGCCTCTTTACTTCCAAGTTTTGGGAGTCCTTCCAGACTGCTATGGGTACCAAGATCCGTTTCAGCACTGTGTTCCATCTGCAGACAAGTGGTCAAGTTGAGAGAGTCAATCAGATCCTTGAAGATATGCTCAGAGCCTGTGTGATTTCATTCAGCATGAAGTGGGAAGACTGCCTTCCATATGCTGAATTCTCATACAACAATAGCTTTCAAGCTAGCTCAGGCAAGGCCCATTTCGAGATTCTCTATGGCAGAAAGTGTCGTACCCCGCTTAACTGGTCTGAAACCGGTGAGCGTCAGATTTTGGGCAATGGCATGATCACTGAAGCAGAAGAAATGTGCCATGTCATTCGCTAGAACCTCAAAGCAGCTCAGTCCCGACAGAAGAGTTATTATGATAACAAACATCGGGATGTTTCCTTTCAAGTGGGTGATCTAGTCTATCTCAGAGTCTCTTCCATGAAGGGCACTTAGCGGTTTGGAATTAAAGGGAAGCTGACTCCTCGTTTTGTTGGTCCTTTCAAAGTTGTTGGCAATAGAGGTGGTCTTGCATATCAACTATAGCTTCCTCCAAATTTCGCAAATGTGCACGATGTCTTCCATGTTTCTTAGCTCCGGAGATGCTTGAAGACTCCTGAGCGAACCATTGACCTCCAAGACATCGATCTCCAGGAAGATCTCTCTTATCGTGAGCATCCAGTTGCAATTCTTGAAGAAACTGAGCGTAAGACTCACAACAAGTCTATCAAATTCCTCAAGGTGAAGTCGTCTCATCATTCCGACAAAGATGCTACTTGGGAATGCTAGGACCTTCTCCGTCCCGAATTTCCGGACTTCTTTCGTTCCTAGATCTCTGGTCGAGATCCTCTTGTAGTGTGGGAGAGTTGTGATAGTCCAAGTGCTGTCCCTACCTTTATTGGCATGTAATCTCTTGTATGAACCTTGGGTCATGAGCTTAATGAATGAATTGCACCTTGTCATCCATGTGTTGTTTTGCATTCATGCATCATGCATCATTTCATTCATCTTGCCATGTTTGGTTTTTCTTATGTGACCTTGTGTGATCGGTTGGTTGTGATCTTGTCTTGTGTGTGGTGTGGTGGAGTGTAGGTGTGCAACCTCCTTCTCTTCCCCTCTATTTTTCGTTTCAACAAAAAAAACCAACCTAATGCCTTTATTCCCATGTTATTTTATAAACAGATCTAACTTGCGAATTAAATTGCTTAAAAATGTTCAAGTGCTAACCTATATTGTTTTGAGCATCTGAGTGTTGGCCTTTTATTGTTTTGGGCTTTTATGTAATTGGGGTGTTTAAATAACAGGAGCTGTTATTTTAAAAACAATTAAAATTACTTGGACTAAAAATCATTTTAACATTTTTATTAAATTGTGCATTTTATTTACTTTACCAAAGTAATTTTGTTCTTCACATAAACCTTTTATTTTACCCTGGAGATCTTCTCTTGTGTGCTGGTTTTGAAAAAAAAATTAAAAAACCTTCTCTGTTATTTGTTTTGAGAGAGAGAACCAGGTGGGCCTCGCCTCTCCCGCGGCCCAGCCGGCTCGAGCAGACGGTCACCTGCTCCCGTTCCCTTGCCATCAGGTTCAGAGAGACAGAGGAGCTCCGCCGTCGCCTTTTCCGTCGCCCGTCGCCGTCAGCCCGTGGCTATTTAGCCCCCCCTCGGTGTGCGTGCCCCCTCGGCTAGGTTTCCTCTCTTCCCCGCCGCTGCCGCAGCTCCCATCTCCCCCTCCTTCTTCCTCCTCTCTCTCTTCTTCCTCCCTGCCAGGTAAGGAAATTCCAGAGAGTTCAGAGAGTGCATGGTCGTCTTCGCAGCCGTCACCATGTCATTGGTGGGTCTCGTCCCCGGTGGTGATGGCGTGGAGCTCGGGGATCCTCCCCGCATTCCATTCCTGCCGCTAGGAGGTGAGGAGCACCTCCCTGCGGTGGCAATTGGCATCGCCGCCATCCGCAAGGAGCGGGCCATCGCCGGCTCCTTCCTCTTCGTCGTCGCCGCGTCCCCGACCCCCTTCGTCGTCTTCTTTTCGTCCGGCTCGTTGTCGCCTTCCCCTCGGTGAGCAGCCGGTCCCCGTAGCTCCCTTCTTTCCCACGTAGTACGTCGGGTAGTTGCCGCCGTGTCAGTCGCCACCGGTTGCAAGGTGAGCGCTTGCCGCTCGCCTCCTTCCTCCTCATCGCAAGGTGAGCAGGGGAATGGGACCCCGGTTGTTCTCTCTTGCGTGAGAGCCGTTTGCAACGCCGGATCCGCCGTGTGCTCGCTGGAATTGCCGCCACCGTTGCTCTGTCGCTGTGGTGTTCTGCGGTTCAGTTTCGTCAGTATAGCGTGAGTATGCGTGTATTAGAGGGCCAGAGCCCCTCCTTTGTTAAGTGTCGAGCGCGTAGCATAGTGGTGGGAGCTAGGGGAGATGACCAGGTGGTCATGGGTTCGAGCCCGAAGCCTCCCCCATTTTTGGTTGTTTTTCTTTTTCTTTGTTTTATTTTTGTTTTTATCTTTTGTAGTGTGTATGTGTGTGGAAGCAAGTATGGGTGGCTGTTTTCCTTTTCTGTTTACTTTAGTGAGTGTGTGTATGTATGTGTAGGGTGTACATGAGTGTGTGTGCTTCATGCGTACACACTTATGTGTAGTGTGTGTGGTGGTTCTCATGTGCATGTGTATGTGAGTTTGCAAGAGCAAGTATGGATGAGAGGTGTGTAGTGCATGTGTGTATACATATATGTTGTATATATGTATGTGTTCTTGTGAGTGTGTGTGTGTGTGTGTTGCCATATACATATGCTTACACATTGTGCATATATGTGAGCATATATGTGTGTGGATGACCACCCACACCCATGAGCATGCATGTGAGTATGTGTGTGGATGAACACCCCCTCTTGGGTGGTATGCTCATGGTTGTGTTGTGCTCATATGTCCTTGGGCATATATAGAGCATATGTGTGTATGCTTTTGTAGTGTGTGTGTGTGTGGGGGAACTAGTGGGTTTCCCCACTTGACATACCCCTTTGTGGCTATGCATGTTTGTAGGGTTTATTATATTTTCCATGTTAACTAGGTTTTCAAATCTCGTTATGTTCATACTTGATCATGTCCATTTAGAGTTTTATTCCACTTATAAGAATAGGTGGCATTTTGCTAGTTTAGATTGTGCCTTGTTACTTACATGAACATATGAGTATGAAACATGCTTTTGGGGTAGAAAGAGCCAATGAATCCATTGGAGCTTTCAGATTTCACTTTTGTGCAAGTTCAAAAAACTGTCATTTTCAGCTGTGATGCTACTTTGTCATTTTTGTATGATTTAATCCATGCTTGCTTCGGGGCATGTGCCCACTAGGAAGAGCTAGTGTTTTATATCTATTATGCCATGGTATTTTTGTTTAACATGAGAATCACCCATAGAAGTGGGAAACATGCTGCAAAGTAGCTAACTTGATGTTTCTGTTTTCAACATGCTAAATATTTCTAAGTCTGACAATATTCTGTTATTTTTATGCCATGTAGAGTGGTTGACAACTTGTAATCTGTTGAGTATTTGCTCATGCTCAGTGCTAGTATTTTGGAGTAGATGTTGTCTACTATCACCCTGATAAATGTCATGCCAAGAGGTGGTATCTAACCCATATAACTGCTCCTGTCAAGATGCTACTTTATTTACTTAGATTCCAGCAAACTGTTATTTTCGCTAAGTCCCAGAAAACTGTTTCATCATGTCAACTTGATAGCTTCATTCTTATTGATGTGTGCCTCCTTTGCAGATTGTGTAGTCAGATAAGTTGATGTATATGTTATGTAGTTTCTGTCAATATCTTGTTTGTGGCTGTAGGATTCTTGTATCTCAAGTTGTGGGCTGTGTAAGTTGCTATGTTGCTGTTTTGTGGCAGATTGCTTGTTGTAGTGTTTTGTGACTTGTGGGAGCTATACTCCATGGAATTGATTGATCTTTGAGCCTATTGTGGTTGTTTTTTCATTGCCTAACCATTGGCTACCTTTGAATGCCAAGAATTAGCTCATGGTATTGGTTGTCTTGTGTTTTGCCTTCGTACCTTGTCGTGAGCGTATCGTGAGAACCGTGACTCCGTTTCTTGCGTTCTTTAGATGCATTTCTATAGATTTCGCATGATGCATCCATATTTTCCATGTTCATGCATGTTCAAATAACTTAACATGAGGTTCTTTCCAGATTCATTAATAAACAAACTCTGCATGTGAAACATAACTAGTTTTGGATTGCCATGTTAAATTCTTCATAAATGAATCATGCATCATCTTGTTTGTGCATTGAAACGTGCTTGGATGTTTATTGTGGCTGTTTCTCTTGGGTAGACGCGAGTGTTGATACTGAGTACGAGGACCCAGGAGAGTACCACTACGAGGATCCCGTTACTTGTTTCGCTGAAGAACCAATAGGCAAGATGATCCTACCCGGATCCCGATACTATCTTTTCTGGCTAGAATCTCACTCTTATTGTTACAATTGCACTACCTACCACTTGATATCAGCCTCCTAATTGCCATGACAGCCTCTAACCCTCCACATCCTAGCAAAACCTTTGATTGGCTAAGTTACCGCTGCTTAGCCCCTCTTATAGCATTCTTAGTTGCAGGTGTAGGTTGTTCCATGTGATAACATGGATTTGGATATCACAATATTTATCTGTTATTTAATTTAATTCCCATATATATCTTGGTATTGGTGGAAGGCTTGTCCTTTTGCTAAGTGTTTTGTTCCGCTATTACCGCCATAGATTCTTGTTACTGGTGTTTTGTTTCCATATTTTGCGCTCCTAACATGCTCGGGGTTGTTATGGGGACCCCCTTGTTTATTCGGTTGAGATTAAAACTTGTCTGGCAAGACCCAGCCTTGGTACTACATTTGCTTAACTACTTAATAAACTTGCATAGGGCTTTGTAAGCCCGTGGATTAATCAACCCCCGGGCCTGTGCTCCTCATGAGTGTTGGTCCAAACTATAGTCGTGTGCGGGGCCAACCCGGGGCAACTTGGGAGATTTCTATCAGACCACTGTACGCTATGCTCATCTGATCGTGTCCTGAGAACGAGATACGCGGCTCTTATCGGGTTTGTCGACACGTCGGAAGGTCTGGCTGGATTCGTTTTACCTTTATCGAGTGTCTTGCGTGTGGACTCTGACTTTCTTCGGGTTTTCTCGAGGTGTTGGAATTCCTTTGGAATTACCTATGATGACCACGGGATCTGTGGTCGAGGCTATTCCCGCAGATGGACTAGTTGGAGCACCCCTGCAGGGTTAAATCTTTTCGAGAAGCCGTGCCCACGATTATGTGGCAACTTGGATATTTTTTAACACCCGGTTATAGTAAACTTGAAGTAAACTCTAAATAAAACACACTAACTGTGTGAGTAACCGTGATCATCTCTGCTCGTGAACCTGATCCGAGAGAGAACACGATGGGGTTATGATTGACGTAAGTAAGTGTTCAGGATCTCCTAGAGGTCATACTAGATTCGATCGTTCATTGTAGGTCACTCATAATTATTTTCATGTTAAGTAAGTTTAGCCACCATATATGCTTAGTGCTGCTGCAAACTAAACACATTCCCCATCCCAACCTTTAAGCTTGAATAGTCTTGGTACTCGGGCGCTTGATTGGTGAGTCCTTGTGGCTCACAGATTACTACACCCCTCCAGGTACAGGTACAGATGAGTATGTGCAGGATGATCTTACCCAGCTCAAGTGGGAATATAATGAGGAAAGAGGCATGATGTACGTGACTTACCCGTATGAGTAGAGGACCATGGTCGTGATCTTTGGGATAGCGAGATAGTTTCATTTGCATCTGTTTTATCGTTTGATTTCGTCCGTAGTCGGACCCTGTCTTCATCTTGATGATTTGAACTCTGTGTGGAATTGTAATTTAGCATGTGGCGAGTGTAAGCCAACTTGTATACTCATCTCTTCTGTAATGTATGATGCAATGATTCTATACTTGCAAGCGGCAAGATGCGCCTCTATCCCTTGCGAGGCCCTCGTGTCTTAAAATGGATAGGCGCGCATCTTGGGTGTGACATACTTGGAAGCACAAGTGTGGCAAAAGGTAGTAGCAATGTCCCGTCTCTCTTTTCTCTCATTTTTTTGTTGGGCATCTAAGGCCTCTTTTATTCATTTATATTTTTTTATTTGGGCTTCGCTGGCCTCTTTTATTTTTCATAAAGTCCGGACTGTCATCCCTACTAGTAAGGGAATCATAGATTCCATCATCCTTTCATCACATGGGACATGCTCTATAATGAAAATCATCACACTTTGAATTACTTACAACTCAAAAGAAAAATTACAACTCGATACCTATGACAAAATATGACTCTATATGCAATATGGAAGTGACGGTGTGCATGTCATAAAAGGAAACGGTGGAAGTTGCATGGCAATATATCTCAGAATGGATATGGAAATGCCATAATACATAGGTATGATGGCTGTTTTGAGGAAATATATATGGTGGCTGTTTTGAGGAAGGTACATGGTGGCTGTTTTGAGGAAGGTGTTTGTTGCACCGACGAAATTTGCATGGTATTAGAGAGGCTTGCAAAAGTGGATGGGTGAGAGTGCGTATAATCTATGGACTCAACATTAGTCATAAAGAACTCACATACTTATTGCAAAAGTCTATTAGTCATTGAAGCAAAGCATTAAACACATGCTCTTAGGGGGGAGGTTGGTATGAGTTAACCATCGTGCGCCCCCGACCCTCACACAAAGGTCGACAATCTATAATTAAACAAGCCATGCTCCGACTTCCTTACATAGCGGTTCACCATACGTGCATGCTACGAGAATCACAAACCTTTACACAAGTATTTTTACAAAATCACAATTTACTTCCTAACATGTCTCTTAACATTACCATCTTCATATCTCAAAACTTTATGCAAGGAATCAAACTTCTCATAAATACTCAATGCACTTAATATGGAAGTTTTTTATTATATCCCTTTTGGATGCCTATCATATTAGGACTAAACTCGCAACCTAGACCAATTAGCATGCTGTTTTTAGAAACTCTCAAAATAGTATAAGTGAGGTACGAGAGTTCAAGTATTTCTATAAAACGAAAATACCACCGTGCTCTAAAAAATATAAGTGAAGCATATAGAGCAAAATTGCCCAACTCAAAATATATAAGTGAAGCACATAGAGTATTCTAACAAATTAACGATTTAGTGTGTCTCCCTCAAAATATGTTTGCAGCAAGGATGATTGTGTAAAACTAACAAGTAAAGACTCATATCATACAAGACACTCCAAGCAAAACACATATCATGTGGTGAATAAAAATATAGCCTCAAGTAAATTTACCGATGGATTGAAGACGAAAGAGGGGATGCCTTCCGGTGCATCCCCAAGCTTAGGATTTTGTCATCCTTGAATATAACTTGGGGTGTCTTGGGCATCCCCAATCTTAGGCTGCCACTCCTTATTTCATGTTTCATCCAATCTTTACCCAAAACTTGAAAACTTCACAACACAAAACTTAACATAAAACTCGTGAGATCCGTTAGTACAAGAAAATAAATCACCACTTTAGGTACTTTTGTGAACTCATTATTTATTTATATTGGTAATATACCTACTGTAATCTAACTTCTCCATGGCTCAAACCACATGATACAACCCATAGATTCATCAAAATAGGCAAACAACTTAAAGAAAACAGAATCTATCAAAAATAGAATAGTCTGAAGAAAATCGAGAACTTCTTATACTTACGTAAATAAAAAACTTCTGAAAAATTATTAAAACCTGGGAAATTTATATATCAATATTTTGTAAAAATTTCAGATCAATTCAACGCTCTGAAAATATTAGAAAATTCCTTGACTAAGGGCAAATGTTTCTGTTTTTCAGCAAGATCAAATCAAAAACTACCATAGATCACCCTAAAGGTTTTATTTGGCTCAAACACTAATTAAAACACCAAAACACAATTATTACAGAATTAATAATGTGTTAAACACTCAAAAACAAAACACAAAAATAAAATTGGGTTGCCTCCCAACAAGCGCTATTGTTTAACGCCCCTAGCTAGGCAAAACACAATAGATCTAGGTATTGTCATCTTTGGTATGAAATCCAAAAGTAGCTCTCATAATAGATTCGTAAGGTAATCTTATTTTCTTTCTAGAAAAGTGTTACACTCCTTTCCTTAATGGAATCTAGAATGTAATGTTTCCTTCTTTCATGTCAATAATTGCACTGATCGTTCTAAGGAAAGGTCTACCAAGAATAATAGGACATATAGAATTGCAATCTATATCAAGAACAATGAAATCTACGAGCACATAATACCTATTTGCAACAATAAGAACATCATTAATCCTTCCCATAGGTTTCTTAATAGTGGAATCCACAAGATGCAAATTTAGAGAGCAATCATCAAGATCATGGTAACCTAGCACATCACATAAAGTTTTCGGAATCGTGGAAACACTAGCACCCAAATCACACAAAGCATGGCACTCATAATCTTTGATTTTAATCTTAATAGTAGGTTCCCACTCTTCATGAATCTTTCTAGGAGTAGAAACTTCTAGCTCAAGTTTTTCTTCAAAAGATGTCATCATAGCATCAAGTATATGTTTAGTAAAAGCTTTATTTTGACTATAAGCATGAGGAGAATTTTACATGGATTGAAGCAAGGAAATACAATCAATCAAAGAGAAGCTATTATAATTGAAGTCCTTGAAACCCAAAGGAGTGGGTTCATTGCTATTTAAAGTTTTTACCTCTTTAATCCCACTTTTATCAATCTTAGAATTAAGATCTATAGACTCCAAATCATTGGGACACCTTTTAACTAAAGTTGACTTATATCCAGTCCCATCATTATCAAGATTTATATTGGAAAACAAAGATTCAATAGGAGTCACATCAATCACTTTGAGATCTTCATCACTATTATTGCGAGAAAACACCTTTTCAAGCCATTCACACTTAGCACGAATTCTAACGGTTCTTTCCCTACTTTCATCAATAGAAATTCTCATAGATTTTGAAGAATCATTAATATCATGCTTGGGTGGATTAGATCTAACTTTCAAATAATAAATCTCAAGAGAAATTCTATCAACGTTCCTAACCAAATCATTAATCTTGAGCACTTTTTCTTCAATAGAAGCGTTGAAAACTTTTTGCGAACCAATACAATCCTAGACAGTATTCTCAAGACCAGAGGGCATCTTATTATAATTTCCTTAAGAACTGTTGTAGGAATTACGATAATTATTTGAGGAATTACTAGGAAACGGCCTAGGGTTGAAATTACCTCTATACGCGTTATTACCAAAATTGTTCCTTCCAACAAAATTCACATCCATAGATTCATTATTATTTCCAATCAAAGAAGACAAAGGCATATCATTAGGATCAATAGGAGCACTCTTACTAGAAAACACTTTTCATCAATTCATCCATCTTTTCACTCAAAGTATTTATTTCTTCAATAGCATGCACTTTTTTTCTAGTAGGAGATCTTTCGGTATGCCGTTGAGAGTAGTTTGTCATGATATTATCTAGGAGTTTAGTAGCTTCTCCTCACGTGATTTCCATAAAAGTACCACCCACGGTAGAATCCAAAAGATTTCTAGATGCAAAATTCAATTCCGCATAAAAAATTGTATAATCATCCATAAACTCAAACCATGTGCGGGACAATTTCTAATCATTAATTTCATCCTTTCCCATGATTGTGCAACATGCTCATGATCAAGTTGCTTAAAATTCATTATATCGGTCCTAAGGGGGATGATCTTAGCGGGAAGAAAGTACTTGGAGATAAAAGCATCTTTACACTTATTCCATGAATCAATACTATTTCTGGGCAAAGATAAAAACCAAGTTTTAGCACGATCTCGTAGCGAGAAAGGAAATAGCTTCAATTTAACAATATCATTATCCACATCTTTCTTCTTTTGCATATCACACATCTCAATGAAAGTATTTAGATGGGATGCGGCATCTTCAGTAGGAAGGCCAGAAAATTGTTCTTTCATGAAAAGATTAAGCAAGGCAACATTTATTTCATAAGATTCCGCACCAGTGGCGGGAGCAATCAGAGTACTAATAAAATCATTAGTATTAGTATTGAAAAATCAGACAACTTGGTATTTTCACACATCTTGACAAAGCAAACAATCAAGTACACAAGCAAACGAAAGAATGGCGAACAAAAAGGAAAAGCTTTTTGGTATATTCTGAAAATTGTTTTAGAAGTTGGGGAGAGGAAAACGAGAGGCAAATGGCAAATAAAGTAAATGCAAGAGATGAGTTTGTGATGGGTACTTGGTAGGCTTGATGTGTATCCTCCCCGGCAACGGCACCAGAAATTGGCAAGTTGACGGGAGAGATCTTTTCTTGACTTGCTATGTATCCTCCTAGGCAATGACGCTAGAAATCCTTCTTGCTACCACTTGAGGATGCGTTGGTTTTCCCTTGAAGTGGAAAGGTTGATGCAGCGAAGTAGATAAGTATTTCCCTTAGTTTTCGAGAACCAAGGTATCGATCCAGTAGGAGGAACAAGCAAGTCACCAATGGATGCACCTACACAAATAATCAAACTCTTGCACCCAACGCTATAAAGGGGTTGTCAATACCTTCACGGTTATTTGCAAGGATTAGATCTGATAGAGATAGATGTAACGAGTGCGTAAAGTTAAAGGTAAATAAATTGCAGCAAGTATAGATCTGAAAATATATGATGGAAAATAGACTCGGGGGCCATAGGTTTCACTAGAGGCTTCTCTCTTGAAGGCAAATATCATGGTGGGTAAACAAATTACTGTCAAGCAATTGATAGAAAAGCAAATAATCATGAAATTATCCAAGGCAATGATTATGCATATATTCATCAAGTCTGTGACAAGTAGACCGAAACGATTCTGCATCTACTACTATCACTCCACACATTGACCAACTCCTACCTGCATTTAGACTATTAAGTTCATGAAGAACAAAGTAACACATTAGGAAAGATGACATGATGTAGAGGGACAAACTCAAGCAATAATATGAAAACCCCATCTTGTTATCCTTGATGGAAAAAAATACAATATGTGCCTCGCTACCCCTACTTTGTCACTGGGTGAGGACACGACAACATTGAACCCAAAACCAAGCACTTCTCCCATTGCAAGAATTACCAATCTAGTTGGCCAAACCAAACCAATAACTTGAAGAGACTTGCAAGGATATGAAATCATGCATAAAAGAAATCAGAGGATATTCAAATAAGATTCATGGATAATCTAAGCATAAACTCACAATTCATCGGGTCTTGACAAACATACCACAAAATAAGATTACATCGAATAGATCCCCATGAAGATCATGAAGAACATGATATTGAAGATCAAAGAGAGAGAAGAAGCCATATGGCTACTAGCTATGGACCCATAGGTCTGTGGTGGACTACTCATGCATCATCCGAGGGGCAATGGAGTTGATCTCCGTGATCGATTCCCCCTCTGACAGATTACCGGAGAAGGCTCCAAGATTGGATCTCTCGGGAACGGAGGCTTCCGGAGGCGGAAAAGTATTTTCGTGGATTTTTATGATGTTGGGGGAATATTTGGGTATTTATAGGCCAAGAATTTGGGTTAGGAGTCCTGCCATGAGGCGACAAGCGGCCAGTGGCGAGGAAGGGGGGGCTAGCAGGCTTGTGGCGCCCTGGCACCTCCCCTAACGCGCACTCCAAGCTTGGATGACTTGTTTCCTTCCAGAAAAATTCCTTCTGAAGGTTTTATTCCATTTGGACTCCGCTTAATATTCCATATCTGCAAAACTCAAAAAAAGAAAAACAACAGAAACTGGCACTTGGATCTAGATTAATAGGTTAGTCCCAAAATAATATAAAATACCATATTAATGCATATAAAACATCCAAAACAAATAAAATAATAGAATGCCATCATAAATAATTATAGATACGTTGGAGACGTATTAGCTGCCCATGCCAAATTCGTGGCGACCTTGTCCAAAGAGATGGCGGAGGCAGACGGCGAGATGCGTGCAGAGTATGTGGTGATGGATGCCATGGAGCCCCTTCCCCTGGAGGTTGTCGAGCGCAAGCTGGTCATGGAGGATGTGACAGAGATTGGAGTGCACCAAGCGGAACATTAGTCATTATTTAGAGCGTTGGTATTTTGTTAGAGTAATGTTTATGTCAACCAGGTCTATTTAATTGCTCAATTAAGTAAGTGAGGGCTAGGGTGTAGGCTCTTTTGTGCAGTACCCAGATTAGCAATTGATGTTAAATTATGTGACGACATGGATGACCACTGTAACCAGGGAAATTCAGACCAAAAATTTGCTGCCATATCCCCATTCATCTTCCAATTGAAATTGAAACTGAAGTTCATCACACACACTTTTTTGGTATGAATTGTGTGCAATACCCAATCTTACGTCCGAAGCTTGGAGACAAACATTTGCACATCCAAGTTCATCACACACGTGATATACCACATGCTTCATTTGTGATGTGTTGATATCGAGAACTATTCTAAAAAAATCATGTTCAAGTTCATCGTAGACGGTGTATAACATAGGCTTCATTTGGGATGTTTTGATATCGCACATGGTTCCGAATAAGGGACTGTGTCTGATGGTGCTCTCCGCGCCAGTTTTTTGCTGCACCGAATGAAAGTTTTGGGATTCCGCGAAAATATCTACCTCCCTCGCCCCTCGGTACCAATCAAAAGACACATTCCCCCTTTTCCTCTACATTTCCTAGTTCAAACCTTCATTGCTTGCTTGCAGCGCCGCCGCGTCGTCGACGATGCTCCTTCCTGTTGTTCGGACTCGTCCATCTAGTCTGGTAATCGACACCTCCCCAATACCCCCTCACCCCTCCTCCTCCATCCCACATGGCCTGACCGCCAACACGACACCTTCCACCCAAATCACCGCCCCATCCTCCAAATAATCGCCACCGAAAGCCATGGTGGATGCAGTTTAGCCAGTATCTCAAAGAGCATTTGGTTGCGGAGAAGCAAATCATGGCTGCACGCGCAGATGAGGCAGCTATGGCTTCAATGTGTGACGACCCCCAGATCTTGGAGGAGCACCTCGCCATCAAGGCCACCTTCGACGCCTCGCACGCTTCCACCGCCACACGGTTGGCTGCTATAAACGATAGCTCGTGGTCTTTTCTCGAGGGCACTGCCGGTCCGTTTGATGAACACTTTGATGTGTTTTCTTGGGGTTCCCGTGCTTACCTCAACTCTAGAGTAGGCATGTTGGTGTCAGGACATGATCATGCCACTCACCACTATGAGGGGTGCACCCACGGTGTGGAGGCCTCGCCCTCTTCCAAGTAGCTTGTTTTTCTTAGCTTTATCACTAAGGATCTATGTTCACCTAGCTAAGCCGGTTAAGCACGTTTCGTTTAGTTGTTGCGTGTGCCGCTACTGCCTTTCATTTAGAAATTTTAGTGAAATTTCCAATGTAATGCTACTACAACCTGACCTTCTAGTATGTTCTATCGTGCAATGTGGTGCTTAGTTAACCATTTCATCCATTTGTTGTGGTGATCATTTAACTATTTAATTCAATTATGAAATGTGATGTATGATTATTGTTGGTGCAATTTTTTATTTCTATGTATGTGACGAATAAACCGAATTTAGATGTACTAAATAGATGTGCAACATATAGAATTGCAACATTTCCTAGTTCTTAGCATGCTTGGTTTAGATAACTGGATTTTCAATGTGGCTCGAACTAATCTGTTGGATCCGCAATGTGTTTATTTTCCATTAACATATTTTAGTGATAGTATGACAAATATCACTTGTAACCTGATCAATATTTGTATTACATATGTTGCAGGGGGAAACAATGGGGGACGCTGAAGTTTACCATCGAGCTAGGTTTGCACATCCATAGTCCTTTGGATAATAGCACATTATTGTGCAATTGCAGAAACCATTGTAATATGAATGTTTTTATTAATAATTTGTTCTTTCACATGTAGGTCCTGCTGTAAGAGGTTTAGACCCATTGTTCGACCGTTTTTGCATGTGGGGAAATGAGGTGTCCTTGAATGTCAGTCAAATCAAGAAACTCGGAAAAATTGTTAAGATAAAGAAACGAAAACGAACAAGATATTTGTCTGCACAATGAAAAAGACATCAGTCAACTATAGGATGGTAGCATCTCTTTCACCTTGTCCTTTTCACTTTGCGCCATTTCAAATTTTAGAAAAGATATTACTGTGTATGTTTGTTTTTAGTCCTTCTCGAGGTAGTTCATTGATGATTATGTCTCAAACCACCTGTATGATCAAGAGGCGATGAAGGTATTCATGCAACACCCGTGGTATAATCTTGAAGTCTTCCTTAAGAGGACGAAGGATGGGCGGGCAATCATCCACAGGCTTTGGCCTAAAGTTGCTAGGACCTTCAACATCATTGAAGGCTTATTCGCCTTCCGCCTTAATAGTTTGCTATATGAGATTCATCTATCTATTTACCGTCTATGATGATACTTAATTTTCAAAGGTTTTAGATGTTGCATTTCAAACTTTGTCTTGTTGTGCAATTGGGTAGCTAGGCAGTATATGCCTATATGTAGTTGTACCCTGATGTAATTCAATTATGGAATCCTGGTTGCCATACTACAACTAGGAAATATATTATGTGGTTGATATGAAAATTTAACTTTGATTACTAAATGGATTATAAATAATTGTTCAATCAGGCTGATTTGGGGATCCCATTGCAGATGGTTTCTAAAACAACACCATGGGCGATGACATGAACAAACCCACATAGTTTCTAGAAAGTTGGCATGTTGGATCGTTGAGCAATCACACACGAATCCTGGTCGATAACTGTGTGCTTTAGGACACCCAATCACAAACGTTTTCACATAGCTAATGTGTGTGATTGGCAGCCCAATGCCAAACAACATCTTCTAGACATCGTGAGTGATGTTTTGAGTAATGCAAATGACGGAATTATAACTATCATGTGTGATGACCATGCCTATCACAAATGATGTGATGCAGAGAATTGTGTGTGACCTGCAATACGAACGGAAATGTTTCCTTGGGATTCCCTGTGTGGAATGCTAAGCTCATCTCACACGTCTTCGCGAATATGTCTGTTTGTGATGGTCCTTCCAATCGCAAATGATATATTTTTGCCCATCATGTGCGAGCAGGTGCAGGCATTGCCAATGGGTTTTTCCTGTTGTGTGGGATAGGCCCCCTATTGCCCACACATCTAAGGCGACGGTTTAAGACTACATCACAGAAAGGGGTTAAAACCGTTTGTATAGCACGTTGTTGCACTTGTGAAGGAATGACGCTGCACAACTATGGTAAGTATTTCCCTCAGTTATGAAATTAAGGTTATCGAACCAATAGGAGAACCAAGCAACACTAGGTAAACGGTACCTGCACACAAAGAACAAATACTTGTAAACCGACGCGTAGGAGAGGTTGTCAATCTCTCCATGGTAAAATATAGATTGATTTATATGAGATTGGATAAATATATCGCATAAGAACACAAATAAAATATGCAAATAAAAAGTGCAGCAAGGTATTTTTGGTTTTCTGGAATAGTAGATCTGAAAGAAAATGCGGAAAAAAGATAGATCGGAAAGCAATATGTTAAAAGATAGACCCGAGGGGTCATAGGTTTCACTAATGGCTTCTCTCATGAGTATAGCACACTGTGGGTAAACAAATTACTGTTGGGAAATTTATAGAAGATCAAATAATTATGATGATATCCAAGGCAATGATCATTATATAGGCATCACGTCTAAGATTAGTAGACCAAAACGATTCTGCATCTACTACTATTACTCCACACATCGACCGCTATCCAACATGCATCTAGTGTATTAACTTCATGGACAAATGGAGAAATAGAGTAATGCAACAAGAACGATGACATGATGTAGAAAAGATCTATTCATGTAGGAATAGACCCCATCTTGTTATCCTTAATAGCAACGACACATGCGTGCCTCGCTGCCCCTTTTGTCACTAGGAGATGACACCGCAAGATCGAACCCATCACAAAGCACCTCTTCCCATGGCAAGAAAAATCGATCTAGTTAGCCTAACTAAACCAAAGATTCAAAGAAGAAATACGAGGCTATAAGTAATCCTGTGTATGAGAGATCAAAGAAGACTCAAATAATATTCATGGATAGAAACTAATCATGAACTCAAAATTCATCGGATCCCAACAAACACACCGCAAAAAGTCATTTCATCAAATCGATCTCCAAGAGACCATTGTATTGAGAATCAAAAGAGAGAGAGGAAGCCATCTAGCTACTGCCTACGAACCCGTAGGTCTATGGTGGACTACTCACACATCATCGGAGATGCACCAATGAGGATGATGACTGCTCTGTGATGTTGTTAGATTGGATCTCGTGGTTCTGGAACTTGTGGCGATTGGAATTGTGTTTTGTCGACTCCTCTAGGGTTTTTGAAATATTTGGGTATGTATAGAGCTGATAGGCGGTGGAGAGGCGTCCCGAGGAGGGCACAACCCACCAAGTCATGTAAGGGGCCTCTAGCGTGCCATGGTGTATTGTAACCTCCTCGGCCCTCCTCTAAGGTGCTTCTTTGGTCCCCCGGTTGTCTTCTGGCCCCCAAAAAATCTCCAAAAAGTTTCACGATGTTTGGGTTTCATTTGGTACTGATATTCTGCCAAGTAAAAAACAAGCAAAAAACAGCAACTGACATTTGTCACTATGTCAATAGGTTAGTTCCAAAAAATGATATAAGGCTGCTATAAAATGATTATAAAACATCCAAGATAGATAATATAACAGCATGGAACAATAAAAATTATAGATACGTTGGAAAGATATCAACATCCCCACGCTTAATTACTACTTGTCCTCAAGTAGGTAAATGATAAAAACAGAATTTTTGATGTGGAATGTTGCCTAACATGTTGTTTTCTTTTGTAGCATGGACATTTGGACTTGTAGATGGTTCAAACAATATTCTAGTTTTGACATGAAGACTTTAATACTCAAGCATACCAACAAGCAACCATGTCTTTCAAAATATCAGCACTAAAGAAAGGTATCCCTAGCCCATCATGCTCAATCATTGATCCATTCATGAAACACAGTCCAATATTAGCTACACCCAATGCTCATGTACGATCATAGTGCCCCCTGGTTAGTGCTTTATAAGAGAAGATGGAGACTCAAATAAAATTAATAATTGCATAAATTAAATAGATAGGCCCTTCACAGAGGGAAGTAGGTATTTGTGGAGGTGCCAGAGCTCAAAGTTTAAATTAAGGGAGAAAAATATTTTTTGTGGCATGCCTATACTGTCAACAAAAAAGACTAAGAGATTTCAATACCTTTCCATGCAAGATATGTCATAAGCGGTTCCCAAATACAATTCCTTTTTCTACCATTCTTTCACAATCCATGGCTAGCCCAATCCATGGTTGCCTTCCATACCAACACTTTCCAAGGAGTTTATTGTTTGACAAGATAAAGTAAATTTCATTTTCATTTCGAGACTGGGTATCCCTATTACCGTTGTGCTCTTGTGCAATGAAAAGTGAATAAATACTCATCTTAAGAATAACACATCTAGCATGGAAAAATATCGGTCACCCCCTTCTGCTTCATGGGCGATACGAGCACACAAAAAGGGAATTCATTTTGAAAACTAGAGGTGGCACATACAAATTTTCTTGGAATAGCATGGAAATACCGTATATAGGTAGATATGGTGGACTCATGTGGCAAAACTGGGTTTAAGGATTTTGGATGCACAATTAGTATTTCTACTTAGTACAAGTGAAGGCTAGCAAATAGATTGAGAAGCAACCAACCAAGAAACGAAAATTCTCATAAACGAGCATTAAGCATAACTAGGACCGAATAATGCACCATAAGTAGGATGTAATTTCATTGCATAACTATTGAATTTCGTGCTTGCATAGGGAATCCCAAACCTTAACACCAATATTCTTACTAAAGCATAATTACTCATCAACATGACTCACAATTACTATCATCATGTCTCCAAACTATTACAAGGAATCAAGTTTAATTTGTCCAATGGTCTTCATGAAAGTTTGTATTATATCCCTCTTGGATATCTATCACTTTGCGAATAGTTTCATATATTGCCATTGCTTTTGACAAGCTCAAATAAATTTAAGTGAAGATCATGAGCATAAAAATTTCATCTCTCTAAATAATATAAGTGAAGCATGAGAGGATTTCTTCAAAATTCACTAACTCTCAAATTAATCTAAGTGAAGCATGAGAGTATTTCTTCAAAAAAATTAAAGCTCGTCGTGCTCAAAAAGATATAAGTGAAGCACTAGAGCAATTCCATAGCTAATTTTTTTAAGTGAAGCATATAGAGCAATTCTAACAAATTAGCTTAATTTCGGCTCTCTCAAATAGGTATGTCCAGCAAGGATACTTGTGACAGAACAAAAAAGCAAATCAAGCGAAGACTCATATAATACAAGACGCTCCAAAAAACTCATGATATGTGACGAATAAAAATATTGCTCCAAGTAAAATACCGATGATTGTTAGAAGAAAAAGGGGATGCCACTCGAGGCATCCCCAAGCTTAGTTGTTTGTTCCTCTTTGGATAATATCTTGGGGTGCTGTACAATACCCAAGCTTAGGATCTTTTCACTCCTTATTACTTCATCCATCGTGATCTCACTCAAAATTGAAAACTTCAATCAGACAAAACTTAAGAAAATCTTCATGAGATCCATTAGTATAATTAAACAAATCACCACTTTAAGTACTGTTGCAAACCTATTCGTATTTTATTATTGCATTATATCTACTGTATTCTAACTTTACCATGGCTTATACCTCCCAATACAAGCTATAGATTCATCAAAACAAGCACACAATGCAGCGAAAACAAAATATGTCAAGAACAGAACAGTCTGTAGTAATCTGTACTCTAACCATACTTTTATAACTCAACAAATTCTGAAAAATTAGGAAAACATCAGCAATTTGTATATCAATCTTGTGTAAAAATGTAGAATTTTTCGTCGCTTTTGTGATCTTTAAGAATTCGTTTACTGGACGCAAAAGTTTCTGCTTTTCAACAAGATCAAATCAATTATCACCCAACATGATCCTAAAGGCTTTACTTGGCACAAACACAAATTTAAACATAAAAAACACAATCATAATAGTAGCATAATTGTGTAAACACACAAGAATAGAAATAAAAGGCAAAATAAATTTTGTTCATTGGGTTGCCTCCCAATAAGCGCTATCGTTTTACGCCCCTAGCTAGGCATAAAGCATACATTTAAGTGTTGTCATCTTTAGTTTTTGCTTCATAGGATGCCCTCATTATTGATTCATATGGTGGATTAATTATTTTTCTATGGAAGTGTTCCATACCCTTACTAAGTGTAAATTGAAATTTAATATTGCCTTCTTTCATATCTATCACTCTGCCTATAGTGCATAAAACCGGTCTACCAAGTATGATGGGACAAGACGGATTGCAGTCAATATAAATAACAATAAAATCTATGGGAACATAGTTCCTATTTGCAAGAATAAGAACATCATTAATTCTTCTAAAAGGCTTTTTAATAGTAAAATCCGCCGAGTGCAAATTAAGAGAACGCTCTTCAATATTGGTAAGAGCAAGCAGATGACATAGAGATTTCGGAATTGTGGATACACTAGCACCCAAATCACATCAAGCAAAGCACTCATAATTTCTAATATTAAATTTAATGGTAGGTTCCCACTCATCATGAAATTTTCTAGGAATTGAAATCTCTAATTCCAATTTTCTTCTAAGCATTTCATCATGGCATCAAGAATATGTTTAGTAAAAGCTTTATTTTGTTCGTAAGCATGGGGTAAATTTATCATGGATTGCAACAAAGAAATACATTCAACCAAAGAGCAACTATCATAATTAAAGTCTTTGTAATCCGAAATAGTGGGCACATCACTAGTTAAAGTCTTGACCTCTCCAAACCCACTTTCATCAATTTTTTCATTAAGATTTTCACCCTCCAAATTATTGGACGCTTTCTAGCTAAAATTGACTCTTCTTTAGTCCCTTTATCATGAATTTTTATGTTACTAAACAAGGAATCAATAGAATAGACACCAATCATTTTAAGATCTTCATCATTTTTATCTTCTAAAGAAACTGGTTTAGCGGCCATTTGATTCACTAGAGTAGCTTCAGCGTAATATATTTTTCCTAGCAAATTTTTAGCATGAGCGTACTTAGATTGAAGATTAGGAACTTCTCTACTAATATCCGCAAGTTTTTTTTTCTATGGCATCTAATACAGTAGAGTGTTCTTTAAGCCAGTCGGTAAAATAGTTATTAAGCTCATATTGTGTAGTCATATATTCCTTGGTACTCTTCTCAATCTCAAGTAAAATATTGGGGTAATGAACATCATAATACTTTCATTGAGGCATCATGACTACGCAAACAAGAGATCTGACGAGAAAAAGGGCAAACAAAAAAGAGGGCGAATAAAACGGCAAATTTTGTGAAGTGTGGAGAGGAAAACGGGAGGCAAATGGCAAATAATGTAAATTGCAAGGAGATGATATTTGTGATTAGGAACCTGATAGATGTTGATGATGGATCCCCGGCAATGGCGCCAGAAATTCCTTTGACGTGGCTTGAGACTGCGTCGGTGTTTCCCAAAAGAGGAAGGGATGATGCAACACAACTATGGTAAGTATTTCCCTCAGTTATGTAACCAAGGTTATCGAACCAGCAGGAGAACCAAGCAACATTATGTAAACAGTTTCTACACACAAAGAACAAATACTTGCAACCCGACACGTAAGAGAGGTTGTCAATCTCTCCATGGTAAAAGATAGATTGATTTATATGAGATTGGATAAATAGATCGTGTAAGAACGCAACATAAAAGATGCAAATAAAAAGCGCAGCAAGGTATTTTTGGGTTTTGGGAACAGTAGATCTCAAAGCAAATGTGGAAAAAAAGATAGACCGGAAATCAATATGCTAAAAGATAGAGCCGGGGGCTGTAGGTTTCACTAGTGGGTTCTCTCATGAGTATAACACACGGTGGGTAAACAAATTACTATTGGGCAATTGATAGAAGATAAAATAATCATGACGATATCCAAGGCAATGATCATTATATAAGCATCACGTCCAAGATTAGTAGACCGAAATGATTCTGCATCTACTACTATCACTCCACACATTGACCACTATCCAACATGCATCTAGTGTATTAAGTTCATGGAGAATCGGAGTAATGCAATAAGAACGACGACATGATGTAGACAAGATCTATTCATGTAGGAATAGACCCCATTGTTATCCTTAATAGCAATGATACATGTGTGACTCGTTGCCCGTTCTGTCACTGGGAGAGGACACCGCCAGATTGAACTCATCACAAAGCACCTCTTCCCATGGAAAGAAAAACGATCTAGTTGGCCTAACTAAACCAAAGATTCGAAGAAGAAATACGAGACTAGAGATCAAGGAAGACTCAAGTAATATTCATGGATAGAAACTGATCATGAACTCAAAATTCATCGGATCCTAACAAACACACCACAAAAAGTAATTACATCAAATAGATCTCCAAGACACCATTACATTGGGAATCAAGAGAGAGAGAGAGAGAGAGGAAGCCATCTAGCTATTGTGTACGGACTCGTAGGTCTATGGTGGACTACTCACGCATCATCAGAGAGGCACTGCTACTCCTCGAGCATGCGTTGGTTTCCGTGAAGAGGAACGGTTGATACATCAAAGTAGATTAGTATTTCCCTCAGTTGTTGAGAACCAAGGTATCAATCCAGTAGGAGATACAAGCAAGTCCCCAATAGATGTACCTACACAAAGAATCAAACACTTGCACCCAACGCTATAAAGGGGTTGTCAATCCCTTCACGGTTACTTGCAAGGATGAGATCTGATAGACATAGATAGAATATATTGCTTGAACGGAAAGTAAAACAAAAGGTAAATAAATTGCAGCAAAGTATTTTTTTGGTATTTTTGGTTTATAGATCTGAAAGTATAAGATGTTAAATAGACCCGGGGGCCATAGGTTTCACTAGATGCTTCTCTCATGATGGCAAGTATTACGGTGGGTGAACAAATTACCGTCGAGAAATTGATAGAAAATCAAACAATTATGAAGGTATCCAAGGAAATGATTATGCATATAGGCATCACGTCCGTGTCAAGTAGACCAAAACGATTCTGCATCTACTCCTTGCTACTTCTCGAGCATGCGTTGGTTTCCCGTGAAGAGGAATGGTTTGATGCAGCAAAGTAGATAAGTATTTCCCTCAGTTTTTGAGAACCTGGGAATCAATCAAATAGGAGATACAAACAAGCCACCAATAGATATACCTACACAAGGAATCAAACTCTTGCACTCAATGCTATAAAGGGGTTGTCAATCTCTTCACGGTTATTTGCAAGGATGAGATCTAGTAGAGATAGATATAATAGGATGCTTGAACGGAAAGTAAAACTAAAAGTAAAAACAATGCAGCAAGTCTTTGTGGTGTTTTTGGTTTTAGATCTGAAAATATAATATGGAAAATACACCCGGGGCCATAGGTTTCAGTAGATGGCTTCTCTCATGATGGCAAGTATTACGGTGGGTGAACAAATTACTATCGAGCAATTGATAGAAAAGCAAATAATTATGAAGATATCCAAGGCTGATTATGCATATAGGCATCACATCCGTGACAACTAGACCAAAACGATTCTGCATCTACTACTATTACTCCACACATCGATCGACTCCTGCCTGCATCTAGAGTATTAAGTTCATGAAGAACAGAGTAACGCATTAGGTAAGATGACATGATGTAGAGGGATAAACTCAAGCAATATGATGAAGACCCCCATCTTTTTACCCTTGATGGCAACAATACAATACGTGCCTCGCTACCCCTACTATGTCACTAGGTGAGGACACCGCAAGATTGAGCCCAAGACTAAGCACTTCTCCTATTCCAAGAATTACCAATCTAGTTGGCCAAACCAAACCAATGACTCGAAGAGACTTGCAAAGATATGAAATCTGCATATAAGAATTTAGAAAATACTCAAATAATATTCATGGATAATCTGAACATAAACTCACAATTCATCGGATCTCGACAAACACACCGCAAAAGAGTATTACCTCGGATAGATCTCCATGAAGATCATGAAGAACATGGTATTGAGAAGAAAAGAGAGAGAGAGAGAGAGAAGAAGCCATCTAGCTACTAGATATGGACCCATAGGTTTATGCTGAACTACTCATGCATCATCAGAGGGGCAATGGAGTTGATGTAGATGCCCTCCATCATCGAATCCCCCTCCAGCAGATTACTGGAAAAGGCTTCAAGATTGGATTTCTCGGGTATAGAGGCTTCTTGCAGTGGAAAAGTGCTTTCGTGGCTCGTCCTGATAATGATGGAATATTTGGGTATCTATAGTTTAAGATTAGGGTTAGGGTAGGTGCCAGGGGCCCACAAGCCTACACGGTGCGGGGTACCCCCCTGGCCGCGACAAGCATGATTGTGGCCCCGTGGCAGCTCTTCTGCCTTGGTTCTCAAGTCTCATGGCTTCCATATTTTCCAGAAAAAATCTTTCCGGAGGTTTTATTCCGTTTGGACTCCGTTTGGACTCCGTTTAATATTCCTTATCTGTGAAACTCAAAAACAAGGAAAAAACAGAAACTGGCACTAGGCTCTAGATTAATAGGTTAGTCCCAAAAATAATATAAAATAGCATATTAATGCATAAAAACATCCAAAATAGATAATATAATAGCATGGAACAATCAAAAATTATAGATACGTTGGAGACGTATCAGCATCCCCAATCTTAATTCCTGCTCGTCCTCGAGTAGGTAAATGATAAAAACAGAATTTTTGATGTCGAAAGCTACCCAACATATTTATCCATGTAATATTCTTTATTGTGGCATGGATAGTCAGATCCGTTAGATTCAAAACAATAGTCTAATATTGACATAAAAATAGTAATACTTCGAGCACACCAACAAGGTAGTCGTGTCCTTTCGAAATAACATGGCCTTAGAAAGTTATCCCTACAAAATCATATGGTCTGGCTATGCTCCATCTCCCCCACACAAAGTATCTAAATCATGCACAACCCTGATGAACAAGTCAAGCAAATGTTTCACACTTTTGGTGTTCTCAAACCTTTTCAACTCTCACGCAATACATGAGCATGAGCCATGGATATAGCATTATAGGTGGAACAGAATATGATGGGTGCAAGGAAAAAGGAGAAGATAGTCTCACATCAACTAGGTGTACCAACGGGCTATGGAGATGCCCATCCATAGATATCAATGTGAGTGAGTAGGGATTGCCATGCAACAAATATACTTAGAACTATAAGTGTATGAAAGCTCAAAAATGAATATCCACTAGTTATATGAAAGTGACAAAATAGGAGACTCTCTATCATGAAGATCATGGTGCTACTTTGAAGCACAAGTGTGGAAAAATATAGTAGCAATTGTCCCTTGTCTCTTTCTCTCATTTTTTACTTTGGTAGGCTTCTTTGGCCTCTTTTTATTTTTTTGTTTGGGCTTCGCTGGCCTCTTTTTTTTGTAAAGTCTGGATACTCGTCCCAACTTGTGAGGGAGTCATAGTCTCCATCATCCTTTTCTCTCATTGGACAATGCTCTATTAATGAAAAATCATCACACTTTTATTTACTTATAACTCAAAGAAAAAGAAATTACAACTCGATTCCTATGACAATGCAATACGAAGTGATGATGCAAGTCATAGAAAAACTACATGGTGGAAGTTGCATGGCAATATATCTCGGAATGGCTATGGAAATGCCATAATAGGTAGGTATGGTGGCTGTTTTGAGGAATATATGGTGGTTGTTTTGAGGAAGGAGGGTTTGATGCCATAATAGGTAGGTACTAGAGAGGCTAGCAAAGATGGAAGGGTGAGATTGCGTATAATCCATGGACTGACATTAGTCATAAATAACTCACATACTTATTGCAAAAGTCTATTAGTCATCAAAAAAAGCATTAGACGCATGCTCCTAGGGGAGAGGCTGGTACAAGTTAACCATCGCGCGCTCCCGACCCTCACACAAAGGTCGACAATCATTAGACAAGTCATGCTCCGACTTCGTTACAAAACGGTTGACCATACGTGCATGCTACGGGAATTAAAAGATTTAACACACGTATCTTTTCATTTCACAACTACTCACTAGCATGACTCTCATATTACCATCCCTATTATCTCAAAACTATATGCAAGGAATCCAACTTCTCATAGTTGTTAATGCACTTAATATGAAAGTTTTTATTATATCCCTCTTGGATGCCATTATATTAGGACTAAATTCATAACCTAAAAAAACTACCATGTTGTTTTAAGAAACTCTCAAAATAATATAAGTGAGGAATGAGAGTTCAATAATTTCAATAAAATATAACACCACCATGCTCTAGAAAGATATAAGTGAAGTACTAGAGCAACATTGCCTAGCTCGAAAGATATAAGTGAAGCATATAGAGTATTCTAACAAATTCACGATTCAGTGTATCTCTATCTAAAGATGTGTGCAGCAAGGATGATTGTGGAAAACTAAAAATCAAAGACTCATATCATATAATACACTCCAAGCAAAACACATACCATGTGGTGAATAAAAATATAGCCTCAATTGAATTTACCGATGGATTGAAGACGAAAGAGGGGATGCCTTCCGGGGCATCCCCAAGATTAGCCTTTTTGGTATCCTTTAATATGAGTTGGGGTGACTTGGGAATCCCCAATCTTAGGCTCTTGAAACTCTTTATTCCATAGTCCATCAAATCTTCGACCAAAACTTGAAAACTTCACAACACAAAACTCAACAGAAAACTCATGAGATCCGTTAGTATAAGAAAAATAAATCACCACTTTAGCTACTGTTGTGAACTCATGCTTTATTTATATTTGTGTAATAAATACTGTATTCTGACTTCTCCGTGACTCATACCCCCCGATACCACCCATAGATATATCAAAATAAGCAAACAACACAAAGAAAAAAACAGAATCTATCAAAAACAGAACAGTCTGTAGTAATCTCTAAACTTTGAATACTTCTGGAAAAGTAAAACTTCTGAAAAATTAGAAAAACCAGGGAAATTTTTATATAAATCATGTGTAAAAATTTCAGATCAATTTGACGCTCTGAAAAATTCAGAAAAATCCTGGGCTGAGCACAAAAGTTTTTGTTTTCCAACAAGATCAAATCAACAACTACCATAGATCACCCCAAAGGTTTTACTTGGCTCAAACACTAATTTAAACACAAAAACACAATTACTATAGAAGTAATAATGTGCCAAACACACCAAAACAGAAGCGAAAATCTGAAAGCAAAATAAAATTGGGTTGCCTCCCAACAAGCGCTATTGTTTAACGCCCCTAGCTAGGCAAAACACCATAGATCTAGGTATTGTCATCTTTGGTATGGAATCCATAAGTAGCTTTCATGATAGATTCATAAGGAAATTTTATTTTCTTTATAGGCATGTTTTCCATGCCCTTCCTTAATGGGAATTGGAATCTAATATTCCCTTCCATCATATCAATAATTGCACCAATCGTTCGAAGGAAAGGTCTACCAAGAATAATAGAACATGTAGGATTGCAATCTATATCAAGAACAATGAAATCTACGGGCACATAAGTCCTATTTGCAACAAAATAACATAATTAATTATTCCCATAGGTTTCTTTATAGTGGAATCCACAAGATGCAAATTTAAGGAGCAATCATCAAATTCATGGAAACCTAACACATCAAATAAAGTTTTTGGAATAGTAGAAACGCTAGTATCCAAATCACACAAAGCATGGCACTCATAATCTTAATCTTAATCTTAATAGTAGGTTCCCACTCATCACTAATATTTCTAGGTATAGAAACTTTCTGTGACAGCCCAAGTGTTGTCCCTACCTTATTTGGCATGTAACCTATTGTATGAACCTTGTGCCATGAGTTTAATGAATGTTTGCAACTTGTCATCCATGTCTTGTTCATGCATCATGCATCATGCATCCATCATGTCATGCCATGTTGTGAAGTGACTATGTGTGTGAGTGTTGTGATCTGGTTTGAGGTGGATGGAGCTCATGTGTGCAATCTCCTCTTTCTTCCCCTCTCTTTTCTTTTCAACAAAAACCCCATCATAATGCCTTAATTCCCATGTTATTTAATAATCAGAATTAAGTTGCTATTTAAAATATTTTAAAATGTTCAAGAGGTAGCCCTTATGTTTTATGAATTGTGAAAATGGTTGTTTTGATGTTTGAAGTTTGTATGCTTGTGAGTTTTAAATAACAGAGGGGCTGCCTATTTTAAATATTTAAAATTACTTGTCCTAAAAATCAACTTAATATTTTTATTAAATGGAGCATATTGTTTGCCCAAAAACTCCTTTATTTTATCTCTGGGATTTTCCTTGTGCTGTGTTGTTTTTAAAAGAGAAAACCTTCTCTGTTTTCTTTTCTGAGAGAGAGAGAGCAGAGTGGGCTTGCCTCCCAGCGCGGCCCAGCAGCTCCCGTAGGCCCAGCAGGAACAGACGGCCACCTGCTCTCGTTCTCCTCCGTCAGGTTCAGAGAGTGGGAGCAGGGCAGGGAGGCGCGTCGCCGTAAGGTGTCTGCCCCCTCCTTTTTAAGCCCCTCGACGTCCGTGCCTCCCCATCTAGGGTTCCGTGCGTCCTCCCGTGGTGCCGCCAGCCTCTCCATTCCTCTCCTCTCTTCTTTCCCCTCCGGTAAGTCTCTGTAGTTCAGAGTTCAGAGAGAGCAACGCAGTCGATCGCCGTCGTCCTCGCTGCAGGAGTTGAGCCATCCTCGTTGGAGATGTCGCGGGGCTCGAGGACCTTTCCCGCATCCCGTTCCCGGTGCTAGGGTGCCGTGGGAGGCTTCAAGCATCGTCTTCTTCCTCGGCGCCACCGTGCTCCCGAAGCGGTCATCGCCGGTCTTCTTCCTCCTCGTCGACGCCGCGTCTCCACCTCTCCTTCCTCTCCGCGCGTCAGGGTCGCCATCATCCTCCCCTAGGTGAGCAGTAGACGCGCAGCCTCCTTTCTTTTTAGCTAGTGCGTCGCCGTCGTGCTCGTGTCACTGCCGGTCAGAAAAGCTCGTGTTTGAGATCGCCTCCATCCCCCTCGTTGCAGGATGAGCAGAGGGATGGGTACCCCGTAGTGCCCGGGAGCCCCGCGTCCTTCCTTTCGCGCGCTAGCGCCATAGGTCGCCTGAGCCGCTCACCACACCGTTGCCTGTCGCCGCAGCTGCTTGTTCGGGTTCAGTTTCGTCAAGCTTTTGTATGTATGTGTGTATTAGAGGGTAGGTGCCCCTCCTTTGTTACCAGCCATGCTCGTAGCCCAGTGGTGTGGTGTGTGTGGAGGCAACCAGGAGGTTGTGGGTTCGAATCCGAACCCCTCCCCATTTTTTTCTGTTTTCCTTTTTTTGTTTCTTTTGTGTTCTTCCCGTGCAATATATATATGTGTGTGTGTGTGTAGATGTAAAAACCAGCAAGTTTGGTTTTTCTTTTCTGTTATATTGGAGTGTATGTGTGTGTGTGCTTTGCATCCATATGGATGTATATGTATGTATGTATATGAATGTGTGTAAGTGTGTTTATGAGTGTGTGCATGTGCATATGTGTATGCACATAGGTGTATCTGTATGTGTGAGTATGTTTATGTGCATGTGAGTGTGCACATCTGCATGACCTTGTGTTGTGAGAGTTTATATGCATGTTTGTTTGTGGGAGTGTGTGTGTGTGTTACCATACACATATACATGTGCATATATGCATTGTGCATATATGTATGCATATGTGTGTTGATGACCACCCACACACATGAGCTAGTGTGTGTGTGTGTGAGTATATGTGCCTAGTGCACTTGTGAGAGTGAGACTGTGTGTGCCATATGCTTATGCGTATATAGTCATGTGAGTGTATGTGTGGGTTAACACCCCCTTATTGGGTGGTATGCTCATGAGTGTTGGTGCTCATATGCCTTGGGCATATATAAGGCATGTGTGTGTGCTTGCTTGTAGTGTGTGTGTAGAGTATGTGTGGGTGTGGGGACTAGTGGGTTTCCCCACTTGATATACCCCTTGTTGTATATATTCTTGTTTGTAATTTTTTAGCTCATTTACATCTCTAACTAAGTTACAAATCTGGTTATGATCATTTATGCCCATGTTCCATTGGAGCTATGTATCACTTATGAGAATAGGTGGTTGTTTTGCTATCTTGTTGGTGCCTTGTTGTTTCACATGTACATATGAGTATGACACATGTTTTTGGGGTAGAAAGAGAGAATGAATCCATTGGTGCTTTGAGATTTTACTTTTGAGCAAATTTATAAAGCTATCATTTTAGCTGTGATGCTACTTTGTCATTGTTGCATGATTTAATCCTTGCTTGCTTTGGGGCATGTGCCAACATGGAAGTGCTAGTGTTTTATATCTATTATGCCATGGTATTTTTGTTTAAAATGAGAATCACCCATATAAGTGGGTACCATGCTGCTAAGTAGCCAACTTAATGTTTCTGTTTCAGCATGCTAAAAACTACTAAGTCTGAGAATCTGCTGTTATTTTTATGCTATGTAGAGTGGTTGGTATCTTGTGATGTGTTGTGAATTTGAGCATGCTCAGTGCTAGTGTTTTGGACTAGATGTTGTCTACTATCATCCTGTTAATTTTCATCCCTAGAGGTGGTCTCTAACATATTTAACTACTACAGTCAGCTTGCCACTTTATCAACTCAGATTCCAGAAAACTGTTATTTTCACAAAGTCCCAGAAAACTGCTTCATCTTGTCAACTTGATAGCTTCATGCTTATTGATGTGGGCATCCTATGCAGATTATGTAGTTGGATAAGTTGATGCATTTGTTATGTAGTTTCTGTCATTATCTTGTTTGTGCCTGTAGGGTTCCTGTAGCTCAAGATGTGGGCTGTGTAAATTACTATGTTGCTATTTTGTGGCAGATTATTGTTTTATTGTTTTGTCACTTGTGGGAGCTATACTCCATGGAATTGATTTATATTTGAGTCTATGGTGGTTGGTTTTTCATTGCCTAAGCAGTGGCTACCTTGGAATACCAAGAAGTAGCCCATGGCTTTGTTGTCTTGTGTTTTTGCCTTCGTACCTTGTCGTGAGCATATCGTGAGAACCGTAACTCCGTTTCTTGCTTTCTTTATATGCATTTCTATCGATTTTGCATGATGCATCCATATTTTCCATGTTTATGCATGTTTAAATAACTTAACATGAGGTTCTATCCAGAATCATTAATAAATAAACTTTGCATGTGAGACATGACTAGTTTTGGATTGCCTTGTTAAATTATTCTAAATGGATCATGCATTATCTTGTTTGTGCATTGCACCTTGGTTGGATGTTTATTGTTGGTGTTTCTCTTGGGTAGACGCGAGTGTTGAAACTGAGTACGAGGACCCATGAGAGTACTACTACGAGGATCCCGCTACTTGTTCCACTGAAGAACCAACAGGCAAGACGATCGTACCCTGATCCCGATACTATTTTCGCTTGCTAGTTTCTTGCTCTTATCGTTACAATTGCGCTACCTACGACTTGAATATCAGCATCCTAAATTCCATGAAAGCCTCTAACCCTCCACAGGAGAATACTACGACTTGAATATCGTTACAATTGGCTAAGCTACCGCTGCTCAGCCCCTCTTATAGCATTCTTAGTTGCAGGTGCAGGTTGTTCCATGTGATAACATGGATTTGGATATCACAATATTATCTGTTATTTAATTTAATGCACATATATATCTTGGTATTGTTGGAAGGCTTGGCCTTATGCTAGGTGTTTTGTTCCGGTGTTACCGCCATAGTTCTTGTTACCGGTGTTATGTTTTCCATATTTTGCGCTCCTAACACGCTCGGGGTTGTTATGGGGACCCCCTTGTTTATTCGGTTGAGATTAAAAATTGTCTGGCAAGACCCAACATTGGTACTACATTTGCTTAACAACTTAATAAAATTTGCATAGGGCCTTGCAAACCCGTGGATAATTAATCAACCCCTGGGCCAGTGCTCCTCATAAGTGTTGGTCCAAACTAGAGCACTGTGCGGGGCCAACCCAGGGCAATATGGGAGATTTCTACCAGGCCACCATACACTAGCTTATCCATCATGTTCTAAGAATGAGATACACGACTCTTATTGGGTTCACCGACATGTGGGCGGTCTTGCTGGATTTGTTTTACCTTTATCGAGTTTGTTGCGTGTGGAGTCTTAATTTCTTCGGGTTTTTTCTCGAGGTGTTGGAATTCCTTTGGAATTACCTATGATGACCATGAGGTCCGTGGTCGAGGCTATTCCCGCGGAGTGTGGTTATTTGTGATGGACTAGTTGGAGCACCCCTGCAGGGTTAAATCTTTTCGAGAAGTCGTGCCCACGGTTATGTGGCAACTTGGATATTTGTTTAACACCCGGTTATAGTAAACTCTTATTAAAATACACCAACTGTGTGAGTAATCGTGATCGTCTCTGCTCGTGAGCATGATCTGAGAAAGAACACGGTGGGGTTATGACTAACGTAAGTATGTGTTCAGGATCTCATAGAGATCATACTAGATTCGATCGTTCATCTTAGGCCACTCATATTTATTTTCATGTTTCGTAAGTTAGCCACCATATATGCTTAGTGCTGCTGCAAACTAAAGACATACCCCATCCCAACCTTTAAGCTTGAATAGTCTCGGTACCCGGGCGCTTGATTGCTGAGTCCTTGTGGCTCACAGATTACTACAACCCTCTAGGTACAGATATAGATGAGTACGTGCAGGATGATCTTACCCAGCTCTAGTGGGAATGTGATGAGGAAAGAGGCAAGATGTACGTGACTTACCCAGATGAGTAGGGGACCATGGTCGTGATCTTTGGGATAGCGAGATAGTATCATTTGCATCTATTTTATCATTTGATTTCGTCCGTAGTCGGACCCTGTCTTCATCTTGATGATTTGAACTCTGTGTGGATTGTAATTTAGCATGTGGCGAGTGTAAGCCAACTTGTATACTCATCTCTTCTGTAATGTATGTTGCAATGTTACTATACTTGCAAACGTCAAGATGCGCCTCTATCCCTTGCGAGGCCCTCTTGTCTTAAAATGGATAGGCGCGCATCTTGGGCGTGACACTTCCAACTCAAGTTTTTCTTCAAAAGCCTTCATCATAGCATCAACAATATGTTTAGTAAAAGCCTTGTTTTAATTATAAGCATGAGGATAATTCAACATTGATTGCAACAAGGAAATACAATCAATCAAAGATCAGCTACCATGATTAAAGTCTTTTAAATCCAAAGGAGTGGGTTCATTGCTATTTAAAGTTTTGACCTCTTCAATCCCACTTTTATCAATCTTAGCATCAAGATCTAAAAACTCAGAATCATTGGGACGCCTTTTAAGTAAAGTTGACTCATATCTAGTCCCATGATTATCAAGATTAACATTGGAAGACAAATATTCAATAGGACTCACATCAATCACTTTAAGATCTTCATCAATATTATCACGAGAACATACTTTTTCAAGTCATTCAAGCTTAGCACGAACTCTAGCAGTTCTTTCCTTACACTCATAAATGGAAATACTCATAGCTTTTAAAGACTCATTAATATCATGCTTGGGTGGAATAGATCTAATTTTTAAAGAATCAACCTCAAGAGAAATTTTATCAATGTTCCTAGCCAAATCATCAATCTTGAGCAATTTTTCTTCAATCATAGCACTGAAACTTTTTTGCATACTAATGAATTCTTTAATATTACTCTCAAAATTAGAGGGTATCTTATTATAATTTCCATAAGAATTTCTGTAGGAATTACCATAATTATTAGCTAATTACTAGGAAATGATCTAGCGTTGAAATTACCTCCATAAGTGTTATTACCAAAATTGTTCCTACCAACAAAATTCACATCCATAAATTCATTATTATTTACAATCAAAGAAGACAAAGGCATATCATTAGGATCAATAGGAGCACTCTGACTAGCATACAATTTCATCAATTCATCCATCTTTTGCCTCAAAGTATGAATTTCTTCAATAGCATGCACTTTTTTACTAGTAGGAGATCTTTCGGTGTGCCATTCAGAGTATTTTTCCATAATATCATCTTGGAGTTTAGTAGCTTCTCCTAATGCGATTTCCATAAAAGTTCCACCCGCAGCGGAATCTAAGTGATTCCTAGAAGCAAAATTCAATCCAGCATAGAAATTTGTATAATCGTCCACAAACTCAAGCCATGCGCGGGCCAATTCCTAATCATAAGTTTCATCCTTTCCCAAGATTGTGCAACATGTTCATGATCAAGTTTCTTAAAATTCATTATATCGTTCCTACGGGAGATGATCTTAGCGGGCGGAAAGTACTTGGAAATAAAAGCATCTTTACACTTATTCCATGAATCAATACTATTTTTAGGCAAAGATGAAAACCAAGTTTTAGCACGGTCTCATAATGAGAATAGAAATAGCTTCAATTTAACAATATAATTATCCACATCTTTCTTCTTTTTCATGTCACACAGTTCAACGAAAGTATTTAGATGGGATGTGGCATCTTCATTAGCAAGGTCGGAAAATTGTTCTTTCATAACAAGATTTAGCAAAGCAACATTAATTTCATAAGATTCCGCACTAGTGGCGGGAGCAATCAGAGTACCAATAAAATCATTATTATTAGTATTGGAAAAGTTACACAACTTGGTATTCTCTTGAGTCATCGTGACAAAGCAAGGAATCAAGCACTCAAGCAAGCAAAAAGCAAACGGGGAGACGAACGAAGAAGGGCGAAAGGAAAATATTTTTGAAAATCTTTTTAGAAGTGGGGGAGAGGAAAATGAGAGGAAAAGTTCTCGAGCATGCGTTGGTTTCCCGTGAAGAGGAACAGTTTGATGCAGCAAAGTAGATAAGTCTTTCCCTCGGTTTTTGAGAACCAAGGTATCAATCTAGTAGGAGATACAAGTGAGCCACCAAGAGATATACGTGCACAAGGAATCAAACTCTTGCACCCAAAGCTATAAAGGGGTTGTCAATCCCTTCACGGTTATTTGCAAGGATGTGATCTAGTAGAGATAGATATAATAGGATGCTTGAACGGAAAGTAAAACTAAAAGTGAAAACAATGCAACAAGTATTTTTTGGTGTTTTTGGTTTTAGATCGGAAAATATAATATGGAAAATAGACCTGGGGGCTGTAGGTTTCACTAGATGGCTTCTCTCATGATGGCAAGTATTACGGTGGTGAACAAATTACTGTCGAGCAATTGATAGAAAAGCGGATAATTATGAAGATATCCAAGGCAATTATTATGCATATAGGAATCACGTCCGTGACAAGTAGACTGAAATGATTCTGCATCTACTACTATTACTCCACACATTGACCGACTCCTGCCTGCATCTAGAGTATTAAGTTCATGAAGAACAGAGTGACGCATTAGGTAAGATGACATGATCTAGACGGATAAACTCAAGAAATATGATGAAAACCCCATCTTTTTACCCTTGATGGCAACAATACAATACATGCCTCGCTACCCCTACTATGTCACTGGGTGAGGACACTGCAAGATTGAGCCCAAAACTAAGGACTTCTCCAATTGCAAGAATTACCAATGTAGTTGGCCAAACCAAACCAATAACTCAAAGAGACTTGCAAATATATGAAATCATGCATATAAGAATTCACAAAAGACTCAAAAAATATTCATGGATAATCTAAACATAAACCCACAACTCATTGGATCTCGACAAACACACTGCAAAAGAGTATTACATCAGATAGATCTCCATGAAGATCATGAAGAACATGGTCTTGAGAAGCAAAGAGAGAGAGAAGAAGCCATCAAGCTACTAGCTATGGACCCGTAGGTCTGTGGTGAACTACTCACGCATCATCGGAGGGGCAATGGAGTTGATGTAGATGGCCTCTGTGATCGAATGCCCCTCCGGCAGATTACCGGAAAAGGCTCCAGGATTGGATCTCTCGGTAATAGAGGCTTCTGGCGGTAGGAAAGTGTTTTCATGGATCGTTCTGATAATGATGGAATATTTGGGTATTTATAGGCCGAAGATTAGGGTTAGGGGAGGTGCCAGGGGCCGACAAGCCTGCCCGACGCGGGGTACCCCCTGGCTATAGCAAGCAGGCTTGTGGCCCCGTGGCAGCTCTTCTGCCTTGGTTCTCAAGTCTCATGGCTTCCATATTTTCCAGAAAAAATCTTTCCGGAGGTTTTATTCCGTTTGGACTCCGTTTAATATTCATTATCTGCGAAACTCAAGAATAGGGGGAAAACAGAAACTGGCACTAGGCTCTAGATTAATAGGTTAGTCCCAAAAATAATATAAAATAGCATATTAATGCATAAAAACATACAAAACAGATAATATAATAGCATGCAACAATCAAAAATTATAGATACGTTGGAGACGTATCACTCCACACATCGACCGACTCCTGTCTGCATCTAGAGTATTAAGTTCATGAAGAATAGAATAACGCATTAGGTAAGATGACATGATGTAGAGGGATAAACTCAAGCAATATGATGAAAATCCCATATTTTTATCCTCGATGGAAACAATACAATACGTGCGTCACTACCCCTACGTTGTCACTGGGTGAGGACACCGCTAGATTGAACCCAAAACTAAGCAATACCCCTATTGCAAGAATTACCAATCTAGTTGGTCAAACTAAACCAATAACTCGAAGAGACTTGCAAAGATATGAAATCATGCATATAAGAATTTAGAAAAGACTCAAATAATATTCATAGATAATCTAAACATAAACCCACAATTCATTGGATCTCGACAAACACACCGCAAAAGAGTATTACATCGGATAGATCTCCATGAAGATCATGAAGAACATGGTATTGAGAATCAAAGAGAGAGAGAGAGAGAGAAACGGAGGCTTCCGGCGGCGAAAAAGGGTTTTCATGGCTCCTATTGGTATACAGGGAATACTTGTGAATTTTTAGGCCGAGAAATAGGGTTAGGGGAGCTGTCGTGGGCCCACAAGCCTGGCGGCTTGCCCTACCCCCTGGGCGCGCCCCTGTGGCTTGTGGCCACACGACAGCTCTCCTGACTTCATCTCCAAGTCTCCTGGTTTGCTTCTGGTCCAAGAAAAATTATTCCAAAGATTTTATTCTGTTTGGACTCCGTTTAATATTCCTTATCTGCAATACTCAGAACAAGGAAAAAGCAGAAACTGGCATAGGCTCTAGATCAATAGGTTAGTCCCAAAAATGGTATAAATAGCATATTAATGCATATAAAACATCCAAACAGATAATATAATAGCATGGAACAATAAAAAATTATAAATACGTTGGAGATGTATCAGGCACCAATGAGGATGATGAACCCCTTTGTGATGGTGTTAAATTGGATCTCGCGGTTCTAGAACTTGCGGCGGATGGAATTGTGTTTCGTCGACTCGTCTAGGGTTTTTGGAACATTTGGGTATTTATAGAGCTGATAGGCGATGGAGAGGCATCCTGAGGAGGGCACAACCCACCAAGCCATGTAAGGGGCCTCTGGCATGCCATGGTGTCTTGTGACCTCCTCGTCCCTCCTCCCAGGTGTTTCTTTTCTCCCCCAGTTGTCTTCTGGCCCCCAAAAAAATCTCCAAAAAGTTTAGCGGTGTTTGGGCTTCGTTTGGTACTAATATTATGCACAGTAAAAAAGCAAAACACAGCAATTGGCAGTTGGCACTATGTCAATAGGTTAGTCCAAAAAAATGATATAAAGTTGCTATAAATGATTGTAAAACATCCAAGATTGATAATATAACATCATGGAACAATAAAAAATTATGGATACACTGGAGACATATTAAGCCTCACAATGAACCTAAGCTTCATGAACTTGTACCCCTCTTAATTGTACGGTTGTCCTATGACTCAAAACAAGACACAGACAGAGAGAGAGAGGGAGGGAGAGAGAGAACAACAAAACAAAAGTACGTCTTTGCCTCGTCTTCAAACTTCTTGACTGCAGTCATTTCCTTCGGAGACACCGAACGAATTGCTTTGCTTTAGCGATATTTCAAGGGGCCAATTCTTTCATCACAAGATTTTTATGAACACTTAATTATGAAGGATAGCTCATCCTTCTCTGATTGCAGTAAGACTTCAGTGGAGTTCCTCGAACTTGACACTGAATCCGGCAATCTCTTTAGGCTTGCATGGATTATTTCTCTTGGTATGCACTAGCAAACAAATCAGACCATGCGTGCTTATGGAAACAATCTCCAAGACACAAGAGGGAAAATCATTGCACCAAAAAAGGAAAATATGAAATAGCAATTTTATAGGAGTTTGTAGTGATGGATGAATAGACCCTAGGGCATAGGTTCTCTAGAGGTATCTCTCTCAAAAAGAAGGAAAATGTCATGGTCAAAAATTATTGTTGGGCAGTTGACAAGAATAGCAACGAGTATGACTATGATCATTCGTGGTATAATTTCAAATAGTCATTATGTCTGTGACAAGTAGATTGTTAATCTAACTTAATGTACTACTATTGCTCCACCCAAGACCGCTATCCAACATGCATCTCAAAGTATTAAGTTCTTAAGAAATAAAGTAATGCTTTAAGAAAGATGACATAATGTAGACATGAGGGAACCTAGAAATAAGATGAAACCCATTGTTTTCTCATTAGTGGTAACAATATAAATATGTGTATTGTCCCCATTCTACCACCGGTATATAGAACACACTGCAAGATTGAACCCACTACTATGCACCACTCCCTCTGAATATTTACTAATCAATCTTGGACAGAGAAAACAAATAGATATGAAATCATACATATGCACTTAATTATACAAAAATAAAATCTCAACATATTCAATGCACAATCTGATCATAAATTCACAATTTATCATGTCCCGACAAACACATCGTAAAATTACATCGAATTGATCTCAATCACATAAGGAAGAAGGGCAAAGAGGTATTGAAGATTAAAAAAGAGAGAAAGAACAATCTAGCTACAACTATGGACAATTAGGTCCTAAAGAAACTACTCACATATGGTCATGGAGGCAACAATGATGATGAAGAGGCCTCCTCAAATGGCTCCCCTTTCACAGAGTTTCGAAATAGGGCCCCAGATGGGATCTCTTCAGAACAGAGGCTTATGTCGGCGATATTTCTCTTCTAAAGGAACGACGGATGGCTTCCATATTTATAGGGATTTATGGATTGGAATTAGGTCAACACGTGGCTCAAGGGAGGGGAGCACATGCCTGGGTGGTGTGGCCACCCCCTTGGCCGCACCACTTGGGTTTGTGGTGTTCTCGTAACTCCTCTCTACCTCTCCAGAAGCTTCCCAAATTGGCATCGTGTTTTGACTTTTGAGGAATACAGTACCAAATGAAGTCCAAATACCCCAAAACATTTTGATGATTTTTTCTGGACCAAAATAAGACCTGGAAGCTTTGAAGGAAGACTAGATGGCACATGAGGTGCCCCCAAGGCAACATGGCGCGCCTAGGGGAGTGGTGACGCCCTGATGGCTCAGGGCCACCTCCCCGCTCTCCTAGCTTTGATCTCTGGCCTATAAATTCACAAATATTTTAGAAACCCTAAGAGAGCCTGCTGAACACTTTCTCTGCCGCCACAAGTCTATGTTCTACCATGTGCCCATCTAGAGCCATGTTTTGGTGCCCTGTCGGATGGGGGATCGATCACGAAGGGCCTCTATATCAACCTTGCTTCTCCCATTGTGATGTGTGAGTAGTTCACCGCATACATACGTGTCACGCCCAAGATGCGCGCCTATCCATTTTAAGACTCGAGGGCCTCCCAAGGGATAGAGGTGGATCTTGCCATTATCAAGTATAGTAACATTGCATCATACATTACAGAAGAGATGAGTATACAAGTTGTCTTACACTCGCTACATGCTAAATTACAATTCCACAAAGTCCATCATCAAGATGAAAACAAGGTCTGGCTACGGACGAAATCAAATGATAAATAGATGCAAATGAAACTATCTCGCTGTCCCAAAGATCATGACCAGGTCCTCTACTCATCCGGATATGTCACATACATCATGCCTCTTTCCTCATCATACTCCCACTGGAGCTGGGTAAGATCATCCTGCACGTACTCATCTGAACCTGTCCCTGGAGTGTTGTAGTAAATTGTGAGCCACAGGGGACTCAGCTATCATGTGCCGGGTACCGAGACTATTCAAGCTTAAAGGTTGGGATGGGGGTAGTGTTTAGTTTGCAGCAGCACTAAGCATATGTGGTGGCTAGCTTACGCAACAGGAAATAAATATGAGTGGCCTACGAAGAACGATCGAATCTAGTATGATCTCTATGAGATCCTGAACACTTACTTATGTCAATCATAACCCCATCGTGTTCTCTCTCGGATCATGTTCACGAGCAGAGACGATAACGGTTACTCACACAGTTGGTGTATTTTAGTTAGAGTTAACTTCAAGTTTGTTATAACCGGGTGTTAAACAAATATCCAAGTTGCCACATAACCGTGGGCATGGCTTTCCGAAAGATTTAACCCTGCAGGGGATGCTCCAACTAATCCATCACAAATAACCACACTCCGCGGGAATAGCCTCGACCATGGATCTTGCGATCATCATAGGCAATTCCAAAGGGATTCCAACACCTCGAGTAAACCCAAAGAAAGTCAGACTCCACACTCAAGACACTCGATAAAGGTAAAACAAGTCCAGCAAGACCACCCGACGTGTTGACGAACCCGATAAGAGCCGCGTATCTCATTCTCAGGACACGATAGATCAGCGATGGTTACCACGCCAATCACCGAGTTGCCTCGGGCGGCGTTAGTAAGCTGCTCTGCGTTGGACCAACACTCATGCAGAGCACTAGACCGGGGGTTGATTAAATTATCCACGGGTTTGCAAGACCCTATGCAATTTTATTAAGTTGTTAAGCAAATGTAGTACCAATGTTGGGTCTTGCCAGACAAGTTTTAGTCTCAACCGAATGAACAAGGGGGTCCCCATAACAACCCTGAGCATGTTAGGAGCGCAAAGTATGGAAAACATAACACCGGTAACAAGGAACTAATGGCGGTAATAGCGGAACAAATCACTTAGCAAAAGGCCAAGCCTTCCACCAATACCAAGATATATATGTGCATTAAGTTAAATAACAGAATATTGTGATATCCAAATCCATGTTATCACATGGAACAACCTGCACCTGCAACTAAGAATGCTATAAGAGGGGCTGAGCAGCGGTAACTTAGCCAATCAAAGTTTGCTAGGATGTGGAGGTTAGAGGCTGTCATGGCAATATGGGAGGCTGATATTCAGGTGGTAGGTAGCGCAATTGTAATGGTAAAAGCGAGCAAACTAGCAAGCAAAAATAGTGTCGGGATCCGGGTACGATCATCTTGCCTGTTGGTTCTTCAGCGGAACAAGTAGCGGGATCCTCGTAGTGGTACTCTCCTGGGTCCTCATACTCAGTATCAACACTCGCATCTACCCAAGAGAAACAGCAACAATAAACATTCAACCAAGGTACAATGCACAAGCAAAATTATGCATGATTCATTTATGAAGAATTCTAACATGGCAACCCAAAACTAGTCATGTTTCACATGCAAACTTGTATATTAATGAATCTGGATAGAACCTCCTGTTAAGTTATTTAGACATGCATGAACATGTCAAATATGTATGCAGCATGCAAAATCGATAGAAATGCATATAAAGATCGCAAGAATCGGAGTTATGGATCTCACGATACGGTCACGACAAGGTACGGAGGCAAAATCACAAGACCACCAAGCCATGGGCTGATTCTTGGCATTCCTAGGAAGCCACTGGATAGGTGATGTAAAAACAATCACAATAGACTCAAGAATCAATCAATTCCATGGAGCATAGCTCCCACAAGTCACAAAACAATAAAACACCAAATCTGCCACTAAACAGCCACATAGGAACTTCTACAGATCACAACTTGAGCTATAGGAAGCCTACAACCACAAACAAGATATGGGAAGAATCTACTCAACACCTACATCAACTTATCAAACTATGCAATCAACATAAGAGCCACACATCAATAAGCATGAAGCAATCAAGTTGACATGATGAATCAGTTTTCAGGGACTTGGTGAAAATTCCAGTTCTCTGGAATCTGAGTTAATAAAGTAGCAAGTTGACAACAATGGTTAGGTATGCTAGAGAGCTCCTATTGGCATAAAAATTAACAGGATGTTACATGACCATAGCTACTACAAATAACTAACAGTGAGCATGAGCAAATTCCTAGCACATCACTAGTTTCAACCCACTCTTCATGGCAAAACAATACCAGCAGTTCTTCCAGACTTAAGTCATTTTTAAGCAGGCTGAACAGAACATAAAGTTGCTTACTAAACAGCATGGTTCCCACTTATCTGGTGACTTAGAACAAATAACAAAAATACTGGGACATTCCTAGCAACTGTAGCTACCACTCCCATGTTGGCAAGAACTTAAAACCAAACATAGATTAAATCATATAAAATGGACAAAAGGGCATCACAACATAAAAATGCAGTTTTGTGAAGTTTCCCCAAAGTCAAATCTGACTTCACAGATGCATTCCTGGGTTGATTATACCCCAAATTCATTACTCATACCCCTATACTTTCTTGGAGCAAGAGGAAGATAAGGGGGGTCGAAATTTGGCCCATGAAGTCATGGGTGACTTAAGTCACTTATGCACATGAATGAAAAAGGCCCAAAATGGCATGCCCTCTATTGGACACTTGTAGGAAAAGGTAAATAGGCATGAATAAGGTACTTAGGCATAGCATAGCATTAAGAACAAGAAAAGAAAACAAGCTAGGAGAGATATACATGCACATATACACATGAGAGCTCTCGCATACACATACACATGCCTCACAAGTGAGTGCATGTAGAACCTACACACACAACCACATGCATAACATACTCAAGCATGGGTGTATATAGGCACACATGCACTTTCATACATGTATGCCCACATACACACACACACCCTACACACTACACACACTTGCAACACACATATATGGGTGTATGCAACAAGCACACACACACATATATGGGTGTATGCGAGAAGCACACACACATATCCTACACTACACATACACCCACAAGAACACACACATGTATGGGTGTGCAAAGAGCACACACACACATGTGCCATGCATGGTGCACCACAAACCCACATGCACACACACACACACACTCACATGGCAAAACCACACACACTCATGTATGTATGTATGCATAGCATACTCACACACCCACAACTCACAAACACAAGCTCACTACACTCACATGGCAAAACCACACACACACACCCACATACATATGTATGCATACATGTGTGCATACACACACATACACATGTGCACCCATGCATATGTGCATACACACACATATATGGCAAGAGAGAAAAACATAAGAAAGAAAGAAAAAGAAAACAAAATACACACAAAAAAAGGGAGGGGCTCGGGATTGAACCCGAGTCCTCATAGGCGACCACCACCGAGCGCTACCACTGCGCTACGCTGCCGTTGCTTAACAGAGGAGGGGGATCGACCTGTCTATACACGCGCTCACTGCTAATCTGACGAAACTGAACCCAAAACAGAGCAAAGGCGACAGGCGACGGCGGCGGCTAAACCCCGGCAACCCACGTGGATCCGGCGACCCTAACTACTCACGCACGCGCGGGGACAGCCGGGGAACCCATTCCCCTGCTCACCTTGCGGTGAGGAGGAAGGAGACGAGCGGCAGGTGCTCGACTTGCTCTCGGCGGCGACAGACAACGGCGGCGAGGAATTACGGCGATACACGCGGAGGAGAAGGCCTACGGGGACCGGCGGCTCACCTTGGGGAAGGCGACGACGAGCCGGTCACGATGTAGTCGATGACGGGGAAGAAGAGGGCCGAACACAAAGCAGGGGAAGAAGACGGCGGCGACCGGCTTCCGGCGACGACGAGGAAGAAGAAGAAGGCGCGGCCTTGGCGTCCCTCGAGGAAGCAGAGGACGTTGAGGAGGAAGAAGCCACAATGACACGAGCCGGACGACCTCCTACTCGAGTGGCTCGCTGAAGAAGCTCCCGCGACGGCGAGCAACTACTCTGAACCTCACCTTACACCTCTCTGGTGCCTCTGAATCTCAGCTTGCCGGGGACAGGAGAGGAGGATAGAAGGGGGGCGGCGGCGCGAGGAGGGAGAGGAACCCTAGGGGGAACGGCAAGCATGTCGAGGGGAATATAAAGGCGACGGGGCAGACGGCGACGGCGACGAAAAGGCGACACGGAGCTCTGCTCTCTCTCACACTGAACTGACGGAGAGAGGACGGTAGGAGGTAGCTGTCCCTGCTCACGTGCGCTGGGCCGCGGCCCACTCTCTCTCTCTCACTCACATCAGAAATAACAGGAAGGGTTTTCCCTTTTTTTATAAAACTAGCCACAAACAAATAAAAGCCCTGAGAAAAGAAAAGGTTTTAGAGAAAAGTAAAAAATATGTTTGTGGATGAAATAAGGAGCCCTATTAAATAAAAATATTAAGTTGACTTATTGAGCAAGTAATTTATTTAATATATACAATTGCAGCTCCTGTTAATTTAAAATCACATGTCACACAAGCTCCAAACCTCCAACCAAATATACCTACACTGCATCAAACATATGGGGCCACCTCATGAACATTTTTAAACAATTTTTAAAACAACTTAAATCTGATGATAAATAAAAATAGGAAGGAGTTTGGAAGGGGATGATGCATGGAAAATAAGGGGAAAAGAAGAGGAGGATATGCCACATGGATCCAACCACACACAAACATCTCACACATACATAGCAACATACACCACCATCACCTGACAACAAGGCACATGAAACACACATGGCAAGAAAAAAAATGAAAGGAATGCATGATGACATGATGCATGAATGCAAACCACAGATGATGCCAAGTTGGAAAACATCTCATAGCTCACGACACAAGCTTCATACATGGGGTTACATGACAAATAAGGTAGGGACATCACTTGGGATGTCACAATACGGGTCCGTAGTTAGCACCTAGATGTCTATCTCTCTCTCTATGGTCTTCATTGCAAGATCACCACGATTCTCGCGATGATCTATCTTATGTAATGAATCTTTGCGGTGTGTTTGTTGGGAACCAATGAATTGTGCGTTTACGTTCAGATTACGCATGAAAAATATATTGAATCCTTGATGGTTATTTATATACATTATTGTTATCTCTTTGTAGTGCTCTCCGATCTATCAGTTTGGTTTGGCCAGCTAGATTGATTTATCTTCAAGTGGGAGTGGTGCGTTGTAGTGGGTTCAATCTTGCGGTGCTCAATCCCAGTGACAGAAAGGGACATGACATGTATTTTGTTTCTTCCACTAAGCGCAAAATGATGGGGTTCATTCATATTAATTGGATTTACTTTGTGAGCATCATGTTATTATCCTCCAAGCATTAATCCGTGTTTACTTAATACTCTAGACGCATGCTGGATAGCAGTCGGTGGATGGAGTAATAGTAGTAGATGTCTACTTCTTTATGGACATGATGCCTATATACATGATCATTGTCATGAATAAATATTGCATAACTATGCACTTTTCTACCAATTTCCCAACAACAATTTGTTTACCCATCGTATGCCTTCTTCGAGAGAGAAGCCTCTAGAAAACACTATGGCCCCCGGGTCTCCACACAAATATATTTACAAAAACTCTAAATACCTTGCTGCCATTATTTACTTTCTTTTTATTTTCAATTTATATTTATCAACTTATCTATCTATCACTACTTATCGCTTGCAAGTAACGAGTTCAAGGAGATTGACAACCCTCTTACCCATGTTGGGTGCAAGTGTTTGGTCTTTTATGCGTAGGCGCTGAAGATATTAGTTTGCGTGGTTCTCCTATTGGTTCAATAACTTTGGTTGTCATAGAGGGAAATACTTACCTCTACTATGATCATCATCCACTCCTCTCCGAGGAAGATCCCAACGCAATTTACAAGTATCAGGAAGGATTTCTGGAGCCATTGTTCAGGAGCACCATCAAATTCTTATCAAGTACATTCACACAAATTATATTTACTTGTTCTACTTTTTACTTGGATAGTTATGTTATCTTTATCATTGTCACACCAAAATAGAAAGTAAATGCAAAAATTTAAGATAATGGATCCTCATCCAGGTGCAAATATTTTCAAAAGACCAGTTAATATTGAACCAATTGCTAGTGAGAGCGCACTATATTATCTTTATGAGGTCTTGATACTTGTGATCTGCGTTGGGTTTTATGTGAAGAGGAACGGGTGATGCAGCATAATATATGTAAATATTTTCCTCAGTAGAGAACCAAGGTTTGTCGAACCAATAGGAGTAACAACCAATGATACGTCCATTTTGCATCATCAATTCATACTAATATTTAATTTTTCTTTCCCATTATTCCACAATGTCACACAATTATTATGTCTTTTTCGTCTAAATATGCAAGGTACATCATAAGGAGGGAAATACCTGAAAACTAGAATTTTGGACTGGAAAACCGAGAAAAAGGTAGAAAATCACAAGACTCAGAATGACTTGAAACTTCATGGAGATTATTTTTGGAATATTTTAGAATTTTTGGAGAAAAAATATACCAAAAGGGGGCTGCCACCAAGGCACAAGCCAATAGGGTGCCCCCTGGTGGCACGCCCTGGTGGCTTGTGGCCCCCAGTTGGCTCTCTAACACCCCTCTTCTCCTATATGGTGTGTTTTGCCCTAGAAAAAGTCATAAGCAACCTTTCGGGATGAAGCGCCGCCGTCTCGAGGCAGAAACCTGGGTAGAGGCCCTTTTGCACTCCGACAGTCAGATTCTGCCAGGGAAATCCCTCTCTGGGAGGGGGAGATCAAAGCCATCATCATCACCAATGCTTCCTCTTCCATGGGAGGATCAATCTTCATCAACATCTTAACCAACACCATCTCATCTCCAACCCTAGTTCATCCCTGGTATTCAATCTTTGTCCCAAAACCTCAGATTGGTACATGTGGGTTACTAGTTGTTTGTATTACATCTTGTAGTTGATACTTGTTGGATTACTTTGTGGAAGAGATTATGTTTAGATACTTAATCATTATTATTACACCTCTGATCTTGAACATGTTGATGATGGTGAGTAGTTACTATTGTTCCTGGGGACATGGGAGAAGTCTTGTTATAAGTAATCATGTGAAGTTGGTATGCGTTTGATATTTCGATGATATGTATGTTGTTACTTCTCTTAGTGGTGTCATGTGAACATCGACTATATGACATTTCAACATGCTTTGGGCCTAAGGGAAGTCATTGTGGAGTAAAAAATAGTTGATGGGTTGCGAGAGTGATAGAAGCTTAAACCCTAGTTTATGTGTTGCTTCATAAGGGGCTGATTTCGATCCACATGTTTCATGCTATGGTTAGATTTATCTTAATTCCTCTTTAGTAGTTGTGGATGCTTGTGAGAGGGGTTAATCATAAGTAGGTTATTAGTTCAAGTAAGAATGGCACCTTGGCACCGGTCCACCCACATATCAAATTATCAAACTAGCGAACACGAATCAACTCAACATGATGAACATGACTAGATAAAAATTCCCATGTGTCCTTGGGAGCACTTGCTTAATATAAGAGTACTTTAAGGCCCGTCCTTTGCTACAAAAAGGATTGGGATACCTTTCTGCACCTTTGTTAGTATTGTTACTTGTTACTTGTTATGAATTATCTTGCTACAAAACTACCTACTAATGTTACTCACAGCACTTGCAGAGAATACCTTGCTGAAAACTGCTTATCATTTCCTTCTGCTCCTTGTTGGGTTCGTCACTCTTACTTATCGAAAGGTATACGATTGATCCGCTATACTCGTGGGTCATCAACCAACCCCCGTCTTCAGCGGCTACACAAAAAAGAACAAACACTTGCATCCATGCGGGCAAGAGGGTTGTCAATCCTCTTGGAGTCGTTACTTGCAAGCTTGTATGTAGAGTGGTTCGTAGTAGATAATTATATATTGCAAAATAAAATAAAAAGTAAATAATTGCAGAAAAATATTGTACTGTTTGTAAACTTATAGGTGAATAGACCCAGGGGCCATTGTTTTCCCTAGTGGCATCTCTCATGAAAGTAAGCATACGGTGGGTAGACAAATTATTGTTGGGAAATTTATAGAAAAGCGCATAGTTATGTGATATTCAGGGCAATGATCATGTGTATATAGGAATCATGTACATAAGAAAATAGGCTGACTCCTTCCTGCATCTATTACTATTGCTCCACCTATCAACCGCTATCCAGCATGCATCTAGAGTATTAAGTAAAACAGAGTAATGCTTCGAGAACAATGACATGATGTAGACAAAGAGAACTCAATTAATATGAACTAACCCCATCGTTTTATCCTTAGTGGCAACAATACAAAAACATATCATGTCCCCTTCTGTCACTGGGATATAGAAACCCGTCAGATTGAACCCACTACGACGCAGTCCTCTCACTAAAGAAAGATCAATCTACTTGGCCAAAGCAAATCAATAGATCAGAGATATTTACGAAGCTATGATGATACTGCACATATGAATCATAATAGATTACAGAGAAGACTCAAATATTTTTCATGAATAATCTGAACATAAACCCAAAATTCATTGGATCCCAACAAACACACCACACAAAGGATTACATTGAATAGATCAAAGCGAAGATGCGATGATCATTGTATTGAACATCAAGAGAGAGAGAGAGAGAGAGATAAAGAGCCATTTAGGTACTAACTATAGACTCGTAGGTCTATGTGAAACTACTCACATATCACCATGGGATCACCAAGGGTGATGTAGAGGCCCTCCATGATCGATCCCCTATGACAGTGCACCAGAACATGGCTCCAGACGGGCGCACAACATAATAGAGACTTGCTGCAGCATAAAATGTGTTTCGGGATGGTCTCTAGGGTTTTTGGGCACCGAGAGGCAACCAAGGAGGCACGAGGCAACAGGGCACGACCTACCCCCTGGCCATATCCGGTTGCCTCGTGCCTCCCTCGTGAGGCCTCTAGTTACCTCCTGAAGCTTCCAGGTCTTTTTTCGGTCCGAAAAAATTGTGTTGAAGTTTCATCCTATGGTTAAGTTTATCTTATTTTTTCTTTCGTAGTTGTGGATGCTTGCAAGATGGGTTAATCATAAGTAGGTTGTTAGTTCAAGAAATAACATCACCTTGTCACTGGTCCACCCACATATAACAAGGTAGCGAACGTGAATCAACTCAACATGATGAACATGACTAGATAGAAATTCCCATGTGTCCATGGAGCACTTGCTTAATATAAGAGTACTTTCATGCCTGCCCTTTGCTACAAAAAGGATTGGGCTACCTTTCTACACCTTTGTTAATACTGTTAATTTTTACTTGTTATGAATTATCTAGCTAAAAAACTACCTACTACTGTTACTCACAACACTTGTAGAGAATACCTTGTTGAACACTGCTTATCATTTCCTTATGCTCCTCGTTGGGTTTAACACTCTTACTTACCGAAAGGACTACAATTGATCCCCTATATTTGTGGGTCATCAAGACTCTTTTCTGGTGCCTTTTCCGGGGAGTGAAGCGCCTTTGGTAAGTTGAAATTGGTAAGGAAACATTTTCTATACATGCTGAAATTTACTATTGCTTGTCACTATGAGCGGTCATCCTTTGAGTGGCTTGTTTGGGACATCTTCGCCCCGAATGGAAGATGTGGAAATTTTTCCTCAGCCTACTGAACCTACTGATAATATTTATTATGAGATTCCTTCGGGTATGCTTGGAAAACTATTAGCTGATCCTTATGATAGTATGACTCATCCTGATTACCATTTGATATTGACGATGAGGTTTGTGGGTTGTTTCAGCTTGCAGGTTTGTCTAGGGACAAAGTTAAGAAGGAAGTTTTCCCTTTATGTTTGGAGGGAAAAGCATTAATGTGGTACATGCTATTGGATAAAATTGAATCATGGGACTAGAATCGCTTGAAGCTAGAATTTCATAGGAAGTTTTACCCAATGCATCTAGTTCACCGTGATCGGAACTTTATATATAATCTCTTGCCTCGTAAAGGACAAAGCATCGCTCAAGATTTGGGGAGGCTTAAATCTATGATGCACACCTGTCCCAACCATGAGCTCTCAAGAGAAATGATTATACAAAAAAATTATGCTCGGCTTTCTCATGATGATCGGATATTATTGCATTCTCATGTTCCTCGGGCTCATATATGAATGAAACCATTGAATTTAGATGGGATCTTTTGGAAAGGATTAAACTCAACTCTGAAGATTGGGAACTCGACAAAGGTAACGAGTCAGGTATAAAACTTAATTTTGATTGTGTTAAATCTTTTATGGAAACCAATGCCTTCCATGAGTTTAGCAATAAATACGGTCTTGACTCTGAAATAGTAGCTACTTTCTGTGAATCATTTGCCACTCATGTGGAACTTCCCAAAGTGAAGTGGTTTAAATATCACCCTCCCATCGAACCACCATTAGAGGAACCAATTAAAATTGTGAAGGAAGAAATAATTGTTAGTCATGTTGATCCATTTGTTCCCACTGCTTACATTGAGAAACGTCCTTTTACTGTTAGAATAATGGAACGTGCTAAGGCTACAATTATGGTTAATAAAGTCGCGTTATGACACCTATACCTTCTGAACAGATAATTGTTGACCCTAAAGTCGCTATGGTTAAATATCTTTTAGCTGATAATGTTGATGGGCAGGTTATTTACTTCTGTGAGGAAACAACTAGAATTGTAAAACATGTTAGACATAAGCGTGATGAACTAGATAAAAACAAACCACTTGTTGGCATGCCTATTGTTTCAGTTAAAATTGGAGATCATTGTTATCATGTCTTATGTGACCTTGGTGCTAGTGTTAGTGCTATACCTTTTACTTTATATCAAGAAATTATGAATGACATAGCACCCTCTACAATTGAAGATATTGATGTCACCATTAAAATTGCAAACAGAGATATTATTAAACCACTTGGGATTGTTAGAGATGTTGAAGTCTTGTGCAAAAAAGTCAAGTACCCCACGGATTTAGTACTTGGTCACATCAAGATAACTTTTGCCCTATTATATTTGGTAGACCCTTCTTGAATACTGTCAATGCTAAACTTAAATGTGTTACTGATATGGTTAGAGTAAGCTTTGGTGATGTATCTATCGGCGTTCTGGGATTGGGGGTACCCAGACCTGCCTACCTACGGCCCAGCGCTTGGCCCACCTCGACGGCCTGGTACAGTCCAGTAGAAAGCCCCCCAAGTCAAGGCCCTCGCGAGGGCCCCGACCTTGCAAGGCAAACAATGCCTAGACCTCTAGAGGAGTGGCATCCCCCAGGGTGCCTCCCAAGGAGCAGAGATTTCTATGCTGGTACCCTGCCTCATGAGGCTGGGATGGCATGAGCCATGAGGACTAAGGCCGGGCGGGCGCCATCGGGCGCAGAGGAGGATAGTTTCCTCTTTCTTGCTAAGGACGAAAGGACGTACGTTGGTTCCCAAGGAATCCCCCAAAGGTTTCCCTTCCAGTGCAACAAGACCAAGACCACGAGCTTGGTAGGACAGATGTCATCGTCGAGCCCACCTTTGCGTCATGCTGAGAAGCTTTGCAGGCGAAGACCACCTTTAGTCAGGATAAGATGTAACTCCTGTACCCTTTCAAATTTGGCCATTGTGGGATCCCTTCCCTCCTGTGTGATAAGGGAAGAGGACGAAGGCCACTATAAATAGGGACTAGCATCCACCGTAGAGAGGAGAGAGAAGAGAGATCAATTCATCCACACCCAAGAGCCCTTGCAAGGTCGCTCAACCACTGTACTAGTTCATCCTCAACCTCCTCGTGAGGCCAATCCACCAAAAGCAGGAGTAGGGAATTACACCGCAAGGTGCCCGAACCTAGGTAAATATTTGTGTTCATCTTCTTGCCCCCTCGCACACATTCGGCGAGGCTTGGCCGTGTGGAAGCAAGCATGAGACTAACGTCGGTTGAGATATTCGCACACGCCCTAGATTTCAAACCTTGTTGGGTCCGCGGAGCCCCTATTCCTCCATTTGGCATGCCGGGTAGGGGAGTGTCGTGATCCTCCCTCCAGTTCCGCTTTGTCTCCGCTTCGTCACTCGATGCCCGTTGAGTCTGCGCTGAGCGCTGGGCTGCTCGCGTCGCCCAGACGACACCCATCGACCATGGTGTCCTGTGCTGCTTTGTCTCTCCGGTAGCTAATGCTGCCACTGACCCGGTGATGTCTACTACACAACCTTCTTCTTGTAGACTCGTGTTGGGCCTCCAAGCGCAGAGTTTTGTAGGACAGTGGCAATTTTTCCTCAAGTGGATGACCTAAGGTTTATCAATCCGTGAGAGGCGCAAGATGAAGATGGTCTCTCTCGAACAACCCTACAATTGAATAACAAACAGTCTCTTATGTCCCCAACACACCTAATACAATGGTAAATTGCATAGGTGCACTAGTTCGGCGAATAGATGGTGATACAAGTGCAATATGATGGTGGGTATAGGTTTTCGTAATCTGAAAACATAAAAACAGCAAGTAAAAAATAGTAAATAGCGAGAAAAACATTGTATAAATGCTTGGAATATGGCCTAGGGTCCATACTTTCACTAGTGCAACTTCTCTCAACAATATTGACATAGTTGAATCATATGTAAGTACCTCTCGTGCGACAAGGAGTTCACTCCAAAGTCACAAATAGTGGAGAACTAACAAAGAAATTATTGTAGGGTACGAAACTACCTCAAAGTTATCTTTTCTAGATCAATCTTATGAGATATCCCTATAAGTGTCACGAACAACCCTAGAGTTCGTACTAAAATAACACCTTAAGATACACGTCAACAAAAACCCTAACATCACCTAGATACTCCAATGTCACCACAAGTACCCATGGGCTTGATTATACGATATGCATCACATAATTTCAGATTCATTATGTTCAATCCAACACAAAGAACTTCAAAAAGTGCCCCATAGTTTCTACCGGAAAGTTAAGACAAAAACGTGTGCCAACCCCTATGCTTAGATTCCCAAGGTCAGGGAACCCGCAAGTTGATCACCAAAACATACATGAAGTGGATCAATAGGACATCCCATTGTCACCACGGATATTCCATCGCAAGACACACGTCAAGTGTTCTCAAATCCTTAAAGACTCAATCTGATAAGAAACTTCTAAGGGAAAACTCAATTCATCACAACAAGATAGAGAGGGGGAAACTCCATATGATTCATCTATATCAATAAAGCTCGAAGTACATCAAGATCGTGCCATCTGAAGAACACGAGAGAGAGAGAGAGAGATCAAACACATACCTATTGGTACATACCCTCATCCCCTAGGGTGAACTACTCCCTCATCATCATGGAGACCACCGAGATGATGAAGATGGCCTCTGGTGATGGTTTCCCCCTCCGGCAGGGTGCCGGAATGGGCTCCCGATTGGTTTTTCGTGGCTCTAGAGGCTTGTGGTGGAGGAACACCTGATCTAGGTTTCTTTCCGGAGGTTTCTATATTTATGGGATTTTTTCGCGTTGGAATCATGTCAAGTGGTGCCACGAGGCGGTGACAAGCCTGCTAGGCATGGCCAGGGGGGTGGCCACGCCTGGCAGGCTTGTGAACTACTCGTAGCTCTTCTGGCCCAACTCCAATACTTCTGGGGTCTCTTTTGGTCCAGAATAAATCATACTAAATTTTCAACCCATTCTGAGAACTTTTAGTTCTGCACAAAAAACGACACCATGGTAGTTTTGCTGAAAACAACGTCAATCCGGGTTAGTTCTAATAAAATCATACCAAAATCATATAGAATTATTGTAAACATGTCATGAATACTTCATAAATTATAGATACGTTGGAGACGTATCAGCATCCCCAATCTTAATTCCTGCTCGTCCTCGAGTAGGTAAATGATAAAAGAAATAATTTTTGAAGTGTGAATGCTAGCATAGTGCATAAATTTGGTCAATGATAATTCCAAACACTTTTTCCAGCGTCATTATATATCATAAATAGTAGCTCATCTCATAAAACTTCTCAGCTATCCATATGTTAAAGTATAGACTAACAAACTATGCTTTCAGTCACCAAATAATTGCAATTCATGTTATTTTCAGGAAGGGTCTATGTAAGAGCTTTGATTTAACAAATTCCACATACTCAACTATCATATAGCTTACCATGATTGCTAACTCTCAAATCATATTTTTAAAGCAAATCACATCCGTCGAACACAGAGAAAGATAGGGGCTTAAAGTTTCGCCTCCCAACTTATTTATCATATAGATAGGTGTCAACAATAATAATTCATGATCAAATATATTTGAATGGACATATATGCTTGGATCTATCCCCACCACATGATGCTTGCCAAGAGAAAAATGCGAAATATAGGAAGTGGTGAAGATCACCATGACTCTTGCATAAAGGTAAGTACTAGAAAGTAAAAGATAGGCCCTTCGCAGAGGCAAGCATTGATTTGCAAAGGTGCCAGAGCTCGATCTTTTAAAACAGAGATGAATAATAATTTTGAGCGGTATGCTTTCATTGTCACCATAACAACCAAGAGATCTCGGTATCTTGCATGCTACATACAATATAGGCGGTTCCCAAACAGAATGGTAAAGTTTTTACTCCCCCTCCACCAATCAATCACACTCCATGGAAAGCCAAATACACGGGTATCATCCATACCAACAACATTCCTAGGGGAGTTTTGTTTAATTATTTGCCATTTTTCTTTGATTATGGGACTGGGAATCCTTATTACCAGCCACTTTCTCGTGAATGATAGTGAATCAACACATATCGTGAGAATAACCCACCTAGCATGGAAGATCCTGACAGTCCCTAGTTACTATATGAGCGATTTGGGCATACAAAACAGAATATTATTTGAAGGTTTAGAGTTTGGCACATGCAAATTTACTTGGAACAGCAGGTAAATACCGCATATAGGTAGGTATGGTGGACTCATATGGAACAAATTTGGGTTTAAGGGTGTTTGGATGCACAAGTAGTATTTCTACTTGATGCGGAAGTTTTGGATGGTATGAGGTGGAAGCAAGCACCACATGTTGGAGGATCCATACCAATAAAACTTCTATACAAATATACCCAAGCATTACTCATTACATTGTCTTCCTTGTCCAACTTCAACTAATTTGATCAAGTTTGAAAATAATTAATGGGTATTCACAATCATATAAGATGTCCAAGATAGTATATTTATATGTGAAATCTCTCTTCCATCAATATTCTTTCATGAATTGTTCAAGTGACCAATGCGGTGTCTGCTAACTTTCAATAAATTTGACCACCTACACTTCTTATACGTGAAGTCATTACTACCCATGGGATAAGCATATAAAACATATATATTTTCAGATTTATGATATTCAATCCATTCAACCATTTACTCATAGGATATAAGTAAAGCACGAGAGTAAATGACAAAACTACTCCAAAACATATAAGTGAAGATCGATGAGTAGTCAACCAATTAAGTAGCTATGTGAGGACTTTATCTCTCTCTCTCAATATATATTTTCAGATCTGGTTATTTTATTCATCAGCAAGAAAAATAGCACTCCAATAATAGCATGCATCATGTGAACGAATTAAAATTTAGGCTCAACATAGGCTAACCAATAATTATTGATGAAGAAAGATGGGATGCGTAGCATCCCCAAGCTTCGATGCTTGAGACTTCTTGAAATATTTACTTGGGGTGCCTTTGGCATCCACAAGCTTGACCTTTTGTATCTTGTTCAATTCTCTCATATCTCGGTTTCACCTATTCTCAAAAACTTCATCCACACAAAACTCGAAAAGAACTCCTAAGATAGGTTAGTACACATAATAATAAATCAACTCTTTATGTACCGCCAAGACATGTTGCACAATAATTTCAAACATTAGGTACTGTATGCTATCATTTCCACAATTTATATCTACCAATATAGGCTATGGAAACTATGGGATAAGTAGATAACAAAACTATGACAGAAATCTATCTAAACAGAACAGTATGTACCAATTTATTAAACCAGTGTACTTCTCTAACTCGAAATTTTTTGAAAATTTATCAAATTCTATACAATTTATATGAAAACACAAAGTAAAATTTTAAGAAACTTCCTGCGTTCCAGTAAAATATAAAAATTCAAACACTTCAGCAAAAGTTTCTGTTTTTACACAGCATACATCAAACATGCAATTCAAGCATTCTAAAGGCAATTCTTGGAAATTTTTATTGAAAAACAGGATTATAAATAACACCTAACAGAAAACAACAAAATAAAATAATGCTCCAAGCAAAGCTCATGTTATGTGACAAATAAAAATATAGCTCCAAGTAAGATATACCGATAGTGTTGAAGACGAAAGAGGGGATGCCTTCCGGGGCATCCCCAACCTTAGGCACTTGAGTCTTCCTTGGATATTACATTGTGGGTTCCTTGGTCATCCCCAATCTTAGGTTCTTTTCAATCCTTATTCTCCTTATATCAGTGTTGAAAACTTCAATCACACAAAACTTAACGAAACTTTGTGAGAAGGGTTAGTGTAATAAAGATAGATCATTCACTTAGGTACTGTCAAGACAAGATTCATAATTGTCGTCACATAATAACTACTGTATTACATCATTCCCACAATTTATATTACTCAATATAAGCTATAGGAACACTTGAAACACACAAACTATTCATGCAAAACAGAATCTATCAAAAACAGAACAGTCTGTAAAGATCTGAATTATCACCATACTTCCCTGACTCTAAAAATTCTGAAAAATTAGAAAACTCAAGGAATTTATATATAAATGTCATGTAAAAATTTCAGAATTTTTTGACGCTCTAGTAAAATCAGATAATTCGTATACTGGATGTAAAACTTTCTGTTTTTCTACAGAATCTAACAAGCAACTATCCACACTATCCCAAAGGCTTTTCTTGGCACTTTATTGAAATAAAAGACACAAAACATGATTATTACAGTATATTAATAATGTGAACACATCAAAACAGAAGGTAAAAGTGTTGAGTTGTCTCCCAACAAGCGCTTTTCTTTATTGCCTTTTAGCTAGGCATGATGATTTCAATGATGCTCACATAGGAGTAATATTTGAGACATGCAACAGAGCATCATGAATCACATAACAAGCACATTTAAGTCTAACCCACTTCCTATGCATAGGTATTTTGTGAAAAAACAATTCATGGGAACAAGAATCAACTTGCATAGGAAGGGAAAATAAGCATATCTTTACAAATTTGAACGCATAGAGAGGAAACTTGATATTATTGCAATTCCTACAAGCATATGTTCCTCCCTCATAATAATTTTCAGTAGCATCATGAAGAATTTCAACAATATAAGAAGCACATAAAGCATTCTTTTCATGATCTACAAGCATATAATTTTTATCACTCTCCACATAAGAAAATTTCTTCTCATTCATAGTAGTGGGAGCAAACTCAATAAAATAACTATCATGTGACACTTGATTGACATAACCATATTGAATATTAGAATCATGGTAATAGGTTTCATGGTTTTCATTACTCTTTATATCATACGTGTGATCACAATAATCATCATAGATAGGAGGCATGCCATCATCATAATAGTTTTGCTCATCAAAACTTGGGGGACTAAAAATATCATATTCATCAAACATAGCATGCCCAAGCTTGTGGCTTTGCGTATCATTAGAATCATGAATATTCAGGGAATTCATACTAACAACATTGCAATCATGCTCATCACTCAAAGATTTAATGCCAAATTTTTTAATAACTTCTTCTTCTAACACTTGAGCACAATTTTCATTTCCATCATTTTCACGAAAGACATTAAAAAGATGAAGCATATGAGGCAACCTCAATTCCTTTTTTGTAGTTTTCTTTTATAAAACCAAACTAGTTATAAAACAAGAAACTAAAAGATTTGATTGCAAGATCTAAAGATATAGCTTCAAGCACTCACCTCCGTGGCAACGACGACAGAAAAGAGCTTGATGTCTACTACACAACCTTCTTCTTGTAGACTCGTGTTGGGCCTCCAAGCGCAGAGTTTTGTAGGACAGTGGTACTTTTCCCTCAACTGGATGACCTAAGGTTTATCAATCTGTGGGAGGCATGGGATGAAGATGGTCTCTCTCGAACAACCTTGCAACCAAATAACAAAGAGTCTCTTGTGTCCCCAACACACCCAATACAATGGTAAATTGTATAGGTGCACTAGTTCGGTGAAGAGATGTTGATACAAGTGCAATATGGATGGTAGATATAGGTTTTTATAATCTTCAAGTATAAAAACAGCAAGGTAACAAATAGTAATTAGCGAGCAAAACGTTGTATAAATGCTTGGAAACAAGGCCTAGGGTCCATACCTTCACTATTGCAATTTTTCTCAACAATATTGACATAGTTGAATCATATGTAAGCACCTCTCGTGTGACAAAGAGTTCACTCCAAAGTCACAAATAGTGGAGAACTAACGAAGAAATTATTGTAGGTTATGAAACCACCCCAAAGTTATCTTTTTTGATCAATCTTATGAGCTATCCCTATACGTGTCATAAACAGCCCTAGAGTTCATACTAAAATAACACCTTAAGATACACATCAACCAAAACCCTAATGTCACCTAGATACTCCAGTGTCACCACAAGTACCCATGGGATTGATTATACGATATGCATCACATAATTTTAGATTCATCATGTTCAATCCAACATAAAGAACTTCAAATAGTGCCCCAAATTTTCTACCGGAAAGTCAAGACAAAAACGTGTGCCAACCCCTATGCTTAGATTCCCAAGGTCACGGAACCCGCAAGTTGATCACCAAAACATACACGAAGTGGATCAACAGAACATCCCATTGTCACCACGGATATCCCATCACAAGACATATATCAAGTGTTCTCAAATCCTTAAAGACTCAATCCGATAAGAAAACTTCAAAGGGAAAACTCAATTCATCACAACAAGATAGAGAGGGGGAAAATCCATATGATTCATCTATATCAATAAAGCTCGCGGTACATCAAGATCATGCCATCTCAAGAACACGAGAGAGAGAGAGAGAGATCAAACACATGGCTACTGGTACATACCCTCAGCCCCTAGGGTGAAATACTCCCTCCTCGTCATGGAGACCGTTGGGATGATGAAGATTGCCTCCGGTGATGGTTTCCCCCTCTGGCAGGGTGTCGGAACGGGCTCCCGATTAGTTTTTAATGGCTTTGGAGGCTTGCAGTAGCAGAACCCCTGATCTAGGTTTCTTTTCGGATGTTTCTATATTTATAGGAATTTTTGACGTTGGAATCACGTCAAGGGGTGCCACGAGGCAGTGACAAGCCTATTAGGCGCGGCTAGGGGGGTGGCCTCGCCTGGCAGGCTTGTGACCTCCTCGTGGCTCTTCTGGCCCAACTCCAATGCTTCGGGGGTCTCTTTTTGTCCAGAAAAAATCATACTAAATTTTCAGCCCATTCCGAGAACTTTTATTTTTGCACAAAAAACGACAGCATGGTAGTTCTGTTGAAAACAGCGTCAGTCCAGGTTAGTTCTAATAAAATCATAACAAAATCATATATAATTATTGTCAACATGACATGAATACTTCATAAATTATAGATACGTTAGAGACGTATCACCCGATTGCTCATGAGCAGCAGGACTCATCGCAGCCACCCTTCGTGCAGCATGATGTCCACACCACTACTCTGTCCCCAACTCCCGCCATGGCATTGTCCTCCCACGCTCGCCGCGGGACAGCGAACGCGCAGGCTACACTACTCATGGAACATGAGCTGCTACGTTACCGCCCCGCCAATGATAGCTACGAAGACTAGCTTGGCCTCATTGCTGAGCTCGTTAATGCCGTCGGCGAGGCCTCGGTGCCCTACCACTCGCTCCGTCCCCCGCCATCCTAGGCGGGCGACGTGGCTCACGACGTGGATCATCATCCTTCTCTACAAGGTGCCTACCCCGATCCCAGATGCAAAGCATGCCCACGCAACCCACCACGTGGGGCACCAGCGCATGCATGGGATGAGGCAAGCTGTCGGGTGGTGCCATAGCCGCAAGGTGGCGCACGTGCGCTGCCCGCGCGAGCATCAAGACCATGCGTTGTTGGATGCCGCAGTGGACGGACACCAAGACCAAGCTCCCCTCGCACGCATTGTACCTGTGAGTGAAGCGACCTGTCGCACATTCACCTCGGCGTTGTGCCGCGTCATCTGGCCCAACAAGTTCAAGACGGATCTACCCCACGCTACGATGGCATCCCCGACCCTGCTGAGTTCCTCCAGCTCTACTCATTGAGCATCGAGCCAGCAGACGATGGCGACAAAGTCATGGTGAACTGGTTCCCTAGGGCTCTAAAGGATGGCGCGCGCTCCTGGCTCCTCAACCTCCCGGAGGTATTGGTCTCCTCCTGGGACAAACTTCGCGAGCGCTTCATCTCTAACTTCCACGGCACCCGGGACCACGCACCTGCGGTGAGCGACCTGTGACGCATGAAGCAACAGTCTGGTGAGACCCTACACAAGTACATACAGTGCTTCATGAGCGTTCGCCTCAAAATCCCGAAGGCGTCGGATGAGGCCATCATACCAGCGTTTATTAATGGCATCAGGGACCTCAACATGAGAGAGGAGCTCACCATCCATCATGATCTATGCTCGGCCCTGGAGATGTTCAACCTGGCGAACAAGTGCATAAGGGCTAAGTAGGGCCACCTCTCCCTTCTCAAGCTTCTAGAGGCAGACCCGAGGATAGGAAGGCGAAGGCTAAGGAAGCAAAGCGCAAGGGCCTCGCTATCCTGGCAGCCGATCCCAAGATGAAGCGTGGCCGTGACCAAGATGAGCCCCCTGGGGTCAACCACATGTTCTACATCTTTCACTACACCCACACCCACAACACCAATGACTGCGAGGAGCTCAAGGAACTCCGCGATGAGCGCCTCGGCCGCCGTGCCGAGCACGGTGACCGTCGCTATGGCCATGATGGAGGCTGCCGAGACAACCATGACCCATGTCAGTACTAGCGCGGCCAGCCTCGCGAGGACCGCTGGCGTGATGAGCCTCGCGACGAACCTTGGTGCGATCAGCCTCGGGAGGCCTGTCCTCAAGGTAATGCCGGCCTCCCTCCATTGTTGCCGCCGCCAAGGAGAAATGACGATGACCTGTAGGATGATGGGGTTGGGGGCTTCCAGGAAGCAAGTGCGATCGCCTGCATCCTGGACGGTGCTCAGGCCCCAGCCTCCAACCCTATCTTCAAGCAATTCTCTCGTGAGGTGAATGCATCACTCCCGAGGCTAGAGGTCGTGCGTCCCCTCAAGTGATCGCAATGCGCCATTACCTTCGACTCCAAGGATCACCTCAAGTGCTCGGCCACCGTAGGTGTGCTCCCCATGCTCTGCACGCCCACCATCAGCAATGTCCTCATCACCAAGACCCTCATCAACGATGGAACTGAGCCCAATGTCCTCTCTTTGGAGACGTTCGAGACGCTTTAGGTGCCCTATGATTAGCTCATACCTACCAAGCCCTTCTCAGGAGTGACCGATGGCTCCACCATTCCCCTGGGGCAGGTGTGCCTCCCAGTCACCTTTGGCAAGCGCGGTAACTACCACACCGAGCTCATCGACTTTGACGCTGCCCATATCAGCCTTCCTTACAACGCCATCCTCGGGTACCCTTCCCTTGCGAAGTTCATGGCGGCAACCCACCATGTCTACAACGTCCTCAAGATGCCAAGGTGCAACAACATCATCATGGTCACCTGCGATGAGAAGGATGGAGTATGCTCCCTTGAACATGCCTACCAAGCCACGACGGTCGAAAACTCTGACGACAAGGGCAACATCTTGCCTCCTGAGGACACCCGCAAGAAGAAGAAGTATCTCCTCCCCAAAAGCCGTCAGAGGACTAGGACCACCATGGCTGGCGTCTCAGGCACCGTGTGCACTATTGGGGCGTCTCTCCCTCCCGCATAGGAAGGCGTGCCCGATGCCTCCCTCAAGGAGGGCTCGGGGGCTTCCACCTAGGGAGCTTCCGACCTGACTGGTGCGACATGGGATGTGCTAGAGCACAACTTGGAGGCATGCTTTGGCGCGCGCCCCCACAAGCAAGGAGCACGGCGCAAGCCGCCAGGCTCATGGGAGTTCATCACCAACACGATAAAGGAGCTTCAGGAGGCACAAGCCATGCGCGGTGAGCGTCGCCCCACACTATCCAGTTGAGTTGCCACCCCCAACGTGAGCGGTGGGCTGCGCGTCTGCGTCGACATACCGGGCCTCAACAGGGCTGCATCGCAGGTCCTCTTCTGGCCATCGCGTGTCGGGCGTAGTGGGGGCTACCCCTGCAGCTATGCCTGCATGCCCCTTGGCCTCATAAACGCAGGCGCTGCGTACCAACACCTCAAGCAGGCTGCGCACGTGTCTCATGAGGCCCCATGCCGCGTGGTCTTTATGGAGGCCAAGGACCTTCCTGGCAAGCCCCTTGGGCCTCGTGGGCCCCTCGAGCCTCCGGAGCCCTTAGGCTAGTGAGGATCAAGCTTCGACAACTACCCCAATGCTTCAGCAGTCTCATTGCTAGGTGACTTTTTGGTTTGTTCAATTGAGGGCACCCTCGGGCTGCATCATCTTCAAGCTGTTAGGGTCTTCCCCGGTAGTTGTATCATTTTGCGCAAGCGTCAGACTGATTCTGCATTTGATGAATTTCCTAAATATTCCAACTGCATGCCCGGTGCTTCATCACAATGAATGTCGTTGTGCCCTAGCAACCCTGCCCTTGACCGCCTCATGATTAAGGGCTCGCAAGGCGTCTATGCTCCGGTCCGTCCCTGCAGCGTTGATAAATCCAAGCGACCGAGCTCTATCTCGCAGGCCAGCCCCATGCACGAAACCTCCCGGGGTCCTTGGTGCTTGTCCTTACGTGAGCTAATCGAGAGTGGATGAGTCAGGAAGTGCGGCCCGGTTCATACAACCGCAGTTCGGCGCTTCGTCGTCGCAGGAGCCATGCACCGGATGTTTTTCCTCGGGTTTATCGCATGAGAAGACTGGGAACGGCGTTTGAGCTCGGGTCTGTCCCTACAATGTTGATAAACCCAACGACTGAACTCTGTCTGGCGGGCCGGCCCTGTTCACGTCACCTCCTGGGGTCCTTGGTGTTTGGCCTTCCCATGTGATGGCCTCCGGAGATTCACTCGGCATAGGTTACCCACATCTCATAGGTTTTGCAAGCGCGCCCCGCGCCAAAGAATTCAGGCGCAACCCTCCTTGAGGTAGGGCCTCGTGAGTCCTGCGCTGGCTCACGAGTGTCCAGATACACCTCCTCCAGTTATGCCATGACAGTCACGCGTACGAACGAATCTGGATGTACACGCTCGGAGACACTAACACAGGGCTCCCTTCCCACGCCCAAGTGGAAGCCCCATGCTCCGCGTTGGCGGACGACACTGTCGCTCAGCGGCTATGCCCACGCCCAGTGGAAGCTCCATACTCCGCGCTGGTGGATAAACAACTGAGGGTGCCCTAGCGGCTGCACTAACCTCAGGATAGCCTTTCGTCTCTTCACATGGCCCCGTCACGCAGAGTTCCCCTGGGATGCACACGTGAGGGGGGTGGACAAGGCTACGCTGAGGCTAGGCTTGGAGCGAGCCACCTCAGCAGGTCCCTGGTACCTGGTCTTCTCATGTCCGACCTAGGCAAAAGCTGGCGAGGGAAGGTATCTAAGCTCCGAATTCACCTCATGAGGATCGCTCGCACGTCAAGGGGGGCCCCTAAGCATCACGACTCAGGGGCCTCACTAGTCACGTAGCACCTCGCCCCTTGGTCCCGTCCTGCCGATCCGGACACCCCAACGACGGTCGAGGTATGCGTAGGATTGGGCCCTGCCGATGCAGAGCACTAATGAGCTCCAAATCAACCTCATCGTCGCCATGTTTCCTTCATGAATGTTGCTCGCATGTCAAGGGGGACCCCTAAGCATCACGACTCAGGGGGCCCACTAGTCGCATAGCCCCTTGCCCCTTGTCTCGTTCTAGGGGTGACGGATGAGGTATGCGTGAGATGGGGCCCTGATGATCTAGAGCACAAGGGCAAGTAGGAAGGAAACAGAGCACGAAAGGAAATCAAGAAATTATAACAATTATTACAAGCACTAAATGTTTTGCGAATTCAAACAAGTCTTACGCCTCCGCAAGGCACGGTAAATGTCATAGGTTATAATCTAGGAAGAGGGGCCATCATCGCCATGACCGTCGTCGCTGATTGTCCCAGTCATGGCGAGCTCACCGTCAACATCGTTACCGTTGTCGTCGCCATTGCTTGCCTCCGCCATCAGGGGCCCGATGGCGGGGATGCAGGTGAACTTCTCCAGCAACTCGTACACGGAATCCTTCATGGCCGCTACCGCAGCGACACGGGACTCAGGGGCAACCGGGACGATCACCGTGTTGAATCCAAAGTCGGGCTCGCGGAGGTAGAGCTGGCTGAAGACACGCGTCACGGCTATGGCGAGAAGGCCGCAGCACTCGTCCTCCAAGATGGTGTCCACCCTGACGGCAATGCCTTTGAGCACCTCGGCGAGCTTGGAGGAGAGCCCACTGTAGCCGCCCTCAGGAGTCGCCAATGGCTCCGTGAATCCTCCCCTGCGGATGGTGTGTAGCGCCTCCTGAAGCCTAAGCTCAATGGAGGGGAAGGCGTCACGCTCCGCTGCCTTCTTCTTCTCAGTAGAAGCAAGGGTCTTCTCCCTGGCATCCAGCCAGGCCGTCACCTCGGAGACGTGCTAGGCGTGGGACGTCTGGGCTTCTACCACCTCCTTCTTCAGCTTGGCCAGACGCTCGCGTTCTGCGGTTTGGTCAGTAGTCACCTAGGACAACACAGAGTTGCGATCAGCAAGCTTCACCTCACGGGCCTTGAGGTCCTTCTCCCGCTGGTGGACCCGTTGTGCGTGCACACCTTGCTCCTCCTAGAGGGCCTTCAGGATGGACTCTGTTGTGTCGCAGTTCTCCAAGACAGAAATTGCCTTAGACAACGCCGCGTCGCGAGCCGCCTTGGCTTCGGCGACCTCCTTTCTACTCTTTGTGGTGGTGGCCTCAGACCAACCCCAAGCCATCTGGATGGTCATGTCGGCCTGGAGCCACCTAGAAATAAGCCCCAGGCGCTCCCTCGCGAGGTACCTGTCAGCGTCTTGGAGGTCAGCACGGATCCAACTGAGCACGACGTAGGCCTCAGCCAAGGCCATGGGCCTAATCAAAGGGCCACAGGTCACAAGCACGAGAGCCTGACGACAAGGTGACACTGGCACGTCTGCGGCGACAGGTATTGTGACCAAGGAGGTAGTGGTGTGGTAGACTTGGGGCACCGGAGGCTCCAGGCTCCTCTCGGATGCGACGAGGGTGGATGGCTTCATAGCCAGCAGGCCCACGGGGGCTAGATCCTCCTGAAGCTGCATCGCTGCATCCTCAGGGATGGATTCAACCAAGAGGGGGCGGGATGTCAGCGTTCCGAGAATAGGGGTACCCAGTCCTGCCTGCCTGTGGACCAGGACATGGCCCACTTCGTCAGCCAGGCAAAGCCTGGCGCGACATTACTTAAGACAAGTCCCTCACGAGGACCCTGGGCTCGCAAGGAAGAACAGCATCAAGACTAGGATGGATATGCCTCCTCAGACCCCCTCCTGAGGGGCGGAGATCTCTATGTAAGGGTCGGCCTCAAGAGTTAGGGGTGGCGCAAGAAAGGACAGGCAGGCGCCAGCGCGCCAGGTGGCACAGTTTCCCCTTTGGCGCAAAGGGAGCAAGGGCGTACACGGGTTCCCAAAGCGCCGCACAAAGGTTTCCATTCCGGTGCAACAAGACCATGACCACCAGCCCCGCGGGGCGGATGTCATCGCCGAGCCCACCACTGCATCACCATCACCTACTTTCTAGGCGAAGACTGCCTTTGGACAGGGCGCGGATATACTCATGTCCCCCTTCAAAATTGGTCGTTGTGGGATTTGTTTCCACCATTGTGATAAGGGAAGAGGACCCGGGCCACAGCTATATATAGATGCTAGGCCGCATGATAGAGGGGATCCCAGATCCGGTCCAACACTTAGCCACTCAACACACCACCGCAAGGTAGGGAGCCAAGAACATACCTGGAGCTCCCCTCGCGAGGCTCAAGCTCATTGTACTAATTCATCCACCAAAACCTCCACGAGAGGAAATCCACCAAAGCAGGAGTAGGGTATTATGCTTCGCAGCAGCCTGAACCTTGGTAAACTGCCGTGTTCATCTTCTTCCTCGTAATCGAACGAGTTCGACATTGTGTTCATCGAGTAGAGAGCTAGGTTGGGTGAGGCCGCAGGGAAACCTTCGCACACGCCCCTGTGTTCGAACCTCAAGGGTGTTGCAGAACCCAAAATCCATCATTTGTCGCACCAGGTAGGGGGCGTGTCGACGTCATCCTTAAGCCAAGCTCTTCTTCCACCTCACCACTTTGATGGCTGACGCCCGCCAAGCCCGCGCCGAGCTGCCCGCGTCGACCAGACTGCACCATTGGGCCGCGCCAGCGCGCATTGGTCCCCCTCGCCTACAGCCAACGCCGACATGGGTCCGGACGCCCATGAGCAGCAAGACTCCTCCCAGCCTCCCACCGCATAGCATGACGGCCGCACCGCCACTTTGTCAATCGTCGCAGCTACTGGGTTGTCCTCCCATGTTCGACCTGGGCTGGCGCGCGGTTCGGGCACACTCGCCATGGCAAACGAGCTACTCTGCTATTGTCCTGCCCCCAACCAACCCCGCGGGCCGCAAATAAGGGCGAGGGACGAAGTGAGCTGCCAGGTGGTGCGCCAACAGCGCGTCGACATGCGCGCGCTCCCCGCGGTGTCGAACCAGCGCCGTGACCCGACACCGCTCAAGGCGGCCCCTCAAGAGCACCAAGACCGGGTCCCACCCACACGTGCAACAACACCCATCGAACCGGTGGGCTGCCTCACCATCACACCGGAGCTCCATCCAACTACATGGCCCTGCAAGTTCAAGCCCGATCTTCCGCCTCGCTACGACGGGATCGTGGACCCCGCCGAGTTCCTACAACTCTACTCGTTAAGCGTCTGGGCTGCCGGCGGAGACAACAAGGTCATGGCGTGTTGGTTCCCCATGGCGCTCAAGGGAGGCGCTCTCTCTTGGTTCCTCAACCTCCCGATGGGATCCTTCGCCTCCTGGGAAGACCTGCACAAATGCTTTATCGCCAACTTCCAAGGCAACCGTGACCGCATGCTCACCGTGAACGACCTACGGCATGTGAAGCAACAGGATGGGGAGACCCTACACAAGTATATACATCACTTCACCACCATGCGCCTCAATATCCCGAAGGCGTCGGATGAGGCCATCATCTCCGGCTTCGCCGACGGCGTCACGTACACCAATATGAAAGAAGAGCTCGCCATGAACAACGAGTTGTGCTCTGCCCTGGAGATGTTCAACCCGGCGAACACGTGCGCCAAGGCTGAAGAAGGCCGCTTGTCCCTACGTGAGCTTCCATCTACGGAGCCCGAGGAGAAGAATACCAGGGCCAAGGAGGCGAAGCTCAAGGCCCAGGCGGTACTCGCAGCCGAGCATGAGCCGAAGCGCAACTGAGGTGAGGAGCACCCTGCGGGGAGGGGGAGACCGACCTGCATCTTCCATGGAACCAACTACCATGACACCACCGACTGCCAGGAGCTCAGGCGGGTTCGCACTGAGAACTTTTGCCGATGCCTCGGACGTCCTGATCGCGACTTTGGGCGCGCCAGAGGCCACGACAGAGGCTACTGGGACAACAGGGACCAGTGCCAAGGGTGGCACGGCTAGCCTCAGGAAGACCATCAGGGCCGTGGCCTGCATCCTAGGCGGCGCTCAGGCCCCGGCCTCCAACTGCGTCTTCAAGAAGATCGCGTGGGTGGTGATCAACTTCGAAAGCTCGAGTCCCAAAGCCCGAGTCCATGTGCCCCCTCAGTCCTAGACTGCCATCAACTTCGAATCGAGGGATCAACTCAGGTGCTCATCCATGGCCGGCAAGCTCCCCATGTTGTGCACCTCGACCATCAGCAACGTCCTCGGCACAAAGACCCTCATCGATAGTGGGGCCGGGCTTAATGTCCTCTCTGACGAGACCTTCGAGACACTCCAATACCATACGGCCAACTTATGTTGACCAAGCCGTTCTCAGGAGTCACTAAAGGCACCACAGTGCCTAGTTGGCAAGTACGTGTGCCCACCACCTTTAGTGGGCGCAAGAACTACGGCACCGAGACCATCGTCTTCGACGTCGCCCATATCCACCTCCCGTACAATGCCATCCTCGAATACTCGGCCCTTGCTAAGTTCATGGTGGCAACCCATCATGGTTACAACGTCCTCAAGATGTCGGGGAGTGGCGGCGTCATCACCGTCGCCTGCGACGAGAAGGATGTCATCTCCTCACTCGACCATGCTTATCGTGCAGCTGCAACCGAATGCTCGGATGACGAAGAAGACTCCCCGCCATGTGAAGATGAGCGTAGGGTGAACAAGCGGATCACCCTCGTGGAGCGCCAGGGGACTGGAACTTCCAAGGAAGGAGCCACGCGCTCTGCATTCAAGGACGGGGCCACCACTCCCCTCGCATAGGAAGGCGCGCCCGACACCTCCTTGGGCTAGGCTTGGGGGCTTCCATCCGGAAGACATCCGGCTTGGCCGGAAAGACATGGGAGGTGTCCGGGCACAACCTCGAGGCGCGTCCTAGCGCGCGGTTTCCAGAACCAGGGGCACGGCACGAGGTGCCAAGCTCATGAGAGTCGGTCATCGAGGCAATCACGAAACTTCAGGAGGCACAGACCGGGCCAGGAAGGGGATGCTCTGCACTGCCCATCGCAGTCCCCATCGTCGGCCCTATCAACTGGCCGCGTGCCTGCAATAATGCGCTCGCCATCAACAATGCATCGTGCAGGAGCTGCTTCTGGTCGGCTCAGGCCGACCACGGGTGGGCCTACCTAAACAACTATGTCCACATGCCCTTTGGCCTGGCGAACACCGGAGTCACATTCCAGCATCTTGCCCGGGCCATGCTCGCGCCCTGCCTGCCGAGATGCAATGAGGAACTAGAGGAGATGCCCGGGCCAGGCGTGGGTCCCGGGCCCAGGGAGACGACAGGCCCTTCAGGGCCGCGCTCGTGGAGGCACAAGATCAGGCTACAACGGCAGCTTTGGATCTTCAGTGGCATGGCCACCAGGTGACATTTTGTTGATTTGTGCCAGGTAACTTTTTGGCTTGTTTTGTTTAAAGGCGTGTGTCGGGCCGCGTCATCCTCAGGCAACTAGGGTGTACCCCTTCAGCCACCATGTTTACTCATATTTCGATAGTTTTTCATGCATGCAACCTACTTCCTAACAATTTCCCTTGTCGGCACAGCATTTTGCCGGCATGAATATCGTCACACCCGAGCGGGCCCACCTTTGACCGCCTCACAAGAGGGCTGGCACGGCGACTATGCTCAGGTGTGTCCCTGCAGCGTCGAAAAATCCAGTGACTGAGCTCTGTTTGGACGGGTCGATCCCGTACACTTCATCTCCTAGGGTCACTGGTGCTTGACCCACCCATCATCTTAGGGAGGACGCTCGATGTAGGCTACGGTGAAGACCCCAAGACTCCAGATGAAGCCGTCAACCAGAAGACTCAGGTGCAACCCGCCTTGAGGTAGGGACCTCATGAGGTAAAATCACCCTCGTGAGCTCCTAGATACACCTCCCAGTTCTACCGTGCCAGCCATGCATACGAACTCGATAGGATGTACATGCCCGAATCCCCCCGAGGACGCGGAGGGGTTCCATCCCATGCAATGTGGCAGCCATAGCTCCGCGCTGGCGGAGAAGTCAACACTGCCCACCAATGGCTATGCCCACGCAATGTGGAAGCCACACCCCCGTGCTCGCGGAGAAGTCAACACTACCCACCAATGGCTATGCCCACACAATGTGGAAGCCATAAGCCCAGTGTTGGGGATAAACAACTGAGGGCGCCCCAGCGGCGGCATCCAACCTCAGGAAGGCTCCTTGTGGCCCCACCTCGCTGCATTCCCTGGGATGTACGCGTGAGGGGCTGCATGGGGGCCTACTACTGACGCTCTTAGGGAAGGTATGGGAGCCGCTCGTACGTCAAGGGGGACTCCTGAGCATCGCGACTCAGGAGCCTCATTGGCTCCATAGCCCCTCGCTCCTTGGGGCCGTCCTTGGTGATCCGGTCGGCCCCGGCGACGGTGGAGGTATGCGCGGGGTCGGGCCCTACCGATGCAGAGCTCAGTGCACTCAAGATCGAAACATTAAGGAGGACGCTGAAGCCGCTCGTACGTCAAGGGGGACTCCTGAGCATTGTGACTCAGGAGCCTCACTGGCTCCATAGCCCCTCGCTCCACGGGGCCATCCTTGGTGATCCAGTTGGCCACGGCGGCGGTTAAGGTATGCGTGGGGCCAGGCCCTACAGACGCAGAGCATAAGCTGTTCAGAGTTCCAAGTTAAACCCATCTTCACCATGTTCTCTTCATGAGGGTTGCTCGTATGTCAAGGGGGACCCCTGAGCATCGCGACTCAGGGGCCTCACTGGCCCCATAGCCCCTCACCTCTTGGGGCCGTCCTTGGTGATCCGGTCGGCTAGAACAGCGTCTGAGGTATGCGTGGGACTAGGCCCTACTGATGCAAAGCAACATAGGAAGCAAGAAGGAAACAAGGCGAAGAGGGCAATCGTGCAATTCAACAATTATTACAAGAATTAAACTTTTTGCAAATACAACCAGTTTAACACCTCCAAGAGGTACGCCGAATGATGTAGGAAAGAAACGGGAAAGGGGAATCAGGGGGAGCCTGCACCGCCGGTAACCCCGTCCGCGGAGAGCTCGTCATCGACATCGCCAACATCGTCCTCATCGCCACTAACTTCTGCAGTTTCACGGGATGGTTGAACGGTGATGCGGGTGAGCCTCTTCACCAGGTTCTCCACGGCAGCCTTCACTGCTTCCGCAGCGCTGCTACGAACCCCGGGGGCAACCGGGCGGATCACGGAGTCGAAGTTGAACCCTGGCTTGCGGAGGTAAAGATGGCTGAAGACACGTGTCGCGGCCTCAGAAAAGAGGTCGCAGCACTCGCTGTCCAAGACCCCTTCCACCTTGGGGATGGCACCCTCCAGCGCCTCGACGAATCTTGAAGCAAGCTCTGTATAGCCGTGCTCAAGAGCCACCAGGGGTTCCTCAAACCCTTCCCGGCAGAGGGAGTGGATTGCTCGGCGTAGCCTGAGCTCGACCGAGGAAAGGGCACTAAGCTCCATGGCCTTTCCACCCTCAGCCTCGGCTAAAGCCTTTTTCGTGGCTCCGAGCCGGACCTTCTCCAGGGCTGCCTCCTTCTCCCGCGCCTCCAGGCGCCCTCGCGCCATGGCGCCATCGACTTTCGCATGGTACAACTCAGAGTCCCGGTCAGCGAGCTAAGCCTTGTAGGACTCGAGGGCCTCCCGCTGCCCGTGCAGTTCTTCCTTGAGCGCAGACTTCTCCTCCTGAAGGGCTTTCAAGCAGGACTCCACCTCGTCGTGGTGCTCTTCAGCGAATGCCGCATTGGCTAGCGCCACCTCGAGGGCCGCTTCGGTCGACGCGGCCTCCTCCTCGCTCCTCACCACAGTGGCCTTGGCTTGGCCGGAGGACTCCACGATAGAAGCGTTGGCCCAGAGCCATCCGGAGAGGAGCCTAAGAAGCTCGCTCGCGAGGCGGTCGTTGGCACTCGCGAGGGCATCCCAAACCTTCTCTAGGACGTGAAGACCACACGACGGAGTCACCAAGACCCCCTCCAAAGGAGTCGCCTGCATGACTATAGGCGGCGCCTCCTGAGACACGGCAGCACAAGGAGCAGGAGACTCCGGAGGCTGTTCAGCAACCAAGGGCAAGACGGACGCAGACTAATCCATGTGCTGCCGGCCCTTGGGGGCTGACCCTCCGGACTATGGCACCAGCACACCCTCAAGAACAGAAGCTACCACACCAGTAGGCATCAGGGGCTCCAGGGGCTTCGCGGCCACGACTAGGAGGGTCGCCTCACAAGCCTTCGCCCCCTCGCCCGCAGGAACCACGTTAGGTGACGATGGCACGACGGGAGCAGGCAGGGCATTGGAGGATGCCTTTGGCTTGATGCCCGCCTTCTTCTTCCTCATCTTCAGCATGGGGATGACCCTAGTTGACAGGCAAGGGAAGAACCATTAGCATACAAGTTACCGAAGGGCAAGCAAGGTCAGACCAAGTCCTTACTCCTCAATATCGACCCACTTCCTCTTCCCCTTTGCTCTGATGGCGACGCCCTCATCAAAGGGGGCGACAGGGGCACCAAGCGGCAGCACTACCACTGGAGGTATCGCCGCGGCCGCGGCCTCGCCCGCCTGTCCCGCAGGTTGCAACTCAGACGGGGGCGAGGCCAGCACTTCGGCATAGAAGGAGACTTGACCCCTCGCTTCTTGGGGCTCGTCGGGAAGGTGGACCGCATGGCCCGGGGGGCGGCACGAGCCCCCTGGAGAGCATGGCAGGACGCGGAGAACCCCGGGCAGAAACTTCAGCAGCATGATCATCGTCCTCAAGGTCGTGCAGGAGCACGCTCTGCAACGGAGGGGACACTCTTGCCGGGTCTCCGTCTGACGTGTTCTTCGAATCCTCCCCACCTAAGGTGTCACTGGAGGACACCGTCACCAGGGAGCCAAGGCCCTCGACTAGGGAGAGCCCCCGTTCATCGAAGGCGGGCATCTTGGCAACCAAAGCGGTCGCATCTTCACGACGGTATAGCGGGGCACATCCCTCAAGGAGATCATCGGGGTCGCCATTGAGCAGGGTCAACACAGCCATGTTCAACTCCTCGGGGGTTATCCACACATGCTCAAGCCTGAGGTTGTCGCCGCTGCCCTTATAGTCCCAAAGGGGCCTAGAGTGAGACTGGAGGGGCGCCAGGCGCTCCGTCAAGAACTCCTTCACTATCATGCCCCCAGTTAGCTTCTGGCGCTGATGTCGCGGGAGATCCGCTCCAGGACGGGCTTAGCCCAGGGGTCGGAAAGCTTTGTGGAGCCCCACGTAGGGGTCTTCTCCGCCAGCCCCTTTGACAGCTCCAAGCAGGAGTTAGAGCTCACAGGATCCATGAAGACCCAATGGTGCCCGAAGTTCTCCACCTTCTTCCCAGCCTTTAAGAGCATGTTGCCACTCTGGACCGCGACGAAGGAGATGCAAGCCACTGTTGAGCACCATCATGCATGCGCAAGCTGAAGAAATACTGGAAGAGGTCCACCAAAGGCTTCACACCCACGTAGGCCTTGAAGTAAAAGGCGAAGACGGACAAGAGCAGGATAGAGTTAGGTTGGAGGTGAAGCGCCTGGATCCCGTAGTGGTCGAGCATGGCAATGAAGAACGTGGATAAAGGTGGGATGAGGCCGGCAAAGATCCTATGGAGGAAGAAGGGGTAGGCTGACCTGGACGAAGGTCGTCTCTCTAACGAGCCGCCCTATATCAAGGTCTGCCCGTACTCGTTGGTCCCGTCCGCCGTTGATGGGAGCACCGTGACTAGGTTGCCATATTGGCAATGGTCTACGCGGAGAGCACCAGCGAGATGGGAGCAGGGGTCGAGCCCTGCGCCTCTGGTTTCGACTTGTCGGCGGGGGCCACTAGGAGGGACAGCGAAGCGATGCCAGATCTGGAGGGGTCTCAGCTAAGGCCGGGATCTGGGAGCAAGAGCAAGTGCACAGAAGAGGAATGCAATAATGGCTCGACGCTGGAAGTCATGCTTTTGTCGATTTGGGTGGTGGCCACGGGGACACCCCATGTTAGACACACGACGCGCGCCAGCCCTGGCTCCGTAGGCGTTTGGGGCCCGCGGCGCTTTGGGCCGCCCTCAAGGCTTTGCCCTGAAGCAATCTTGAGAGCGCCTTGGTCCTGGGGGCTACTATCGGCGTTGTGGGAATGGGGTACCCAGTCCTGCCTGCCTGCGGACCAGGACATGGCCCACTTCATCATACAGGCGAAGCCTGGTGCGGCATTACTCAAGACAAGGCCCTCGCGAGGAAGAATGACATCAAGACTAGCAAGGATGGGCCTCCTCAGGTCCCCTCCTGAGGGGTGGAGATCTCTATGCAAGGCCCGGTCTCAGGAGTCAAGGGTGACACAAGGAAGGACAGGCAGGCGCCAGTGCACCAGGTGGCACAGTTCCCCTTTGGTGCAAAGGGAGCAAGGATGTATGCGGGTTCCCAAAGTGCCACCCAATGGTTTCCATTCCAGTGCAACAAGACCATGACCACCAGCCCCGCAGGGTGGATGTCATCATCGAGCCCACCACTGCATCACCATTAGCTACTTTGTAGGCGAAGACCGCCTTTGGACAGGGCATGGATTTACTCCTGTCCCCCTTCAAAATTGGTCGTTTTGGAATTCCTTCCTGCCATTGTGATAAGGGAAGAGCACCTGGGCCACTTCTATATATAGAAGCTAGGATGCATCGTAGAGGGGATCCTAGATCTAATCCAACACTTAGCCACTCAACACACCACCGCAAGGCAGGGAGCCAAGAACACACCTTGAGATCCCCTCGCGAGTCTGAAGCTCACTGTACTAATTCATACACCAAAACCTCCACGAGAGAAAATCCACCAAAGCAGGAGTGGGCTATTATGCTTCGCAGCGGCCCGAACCTGGGTAAACTACCGTGTTCATCTTCTTACTTGTTATCGAACGAGTTCATCGTTGTTTCCATCGAGTAGCGAGCTAGGTTGGGTGAGGCCACGGGGAAACTTTGCACACGTCCCTATGTTTGAACCTCAAGTGTTTTGCGGAGCCCAAAATCTGACATGAGAAGCCTCACCCTCCATCAGCGTTGGGGTCGCAGCAAGGAGCGCCACCTTGTGGGCTTCCGTGCCCTCGGTGATCTGTCTCCCAGGCGACGCACTGCGCTGGCACGGTGAGCTTCCATGACCGTCGTGACCACGGCCGGAGGCCGACGGTGCCCCTAGGACAAGGGGATCCTTTGGATCAGTGCTTGACTTCTTCCTCTTCGGCACATCGTCGCTCCTAGCCATCAAGAGGATATGGGCCATGAGCACATGCACAACCAATAAGCAAGAAAAGGTGAGGTGGATTACTTAATCTTCACGCGCGACCCACTTCCTCTTCTTCTCCACCTAGGCGGTGGTCGGAATGCCCCCGCTTCCCTTTGGCGTGGTTTTGACCGTGCCCAGGAGGCGAGCGGGGTGCTCCTCGACGATCCCCGGTGTGATGCTGACGCCCGGAGGGGTGAGGAAGTCGCCCTGGGGGGCACGGTCAAAGAGGCCATGTCTTCCCCAACGGTGGCCACCCCACCTTTTGGCTGTGGCTCAAGCTGGGATGAGACTGGCGTCTCAATCGCCTTGCCAGACCATGGGGAGCCCTCTGAAGGAGGCGCGGCCACGCGCTTCTTTGGGGTCGCCCGGCTAGACACCCGTGTGGTCTGGGGTGTAGGCCCTAGCCTCCTGAGGACCCTAGCGAAGCGCTGGGAGTCCACGGCCGGGGCTCGTTTGCATCGTTGTCGTCCCCAAGGTTGTGAAGGAGCTTTCTCTGCAACGGAGGGGACACCTCTTCCAAGTCATCCACAGTATCCCCCAAGTCTTCCTCGTCGTTGGTGTCACCAGAGGACACTAGCATGGGAGAATTTGGGTTCTCAGATGGCATGAGCCCCAGCTCGTCGAAGGCAGGCATGGAGGCGGCTAGCTCCCCCCCCCCCAATGTCGCGATGGTACAGCAGGGTATAGGCCTCAGGGAGATCCTCTGGGTTGCTAAAGAGCAAGGTATTCAGGGCCTTGTCCAGCTCCTCGCCTGTCAGGCTGGCGGGTCGGAGCCTGATGTCGTCCCCCATGCCCTAGTACTCCCACATGGGCTTCAAGTGCTCCTGGAGCAGTGCCAGGCGCTGCGTCAGGAAATCCTTCACCATCATCACCCCGGGCACCTTCTTGGACTCCATATCTGAGGAGATCCGCTCCAAGACGGGTTTCGCCCGTGGATCGGCAAGCTTCACGGAGCCCCACGTGAGGGTCTTCTCGGGCAGCTCCGTCGGCAGCTCCAGGCGCAGGTCAACTCCCCGAACATCCAGGAAGACCTAACGGTGCCTGAAGCCTTCCACCTTCTTTCTGGCCTTCAGGAGCACAATCCCGCTCTAGACTGCAATGAAGGATATGCACCCCGATCGCTACGTGTTCTCATGCAGCCACAGGGCCACTAAGGGCTTCAAGCCTACGAAGGCCTCGAAGTAGAAGGTGAAGACATAGAGGAGCAGGATGGAGTTAGGATGAAGATGGAGGGCATGGATCCGGTAGTGCTCGAGGATGGAAGTGAAGAACACCGAGAAGGGCGGAACGAGCCCACAGAAGACGCTATGGAGGAAGAAAGGGTAGACTGTTTTCGCCAAGGTGCGCTGCTCCGCAGAGTCGCACCAGATCAAGGTCTGTCCCCACTCATTGGAGTCTCCCACAGTCAACGGGGGCGCTGGGGCGAGTTCCTCCTCCTTGGCAATGGTGGATTCCATGAGCGCCGGCAAGGGAGAAAAGGAGGACAAGGCCTGAGCCTCAGACTTTGACATCCCGGCGGGCGCCATCTGAGGAATCCCTAAGGATAGGGGATCAAGAGGTAGGACGGTGCTGTGCTATTATCTGCAGCAGGTTCTCATGATGGAAAGGGGATTTGAGCAGAGGCGCAAAAGCGCGAGGAATAAGAGCAATGATGGCTCTACATAAGGCTCTAGGCTTTTATCGGGCTGGTTAGTTGCTGAGGCGACGTGGGAGCGGAGGTGTCCGCGTCCTACCACGCGCCACACGTTGAGCCTGGCCTGCAGGCGATTGGGGGCTCATGGCGTTTTCACCCTTTGCTCCTTGCCTTCACCTCAAAGCCAAGCTAGGCACACCTTGGGCCCGGGGGCTACTATCGGCATTCTTGGATCGGGGGTACCCAGACCTGCCTGCCTGCGGCCCAATGCATGGCCCACCTCGACGGCCCGGTACGGCCCAGCGGCAAGCCCCCCCTGATCATCAATGTCGCTTAAATCCTAAAATGAAATAAGTGGTAATAACTAAGATACTAAAGCTTCTGGAGGCAGGTATAATCTATCCTATTGCTGATAGTAGGTGGGTAAGCTCTGTCCATTGTGTCCCTAAGAAAGGAGGTATCACTGTTGTTCCTAATGATAAAAATGAGCTTGTGCCACAAAGAATCGTAACTAGTTATAGGATGGCAATTGGTTTCAGGGAATTAAATAAAGCTATTAAAAGATGATTACCCCTTGTATTTTATTGATCAAATGTTAGAAATATTGTCTAATCACACACACTTTTGTTTTCTTGATGGATATTCTGGATTTTCTCAAATACCTGTATCAAAAGAAGATCAAGAGAAAACTACCTTTACTTGTCCTTTTGGAACTTATGCTTATATACGTATGCCTTTTGGTTTATGCAATGCACCTGCTATATATCAAAGATGTATGACTACTAGATTCTCTGATTTTGGTGAAAAGATAGTTGAGGTTTTCATGGATAATTTTTCTGTTTGTTGCACTTCTTTTGATGATTGCTTGAGCAATCTTGATCGAGTTTTCTAGAGATGTGAAGTCTTGTCTTGAACTGGGAGAAGTGCCACTTTATGGTAAATGAAGGTATAGTGCTTGGGCACAAAATTTCTAAATGAGGCACAAAATTTCTAAGTTGATGCAATAGAGAAAATGCATTGCCCCTGAGCTACCAAAGGTATAAGAAGTTTCCTTGGTCATGTTGGTTTTTATATGTGTTTCATTAAAGATTTCTCAAAGATTTCTAGGTCGTTAAATAATCTTCTTCAAAAGGACATTCCTTTTGTTTTTGATGATGATTGTATAGATGATTTTTAAATACTTAAGAAGGCTTTAATTTATGCACCTATTGTTCAACCACCTGATTGGAATCTACCATTTGAAATTATGTGTGATGCTAGTGATTATGTTGTTGGTGATGTTCTAGGGCAGAGAGTAGACAAGAAATTAAGTCTTATTCATTATGCTAGTAAAACTCTAGACTATGCTCAAAGGAATTATGCCACCACTGAAAAGGAATTTTTAGCACTTCTTTTTGCTTGTGATAAGTTTAGACCTTACATTGTCGATTCGAAAGTAACTATTCACACCGATCATGCTGCTATTAAATGCCATATGTAAAATAAAGATGCTAAACCTAGACTTATTAGGTGGGTACTTTTACTTCAAGAGTTTGACTTGCATATCATGGATAGAAAAGGAGCTCAAAACCCCGTGGTAGATAACTTGTCTAGGATGGAAAATGTTCTTTATGAACCACTTCCTATCGATGATAGTTTTCCTGATGAACAACTTACTGCTATAAATACTTCAAGTAGTGCTCCTTGGAATGCTGATTATGCTAATTATATTGTTGCCAAATATGACGGGGGTATAACCCTCGGGTATGCCAAAATAGGGAGGTTCGACCTCCTTTCAAAAACAACGCGCCTAGCCAGCATCCTTTCGGCTAGCGTGCGGCCGGCTAGCCCACAACTGGCTAGGGAAGGGCCGGCTAGTATGAGGCTGGCTGGCCCACAGCCGGCTACCTCATGGCTGGTTGGCACCTAGCCACCTGGCAGGCAGCCGGCAGGCGCATTGACGGTCGGTTTCCCCGCTAACCCACGAGCGGGCAAGCGCCCGTTCCCTCCCACCATACCCGCGTACGGTGACTAGACGTGACCCCCACAACGGGTCTCTGTGAGGCAACAGTGACTGCTGATGAAGGGGTCACGTGGCTACAATGTGCGCTGTCGTACTGCTGACCGCGGTCCACTGCGACCAGGAAAAGCGACAGTGCCATCATGCCCCCATCCACTCCATCACCTACCCTCGCGTGGCTACAGGGTGGTCGTCCGTACTGCTGACAATGGCCGACTGCCACAAGATAACGCCGCACGGTGCGGCCAGTGCCGGGGCGGGTAGCTGCGGGGAAATAGCGGAGGCTAGCCGGCGGACCCCTGATGTCTACTACTCAACCTTCTTCTTGTAGACTCGTGTTGGGCCTCCAAGCACAGTGTTTTGTAGGTCAGTGGCAATTTTCCCTCAAGTGGATGACCTAAGGTTTATTAATCCATGGGAGGTGTAGGATGAAGATGGTCTCTCTCAAACAACCCTACAACCAAATAACAAAGAGTCTCTTGTGTCCCCAACACACCCAGTACAATGGTAAATTGTATAGGTGCACTTGTTCAGCGAAGAGAAGGTATAAGTGCAATATGGATGGTAGATATAGGTTTTTCTAATCTGAAATATAAAGACAGCAAGTTAACAAATAGTAAACAGCGAGCAAAACGTTGTATAAATGCTTGGAAACAAGGCCTAGGGTCCATACTTTAACTAGTGCAATTTCTCTCAACAATATTGACATAGTTGAATCATATGTAAGTACCTCTCATGCGACAAAGAGTTCACTCCAAAGTCACAAATAGCGGAGAACTAACGAATAAATTATTGCAGGATACCAAACCACCTCAAAGTTATCTTTTCTGATCAATCTTATGAGCTATCCCTATAAGTGTCACGGACAGCCCTAGAGTTCGTACTAAAATAACACCTTAAGATACACATCAACAATAATCCTAATGTCACCTAGATATTCCAATGTAACCACAAGTACCCATGGGCTTGATTATACGATGTGCATCACATAATTTTAGATTCATCATATTCAATCCAACACAAAGACTTCAAAGAGTGCCCCAAAGTTTCTACTGGAAAGTCAAGACAGAAACGTGTGCCAACCCTATGCATAGATTCCCAAGGTAACGGAACCCGCAAGTTGATCAGCAAAACATACATCAAGTGGATCAATAGAACATCCCATTTTCACCACAGATATCCCATCGCAAGACATACATCAAGTGTTCTCAAATCCTTAAAGACTCAATCCGATAAGAAAACCTCAAAGGGGAAACTCAATTCATCACAACAATATAGAGAGGGGAAAACTCCATATGATTCATCTATATCAAGAATGCTCGCGGTACATCAAGATCGTGCCATCTCAAGAACAAGAGAGAGAGAGATCAAACACATAGCTACTGGTACATACCCTCAACCCCGAGGGTGAACTACTCCCTCCTCGTCATGGAGAGCGCGGGATGATGAAGATGGCCTCCGGTGATGATTTCCCCCTCTGACAGGGTGTCAGAATGGCTCCCGATTGGTTTTTCGTCGCTCTGTAGACTTGTGGCGGCAGAACTGCCGATCTAGGTTTCTTTTCTGAGATTTCTATATTTATAGGAATTTTGGCGTTGGAATCACGTCAAGGGGGCCACGAGGCAGTGACAAGCCTGCTGGCGCGACTAGGGGGTGGCCGTGCTTGGCAGGCTTGTGACCTCCTCGTGGCTCTTCTGGCCCAACTCCAATACTTTGGGGGTCTCTTTTGGTCCCAAAAAGATCGTACTAAATTTTCAGCCCATTCCGAGAACTTTTATTTCTGCACAAAAAACCATACCATGGTTGTTCTGCTGAAACCAGCATCAGTCCGGGTTCGTTTTAATAAAATCATACCAAAATATTATAGAATTATTGTAAACATGGCATGAATACTTCGTAAATTATAGATACGTTGGAGATGTATCAGCCCCCGTAGGGCCCCACCGCAGACAGGCCCTAAAAGCGACGAGACGACACAGACGGCGGGACCCCTGCCGGCTAGAGAGACTGCCAGTCGGGCCCCCCACCCTCTTACTATCCATCCATTTTGTAAGCCAGGGGGTTTGCCTATACCCTCCCCCCCGGCGCCCCCATGCAAGGGGCAAGAATTCTTAGGATCATCCACACACATAAAGAGGCAGGAAGAGCCGGCTAGTCCCTTCTTCCTCCTCCATCCAACAGCTCTAGGAGCACCATTGTAGCCCTCTTAGTTCATCAACTAGATAAGCAGGACTAGGGGTATTACCTCCCACGAAGGGCCCCGGACCTGGGTACATCGTGTGTCATGCACCGCTTGTTCCCGATCCTGCTCCCGGAGTCCACCGGCGTCCTTTGGCCCCAACCACTCTCGATAAGCCACCCTATGGCATTTGTCATGAGAAAACGACCGCAGTTGGAGCCCACCATGGGGTCGTCCATAGCGCCAGCCAGAGTCATACTCAGGGCGGGACCCTCGCCAACTTTGTCGGTCGTCTCACGTCCGGGATGATCAGTATGCCCGTGGGGCCCGCCCTCACGGAAGCTCCCGAGGCACCTGGCCACGGTTCCACCCGCCTCGTAGGTGGAACCATTGTCTCCTCCCCTGAGTGGAGCCGTGTCTACGCCCGCTCGATGCTGATGACCTCTACACGCTCTTTGGTGAGCTGCGTCTCCATGATGTCCGTGGACTTCGTGAGCCTTTTGCCATGTTGTGTCCCGATGACGCATCGGCACTGGATGAGTACCCTAGCATGGTGCTTGACTGCTGCGACCCCCCCCCTCCCCCACCCCGGTGGACGGGCGGAACCACCACAGTTGGCACACGTGATTTTCGCGTCGTCATGGAGGTACTCACCACCATCTCCTCCACATCCTCCGGTCGCGCCAGGGCAGACGCGCTGGCATCCGTTGTTGTCGCTAGTGTCGGCGTCTTTGACCCCATCGGCTCCACCTTTCGGGGCCTGAGCACCCCCATCATGCCGACGACCAACGCAGCTATGTCTAAGACAGAGCTGGAAGCGGTGCACCAACTGCTATTCGCGGTGGCTACCTCCCCTGCTACCGCCAAGCGCCAGATGGAATCCGCGAAGCGCGAGTACAACTCCTCCTACGGCCTCACTCCAGCCGATAACGAGCCCAGTCGGTGGAACAACGTCTGTAGCCGCGGCCACGTGGTTGCAGAAATCCATGGTGGCCGACTGCCCACCTACGATACGCCGGCGGCTAACATGAGGGCTGCCCAATTGGCCTACGCCGACCTGGCTGACCTGGTAGGCGAAGAGCGTGTGTAGCAGGACCAACACATCCAGGACCTCATCAACACCGCCAACGCGCAACAGGCACGTCTCGACCACATTAATCTCAGCTCCAAGGTCCCGGCTCCCGAAGGAGACAGCGCGCCGACTGCTGGCCAGCGTTGGTCGGCCCAACAGGCCTCTTCCCCTCGCGGTTCCGCCCGGTGCGGCGGAGGCTCTCGCGGCACCCATTCTCAGCGCGTGAACGAGTCACCAGCCGGTGCGCCGACGGGGCGGAGGAGGACGACTGGCGCCCGCATTCCCACACCCGCCTCCGTAGTGGGAGCGCACGCACTCGCCCGCCTCGTCAGTTCGTCCCGACCTCGCGGCTCACCTTGGCCCGCGCTTCCCCCGGAGCGAGAATGATGCCCGGACCCACATCGGCTGACTGGCGCAGTTGGCCCTCTTGGAGGAGGAGGGCTCGATCGGCCCGGCGTGTTTCGGCCCCCGGAACCACAATGAGCCGTTCCCAACCGGCATCACACTCCCTCACGACACCCCAAAGTACAACGGCGCCGCCATGTTGGAGACTGGCTGGTCGACTACACCACCGCAGTCGGCATCGCCAGGGGAAACAAGCGCGTAGCCGTGCACTATGCCCCCCTCATGTTGATCGGCATGGCCCAGACCTAGCTTAATAAACTGTCGGTTGGCAGCATCAACACATGGACGGACTTTGAAAAGGCGTTCGTCCGCAACTTCACCGGCACATACAAGCGGCCCAGCCGCCCCCGTGAACTAGCCATGTGTGTTCAGGGCCGGGATGAGGCCCTCCACGACTACCTCACCCGATGGACCGAGTGTCACGCCCAAGATGCGGTCCTATCCTTATTTGGGCACGAGGGCCTCGACAGGGATAGAAGCGCATCTCTATGCGTTCGCAAGAATGGATATCATTACAAGTACATGTATAGAAGAGGTGAGTATATGGAATTGGCTTACACTCGCCAGAAGCTACATCAATATCACATCAATACAACAACATACTCAAACATCATACATAAGAGCAGGGTCCGACTACAGACGAAAACAAACAATAAAATGACATCCATCCTTGCTATCCCAGGCTGCCGCCTGGAACCCATCCTAGATTGATGAAGAGGAAGATGAAGAACTCCAAATCAAACAAGCATCGCGCTCAAGTCAAATCATCGCATTACCTGCACCTGCAACTGTTGGTGTAGTAATCTGTGAGCCACGGGGACTCAGCAATCTCATTTCCAAGGGTATCAAGACTATTAAAGCTTAATAGGTAAGGCATGGTTAAGTGGTGAGGCTGCAGCAAGCGACTAAGCATATATTTGAGTGGCTAACTTACGAGCACAGAAAGTAAAGTATGGTGGCCTACGCATAATGGACGCGAACTAGTAATGATCACTAACTGATCCTGAACACCTACTTATGTCAATCATAACCCCACCGTGTTCTCTTCCGAATAAGGACTCACGAGAAGAGACAGTCACGGTTACTCACACGGTTGGTGAATTTTATTAGAGTTTACTTCAAGTTTGCTATGACCGGGTGTTAAACAAAGTATCCAAGTTTGCCACATAACCGTGGGCATCGCTTCTCAAAAAGATTTAACCCTGCAGGGGTGCTCCAACTCATCCATCATAAATTAACCACACGCAGCGGGAATCACCTCAACCACGGATCTCGTGATCTTCCTAGGCAATTCCAAAGGAAATCCGACACCTCTAGTTACCCCGAAGAAAATCACAGTTCCTCACTCAAGACGTTCAAGAAAGGTAAAACAAGTCCAGCAAGGCCTCCTGACGTGTCGACCATCCCGATAGGAGCCGCATATCACGTTCTCAGGACACGGTGGATGAGCTAAGAGTACAGTAACTGAAGTCTTGGGTTGCCCCAGGTATCCCGCACGATGCTCTAGTTTGGACCAGCACCAGCAGCACCGGCCCCCCTGTATTATGTTAAATTAATCCACGAGGGGGCGACCCTCTATGCTTTAATAAGGTGATCAGTTTTATTATGATGGGCAAATGTAGTACCAAAGTTGGGCCTTGCTAGACAAGTTTTAATCTAACCCGAAAATCAAGGGGGTCCCCATAACAACCCCGAGCATGTGAGGAGCACTCATTTCTGGAACATCACACCGGTTCACAAGTAACTAAGGCGGCAAGAGTGGAACAAAACACTAAGCAAAAGGCCAAGCCTTCCACCCTTTACCAAGTGTATATGTGCATTAAATTAAATAGCAGCAATATTGTGATATAACAAAAGAAGGTCCATGTTGACACATGGAAGCAAATTGCACCTGCAGCTAGCAATGCTATAAGAAGGTCTGAGCAAGCGGTAACATAGCCAAACAATGTTTTGCTGGGATGGGGAGGGGTTAGAGGCTTATCATGGCAATGTTGGGAGGCTTATCAAACAAGTGGTAGGTAGCGAGACATAACGATAAAAGATGAGACAACTAGCATGGCAATGATAGTAATGGTATCCAGGGAAATGTGTCATCTTGCCTGAGATCCCGCTCGGAAGAAGAACGAATCCATGAAGAAGAAGAACCAACGTAGTAGAACGAATCCTCACACTCCGAAGGGTTCGGAAACTCTATTGAGAAGAAACAAGCCGAAGAAACAACAATCAACACACAATTCACCACACATATGCAAGATACGATGCACAAATGATATGATGCATGTCCGGTTAAATATGCAATGCAAGACAATTCACAACAATCAAATACTACACATTAAGTGAAGCTCAATATGCAACGAGTTGCATATTGACGAAACTCCACATTCGAATTATTTAGTTCACTCTCGTTAGGTACACGACAATATTAAATGTTGTTAAGCATGGCGAGAGGTGAAGCATAAGTAAACTAACTATCTAGGCATCTTAAATGAGGTCGGAAACAACTTATAGCATTTCCGAAATGACCCCATATGTTAGTTTCGAAATTGTTCCAGATCTGAACTAATCATATTTTATATTTATTAAACAACAGAATAAAGCATACCTTGTTATTCGACACGTCATTCTAGTTGATTTACATATGTAGAACATCTCAAACGGAGCTACGGTCTAAAAGATATGAGCAACACAAGATGCACATGCCATGAATGCAAATGCATGGGGAAAACCACCACAAACATTTCAAATCAGGAATGCAACAAATTTTTATGAAACTACATGATATTCTAAGCAAGTTTCATATATGGAATGTCCAAAACGGAGCTACGGTTCAGCCACAATCAGCAAAGCAAGTTTTAGTTGAAATCTGCCAAGAACAGCAAGATATCATTTTGAACACATGAAAACAACAAGTTACAATAATCTAAAATGCATAAACTACGCATGGGGCAGTAGAATACAACATCCATTTCATTTCATCTTCACAAATCATATTCAAAACATGCATGGATCACTAGGTAGGAAGCTCACAAGAAGGCTACTTGATAACAGTTTCAGACTTAGTGAAAATAGCAGTTTTAGACAATGCAGTTTTTATCACGAAGGCATATTGACAGAAGTAAAACTATATGCTACAAGACATATTATGGCATGAAAGTTAACAGCATGCTAGAGGACAATATCAACAACAAATAACTCCATTACACCTACCACAAAAGAGTTCTACATCACTAGCAAATCACATGGCAAGGCAGCAACAAAATATAACAGATTCCAGACTTAGAAATATTTTGGACCCTCAAAATAACAGATTTTTATAGCAAGTTGACAACAACAAAACAACACCTAAACATGCATTTCTATGACAAGAAAAATGTCCATGGGCTAGGACACATCTCCAAGAGCAACTTTCATGTTGAAAATTAATTCATATCATGCACGAATTAATTCCTACGAAAAAGACAAAAGGGCATCACGGCATAAATGACATGCACACAAACATGCTCAAATAGCAAAACTAAATGAACAGATAAAACCAATGGATTTTTCTACCCCGAAAACATATATGATATGCTTAGGTTCATGTGGAAAATTAATCACAATTAAATATGCGAGTATTAGGCCTAATCACCTTATAGCAATCATTAATGCAATTAATATGCAAACATCATACCAGCAATTATCTCATGCATGAAATTGCAATGCCAAAGAGATGGACATTTTGATATGAGACATTATTAATTTCGTTGCATGGTTAAATAATGATGATAATGCAATAAATGCCAATTATGCAAAATAACAGAAAAAGACTTGTTAATTATTTTAGTCATGGATGCAAATTGGATATTATGAATATACATGAAATTCTAGTCAAGTTTCATATATAAAGTTCTTACATATGATGCACGGTTAACTCTATATGGGCTTTTTTTTAAATTAGGGGTTTTTCTGTAGTTTATAACACTGGTTAATTAGCAAAATTCGCAGGAAAGGAAAAAATCATTATATGGGCCGAATCTGGAAGCGGGGCCCGAACAGGACATGGCGCAGGATAATAAAAGAGCGTGCAGGCGGGGAATAGGGACAGCTGTGCTCACCCTGGCCTTGGGCCGGCTAGGAGGCAAGGTGGGTCGGCGGAGATCCAGCCCACGCGGGGCGCTGCGGGTCAACGGGCGGAGCGGCCTCGTCCCCGAGCTCGACCCCGAGCAAGACAGCGGCGGCTGCGGCCATCGGCGAGGGGCGGCGAGGCCTGCCGATGCCAGATCCGGCGAGGGAAGGCTGGGACGGGCCGGGGGCGACCGGTCCCCGGCGGCGAGGGCGGCGGCCGGCGGCGGAGCGGGGAGCTACACATCCATGGCGGCTCGGGCTCCTACAGCAAAAGGAGAAGGGAGAGATGATAGAGGGAGAAGGAAGAGGAGGAAAGGAAGGAGAGGGAGGAGGTCCGGCGAGGAGAGGGCCGGCCGCGGCGGCGGCTGGCGAGCTCCGGCGAGGGGCGGCTGCACTCCGGCGAGGGGCTTGCCATGGCTACGGGAGGAGCTCGGGAGAAGCGGGATCCGGGCCCAAATGGGCTCGAACGGGCCCAGATGGGCTTGGGCGGGCTGGAGGCTGGAGGAGGGAGAAGGGGATGGCTAGGGTTTGGCACGCGGAACGAGGGGGCTATATATAGGTTTAGGGCTAGGGTCTACGACTCTGTCCGTTTTTGGACTGCCGGGTGTCGACCCAACGGACCGGAAGCGGAGAGGGGTTACGGAAGGCTGTGTAGATGGGCTAGGAGGGGATGAGAGGGAAGCAGTGCAGCGCGGCATGACGATTTAAAACAGCGTGAAACGTCCGACGACAACCGATGACCTCTCTGCTACGAGTGACCGACGGGGCATCAAACAAACTCGGATCGCGACGAAATTCGACGGGCGGTCTATCTAAGCTATAACAAGACCGTACGACGAGCTTCAACTCGATCCGAGAATATTTTTGCGCGCGCTTAAAAACGGTTGTATTTTTAACGGTGCCGCGGGCGCGTGCGTGTGTGGCTGGTCTCGAAACGGTCAACAACGAAACGGAGAGAACCGGCAACTACGAACGGATGCAAGTTTCGAAAACGGGTGATGATGCAATGCAGATGATGCGAATGATGCGATGATGAATGCGACAACCAGACGAACACATGACGAGAACGAAAATAAAAGGGGAATCTTCTGGAATCTTCTGGAACGTCGGTCTTGGGCTCTCACACCGAGCTCCACAACTCCTGCGAGGGGGTGCACGAGGTGCAGGCCATCTAGTATTTAATCAAGGGCTGCCGCGACGACTCCCACCTCAGGCACAAGCTCCTGCGCTCCGAGTCGACAACCCTGGCAAACCTCATGGCCAAGGCGGACAAGTATACCAGGGCCGACTCTGGGATGCAGATCAAGGTCGGCGTGTCCGGCAAGGTGATGCCACCGTCGGCTGCACTGCGACCGGCTGCCAACAACCGGCAGTAGAAGAACAACAAGCACAAAACAAACCAGCCGGATCCCCGCTATGGGGGCTGACAGGTAGCCATCGTCGAAGAGGAGCAACCGACTGCCCAAGCCTCCAGCCAGCGTCAGCAGACCAGCAAGGCCGCCTAACAGCCCAAGCTCACCTTCGAGCAGATGCTTGACGCACCCTGCAAAATGCACTCCAGGGACAAGTTGGCCACACACACGCTCTGGCGGTGCAGCTTCTTGAAGTGGTTGGCCCGGGGCGAGGGCCTTCCGGACCCTCCACCATCGCCGCCCCGAGCATCGGCGCCTGCCCCAGCACCGGCCCCGGCCCCGCGCAATGGCCGCCTGCACGACCAGTTCCCTGACTAGGACGGGACCTACATCATATTCACTAGTGAGGAGACGGACAAGCATGCCCAGCATCCGCTTCGGCACGAGGTGAACGCTACCATACCCTCGACCCCCCAGTTCAGGCACTGGTCTGAGAAGACTTTCACCTGGAGCCAGGCGGACCACCTGGCAGTGATGCCAAACACGGGCAGCTACGCCCTCGTCCTCGATCCCACCATTGCCTCCGTGAGGCTCACCTACCGATTCTTGCGGGTGCTGGTAGACAGAGGCAACAACATCAACATTCTCTATCGCGACACCCTACTCAAGCTAGGGCTCAAAGAGAAGGACTCGCAGACGAGCCGGACGGTCTCCCACGGCATTGTGCCTGGGCAGTCTTGCTCCGCCATTGGCAAGATCTAGCTCGGCGTCCTCTTCGGTGATAAGTCCCACTTCCGCCGCGAGCCAATATGGTTCGAGGTGGTGGACCTTGACAGTCCCTACCACACGCCGTTAGGCCCGCCGGCACTCGTCAAGTTTATGGCGGTGTCCCATTATGCCTACCTCAAGTTCAAGATGTCGGGCCCGAAGGGCATCATCACTGTCAACGCCAACTACAAGATATCAATAGTGTGTGCACGTAGCAACAGCCAGCTGGCTAAGGCTCTGGTGATTGCAGAGGAGAGGCGGCAACTCGACCGGCTCGTTGGTTACGCCGCCGAGCAGCCAGCCGTCTTGGCTCCCCTGTCCTAGACGGCTGGCAAGGTATCTTTCTAGCCATCCAAGGACACCAAGCAAGTGCCACTCGATTCGGCTAACCCCAAGAAGTGCATCACCGTCGGCACCAACCTGAGCAGCAAATAGGAAGGCGAGCTCGTCGACTTCCTCTGTGCTAATTGGGACATCTTTGCATGGTCTCCCAAAGACACGTCGGGTGCTCCAAGGAACTATGCCGAGAACAAACTTCATGTGCGGTCAGATGTGAAGCCGGTCAAGTAACCCCTACGACATTTCTCCGAGGAGAAGCGATGCACTATAGGAGAAGAGATATCCCGACTGCTCGCAGCCGGCTTCATCATGGAAGTATTCCACCCGGACTGGCTGGCCAACCTAATCCTAGTGCTAAAGAAAAACAAGACTTGGCGCATGTGTATCGACTAGGCTAGCCTGAACAAGTCATGTACCGAAGACCCGTTCGCCCTGCCTCGGATCGATCAAGTAATCGACTCCCCGGCCGACTCGAAACTACTGTCCTTTCTGGATGCCTACTCAGGCTACCACCAGATCAAGCTGGACCCAGCTGATCGGATGAAGACCTCCTTCATCACCCCCTTCGGGGCCTACTTCTACATCACCATGTCCTTCGGTCTGAAGAATGCAGGCGCGACCTTCTAGCGCTGCATGCAAAAGTGCCTCCTACCGTAGATCGGCACGAACGTCCACGTCTATGTGGATGACATCATCGTCAAAACCAAGAAGCATTTACAACCTCCTCGACGACCTCCAGGAGACCTTTGCTAACCTGCACGAGTACCAGGTCCGGCTCAACCCGAAGAAGTGCGTCTTTCGCTTACCAGCCGGCAAAATCCTATGTTTCATCATGTCTGCTCGTGGCATCAAAGCCAACCCGAAGAAGATCAAGGCGATCGAGCGTACGCCCAAGCCGATCCGGCTCCGTGACGTTCAGAAATTTACCGGTTGCCTTGCCTCACTCAGCCGGTTTGTCAGCCGGCTGGGAGTGAAGACCCTACCCCTCTACCAACTCATGTGGAAGACGGCCCTGATCGAGTCGGGCCACGACTCCATGAAGAAGCTGGCCAAGTTCAAGTGGACCGTCCAGGCAGACGAAGTGTTTTGCGACATCAAACGGGTCCTCACCAGCGTGCCCATCCTGGCCGCGCCGGTGGAGAAGGAGCCCCTGCTCGCATACATCACGGTGACCACGTGCATCATCAGTGTCGTCCTGGTAGTAGAGCGGTCGGAGGAGGGCAAGGCGCTGCCAGTCCAGTGCCCCGTCTACTACCACAGGGAGGTCCTCTCCGCCTCCAAGCAAAACTACCCCTGATACGTCTCCAACGTATCTATAATTTATGATTCATGCCATGTTTACAACAATTTTATATGATTTTGGTATGATTTTATTAGAACTAACCCGGACTCACGCTGTTTTCAACAGAACTACAATGGTGTCATTTTTTGTGCAGAAATAGAAGTTCTTGGAATGGGCTGAAAATTTACGGAGAATATTTTTGGAAAATATAAAAAATACTAGAGCAAAAAGATACTAGAGAGGAGTCCCGAGGCAGCCACAAGCCTAGGGGCACCCCTGGCTTGTGGGCCCCTCGAGAGTCCCCTTGATGTGAGACCGACGCCAAAAATCCCTACAAATACCAAAACCCCAGAAAGAAACCTAGATCGGGAGTTCCGCCGCTGCAAGCCAAGGTAGCCAGGAAAAAACAATTGGGAGCCCTCTCCAGCACCCTGTCGGAGGGGGCCATCATCACTGGAGGTTACCTTCATCATCCCCGTGGTCTCCATGATGACGAGGGAGTAGTTCGCCCTCGGGGCTTAGGGTATGTACCAATAGCTATGTGTTTGATCTCTCTCTCTCTCGTGTTCTTGAGATGACACGATCGTGATGTACCGCGAGGTTTATTAATATAGATGAATCATATGGAGTTTTCCCCTCTCTATCTTCTTGTGATGAATTGAGTTTTGCCTTTGATTTTTTCTTATCCGCTTGAGTCTTTAAAGGATTTGAGAACACTTGATGTATGTCTTGTGTTGGGATATCCGTGGTGACAATGGGATGTTCTATTGATCCACTTCATGTATGTTTTGGTGATCAACTTGCGGGTTCCGTGACCTTGGGAATCTATGCATAGGGGTTGGCACATGTTTTCGTCTTGGCTCTCTGGTAGAAACTTTGGGGTACTCTTTCAAGTTCTTTGTGTTGGATTGAACCTGACGAATCTGAAATTAGGTGATGCATATCGTATAATCAAGCCCTTGGGTACTCGTGGTGACATTGGATTATCTAGGTGACATTAGGGTTTTGGTCGTTGTGTATTTTAAGGTGTTATTTTAGTACGAACTCTAGGGTTGTTCGTGACACTTATAGGGACAGCTCATACGATTGCTCGGAAAAGATAACTTTGAGGTGGTTTTGTACCCTACAATAATTTCTTTGTTTGTTCTCTGCTATTTGTGACTTTGGAGTAAACTCTTTGTCGCACGTGAGGGATTTACATATGATTCAACTATGCCAGTATTGTTGAGAGAACTTGCACTAGTGAAAGTATGAACCCTAGGCCTTGTTTCTAAGTATTGCAATACCGTTTGCACTACAGGAATCAGGCACTTTGTCGTCTGCCATGGAAGACGGCAAAGGCACAAAGGTGGACAGCAAAGCACTTTGTCGTCCGCTAGCAGACAACATATTTTTGGGCCCAGCTAGCTCCGGAAAAGGGGTTCTTTGCCATCTGCTTTCGCCCAGTGGACGGCAAAGATTCTTTGTTGTCAGCTTGCAGACGGCAAAGACTATTGGACGGCAACTACTGACGGTGTCACCGTTAGAGGTGGCTAACGGACCCACCGCTTTGTCGTCTGACTCCTCGCCTTCTTTGTCGTCTGCCTCCTCGGCCATTTGCCGTGTGCCACGGACAGCAAATACTTCTGTCGTGGCCGCCCCCTCACTTCTTCGCCGTCTGCTGTCTCACCCTTTGTCATCTGCCTCCTCCCCCTTTACCGTCTGCCGCAGACGGCAAAGACTTCTGTCGTGGCCGCCCCCCTCACTTCTTTGCCGTCTGCCTCCTCACCCTTTGTCGTCTCCCACAGACGGCAAAGAAACCAAATATCCCCAGTCTGGTCTTCCTAGGTTGCACAGCTGGTCACCACGTGGCACCTTTGCCATCGGTGGCAGACGGCAAAGTGCCTATATTCTCCCTTTTTGTTTTGTTTTTGGTTATATCCAATCATTATCACAAGCACATATATGATATTTATATAATTCACAGAAACTATATCCCTACCATATCACAAGCACATATATATGATCATCCAACAAACATACCAAATCAAAAGTGCAAGTTTCATCCATACATGCATTGTTTCATCCATAGGTAGCAAGTTTCACAATGTTCATCGATACAAAATCATAACAGAAAAACGCAAGAATTCCATCAATGCAAGCTTCCGTGAAGTGAATCAAATCTACAAAATGGGAAATAAGAAAGTTAGAAGAAGAATACTAGAAGAAGAAGAAGAAGAAGAAGAAGAACTTGAAGAAGAAAAGGGGGAACAAGAAGAAGAAGAAGTGTTTTTCTTCTCTTTCTCTTTATCCTCTTGTTTTTCTTCTTATTATTGCTTATTTGTGCCATTTTAGAGCTAACCTAGGTAATTATGCCATTCTTGACCTAACTAAGCTTATTGTGTCATTTTGCAAGAAAATAAGGTAAGTCTATGGCATCTATGAGGTTACCAAGAAGAAGAAGAAGATCTAGAAGAAGAAGAAGAAGAAGTGTTTTTCTTCTCTTTCTCTTTATCCTCTTGTTTTTCTTCTTCTTATTGCTTATTTGTGCCATTTTAGAGCTAACCTAGGTAATTATGCCATTTTTGACCTAACTAAGCTTATTGTGTCATTTTGCAAGAAAATAAGGTAAGTATATCGCATCTATGAGGTTACCAAGAAGAAGAAGAAGAAGATCCAGAAGAAGAACAAGAAGAAGAAGACGCTTTTTTCTTCTCTTTCTCTTTATTCTCTTGTTTTTCTTCTTCCTATTGCTTATTTGTGTCATTTTAGAGCTAACGTAGGTAATTATCACATTTTTACCTAACTAAGCTTATTGTGTCATTTTGCAAGAAAATAAGCTAAGTCCATGGCATCTATGAGATTACCAAGTCTATTATGTCATTGTTGAGTTAACTAAGCTTAATATGTTAGTGTGGAGGAAACAATGCTAAGTATAGGTCATTTTAGAGCTAACTTAATTAGGTACAATATGTCATTTTAGAGCTAACTTAGGTACAATATGTCATTTTGGAGGTAAGTAAGATTACTATGTCATTTTAGAGGAAACAAAGCTAACTTACATAAAATATGACATTTGTCTAAGTGCTAAGTTTGTCTAAGTGCTATGTTTGTGTTTGTTTGAGAAAACGAGCCAAGTAAGTGGCATATTAGAGCTTACCCTCCTCGTCATCATGGAGGTGAAGCACTGGGATTGCTCGGGTCGTGCGATGCGGCTCGGGAGTTATTTTGTACCAAAGATCATTTGCGTTAGCGTGATGACGTTGAAATGTTAAGACTGGTAACTAATGAACATTGAAAATGAAACTCACCGTTTCGGCCGTGGTAATGACTGGCATCGACGGAGGGGTCTGGCCAGACTTCTCGCACAAAGTCTGCACATTTGGTTTTGCCAAGTCAATCATATTGGTTATTAATGAATAGAACATGTAGTGCATCATTTCGCTAATATGAAGGAGAAACTTACCATGATGAGCTTGTACATGGCACGATGAGACGCATCGTTTCGTGCCCTCTCCTCCTCCAACAACTTAGTCATCCTGTCCTCCAGATCCCTCTTCTCCTCCGCCGCCTTCTGGGCCTATTCCGCCAGAAGCGCTTGGGTTGTATCTCTCTCTTTATCCAGAGCAGCCTGCAACACACCTCCTCGTTAGCATTCTAATCATCTTTGTTCGCACAGATAATGTAATGGATGAAAGCTATCTGAGTTCGTATGACTAACCTCGATGGCGAGCTGGACTGGCCGTGGACGAGGCGGCATCTCAGGACAGGAGCTCGTTTGGCGTGCCTTGATCTGTCGGAAAGTGCTCGAAGACCGTATATGTCCATCCCCAATGGCTATCGAGCCATGGGGCCTCCCGTGGCCAGCTAACATCACCAGGTCCGGATGAAGTGGTTGCTATCTCAGGTTGAAGTCCTCCCCATTCATCGCCTTCCTCACAAATCTGCACCTCACGAGCTTGTGGTGGGACGAGATATTGGTGAAGTTCTCGGGATTATCAAGGTCAAACTCAGAGAATGCCTTGACCTTCTTGTATGAGGCACGATGGGCCATGGCATAGAGGTCGTACACCTCTAGCACCTCCGTCTTATTGTGATGAGCCTACAAGAGAGGAACAAAGTATTAATAATGGGTAAACCTAGCACTACAAGAATGAATTGCAGGAATCATGAAGCAAACCACATACCCAGTTCTGCCCGAATTGATAAACGTTGGCGCTGCCTTGATGGTGTGTCACACCTTCCATTTGGGCATGTCGTGCCTTGGCATCGTCGTGGATGACTCGCCATTGGTCAGAGCACCATTCATTCACCAATGCCTCCCAACAACCCATCTTATCCACACACCATCTCGGGTGTACCTAAGTTAGTAAAGAGGAATTTGAGAGCTACGCATATGAATCAATGCAAAGGAAACTAAGTACATGGCCTTAAGAATAGGTAATTACCTTCATGTACTGCTCATTGTCCAGAAACTTTCGACGGAATGACGACTTGGCCTTCTTAATATGCTGCAAGGCGTAGTAGTCTTGAACAGCCTGTACTCGAGCCTTGTGTCGTAAGTTCTATAGTAGGCGCCTGCACTCGTAATCTATAAGCTTTGCCGCGGCCTCCTCGTATCCCTCCTCACACCTGTAGAAGGTCTGCAATCAAAAGAGACAACACTGATAATTACAATAACTAGCTATTATTGATTTTTAATTGTGTAAAGGAGAAATTACCTAGAACTTCCTGATGACCATGTGGGCCCTCGTGTGGCACAACACACCGTCGATCATCTCCTTCGTCGGGGACGGGGCAGCCAAGTAGTGCTCCCATTTCAATCCTACCTCTTCTTCCTGACCCTCGCTGGGCAACGTGACAAACCCCGGGAAGTTATGTCGTAAAATCACACCAAGGATGGAGTTGGGCCTCTGGACATCATTGGTGTGAATCCAACCCCTGCAGTATGACAAAGCCAATGCATTAGATATGTGAAGAAACATGAAGGCAAAAGGTTTAAAAAGAGTGAATGCACTTACTTTGGCGACTCGGGCTTAATCAGCCCCCTCTGCTCGCGGGTCATCAGCACGGGCGGGAGCCGTGTACACCCACGCTGGTAGACGATGCCCTCAACCACCTCGTCCGCACTATCAGAAAGCCGATCCCCACTACCATCAGCATGGCCACTCGGCTCCGGCTGATGCAGATCCGGCCAGGTATCCCATCAGGTGGAAGCCTATGGCGTCTCATAGGACGAAGTGTCTGGCACAAGAGTCTCACGTGACGAGGCATCTGGCATAGAAGTCTCAAGGGTCGAAGTGTCTGGGACAGAAGGATCGTCGACCCGAGGCTCGTGGACAGGAGTCCTTGTAGCCTCCACCTCAGATGAGTCCACCGTAGCAGTCCTGTGTTCTCGTGAATCAGCTGGGGGTGGCGGCGAGGAAGGCGTAGCAGCCTTCATACCTCTCCCGCGGCCACCGCGTGTAGATTTAGGAGCTCTCTTCTTCCCCCAACCTCCTCTCCCTGTGGGCAACTTCACCGACGAAGAAGTGCCCTCGGGTGACCCAATACTGTCATACAACACTCTCCGGAGAGTTTGGGGTGGAATGGAAGTACCCCTCCCAACACGCGCCGACGAAGGATCCTCGGATTGCTCTCGACCCACGCCCACCATATTTCAACACCTTCCATGACAAAGAGTCAACGAAATTAGTACAACATAAAAGATTGAATACCGACATGAATAGTAATATGTATATATACAATTTGAGTGTATCATCATCATGTATACCTGACATGAACTAATAATAATCTTCATCGTCTATATATGCTTCGGGATCAATAAATGCATCATCATCATCATCATCACTACCATTAATAAATGCATCATCATCACTATCGCGAGCAACATGTGGAAGGCCTCCTTTATGTAATCCGTCAAGCATTGAGAGGTCATCCGTAGTATTAACCTCTTCTTCTTTCGTCTCTTCTTGTTCATGCTCAGGGGTGAAGTCGGATTCACTATCGTTGTCTACCTCAATGTTTTGGGGTGAAGTAGAGGGTTCTTGAAACGTTTTTAGGGAAAACGTGTTTCCTGGAAGAATTCTCCTTCACATGTGTCTAGGTTAATGTGAGGTTCACAATCATTTTCATTGAGGGGAGGTGGTCTAAAATGTGGCGGCACATCATAAACGACATCCCAACCATTCAGATTTGGATCAGTTTGGCAGGCCCATGGTAGATAGAAAACTTGGGTCGCCTATTGAGCCATAATATAGACGTTGGGAACATCTAAATGGGTGCTTTGTTTGATTTTGACTAGCCCTATATGTTCATGAGTCCTTCTAGTCTCCTTCGGCTGGAACCAATAACATTTGAAGACTACGACGTTTGGTCTATTATCACCAAAGAATATAAGTTCATAAATTTCTTCAACTCTTCCATAATACTCGACACCTCCTTCGCCGGCAGCGGAGACACAACAATTTGTAGACTTTTGATCGGCCATACATAGCTCTTTTCCAAAAGTACAAAAGTGATACCCGTTGATGTCGTATTTGTCAAACGAATGGACCTTATAGTCAAAACCATTAGCGACTTGTCTCAATTTGACGCCCATAGACTCTGAATTAGCCTACAAGTTTGATACGAAAGGATTGTTGCATTAGCCGCAAACTAGACGAAGAAATGAAATGGTCTAATGGAAATTACCATTTCTTTGAACCAAGAGATGAAACCGGGATAGCCGCCTCCATGCTTTGCTAGAACCTCATACTCTTCGATGGAATCGTTTTGGATCACCGCTCCATCCAAGAATTTGGCGACGTATCGAATGTATCACATATTCGGGAATAAGAGAAATTCAAAGGAATTAGAAGCTGCGAAACAATGTACCGAGAACTTACTCAATGTATGGCCGCACTTCTGTTAGGTTGTTGAAGATATACAATGAAACGGTCCGCCATTCTTCAACATCCAACGTTATTGCTTTCGAAGCACCAGTTACTGCTAGCTTCCCTTGGAATAGGCTGAGGTTGGATCAAACTTTTTCATGGTCGCCATCATTGTACCGAGGCTTCGGATTATGCAAATGACGATTCTTGGCTTACTAGTGTGTTGTCACGAAGTTTGCCACCTCGTCAGTAATGAATGCCTCGGCCATTGATGCTTCAATTTTACATTTATTTTTAAATTTTGCTCGACGCGTCTTCTACATCCTCTCAGTTCCTAAGCACCAACGATTTTGCACAGACCCCCCCCCCCAATCTTGCCTTGGTCGGGAGATGCAAAATCAAATGTTGCATTGGATTAAAGAAGACCGGTGAAAGATCTTTTCTAACTTTCATATCAACTCCGATGCCAACTCTTCCAGTTCATCTAGCATGTCAGGTGATAGTTCTTTCGCACAGAACGGAAGAAATATCTTAGCTCTGCTAGTACTAACCATTCATCCTCAGGGATAAAGCCACGCAACATCACCGCCATTACCTGCTCAAGCCATATGTGCCAATCATGACTCTTGAGACCAAATATTTTCAATTTTTCAAGAGTCGCTCCCCTCTTTAGATTCATTGCATACCCATTGGGGAACATCAACTGCATTTTCACCCACAAGGTCTTTTCCCTCATAGCTAGCCTTCCAAGATTGAACCATGCCTTTGGCTTCCTCCGGTTCTTATTTCCTAACGGTTGTCGCATGTTTTGTAACGGCCTATCACATAGAGCCTCCTGATCGACTCTAGCCTTAGGATTATCCTTTGTCTTTCCCTCTATGCCGAACAATGTACCAAAAAGGGCCTCGGCGATATTCTTTTCAGTGTGCATCACGTCGATGTTGTGTGGGCAAAGGAGGTCTTTAAAGTAAGGCAGATCCCACAAGTATATCTTGTGAGCCCATGCGTGTTTCGTATTATACCCTTTGAAATACCCTGGATGTTTTGGATCCGGCTCGAGAGTGTTTATCTAATCCAGAGTGTGTTGGCCTGTCCATGCAGGTGGTGCAGAGTTTTTGACAACTGTACCTTTCATGAAATTCTTCTTGTCTTTTCTGAACTTATGCTGAGGATCCAGGAACTATATGTGCAAGTCGAAGCAAGAATACTTGCAGCCCGCCTGCAGCCAACGGAACTCAAGAGCTGCCTTGCATGTGGGGCACGGGAACCTTCCATTCACACACCAGCCAATGAATAGTGCATACATTGGCAAGTCATGCGTCGAGTACATGTACCACACATGCATTATGAAGTTTTTTTGGAAGCAGCATCATATGTCTTGCTACCATTATCTCAAGCTTCTTGCAATTCATCCTTAAGCGGTTGCATGTACACATTCATATTCTTCCCCAGATAGTTGGGCCCTAGAATTATCAACGTCAAGAAAATGTTCTTTCTTTTCATAATCTCTCCAGGGGGAGATTGAGTGCAATGACAAATACAGGCCAGCAAGTGTATTGGGTTGCCGTCGTACCAAACACTTGGAACCCATCCATGCTGATGGCGACTTGAGGATGCCTTGGATCTACCGCTTTATCCTTATGTACTGCATCGAAGTGCTTCCACGCAAAAGCATCTGAAGTGTGTCCCAACATCGGATTTCCATCTGCATCTAGTTCGGTTCTTTTGCCCAATTTATGCCATGTCATATATATGTTTATCTCTTCGACCATGAGAAGACGTTGAAGTCTTGGTATGATTGGCATGTACCGAAGAACATTAACTGGGATTTTGTTTTGACTCTTCTCACCCATACCGTTGTCTACCACAACATACCTAGAAGACTTGCAAATGGGACAATAGTTCAAGCCCGCATACTCAAGCCTAAATAAGGCACATCCATTCTCATAGGCATCTATTTTCTCATAGGGCATCTTAAGTGTTGGCAGAAGTAGTAGTAAATCAAAAAAATTCCTATGACCACCAAGATCTATCTATAGAGAAACCAGCAACGAGTAAGGTGAGATTGCATCTTCATACCTTTGAAGATCGCTAAGCGGAAGCGTTACTAGAACGCGGTTGGTGGAGTCGTACTCGCTACGATTAAGATCGCGGTGGATTCCGATCTAACCGCCGAACAACGGCGCCTCCGCGTTCAACACATGTGCAGCCTGATGATGTCTCCTACGTCTTGATCCATCAAGGAGGAAGGAGGGGTTGAGGGAGAGCTCCAGCAGCACAACGGCATGGTGACGGTGGAGCTACGTGGACTCCGGCAGGGCTTTGCCAAGCGCTACGGAGAACGAGGAAGAGGAAGGGGGTAGGGCTGCGCCGAGAGAGAGAGAAGTCGTGTCTCAAATCAGCCCCAATACCTCGGGTATATATAGGAGGATAGAGAGGGAGGGCTGCCTTGGCCCCTCCTCTACGGAGGGGAGGTTCGGCCGAGATAAGGAAGGAGTCCACCTCCCACAAGGGAGGTGGATCTCTTCCTTTTGGATCTCCTTTTGCCTTATCTCCTTATCCCTAGCCGCATGGGCCTTTAGGGAAGGACTTGGCCAGCCCAATAAGGGATGGTCCACCTCCTCTAACAGCCCATGAAGTCCTTTGGTCATCACGCCCCTCCCGGGGGTCCTCCGGCACCCTCCCGGCACTCTCGGTACACTACCGATGAGACCAAAAACTTTCCGGTGACCAAAACTGGACTTCCTATATATCAATCTTTACTTCTGGAACATTCAGGAGCTCCTTGTGACGTCCGAGATCTCATCCGAGACTCTGAACAACCTTCGGTAACCATGTACAACATTTCCCTATAACCCTAGCATCATCGAACCTTAAGTGTGTAGACCCTACGGGTTCGGGAGGCACGTAGACATGACCGAGACACCTCTCTGGTCAATAACCAACAGCAGAATCTAGATACCCATGTTGGATCCCACATGCTCCAAGATTATCTCATCAGATGAACCATGATGTCGGGGATTCAATCAATCCCGTATACAATTCCCTTTGTCTACCAGTATGACACTTGCCCGAGATTCGATCGTCGGTATCCCTATACCTTGTTTAATCTCGTTACTGGCAAGTCTCTTTACTCGTTCCTTAACACATCATCTCGTGGCTAACTCCTTAGTCAGATTGAGCTCATTATGATGATGTCTTACCGAGTGGGCCCAGAGATACCTCTCCGTCACACAGAGTGACAAATCCCAGTCTCGATTCGTGCCAATCCAACAGACACTTTCGGAGATACCTGTAGTGTACCTTTATAGCCACCCAATTACGTTGTGACATTTGGCACACCCAAAGCATTCCTATGGTATCCGGGAGTTGCACAATCTCATGGTCTAAGGAAATGATACTTGACATTGGAAAAGCTTTAGCAGACAAACTACATGATCTTGTGCTATGCCTAGGATTGGGTCTTGTCCATCACATCATTCTCCTAATGATGTGATCCCGTTGTCAACGACATCCAATGTCCCTGGTCACGAAACCATGACCATCTAATGATCAACGAGCTAGCCAACTAGAGGCTCACTAGGGACACGTTGTGGTCTATGTATTCACATGTGCATTACGGTTTCCGGTTAATACAATTATAGCATGAACAATAAACAATTGTCATGAACAAGGAAATACAATAATAACCATTTTATTATTGCCTCTAGGGCATATTTCCAACAGTCTCCCACTTGCACTAGAGTCAATAATCTAGTTACTTTGTGATGAATCGAACACCCATAGCATTCGGGTGTTGATCATGTTTTGCTTGTGAGAGAGGTTTAGTCAACGGATCTGCGATATTCAGATCCATATGTACTTTACAAATATCTATATCTCCTTCCTGAATGTAATCACGAATGGAGTTGAAGCGGCGCTTGATGTGTCTTGTCTTCTTGTGAAACCTGGGCTCCTTCGCAAGGGCAATAGCTCCAGTGTTGTCATAGAATAGAGTCATCGGGCCCGACACATTGGGAATAACTCCTAGGTCGGTGATGAACTCCTTCATCCACACTCCTTCCTTTGCTGCTTCCTAAGCAGCTATGTATTCCGCTTCACATGTAGATGCCGCCACGACGCTTTGGTTGCTGCTGCACCAGCTGACTGCCCCTCCGTTGAAAATATACACGTATCCGGTTTGCGACTTGGAGTCGTCCGGATCTGTGTCGAAGCTAGCATCAACGTAACCCTTTACCACGAGCTCTTCGGCACCTCCATATACGAGAAACATGTCCTTTGTCCTTTTCAGGTACTTCACGATATTCTTGACCGCTATCCAGTGTTCCGCTCTGGGATCACTTTGGTACCTCCCTATCAAACTTATGGCAGGGTTCACATCAGGTCTGGTAGACAGCATGGCATACTTAATAGAGCCTATGGCTGAAGCATAGAGGATGAGACTCATCTCTTCTCTGTCCTTTGTTGTGGTCGGGCATTGAGTCGTACTCAATCTCACACCCTGTAACATAGGCAAGAACCCCTTCTTGGACTGATCCATATTGAACTTCTTCAATATCTTGTCAAGGTATGTGCTTTGAAAGACCTATGAGGCGTCTCGATGTATCTCTATAGATCTTGATGCCTAATATGTAAGCAGCTTCTCCAAGGTCCTTAATTGAAAAACATTTATTCAAGTAGTCCTTTACACTTTCCAAAAGTTCTATATCATTTCCCATCAACAATATGTCATCCACATATAATATGAGAAATGTGATAGAGCTCCCACTCACTTTCTTGTAAATATAGAGTTCTCCATAAACCTGTATAAACGCAAACGCGTTAATCACCTCATTAAAGCGAATGTTCCAACTCCGAGATACTTGCACAAGCCCATAGATGGAGCGCTGGAGCTTGCATACTTTGTTAGCATCTTTAGGATCGACAAAACCTTCCGGCTGCATCATATACAGTTCTTCCTTAAGGAAGCCATTAAGGAATGCCATTTTTACATCCATTTTCCAGATCTCATAATCATAAAATGTGGCAATTGCTAACATGATTCGGACGGACTTCAGCATCACTACGGGTGAGAAAGTCTCATCTTAGTCAACTCCTTGAACTTGTTGATAACCCTTAGCGACAAGCCGAGCCTTATAGACGGTCACATTACCATCCGCGTCAGTCTTCTTCTTAAAGATCCATTTATTTTCAATGGCTCGCTTATCATCAGGCAAGTGCACCAAAGTCCATACTTTATTCTAATACATGGATCCTATCTCGGATTTCATGGCTTCAAGCCATTTGTTGGAATCCGGGCCCACCATCGCTTCTTCATAGTTTGAAGGTTCACCGTTGTCCAAAACCATGATCTCCAGGACAGGGTTGCCATACCACTCTGGTGCGGAATGTGTCCCAGTGGACCTTCGACGTTCAATAGTAACTTGATCTGAAGTTTCATGCTCATCATCATTAACTTCCTCTTGAGCCGGTGTAGGCTTCACGGAAACAACTTCACATGATGTGCTACTCTCCGGTTCGAGTGGAGGTACGATTACCTCATCAAGTTCTATTTTCCTCCCACTTACTTCTTTCGAGAGAAACTCTTTCTCGAGAAAGGATCCATTCTTGGAAACAAAGACTTTGGCTTCGGATCTAAGGTAGAAGGTATACCCAATAGTCTCTTTGGGATATCCTATGAACACGCACTTTTCCACTTTGGGTTCGAGCTTCTCGGGTTGAAGTTTCTTCACATAAGCATCGCATCCCCAAACTTTTAGAAACGACAGCTTAGGTTTCTTTCCAAACCATAATTCAACGGTGTCGTCTCAACAGACTTTGGCGGTGCCCTATTTAAAGTGAATGTGGCAGTCTCTAATGCATATCCCCAAAATGATAGCAGTAAGTCGGTAAGAGACATCATAGATCGCACCATATCCAATAGAGTGCGATTACGACGTTCAGACACACCATTTCGCTGAGGTGTGCCAGGCGGCGTGAGTTGTGAAACAATTCCACATTTCCTTAGGTGCGTGCCAAACTCGTGACTTAAATATTCTCCGCCACGATCAGATCGTAGGCACTTTATTTTCTTGTCACATTGATTCTCTACCTCACACTAAAATTCCTTGAACCTTTAAAAGGTTTCAGACTTGTGTTTCATTAAGTAGACATACCCATATCTGCTCAAGTCATCAGTGAGGGTGAGAACATAACGATAGGCACCGCGAGCCTCGGCGCTCATTGGACCGCATACATCAGTATGTATTATCTTCAACAAGTCAGTTGCTCGCTCCATTGTTCCGGAGAACGGAGTCTTGGTCATCTTGCCCATGAGGCATGGTTCGCACGTGTCAAATGATTCAAAATCAAGAGACTCCAAAAGTCCATCAGCATGGAGCTTCTTCATGCGTTTGACACCAATATGACCAAGGCGGAAGTGCCACATATAAGTGGGACTATCATTATCAACCTTACATCTTTTGGTACTCACACTATGGACATGTGTAACATCACGTTCAAGATTCATTAAAAATAAACCATTGACCAGCGGGGCATGACCATAAAATATTTCTCTCATATAAATAGAACAACCATTATTCTCAGATTTAAATGAGTAGCCATCTTGCATCAAACGAGATCCAGATACAATGTTCATGCTCAAAGCTGGTACTAAATAACAATTATTGAGGTTTAAAACTAATCCTGAAGGTAGATGTAGAGGTAGCATGCCGATGGCGATCACATCGACCTTGGAACCATTTCTGACGCGCATCGTCACCTCATCCTTTGCTAGTCTCCACTTATTCCATAGCTCCTGCTTGGAGTTACAAATGTGAGCAACTGCACCGGTATCAAATACCCAGGAGCTACTACGAGCGCTGGTTAGGTACACGTCAATAACAAGTATATCACATATACCTTTAATGTTGTCGGGCTTCATATCCGCTAAGTACTTGGGGCAGTTCCGCTTCCAATGACCGGTACCCTTGCAATAAAAGCACTCAGTCTCAGGCTTGGGTCCATGCTTGTTCTTCTTCCCGGCAACTTTCTTACTAGGCATGGCAACAGCTTTGCCATCCTTCTTGAAGTTCTTCTTACCCTTGCCTTTCTTGAAACTAGTGGTCTTATTCACCATCAACACTTGATGCTCCTTTTTGATCTCGACCTTTGCTGATTTCAGCATCGAGTACAACTCAGGAATGGACTTCTCCATACCCTGCATGTTGTAGTTCATCACAAAGCTCTTGTAGCTAGGTGGAAGGGACTAGAGGATTCTGTCAATGACCGAGTCATCCGGGAGATTAACTCCCAACTGAGTCAAGCGGTTGTGCAACCCAGACATTTTGAGTATGTGCTCACTGACAGAACTGTTTTCCTCCATCTTATAGATGAAGAACTTGTTGGAGACATCATATCTCTCGACCCGGGCATGGGCTTGGAAAACCAATTTCAGCTCTTGGAACATCTCATATGCTCCGTGTTTCTCAAAACGCTTTTGAAGCCCCGGTTCTAAACTATAAAGCATGCCGCACTGAACAAGGGAGTAATCATCGCAGCGTGACTGCCAAGCGTTCATAACGTCTTGATCTGCTGGGCAAATGGGTGCATCACCTAGCGGTGCATCAAGGACATACAATCTTTTGGAAGCTATGAGGATAATCCTTAAGCCACGGACCCAGCCGCATAGTTGCTTCCATCATCTTTCAGCTTGGTTTTCTCTAGGAACGCATTGAAGTTGAGGGTGACATTAGCGTTGGCCATTGGATCTACAATATAGATCATAAAGACAATTTTTAGACTAAGTTTGTGATAATTAAGTTCACATAATCAAATTATTTAATGAACTCCCACTTAGATAGACATCTCTCTAGTCATCCAAGTGACACATGATCCATGTCGAGTAGCCCGTGTCCGATCATCACGTGAGACAGACTAGTCATCCATGGTGAACATCTCCATGTTGATCGTATCTTCTATACATGTTCGACCTTTCGGTCTTCCGTGTTCCAAGGCCATGTCTGTACATGCTAGGCTCGTCAAGTCAACCTAAGTATATCGCGTGTGTAAATCTGGCTTACACCTGTTGTATGTGAACGTTAGAACCTATCACACCTGATCATCACGTGGTGCTTCGGAACAACGATCCTTAGCAACGGTGCATAGTTAGGGTGAACACATTTCTTGAAATTTTATTGAGAGATCATCTTATTAGCTACCATCGTTCTAAGCAAATAAGATGTAAACATGATAAACATGACATGCAATCAATATAGTGACATGATATGGCCAATATTATCTTGCTCCTTTGATCTCCATCTTTGGAGCACCATGATCATCACTGTCACCGGCACGACACCATGATCTCCATCATCATGATCTTCATCATAGTGTCTTCATGAAGTTGTCTTGCCAACTATTACTTCTACTACTATGGCTAATGATTAGCAATAAAGTAAAGTAATTACATGGCGTTTATGATTGATACGCAAGTCATACAATAAATTAAGACAACTCCTATGCCTCCTGCCGGTTGTCATACTCATCGACATGCAAGTCGTGAATCCTATTACAAGAACATGATCAATTTCATACATCACAATGCATCACATCACATCCTTTGGCCATATCACATCACAAGGCATATGCTGCAAAAAAACAAGTTAGACGTCCTCTAATTTGTAGTTGCAAGTTTTACGTGGCTGCTATAGGTTTCTAGCAAGAACGTTTCTTACCTATGCCAAAACCACAACGTGATCTGCCAATTGCTATTTACCTTCATAAGGACCCTTTTCATCGAATCCAATCCGACTAAGGTGGGATAGACAGACACCCGCTAGCCACCTTATGCAACAAGTGCATGTCAGGCGGTGGAATCGGTCTCACGTAAGCGTACGTGTAAAGTTGGTCCGGGCCGCTTCATCCCACAATACCGCCTAATCAAGATAAGACTAGTAGTGGTAAGCAAATTAACAAGATCGAGGCCCACAACAACTTTGTGTTCTACTCGTGCATAGATTCTACGCATAGACCTAGCTCATGATGCCACTGTTGGCAGACGTAGTAGCAAATCAAAAAATTCCTACGACCACCAAGATCTATCTATGGAGAAACCAGCAATGAGTAAGGTGAGATTGCATCTTCATACCTTTGATAATTGCTAAGCGGAAGCGTTACTAGAACGCGGCCGGTGGAGTCGTACTCGCTGCGATTCAGATTGCGGTGGATTCCGATCTAAGTGCCGAACAACGGCGCCTCCGCGTTCAACACACGTGCAGCCCGATGACGTCTCCTATGTATTGATCCAGCAAGGAGGAAGGAGAGGTTGAGGGAGAGCTCCAGCAGCATGACGGCATGGTGACGGTGGAGCTACGTGGACTCCGGCAGGGCTTCGCCAAGCGCTACGAAGAACGAGGAAGAGGAAGGGTAGGGCTGCGCCGAGAGAGAGAGAAGTCGTGTATCAAATCAGCCCCAATATCTCGGGTATATATAGGAGGAGGGAGAGGGAGGGCTTCCTTGGCCCCTCCTCCAAGGAGGAGAGGTTCGGCCGAGATAAGGGAGGAGTCCACCTCCCACAAGGGAGGTGGATCTCTTCCTTTTGAATCTCCTTTTGCCTTATCTCCTTATCCCAAGCCGCATGGGCCTTTAGGGAAGGACTTGGCCAGACCAATAAGGGATGGTCCACCTCCTATAACAGCCCATGAAGTCCTTTGGTCGTCACACCCCTCCTGGGGGTCCTCTCGCACCCGCCCGGCACTCCCGGTACACTACCGATGAGCCCGAAAACTTTCCGGTGACCAAAACTGGACTTCCTATATATCAATATTTACCTCCGGACCATTTCGGAGCTCCTCGTGACATCCGGGATCTCATCTGGGACTCTGAACAACCTTCGGTAACCACGTACAACATTTCCCTATAACCCTAGCGTCATCGAACCTTAAGTGTGTAGACCCTACGGGTTCGGGAGGCACGTAGACATGACCGAGACATCTCTCCGGTCAATAAACAACAACGGGATATAGATACCCATGTTGTCTCCCACATGCTCCAAGATGATCTCATCTGATGAACCACGATGTCGGGGATTCAATCAATCCCGTATACAATTCCCTTTGTCTATCGGTATGACACTTGCCCGAGATTCGATCGTCGGTATCCCTATACCTTGTTCAATCTCACCGACAAGTCTCTTTTCTTGTTCCTTAACACATCATCCCATGGCTAACTCCTTAGTCAAATTGAGCTCATTATGATGATGTCTTACTAAGTGGGCTTAGAGATACCTCTCCGTCACACGGAGTGACAAATCCCAGTCTCGTGCCAACCCAACAGACACTTTCGGAGATACATGTAGTGTACCTTTATAGCCACTCATTTACGTTGTGACGTTTGGCACACCCAAAGCATTCCTATGGTATCCGGGAGTTGCACAATATCATGGTCTAAGGAAATGATACTTGACATTGGAAAAGCTTTAGCAGACGAACTACACGATCTTGTGCTATGTTTAGGATTGAGTCTTGTCCATCACATCATTCTCCTAATGAATGATGTGATCCCATTATCGACGACATCCAATATCCATGGTCATGAAACTGTGACCATCTATTGATCAACGAGCTAGCCAACTAGAGGATCACTAGGGACACGTTGTGATCTATATATTCACAAATGCATTACGGTTTCCGGTTAACACAATTATAGCATGAACAATAGACAATTATCATGAACAAGGAAATACAATAATAACCATTTTATTATTGCCTCTAGGGCATATTTCCAACATTAAGTGCACGTAGGATTTTCTCACACTGGTACAGGTTTGCTGGCAATACATGGCCTTTGGGTAGAAAGCATCCAAATATCATCATCATCGTATCGTAGAATTCTCTGCCTAGGTTGAACTGAGCCTTCAGAGCCATTACTTGCGCGATGGCATAAAGCTGACAAAGCTCAGTGTGCTCATGGAGAGGATGTTTTGAAGACTCCAACCTTTCATAGAAGGCCTTTGCAGATTCCTCCATCTCATCATCCGAATCTCGAGCATCATCAAAGTTTTGCACCATGTCTTCAATCCCGATACCATGCTCGTTGGTGCGACGACGAACAACCTTACCTTTGTCATGTTGGGCAGACTCACCATGAAATCTCCACACCGTATAATCAGGCGTAAAACCCCACTTCTGCAAGTGTTTACCCATTTCATCCCGTGTCCACTTTGTATGGTTGTCGCACCGGACACAGGGGCACCACGTTATTTCATCGCCATTTGCAAATGCGGTGCTCAGAAACCGCTTGGTTTTTGTTAACCATCCAATGGTCATTTCTTTCTAACTAGGGTGACCGGTGTACATCCAAGCACGATCACTCATGTTGATTACCTAGTAAACACACAGGAATTATATATATATATAATTCATCATGTATATTCATCCGTTAATCAAGTTTGTTAGTTTTATTACATCCATGCAACATACACGCTAATAGGTAGAGATAGGTCCTAATCCCACCCATGTAGATTGGGTTCATTTTCCCATATGCTCTGCTTCGGATCCGACGCAGAATTTGGCAGCACTACCCCGCTGTTCTCCTGATGCACTTCTCGCCAATAAGCGGAGAGGTTGCGTACCCGGAGAACAACAGGGAGGCACTAATGAAATTCCGCATCGGATCCGGAGCAGAGCATACGGGAAAACGAACCTAGTCTACACATACTCGGGCTGTCCATGGATAATGTTGGATAATTCAGAAGGATGGTCGTTATAAATATGCAAAGACATGCATATTTATAGATGCCGCCCTTTTGAACGGGAGACACATACTGGTCATGCATACTGATGATTGAAGACACCTATAGCTAGCAAGTTTCATCGGCACGAACACCGGAATTGGACAAATTAAGGGGGCGGGGGAGGAGATGTCATTTGCGCTCACCAACGAACATAGCAGGGGTGCTCGTCAAACGTACGGGGAGGTCGTCGAACAACTGCACATTGAAATTCACCCGATCAACACAAACATGATGTTATTTATAACAAACATCAGAAAATATGTGACCTAAACATAATTTACAAAACTATGACCTCCTCGGCCTCCTCGAACTTCATTTTTTTCCTTCTTCTTCTTTTCCTTATTATTATCTAAACACTAGCACTAGCACTAACGCTAGTAACTAGGACTAACCTAAACTAAACTAGCACTAGCACTAACCTAAACTAAGCAATAAAAATAGAAAAAACACTAAACTAAACTAAACTAGCACTAGAACTAACCTAAACTAAACAGAAAAAACAAGCACTAGTAACATAAACTGAAACTTAAAAAGAGAAAAAAATAAAAAACCTCACCTTGTAGGGCCGATGGAGGAGGGCCAGCGCGGCGGAGGAAGGCCGCGGAGAGGGGGGCGGTGCCGCGTCGACCTCCGACGGTTGGGCGTCGCGGGGAGACGCATGTGGAGGAGGGCCTACGCAGGGAGGGGGCGTCATGGATGGGGGCTCGCCGCGGTGGTGGGGCGGCACGGGGGAGGGCGTCGAGGAGGGTAGTGGGCTCGTCGCGGGGAGCTACACTAGGGAGGGGAGGCACTGGGGAGGGGCATCGAGAGGGGAGGGGAGGGTCTGGGAAGGGGCGGCGAAAGGGGAGTTGCGGCGCTGGGGAGTTCCGATGGTGGGGGTAGCGCGGTGAAGCGGGGGGAGGGGCAGCCACGGGAAGGGGCCGGCCGGTGCTGGGAGAGAGAGAGTGGAGTGGATCGCAGGGGAGAGAGTGAGGGGGTGGGGATCCACCATCACCGTTAAGGGGGGACATCCTCTTTGTCGTCCGCTAGCGGATGGCAAAGAGGGATGAGGCGGACGGCAAAGAGGTCCCCGACGGCAACAAGGTTGTCCTCTGAACCCATAGTGCAGTGGGGCCCGCCCGTGACCTTTGTCGTCTACCTGCCCCATCTTTGTCGTCGGCTAGCCAATGACAAAGAGTAGGCTGGTGGAAAACAAAACCTTTGCCATCCGCCCCACCTTTGTCGTCTGTTTTTTGCTAGTTGATGGCAAACGTCTTCTTTGTCGTCCGCCAGCCGACGGCAAAGACATGGCAGACGACAAATGTTCTGATTCTAGTAGTGTTGTGCTCAATTTTATAATTAGTTACCTTGCTATTTTTATATTTCATATTACAAAAACCTATATCTACCATCCATATTACACTTGTATCACCATCTCTTCGCTGAACTAGTGCACCTATACAATTTACCATTGTATTGGGTGTGTTGGGGACACAAGAGACTCTTTGTTATTTGGTTGCAGGGTTGTTTGAGAGAGACCATCTTCATACTACGCCTCCCACGGATTGATAAACCTTAGGTCATCCACTTGAGGGAAATTTGCTACTGTCCTAAAAACTCTCCACTTGGAGGCCCAACAGGAGTCTACACGAAAAAGGTTGCGTAGTAGACATCAAGCTCTTTTCTGGCACCGTTGCTGGGGAGGTGAGTGCTTGAAGGTATATTTTAGATCTTGCAATCAAATCTTTTAGTTTCTTGTTTTTCACTAGTTTGGTTTAATAAAAGAAAACTACAAAAAATGGAGTTTAGGTTGCATCAATTGTTTTGTCTCTTTAATGTCTTTTGTGAAAATGATGGTCTGGAAAATTGTGCTCAATTGGTAGAGGAAGAATTTGTGAAAATACTTAATGAGAATTTATTGAATGATGAGCATGATATAAATATTGCTAGTATTAATTCTCTGAATATTCATGATGCTAGTGATATGCAAAGCCACAAGCTTGGGGATGCTATGTTAGATAAAGATGAAATTTTTAGTCTCCCAAGTTTTGATGAGCAAAAATATTATGATGATAGCATGGATCCTATGTATGATTATTATTGCGATGACATGTATGCTATAAAGAGAAATGACAACCATGAAACTTTTTATCATGATTTTAATGTTCAATGTGGTTATGTCAATCAAATGTCTCATGATAGCTATTTTGTTGAGTTCGCTCCCACTATTATGAATGAGAAAAAATTGCTTATGTGGAGAGTTATAAAAATTCTATGCGTGTGCATCATGAATAGAATGATTTATGTCATAGTTATATTGTTGAATTCCTTCATGATTCTATTGAAAACTATTATGAGGGAGGAACTTATGCTTGTAGGAATTGCAATAATATCAAGTTTCCTCTCTATGTGTTCAAAGTTTTGAAGTTATGCTTGTCTTGCCTTCCTATGCTAGTTATTTCTTTCTCCCATAAATGTTTTTCTCACAAAATCCCTATGCATAGGAAGTGGGTTAGACTTAAATGTGCTTGTGATGTGATTCATGATGCTCTCTTGCATGTTTCAATTATTATTCCTATACGAGCATCATTGAAATCATCATGCCTAGCTAAAAGGCATTAAAGAAAAGCGCTTGTTGGGAGATAACCCAGCACTTTTACCTTCTGTTTTTATGTATTCACATGATTAATATACTGTGGTAATCATGTTTGGTGTATTTTATTTCAATAAAGTGCCAAGTAAAGCCTTTGGGATAGTGCGGATACTTGCTTGTTTGATTCTGTGCAAAAACAGAAAGTTTTGCGTCCAACATATGGATTATCTAATTTTACTGGAGCTTCAAACAATTCTGCAATTTTGAAAAATAATTTATATGCAAATTCCTTGAGTTTTCCTAATTTTTCATAATTTTAGAGTCAGGGAAATATGGTGATCATTCAGATCTTTACAAATTGTTCTGTTTTTGACAGATTCTGTTTTGCATGCATAGTTTGCTTGTTTCAAGTGTTTCCATAGATTATATTTGGTGATATAAATTGTGGTAATGATTTAATACAGTAGGTATTATGTGATAACAATTATGAACCTTTTCTTTACAGTACCTAAGTGAATGATCTATACTTATTATACTAACCCTTCTCACGAAGTTCCGTTAAGTTTTGTGTGATTGAAGTTTTCAAGTTTTGGGTGAGACACCGATATGAGGATAATAAGGAGTGAGAATAACCTAAGCTTGGGTATTCCCAAGGCACCCCAAGGTAATATTCAAGGAAAACTAAAACGTCTAAGCTTGGGATGCCCCGGAAGGCATCCCCTCTTTCGTCTTCAACATTATCGGTATATCTTACTTGGAGCTATATTTTTATTTGACACATAATGTGAGTTTTGCTTAGATCGTAATTTTATTTTTTTCTCTTTTAGGTGTTATTTATAATCTCGTTTTTCAGTAAAAATTTCCAAGAATCGTCTTAGGATGCTTCCATTGCATGTTTTGATGTGTGCTGTGTAAAAACAGAAACTTTTGCTGCAGTGTTTGAATTTTCATATATTACTGAAAAGTGCAAAGTTTCTCAAATTTTTACATAGTGTTTTAATATAAATTAGTTAGCTTTTACTAAATTTTCATAATTTTTTTTAGTTACATAAGTATATTGTTTTCATAAATTGCTATAGACTGTTCTGTTTGGACATATTACTGTCATAGTTTTGTTATCTACTTATCATATAGTTTCCATAGCCTATATTGGTAGATATAAATTGTGGAAATGATAGTAAAAATTAGATGATGTTTGAAAATTATTTTCCAACTTATCTTGGCAGTACATGAAGTGTTGATTTATTCTTATGTGTACTAACCTATCTCACGAGTTCTTGTTGAGTTTTGTGTGGATGAAGTTTATAAGAATTAGGGAAACCATTATATGCGAGGAATTAAGGAGACACAAGAGCTCAAGCTTGGGAATGCCCAAGTCATCCCTAATTAATATTTCAAGGAGTCTCAAGCATCTAAGCTTGGGTATGCCCCGGTTGGCATCCCACCTTTCTTCTTTAACAATTATCGGTTAGCCTATGTTGAGTTTAAATTTTAATTCGTTCACATGATGCGTGCCATTCTTGGAGTGCTGTTTTTATTTTGCTTACTGTTGAATAAATACTTAGATCTGAAAATATTTATTACGAGAGAGAGCCCTCACATAGCTCACTAGTAGAAAACAGGGCTTCGGTTGAGGCCGGGATAAGGGCATTAATCCCGGTTCACTTACGAACCGGGACCAAAGGGTGCATCAGTCCCGGTTCGTGAGGACAGGGATTTTGTCCCGGGTCACTAGGGGCCTTTAGTCCTGGTTTGAGGCACGGACTGGGACTAAAGGGGTGGTGGCAACCGTTCGCCTGGTGCAAGCCCCTTTAGTCCCGGTTCGTGGCTAAAACCGGGACTAAAGGCCCAAATCGTTCACATCCCGTGGCGGTTCGCGTGATGAAAACACGAGAAATGCTACAATACCACGACTGCTATAGTAACTACGGCCATTCCCTATTCGTCTCCCTCTCTCCTCTCTTATCCCCCCATATCTTCCGTCATGGATCATCCAATCACTCGCTACGGGAAGGTGCTCGCGCATGTCATGACCAAATTCAGTGTCATCTACATGAACAATGGCGCCATGGTGCCGCATTTTCTTTCTAATTTCGAGGGATGGCTTGAACAGGCGGAGGAAGAAAACAAGTTCATGGGTCTTGATCTCAAGTACACGGCAAATCAAAAAGATGTTGTCGTCATCCAAATTTGTTTCAAGAGAAATGTCATGGTCTTCCAATGGGCAAGGTAAGTTTTGGGGATTTTATTTGATCAATAATTCATAGGTTATGAAAATTGCATAGGATAGCAACATGCTCTATTTGAATCCTATGGGAAATATCAATTCTTTTTTAGTTGTAGTGAAAGAATTTTCCTTTTTGCATATTGGAAAAACCGTGGGAGAACATATATGTCATAGTTAATTTAGGGTTTCTTGATGAATTCATAGGATATGAAAATTGCATAGGATATCAATATGTTCCATTTGAATCCTATGGGAAAGATCAATTCCTCTTGTCTTGTAGTGAAACAATTTTCCTTGTTGCACATATTGGCAAAACCGTGGGAGAACATGTATGTCATAATTAATTTAGGGTTTCTTGATCAATTCATAGGATATGAAAATTGCATAGGATAGCAATATGTTCCATTTTGAATCATATATATGGGGAAGATCAATTCCTCTTGTGTTGTAGTGAAATAGTGTTCCTTGTTGCATATATTGGCAAAACCGTGGGAGAACATATATGTCATAGTTAATTTATTAGGGTTTCTTGATCAATTCATAGGATATGAAAATTGCATAGGATAGCAATATATATGTTCCATATGAATCCTATGGGAAATATCAATTCCTCTTGTGTTCTAGTGAAACAATTTTCCTTGTTGCATATTGGCAAAACCATGGGATAACATATATGTCATAGTTAATTTAGGGTTTCTTGATCAATTCATAGGATATGAAAATTGCATAGGATAACAATATGTTCCATTTGAATCCTATGTGAAAGCACTGTCTAGTATTTAACATTGTTGCAGGAGTATATAACATTTGTTCCATTTTAATTTGTTGTTGCAGTAGTGACAAGCACTGTCCAGTACTCATGGACTTCCTTTACAGCGACATACGTTTTGCTAGCATTGATATAACGAATGACAAGCTCAAGATGAGGCACAGCTTCAGTATTGAGATACCAGTTGCCAGCCACATTGATTGCCAGGACATATTCAGGCTTAAGCATAGGAGAACTTCAATGGCTCATATGGCAGTCGCTGTGATCGACGAGCAGTACGCTGATATGAAGACCAAATTCCCCCCGGATCAGCAGAAAGAGTGGGAGACGACCCCACGGTATCAACATTGAATATGCAGCAATAGATGTGTACGTTGCATACGAGTTGTACCGCGGGATTGGAATCATCAACTATGGGCAGCGGCACCTCGTACATCAAGCACCACCACCACCACCAGTTTGGGGCCAGGGATATTCTGATTCGTACGAATAGTGTTCGCAACGGCGAACACTTCTATCTCTAGCTAAATCTCTAGCTATTAGTATGTACTTCTTGCGGATCTCTAGAATTCGGATGAGTACGTTTATATATCTCTATTATTCTGCAGTGCTTGGGGGTCTCCTGTGATCCGCACGAGTACTTTTATATATCTCTATTCGGCTGAGTACTTTCTATAATGGATATCTAAACTATTATTTCTATTTATGTCCCTGTTTAAATATGATGTCCGCAAGATTTCTAAAGCATTGTGATGTATGTGCTGAGATATCTCTGAAAAGGTTGAAACTTGGCATGGTATCATCATGTCACCCACATAGCATGTGCTAATTTTCAATCATTTCAGAGTTCATTTGCAGTGCTTTTCAATTCAGGGTCGTTTTAGATCAAAATAAATCATGAAATGCATGAAAAATAGCTAATAAAGTCAGAAAAGGGTTGAAATGGAATGATGTGGCTTTGAATGGTGCACATTGAATGCAGAACAAGACTTGAGTTCAAATATATTTAATAAAATGAAATCCTTTTGTAACAGATGAATTTTCGTCTAAAACCCTCATACTTCGAAAGAGATTATCCAGTTTGTACAGAAGTGCATCCAGTTTTTCCCGTAACCCTCTCAACTTTTTAGCACATTCTATGTGGATGAAATTATGATACAGTGCCAACTTTCAACCTTTTCAGAGTTCATTTGCAGTGCTTTTCAATTTCAGGGTTGTTATAGCTCAAAAAAAATCATGAAATGCATGAAAAATAGCTAACGAAGTTAGAAAAGGGTTGAAATGGGATGATGTGGCTTTGAATGGTGCACATTGAATGCAAAAAAAGTCTTGAGTTCAAATATGTTTAATAAATTGAAATCCTTTTGTAACATATGAGTTTTTGTCTAAAACCCTGATACTTCGAAAGAGATTGTCCAGTTTGTACACAAAGTGCATCCAGTTTTTCCCGTAACCCTCTCAACTTTTTAGCACATGCTATGTGCGTGAAATTATGATACCGTGCCAACTTTCAACCTTTTGAAAGTTCATTTGTAGTTCTTTTCAATTTTAGGGTCGTTATAGCTCAAAATAAATCATGAAATGCATGAAAAATAGCTAATGAAGTTAGAAAAGGGTTAAAATGGGACGATGTGGCTTTGAATGGTGCATATTGAATGCAGAAAAAGTCTTGAGTTCAAATATGTTTAATAAATTGAATTCCTTTTGTAACAGATTAGTTTTCGTCTAAAACCCTGATACTTCGAAAGAGATTGTCCAGTTTGTACGTGAAGTGCATCCGTTTTTTCCCGTAACCCTCTCGACTTTTTAGCATATTCTATGTGGGTGAAAGTATGATACCGTGCCAACTTTCAACCTTTTCAGAGTTCATTTGTAGTGCTTTTCAATTTCAGGGTCATTTAGCAAAGAATGAACTAAAATATTAACTAAAAATAATCAACTAAAACATTAACTAAAAAGAATGAACTAAAAGAAATCAAAATAATATTAACTAAAATTATCAAAGTATTTCTGTTAAAAACTGGGTAATTTAGCAAAGAATGACCTAAAAAGAACCAACTAAAATATTAACTAAAAATAATGAACTAAAACGAATCAAAAACATTAACTAAAAAGAATGAACTAAAAAGAATCAAAATAATATTAACTCAAAACTGGGTAATTTAGCGAAGAATGACCTAAAAAGAATCAACTAAAATATTAACTAAAAAGAATGAACTAAAAATAATCAACTAAAACATTAACTAAAAGAACCAAAATAATATTAACTAAAATGGTCAAAGTATTTTTTGTTAAAAACTTTAATATGCAAAAATAACAAAAAAAATGCTCGCCTACTAGGCCACCACGGCCTGCATACGACTAGAAACTCAACTACACATGGTCCAGGATGCAGGCCTGCGAGGCAAATAGGCCCAACAGGGCATATCAGAGAATAAATTTAGGCCCAAGGCCTGCTAAAGAGAGGAGCTCGGGAGGGAAGCCGTAGTGGGGCTTATAAACCACTGTGTGTGCTCTTCGGTTGGCGAGGTGGGACTAAACTCCCACTACCTCACGCGGTGCGAGGAACATCCCTTTAGTCCCGGTTGGTGGCTCCAACCGGGACGAAAGGCCCACCATTAGTCCCAGTTGGAGCCACAAACCGGTACTAAAGGCCTGGGCTTCCCACCCTTTGGCCTGGTGAAATTCACCTTTAGTCCCGATTGGTGGGTCCAACCGGGACTACAGGGCATCCTTTAGTCCCGGTTGGAGCCACCAACTAGGCCTAAAGGTTTGACTATATAAGCGGGAGTTGGAAAATTTTCCAAATCCATCTGCCTCTCCCCCGACAGTGCCAAAAATCACCTCGACGCTGCCAGGCTGCCGGATCTTGCCATCGCCTCCTCGAGCCCTCCCGCTCCTCATCATCACCCCCGACGCCGTCCCCCTTTGCCCCCCCCCCGACGCCGTCCTCATCCCTCGTCGCCGCCCCCCCTGCCGCAATCGCCACCCCCGCCACCGTCGCCTCCCCAACACTATCGCCATCCCCCGTTGCCGCCCCCTGACGCCGTCGCCTTCCCGATGCCGTTGTCGTCCTCCGTCGCCGCCCTCCGCTGCCATCGCCACCCCTCGCCACCGTCATCGTCCCTTGTTGCTGCCCCCCGACGTCGTCGCCTCCCCGAAGCCGTCACCTCCCCAAGCCCGCTCCGGCCTCCTCCTCGTCCTAGGTGAGTTGCCGGCCACACCACTGCTCGCTCCTCATTTTTTAGAATTTTTGAAAACTACCTGCTAATTTAGATATAGAACTACACGTATTTTTATTTTCATACTATTTTTTTACCAAAATGATAGAAATGTTAAATGATACCCTTTGCATACATACAATTGCTCTGACCTCTAAATCTCACCCTAATGGAATTGTTGTTAAATAAAATGATATTTGCTATAGCCACAATTTGTTCTCGTCGACGATGCCAATCCCACATCCTCATTGTCGACTCGGTGCCGACAACTAGTTTGAGAGGCGCCATGTCCGGGACTGGGCTCTGTCAGGATGGCACTGGGGTGCTACCTTCCGGGGCGCGCAATTTCGTGAGGAAGCTGGGTATCGTCGTCGACCCGGATCTTCTTTGGTGGTGGTCATGTGGGCCACTTTCGGTGCGGACGTATCCGGCAACTGATGAGGTGGTATGTCGACGTGTCGGGAGGGGGACGAGCACGTCCGTCGCTACATGGTTGTGTTGGGTGTGAGGTTCTCCAATACTTGGCCGTTCCTTCAGGGATCTCACGCGAGCTATGATCCTATGATGGTTCCTTCTCTTTGGGTGTCCACCGCCCACGCTTCAAGAACCGCGAGCGAACTAGATTATTTGATAATATTCGATCTGTATTAGTGATAATATTCGATGCTTCATTAACTGGATTATTCGAGATGTATTATTGATATTATATGATAATATTATATGAAAAGTCACCGACAATCGCCGGTGCTATTATATGTATTAGTGATATTATATGATTGTCATCGATTTTTAATCTTAGAATCATGAACACGGGAAATGTCGATGTTGTATCACGCCAATAGGATCACTCAGTGCCCTTATTGCTGGGACAACAATGGTCTATACGACCTTTATCCTCACCTGGACAACGATAGGTCGTTCACCGTCAAGCTAACAGAAGAATTTAGTGAAATTACGGTATGTACAGACGACATGTATTTTTTGTTAATGAAGTCTGACGTGTGCTTTTTTTGCTTTAGTTAACCTCTAATTTTATTTTTGTACAATTTGACTAGTGCGTTCCCTGTCATGCAAGATCTGTTGTCTTGGACAAGTTCCATTTCCAAACGAAGGACACTACAGATCCTATGATAACTCACCTAAGAATGGAGCATTACACTTTTGTTGTTAAGGTGAAAAATAACGAAGATCACACATATTTTGGTTGTTCTAATTGGAAAGCATTTTGCCACGCGTATGGGTTGGATGAGGACATGAACATTACCATCGATCTTGGTAGTGACGATGTTCATGATAATAATGTAGATATTTGGCTGCATGCGGATGATGACTTGATTCCGGTGCTACCTCCAGGTGCATTTGTCAACAGACTTTTTGGGTACTTTATATGGATTATTGAAAAGTATTTGGTACTCATCCTGACTATTTTTCTTTATTTTTGATTATCAGCTTATTTTCGTGCTACAAGAACTACTCGGCAGATAATAGATCGCACGTACTACATTTATGACTCCAAACTTACTTGGATGGAGAAAGATCATCTCATCTCATTTATTCATGTTGTTCAGCATCATAAGGAAATTTACATGATTGGTAACATTTATCATGGATATGTGCCACTAGTGCACAAGCTAAACCCTTATAACATCACTAGAGACTACTTTGTAAGTTTTTTTTACTCTTGTGTCATTAGTCCATCATTTTCATACATTGTTCTTAAGAAAAACTAGTTTGCTAACTATGTTATTATAACTTATGTTCTTCAATAGGTAATCCCTCGAGAGACCGTTCCTAAGTGGATGTTTACCGAAGGTGATTTGCATATGGTTAGTTTATGACCAATGCCGATGAGTTACCCTGGTAAATACACGATATCTCAAAGTGAGATTCCATGAAAATAAAAGGATGGGGCAAGGCAATAACAGCATCTAGGCAAACACTTGGAGACTATAAATAGCGCAAGCCAGAAGTTGGAGATAGGTTGATCTGTATTCTTCAATGGGGAGATGCAGGAGTTCACCTTTTTTATGCTATTTTACCTAGGAGAGAGCAGTAGTTAGTGTTTCTAACTTGTGATAACTTGATCATTTGCTACTATGATAACAACCAGAATGATGAGAAATTCACCTTTTTATGTTATTTTACCTAGAATGATGAAGAATTGATTAAGATGATGATGAGTTGTAATATGACATATACCAATACAAATTAGATGGATGCAATACACCAAGTTGAATTAGAGGAAAATATGATGTTGCCTCGCAACATCGTATTTTCCTCTAATTCAACTTGGTCTATTGCATCCATTTAATTTGTACTGATGTTGGATGTTTTTTTCCATAATTTGTCTTGATGATCTTGTATATTAATATGTGTAACTACGTGGAAATACAATATAAAATATAAAAGAAAATGAAACCACAAAATGAAACATGACTCTTTTAGAAAAAAAACTAGACCCAAGCGCTTGGCAGCGGCTGACACGTGGAGGGCCTTTTGTCCCGGTTGGTGTTACCAACTAGGCCTACAGGTCCTCTGGCCTGGGCACTATGTTGTGGCCGCGTGGAGCCCTTTTAGTCCCAGTTCGTAAGCCAACTGGGACTAAAAGACCAGACCTTTAGTCCCGTTGGCGTTGTCCCGATTCCAGAACCGGGACTAAAGTCCCTCTTGAACCAGGACAGATGCCTTGTTTTCTACTAGTGGCTACTTGATTGTTTACCTACTCATTGATCTTCACTTATATTTATTTGGAGTAGTTTGTTAATTTGTTCTAGTGCTTCACTTATATGTTTATAGAGCACGGCGGTGGTTTCGTTTTATAGAAATTGATGAAGTCTCATGCTTCACTTATATTATTTTGAGAGTCTCTAAATAGAATGGTAATTTGCTTAGGTTATGAATAGTCCTAATATAATGAGCATCCAAGAGGGATATAATAAAAGCTTTCATATAAGTGCATTGAATACTATGAGAAGTTTGATTCCTTATGATTGTTTTGAGATATAAAGATGGTAATATTAGAGACATGTTAGTGAGTAATTGTGGATTGGTAGAAATACTTGTGTTAAAGTTTGTGATTCCCGTAGCATGCACGTATGGTGAACTGTTATGTGACGAAGTCAGAACATGATTAATTTATTGATTGCCTTCCTTTGTGTGGAGGTCAGGATCGCGCGATGGTTAACTCCTACCAACCCTTCCCCTAGGAGCATGCGTGTAGTACTTGTTTTGATGACTAATAGACTTTTGCAATAAGTATGTGAGTTCTTTATGACTAATGTTGAGTCCATGGACTATACACATTCTCACCCTTTCACCCTTGCTAGCCTCTCTAGTACTGCACAACTTTCACCGGTGCATTAAACCCACCACATAAATTCCTCAAAACAGCCACCATACCTACCAATTATGGCATTTCCATAGCCATTCCGAGATATATTGCCATGCAACTTCCACCGTTCCGTTTATGACACACATCATCATTGTCATATTGCTTTGTATGATAATGTAGTTGACATCGTATTTGTGGCAAAGCCACCGTTCATATTCTTTATACATGTCACTCTTGACTCATTGCACATCCCGATACACCGTCGGAGGCCTTCATATAGAGTCGTATTTTGTTCTAAGTATCGAGTTGTAATTCTTGAGTTGTAAGTAAATAAAAGTGTGATGATCATCATTATTCGAGCATTGTCCCATGTGAGGAAAGGATGATGGAAGCTATGATTCCCTCACAAGTTGGGATGAGTCTCCCGACTTTACAAAAAATAAAAGAGGCCAGAGAAGCCTAAATAAAAAAAGAGAGGCCAAAGATGCCCACCAAAAAAGAAATTAAAAAATGAGAGAAAAGAGAGAAGGGACAATGATACTATCCTTTACCACACTTGTGCTTCAGAGTAGCACCATGTTTTTCATATAGAGAGTCTCCTATATTGTCACTTCCATATACTAGTGGGAATTTTTCATTATAGAACTTGGCTTGTATATTCCAATGATGGGCTTCCTCAAATTTCCCAAGGTCTTCGTGAGCAAGCGAGTTGGATGCACACCCACTTAGTTTCTTTTTGAGCTTTCATACACTTATAGCTCTGGTGCATCCGTTGCATGGCAATCCCTACTCACTCATATTGATATCTATTGATGGACATCTCCATAGCCTGTTGATACGCCTAGTTGGTGTGAGACTATCTCCTTATTTTTGTCTTCTCCACAACCACCATATTCTATTCCACCTATAGTGCTATGTCCATGGCTCACGCTCATGTATTGCGTGAAAGTTGAAAAAGTTTGAGAACACTAAAGTATGAAACAATTGCTTGGCTAAAACCGGGGTTGTGCGTGATTTAATACTTTGTGTGATGAAGATGGAGCATAGCCAAACTATATGATTTTGTAGGGATAACTTTCTTTGGCCATGTTATTTTGAGAAGACATGATTGTTTCATTAGTATGCTTGAAGTATTATTGTTTTTATGTCAATATTAAACTCTTGTTTTGAATCTTATGGATCTGAACATTCTTTCCACAATAAAGAAGATTGCATTGATAAATATGTTAGGTAGCATTCACACTTCATAAATTATTTCTTTTATCATTTACCTACTCGAGGACGAGCAGGAATTAAGCTTGGGGATGCTGATACGTCTCCAACGTATCTATAATTTATGAAGTATTCATGCCATGTTTACAATAATTCTATATGATTTTGGTATGATTTTATTAGAACTAACCCGGACTGATGTTGTTTTCAGCACAACTACAATGGTGTCGTTTTTTGTGTAGAAATAGAAGTTCTCGGAATGAGCTGAAAATTTACGGAGAATATTTTTGGAAAATATAAAAAATACTGGAGCAAAAGTATACCAAAGAGGAGTCCCGAGGAAGCCACAAGGCTAGGGGCGTGCCCCTGGCTTATGGGCCCCTCGGGAGTCCCCTTGATGTGAGACCGACACCAAAAATCCTTATAAATACCAAAACCCCCCAAAAGAAACCTAGATCTGGAGTTCCACCGCCGAAAGCCTCTGTAGCCACGAAAAAACAATCGGGAGCCCTATTCTGCACCTTGCCGGAGGGGGCCATCATCACCGGAGGCCATCTTCATCATCTCGGCGGTCTCCATGATGAGGAGGGAGTAGTTCGCCCCCGGGGCTAAGGGTATGTACCAGTAGCTATGTGTTTGATCTCTCTCTCTCTCTCGTGTTCTTGAGATGAGACAATCTTGATGTACCGCGAGATTTGTTAATATAGATGAATCATATGGAGTTTTCCCCTCTCTATCTTCTTGTGATGAATTGAGTTTTCCCTTTGAAGTGTTCTTATTGGATTGAGTCTTTAAAGGATTTGAGAACACTTGATGTATGTCTTGTGATGGGATATCCATGGTGACAATGGGATGTTCTATTGATCCACATGATTTATGCTTTGGTGATCAACTTGCGGGTTCCGTGACCTTGGGAATCTATGCATAGGGGTTGGCACACATTTTCGTCTTGACTCTCCGGTAGAAACTTTGGGGCACTCTTTGAGGTTCTTTGTGTTGGATTGAACCTGATGAATCTGAAATTGTGTGATGCATATCATATAATCAAGCCCATGGGTACTCGTGTGACATTGGATTATCTAGGTGACATTAGGATTTTGGTTGATGTGTATCTTAAGGTATTATTTTAGTACGAACTCTAGGGCTGTTCATGACACTTATAGGGATAGCTCATACGATTGATCAAAAAACATAACTTTGAGGTGGTTTCGTACCCTACAATAATTTCTTCATTTGCTCTCCTATATTTGTGACTTTGGAGTGAACTCTTTGTCATGGGTGAGGGATTTACATATGATTCAACTATGTCAGTATTGTTGAGAGAACTTGCACTAGTGAAAGTATGAACCCTAGGACTTGTTTCTAAGTATTGCAATACCGTTTGTGCTCACTTTTATGATTAGTTACCTTGCTGTTTTCATATTTTCAGATTACAAAAACCTATATCTACCATCCATATTACACTTGTATCACCATCTCTTCGCCGAACTAGTGCACCTATACAATTTACCATTTATTGGGTGTGTTGGGGACACAAGAGACTCTTTGTTATTTTGTTGCAGTGTTGTTCGAGAGAGACCATCTTCATCCTATGCCTCCCACGAATTGATAAACCTTAGGTCATCCACTTGAGGGAAATTTGCTACTGCCCTATAAAACTCTGCGCTTGGAGGCCCAACACGAGTCTACAAGAAGAAGGTTGTGTAGTAGACATCAATCCCCACTACCAGAAGATGTCCTACGACATATTCTTTGTCACCGAGAAGATCAAGCAGTATTTCCAAGAGCACACCATCATCATGGTGAGCACAGCACCACTTGGCAAGTTCATGAGCGGCTGGGACGCCACCGACCGGATTGCCAAATGGGCAATCGCCCTTGTCGACTACGAGATCCTGTATGAGTCGCACACCGCCATCAAGTCATAGGCAATGGCCGATTTCCTTGTCGACTGGGCCGAGACCCAGTTCGTGTCACCTCCTCCGGACTCTACGCATTGGCGCATGCACTTCGACGGCTCGAATATGCGAACCGGGCTGGGAGCCGGCATCATCTTGTCATCCCCGAAAGGAGACCAGCTTAAGTGCGTGCTCCAAAACCACTTCGCCACCTCCAACAACATGGCCGAGTACGAGGCACTCGTCCACATCCTCCGGCTCGCCAAGGAGATTGGCATCCAACGCATCTTGTGCTTCGGTGACTCCAACCTCGTCCTGCAGCAGGTCTCTGGCGAATGCGATGCCAGGGACACCAACATGGCTAGCTACCGCTTCCTTGTCCAGCAGCTCATAGGCTCGTTCGAGGGCTGCGAGTTCCATCACGTCCCCCGAGCGGACAATGAGGCGGCGGACGCCTTGGAAAAAATCGGCTCCACCCGCCAGGCCATCCCGGCTAGCGTCTCCCTCGAACAAATATGCAAACCAATAATCAAACCCTCTGCCGAGTCGGCTTCGTGCCTACGGATCCCGTCGGCTCCTCGGCGAGCCCAGGGGCTCTGCCGGCTCCGCCAGTCCGCCCGTCGTGCCGGCTCCAACCGATGTCATTCCAATCGCTGCCGGCTCCGAGCTCACGGCCGTCATGATGGCGGTCGATGCGCCCCTACCTCCCAGGACCCAGGTGCTGGTGACCCGGACCCGGGGACTAACGGACCTGGCCCCGGGGCTTCGGGGACAAACCCGGGGGCTCTAGCTTCCCAAGGCCTCCATCTCGAAGCAGAGCTGGCCTCCGTCTCGGCACCCTCATGGGCCCAGCCGATCTTGGCTTTCCTCTTGTGCGGAAAGCTCCCCTCCGATGAAGACAAGGCTCGGCAGATCCAGCGTCCGGCTCCCGCCTATAGCATCATCAATCGCGAGCTGGTTCACCGCAGCACAACCGGCATATACCAGCGCTGTGTCGAGTCCGAAAGGGGCCAGGAGATCCTCCAAGATATCCACCAGGACGTGTGCGGGCATCACGCTGCCTCAAGGACCTTGGTACCAGTTTTTGCCCTCTCCTGACGAATGTAAAGGCCTTTGCCGTCCGGGGTCCTTCCCTTTGTCGTCAGCCATGGCAGACGGCAAATTACATAATTCCTGTAGTGGGTGGCCAAGGCATTCCGTCACGGCTTCTATTGGCCGACTGCCCTGGAAGAGGCAACACGGCTCGTTGACAGGTGCGAGGGGTGCCAACGCTTCTGCGCGCAAAGCCACCTACCAGCTGTGGCACTCAAGACCACCCTGCTGTCGTGGCCCTTTGCCGTGTGGGGTCTCGACATGGTAGGGACATTCAAGACTGCTTGAGGCAGCATGACGCACCTGCTAGTAGCCGTCGACAAGTTCACCAAGTGGATCGAGGCCAGACCCATCAAGAAGCTGGACGGCCCCACGGTCATTCGGTTCATCAAAGACATCACGGTCCACTATGGCGTCCCGCACAGCATCATCACCGAAAATGGCACTAATTTTGCCAATGGCACGCTGGGGCGCTTCTGCGCCAAACAAGGCATCTGGCTCGACTTGGCATCTGTTGGCACCCATAGTTGAATGGCCAAGCTGAAAGAGCAAACATCTTGATCCTGGCCGGCATCAAGCCCCGGCTCGTGGCACCGCTCGTTCGGTCAGCCGGCTACTAGATCGAAGAGCTATCCGCCGTCTTGTGGAGCCTCAGAACCACGCCCAACCGATCAACCGACTTCACGCCCTTCTTCCTCGTGTACGGGTCCGAGGCTGTCATCCCCACGGACATCAAGTTTGGCTCGCCTCACGTCACCCTGTACCCGAAGACGGACACAAAGGAGGTTAGGGAGGATGGCGTCGACCTCGTCAAAGAGGCTCGCGAGCTAGCCCTAAGCTGATCGGCCATCTACCAGCAGAAGCTCCGGCACTACCACAGCAAGCGGATCCGGCCCCTCTCCTTCCGCGAAGGGGACCTGGTGCTCAGGAGGATCCAGCGAACCGCTGGCCAGCACAAGATGTCCCCCCATGGGAGGGCCCATTCATCATCAGCAAGGCTCTGCACAACAACGTGTACTATCTAATAGATGCCCAGAAGCCACAAAAGCGCAAGAGAGACGCCTTAGGCGAGGAGACGTAACGCCCGTGGAACGTGGCACTCCTCCGTCCGTTTTACTGCTAAGAAGGACCAGTATATGTATGTATCTCTTAACCCCTTTTTGGGACTCAATGAATGAAACAGGTGTCCCAAGCCAGCACTTGGGGCATGCCCTTTCGACTCCATTAAAAGCACACCGCTTCTCATAGAAAGCGCCCGGGTCCGATTCCTCCATCCCGGGGGACTTGCCGGCCGGCCTAAGTCGTTTCGTCTCCAAGAAGGACAAGTAATGTGGATATGCAAAACTCCTCCCCCAACCACCCCCCGGAGGCCGGCTCCAGGCTGTCCGGCTAGCGAGGCATTGGGACAGGAAAAGTTTACCACACAAAACACCGTTCGAAGAGCAGCGATTGTTTAGGCCCGGCCGGATCCTTCATCTTGCAACTTGCTTGTGGCGACTCACCCTAGCTTGAGCCAGACGGTCCTAAGGTTCGCGCACTTTTCCCAAGGATGATGCCCCGTACTTGCCCCAGCCAGCTCCCGGCTGGCAGCTGGCGAGGCAGAAGCTGGAAAGAGACTTGCGCAGAAAATAATGGTCGAAAAGCAAAAAAAGCGAAGGAAGAGCCAGCACGCAAACTTTGATCCTTACACAAGCAGTTTTAAAAGTTCAAAGGCTGACAGGTTCTTTACAATACATCCCCAGTGGGTGGAAATGTGTGCCAACAAAGCTAATGGCAAAAGAAAAGACATGAATAAAAACAGGTCCGCCTAGACTTTAGGCACACCGCCAGCCGGCTCGACAAACTGCTCAGGGGTGGTCGTTGTCTTCGGGTCTGCCTACGCAGCCGCCGTGCCCTCGGTGTCGCTCCCGGTGCTGGAGTCGGTGCTCTCATTGGCCATCTCCGTGTCGCCGGGTCCCTTGGGAATGCCAAAGGAGTCCTCCGCGACCGGCTCGCCGTCCTCACCAAGCGCCGGCAGGAACTCGTCCGGGTCAGCGTAGGAGGCCAACTCGTTGGCCCGATGGACGAGGGAACTCTCACAAGCAACCCGCTCCTCCTTAGGGACTTGACACGTCGTGGCCAGCCGGTCCAGGATGACGTCGGGATACCACGATAGGGCAAACCGGAGGGCCATCTGCACCCCAGACCGGACCGCCTAGGCCTTCCAGGCATCGAGCCACGCCACCGCGTTCTCAAGACACAGTGCCACGAGGCCGGCGGGGATCTCGTGACCCGTATAGAGGGCCAAAATAACCCCCAGGCCGGCTGCATGGAGCTGGTCCATAGTGAGGTCTTCGTCCTCGGCTACGCTCCAGAGGACCAGCTCCGGATTGCCAACAATCTAAATTGTAAGCTCTCGATGTTCCCCACAACCTACCTAAGGATGTCGCTGGCTAAGTCGAAGGTCCTAACGACAAGGTCTGACCCCTCGTGGGCCGGGTGGCTTCGCGGGCTAAACCGTGGTGAGGAAGGTTCACCTCCAAGGGTAAAAAATCGATTCTCATTAGTGTCAACCTGGTGAGCCTCCCCATGTTTATGATGGGGTTATATCTCCTGAAGGAGAGCGTACACATCCCGTTCGATAAGGAACTCACCAGGTTCTTCTGGCAAGACAAAAATGGGCACCAGAAGAACCACATGGTCAAATGGGCAGACATTTGCTTGCCTAAAGACCGTGGTGGGCTGGGGATCACGGCCTCTCGTGCTATGAATACCTCCCTTATGCTCCGGTGGGTATGGCGAATCATTCACAATGACAGGGGACTGTGGCTTCAACTCCTTCAGGCAAAGTACCTAAGGGATGAGCCACTTCTCGCTTGCTCTCACACGGGCAGATCTCAGTTCTGGTGCGCGATCCAAAAAATAAAGGAGGAGATTCGCTTAGGAATCACCTTTAATATTGGTAATGGGGAGGGGACCCAGTTCTTGTTGGACCCATGGATTGGGGACGAGCCACTCAAGGTGGGTTTTCCCACACTTTTCTCCACCTGTGTGGATCCCTCCCTCCTAGCCTCTAACGCCCTCCGACAAGGGATTTGGGACATTAGGTTCAGGCATTCATTCGGAGAGATAGAGACGGTCGAGTGGAACCAACTATTAGACGCCCTGCCTCAAATGCTACCGGACCACCCAGATACGGTAGCTTGGCGGCTATCCCCTTCTCAAAAGTTTTCGGTTAGCTCCGCATATCAGTCCATTTGTCGCTCTCCAATTATTCCATGGATATCGCCGCTATGGAAAGCCTCCCTACCCTTGAAGATAAAAATCTTCATGTGGCAGTTGCTTCGTAACCACATCCCCTCGGGAACGGAGGTGCGGAAGCGACATGGGTCGGGCAACGGATTGTGCCCCTTATGCGCGGTGCAGGAGATGACAACCCATATTATATTCACATGCACGACGGTGAGGGTCATGTGGGAATTCATCCGCGAGGCTCTTGGCCCCGACTAGGCGGCCCATGACCTTGTAGAGTTCCTCCAAATCAGGGTCAACCACACTGGGCATCGGTGCCGCTTATTCTGGCTGATCTTTGCCGCTATGGCGTGGACCCTCTCGACGACTCACAATAAAATGGCGATAGAGCGGATCTCCCTAAGGTGTGCGTCTAACTCCTTCTTCAAATTCCTGGCTTTTATGCAGCATTGGCACCCTCTCTCTAGGCAGCGAGACCGGACGCGTTTGGATGGCATGCTGGATGCCCTTTTGACTATGGCGTGTCGGCTAGCCTCCTTGTAGGGCCGATGATCTTCAACCACTAGGTGGCGTTTTTTCCGATTTCTTTTATTTTCTTTGGGCGAGATTGTGCCATCGCCCTGGCCTATGTTTGCACTCAACTCTGCGGGTTGTATGGATGTTTGCTTTATCTATAAAGCGGGACAAAAGCCTATTTCGAAAGAATATCTACGAGTTAGATCCTGTCGGACGGATGCGGTATGGAATTTACGATAAGAGTTTAGTTAGAGCATCTACAACCGGACCTTCAAACCTGCCTCAAACATCCGGGCAGGCCGTCCGGTCACTGTTCGGTAACTTTTTTCTGACCCAGACGGGCCTCTCAAACGGCCCTCAAACGCCCGGGCTGAACGTCACCCCCATATCCAGCCCAAATATGAGGAGGGTATGGGGGCGCCCGGACGTACCCGGTCATGCCCGCCACGTCGGACTAATGGCGTAGCCCCACACGGACTTGTCGGGAAACCCAACGGTCCGACGGGTGCCTCGACCGTCGGTGCGGTGTGAACGCCATATGGCGCCGCTCAGTCTCCCCGCCCAAGGTCGGGGCCGGCTATTTAAGCCGGCAGGCGCCCCCCAGCCCTAACACATCCGCCTCCTCCCTCTCTCCACCGCCAATCGAGCCCTTCCGCCTCCTCTCGCTATTCCCTCTCCGCCGGGATGGTCCGTCGGCTCATCACCACCTACGCGCAGCTGATGCCAGAGCGACACCGACAAATTGAGGAGTAGCACACTTGCCGCCCCGCCCCGCATTGCTGCGGGTCTCCCTCTGGACTCGTCGAAGACGAAGGAAGAGGTGGAGGAGGAGGAGCTGCTGGAGGAGGAGGAACCGAAGGCAATGGAGGAGGAGGAGCCGGAGCAGGAGGCTCCCGGCTTGACCATGGCGGAGGCGGACGTGAAGTTCGTCATGGCCTAATTGGACGAGATGGCGGAGCAGCAGGCCATCCTGGATCTCATCTGGGATGAGGCCGAGGTGAAGGCCAACCGTCGGCTCATCCAACAGAGGCGGGAGGAAGCCGACGCCCTCTTCGACGAGCTGGATGCCGAGATCGAGGCTGAGGAAGCCGCATCGGAGGGGGCAGCAGCGCCGGCGCTGGAGGGAGCGGACCTGCGACGCACGCACATCTATCCGCCGGAGGGAACGGAGATCGTCCACATCTCTGACGAAGAGTAGATAGCTTTTCACGTAATACGTAGGTTTTATTTAGCTGCATGCTTTTGTATGGATTTAAAGAAGAAATATGAGATGTCCGGATGCAACGAGTTTTATTGAAGACGTGACCGATCACTGTCTGCGGACACGTCCGGATGCGTCTGCGGGCGTTAGAGGGACCGGATTTGTAAGGCACCGGACAGAAGATCCGTAGAGATGCCCTTACATTCCTCCTACGACTATATTCCACTCTGAGTGATGCCACACACACGACACATCTGCGTCCGCATGTTCAAAAACCGTACGCGGTGTAGTAGCTTCCGTTCCCCTTTTCTTTTTTACTCCCTACTACCATGGTCGACGTTTTACCTCGCTTTCAAAACAGTGACCGCGCGCATTTCACTCCCAATAATAACTTCACGCTCGCGAGGCCTTGGGCCTTGGCGCACGATCTCCAAGATCCCCAAAATTTAATGCACTAGCGAATCAGTCGCAATATACAATCCGGTAAACAAGTGATATGATATCCTCCTCCTCATGGACGTCCGATCCATCCGCTGCTGCTGGCAGCGTGGCCGTACGCACTAAACAAATACTACTAGTCCCAAGCTAGAGAAATAAACAAGGAAGAAGACGGGATTAAAATACGGAGCAGCAGCATCCCACTTGCATTGCACCCATCCGTCCGTCGATCTACCCCCAGCCCCATGTCATCCGCCCGCCCGCCCCCGTAGTTATTCGCCCCGCTGCGGCTGCCTGCTACCACCTCCCAACCACTCCGCCCCCACCACCGTTGGCCCCGTCGCCTCCTCCTCCAGTCCTCTTCGTCGTCGAGTCTGCCCACCAAATCTTTTTCACGGTCTCTTCCTCGTCCTCCCGTTCCTCCAGGTGAGGTAACCACGCCCGTCTCTTCTTGCCCTGTCCGTCCGCCTCCGGGCCGTCCCGAGTTCTTTCTCCTCCGTCCCCTCTCCGTGCACGGATCTTTCTTGCCGGTTCACTTCAGCTGGCGCCGTGGTTTCCTTTCTTTTATCGCTTTACTACTACCGGGTTCTGCTCCCTGTGGATTTTGATTTTTGAGCAGCCAAGGTGAACGGAATTTTGGTCCGCTTCTTGCTCCGCTTGCTGTTTTCTTGCTCCCACGAATTTGGCGCGTCTGGCTGGCGGCGCTCTGCCGTGAGCGTTCCGTGAAATTAGGCTCTAATTAAGCAACCAAGAAACGAGCGAGGATTTTAACTTTGTCGGTGTAGTTTGGATGTCCTCGTACTCGTTGGCATGGTTCGGCTGGGTCGAATTCTCGCCGCAAGGGAAGTGTATAGATTTAAGGGATGGGGCGCAATTCTTTACTACTACTACGCGCCTCAGTCTGCTGCAGATTAATTACAACTAGTACACTTGTTTCAAGCACAAGAATACAAAAATGGAAGTGGATGGTGATGGATATTTGACCCTTTTTGTGCTCATTTTCTGTGAAACGCCGGCCTTTCTCCAGCTTGTCTTGTTAACCGCTGCGCTTTCCCATTAGGCCATTACTGATTATTATCTGTATGTTTTTGGCTGCAGGATCCTGTCAAATGTTTGTAGAGGCTTTGAAGAAACCAACAACGACCAAAATCATTCCGGCCTCAGGTAGTACACCGAGCTCTCTTCCAACCATTCTTGCTAGCGCTATCATGATTTCTTACTGCACTAGTAGTCTTTAAAGCATATGTTTCAGAGTTTGTAACACTGAATCAAACGAGTGCCATCAACGTTTGTTCACCTCATTTCTTGTGCAAAAGGCTGTGGCGCGAACATGATTGGCTAATTCATGTTGGACGCCATGAAAACGATGTGGATTTGTTCCTTTTCCGTGAACAAAAGGGGAGGGGGGCTATCATGCTTTACACTTTTCTCAGAAAGTTACCGGGCAACACGGCTTCAGACTTCAGTATCATGATCGAATAACTGCGTTATTTTGCACATAGAAATGTGGATCCTCCAAAAATAGGCATATCTCGTAACCGTTGTCAATCCTAATAGTTGTTGTATCAAGACAATTTTTGGTCATTTGTGCTAGAACAGTTGTTAGCCGAATTTGTCCACCTACAGCTGTTATAACATGGAGACTGCCCACCAGCAATTCAATTTCTAATTTTTCTCTGTTGCATATGGAACCGATATTTCCTCTACCAACTGAGATTCTAATTGCCTTGTGAACATTTCAGAGGACGTCGATGACTGGATGGCTTTTGAAGATTGCCAACTGGAAGGCCTCATCTTTCATACACATGAATGCACGACACAAATGTCACGGCTCTTCGTTATACTTCATTATGCTGTGGATGCTTGTGTTACCCAACCTCTGGATAACATGCAGAGGCAGTATTCAGAAATATGTTCTCCCGCCAGGGTTCAGTGGCTCGCAAATGGACTACATTGATAACAATGGAATATTTCTGCTCTCTAATGGCTCGGTGTTTGGCTTTGGTTTTGTCACCAGCAGTGTGTCAGAGAGCACATCCTACCTTCTTGCAGTGACCCACCTGAGCACCACTACCGTCGTCTGGACTGCGAATGCTAACTCTCCTGTTTCGCATTCGGATAGCTTTGAGTTTGACAAGGATGGCAAGGCCTACCTGCAGTCTGCAGGCTCCAGTGTCTGGACTGCCAATATCTCTGGCAAAGGCACCTCTATGCAGCTGCTGGACTCCGGCAATCTTGTAGTGCTCGGCGAAGATAGCTCTTCTCCTCTGTGGCAGAGTTTCAGCTATCCAACAAACACACTTTTGTCTGGCCAGAGCTTCAGTGATGGTATGACCCTTGTGAGCCAGTCCACCGGACAGAACATGACACATACACTTCAAATCAAATCCGGGGACATGATGTTGTACGCAGGCTTCCAGAACCCCCAACCATATTGGTCCGCACTGCAGGATAATAGGCTGATCGTTAACAAGGATGGTGCCATCTACTCTGCGAACCTCAGTTCAAATTCTTGGTCCTTCTATGATAAATCAGGGTCTCTTCTATCACAGCTCGTCATAGCGCAGGGGGGTGATACCAACACCACGCTTGCCGCTGCCCTCGGTGAAGACGGGTCGATTGCCTTCTATATGCTGCAGAGTGCGAATGGCAAGACAAATCTGCCAACCCCAATCCCACGGGACTCATGTGACACGCCAACCCACTGCAAACCGTACTCTATTTGCAATAGTGGGACAGGATGCCAATGCCCTTCAGCCCTCGGCTCCTTTCCAAACTGTGACCCTGGTCTCATATCACCTTGTAAGTCAAAAGAGGCGTTTCAGCTGGCTCAACTGGACACTGGAGTTGGATATATTGGTACTAGCTTCACCTCACCTGTGCCTAAGACAAACATCACAGGTTGCAAGAGTACTTGCATGGGAAATTGCTCATGTATCGCCGTGTTCTTTGACCAAAAAACAGGCGATTGCTTCCTTTTTGACCAGATTGGTAGCTTGCAGCAGAAAGGTGCAAGTAAAACTAATTTTTCATCTTTCATCAAGGTATCTAGCAGTGGCTCAGGGCAAGCTGGGAGTGGCAGTGGCAATGGAAACCACAACATCATTATTGTTATCATTATAGTCGGAACATTGGCTGTCATCGGTGGCCTCATTTATGTCGGTTTCTTCATTTATAGGAGGAAGAGGCATCTTCCGTCCTCACAAGAAGAGGCTGGTTCATCGGAAGATGATGGATATCTGCAGACGATATCTGGAGCACCAGTGCGGTTCACTTACAGGGAGCTCCAGGATGCAACAAACAACTTCTCTAACAAGCTTGGCCAAGGAGGATTTGGATCCGTATATCTGGGAACACTCTCAGATGGCAGTCGCATTGCTGTAAAGAAG